>OX376307.1:33552699-35952699 GCA_947369205.1 Cantharis rufa
GATTTCTCCCAAGTATGATAGTTTGCATTTTAAAAGCCTTTAAAGTGTACAAAATGGAATCTCACTTGAGACTTTTATTTCCCTTTTTTGACTCGGTTTTACGCATTTCCGCCAGCCCTATCTATATTTTCCGAACTCTACGGGTGCGAATACGTCGATTAAAGTAATAAAAAGACCATGAAAATTTATGAGATTTTTGAAAAAAACGTAAGGTTAACCCCTTTGGTGTTTTTTCACCCCAAAAAATGAAAGTTTGAAATCTTCTACTTTTTCCACGGTTTCTTATTAATTTCGACGTGACAAATCGACTGACGCACGCAGATTTCTCTCAAGTATGATAGTTTGCATTTTAAAAACCTTTAAAGTGTACAAAATGTAATCTCACTTGAGAATTTTATTTATTTGAAAGTTTGAAATCTTCTACTTTTTCCACTTTTTCTTATTAATTTCGACGTGACAAATCGACTGACGCACGCAGATTTCTCCCAAGTATGATAGTTTGCATTTTAAAAGCCTTTAAAGTGTACAAAATGTAATCTCACTTGAGAATTTTATTTCCCTTTTTTGGCTCGGTTTTACGCATTTCCGCCAGCCCTATCTATATTTTCCGAACTCTACGGGTGCGAATACGTCGATTAAAGTAATAAAAAGACCATGAAAATTTTTTGAGATTTTTGAAAAAAACGTAAGGTTAACCCCTTTGGTGTTTTTTCACCCCAAAAAATGAAAGTTTGAAATCTTCTACTTTTTCCACGGTTTCTTATTAATTTCGACGTGACAAATCGACTGACGCACGCAGATTTCTCTCAAGTATGATAGTTTGCATTTTAAAAACCTTTAAAGTGTACAAAATGTAATCTCACTTGAGAATTTTATTTACCTTTTTTGACTCGGTTTTACGCATTTCCGCCAGCCCTATCTATATTTTCCGAACTCTACGGGTGCGAATATGTCGATTAAAGTAATAAAAAGACCATGAAAATTTTTTGAGATTTTTGAAAAAAACGTAAGGTTAACCCCTTTGGTGTTTTTTCACCCCAAATAATGAAAGTTTGAAATCTTCTACTTTTTCCACGGTTTCTTATTAATTTCGACGTGACAAATCGACTGACGCACGCAGATTTCTCCCAAGTATGGTAGTTTGCATTTTAAAAGCCTTTAAAGTGTACAAAATGTAATCTCACTTGAGAATTTTATTTCCCTTTTTTGACTCGGTTTTACGCATTTCCGCCAGCCCTATCTATATTTTCCGAACTCTACGGGTGCGAATACGTCGATTAAAGTAATAAAAAGACCATGAAAGTTTTTTGAGATTTTTGAAAAAAACGTAAGGTTAACCCCTTTGGTGTTTTTTCACCCCAAAAAATGAAAGTTTGAAATCTTCTACTTTTTCCACGGTTTCTTATTAATTTCGACGTGACAAATCGACTGACGCACGCAGATTTCTCTCAAGTATGATAGTTTGCATTTTAAAAACCTTTAAAGTGTACAAAATGTAATCTCACTTGAGAATTTTATTTATTTGAAAGTTTGAAATCTTCTACTTTTTCCACGGTTTCTTATTAATTTCGACGTGACAAATCGACTGACGCACGCAGATTTCTCCCAAGTATGATAGTTTGCATTTTAAAAGCCTTTAAAGTGTACAAAATGTAATCTCACTTGAGAATTTTATTTCCCTTTTTTGACTCGGTTTTACGCATTTCCGCCAGCCCTATCTATATTTTCCGAACTCTACGGGTGCGAATATGTCGATTAAAGTAATAAAAAGACCATGAAAATTTTTTGAGATTTTTGAAAAAAACGTAAGGTTAACCCCTTTGGTGTTTTTTCACCCCAAATAATGAAAGTTTGAAATCTTCTACTTTTTCCACGGTTTCTTATTAATTTCGACGTGACAAATCGACTGACGCACGCAGATTTCTCCCAAGTATGATAGTTTGCATTTTAAAAGCCTTTAAAGTGTACAAAATGTAATCTCACTTGAGAATTTTATTTCCCTTTTTTCACTCGGTTTTACGCATTTCCGCCAGCCCTATCTATATTTTCCGAACTCTACGGGTGCGAATACGTCGATTAAAGTAATAAAAAGACCATGAAAATTTTTTGAGATTTTTGAAAATAACGTAAGGTCAACCCCTTTGGTGTTTTTTCACCCCAAAAAATGAAAGTTTGAAATCTTCTACTTTTTCCACGGTTTCTTATTAATTTCGACGTGACAAATCGACTGACGCACGCAGATTTCTCCCAAGTATGGTAGTTTGCATTTTAAAAGCCTTTAAAGTGTACAAAATGTAATCTCACTTGAGAATTTTATTTCCCCATTTTTGACTCGGTTTTACGCATTTCCGCCAGCCCTATCTATATTTTCCGAACTCTACGGGTGCGAATATGTCGATTAAAGTAATAAAAAGACCATGAAAATTTTTTGAGATTTTTGAAAAAAACGTAAGGTTAACCTTACGTGTTAAAAAAAAAAACCCTTTGGTGTTTTTTCACCCCAAATAATGAAAGTTTGAAATCTTCTACTTTTTCCACGGTTTCTTATTAATTTCGACGTGACAAATCGACTGACGCACGCAGATTTCTCCCAAGTATGATAGTTTGCATTTTAAAAGCCTTTAAAGTGTACAAAATGTAATCTCACTTGAGAATTTTATTTCCCTATTTTTCACTCGGTTTTACGCATTTCCGCCAGCCCTAACTATATTTTCCGAACTCTACGGGTGCGAATACGTCGATTAAAGTAATAAAAAGACCATGAAAATTTTTTGAGATTTTTGAAAATAACGTAAGGTTAACCCCTTTGGTGTTTTTTCACCCCAAAAAATGAAAGTTTGAAATCTTCTACTTTTTCCACGGTTTCTTATTAATTTCGACGTGACAAATCGACTGACGCACGCAGATTTCTCCCAAGTATGGTAGTTTGCATTTTAAAAGCCTTTAAAGTGTACAAAATGTAATCTCACTTGAGAATTTTATTTCCCTTTTTTGACTCGGTTTTACGCATTTCCGCCAGCCCTATCTATATTTTCCGAACTCTACGGGTGCGAATATGTCGATTAAAGTAATAAAAAGACCATGAAAATCTTTTGAGATTTTTGAAAAAAACGTAAGGTTAACCCCTTTGGTGTTTTTTCACCCCAAAAAATGAAAGTTTGAAATCTTCTACTTTTTCCACGGTTTCTTATTAATTTCGACGTGACAAATCGACTGACGCACGCAGATTTCTCTCAAGTATGATAGTTTGCATTTTAAAAACCTTTAAAGTGTACAAAATGTAATCTCACTTGAGAATTTTATTTATTTGAAAGTTTGAAATCTTCTACTTTTTCCACGGTTTCTTATTAATTTCGACGTGACAAATCGACTGACGCACGCAGATTTCTCCCAAGTATGATAGTTTGCATTTTAAAAGCCTTTAAAGTGTACAAAATGTAATCTCACTTGAGAATTTTATTTACCTTTTTTGACTCGGTTTTACGCATTTCCGCCAGCCCTATCTATATTTTCCGAACTCTACGGGTGCGAATATGTCGATTAAAGTAATAAAAAGACCATGAAAATTTTTTGAGATTTTTGAAAAAAACGTAAGGTTAACCCCTTTGGTGTTTTTTCACCCCAAATAATGAAAGTTTGAAATCTTCTACTTTTTCCACGGTTTCTTATTAATTTCGACGTGACAAATCGACTGACGCACGCAGATTTCTCCCAAGTATGGTAGTTTGCATTTTAAAAGCCTTTAAAGTGTACAAAATGTAATCTCACTTGAGAATTTTATTTCCCTTTTTTGACTCGGTTTTACGCATTTCCGCCAGCCCTATCTATATTTTCCGAACTCTACGGGTGCGAATATGTCGATTAAAGTAATAAAAAGACCATGAAAATTTTTTGAGATTTTTGAAAAAAACGTAAGGTTAACCTTACGTGTTAAAAAAAAAAAACCCTTTGGTGTTTTTTCACCCCAAATAATGAAAGTTTGAAATCTTCTACTTTTTCCACGGTTTCTTATTAATTTCGACGTGACAAATCGACTGACGCACGCAGATTTCTCCCAAGTATGGTAGTTTGCATTTTAAAAGCCTTTAAAGTGTACAAAATGTAATCTCACTTGAGAATTTTATTTCCCTTTTTTGACTCGGTTTTACGCATTTCCGCCAGCCCTATCTATATTTTCCGAACTCTACGGGTGCGAATACGTCGATTAAAGTAATAAAAAGACCATGAAAGTTTTTTGAGATTTTTGAAAAAAACGTAAGGTTAACCCCTTTGGTGTTTTTTCACCCCAAAAAATGAAAGTTTGAAATCTTCTACTTTTTCCACGGTTTCTTATTAATTTCGACGTGACAAATCGACTGACGCACGCAGATTTCTCTCAAGTATGATAGTTTGCATTTTAAAAACCTTTAAAGTGTACAAAATGTAATCTCACTTGAGAATTTTATTTATTTGAAAGTTTGAAATCTTCTACTTTTTCCACGGTTTCTTATTAATTTCGACGTGACAAATCGACTGACGCACGCAGATTTCTCCCAAGTATGATAGTTTGCATTTTAAAAGCCTTTAAAGTGTACAAAATGTAATCTCACTTGAGAATTTTATTTCCCTTTTTTGACTCGGTTTTACGCATTTCCGCCAGCCCTATCTATATTTTCCGAACTCTACGGGTGCGAATATGTCGATTAAAGTAATAAAAAGACCATGAAAATTTTTTGAGATTTTTGAAAAAAACGTAAGGTTAACCCCTTTGGTGTTTTTTCACCCCAAATAATGAAAGTTTGAAATCTTCTACTTTTTCCACGGTTTCTTATTAATTTCGACGTGACAAATCGACTGACGCACGCAGATTTCTCCCAAGTATGATAGTTTGCATTTTAAAAGCCTTTAAAGTGTACAAAATGTAATCTCACTTGAGAATTTTATTTCCCTTTTTTCACTCGGTTTTACGCATTTCCGCCAGCCCTATCTATATTTTCCGAACTCTACGGGTGCGAATACGTCGATTAAAGTAATAAAAAGACCATGAAAATTTTTTGAGATTTTTGAAAATAACGTAAGGTTAACCTTACGTGTTAAAAAAAAAAACCCTTTGGTGTTTTTTCACCCCAAATAATGAAAGTTTGAAATCTTCTACTTTTTCCACGGTTTCTTATTAATTTCGACGTGACAAATCGACTGACGCACGCAGATTTCTCCCAAGTATGATAGTTTGCATTTTAAAAGCCTTTAAAGTGTACAAAATGTAATCTCACTTGAGAATTTTATTTCCCTATTTTTCACTCGGTTTTACGCATTTCCGCCAGCCCTAACTATATTTTCCGAACTCTACGGGTGCGAATACGTCGATTAAAGTAATAAAAAGACCATGAAAATTTTTTGAGATTTTTGAAAATAACGTAAGGTTAACCCCTTTGGTGTTTTTTCACCCCAAAAAATGAAAGTTTGAAATCTTCTACTTTTTCCACGGTTTCTTATTAATTTCGACGTGACAAATCGACTGACGCACGCAGATTTCTCCCAAGTATGGTAGTTTGCATTTTAAAAGCCTTTAAAGTGTACAAAATGTAATCTCACTTGAGAATTTTATTTCCCTTTTTTGACTCGGTTTTACGCATTTCCGCCAGCCCTATCTATATTTTCCGAACTCTACGGGTGCGAATATGTCGATTAAAGTAATAAAAAGACCATGAAAATCTTTTGAGATTTTTGAAAAAAACGTAAGGTTAACCCCTTTGGTGTTTTTTCACCCCAAAAAATGAAAGTTTGAAATCTTCTACTTTTTCCACGGTTTCTTATTAATTTCGACGTGACAAATCGACTGACGCACGCAGATTTCTCTCAAGTATGATAGTTTGCATTTTAAAAACCTTTAAAGTGTACAAAATGTAATCTCACTTGAGAATTTTATTTATTTGAAAGTTTGAAATCTTCTACTTTTTCCACGGTTTCTTATTAATTTCGACGTGACAAATCGACTGACGCACGCAGATTTCTCCCAAGTATGATAGTTTGCATTTTAAAAGCCTTTAAAGTGTACAAAATGTAATCTCACTTGAGAATTTTATTTCCCTTTTTTGACTCGGTTTTACGCATTTCCGCCAGCCCTATCTATATTTTCCGAACTCTACGGGTGCGAATATGTCGATTAAAGTAATAAAAAGACCATGAAAATTTTTTGAGATTTTTGAAAAAAACGTAAGGTTAACCCCTTTGGTGTTTTTTCACCCCAAATAATGAAAGTTTGAAATCTTCTACTTTTTCCACGGTTTCTTATTAATTTCGACGTGACAAATCGACTGACGCACGCAGATTTCTCCCAAGTATGATAGTTTGCATTTTAAAAGCCTTTAAAGTGTACAAAATGGAATCTCACTTGAGACTTTTATTTCCCTTTTTTGACTCGGTTTTACGCATTTCCGCCAGCCCTATTTATATTTTCCGAACTCTACGGGTGCAAATACGTCGATTAAAGTAATAAAAAGACCATGAAAATTTTTTGAGATTTTTGAAAAAAACGTAAGGTTAACCCCTTTGGTGTTTTTTCACCCCAAAAAATTAAATGTTTGAATCTTCTACTTTTTCCACGGTTTCTTATTAATTTCGACGTGATAAATCCACTGACGCACGCAGATTTCTCCCAAGTATGATAGTTTGCATTTTAAAAGCCTTTAAAGTGTACAAAATGGAATCTCACTTGAGACTTTTATTTCCCTTTTTTGACTCGGTTTTACGCATTTCCGCCAGCCCTATCTATATTTTCCGAACTCTACGGGTGCGAATACGTCGATTAAAGTAATAAAAAGACCATGAAAATTTATGAGATTTTTGAAAAAAACGTAAGGTTAACCCCTTTGGTGTTTTTTCACCCCAAAAAATGAAAGTTTGAAATCTTCTACTTTTTCCACGGTTTCTTATTAATTTCGACGTGACAAATCGACTGACGCACGCAGATTTCTCTCAAGTATGATAGTTTGCATTTTAAAAACCTTTAAAGTGTACAAAATGTAATCTCACTTGAGAATTTTATTTATTTGAAAGTTTGAAATCTTCTACTTTTTCCACTTTTTCTTATTAATTTCGACGTGACAAATCGACTGACGCACGCAGATTTCTCCCAAGTATGATAGTTTGCATTTTAAAAGCCTTTAAAGTGTACAAAATGTAATCTCACTTGAGAATTTTATTTCCCTTTTTTGGCTCGGTTTTACGCATTTCCGCCAGCCCTATCTATATTTTCCGAACTCTACGGGTGCGAATACGTCGATTAAAGTAATAAAAAGACCATGAAAATTTTTTGAGATTTTTGAAAAAAACGTAAGGTTAACCCCTTTGGTGTTTTTTCACCCCAAAAAATGAAAGTTTGAAATCTTCTACTTTTTCCACGGTTTCTTATTAATTTCGACGTGACAAATCGACTGACGCACGCAGATTTCTCTCAAGTATGATAGTTTGCATTTTAAAAACCTTTAAAGTGTACAAAATGTAATCTCACTTGAGAATTTTATTTACCTTTTTTGACTCGGTTTTACGCATTTCCGCCAGCCCTATCTATATTTTCCGAACTCTACGGGTGCGAATATGTCGATTAAAGTAATAAAAAGACCATGAAAATTTTTTGAGATTTTTGAAAAAAACGTAAGGTTAACCCCTTTGGTGTTTTTTCACCCCAAATAATGAAAGTTTGAAATCTTCTACTTTTTCCACGGTTTCTTATTAATTTCGACGTGACAAATCGACTGACGCACGCAGATTTCTCCCAAGTATGGTAGTTTGCATTTTAAAAGCCTTTAAAGTGTACAAAATGTAATCTCACTTGAGAATTTTATTTCCCTTTTTTGACTCGGTTTTACGCATTTCCGCCAGCCCTATCTATATTTTCCGAACTCTACGGGTGCGAATACGTCGATTAAAGTAATAAAAAGACCATGAAAGTTTTTTGAGATTTTTGAAAAAAACGTAAGGTTAACCCCTTTGGTGTTTTTTCACCCCAAAAAATGAAAGTTTGAAATCTTCTACTTTTTCCACGGTTTCTTATTAATTTCGACGTGACAAATCGACTGACGCACGCAGATTTCTCTCAAGTATGATAGTTTGCATTTTAAAAACCTTTAAAGTGTACAAAATGTAATCTCACTTGAGAATTTTATTTATTTGAAAGTTTGAAATCTTCTACTTTTTCCACGGTTTCTTATTAATTTCGACGTGACAAATCGACTGACGCACGCAGATTTCTCCCAAGTATGATAGTTTGCATTTTAAAAGCCTTTAAAGTGTACAAAATGTAATCTCACTTGAGAATTTTATTTCCCTTTTTTGACTCGGTTTTACGCATTTCCGCCAGCCCTATCTATATTTTCCGAACTCTACGGGTGCGAATATGTCGATTAAAGTAATAAAAAGACCATGAAAATTTTTTGAGATTTTTGAAAAAAACGTAAGGTTAACCCCTTTGGTGTTTTTTCACCCCAAATAATGAAAGTTTGAAATCTTCTACTTTTTCCACGGTTTCTTATTAATTTCGACGTGACAAATCGACTGACGCACGCAGATTTCTCCCAAGTATGATAGTTTGCATTTTAAAAGCCTTTAAAGTGTACAAAATGTAATCTCACTTGAGAATTTTATTTCCCTTTTTTCACTCGGTTTTACGCATTTCCGCCAGCCCTATCTATATTTTCCGAACTCTACGGGTGCGAATACGTCGATTAAAGTAATAAAAAGACCATGAAAATTTTTTGAGATTTTTGAAAATAACGTAAGGTCAACCCCTTTGGTGTTTTTTCACCCCAAAAAATGAAAGTTTGAAATCTTCTACTTTTTCCACGGTTTCTTATTAATTTCGACGTGACAAATCGACTGACGCACGCAGATTTCTCCCAAGTATGGTAGTTTGCATTTTAAAAGCCTTTAAAGTGTACAAAATGTAATCTCACTTGAGAATTTTATTTCCCCATTTTTGACTCGGTTTTACGCATTTCCGCCAGCCCTATCTATATTTTCCGAACTCTACGGGTGCGAATATGTCGATTAAAGTAATAAAAAGACCATGAAAATTTTTTGAGATTTTTGAAAAAAACGTAAGGTTAACCTTACGTGTTAAAAAAAAAAACCCTTTGGTGTTTTTTCACCCCAAATAATGAAAGTTTGAAATCTTCTACTTTTTCCACGGTTTCTTATTAATTTCGACGTGACAAATCGACTGACGCACGCAGATTTCTCCCAAGTATGATAGTTTGCATTTTAAAAGCCTTTAAAGTGTACAAAATGTAATCTCACTTGAGAATTTTATTTCCCTATTTTTCACTCGGTTTTACGCATTTCCGCCAGCCCTAACTATATTTTCCGAACTCTACGGGTGCGAATACGTCGATTAAAGTAATAAAAAGACCATGAAAATTTTTTGAGATTTTTGAAAATAACGTAAGGTTAACCCCTTTGGTGTTTTTTCACCCCAAAAAATGAAAGTTTGAAATCTTCTACTTTTTCCACGGTTTCTTATTAATTTCGACGTGACAAATCGACTGACGCACGCAGATTTCTCCCAAGTATGGTAGTTTGCATTTTAAAAGCCTTTAAAGTGTACAAAATGTAATCTCACTTGAGAATTTTATTTCCCTTTTTTGACTCGGTTTTACGCATTTCCGCCAGCCCTATCTATATTTTCCGAACTCTACGGGTGCGAATATGTCGATTAAAGTAATAAAAAGACCATGAAAATCTTTTGAGATTTTTGAAAAAAACGTAAGGTTAACCCCTTTGGTGTTTTTTCACCCCAAAAAATGAAAGTTTGAAATCTTCTACTTTTTCCACGGTTTCTTATTAATTTCGACGTGACAAATCGACTGACGCACGCAGATTTCTCCCAAGTATGGTAGTTTGCATTTTAAAAGCCTTTAAAGTGTACAAAATGTAATCTCACTTGAGAATTTTATTTCCCTTTTTTGACTCGGTTTTACGCATTTCCGCCAGCCCTATCTATATTTTCCGAACTCTACGGGTGCGAATACGTCGATTAAAGTAATAAAAAGACCATGAAAATTTTTTGAGATTTTTGAAAAAAACGTAAGGTTAACCCCTTTGGTGTTTTTTCACCCCAAAAAATGAAAGTTTGAAATCTTCTACTTTTTCCACGGTTTCTTATTAATTTCGACGTGACAAATCGACTGACGCACGCAGATTTCTCTCAAGTATGATAGTTTGCATTTTAAAAACCTTTAAAGTGTACAAAATGTAATCTCACTAGAGAATTTTATTTATTTGAAAGTTTGAAATCTTCTACTTTTTCCACGGTTTCTTATTAATTTCGACGTGACAAATCGACTGACGCACGCAGATTTCTCCCAAGTATGATAGTTTGCATTTTAAAAGCCTTTAAAGTGTACAAAATGTAATCTCACTTGAGAATTTTATTTCCCTTTTTTGACTCGGTTTTACGCATTTCCGCCAGCCCTATCTATATTTTCCGAACTCTACGGGTGCGAATATGTCGATTAAAGTAATAAAAAGACCATGAAAATTTTTTGAGATTTTTGAAAAAAACGTAAGGTTAACCCCTTTGGTGTTTTTTCACCCCAAATAATGAAAGTTTGAAATCTTCTACTTTTTCCACGGTTTCTTATTAATTTCGACGTGACAAATCGACTGACGCACGCAGATTTCTCCCAAGTATGATAGTTTGCATTTTAAAAGCCTTTAAAGTGTACAAAATGTAATCTCACTTGAGAATTTTATTTCCCTTTTTTGACTCGGTTTTACGCATTTCCGCCAGCCCTATCGATATTTTCCGAACTCTACGGGTGCGAATACGTCGATTAAAGTAATAAAAAGACCATGAACATTTTTTGAGATTTTTGAAAAAAACTTAAGGTTAACCCCTTTGGTGTTTTTTCACCCCAAAAAATGAAAGTTTGAAATCTTCTACTTTTTCCACGGTTTCTTATTAATTTCGACGTGACAAGTCGACTGACGCACGCAGATTTCCCCCAAGTATGATAGTTTGCATTTTAAAAGCCTTTAAAGTGTACAAAATGTAATCTCACTTGAGAATTTTATTTCCCTTTTTTGACTCGGTTTTACGCATTTCCGCCAGCCCTATCTATATTTTCCGAACTCTACGGGTGCGAATACGTCGATTAAAGTAATAAAAAGACCATGAAAATTTTTTGAGATTTTTGAAAAAAACGTAAGGTTAACCTTACGTGTTAAAAAAAAAAACCCTTTGGTGTTTTTTCACCCCAAATAATGAAAGTTTGAAATCTTCTACTTTTTCCACGGTTTCTTATTAATTTCGACGTGACAAATCGACTGACGCACGCAGATTTCTCCCAAGTATGATAGTTTGCATTTTAAAAGCCTTTAAAGTGTACAAAATGTAATCTCACTTGAGAATTTTATTTCCCTATTTTTCACTCGGTTTTACGCATTTCCGCCAGCCCTAACTATATTTTCCGAACTCTACGGGTGCGAATACGTCGATTAAAGTAATAAAAAGACCATGAAAATTTTTTGAGATTTTTGAAAATAACGTAAGGTTAACCCCTTTGGTGTTTTTTCACCCCAAAAAATGAAAGTTTGAAATCTTCTACTTTTTCCACGGTTTCTTATTAATTTCGACGTGACAAATCGACTGACGCACGCAGATTTCTCCCAAGTATGGTAGTTTGCATTTTAAAAGCCTTTAAAGTGTACAAAATGTAATCTCACTTGAGAATTTTATTTCCCTTTTTTGACTCGGTTTTACGCATTTCCGCCAGCCCTATCTATATTTTCCGAACTCTACGGGTGCGAATATGTCGATTAAAGTAATAAAAAGACCATGAAAATCTTTTGAGATTTTTGAAAAAAACGTAAGGTTAACCCCTTTGGTGTTTTTTCACCCCAAAAAATGAAAGTTTGAAATCTTCTACTTTTTCCACGGTTTCTTATTAATTTCGACGTGACAAATCGACTGACGCACGCAGATTTCTCCCAAGTATGGTAGTTTGCATTTTAAAAGCCTTTAAAGTGTACAAAATGTAATCTCACTTGAGAATTTTATTTCCCTTTTTTGACTCGGTTTTACGCATTTCCGCCAGCCCTATCTATATTTTCCGAACTCTACGGGTGCGAATACGTCGATTAAAGTAATAAAAAGACCATGAAAATTTTTTGAGATTTTTGAAAAAAACGTAAGGTTAACCCCTTTGGTGTTTTTTCACCCCAAAAAATGAAAGTTTGAAATCTTCTACTTTTTCCACGGTTTCTTATTAATTTCGACGTGACAAATCGACTGACGCACGCAGATTTCTCCCAAGTATGATAGTTTGCATTTTAAAAGCCTTTAAAGTGTACAAAATGTAATCTCACTTGAGAATTTTATTTCCCTTTTTTGACTCGGTTTTACGCATTTCCGCCAGCCCTATCGATATTTTCCGAACTCTACGGGTGCGAATACGTCGATTAAAGTAATAAAAAGACCATGAACATTTTTTGAGATTTTTGAAAAAAACTTAAGGTTAACCCCTTTGGTGTTTTTTCACCCCAAAAAATGAAAGTTTGAAATCTTCTACTTTTTCCACGGTTTCTTATTAATTTCGACGTGACAAGTCGACTGACGCACGCAGATTTCCCCCAAGTATGATAGTTTGCATTTTAAAAGCCTTTAAAGTGTACAAAATGTAATCTCACTTGAGAATTTTATTTCCCTTTTTTGACTCGGTTTTACGCATTTCCGCCAGCCCTATCTATATTTTCCGAACTCTACGGGTGCGAATACGTCGATTAAAGTAATAAAAAGACCATGAAAATTTTTTGAGATTTTTGAAAAAAACGTAAGGTTAACCTTACGTGTTAAAAAAAAAAACCCTTTGGTGTTTTTTCACCCCAAATAATGAAAGTTTGAAATCTTCTACTTTTTCCACGGTTTCTTATTAATTTCGACGTGACAAATCGACTGACGCACGCAGATTTCTCCCAAGTATGATAGTTTGCATTTTAAAAGCCTTTAAAGTGTACAAAATGTAATCTCACTTGAGAATTTTATTTCCCTATTTTTCACTCGGTTTTACGCATTTCCGCCAGCCCTAACTATATTTTCCGAACTCTACGGGTGCGAATACGTCGATTAAAGTAATAAAAAGACCATGAAAATTTTTTGAGATTTTTGAAAATAACGTAAGGTTAACCCCTTTGGTGTTTTTTCACCCCAAAAAATGAAAGTTTGAAATCTTCTACTTTTTCCACGGTTTCTTATTAATTTCGACGTGACAAATCGACTGACGCACGCAGATTTCTCCCAAGTATGGTAGTTTGCATTTTAAAAGCCTTTAAAGTGTACAAAATGTAATCTCACTTGAGAATTTTATTTCCCTTTTTTGACTCGGTTTTACGCATTTCCGCCAGCCCTATCTATATTTTCCGAACTCTACGGGTGCGAATATGTCGATTAAAGTAATAAAAAGACCATGAAAATCTTTTGAGATTTTTGAAAAAAACGTAAGGTTAACCCCTTTGGTGTTTTTTCACCCCAAAAAATGAAAGTTTGAAATCTTCTACTTTTTCCACGGTTTCTTATTAATTTCGACGTGACAAATCGACTGACGCACGCAGATTTCTCCCAAGTATGGTAGTTTGCATTTTAAAAGCCTTTAAAGTGTACAAAATGTAATCTCACTTGAGAATTTTATTTCCCTTTTTTGACTCGGTTTTACGCATTTCCGCCAGCCCTATCTATATTTTCCGAACTCTACGGGTGCGAATACGTCGATTAAAGTAATAAAAAGACCATGAAAATTTTTTGAGATTTTTGAAAAAAACGTAAGGTTAACCCCTTTGGTGTTTTTTCACCCCAAAAAATGAAAGTTTGAAATCTTCTACTTTTTCCACGGTTTCTTATTAATTTCGACGTGACAAATCGACTGACGCACGCAGATTTCTCTCAAGTATGATAGTTTGCATTTTAAAAACCTTTAAAGTGTACAAAATGTAATCTCACTTGAGAATTTTATTTATTTGAAAGTTTGAAATCTTCTACTTTTTCCACGGTTTCTTATTAATTTCGACGTGACAAATCGACTGACGCACGCAGATTTCTCCCAAGTATGATAGTTTGCATTTTAAAAGCCTTTAAAGTGTACAAAATGTAATCTCACTTGAGAATTTTATTTCCCTTTTTTGACTCGGTTTTACGCATTTCCGCCAGCCCTATCTATATTTTCCGAACTCTACGGGTGCGAATATGTCGATTAAAGTAATAAAAAGACCATGAAAATTTTTTGAGATTTTTGAAAAAAACGTAAGGTTAACCCCTTTGGTGTTTTTTCACCCCAAATAATGAAAGTTTGAAATCTTCTACTTTTTCCACGGTTTCTTATTAATTTCGACGTGACAAATCGACTGACGCACGCAGATTTCTCCCAAGTATGATAGTTTGCATTTTAAAAGCCTTTAAAGTGTACAAAATGTAATCTCACTTGAGAATTTTATTTCCCTTTTTTGACTCGGTTTTACGCATTTCCGCCAGCCCTATCGATATTTTCCGAACTCTACGGGTGCGAATACGTCGATTAAAGTAATAAAAAGACCATGAACATTTTTTGAGATTTTTGAAAAAAACTTAAGGTTAACCCCTTTGGTGTTTTTTCACCCCAAAAAATGAAAGTTTGAAATCTTCTACTTTTTCCACGGTTTCTTATTAATTTCGACGTGACAAGTCGACTGACGCACGCAGATTTCCCCCAAGTATGATAGTTTGCATTTTAAAAGCCTTTAAAGTGTACAAAATGTAATCTCACTTGAGAATTTTATTTCCCTTTTTTGACTCGGTTTTACGCATTTCCGCCAGCCCTATCTATATTTTCCGAACTCTACGGGTGCGAATACGTCGATTAAAGTAATAAAAAGACCATGAAAATTTTTTGAGATTTTTGAAATTTGGTGTTTTTTGGTGTGAAATTTGGTGTGACGCACGCAGATTTCTCCCAAGTATGGTAGTTTGCATTTTAAAAGCCTTTAAAGTGTACAAAATGTAATCTCACTTGAGAATTTTATTTCCCTTTTTTGACTCGGTTTTACGCATTTCCGCCAGCCCTATCTATATTTTCCGAACTCTACGGGTGCGAATACGTCGATTAAAGTAATGAAAAGACCATGAAAATTTTTTGAGATTTTTGAAAAAAACGTAAGGTTAATAACCTCTTTGGTGTTTTTTCACCCCAAAAAATGAAAGTTTGAAATCTTCTACTTTTTCCACGGTTTCTTATTAATTTCGACGTGACAAATCGACTGACGCACGCAGATTTCTCCCAAGTATGATAGTTTGCAATTTAAAAGCCTTTAAAGTGTACAAAATGGAATCTCACTTGAGACTTTTATTTCCCTTTTTTGACTCGGTTTTACGCATTTCCGCCAGCCCTATCTATATTTTCCGAACTCTACGGGTGCGAATACGTCGATTAAGGTAATAAAAAGACCATGAAAATTTTTTGAGATTTTTGAAAAAAACGTAAGGTTAACCCCTTTGGTGTTTTTTCACCCCAAAAAATGAAAGTTTGAAATCTTCTACTTTTTCCACGGTTTCTTATTAATTTCGACGTGACAAATCGACTGACGCACGCAGATTTCTCTCAAGTATGATAGTTTGCATTTTAAAAACCTTTAAAGTGTACAAAATGTAATCTCACTTGAGAATTTTATTTATTTGAAAGTTTGAAATCTTCTACTTTTTCCACGGTTTCTTATTAATTTCGACGTGACAAATCGACTGACGCACGCAGATTTCTCCCAAGTATGATAGTTTGCATTTTAAAAGCCTTTAAAGTGTACAAAATGTAATCTCACTTGAGAATTTTATTTCCCTTTTTTGACTCGGTTTTACGCATTTCCGCCAGCCCTATCGATATTTTCCGAACTCTACGGGTGCGAATACGTCGATTAAAGTAATAAAAAGACCATGAACATTTTTTGAGATTTTTGAAAAAAACTTAAGGTTAACCCCTTTGGTGTTTTTTCACCCCAAAAAATGAAAGTTTGAAATCTTCTACTTTTTCCACGGTTTCTTATTAATTTCGACGTGACAAGTCGACTGACGCACGCAGATTTCCCCCAAGTATGATAGTTTGCATTTTAAAAGCCTTCAAAGTGTACAAAATGTAATCTCACTTGAGAATTTTATTTCCCTTTTTTGACTCGGTTTTACGCATTTCCGCCAGCCCTATCTATATTTTCCGAACTCTACGGGTGCGAATACGTCGATTAAAGTAATAAAAAGACCATGAAAATTTTTTGAGATTTTTGAAATTTGGTGTTTTTTGGTGTGAAATTTGGTGTGACGCACGCAGATTTCTCCCAAGTATGGTAGTTTGCATTTTAAAAGCCTTTAAAGTGTACAAAATGTAATCTCACTTGAGAATTTTATTTCCCTTTTTTGACTCGGTTTTACGCATTTCCGCCAGCCCTATCTATATTTTCCGAACTCTACGGGTGCGAATACGTCGATTAAAGTAATAAAAAGACCATGAAAATTTTTTGAGATTTTTGAAAAAAACGTAAGGTTAATAACCTCTTTGGTGTTTTTTCACCCCAAAAAATGAAAGTTTGAAATCTTCTACTTTTTCCACGGTTTCTTATTAATTTCGACGTGACAAATCGACTGACGCACGCAGATTTCTCCCAAGTATGATAGTTTGCATTTTAAAAGCCTTTAAAGTGTACAAAATGGAATCTCACTTGAGACTTTTATTTCCCTTTTTTGACTCGGTTTTACGCATTTCCGCCAGCCCTATCTATATTTTCCGAACTCTACGGGTGCGAATACGTCGATTAAGGTAATAAAAAGACCATGAAAATTTTTTGAGATTTTTGAAAAAAACGTAAGGTTAACCCCTTTGGTGTTTTTTCACCCCAAAAAATGAAAGTTTGAAATCTTCTACTTTTTCCACGGTTTCTTATTAATTTCGACGTGACAAATCGACTGACGCACGCAGATTTCTCTCAAGTATGATAGTTTGCATTTTAAAAACCTTTAAAGTGTACAAAATGTAATCTCACTTGAGAATTTTATTTATTTGAAAGTTTGAAATCTTCTACTTTTTCCACGGTTTCTTATTAATTTCGACGTGACAAATCGACTGACGCACGCAGATTTCTCCCAAGTATGATAGTTTGCATTTTAAAAGCCTTTAAAGTGTACAAAATGTAATCTCACTTGAGAATTTTATTTCCCTTTTTTGACTCGGTTTTACGCATTTCCGCCAGCCCTATCTATATTTTCCGAACTCTACGGGTGCGAATACGTCGATTAAAGTAATAAAAAGACCATGAAAATTTTTTGAGATTTTTGAAAAAAACGTAAGGTTAACCCCTTTGGTGTTTTTTCACCCCAAATAATGAAAGTTTGAAATCTTCTACTTTTTCCACGGTTTCTTATTAATTTCGACGTGACAAATCGACTGACGCACGCAGATTTCTCCCAAGTATGATAGTTTGCATTTTAAAAGCCTTTAAAGTGTACAAAATGTAATCTCACTTGAGAATTTTATTTCCCTTTTTTCACTCGGTTTTACGCATTTCCGCCAGCCCTATCTATATTTTCCGAACTCTACGGGTGCGAATACGTCGATTAAAGTAATAAAAAGACCATGAAAATTTTTTGAGATTTTTGAAATTTGGTGTTTTTTGGTGTGAAATTTGGTGTGACGCACGCAGATTTCTCCCAAGTATGGTAGTTTGCATTTTAAAAGCCTTTAAAGTGTACAAAATGTAATCTCACTTGAGAATTTTATTTCCCTTTTTTGACTCGGTTTTACGCATTTCCGCCAGCCCTATCTATATTTTCCGAACTCTACGGGTGCGAATACGTCGATTAAAGTAATAAAAAGACCATGAAAATTTTTTGAGATTTTTGAAAAAAACGTAAGGTTAATAACCTCTTTGGTGTTTTTTCACCCCAAAAAATGAAAGTTTGAAATCTTCTACTTTTTCCACGGTTTCTTATTAATTTCGACGTGACAAATCGACTGACGCACGCAGATTTCTCCCAAGTATGATAGTTTGCATTTTAAAAGCCTTTAAAGTGTACAAAATGGAATCTCACTTGAGACTTTTATTTCCCTTTTTTGACTCGGTTTTACGCATTTCCGCCAGCCCTATCTATATTTTCTGAACTCTACGGGTGCGAATACGTCGATTAAGGTAATAAAAAGACCATGAAAATTTTTTGAGATTTTTGAAAAAAACGTAAGGTTAACCCCTTTGGTGTTTTTTCACCCCAAAAAATGAAAGTTTGAAATCTTCTACTTTTTCCACGGTTTCTTATTAATTTCGACGTGACAAATCGACTGACGCACGCAGATTTCTCTCAAGTATGATAGTTTGCATTTTAAAAACCTTTAAAGTGTACAAAATGTAATCTCACTTGAGAATTTTATTTATTTGAAAGTTTGAAATCTTCTACTTTTTCCACGGTTTCTTATTAATTTCGACGTGACAAATCGACTGACGCACGCAGATTTCTCCCAAGTATGATAGTTTGCATTTTAAAAGCCTTTAAAGTGTACAAAATGTAATCTCACTTGAGAATTTTATTTCCCTTTTTTGACTCGGTTTTACGCATTTCCGCCAGCCCTATCTATATTTTCCGAACTCTACGGGTGCGAATACGTCGATTAAAGTAATAAAAAGACCATGAAAATTTTTTGAGATTTTTGAAAAAAACGTAAGGTTAACCCCTTTGGTGTTTTTTCACCCCAAATAATGAAAGTTTGAAATCTTCTACTTTTTCCACGGTTTCTTATTAATTTCGACGTGACAAATCGACTGACGCACGCAGATTTCTCCCAAGTATGATAGTTTGCATTTTAAAAGCCTTTAAAGTGTACAAAATGTAATCTCACTTGAGAATTTTATTTCCCTTTTTTCACTCGGTTTTACGCATTTCCGCCAGCCCTATCTATATTTTCCGAACTCTACGGGTGCGAATACGTCGATTAAAGTAATAAAAAGACCATGAAAATTTTTTGAGATTTTTGAAAAAAACGTAAGGTTAACCCCTTTGGTGTTTTTTCACCCCAAAAAATGAAAGTTTGAAATCTTCTACTTTTTCCACGGTTTCTTATTAATTTCGACGTGACAAATCGACTGACGCACGCAGATTTCTCCCAAGTATGATAGTTTGCATTTTAAAAGCCTTTAAAGTGTACAAAATGTAATCTCACTTGAGAATTTTATTTCCCTTTTTTGACTCGGTTTTACGCATTTCCGCCAGCCCTATCTATATTTTCCGAACTCTACGGGTGCGAATACGTCGATTAAAGTAATAAAAAGACCATGAAAATTTTTTGAGATTTTTGAAAAAAATTTCACCCCAAAAAATGATCGAGGGTTTGGCATGATCTGTGGATTCCAATGAAAGGGCGCAAGCTCTGGAGGAATTCATAGTCATGAAAAACCTGCACATCTACAATGAATCAGGGCAACTCAACGGGACACTGTCAATTGAGACTATTCCGGAAACCAGGGACTGGAGCGTGGGCGTCCAGGTGGCCGATTCCGACGACGGGGTCATCACCTTTCGAGTCCAATCCGCAAGGGGGGGGTCACAGTTATCAAATGACGTAATCCAGACACCATAAATTTAGAAACTGTGAGTAAATGGCTTGAGCAAATGGTAGAGGAAATGGAGCCTCACTCCGAAACCCTATCCACTGCTGAAGACATCGAAAACAACGTAACCGACCTTTACAACCAAATTCAAAATCTCATTCAGACCAAATCCAATTTCAAGAAGACCTACGTTGGAAGACCAGACTGGTGGTCGGACAACGTAGAAACACTCAGGAAAAAATATCTAGAAAAGAAAAAAGTCCTCTACCGGTGCAGGACGGAAGAGGGGAGGCAGGCCCTGTATGAGGGATGGATGCGGCCCGTGGCACATTCAAATCCTCACTCAAGGGTGCTAGGGAGCGGAGTTGGAGAGAACCTAACGAAGGACCCGTGGGGAGTTACCTATAGACTTGCAGCTGGCAAGTTTAGAAGTAAAGGAATTCTAACGTCCTTTAAGGAAGAGTGCGGAAACGACACAATGAATCCAAAGAGGACGTTGAATTTCCTCCTCAACAGGCTGCTACCGGACGATGACAGAACGACGGACACATGTTTGGATCACCAAACCATGCGTTCGGACTTCGAAAGTCTGGGAACGGTCTGCGACTCTGCTCCCTTAAGCGAAATAGACCAGATAGAACTTGACCGTATCATATACAATACACAGGCAAAAAAAGCTCCGGGGTTCGACAATATTCAAGGGTCGTTCCTAATAGTATATTAAGTATCTAGAACGGTATGTACAATTTACCGGTTGACAACAATGTTTGGAGACTGAGCGAAGCGAAGTCTCCAATATTGTTGGAAACTGGTAAATTGTTTACCGTTCGTGATGGTTATAACATTTTTTGCACGATCGAAAAGTATATAAATAATAATTAATTTAATAAAATATAAGTACTGTTGACATTTAGTAATTATTTATAAAGTAGGTAAAAATTTGTAAAATTGAGAAAATAGTTCTTACAATAATATTATAATTTAATGTATTAATATATTATAAAACCGAAATGAGTGATCCTCAAAGTGAAAATGGCGATATAGAAGAAGCTTGGAATATTGGACGTTCGGCAATAATTACCGAAAAATCTAGGGAACGTTATGAAACGACCTACACAATTTTTAAAAAATGGTGTGTAGACAAGAATCAAAATACGAGTGAAAATATTTTGTTGGCATATTTGGTCCAAAGAAATGGAAAACTGAAAGCTGCTGGTAGTTTATGGGCCGAATACTCAATGTTGAAAGCTACAATTTTTCTACACGAATCTATTGATATTTCAAAGTTTTCCACATTAATTGCTTTTCTAAAAAGAAAAAATGTTGGATACAAACCTAAAAAAGCCAGTGTTTTTACGAAGGATGAAATGTGTAAATTTTTAATTGAACCACCAGACGAATGGTTTTTAGTTCATAAGGTAAATTGAGATTATTGGTAAAACACGTGGATATGCTTACGACTATGTATTTTTTTAGGTAGCAATGATATTAGGAGTAGCGGGAGAATGTCACAGAAAAGAGTTATATAACATGACTATTCAAGATTTAGAAGATCGTGAATCGTTTGTCAATTTGCGGAAAAGATTCTGCATTAAGATAATGAATCGCCTTGTATCGTATCTAATAATACACTGCAATCTTCAACTTGTGCTTCTATTTCACGGGAATTATGTGTTAATACAAATACCGAAAAAAGCAATATTTCCATTTCCAACTGTACAAACTGTACATTTAATTTTAAATAAATCATATTTTAATGTGAAATTTTATTTATTATACTTGCGTATCTATTTACTTACCGTTTTTAGAACGGTAAGTAAATTACTTACCGTCGTGTTAGGCGTAGCAACCAGTAAAATCAACTTACTGTCATAGAAACACTATTCGTAAATAAATAAAATAGTACGATCGTGCAAAAAGAAGGTATACGCAGTCATAACCGGGGTGCTACGGAATATCTTCAGTGCATGTCTAAGGGTGGCCTAAGCGTTTGAATTGTTCTCGGATGAGGCGTTAACTTGGTACCGAACTATCAGCGCAGATGTTACCACATGGCCACAGCTGGTCGAACAATTACCCGACTAGAAATTATTTTGGGATCGCCCAGAGTATACATCTGGACCTTATTGGGCCCAAGGAGGCCTGCCCAATAAGGAAATCCCTATAAGGGCCCAATTAGAACCCAATCGGGAAATCCTAAGCAAAACAAATAACTTATATGGTCAAGTTTTCCCCATTGGGTTTTGTGTGGGACCTAAGTGGGAAATCCCAACATGAAAATAAGAAATAATAGTCGGGTTTTCCCCATTCGGTTTTGAGTGGCGCCTAAGTGGGAAATCCCAACGTGAAAATAAGAAATTATAGGTGGGTTTTCCCTATTCGGTTTCGAGTGGGGCCTAAGTGGGAAATTATATAACATAATAACAATTTTTTTATTATGTTATAAATAAAATAGTCTTGTCTTCGAGATTTTTGTATCTGGGCGCGGGTTTTTATTCAAACGGCTCAGGGAGCTGAACGTTTAATAAAATGGACGGTTACTGAAGCGTCCAAATAGCCGACAAGAGAGAATGGAAGTCTTGGTTGGCCAAAGTACGCGATTTTTGTGGATCGGCCTCCAACACTTCTGCTCTATTCACCCATTCCGCAACCGATCAACGTCCTTATATAAATGTTTGGGAATAAAATGATTCAGGGGCCAGCGTCACGATTTTAGGCACGGAGGGGCACTACCTGATAGATAAATTTGATTTAAAACTGTCTAGGTGAAGTGTAGGTGAAGTAAAAGAAGTTTTAGTTTTGCGGTCTGCGGACGGTACGTCGCAAGAAATTTTAGGTGATGTGATTTTACCTGTATCTATTGGCGGAATAGTACCTCTGAAAGTTTTAGTGTGTAACAGTATACGCACTTGTCTGACGTTGGGGGTAGATTTTTGCAAATTGTTTGGAGTCAGGGCCGACTTTGATAAAGATCAATTTTTTTTGGACGAAGTCCAATCTTAAAAGTTGATTAGATCGGTTGACGACCTTAAATTAGAACAAGTTGCTCTAGCTGCAGTTATAGATAGATTTAAGTTACTTTCACGAGATGGGCTTACTTGTACTGATAAGATAGCTCATAACGAATTTTATTCACAATCGGTTAGTAATCGATACATTCCTGATTTTTAAGAAGTTGGGAAGCAGTTTATTATTTACTTTCACTTGCCAACCAATCAGAGCTATTTTGTTTTACTTCCCAACCTACCTCAGGTCGGGAAGTGATCACTTCCCGACCTGCAAAGTCGCATGTTGGCAAGAAAAGGAACTAACGAAAAATGTGCGTCAAATTAATTAAGATTATTATGTCAAATGTCAAGTACAAATTTAGTGAAAGTTAACCTAATAGTTAATCTAATATTATTTTAGTTACTTTAAAAATGTAAGTTTTATAGCAATATTGTTAATTTAGTCAGAATAATTAAAGTACAATTATGTCAAATGTTTACCATCATTTTGTTTGATACATAAACAGCAATTTGCTTATTTTTACCTCCAATCAATTTAAAAAAAAAAATTGGAGGTATGGTAATCGAAAAAAAATTTCAACTTTTTTACCTCCAATCAATTTTAAAAAAAAATTGGAGGTATGGTAATCGAAAAAAAATTTCAACTTTTTTTTTTTGCATTTTCGAGATCACCGTGTTCAGAAACGTAAAGATCTGCAAAAAGTAAAAAAAAAATTTCTGTGTCGGTCTGTCTGTCGGTCTGTCGGTCTGTCTGTCTGTCTGTCGTCAAATTTTGTCGATCGATTTGCTTCCGAGCCATCCAACCAATTACGACCAAATTTGGTATGGTGGTAGGGTTCACGGTGGAAAGGTGAAAATAAGGTTTTCGTCGCGATCTATCAATCAGGAGTGCCACCACAAGAAAATAATACGGGATTTTTTAAAAATATTTTGTCTTGCGATATGTTATTTTAAAGGCCTTAAAAGGCTTTATCCAGAATAGGTAAAATTAATCTTCTATCTGTCGTCTGTCAAAAATCATAAGTTGTCAAAGTTGAAACTTTAAGAGTGAATAACTCAAGAAATGCTGAAGGGATCTTACCCAAATTTGGTACGTAGGTACATTGATCCTAATGGATATGAGAGCATATGTAATCCTTCGATAGAAATCAGTAATGCAACATGAAAAAAATAAAATTAACTTTTTTGTCAAAAACATGAAAAAAGTTTTTGTCGATCGATTTTCTCCGGCATTTCTGCGTCGATTGCAATCAAACTTATTGGACGTATGCCTCGTGGGCTGGAATGGTGAAAATAAGGTTTTGCCAGAGAAATCTTCACCAGGGCCACCACAATAAAATAAATAAAAAAAAATGAAAATGTCGTCGTATCTCCGGAAATGTTTAACCGATTCAGCTAAAATTTGGTGTGTCGATGGAGCTTTGAAAGTATAAGTATTGGTGAGAAAACAAACCGAGCCAATTGTAACAGGGCGGGGCAGGTCAGAAAAATTATAGAAAATATTAACTGAAATCTTAATTTATATATTTTTTGTGAGAATTGGTCAGATGGCTGGCAAAAATAAAACAATATATTCAAAATTTTAATAAACGTCATAATTTTGTGACATATGTGTCAAAATTAGGTTAATGTTGATTTGTATACCGAGTGCAGCATAAGAATTGAGTTTAGGGCTTGTAACAATTAATTTTAGAATACAAAAATAGGTGGTTCTGTGGGAAATATTTTATAATATCGTCGTACGGACTGACGGAACGTTACTTTATAAGTAAAAGGTTCTGCCACTAGGTAGCGACCAAGTTTAGGCTGTTTGTTAAATTTTTTCGCAAATGTTTTCAGAATCAGTAAATCGACAGTCAGTAATTTACAAAAATTTATTTTCGAAAAATCCGCTAGATGACCGAAAAAATTTGTTGTACCAATCTTGGAGAAATTTTATTTGTGACTTCTTACGGTATTATGTGACGTATATAAAAATTTTGGAAAAAATTCAGTGGCGTACAAAAATAAAAAATTTTTTTCATTTTGGATTTTGTTAAATAAACTTTTATAGGTAGATTTAGGGTAGGGGGTGAAACATATAGATATCTTTGCCAGGGCTACCGATATCTTTGTTAAGGCTACCACAATAGAAAACAAAAATGAACATTATGTCATCGTATCTCCGGACAAAATTTGGTGTGCTGGTGATTGGAGGTATTGCGGCAGAGAGTGACGACATTTTTTATACCAACTTGATAAACTAGTTTTTCTTTTCAAAAATGAAACAAAGTGAAAAGCAGCGTATAATTTAATACAAATTTTAATTATTTGTTATTTACTACCTGATTGTGAATAAAATAGTATACATACCTCGGTGTCAAGCTTCATTCCAGCGTCGCGCTTAGAGTTGACTTCGGCGCTTTGCGCCTCAGTCAACTAACTGGCACTCGGCTGTAATGAAGCATTTTCCACCTCGGCATGTAATATACTATTGTAGACCAAGTATTCTTGGGTCACATTATCGACGAGAATGGTCTTCAAACCGATCCGTCGAAAGTCGAAGCGATCACACAACTGGCTAAACCGACTACTACCACCGGTGTAAAACGTTTCATAGGTATGATTGGGTGGTACCGGCGTTTCATCCCTAATTTTTCGGAAATTTCGGCTCCGATTACCGAGCTTATTAAGGGGCGGGCCAAACGGCAATCAATTACCTGGACTTCTGACGCTGAAAAGTCGTTTGAGAACTGGAAAAAGTTATTAGTTTCAGCGCCAATTTTAGCCAGCCCTGATATTTCTAAACGCTTTTTTATTCAGTGTGATGCTTCTGACTATGGTTTGGGTTGCGTGTTAAGCCAAGGGGAAGGCGACGATGAACGTGCAATTGCTTACGCTTCTAGGACTCTTAATAAAGCCGAGAGGAACTATTCGGCGACAGAAAGTGTAACGTAAATTGCTCAAAAATTCGTCTCATCTGCCGCTTGCTTAACCGTAGATGTTATTACACGTGTTAGCTAGCTGTGTTATTTAAAACGCAGTTCTTGAGAGCGGGGTTCGAAAAACCTCGTGGATTCTTAACAAATATGGGATCACTACTCAGATTTCTTCTCAGCTAAATGGAAAAATGCTAGTAATGTGGACGCCAGTTAATGCAAATCAAACTAATAGAAATCAAGGAACGAAAGTCTACAAAATAGAGAACACAAAATACTTATTAAAAAATCAACATGCTTGCCAGTTCCAAGACTCATCAAACGAGAATGTGTGATTGCAAACTCAATCAATCTCTACTGCAACATCTTCATAAATCGATCATCTGCTTGAAAGTTGAAATAAAAATGTAACCGCACGTCTGAGATTGACACGATGATGGTGAGACAACAAAACATAAATCCTCGAAGGTTCTCCAACTTCAAATAAAATAATGACCCACTAGGTGCAAACACACTCACAAGGCAAATCCTCTTGTGATTCAAAAAAAGCAACCATTCTTGAGATTATTGATGTCAAATAATGCTTCTGTCCACTCCAAATCTTCCAACAGCTGACCAACAAAATGTAACGTTGTCGTAAAACCAAACAATCAAACCCTGGATACCATCTGGGTAAAAGATTTCCAACATGGATAAGGGACTCCATTTTACGACCATATTAAATTTATAATATTCAAAACGAAAATTAAATGAAAACGAATCACCCTTAACCTGGGTGCCATTATCCGGCAAAAACAAATGAAATTGAAACATAAGAAACTAAAAATGAACACACATTGACCACACGTCAATCTCCTACGAAATTTGACGTGCAATCGTGCCTATGGAAAATGAACGCATAGCCTGCAAAACGATAGCGTTCCAGTGGCGTAGCTTGTGGAAGATTAGTAACGTCCAAAACGCATTTTGGCACGTTACAAAAGGGAATGTTTAGCGGTAATATTTGGGATTGAAAAAATCAGACCTTACGTGGAAGGTACAGATTTTACTGTGATAACTGACCATTACAACTTGTTGTGGCTTTTATCGATGAAAAATCCAACTAATAAGTTGGAAGCTCGTTGGATTGTTAGATTATCGCAGCATTCATTTAACATCTTACATAGAAAGGGGAAATTGAACGTAGTGCCAGATGCTTTATCTCGTGCACGTTTGCAGGTGTCATCACTTGAATTGTCGGAAGACGATTTTGACGAAAATCAGGGTGAGTATTTCCCTCTGAAAATTTCTTCCAATGAAATCACTCTATTTTTTTAATTTAAACAAATGGCAGCGAAGTATCAGCGGGTATTCATGCACTAGTGCAAATACTCGGGTATTTCAATTTTCGTCAGAAATGGAGTTTTCAAAATCTTTCAAGCAATCCGCAAGTTTTGGAACAGGCATTTTTTCATCCAATATATAACCTTTTTCACCACAAAATTCTTCGAACAGTTTCCACGAGGAAATGTTTGATTTTTGCGTACTTGCAGGAGTAAGATTTTCAATACTTACATCAATTTCTTTCAACGAATTACTTCCGAAACGTTCACAACTCATTTTTTAAATAGATAAATTAACAACGCAAATTGAAATTTACGAATTTATTATTTATTTTTGTTTATGTTGCTTAGTTAGAATTTTTGTTTTCGGTAGTTCCAGGTATGCATATTAATTTGGATTGTATCCAAATAAATCATAATTTATTTACATTATTAAAATTCAAATGTCAAACTGATAGAATTTAAAGATACAGAAATTTTCAGAGAGAAATACTCTTCCAATATACTGATTATCCTGTGAAAATCCTATTCTACTAAAAGTAGAAATAGAGTCCATTACGGTTCCAATCCATAGTTAGTTGAGGTTTTTTCCATCTCAGCGGAGTGAGATATTTGAGAGGGGGGTGTGTAACAATTATTTGTTAATTGCTGCGCGATCCCTTGATAACGACTTTTAGTACGCCTATGCTTAGTAAGACATGCGCAAGGGATCGTAGAAGGCGCGCGCTGAGCTGGGAGCAGGATTCTTAAACGCGCGATGAGATAGTAAAGACGTGTTAAGTTTCGTTGGTGGCTAAAGATTATTCAGATAGGGCAGAATAATTATTAAAGAGTACGCCTGAGGAAGAAATCTGTCAGCGGATGTTGGAATTACAAAACCGTAAAACTTTTGTAATAGAATTATCATATATAATTTCCCATGTGCATAGAATATTATCGATCATTTCGTTCGATTACATATTTTTGATGACAATCGGCCCGACTCGCAGAGGAGGGCCGATTGCGATCGAAAATATGTAAGAGAACAAATGATAAGATAATATTCTGTGCAAAAGGGAAATTCCCATGACTATCTCCCGATGATTAATTTGCTTCGTTTTAAATTACATTAATTTGTTTTATATTAATATAAAAAGAGTGTGGGTTATGACTTTGTTTATTAAATCTTACAATTGCCTAGTTACCATTCGTTATTATTATAATAGTGTCACGATTGTAAATAAAGTAAGGATGAAAAATTATCGAAAATGATCGGTAATTCGTGCGTATTACTCGTGATTGGTCGATTTCACTAGACAACTTAAATGTTCGCTAAATTGAAATCTCATTGGACTACATTTTTGAAATGAAATCTGGTGATTGGTGGACAGGTTAGTTATGACGTCAGAGGGAGATAGTCATTAGAAACTTTATTTTGGGATTTGTACCGTGGCGCTATAACTCAAGCTGCCTTTTCATTGCCTGCAACATTGAATGTTCGTTTTTGGAATACGTTTGTAGCCGTATGTTGAATCTTTCTGGTTTTACTTACCATCGACTACTGGAAATAGTTCGGTCTTGTGCTACGATAAAGTTTTTGGTAGCGAATTGGTAAGTGTTTTTGCTTTACTAATTTTTACTGCAATTCCGCTCAGAAAAACGGCAACAGCCCAATAGGTGTCTTCCAGTAATACTCGTTCACCACCCCAGATGTAAAAATCAGCTATCTCTTATACGGAGGCAAAGAGCGTGGGTTCTGAAAAAAATAATAATTTGCTTCCTCGCAGAATAAAACGCAATGCAACTTAAAGCGTATAATGATAAATTTTATATATAGCAACACCAATATTACAGCTAATTCTAAAAAATTAATGACAGTCAAGTTATGGCAACAATTTCCAAAATTACAAACTTTTTGATTCGGCAGCCTAACTGGCGACCACCCCCGTCGTCGCCATTACGCAAAAACCAACTGCGCTCGTCGAACTTGACACAGCAAGGAATTGCTTGCCCAAGCGCTCAGACAAGTTTACAAGCTCTAAGATGACAATCGGAGTACTACCAAAACCCGCTGTGGTAGTAAAGACGGCCACCCACACGACTGCACCTGAAGTAAACGTAGTCCTCGAATTCGACCAGGAAGCCACTTTGCACAAAACTCGGTGCACTTGATTTCACAATAACACACAATGGTCGTCGACTGCTGGTGCGGTGATAACGATAAAATAACGACTACTGCGTTGTAATCAAATTCAACGAAAATGAATGGACCCTCTGAGTTGTTAGCAATTGTTGTCACACTAATGAATAATTCCCATATGGCATTAAATCCCCAATCGGCACCGGAATTTAATTTTGGTAGTAGCGCGTAACTTTATCAAACGGATCTCTATCCTACGATATTGACTTGCACTTCCGCCTTAGGCTTACTTTTAACAAATATTTGGCCTACAACGCAAATTAACACCTTCGCATACTACTTACTAGTTTGAAACTAGGTCAAACCACCACAAGAAAATGCGCAAGAGATTTACAGAAGCGTATCAAGGCTAAATAAGACAAGGAGTCGCGCTAGCAATTATGCAATAAATTGTTACACACCCCCCTCTCAAATATGTCGCTCCGGTGAGATGGACTCGTGCTATGCACTCGCGATTTTGTTACGTGACAAATTTACTCGATATATAAAAAAATGTCAAAAAACCGTCAAAATTTAATCGTCTATTTTTGTGCAATTGGGATAATAATGATTATACTGTATCAGACGATTACCTCATTTACACAGAAAAATAGAGAGCGAACAGTACAGGAAGTTTGGACGGAAGGACAAACGAACACGATGCAGGGGGTGAAGAACAGTGTGAGGTGGTTAAAAAGAGTAACAACATCTATATAAATCAGAATAAAGATAAAAAAGGAAGCAAAGAGATATCCGAAAACATGGATGAAATCGCAAAGCTCATGAAAAGCCTGAGTGATGAGGCAAATACGAAACGAAAACATCGAGGTTAAGAAGGAAATACGAGAAAATATCAGGAAGATACAGGGAACAGATTGAAATTCAGGCAGAAGAAACGGAGAATTTGAGAAAAGAACTGAAACTGACCCAGTCTAAATGGAACCAGGACAATGAGGCAAATGATATGAAGGTTAAGGAGCTTGAAAGCAAGATATTTACAATTGAACTCAAGATGGAAACACAAGAAAAAGAGAAAAGAAAGAACAGAATGATAATAACGGGAATGAAGATGGAGGAAGACAAAAGTAATACGCTGAAAAATAGAATACAGAACTTTGTGAGGAGTAGCATGGCGGCGGTGGAAGTGCAAATACTACGAGCGTACAAGATTGGAGGAGAGAAGATCCTGATTGAAGTCGATAGCTGGGAATCAAAGATTGAAATGATGAAGAATAAATATAAACTGAACCACCAAAAGGATTTACATACACAACGACCTGACAATCACAGAGAGAAGAATACAATCAGCAATAAGAAGACAAGCGGAAAAGTCTGGGGAGAGAGTAAAGATAAGATATCAAAAACTGATATGCGGGGAAAAAATAATGAAGTGGGAAAGAGAAAAAGGATGCCTGCAGGAGGTGTCAAAAAACTAGTATGGTGTAATGCACAGGCACATAACACGAAACGGCGAGAAAATGGAACAAATAATACGAAACAAATTGAAAATCAAGAGAGGAAAGCGAGCAAAGGAGGAGAAAAGAGAATAGGATATGGAGAGTTGGAACATGGAACGTGAGAACGATGCTGAGAAAAGGAAAAATGTATGAGTCTACAAGAGAATTAACGAGATATAAAATCAATATAGCTGCGGTACAGGAGACGAGATGGGGTTGGTAATGGAGAAGTAGATGCAAATGGATACGTCTTCCTGTACTCTGGAGAAGAGAAACAAGGAAGAAGTGGAGTAGGATACTTTGTAAGAAATGACATGAAAGGTGACATAATGCAGTTTAGGCCAATAAACGGAAGAATTTCATATTTGGGAATGAAGTCACACCCGGTAAATGTAAGCATAATCGGTACATATGCACTTACTAAAGATAAAAGCAGCAGCAAAAAAGATCAATTCTACAATGACCTGGAGGGAATAGCTGAAGAGGTACCCAGACACGACATTATGATAATCTTGGGAGACTTTAATGCCCAGATCGGTAAGGAAGACTATCTTAGGGAGATTTCTGGTAAGTTTACGATCCATGACAAGACGAATGACAATGGTCAGCTATTGTATAACAGGTAACTGCAATGAATATGGTCATAAGTAGTACGAAGTTCTACCACAGGCCAGTTCACATAATAACATGAATGAGACCGGGAGCATCCAGAGATGAGGAAGGAAGTCAGATTGATCAAGTGTGCGTGTCGAGAAAAGATACAACAGCCATCAAAGACGTAAGAACATATCGAGGAACGAATGCGGAATCTGAGATCATTACCTGGTGGTTGCAAAGGTGGCAAGAATGAGGCTGCACAAGAACAGAAGAGAAGACAACAAGAGGCTAGCGATCGAAAAGTTTGTAGACACGAAGGTCAGGATGAAATATGCAGAAGAAACTAATAAAGCAATAGTGACTAAAATTTCTCGTCCAAATATTTAATTGAATAAGGGATCTCGGGTTAGTGGAACGTATGTTGAAATCAAACAAATAGTTTCATTGTCGACGTTTCGGTGACACAAGGTACACCATCTTCAAGACTACAATAAAAACGGGGTGAGAGCATACAATCATGAGGGAACAAGAAACATACCTCAAAACTGCTGATGATGTAGGTTTTTACATAACTCGATGGCATTTCAAAAAACGGGTGAGCAACAGCACGAGAAAAAACTGATGAATCGGTGGCGTTAGATAAATTACACCAAGCATCAAAAAACAAATTGAACTTGTCAAATATAAAATCTCTAAAATTAACACTGTATAACAACTATAAAACATGTAATTAAAAATTGAAGTAAAACTGAATTATTTAAAATCGTCAAAATGATAAAATGTGAACATTGAGATAAATAAAATGAGGTCCGAGTATGCACTTAGGCCACCAAAGTGACAACATAATCGGATATAAAATTTTTAAAATAACGCCATACGATAACAACAAAGCATAAAAAGTTGGTAAAACATTTAACCCGTGAATGAACAAAACAGAAGTAATAACCATCGCGAAAGGCATATAGACATTCACTCCCGTTAAACCGTCGAAAAAAATTTATATATGGACCAAGGGCGGTCAAACTGCACATACAAAACCAAAAACCGCGTCAACTTCACAATCTGTAGGTAGGGGTTCTAATTTTCTCCCTATAATGTTTTAAAATGGTGTAATAACCCTCCCCTATGCTGTCAAAATCTGTAATTTTATTCATGTTATCATCTGTGGTTGAGATGTACGCAGCCTCCAAGAACGTTCTCTTCTTATAGCATTTCTCCCCGTTGAGAATCCTAACATCTTCCGACAGGAATAAATGGGACTTTTCAATCGAGTGTTCGGATAGTCCTGTCTTCCCGACACCTCTCCTGACAACCCCCCTTTGCTGGTCGATTCGCTTACCCAGGTACTGTCTCGTTTGGCCAATGTAAATGAGCCCACATTCACATTTTACGCTGTAGATAACATTACTTTTTTTCAGCTTAGGAATTTCATCTTTGGTAGAGGAAAAGGACACGCTCATTCAGTGCACTATTCCAGCGGGACATGTCCTCGTCTCGTTTGACGTTAACTCCTTATTTACTAATGTATCCAAGGAGTCAAAGCAATAGGTAACAAAGAAAAAGAATACGATATAAATAAGGAATGGGATAACATTAAAAATTGCAATGCAAACTAGTGCTGAAAGAATAATAGGACACAAAAAGCGAGCTCAAGTCAAGAAATGGTTTGATGAGGAGTGCGAAGAGATGGCGGAGATCAAGAAAGAGGCAAGATTAACGTGGATGAAAACAAAGAGAGAGGAAGATAGAATTGTATACTAAGAGAAAATTAAGGAAGCATGGAAAAAGTACAAGAGGAAGAAAAATGAATATTGCATGAGCAATATCGAGAAAGAAAGTAAAAGAAATAATGCTAGGAAGTTCTATCTCGAAGTGAAGCAACAGAAAAAAAAGTACAACATAATAGAACAGTAAAATAGTTATAGGAATAATAAGTAAAATAGGAATAGAACAGTAAAAAGATGAGAATGGCCGACGATGTGACGACGAGGAAGAAATAAGATAAGTCTGGAAAAGTCACTACCAGAAATTATTGAATCAAGAAGACGAAGATAGCGCTAGCGAGGATGATGAAGAACAGCCAACAGAAATTCCAGTGACAGAACCAACATACAGCGAAATAGAAATAGTAATAAGCAGGTTGAAAAACGGAAAGACCCCGGGAAGAGACGGGATAAACGGTGAAATGATAAAGAACGCGGGTGAAGCAATATATCAAAGAATATATGAGCTGATACTCAAGATATGGAGAAGGGAAGAGATGCCAAATGAATGGCATATACTGGATATACTGGCATATACTTCCATATACTGGAAGAAGAATTCCGATCCATAAGAAGGGTGACAACGACAATTGCAAGAACTACAGAGGAATAGCCCTACTGCAGGTGACCTACAAGATCATGTCAACACTCATATACAAAAGAGTAAAAGAAGAGATCGAAGATAAAGTTGGGGAATATCGGTACGGGTTCAGGGGGAGTCGATCAACAGTAGACGCTATACATGTACTGAAGCAAATAACCGAAAAAGCATACGAATATGCATGATGCACCTGCTGTTTGTTGACTTCCAGCAGGCTTTTGACTCGATAAGACGCGGAAAACTGTGCGAAGCGATGCGTGAATTACAAATTCCAAAAAAACTGAGAAAACTGATACAGTTAATAATGAGAGCGCAACGGTAAAGATTGGGACAAATGAAACAGAAGAGTTCCCATTCAATGGCGGAGTGAGGCAAGGAGACGCACTGTCGGCAGCTCTATTTATCCTCGCGATAGAGAGCATAATGAGAAAACTGGAGAATAGAGCGACGATTATAACAAAAGAGTGGCAAATATTGGCATATGCGGATGATATCGTCATGATATACAGATCAAATTAAAAGATGATGCAGATTTTTAATGAAATGGAAAGACATGGACTGGAGTTGGGACTGAAGATAAATGAAGCCAAAACCAAGTACATGAATACTAGGAAAGGAAATTGTACGCGACAAAATGAAGTAAAGATCGGTGGATATGCATTCGAAGAGGTTAAAAAGATTTAGATATCTAGGTGTACAAATAAGCAGAGACAACAACAGAGCAACGGAGATCCACGAGAAAATACAGGCAGGGTGGAGGAGGGCTTTTCACACCAATAAGAAGATGTTAAAAAGCAAGAACATAACTATTAGAACGAATTTAAGACTATACAAGAAGTTTAAAAGGCCGGTGGTCACATATGCGGCAGAGACCCTGAACTTAACTAAGCGGGAGAATGAGAGACTGAGAGTGTTTGAGAGGAAGGTTCTGAGAGTAATTATGGGTATGAAGAAGATTGATAGAAACGAATACAGACAGAGAACGAACGTCGAAGTAATGGAAATATACGGATATGGAGACATCGTGAAACATGTGAAAGCCCAGAGAATTAGATGGCTCGGACACCTAACAAGAAAGGAACCACGAGACGTTCTAAGACTAATCACGGATTGGAAACCAAGTGAGACGAGAAACAGAGGTAGAATAAGAGATAGATGGATGGACGAAGTGCTGGGCGACCGGAGAGCTATGGAAGTGACGGAATGGAGAGAGAAATGTCAAAACAGAGTGATATGGAGAGAAATAGTGAACGAAGCGAGAACACATGCGAACATCTAGCACAGCAAAGAAGAAGACAGAAGGAGTAATTCACCTTGTATAAAATGAATTGTAACGACTTCTTATGAAGTAGGAATATTCCAAAAGGAATGTAATCCTGATAATAGTAATGATGACAATTGGTCAAGCTTACCTTCAATAAAGTCATATTTAAATGGGTTTATCGGAAAACATAACGAAAGCGATGCTTTCCGAGTGTCCACCCGGCAGCCAAAACAAAGCATTCCTAGTCAGCTCACAAATCGACTAATAATGTAAAATTGACCATTAATGTGTTTTTATTAATGGTCGATTGTGTTACTTCTGCAAGTCAATTCATTTATATTATAAAAAATTCTATTATAAAAATTTGTCCGACGTGGGATTCGAACTGGCGATCGCCAAACGATTTAATTATGATTCAATCGCTTATTGCACTTCGCCATAGAGGGTTGCTCTAATGACATTGTTTAAATTTGTCTTTTCTGTCACAATTTGTAATTTAAACAATATTTTTTAATATTTGATATAATTGAGAATTTTATGTTTTCCGATAAAAAAGTATACTCACCTCGCCTAGAAATCTGATCCGTTACTGGGCTTACAGCTTTAAAAAGCTCGCTACGCTCACTTTTTAATATAGCAGCGCGCCCAGTAACGGATCATTTTCTATGCTTGGCCAGTAATATACTATTGTCGATCTGGCTTGGATTGTGATGCTTCGTTTGATTGAGAATCGGGGATTTCGGGTGTCATTGCTCGTTGTCACTTTTTGATTGCAATTTTTGGAAATTTGACTAGAAATTATTGATGCACATTAGTAAACAGGCATATAGCCTAAATTTAAAAGCTTACTTGTTGATTTAGGTAAAGGTGTAAAAGATAAAGCACATTAACTATCAATTTTGAATTTGAGAACCAATTTTGTAAATTGTTAATTTACAAAATTAACAATAAAAATAAAATAAAAAAAATAAAAAAAGTAAAAAAAAAAAAATATCCTTAACAACAAAAATTAAGCATAATGTAACTCATTATAAATTACCGAATATTTTAGATTCAAATTTTACAAATTATAATACGTCAATATTTAAAAAAGCGGAATTGAAATTATACGACGGTGACATTCGTGGAGCCGTTCGCCTCTTATCTTCAGATGATACCATAGCCTCCGATAGCGAAGAGTTAATCGAATGTTTACGAGATAAACACCCGCTTCCATTACGCCCTCTTACTCTACGCGATGATCCATCTGAAATTTTGCCCAAAATAAATATAACTGAAAATGATGTTTTAGAAGCCGTCAAGTCATTTCCTAATGGATCTGCTGGTGGTATGGATGGTATTTCACCACAGCACCTAAAAGATATGCTTTCATCGTCAAACGGTGAGTCGGCAACAAAATTGCTTCAAGCTCTAGTAAAACTATCAAATCTAATGCTTGATGGAAAAATAAATAAAGAATTCATTCCTTATTTATATGGAGCAAATTTAATCGCACTCAAAAAAAAAGAAGGTGGCATCAGACCAATTGCCATTGGTTGTACATTTCGTCGAATAACTTCAAAAATTTTATGCAAGTCTTTAAAAGATTCCCTTGTAGATAAACTATGTCCAGTACAATTGGGATTTGGTGTGAAATATGGTTGTGAAGCTGCGGTTCATTCGGTCAGGACGTATATTCAAAATGACAGTGAAGCTGAAATTATTTTAAAAGTGGATGTTAGTAATGCATTTAACTCTTTAGATCGTGACTCAATTTTAGACTCAGTTAAAACCGAAATTCCTGTTGCATATCCATATATTTTTCAAAATTATTCAAGCCCCTCAATACTTTTAAGAGGGAATCATACTATTTCTTCTGCAGTAGGGTGTCAGCAAGGCGACCCTATGGGCCCTGCTTTGTTCAGCCTTACTATTAACCCTATAGTAAGGTTAATAAAATCGAGATTAAAAATTTGGTACCTCGACGATGGAACGTTAGGAGGAAAATCCGATGAAGTTCTAAAGGATTTGGATTTTTTAATACAAAAATTTGATGAAATAGGTTTAAACATCAATCCGACCAAATGTGAAGTGTTTTTCTTTCCATCATTGTCCAAAACAAAACAAAACGACATTATCTCTCATCTAAATAATATTATTCCGGGATTTCGTATTGTTTCCCATGATAATCTTTTTCTTTTGGGTGCTCCTATATTTGAGGAATCAATAAAATCTCTTTTTGAAGAGAAAATTAATAAAATACAATTTTTCATTGAACGACTGCAAAATATTCAACCACACGCAGCATTTTATTTTTTACGCCATTGTTTCCTCATTCCACGCCTAACATATTTTTTAAGATGTAGTCTTATTTGGAAGGAAAAACCACTGTTATATGAGATGGACAAATGTATTAGAAATGGTATAGAAAAAATTATTAATGTGAATTTAGATAACGATGACTTGTGGCAACTTGCTAGCCTTCCAATTAAGTTTGGTGGAATAGGTATTCGCCGTGTCTCTGACATAGCTCTGCCCGCCTTTCTATCTTCGTCTCATGGTAGTTATGATCTCATCGGTAAAATTCTTTCTCCGACACTTCTCAATGTCTTTGAGATCAACTATATGGATGAAGCTGTGCAGGCTTGGAGAACATTATGTCCAAATGTAAACTTACCTACTTCCCCGAATTTGCAGAGTAGTTGGGATAACCCACACTTGAAAAACATTCATGCAAATATTTTAGAAAAGAGCTCCGAAATTGATCGCGCACGAATTCTAGCGACATCGCAATTCGAAGCTGGAGCATGGCTTCAAGCATTTCCATCACCTAATCTTGGTACTCTTTTAGACAAGACCGTTCTTCGTATCTGTCTTGCTTAAGATTGGGTGCCAACATTTGCCAGTCACATATATGTGTTTGTGGTCAAGTTGTGAGTGCACGCGGAATTCATGGCTTATCGTGCCAGAAAAGTGCCGGGCGATTCTCGAGACACAACGGCCTCAATAACATTATTAAAAGATCTCTAACATCTAGTAATATCCCTGCTGTATTGGAGCCGCCAGGCATGTCACGCGACGACGGAAAGCGTCCGGATGGTATGACTTTGGTGCCGTGGTGCCGAGGGAAAGCACTTGTGTGGGATGCTACGTGCGTGGACACATTAGCTTCATGTCACCTCAAGTCGTCTTCTAAGTCGGCAGGAGCAGCAGCTCTGACTGCTCAAAATTTAAAAATTAAGAAATATGCTGGTCTGCGTGACCACTATGAATTTTTAGGCTTTGCGGTGGAAACTCTAGGTACATGGTCATCGGACTCAAAAAAATTTGCCGATGAAATTGGTAAAATTTTAATTGAAAAATCCGGTGACCGTCGTGCCAAGTCGTTTTTCATTCAACGCATAGGCTTGGAAATTCAGAGGGGTAATGCCGCCAGTATATTAGGAACTTTTGGAAATCTGGCCGAGTTTGACGAAATTTTTTATTTGTAGTTATTATTTTATTAGTTATTACTTTATTAATTGTTATTATTTTATTAGTTGTTATTATTTTATTAGTTGTTATTACTTTATTAGTTGTTATTACTTTATTAGTTATTATTATTTTAAGTTCATTTTATTATGTTGTTTAATTATGTTAATTTAAAGTTATAATAAAATTTGTAGATTTTGTAAATTGGAAAAATCTTTTATTATATAATTATGTAATAGCTTGTAAGAAGTGTGTGGACAAAAATTCGAACAAATTGATGCATAAATGCAGGAGAAATCTGCATATGTTGACATTCCGTAAAGTGTCAAAAATAGGTAAATTTCAAATGGACTTAAGTTTGTGAAAAACAATTTCTGGCAGTAAAAGTGGACATAGAAATGATGAGGAGGACCTCATGAAGAAGTACATTTAAGAATCAAATCTTTTTAAAGAAAATTTAGACAAGAAAGTAGAAAGTAAAGTTTGGTCGAAACGGTGACATTTGAAACTTGTTATAGCTTATAGGACATACATTAATGGATAGAATTTTACGAAAGTTTGTAATAAATTCAAGGGAAAAATAAGGAAGCTTTCTTGAAAGTTTGAAAAAAATCGGAGAGATAAAAATTTCCTTTAAAATATCAAATATTCATATACAATATCCCAAGAGACAGGCATATATTCGATAATTTTCCCGCTCTCTACACAAGTGATTTTTGTACCTAAAAAAACTGCCCAAAGCACGAAGTTTCGTGCTATCGTGCTTTCGTGCTTTTTTGTAAAAAAATAAGGAAGCTTTCCTGAAAGTTTGAAAAAAATCGGAGAGATAAAAATTTCCTTTAAAATTTGTGAAACAGATGTGGAATTCGGTTGCGAAACAACTGCAGACAATTTATTTTAAAAGGTTTAAATAAAGATTGACCCATTTCAAGACATTGGTTTTGCTAATGCAAGAAGTGCTCGAAATTCAATTAGAAAAAAACTGCAATTATTACCTGAATTTAGAAAACTTAGTTCTGCCGCTTTTAGCGAATCTGAAGTTCAAGAAATTATTAATCTATACGACGAAAATACACCAGATGGGTTAAATAAGAAATTTTACCATATAGCGGCCCATGAATTAGCTTGGCGAGGTGGGGAAGCCGTATTTTGCTTGATCAGTTATTTTTGTGAAGAATTTGACAACAAAGGCGAATTTAAAGGAAGAATTGAATACAATCCTATTGTTTCAAAGACAGCGCAAGGAGGATCAAAAAAACTTACAGATTCTAAATGGCTAATTGTGAATGAGAACAAATCATTGTGCCCAGTAAGGTAAGAATTACAAGTTCTTTATAATAATATATTAAATTAGCTAACAAAATTTATACTAAAACAGATTGCTAAGAAAATTGATTTCGAAAAGAGGTGAAAATGTACATATCCAAAGACTGTTTCTTACCCCTAATCCCAATTGGGAAAAAGGTAATTTATGGTTTAAGAATTCACCAATAGGGAAGAACATTATTGCAAGATGGACTAGAGCTGCAGCGGAATCTATTGGTATTGATACCAAAACTGTCAAAATTTCAAATCATTCACATAGATCGACCACTATTTCGCATTTAGCTAAAGCTGGAATACAAGAGGAATCACTAATTAAAATTACTGGACATTCAAGTAGTACTTCATTTGAATATTCCTCATCCATTATCGTCGACCCGGAATTATACTGTCGTACAACACAAAATCAAAAAAAATGAGTTAAGATAGCTATCTTGTTTCATTTTTTTTACTCTATCGATTTGAATTTTCAAAATGACCCTAAGTTGTATAGTTTCCGAGATATTGGGTATCAATTTTGTCGTATACGCCACAAAATGCGGTAGCCTCAATATTATACTGCCGCAAACGCCAAATTTTTGGATATACGACATAAAATCAGTGTAAAATTGTGTAATAAAATTATCCTCAATTATTTTGTCGTATGTGTACATCACATTGTTATTGTGTCGTATGTGTTCATATTTGGTGAATACGGTTCCATTCTGTCAAGTTAAAATTATTAAATATTACCAATATGATCGTTTTACAATCAATTTTAAGACGTCAGGAGCCCAAATAAATTTTATGGCTTCATTGTAAAGGAGATCTTCCAACACCAAAAAATATTTTTTGGTGAAATTAATTTATATAAAAATAATTTTCAAGGTGAATTTAAAAATATTAAATAGAAAAAAATACCTATGGAAAAAAAAAGGGATATTATAAGTCTCTATATTTTTATACCTAAAATTGATTGAATATTACAACAGTTTATTAAAATAATTAATATGGAAGATAGTGGAAACACATAATTTTAGTTTATTACTTATATTTTTTTTAAATCAAAATCAAAAATTTTTATTTCCAAAAATTTTAATTTTGTTATTTTTTGTTAATATAATATAGAATGTAATTTGTTTATTTAATTAATTTCATTATTTTTAAGTTTTCTCTATTAATTAGGCATTTTATTGAATATGATTTTGTCGTATGTGCTATGAAGGTGCTATGCATGATTAAAATTTCGTTAAAAATGGCGTATACGACAAGATACTTTTAAACAAAAACCCCTTAGAATCCAAAATTTATTTATAACAAAATCTATATCTGAGTACCAAAAAAACCGCAATGAAATGAACTATAAGTGACCAGAAAATCGAAACTAGTTTTTCGAGCCAATTTTTTTTTATTGCCTTTCAATCTTTAACATCGATTTCCCAAAACTCGATTTTTCGGATATACGACAAAATAATATCGGGTCGACGATTTGCAGATGGATGAAGAATATCACAAGAGAATTGTACAAAACATACGAACGGAAGCTGTACTGAAAGATGTTCCTCAACTATTCACAAGCAATGGACTTCTCCAAGAACCAAAGCATTCAAATGTATATAATAATTGTACATTTAATATTTCAAATTAATTTTTATAATATTATGCGAGTTGAATATAATTATGTAAAAATTAATTTTTTCTCCAACCGTATTAAAAGCAGTACATTTTTAGTAGCATTACCTCTACTAAAAGTTGACGTTTTCGTTATTAATATAAAAATGCGAAAATTGCTAAGCAACCCTTTTTTTACGTGGACTAAAATAGTATATTAAGAAACTAGTTTTATAAGTGGCGTTTTTAACGCACGCAATCCGTTTAGAAAACGAGCCGCGTAGCGGGGAGTTTTCTAAAGGATAAGTGCGATAAAACGTCTTATAAAACGAGTTTCTTATACTATTTTTTCTATTTTGAATTTTATAAGCCCTAAAAATATTTAAAATGTGCATTTTATTAAATAATAGTAAATTTGAATTTTTTTTGTATTTTTGTGATAGTTGGTAACAAAAAATTTTCAGGTTAGGAGATCGCATAAAAGTTTAAATGAACGAAATTATACTTGCAGTTTACAATTTTCTTTATTATTATTAATTATTTTATTGACAATTAACATTACTTTACATCAATTTATAGGTTTATAATATTATAATATAGTGACAACATTAGTTTTAATTTTCACTGACGTTTTGTTACCAACCCTTTAAAACAAAAAATTGCGTTTCGAAATATTGTCCATTTCGATACGCGACTGGGTTTTGAAATAACTTTGTTTTAGACGCAAAATAGAAAAAAACTTTTTTGTGCATGACTTAAAAGTGATTTTATTTTTTACTATTTTTGTGCGCGATTGATCTAAATTTTTGCATATGCCTTCCTACTGATAATTCACGGGGGTGTGTCTGTGACGAGAGGGGAGAATTTTTTGCTCAGTTTTTTGATATCTAGCGCCGTTCTCGAGTTATTGCTAATTCAAACAATATAGAAAAAGCACTCTTCGAAATTATACAATTTTAAAATGTCAAAGTGACTTTTCTGATATTACATCAAATAATGTTTTAAAATTAAGTATTTATATTTTAAATTTTATTTAATTTTTGGTTGGAGAAAAAGTAATATGTCTCATTTGGATTAAAAGTGTCTTTGTTTGACGTGCAATTATTCTTTTTCTAAAAAATATAAATCGCAAAAGCGATTTACCGAATTTCCCGTCGCCTAATATTTGACCAATCGCCTAGTTCGGGTCGCCTAATAAGCCCGTCGCCTAAACAGACGGCGCCCACTTGACCGTCGCCTAACTGTCGTCGCCTAAATGACGGTGTCCCCCTGACACAGTGCCTGGTAGATTTAGTACAATTTCCGAACGCGTGTAAAATTTACCGATTAAATTTTCGAACGCAAGCGGTGAGTGACATACTAAAGTATACTTTATTATTCAATATTTATTATTATGTACATTATTCATTCACTCGTGATATTACTACTCGATGCAATGACAAACAAGAATGAAATTCCAAGTTCAAAAAATCACGAATGCGCATGCGGAAGCAAAACGGCCGTCTGCGTGTAGACTTTAGTGATCGGCATTCGCCTTAAGTCCATGACCGAAATTTTTTCGCTGCCATTTTTATCGAAGGAATTTATAAGCGTGTGGCCGCTTTAGAAACACGATTAGCAAACTGATCATTGGGTGCTTTTTTTTCTTGTTAGCAATAAATCAACATCATTGTTTACGTAAACACTTAATTATTGTGATATGACTTCGAAGTGTTTGAGTATGGGGTTTAATGCACTTTGGGTAATATTTACTGTAATGTGACGATATTGTTAATAATTATTGTTAATTTTTAGATCGACTTTGTTGATGTGCCTAGTGAGCATTATTATAACGAAAATTTGGTCTGTAAATATGAATTAAACGATTATCAGGTAAAAGAAGGGGATAGAATTGCAATTTTTAGAATCGGTTGGCAATTTGTTAAGGATTACGAATTATTCGAGTGGGTCTCGAAGGATAACAAGACTAACTGTGTCACATTTAACAGTAAGTAAATCATTATCTTATTTATAGATTGTGAATCTTAATTATTTAATTCTAGAACATTGTTTACCAAAAAATATCGACGAAGTTTACCAGTTTTGCTTTATTTCGGGTGAAAACAACCTTCATGGTGCAAGTCAACCATTTAAGTTCTCCAACATTTCAGGATGCTCTGATTCTTTTTTCACAAGTAGTGTTACGAACAAATCAAATTTGTTTTTGAGTGAAAATTACAAATCCATGTCCAGTTGTTCATCTCTAGATTCTTCTAATGTTATAAAACTGATGAACAAAGATGAAGAGGTTTTAAAATTGAAAGAAGAAAATCAACTTCTTCGTAGCACCCTTAAAGCTGTCATCTCGAATGATGAACATAATAGCTGTAAGGGCGACATAGAAAAATTGAAGAAAATAACTCACGACTTGCAAAAGGCTTTTGAAGTTCAACAGTCGCAGATAAAACACTTACAAATGAAGATGACTTGCAGTAGTGAGATTAACAAAATGTTACTCAAGGATAAAAGAGAATTGGAAAATACCTGCAGCGGATTGAGACAACAACTCGATGAAATTAAAATTACAGATAAGGAACAGTTTGAAGTTGGCGAACTTGATTCTTTACCTCCATTCCCATTTGCTAAATAATCATTTAGTTAAAATTTAGGTTATTAATTAGTTTTTAACGATTTATTTTTGTTAGTTTTGATGGCATGTGATAAAAAATGGGGTAAAAATTTAGAAACTAGTATATTCTAGTTTAAATTTAGAAATTATATCCCAGTAGTAACTATAATTTTCATATAATTCAAGTGATGTCGATACAGCCTCGGGCTTGCAAACGTAATTTATGACCATTCATGTACAAATTAATAATAACTTAATTCATCTGCTTCCATGTATTTCATAACCGATTAAATATCATATATAACCTTTTTACTTGTGTGTGCACTCATGCAAGCTATTTAATACATCTCATTAAATCAAGGTTTTTCTATAATTGCACTTATTAAAATGTTTGCAACTTTGCAAAAATAATATTAAGTTTAATGTTTCGCTTTGATTTATAAGATTTTCAATAAATTATTTTTATTACTTATTACTCTTTATCTGCTTCAATTACAGTTTAAAATGAGAAGGAAAATAGTTCTACTCAAATTTGAGTTTGCCAAATGAATTGTGTGAAGTAAAAATTATTTTCAGTGTAAGTACAAGCTTGGTCTTTTAGTCTTGGAATCCAGCTCTCGGATGGTTTCATCTCTGAGAACTTTGAGTATCATACATATTTGGATACGTCACAATATTAGCATTGTTACTTTTTGTTAAAGGGGAGATAATGGTCGTTACATTGGAAAAATGGCCGAAATGAATAAAACAAAATTTAAAAATAATAAAGTTTGCTAATGTTTTTTGGTAGGACTACCAATTTATAAATTATAAGATTAGTAGTTTAATTATTTATACAAGTAAATTTTAATTATTTTTTATAATTTTATTATAATTAGTAAAATTTAATATGAAACTAATTAAATACTTAGCATTGTCATTATTTCTAAAAGTAAGAACTTGATTCTGGATTTCAAGAATTTAACATTTTTCAGTCATAAAACCCCAAAATAACCTTTTATAACTGATAAGTGGATTTTATATTTCCTTTTAAACTAAAGTTGAGGATTTCTATTATTCTAAACTTTGAATATAAAAAAGTAAATTTTGTGTATCCTTACTAACAGCAACGATGCTTTGTTACCTCATGTAAAAATAAAATTTGTTAATTAAATACGTATTTCATAAATCAATTTTTTTCAAAATTAGTTTATTTTTCTTAATTTATGACATCCCAAATAGTTACAAGAACCATAAATTTGTGAAATTAATCTATCTATTAGATTAAGTTATGAAATAATTTTCTTAATTAAAATCGTAGGAGCTCTATATAAAATAATAAAAATCACTATTCGAGTTTTCTCGAATAGTAATTTTTATTTGACTTCTTATGCCCGAACTAATAGTCACGGATCAATTCGAGACTCAAGATAATCCTAGAATTTACCAATGAGATTACTGGAATTTAGACCGCATCGTAGCAGCAGCTGCTATTTCGAGAATTAAGCTTGAATCTCGGATCAATCCACAACTTTATGATGAAATGAGCATTATAGCTCCTACAATAATTTGAAATTAAATTTCTTCTTTGAGTGCCATAAACTATGCCAGCAGTGGGCAAACTAAAACTCAGGGTCTATTATGTCGTTTTATGCAGCCAAAGACAAAAAATTATATATCAAGTAGAAAATCAGTTACCACTGCAATTACACATCTGGACAGACTTATGTCCATTGTATGCGATGAATGAAGAGTGACTGAAATCACGTAACAAAGTTTAGAATCCATTTGATCACTTCGGTAGTAATCTGTCCATCCTATTTGAGTAGTCGGTAATTACAGTGTCATTATCAATTTTATAAAAAAAAATACTTATCAAAATTACCAGTCTCCACAAAATCTTCCAGTTACAGTCAAAAGAAGCAAAGTGATAGTTCCAAAAGGAGAAACTACAGTTTATTTTATTAAAGGCTTGTTGAAAATCGACAAACACCATATGAAAATAAAAATACAGTCCAGTCTCGGTAATCCGAACACATGCTAATCCGACTATCTAGTAATCCAAACAAAAGAAGAAAAACTTATGATCTGAACCAGGGCTGGGCAGTATTTGAAATACATTTTGTATTTCAACACATATTTTCATTTACATTACATATTTTGTATTTCAAATACCAAAAACAAATGTATTTTGTATTTCAAATACAAATTACTAAATACTGTACAAAATACTTTAAAATTGATAACATCAAATAGACAGGGCCGTATTCAGTAACAGTAACGTAAAAATTTTTGTTTGCGATTGTTTCATTCGACGATGTTACTGAATACGGCCCTGCCATTGTATTGTATTGTTATGTGTTTTGTTCCCAACCAGGCATAACAATGTACTGTATTTGAAATTATGTATTTTGTATTTTAAATGCTATAAATTTTGTATTTGAAATACTGTATTTTGTATTTTAAATACTCGGAACAAAATGTATGTGTATTTTGTATTTCAAATACCCAAAACATATGTATTTTGTATTTCAAATACATATTTTCATATATTTTGCCCACCCCTGATCTGAACACAACTAATGAAATTATAGAAATTCAGGCCTATTATGTATCACAAACGTTATTATAACAGTGACAGTTATGAAATAAAAAATTGATCCGAAAATAGAAATATTACTTTCTCTTTCTGACACATATTCAGGTCTATTATGTATCACAACCTTTATGTTATAATGAAGTTTCAAAATAGCGTAAAGCGAGAAACATTATTATAGCTAACATGTGTCAGAAAGAGAAAGTAATATTTCTATTTTCGGATCAAAACGCGGTTCATCAATTTTGTATTTCATAACTGTCACTGTTATAATAACTTTTGTGATACATAATAGGCCTGATTAGCTATAATAATGTTTCTCGCTTTACGCTATAAACTTGATTATAACATAACGGTTGACCGTTATTTTTAAAGGTTGTGATACATAATAGACCTGATTATCTATAAATCGATTATAGAGATTTCATAAATTTAAAAAATAAGTTTTCTTGATGTACTTTATTGTTCTTAAATGCAAGACAAACAATTAATTTTTAAATTAAATTATAAATGCCAATTATTGTAAAATCAATTCTTTCTTAATATATAAAAATTATCATCAACGATATTTCACATTCGTGTAATAGCTTAAAGAGAAATAGACTTCTATTTAGAATTCACGTCGATGATATTTATCTGGATCAAAGTAAGAGGTAACAACCACTCTGTTACTAAATTTACGTCCAGTCAAAGCTTGTTGAGCCTTTTGACAATCCAAAATTGAATTAAACTCAACAAACACTTTTCCACATCCAGGAACATCAACACCTTCGATTGGTCGTGGTATTTCAATACTTCTGACCACACCATATTTGTTACATTCCTCTTTAATATCTTCAAGAATATCTTCGTATTCTTCTTCATCTTTCAGCTCATCAGGAGTAACCTGTTTTAAACAAAAATTAAATAAAACTTTTAGTCAGAAAAGTAAATATTTTACCATATTCAAAAGACAAAGGACTTCTGTAGCTGGTCCGGATGCACCAACCAGACTTAATCCTGGTACTTGAATTTGTACGCTTGGTATTACGGTTGTATTCTTTGCACCAACACTTGCTCGTTGGACAATTAATTTCTTATCTCCCAACTGCATTCCATTCAAACCTGCAATAGCCTAAAACAAAAACCGTAACATCTACAGAAGCAAACAAAAAATTCAAAATTTACCTGATCAGTCATAGTAATATCGATGTACTCAGCAAATGCATAACCTTTACTGAGTCCAGTTGAAGAGTCTTTAACCAAATTGAAAGCACGCAGTTGACCAAATGACATCAGCAATTCTTTCACCTAAAATTATTTGTTTTTTAATAAGATTGAATTGTTAACAAATTTGGAAGAAACATCAACTTATAGAATTATTTTTAATTTATAAAATTATAAGTTGATGTTTATTAAAGCATCAGTTAACAAATTGCTAATTAAATTTATTATCTTTGAATTTAAAATTTTTTGTTTAATTTATTTTCTCCATCTCTTCAGATAATATTTTACATACTACAATTTTTAATAAAATATAATTTTGAAATTGGGATTTAGAATGAGGGTGAAAATTTGTAATTGCAAGTTACAGAGGAAACCTACTTTCTTGATTGAAATAAAAAGAGATTTTATGAAGTATTAAATTTTTAGATATTCTCACAATTTATCTGACAAATAATTAAATTTATTTAAAAATAGAATTGAAATACTCGAAAAGGCATAGAAATCCTGCTTCAAGCTAGATGTATGTAACGACTTTCAGCTTGTATCATCATAAAAATAGCAATTAATTATTAAAAGAAAATCGGTGCAAGAAAAATAATTTTCTGAAAATCCTCAGTCTCCTGTTATTTTCTGTGATAACTAAATCAACAACTCTTCTTAGAAAATTGTACCGATTATTATCAATTTTTATTTTTAATAAAATATTATATTATAAGTTGATGTTTATTAAAGCATCAGTTAACAAATTGCTAATTAAATTTATTATCTTTGAATTTAAAATTTTTTGTTTAATTTATTTTCTCCATCTCTTCAGATAATATTTTACATACTACAATTTTTAATAAAATATAATTTTGAAATTGGGATTTAGAATGAGGGTGAAAATTTGTAATTGCAAGTTACAGAGGAAACCTACTTTCTTGATTGAAATAAAAAGAGATTTTATGAAGTATTAAATTTTTAGATATTCTCACAATTTATCTGACAAATAATTAAATTTATTTAAAAATAGAATTGAAATACTCGAAAAGGCATAGAAATCCTGCTTCAAGCTAGATGTATGTAACGACTTTCAGCTTGTATCATCATAAAAATAGCAATTAATTATTAAAAGAAAATCGGTGCAAGAAAAATAATTTTCTGAAAATCCTCAGTCTCCTGTTATTTTCTGTGATAACTAAATCAACAACTCTTCTTAGAAAATTGTACCGATTATTATCAATTTTTATTTTTAATAAAATATTATATTAGAATAACTTTTGCATAATTGTTGATATGACTGCAGTAAAGTAAATTCGAGAAAATTAATAATACTTTAAGAGCTTATTCCTTATCAACATCTTTAACTCTTTGAGGACTACTGGTTACCAATGCTAACCATACATTATTCATTTATTTTCTATGTTCCTGCAGGCTTCCGTTGTAAACCGTACTGTTCAGTGTGTTGCAAAAAACTGGATTTTTGGATTTCCGGCCGCAAAAGGCCTAAGTAGCTAAGCATAAATCATGAATTCCACAACTAACCAGTGGCATAGTTCTGAGAGTGGGTTCGTCAGGACTGTTTGTTGGCTTCTTTTGTAATTAAAATACCAACTCAGGGTAAGGGTTTGAGTTCAAACCAATCACAGACTTATTGTCTAAAAATAATCCCTAAGAATTTCATACTAATCTTAAAACTGGGTCGATGGTTTTAATTAAAAATTTGAGAGCATATTATTATACATTTCAAAATGATGTTGACTCCAGTAATCCAGTACCAACTGAAAATTCAATTTAAATTTCCTGCCAAGGTCGCGTTTCAAAATAGTACCAATACTATACTGCCGTCATAAGGAAGAACACCGTAACTGTGAAAAAGTTGAAACCGAGATAAACGGCAAAAACATTTAAATGCAATGCAATAAACATACCAATAAATGCAATTTAAGAAGACTTTTTTTACCTTTTAATGAGTATTTTTCTGCTTTTTATCGTATTAGATCTGTAGAATAACGTATCATATCGTGGGCTGACAAGAAAAAGGCACTAAGTCCAAAACGATAGTTTTGAGTAATCAGCATTTTAAAATTTGCATTAGCATCAATGCTTTAGTGCTTTCTTACATTGCTTATATTTCACAAAATGAATCAGATATAACTTACTGCGTTCTTTCAGTAGGAAGACCACTAAAATTGAGATCTATTATTCACTAAAAAAAAAAAAAAGTGAAATTTTGACTTAGTGCCTTTTTCTTGTCAGCCCTCGATATACAGTGAAATCTGTATATGCTGGAATCTGCAAGAACCGGAATCGTGTGCATAACGAAATTTGTCTGTGGTCCCAAATTATTGGTTTACATTACTGGGTTAAATGAATTTCATAAGCCGGAATCTGACTAACGCGAACGCGGAAAGCTTATTTTAATTCCCATGCGTGTAAATTTAACTGCATAAGTCGGAAGCGAAATTAAGTTTATTTATAAAATTGCGATGTAAGACGTACAACATTTTTATCCAATGTTTAGACTACTCTAGTAATAATTTCTTCTGCAGTATATTATTTTACAATGCATACCTATCTTAATACATAAAATCCCAGCACGCTGCTGCTGCTGCTCCAGCGTGTCATTTTTTGGAGAAAAGGAAACACTCTGATTGGTTGAATTTTTTTACCAACAAAAAAATATATTAAACCACCGCCGGTACTCCCCCTGGGACGAGTTGCACATCAATCAATAATATTGCATTACAGCAGCATGCAAATGAATAATTTTTTTATTGCTGCTTGCTTTCTGCATATCTTGCATTTTTTTGTGTAAATTTGGAAAAGCACTGCTTAGTATTGTATACAAATTATTAATTTGTACCTACTCATTAGTATTATGTATTATAATTAACAAAATACATTTTTATTAAATTGTTTACTATAAATTCATTAAAAAAAAAAAATTCCGTTTTATGCAGATTTTTTTCCGTTTTAGGCAGAGGATCTGGTAAAAACGGAACTTGCTTAACACGGAACGATTTTTCCGTCCCGAGCGATTCCGACTTTTACAGATTTCACTGTATACTAAGTTGATATTAACTAATTTTTCAAAAATTTCCGACTTACGGTGTTCTTCCTTACGACGGCAGTATATATGAAGTAGAAAGTACTAGTCGACTATTATTACTAATGAATAACTTTGGTGGATTATTTTTGACTATGCTAAGTACTAAAAAAAATACAGCTAGCCGATCGCATTAATTATTTAGCAAACAAGTAAGGTAAAAGCACTAAAAGATGACGCCCCTAATTTCACAGCCAATAGATGACACCTTATTTAAAAATCCTAATATTAAGACTTAGAGACATTTATCACTAAATACAAGAGGTTGTCACGGTACACGTCGTTTCGGCGACCGCAATACAACCTCTTGCATTTAGTGATAAATGTCTCTAAGTCTTAATATTAGGATTTTTAAATAAGGTGTCATCTATTGGCTGTGAAATTAGGGGTGTCATCTTTTGGTGCTTTTACCTTACTTGTAACTTGTAAAATTAGTAAATTTTTATTGGAAATCAGGCCTCAGTTGGTAAATCTGAGATTTGTACTTTTCAGCCAATGAAAGCCAGCAATATGTACATCTCTAGTTAGCCAGTAGTTAGAAAATTCTTAAAAATATTTGCACTGTAAATACTTCTAAGTAATGTACCTAATCCAATCAAGTAGGTTTCCCCTAGCAGATAAAAATGAGTATGGAGAGAATTCAAATTAAATTTTATTTGCGAAAAAAGTGTAGGTACAAATGATAACTGATGCGTTATGATTTTCCACAACTAAGCTAAAACGTATATACTTTGGAAAAATTACGAGGTAAAAATTTTGGTTATTTAAATTTGATTAAGGTTTTTCAAGAATGACCAACAGTTACTTACGTTAAAGGTTGTCTATATTGTCTCAATTTTAATTATTAATTTTGTATCAGATAAGGGTTAAAACTTGCCTGCATGTCCACAAGGGATCAAGTATTTTGTGGCAGTGATTTCATTATAACGACCTTGTCCCAAACCCTAGCTATAGGGCAAACAAGTAAAATATGTATGAGTAAAAAATTTATAAAGTATCTTGAATTTTTTTACATAATTTAAAATACCTGTCCATATAAATAAACCCACACACATAGTGGATTTTATCTGAAAATACCTGTAAATAAGTAAAAACCTGCAATACAATAACCTGAAAACCGATTCACTATAAATTTTCTTTTTAATAGCTGTGTGTGCACATTACTGAAATCTAATCTTTGATGTAAAGCTGAAAAGTAGCACATCAAAACAAAATTTTGATATTTGCTGCAAATCTATAATTAAAAACACAAAAAAAACAAAAAATGCTGAATTCTTTGTAAAAACCTGCAAACAAGAACCTGAAATCTTAAAAAGTTCTTTTTGTTGTTTACGCTGAAATAAAAATTTGAGCTGAAATATCTGCAAAAAGTGCCAAAGAATTTTTATAGCCCTTTCGTGTGCCAAAAAATTTAAATCCTAATAAACCCCTCCCCTTTAAAAAATTATAACCGCAGTTAGTACCTAAGTTTTGCAAAAATGAAAAACCTTATCTGAAAATTTGCTGAAACAAGAAAACCTTACAACTTGTTCTTCACCTTTTTAATGACTCCACATATACGTTCATTCTATTGTGCTGCAGTAACGTTGTGCAGTTGTTAACGCTACGAAAGGAAAAAATAGGGGACCTATACTAAATTAGCAAAATATTTTTTTTACAATAATATGTTCCAAAAATATTTTGCGTGTTAGGAAAAAATACAAAACTCTTCTTACAGATAAATAAGAGTAACTTACTTGATCTTCGTTTAAATAATTTGGTAAACCACCAATAAAGATTTTGTGAGGAGAATCAGGTACAACTGTACTTATCACACCTGCAGGTACAGCCAATGCAGTTTCAGACATTCCAGGCATTGGTTGATAATCATGTGGCCGTCGAATTTTCAAACTTTGTCCTAAAATAAAATTGTAAGCGTTTTGTACAAAGGAAATATTTAGTTTACCTTTGAAATTAATGCCATCGAATGCCATGGCTTGTGTGGTTTCGTCTATCGACCTGAACTCTAAAAAGGCAAAATTTTTATCCAAATTAATTTGGCAAGCAAGTACAGGATTTCCTGCAGCTTGCGCTAATCCACTGAGATGCATTTGTTGGTTGAAAAATTCCATCATCTCTTCTTCTGTAACGCCAAATGGAATATTGCCAACATACAAACGTCTGGCTTGACGTGTTATAGTTGATCCAACCACAGGCACTGCTGCCTGTGGTGTATCGGCTACAATATTAGCAGGAATTTGACCAGCAGCCTGCATAGCTTTATATTGTAATGGAGTGATGTGTTCAAAACCCGGTGGAGGCACATCCCAATATAAAGAAGGTTTGCGACGTCGTGAATAATTTTTATTGTGTCTGGGACTACAACAAATCGATAAATAAAAAACTAAATCATATTGTGAACAAACGATGAAACTTACCCAGAAGTACTTCTTCTACGTCTTTCTCGACTTCTCGATCGAGATCTTCTTCTGTGTTCCCTCGATCGAGACCTCCGTCTACGATCTCTATCGCTAGAACGCCGTTCTTTATCTAAAAATAGAAATAAATAAATTGAAAATAATGCTACAAGAAACCATTTTGGTTACGTCATAAATGCCGGTTTTGAGATTGCAATTTTACAAACCTTTATTATTTTCTTCCCCCATTATTCAATGTGATTAATTTAACCTTTTCGTGAAGTACTATAATAAATAAGCGCAAACAATCGAAATACAATAGCGTCCACAAACACGAATGTAAAATTCGGTAAACTTAACTTATGTCGCTTTACAAGTACCAACCTTAAATTTATAGATTGTTTGATGTGGTAAGGTTAGATTTCTATTTTAATTATGCCATCTATTATATGTTAGCGGCAATTCAATTTATTGCGACTATATATACGAAAACACGATAGGTGGTACTAATTTGTAGAATATACACAGTGGATAAAATATTGCAAATGTAAGGAAAATTTATTTTCGAAGATTTATTTTACAAGATTTATTACCAACAACTACCAACAAAATTTTAATCATACATAATAAATTTTGTAAGGTTCTTCTTTTGAAATAATATCTATGATATCAAAACACCACTGAGTACCATATGAAAAAATTAAGAGCTATTCGCATCGGATGATGAGTTTTGTACCACCTAGTTAACTTAACTAACACCACAGCGGTGGCTTGATGTGTTTGCTAGTTGAAATTATGAGCGGAGATTCTGGGTTCAAATCCCGGACTCGGCAGAATTTTTTAGCTCAGGGGTTGTTCACATAATACGTAACGGCCTTAGGGGGGGGTTTGACAATTTGTTACGATTTGTTACGGTGGGGGGGCGGGGGTGTTTTTCAAAATGTTGCAATTGTTATGATCTGTTACAATGGGGAGGGGGTTAAAAAACGTCAAAAATTGGGTTACATAATTTGTGACGCCCTCAGCCCTCTGGTGAACATTACGCTGTGGATCGAAATACTTATAACTTTATACTTAGAACTTATAACTAGCAATAATAATAAATAATAATAATAATAATAACTTAACTAAAATTAACATTAACAATAAACAAGTGTGGCTTTTAAACATTTCGGGGGGGGGCACGTGTCCCCAGATGCCCCCTTTTGACTACGGGCCTGATAGTAGGATTAAACAAATATTTTCTGAGATGTATGTGTATGTATAATACTTCAGCTAGTTTGTGCAACAAAAACTCAAAAATTGAATAGCTCCGGCAGCAATGGGCTCGTAAGTAGATTGGAAAGTTCCAGGTTCGACTCCCCGCAGGAGTAGTTTTTTTTTCAAATATTTTATAGATATAAAACATATTAATTTTATATTTTTCTATCATTATTTATTGTAATTTATTGAAAAATAAGTAAAATTTGAAAATTAGTGATGAAATAAAGTAGAATTATTTCTATAAACTTTGTAACTGCAATCAAACTCAAAATTTGAAAACATTGCACACAGAAGAGAAAAAAATTTTTGCCCACTTAACGCAGTAGTTGCAGAAGACAAGGAGGCAGCAGATGACATGACATCATGACATGCACAGACATGTAAAAAGAAACAAACCTTAACGAGCGAGATATTAATGCAGGGAAAGTCCTACGTTAACATCCGACTTTTAAAAAACGTTGCATTTTGTGTCAAAAACTTGCCCTAGCTACTAATAATAATTGTTAGAAATATGAAAGCGCGGAGTCCCTTTAAGCGCAGGGCATTGGAAAAATCCCCGGAGTCCGGTCCTGTGTCTTGTTAATTCAAAAAAATTATTAAAGCCTGTCGGCCCAGTTACGTACTACCTACATCAAAGTATTTTTATTTTCCTTATATTAAGTTTGTACATTTTTGGAATCATGGAATTCTGGAATCTCCAGGTTTAACCAGGGCCGGATCTAGAGGGGGGCAAAGAAGGTCGCTTGCCCTCTCTTGAATCCTAGGGGGGCGGTAATAAAGGAAAAGTCTAAGATCAAAATTTTAACAATAAAACAAATTTTTAATGTTATTAATTTTGATAAACCGCGTGTTGTAAGTTTTTGAACGTTTTTATTATATTTTAATAAGATGATTATTCTATACAACACAACACACAACTAAACACCAATAAGCGACAATCAAATATGAAATCTAAAGACATTGCAGATTGCAGAAATGCTACACAGCATAGCGCCTGCCTGGCGACTTTATCATTTGTTTTGATTTTTAGTAGGTACCTAATTTTAACTTAATAACTTAACCATTTTATTTATACTGGGACCATCCATAAATTACGTCACACAAATTTTAACTCCCGCTCCTTGTCACAGGTGGTACCATTTTTAAAAATCCCTCCCTCTTGGTGCGACGTCACATATTTTTCAATTTTATAAAATTAAAAATAATTAAAATAAAACAGCAGTTTCAAATTTTATAGTATTTCCATTTCATAATAGGAACTGATGACTCAGGGCCGGATTTAACTAGTCTAGCGACACAGGCTAATAGGTGCCTTTACAAACACAGGTTTGACCCGCGTGCTGGACCGCGTCCCCCCCCCGCCTAGACCTGTGTGTGTAAACATTTTGCTGAACATAAATGTGGAAATGGCTGGCGGCTTGCGCCTTTTATATTTTGACGCCCCAGGCGATCGCCTGTTGTGCCACTGGTAAATCCGGCCCTGTGATGACTGTTTGTAGTGATACTAATAATATGTGATTCAAAATAAAAATGCATACGAGGATTTTTGCGAACATTGTAACTTATTTGTTATAATAAAATATTAATTACCTATACGGCAACTTTCAGATATAGGCAAAATATTAATTTTCATTGTTTTAACAGCTAATACTTAAATTAAAAAAATACAAATTCTCGCAACGTGCAATTTGAATTTCAAAATTCAATTCAATTCAATTCAATTCAAAATTGAATTCAATTAAGGAAGGGCGATAGACACATACTGATTTTTCAACTATCACGCCATCACAACATGTGTTTCTGACTCAATAGTCGTCATCAGTATCGCATACTTGTTGAAAAACACTTAACTGTGTGCACTAAACCGGCTACTGGTCGAAAGACCTTGCCAATGTATTTAATTGTGTTTTAATTTTTAATACTTAAATATTTAAAATATTGAAATTAATTTAAATAATTTACTGTTTTGTCGTAATTAAAATAATTGAACTGATTGTCAAATTTAAGATGCTATTTTTAATATAATAATGTATTTATAAAAACCAATGGAGGGGCGGCAATTTAATTCTTTGCCCCCCCCATCGAAAACTTCCTAGATTCGGCCCTGGGTTTAACAGCGACCAATTAAAAACTTTTTTTTCCCTAACCGTAAATTACATAAACAGCTTCAAATTGTCTTTATGCATATTAGTTCAATCATTCCGTTCGGTTCTATACAATAACCAGACCAAGAGAAATTGTTTGTATTTAAAAGTACTTGCGTGTTTTTTAGTATGTGATTATTTTTTTCCATGCAAAATTAACCTTCTTGTCTATACATAAACTTGTGATGATTAGATCTATTTTGTTGTACCTTGGTCCATTTTCAAAATTCTGTAATTTCTTTAAATTTATTTTTTGAATAACTAATAAACTTCCGAATGCTTATGATAAATTTCATAAAAACACTGTCGTTGTACTGGGGGGATGCGGAGCGGGGGTGGGACTGGCGGGTTTGAGCGTTGGCCACTCTCTCAAATGTTTTCTCGTCACAAAAAGTTTAAGTTTTTCTTCTAATAAAATTTCTAATTTATTTCTTCTAATAAACTGTTAAATTTTTGCATTTAAAAAATAAATCAACATTTTTTTGGAGGGAAATTTAAAAATAAATAAATTATATAGGACTTTGTTGTAGGATGGGTTGCGTTATTCAATGTATGTTAGAAAAATATGATTATAGGTATATATCGACAAAAATTTATTTTACATTTTGGATTTTATACAGTCATAATAAAAAATAAATAATAAAAAACATATTCGCAGTTAAATTAACTAATACAATAAATACTAAATAAAAATAGAATAAATTTACATCGCCAATATTAAATTATTAAAAAATAATGCTAACGGAACATTTATTTAATTTGCGTTCTATATGAGAACAATCTAGAGATTCGTAACTTAAGAGTAAGGACTGATTAATTATTTAAATTAAATTAAGCTAATTATTATATGCAAAAAGCGAATGATACACTTTTACGATTTAATTAAGTATATACGTTATATTAAGTTTATTTTTAAATCTAAACCGTAATCATAATTGCAGCTATTGAATTTTGAATTTGCATTTAAAAATACCGCCTATTTTAATTACATGTAATTTTTTCACTTCCACCGGTTTCGGTGAACGACCTTATACATTAATAGTTTTTATATTTTTCGAATACAAAGCATAAAAAACGCAATCCTAATTAATTTAATACTGAAACTTTAATTTATAATTAATGGACGAAATTGAAAAAGAATCATATCGTAAATGCTGTTTAAGTGACAAATAAATAATACCTAAGAGCTCTTCAGATTCCGATTATTATAATATTTATTGCTCCTAGACGACCTTGTCTAACTACGCTAATTATCTTTATTTGATTTTTTTCCTTAAACGAATTAAATTTTTCAATTAGTATTCGCTTAAAGAACTGATTAGCTCTTGATTAAGAAATGCCTTTACTTTAGTCATTAAGGTTGTAAATTTAATCTTTAAAGGTTCGAGCAGAATATTTAAAAACTAAATAAAATGCTTTTATATCGTTTTTAGTTTTCTCTTTTTTTCTGCGTTGATCTAATATTACGTTTTTAAAATTTTATCTTCATATATATAAAAGTCGAAACGATACTCTTCATTGAGAAGAGCTGGAGAAAACCATAAAATTTTCAAAAATAATTTATTTATACGCATTTAAGATAATCGTCTTGTCGTAACATGTAAAATTTATGTTAGAAGCAATTAAAATAATCATTTTGGGCATTTAAAATCAAGTCTCATTAAAGTAGACGATCGATCTTTTATAATAATATAAAAATGAAAAAGAACCAAATTGAGTTATGAACCTGTTTTGCCCAAATTCGGTAATAACTTTTTGTTAAAAATCAAGCAAATTCTCGAACAATTACCTCTCGAAGCTTTTCTTTGAAAAGCTCAACAGGTTAATCATGACATCGTTAAATTTTACAGCATCAAAATTTATGTGCTTACCCAATTAAAATGTTTCAGTAGCTTATAATAGAGATATTATTAAGTTTTTATCCACATTTTTGTGTTTTGACAACTTTTGGTTCAATATTAAAAGTAATTTTACGCATCTAATTCAAACACAAATAATTATAACGTTACAAGGAATGTAGCCTCTTCCGTTACAACTTTAAAAATTCGTGCGTTAAAGAAATGAGTATTTATAATTAAAACATTCTTCAGAAAAGTGAAACCAAATCCATTTGTTATGCACATGCTATACACTAAGTAATACCAAAAAGTAACATGACACGAATTTGCTAAACCAGTTTTAATAAATAAATCACTTTTCCTTATACTCAAGCGCCTATAATGTGTAAAATATAAATTAGCTAAGTAATAAGTCTTATTCATTAAATAGGAAAATCACATGTATGCACGAATTGGGTTCAAAAATACGAACCAAATTTCTATAAAATTAAGGATAAAAGTTTTGTAATGCGTCACTATAAAGAGAATTGTACGAATCTCGTAAGACGTAAATATCATCGGGCTTTCCATTGAATTGGTACTTTCCAGGAAGTCTATGAACTGTCGAGTCTGCAGGTTCAGGTTTTGGTTTTGATGGTTTGCTGGGGGGTAAAATTGGTACCGGGGGTGATGGTGCAATTTGATTTGGAAATTGTTGCAAACCAGACCATTGATAAATCGTCGATGGTTTTCCATTTGCAACGAAACTAACTGGAACGTTTAAAAATTGGTTCATTGGATGCGGACTTGGCTGTGAAACGTAACCAAGACCAGGAATGAACATGTATGGCTGAGGAGGCAGTCGAATGTAATAAATTGGCGAATTATACGATGCCTGTTGCCGATTAGGATAATTTTTACGTGATGGAATAGTTCTACTTAAATCGTTTTCGTTTAAGTCTACGTTAATATAATCATCGCTTTCGACTTCGTATGGATTGTATTCCATCTCTTCGGGTTGATAATAATCAAAATATGGCAGTGATTTCTGCTGCCGAATCGATTCTATTTCATTTTTGCTAATGGTCGGGGCTGCTAAACTTAAGCCGATGAAGTAAGCCAACGGCAACAATGCTTTCGTAACCATTTTCTGTAACAAAACATTTTTTTTTAGTAAATAGAAAATAATATTATGATTATATTATATATAATATTAATAATTAGGAAATATATTAAATATTGGTCAAATCATCTGTAGGAAAATTTTCACTGACAAAATGTCTACCAGTTGATCTTAGGTAACATAATAAATAAGTTAAATTATAAATAAATATTATAAAAGTATATAATATATTGCAATGTTTTCGCCTTCAATTAGGGGTGTAATTCACTTTTATATGAAACATAATATTGCCAATAACTGCATTTAAACGAAAAAAATTAGCAAATTATTTGTTAAATTATTCAGCTTAAAAATGTATAAATATAATAAATTTAGAAAATTAGAAAGATGTATACAACATAATATTCCGCAGAGATACTAAATAAAAAACAATTAAGATATGAAAATAATTAAGTGTTTGCATAATTTATTAAAAATATTAACCAACGTTTCATGTTGATTATAATACAGAATGTGTTATTGTAATATTGAATAGGTGACAAGTAACAAATTAACATTTATTTGGTTTGTATGCTAAACTTCTTGATATCTAATAGAATTTGTAAAACCGTTCCTGAAAGTCACACCTCCGCCCACGTCGAGATAAATTACAAATTTTCGATATAAAAAAATAATAGTATAAATTATATTTAATAATAAAAATAAGTAAATTTTATTCTTCCTGTAAAAACGTCCAACGCAGGATGTCGAGTTGTTAATTTTTTGAAACTGCTATTTGTCAATGTCAGTATGAAATTGCATATGATTGTGATTATTAATTTTTTTTTTTAGTTTTATATCGTTTGACAAATATTTTATATAGTGGAATTACATTGTCAATAAATATATTGCCCATAAATTTTGATAGATATGAAGTTATTCTAATAAAAGGATAGTTTATTCAGAAGATTGACATTTATTGAGTGCGCGGTACCTAAAGCCACTATGACTTTATAATCTGACATTGTACTCTACCACTTCTGTTATTTTTAAACTAAGTCTTTAAAAATGATATTTTTTGATATCAATAAAATTAAATTTGAATTCAGAATTGATAAGATATATATGTATTATATAGTAGTTTGTTTATTTTTGTCGTAGAAAAATCGACAATAGTAAAAACGTACCCCTCTATTTTTTTGTCACCTCAAAATTCCAACATAATTTTACACGATTTTGTGTTCCTTGGTGACAAGAAACCATAAATTATAGTTTTAATTCTTTCAATCAAGGGCAGATAAAATAGAATAATAGAAGTAACTATCCTCATTAAAAATAATCGTTAAATACACTAAATTTGTACGAATTTGAAAAATATACGTACATATTTGATCGAAAATTATTTATGACAAAATTTCCCTTTCCCCTGTTCATTAACTTGTTGTAATCAGTAATATTCTATAAACTTTTGGAAGAAGATTAATTTTGTAGAACGAGTTTTTACAAAATTGTAATACTAATTTTTAACGCTTTTAGAAATTTTACTAGTTTTTATAGAAAATATTTAAACAGTAGCAGTTATATTTAATGTTGTAGCAGTAAATGCTATAATTAAACTTTTACAAATTTTTAGTAATTCTTGTGTCTTGAAGAAGTTTTAACAATTTTTCTATAAATAAGTACATAGTATGTTAGGAAATATTAACGACAATTTTGTGAGAAATTTTTTTCATAGTGTTTTTGATGAAAAATTAGTGTAAAAAGAATTTTTGAATTTCAAGAAATTCAAAAATTTTTGAAAGCTGACCTTTGAAACTAGATAAAAAGAAATTATAGTTGAGATAGGGGTTACTTTAATCAAGAATTTCGGTTGCTATTGATTCTAGAGACGGCACTGATTCCGTTGTTTTATGACCGATTTCTTCACCTTCAGATATCTATCGGATAAGTATAACCAATGAAATTAATGAAATGACCAATCAGACTACCGCAATTCAAATTCAAATTAGTAAATCAAAAATTTGATTGGTTATACTTATATTTAAACTTCTCCGATAGATAGCTCAAGGTTAAGAAATCGGGTTTAGTGCGTTTTTTTTTTATTTGTAGATTAAAATGACCTCTATCTTAACTATAATTTATATCTTTATTTTTTTTCGGTGAAATTACATTTTAATATATTGGTGTGGTTTTTTATAGATTATTAATATTGGGGTAGCCCAATTTGTATTATACATGTTATATTTTACATTTAGAATTTGGTGTTCAGCAGATGTATTTTCCTGAGCTCGATTTCGATGTAAAGTTTGAAAAATTGTAATATTTTTTTAATATTAAATGATTTTGAACTTGAGCTTCATTAATTTACTAATTTTCAAATTTATTATTATGGGTAGAGGGCGTAGAAAGACGAAACCGTTAGACTTCTTTAAATTTTTTTAATCTTCTGTACAACTACACAGAACCAAATACTGTTGTCATAAAATACAATAAAAATACAAGGAAAATTTGTTGATCAACGAAATTTCAACTTATAAATTAAAATCCACTGTGTATAAAATTTTCATAAATCACTTCTTTGGTGGATAAAATTGTTTTCAGTGTACAATAAGGAAACCCCGATATTTAATAAAGCACCCTAAGATTAAGAGTTTTCATGTTATGCTATTTTTTATATAATGATTTTAAGGCAAGTAATTTGCAATTACTTTGAATTACTTGGATATAATTAAAGGCAATATTTATTATGTCCGCTTTTGGTTCAACCAGATTTTTAATGAAGAAACAAAGTTTTGCTCGCAGTACATATTTCATTAACTTGAAATACAAGCAGTATATCGAAGATATAATGAATTTCATTTCAAGGATTGATTTTTAGGATTATAAAATTGGATATTTAGGGGGAAAAGATAAAAAGCAAAGAAGGAAGATAGTAAATGAAAAAAACTTATGCTAAGGAAAAATTGAATTAAAACGGATTGTATTACTTGGGTATCCTATTATTTTATCAATATCACGAAAACGTTAATTATTATATAATTACGCAAATTAATAGATGGGGAAGTAGTTTAATTTTGAAGGATTTGTACTTTCTGGTTCTACTCGTAGTAAACAATATTATTAGTCAAAACCTTGAAATCTTTGAACCTTAGCCATATTCAATGTCTTTCTCCATGTAGACGATATAGGCAAGATAAGATTAATAAAATTATTCGCTTTTACTTCCTGTTTTTTTTTTATTTATTTAAGCTCAAACAAACATAAATTTGTAAAACAGTGCTAAATCAAGTTTAGGATCAAATAAATATAAAAAATCCCGTTAATAATGCAAAATATTAATGCACTATCTCAACAAAAGCCGCACAAGAAGATAGTAATTATGGATTAAATTACTTAAGTTAAAATTTATTATCCCACTCATTTTGCAAAAAATTATCGCCATACTGAATTATTTTAGAAGGTTTTACGTCTTTATAGTTAAAGTTTTACAAATCCATTCATACCGCTTTCTTGTTTTTTGCACCTCTACTACAACTGTAAAATCACGGAAAATGTTGAAGCAATTGAAAACAATTTTTAGCCAAAGAGATTTGATAACGTAAGCTAAGCAAGCGCATTTAATTTTTTTAAATTTGAGGTTATGTCTAATACTATCTCATTCAATAGATTAATATATTATAGTAGTTGGACGGAATTACATTCACGACGATACATAGATGCTGTACTATAATCCTATTATATAGGCTTTGGGCGTTTAGATAAAACAAATTAATATACATATTTACTAGAACGATAAGCATAAACTTTGTTATTGATCCCTGACCTGAGTAAATTTAATCTTCCACATCAGGATAATTTTCGCGAGCGCTTCAGCTTAAAGTTTTAATTGAGATTTATTACCGAAATCTGAGTAGGTTGTCATTTATTTGAATATAAAGAAGTCGAAAAATTATCATAAATGGCATTTCAAAAATTTTTTGAGATAGAAAAAAAGTAATAAAATCTGAAAATAATAATTTAAATAAAGTTTACAATAGATTTACATTTACCATCCGCCTACGATTATAAAATAAAAAACCGCAACATGTTCCTCACAAAAGAATCTCATTTAATCCATAACTTAAATATTGACCGAACGTATTTATTTTTTCGTCATAACAATTTAAAGTAGAAATCAAGTAATGCTTTAACGGTTAACATCCGACGTTAATAATAAGCTAACTTGAAAATCTTATTAGCAAACTAACATAATAATTTTATTGAGAATAAATTGCCGCTAATAAGATTTATTTTCTTTGCTAATTGAAATAAATCATTGTGAGAATAGCAAGTGGCACGTTACTCTACTTTTGTTGCTCTCGTGCTTCGCAGTCATAATTAAACATGACTCATAAGTTTTAAAGATTTCAAATTACCTTTAAATAAATGAAGTGTTAAATATTTATCGAAGTGTAATTAAAACAGAATAAACAATATTTTTTAAGGATTTCATATTTCCGGGTTTTACAGGTTAAGTGCTTTGCATTTCTAATTACTACCAGCATATGCAATAAATGTATACATACATACATACATTTATTTTCATTGCTTAATGCCCTTTTATTGTAAATTGTCAAGACTGGAAATTAACTATTTCTCTTAAAGCTATTCTACCCATTCATAATAATTAACATTGCTATAGATATATTTATAGCCATTTAAAATAATTAATTCTATTGTGTTTGTTAAGTTTTATTAAATATCTATTTATGAGTGCTGGGAATAACTACATATTTATATAATATTATATTTTGATTCTGAAATAATTCAATTATTATTATAATGCATAATAAAAATAATTTTTATTATTCTCTATTAATATACATTTTTTTATTACTTGTTATTGTATTATAAACATAACCTAAAATGTTTTTTTAAACATTTTAATTAATTACATTTTATTGAAGAATTAATGCGATTTTTAAAATTATGTAAGGGTATGGTTACTGGTTAATTAGCGACTTATAAAATTTTACATTTGAGTAACTTCTAATTTACGTTATTTGCTTTACAATGAACATACAATGTATTTAACTAAATATGTTATGCGTAGGTAATTTGTTTTGCCTAATTATGTTCTCCTAATTTAAAAAGAAATTATTCTTTCGGTGTGTTTTGTATGTTTAATAATTAATAATTTTATTATTTACATTAATAGTGTTTTCTTTGTTAAATGTAAACAAAACGTTGAAATCCAGGCTAGATTTTCTTCGTCTATATTACATATAAAAATTAATAATATATGACCACAACTTTCTTTATCTCATAAACAGATTTAAAAATAATATTTTAAGTACGGCCCTGTTTTAATAGTAAGTTAAAAAAGAAAAACAGTCTTAATATATTATTAATATGTTCAATTATATAAATTCTTAACTTGTGAAAATTAATAAAATTAGAACTTCAAAATAACAAGTTAGTTAAAACGAATAAAATGCAATAATTTAATGCGCGAAATAATTATTGCATTTTATTCGTTTTAACTAACTTGTTATTTTGAAGTTCTAATTTTATTAATATGTTCGTTTACTATTTGGTTTTTTTTTTAAATAATTTTCATATTATGTAAATTTATTAGCGAGGTCGAAAATTACTAGATTTAATGAAAAATACCAACAAACATTTTTTGATTATCTCTTAATGATAGAAAAGGTAAAATAAATCAAGTCAAATCAAATTGGGTTCAGAAAAGCAATAAAAGGTTTAATTATTCCTTAGATACAAAGTTTGTATATAAATTATGAATTTTTATGTCACGTCGGCCATGTTAGTACCCGTTATAATATTTCTTTTAATAAATAAGTATTTTTTTAAACAAATTTAAACTTATTTGTACTTATTTTAATTATAGATTAGCATAATTTATTAATGTAACTTCAAAAGTTTAACCCGTCCAGATTTCGATAGATGTTAAATTTGGAAATGGTTTTTTTTTTAAATTGGAATTTAAAAATATTGCTTTTAATAGTATATTACTGGCCAAGCATCGAAAATGATCCGTTACTGGGCGCGTAGCTATATTAAAGCTGTAAGCCCAGTAGCGGATCATATTTCGAGGAGAGGTGAGTAGTATACTTTTTTTTATCGGAAAACATAAAATTATCAATTATATCAAATATACAAAAATATTGTTTAAATTACAAATCGTGATGGGCGGCTCCAGACTATCGCGAGAACCTCGCGAGAATCTCGGCGAGAATAGCATCGGAGAACAACGCGAGAACAAGGCGAGAAATGATTTTCGATCGTGTTACATCGAAAATTGGAAAATATCCACACTCACAAGGTTTTCAGTACTACAGTGCAGACTTTTTAAATAAATTTCTATAATTTTTTCTAAAACGATTAACAGTTCTTTAATTTTGTGATTTGTCGAAAAGTTTAAATTTTGAATTTTTGGCCCCTTTAATGGATTAGTATCATCAAAAAGTGTGATTTTTGAATTAAAGTCTATTTGTACCTGCTAAAAAATTGTACTACACCTATCAGGATTTTCTGTTGCATTTACTGTGGTGCCAGTGATCAGTTCTACTTCATTATTCCGATAATGTTCTTCTTGTAAGATAATATTGATATTTTATTTCTTTTTATTTCGACTGTTGAAGCGTATTTTAGTTTGTATACACGCGCGCATATTGTGAGCGCAGCGAAGTTTGAACCCTGTCGGCGCTACAAGACCAACGAGGTCAGTAATGTCACAGCGCTTGAATTATGTAAACGTACCAACACCCGATCACACGTAAAGCAGTACTTTTTATTTCGACAATTAATATTTGTTAAAATCGCATCTTGAATGTTCGTAGGGCCTGGTGTCATTGAGTTTAAATCAAATATCTATTTAACAACAAATCTTCAAAATTATGTTTAAAAAAGATAATTTTTTTGGTATAAAATCGACGTAAATACGTCAAACTTCAAGTTTTCATTATTTTATTATTAATTGTGTTTTTATATTTTGTACTGTCACCAAGCAAGGAGTCCATAGCGCAAACCAAATGGACTTATAAGACCTCGTAGGCGCATGCTCCCAAATTCACTGATTTTTTTCACTCTATTTTATAACCTCTATAATTTGCAATCAGGGAATCTTTGTTTTTTCTTAATTCATCGACGGGTATTTACATTATTGTGCTAATCCACACCCAAGCATCATGATTATTTTCGATTTATTTTTATAGCCTTTAATGCCTGTTTCCACAAAACTGGTTCTGCTTGAAGGCAATCAATAAATGCCAATTTTTGTTTGTTTTCCAATTTACGCTCATTTTAATTCACAATTAATTATACTACTATTTAATCGGTGAGTCAGGCGCTACTGAAGAATGCGAATGTGCAGGTGTGGGAGTGTTATCGCGATCTCGACTCCTTTGTCTCGCATCAAAAAACCGACAACAAGTGGAGAACAAGGCGAGAACTTATGAGGAACACGAGAATCAGCTCCACTCTCTCTTTTCTCGAGTTGTCCTCGTTTTTTCGCGATGTTCTCGCGAGATTCTCGCGAGAGTCTGGAGTGGCCTTCAAGGCGAGAACCTGAAAATGAACACGAGAATCGGCTCCACACTCTCGTTTCTCGTGATGTTCTCGCGTTCTCGTGCTGTTCTCGCGTTCTCGTGCTGTTTTCGCGAGATTCTCGCAAGAGTCTGGAGCGCCCATGACAGATAAGATGAATTAAAACTATGTCATTAAAGCAACCCTCTATCGCGAAATGTACTAAGTGATTGAATCATAATTTAATCGTTTGGAGATCGCCAGTTAGAATCCCACGTGGGTCAAATTTTTATAATAGCATTTTTTTATAATATAAATGAGTTGACATGCAAAAGTAACAGAATCGACCATTAATAAAAACACATCAGTCGATTTTACATTATTAGTCAATTTGTGAGCTGACTAGGAATGCTTCGTTTTGGCTGCCGAGTGGACACTCGGAAATCATCGCTTTCGTTATGTTTTCCGATAAAAAAATAAACCGTCTCGGCTAAAAAGTAAAAATAGTAAAAGTGAGAAAAATTCAAATAAAGCTTTTCTCGAAAAAGGCAAATAATAAGTACAATAAATTGTAAAAGAAGAAAGTTCATCGTAAAACGTAAAACGTAAAAAATATTTAGTAAATTTAATTATTATAACTTTTAATGGCGACGACGGGCAGCTCTTAAATAGTTATGATTTGTTGATCGAAGTTATTTATATTATTTATTTAATAAATGTACTATACTTCGTTTTATATTTTATTAGTTAGACGACATGTTTCGAATATACAATATTCATCTTCAGGAAGTCTGGAATGAATGAAATAGTACTTTAGCGCCAGCGTAGCTAAAAGTACTTTGCCGCCGCCAATTACCGGCATTAAAGTAAAGCAATAATTAAAAAAAAATGAAAGTTGAAATTTGACAATTGCAAAACAGGAAAAACTTGAAGTTAAGTTTTAAAAAAATATCAAGCAATTTAATTTAATTATAATATATGTAGTACATGCATACAAATTTCTGGGCAACCTAATATAATTAACTGTTGCAATTTAAATTTTACATACAAAAAATATAACAGTCAGTTTCATTCAATTTCATCTTTTTTTTATTTAATTGAGAAATACTTTAAAATCCAAAGCATCACACAAATTATTTTTTCTCCAATCGTATTAAAAGCAGTACATTTTTAGTAGCATTACCTCAACTAAAAGTTGACGTTTTCGTTATTAATATAAAAATGCGAAAATTGCTAAGCAACACTTTTTTTTACGTGCACTAAAAAAACTTTTATGTCCGACTGTATGATAATAACATCATTACAATATCACTTAGCGACCATAAGATAACATTTTATGGTACTAGGCCGTTTTGCTTTATTTATAAAGTAAAACGGCCGCCTGTCAATGTCAATGAAATAAACGTCAAAATTAATATTTTATTTTATTTAATTTAATTTAATAGTTATTTACCTAAAAGTCAGGAAAATGATACATTACTGACGAGGAGCAATATTGAAATACGAGGCACTCTGTGCCGAGTATTTTAAAACTCTGAGTAAAGTGAGACATTTTCCTGACAAGTATGGTATTAAATTTTACCGAAAATCGTAAAAAATTAAAATTTTAAAACATTAATTGAACAACATTTTTAAAATGAGCAAAATTCAAGTATGTCAATTTGTGGACTACATAGTTACCATACATGGTTACTGTCAAAACAATAATAAGTAATAAAGAAAAAACGACGTCTCTTTTATTTTGTTACAATTACAAATTATTACAGGACTAGTCATTAAAATCCAATTTCCCTGCGCATAAATTAGCAGCAAAGTGTTGATTTGATGACGATTTTCGGTAAAAACTATTACATTAATTATTACTTTGATTATAATAGATTACAAAAGTTAGCTTTTGAAGCAATTTCAACGATTTCTTCTATTTTTTCACATAATTTTAAACCAAATTAATAAACAACTTATGTAAACCACGAGCAATAGAAAAAGCACTCTTCGAAATGATACAATTTTTATTACCTAAATGCCAAAGTGGAAAAATATAAAAGAAAATCTTCTATGGTGCAGTCGAACATAAAGCTATGTATGTCATTTGCACATAATTAGGCTTTTTGGACTCAGCCAATTTATTGGCCTCGCTCGCAAGCTCGCTCTGCCATAAACTAGGCTTCGTCCGATAAAGACCTAAATTATGTACTCATGACATAAATAGCTATTTTGTGCATGACTTAAAAGTGATTTTATTTTTTACTATTTTTGTGCGCGATTGATCTAAATTTTTGCATATGCCTTCCTACCGATAATTCACGGGGGTGTGTCTGTGACGAGGGGGGAGAATTTTTTGCTCAGTTTTTTGATATCTAGCGCCGTTCTCGAGTTATTGCTAATTCAAACAATATAGAAAAAGCACTCTTCGAAATTATACAATTTTTAAATGTCAAAGTGACTTTTCTGATATTACATCAAATAATGTTTTAAAATTAAGTATTTATATTTTAAATTTTATTTAATTTTTGGTTGGAGAAAAAGTAATATGTCTCATTTGGATTAAAAGTGTCTTTGTTTGACGTGCAATTATTGCATTCGCTCGGCTCCGCTGGCGCTCCGCCTTGCAAATGCAAAAATTGCTTGTCAAACAAAGTTTCACTTTTAATCCGAATAAGACAATGTACTATTGTTATTCTTATTTTATTTTATCACGAGAAACTGCTACAATTTTTATGATTTTTTTGGTTATTGTCAGTTGTCAACAAAAAATTGTATGTTGTTTGTTTATCTTGACGTTTAAGTGGATCGCGAAACCAAAAATTGGGTTTATCCAATGGAACGTTGCAAAAAAAAACAAACATTTTTAGGGTTTAAGTAGTTAATCCGTAATTTCTATTAACTACATAGTTTCGGGATTTAAAAGAAGCTAAAATAAAAGCATTTCAATTATAATTCCAGTCGATACATATATAATTAATTCTGTAAAAAATATATAGATATAGATAACATGAATACCAATAGAAACAATTTAGGTTATAAAAGAAAAAGTTTTTTGAGTAGCGATGTTTGGATTAAAACGAAACTTGCAATTAGTTTGCTTTGATGGATGAACTGGGGATTGGATTATCTTGTCGAAGTAAATGTAGTCGATGTAAAATTTTTTAAACTTGTAGGAGAAATTGCAAAGTAAATTACATTAAAAATAAATAATAAAATTTGGTATGAGTAATTCTAATAAAACAGTATTAGAAAAATTAAATTGTTCTGAATCACAGTTCTCATCACGTACAGTTGCGGGATAACTGACCAAGAAAAAAGTACCATAAGATGCGTTTGAAATTCTTGGGTATTGGCCATAAACTTTTGATAGCTCAATTAAAATGCCATTTAAATAGTTAAAATTAATACTTTCATTATTATAGCTACTTGTAATTATTAATTATAATTTAATTATTATTTTTTAAACATTGTTTTCTAATTGCGCGTATGTGTGTTAAAGTTTTTAATTTTTACGATATAAGAATATTGTTCCTGGCTCATTATTATTAACATAACCTGTATATTAAGAAAAAATATAATTAGAAATATTTTTAGTGTTTATCATCTACTATAAACGTTCTTGTTTTTTTCCGCTGCTCTACTTTTTATTAGCTAATATATTTTTAGATGAAGAAAGTATGAATTTATTATAAAAAAATAATAATCGTGTACATAATATTAGCTTGTTTATCGGTTTTATCAATAGCTGCTTGCAAATAATTGGCAGTTTAAAAATAGACCTCCCGATTAGAAGCGAACAAAAAATATGCAAATGTCATATAATTTTCACCTGGGCAGAAATTGCACAGAATATTTTTTGTCTAAATTTTATATCATCAATAACTCTGATTATATGGCACTTGACAGATTTCACGCTTTATTATCATAAATCTTTATAATGAGTTAAGCTTGAACATATACGGGCATTATTTGTCTACAAGCTATTATTAGCAGAAGAACAAGAAATATAAGAACAATTAATTGTTACTAATTTTCGATGTCCGAATTTTGCAAATAAAAATTTACAATTTTTGACCTTTGGGTTCATTTCAAAATCTCTAGCAAAACAAATTTCAAAAACTGTTTCATCGCCAGATAATAGATATTTTCGATACAAGTTAGGAAAACTAACATATTTCCATTCAAGGCGAAGTTTTACGATCGAGGCCGAAGGCCGAGATCGTAAATCGAAGCCGAGAATGGAAATAGATAGTTTTTCACGCGTATCGAACAATATTTTTTCTAATTATGTTTCAAAAAGAACCGATAACATACTTTTTATACCTAAATTAAAATGAATTTACTAAAAAATACTTTATGAAAATACTTAAAATTTAAATTTTTTTGGTACCAATCGTGGGTGCGGTTGGTACCCACGCTGTGGTTAGTTAGTTAGTTAGTAATATCAGGTTTAAGGTGGCAGTTACAAATTGAATAGGTTAGTGAACACACGTTTTTTTAAAAATTATTTCAAGTGCCAGTTACAAAGGGAAGAGGTTAGTGAAGACACGTTTTTTTAAATTTATAGTTTTACAATTTGTGTTTTTAGAAAAAATGTCTTCTGATATGTCGGAATGTTCGGATGTTGAGGAATCTGCGGCATTGGCGATTCAAGCTCTAATCCCACAGAAATCAAGAAGCAAGTATGAAAAAGCATATTTGCAATTCGACACGTGGTGCTTAAATCGGCTACGTTGTTGGCGGATGCAGGTGGAGACATCACAGCCCTTAAGCGACATGGGGGATGGAAATCTACGACTGTCGCGGAGGGGTACCTCGAGCACTCTGTGCAAAATAAATTAAAGGTATCTACAAAAATTTTAGGTGGCTCTGATGTTAACGTTGGAGCTTCCACATCTAAGATTGATCCGGGTGCTGTGAACACATTTAATAATTGTTCAAATGTAACGGTTAATGTTTATTACAAATAAAGCAGATTTGTGTTTCTGACTATTTCTTTCTTTCCCGCATACTTTTGGAAGTGTGCGGAAAAAAACTACTTTTCCACACACTTTTGAATATCACATAGTAAGACTTTTTGAAACATAATTAGAAAAAAAAATTTTTCCAACAAAAGTAGTAAAATAGCGGTAGTGAAAAAATATGGCTTTTTTAAGGTAACTTTAAAGTTTATTTAGGTTATTGAGTAACAACGATCTCTGAGAAAAATTACAAATTATAATAAAAATTTGATTTTCTTCAAACGTCAAATCGTTACTTTTCATTTATTGTGAAAACTAATAATTTGCTCTAGTTCCAGCAACACGAGGAGCTAAAGTGAGGAAACCTGAGAGATGACATGAGCAATCCGTGTTTTTATGTCTATTATTTCTGCATTTTATAATATGTAATATTATGTATTGTACTTTATACTTTATAGCTTAAAGTTAATTGAAGAGATTATGATTATTATTATTGTTTCAATTCAAAAAGTCAAATCGTTACTTTTCATTTATTGTGAAAACTAATAATTTGCTCTAGTTCCAGCAACACGAGGAGCTAAAGTGAGGAAACCTGAGAGATGACATGAGCAATCCGTGTTTTTATGTCTATTATTTCTGCATTTTATAATATGTAATATTATGTATTGTACTTTATACTTTATAGCTTAAAGTTAATTGAAGAGATTATGATTATTATTATTGTTTCAATTCAAAAAGTTTTTCCAACAAAAGTACATTAAATAAAAAATGGTTACTCTATATTTTTCTCGTTTGCTATTCTGGTAACAGTTCGGCTGAAAATTTTGTATCGTTTTGAAGAAAAAAACATTTTTTTGGCAAAATTCAATTTAATTATTCAACATATTCAACAATATTCAACATGCCTTTGGCGATACACCGATTATATAGCCTTCTTCCAACTTTTCAATACCATTTTTATTTCAAATTTCTTTCCAGCGAGCATTCTCTTGATTCTCGTGATGACAGGAAATAGTCGCTGTGGGCCAAATGTGGCCCATTTGAAACATGAAACTTGTTACTCAATGAAAAATTCATTGAGTTTGACCATTGTTTTTATCGACTTGCGACACGGTGCATTGTCTTGGCGAAACAATTTTTTTTTTTAATGGGGCCGTTTTTTCCAAATTTCATTCTTCAAACGTTCCAATAATAGTAGCTGTTGATTGTTTTCCCCTTGTGAAAAGGGGAAAACTTATATCTTAAAGATAATCGATGAACCATGCGCATCTCAAAATACAGACGCCATAACTTTGCCAGCCGACTGTTCTGTTTTTCCTCGCTTTGGATTGGGTTTGTTGCGGTTGAAGAGCACCAAACACTGCTCCGAATTGACATTGCGCTCTGACATTGTGCTCACGCAGTACCCCCTTTGCACAGTGGGTGCAATTTGATATTTGAGCTTTCATATGCTCAAATATTCCAACTACTCCAAATATTCTAAATATTCCAAATAGTCCAACACGTTTCTTTGATATCTTTAGTGTTTCATTTATCTCGATTAACTTCACTTTACGGTCATTCAAAATTATTTGGTATATTTTTTTGATGTTTTCGTTTGTAACAGCTTCTTTACGTCAATTGCACTCATCATCTTTGATGCTCATATGACCTGTACGGAATTTAGCAAACCACTTACGAATGGTTGCTTCCGCTGGAGCAGAATCCGGTTAACTAAGTTTTTGTTCCAGCACTATTTTTTCCCATTAAAAAACAGTGTTTCATTTCATTAGCACACGAAATTTCTTTTTTCTCCAACCGTATTAAAAGTAGTACATTTTTAGTAGCATTACCTCAACTAAAAGTTGACGTTTTCGTTATTAATATAAAAACGCGAAAATTGCTAAGCAACACTTTTTTACGTGCACTAAATAGTTATTTATGTATCTAGGGCATTATGACGATGTCTATGTCGAGGGCAACCAATTTAAAAGTAGCTGAGAGCATAAACATCGAGTAATGCTCGTGATGCACACAACGTTTTATATTTCACTGCATTTGAATTTGTCAATATTTAAAAATTTTATAAATTTTGAATTTGATTGCTAAATTTAATTTTTTTTAATTTTAATTGTTCAATTAGTGAATCTTCATTTGAAAGTTATACTTTAAATTTTAAATAAAATTGTAAACAATAAAATGGTACATTTTTTGAATGAATATAATTGCAAATGAGAGGGCATAATGAGCGGGCATTATGATTTATAGGCCCTAGGGCGTTATAGCCTATTTAATATATCTCGTTGTCAAGGTATAAAAGACAAATAATGATTCAGTGTAATATAAAAGACTTTTTCTCCAACCGTATTAAAAGCAGTACATTTTTAGTAGCATTACCTCAACTAAAAGTTGACGTTTTCGTTATTAATGTAAAAATGCGAAAATTGCTAAGCAACACTTTTTTTTACGTGCACTAATAGTTATTTTCTATACAAGACGATAAAATTGAATTTTATCGACTAGCGGAAATTGTTAATTTACGAGCGACGAAGTCGCGAGTAAATTATTTTTCGCGAGTCGATAATGAAATTTTATCGTCGTGTATAGAATTTAATTTTTTTCTATAGCATATGTTAAAGAAAACATTTATAAGAAATTTATAAATTAAATTATTGAGAGTTTTTAATATATTTTTAAAATTTTATATTCAAGCTTTCGAGAATTTAATGTTCTCTTTTTTTTTGAAAATTTTTTATTTTTTTAATAATTTTATTAATATATAATTTCAAGAGCTAATAATTTAATTTGAGTAAAAACAAAGTATTTTATCTACCCTTGCTGTTAAAATGCTACTTTATCTACTCAAATGCAATTTTATCTACTCTTGCTGTTAAAGTATCATTTTTTCAATTATTTTCAGTCGGACAAATCGCACTTTAATATCTGCTATAGAAAAAAAAGACTTTTTTGTGCATGACTTAAAAGTGATTTTATTTTTTAGTATTTTTTGTGAGCGATCGATCTAAATTTTTGCATATGCCTTCCTACCGATAATTTACTCCTATGCTGTGTAGGAGAGATGGGCCAATTTAATCGTTCATTTTTAAAATTTTTATAGTACTTTGTTTTATTAATATTTTAAAAATTAATTTTATTTTAATCAATAAAGAAATTATTGACTGTTCTTTTAAAGGTGGTCCAACTCTACTCCCCTTACCCTATATGAAACATCTGTAAAATATTTATGAATAAACAAAAAAAACTGAACAGAAAAACATACTATGTAACAAGCTAAGCAATTATTAATCCTCAGTCGCGATATGTAACGGTCAAAACGAAGGCACACACTGCTTTATACATATAATATGTGAATCACAGATACGATACGGGGGTTCACAATTATTACAAACGCAGATTCGGATTACCGAGTACTATCAAATCCGGATTATAAAGTACACAATGCAATTGAAATGCTTGGCCGGATTACTGCAGAATCCGGTGTAATGAAGGTTCGGATTATCGAGGTCGCACTGTATTTATATTTTAAATTTTATTTAATTTTTGGTTGGAGAAAAAGTAATATGTCTCATTTGGATTAAAAGTGTCTTTGTTTGACGTGTAATTATTGCATTCGCTCGGTTCCGCTTGCGCTCCGCCTCGCAAATGCAAAAATTGCTTGTCAAACAAAGTTTCACTTTTAATCCGAATAAGACAATGTACTATTTATCCATTTTTTTTTCCAACAACAATAGTTGTTTTACTGAAAATGCTGTAACTCACGAACCAATTGACAAATCTCTGTCAAATTTTGACACGTATCGTTTGAAGGTTAGTTCTCACTGAAAATCATATGAAACAAATTCCAGTGGTGCCCTCACTTAGAAACGATACGAACTTTTCAGCCGACCTAACACTTTCGTCTAAAAGCTGGTTCACACTATGTGATTTCTCTTTATGACTTTATCGTAAGCAACTCTTATATCATATGAACAACAGTTTTTATGTTTAAAATTTTATGTTTAAAATCGAGCTTAGTATTTAGCTTTGACTTCTATAATATCAAAAATCGCATAGTGTGAACGTAAAGTCATATGAGAAATCGCAAAGTGTGAACAAACTTTTAAATACGTTTTTAAATAAACACCATATTAAACATATTTATGTTTTAATAAAATACTTGAATAAAAATATTTTAAATTAATTGAGAATTAAACAAATAAAATTTATTATATTAGGGTCGATTGTACAAAGACCATTTAAAGATATAATATAAATTTTGGGTTGGTATAATGGATTGTAAAGGTTGCTGGTGTAATCGGCCTTATACCGTGAAATGCCTACGCCTCCTGATCTATATAGTTATGTTATCAATGAAAACAATGAAAATTTATTACCAAGATATTAGCGGAGATGTCAGAAAATTTGTATCTGTTAGTAAGATTTTAAATTTAATGCAGATACGCCCACAATATATTTATTGATAGTAGGCAACATAATTTTGAATAAAAACGTTTAAATTTTCATTTGAAAGCTTTACGGTAAACTGTTACTTGCATATACATAAAACAGCTAAGATATGGGTGAGTACAGATGGTTTTCTTCACGCGAACAATGCAAATCTGCTATAGAAATTTTCGCATGCGTGTATGCTTTAATTGATGATATTTTATTTTCATTAAAGTAAATACAATGTCATTGTCAGATTTGTATCTAAATTATTTATTTCTGAGCTTTATTTAAAAACGAAATCTAACAAAACTGTTATTTCTTGCACATGCAAGTTTATAATTAAATCTCGCGTATAGCGTAACAGTAAATTTAATATATGGAACATTAATAAATCAACTTATATAAAATTCATTATATTCAAATTAATGTTTGTCTGCAACAATTTTATGTACATTTACATAATTATATGCTTTTGAACGGCGGCATTAGTTAATTTTATTTTATTTTTCTAACTATTATTTAATTTAACGCAAATTACAGTCATCTTTACACTGTAACTGACACTTTCTCTGAAATGAAAATTAATTTTTTACAAACAGTAGTAAGCAGATTGTTTTACTTCGTTTACGACAGAATTGCAAAAAAACATGATCCTGAAAGCAAAACCAAAAAAATTAATTATATAGATCAGCTATGTATTAGGAAAAAATAATAGATATTATTATAGTTTTATAGTTGCGTAAACGTATATCTAGAATAAAAAATAAAATTCTTCTGGTTTTTAAACTGTTTTCACTTTTCTATGCTAAAATTTTTAAGATCAAATTTTTTGCTATGTAGATTTATTTGCATCCGATGGGAGCTATGACCCACTTCTCTTGGGTGCTGTTGAAAATTCTCATCGCAGACTTCTCTGTAATTAGCATTCTACGACAAATTTAATTTATATATTTTGTATTACATACGTTCGTTCATTTAACATTGTGCTTTGTAGTCTAACGGTAACACCCCGGTAATTCAAAAGAATGAGCTGCGATCTCACTCAGATATTAAACTTTCCTGGATTTATTCTCACGCAAGAAATTTTCTTCCGAATCCAACATTTTTTCTCAAAACCACCGCTCGCAAACAAATCCAAAAACTTTTTTGTACAATTTGCGTAATAATTTTTTACGTGTTAACATACTGAGTGAAAATTCGTGTGTTGCCTTTTTACGTACTTCATTAGCTTGTGTGGTCACGTTTTTTAGTCTCAGCCCGAAGCCGTAATTATCAACATTTTATTAAAGTGAAGAAAAAAAATGGTACCAATTTATACCCGAACATTAAATAATACTAAAAAAGTTGTCATTTTAAAATTTGTTCTACATTTGCTTCCAAATTAAGTTTTTTTCAAATAAGTATATATTTTTAAAATTATATTACAGTAAACTAAATTAAACCTAATTTGCATTTATATATTTGTTATTATTAAATTTTTCGATAATAACTGCAAAAATAATGATTCCGGTTAGTTCATGTTGAATTTTCAGGTATTTTAAGTAGGTTGAAATTTCGCGCTAGCATGAATATTTTTTCGTTCGGTATTTAAAAACTAATTGCGATAATGAACGACATTTATTATTAGTATAGTAGAATAATTATTTGTGTAAAAATTTTCCGTTTCGCCATATATGAGTATACTTTAAAGCTAATAGTATAAGTAAATAGATAAGATCTACAGAAAAATTTAACTTATTATACTGTCTTTTAAATGCAACAGCAGCTACATAACTTCTATGCAAATTTTGACAGTAAAAATAAATAATCAAAGATAATTTTAGCTTTATCTCCTTACTCAGAAATCAACTGATGACATCAAATACTATGTTACTCTTAATACATTTTTTAACTACAACCGCTACAACCGAATAATAATAATTATATCTTCTAGCAATTTTTAAGCTTACCAGAGACTATAGATTTGAAAAAGATACGTAAAAATAATACTTCAGAGCTTTATTTTGACAACTTTCCCTTGAAAGATAATGACAAACCGCCGAGGTGCCTGATAAACTTTTTGATAAATGGAAGCCTATCCTACGAATATGGTCACTGCACCTTTCGATAATTTTGAAATATTGATTCTATAATAAATTGCACCGGGCAATATAAAAGTATAGATTGCTATTAGTTATTATAGTATCGGATAGTTAGTGTGGGTAGGTAGGAGGAATTCACTGTCGGTCTATATAATAACAATTGGAAATTTTAATTTTATCGATTAAATATTTTTAATTTTTAAATTATTTATATTTATAATCTTTGGTTATCACCACACTCACTGCATTATGTAGACAATACGAATAAGGAAATGTAATAGCGTTTGTTGCCATAAGCTTAGTTTTTATGAATATAAATAATAAAATGTCTGGCAGCAGGAATTTTCAAGCATATCTAAGATCTGGGATTATTTTACAGTAGTAATAATTTATTATTACATTTAAATAAAATGGATTATCAATATAATTCATAGCTTTTACATTGATTATGTGAAATGCTTTAAATAATAATAAATTGTGAGATGCATAACTTCATTTTGTTCATAATAATTCACCAATGCTTACACAGAGAGAAAAGCATTGTAAAATAATTGCACAAAGTTGTTTAAACGCAATTGGAGAAGTTATTTGTACAATTGTTACGTTATATCAAAAACTGTTGTTCAGAATTGTATTACAAGTTTGTGCTAACATTATTTTAAGGAATTATTTAATATAATTCTACAAATATATTATCATTTCAAATAATTGTTAAAAAATAAATAAAATATGTGGTTTGCAAAATTTTTAAATAAAATTATAACGATTTATAAAGCATTGTTTAACTAAATTAAATGCGACTTTGAAATTATGATATATTATAATATTGATGAGTCTTTTAATTAACATCGGCCTATACGATATGAACCGAGTAAACTTTCTGCAAATCTGCATGTCTGCAGTTGATTAGCATTTTTTATGTGTGATACTGAAGCCGTCATAAGGTGACCGTTAAAGCATTGGATAAGTGAATTATCGTTATCGGGGTGTTTTAATATTCTAGATAGGTAAGTACATGTTTTTTAATGTTAATATAATTAGTACTAATAAAAATAGCTTAATTTATAAATATTAAAAATATCTAAGCAATTGGAAAATTTCAACTAACTATATAATCAATTATTATTACTTTTATTTATTCACACAAAGAAGCATTACCTAGTATGTTTAATATAACTTTTAACTGATACTAGGTGCCCGTCTTTTGTTTTGATATGGGTGATCAGTTTGTGATCGACCTTTTGGAAGATTGGGGAATACCTTCCTTGATTGAAGTGTTTCGTGGTAAGCCATTTTTAATTTTTATTAGCCGCGAAAAGCGTCACACCCGACGTAGCAACACAGGTGAGCATTTGCTTATGTTGCATAATTGACGCCTCCATAGTACAAGACAGATCTTTGCTAAAAATGCAAATTAAACTGTTATGTACTCCTTTGCCTTTATATAATTATATTAAAAAGAAACGTTATGCTCAAAAATTAAATTTAAACTATATTTTTGGTATTTCTAATGTAAAAATGCATATTTACTATTTACAACTTTACAAAACATATATAAACTTGTAATTAATTTTGACTACAATATGGAACGTTCGTTTCTAATGCTTTATTTTGCTACTTTCCAGAAAAGAAAATTGATAAGGACGTTTTTCTTACCTTAAATGATGGCGATTTAAAAGAATTAATACCCATATTGGGTACAAGAAAACGATTCTCGGACAAATAATTGAAGACTCTGATGCAAGATGGAAATAAGTAACAAATTGTAAATTATTCCGGAGACGTAAAATACAAATTTTTATTTAATATGCTCTTATACGAAAGGATATGCGATTTTCACTTGTAGCTCTGTTTTTCATTAACAATAAGTATTTCATTTTTTCACCAAGTAAAGAATGCTCGTTTTAGTACCTAGCTCTGCAATAATCTCATTTTTCAAAATTTTCCATATGTCTCCTTTTTGTATCAGGGTCTACAATTTTTAAATTTAAAGTGTAATTTTAAGTAAATTTTAACTTAATTAAGTTTTGTATTCTAATTGTATTATTTATAAATACCTCTTTTTTTAACTTTTAATACCTTATCTTAATAATAGTAATCGCCTAATTAATTTCTATTTAATTATTATTTTAACGTTTAATTTGGTTTTTAATAATAAACATGTTTATATGTAATAATAATAAACAATTACATAATATTTAGTAGTACAATTATTTTAAACACCTACAATAATTTGAAGCAAATCTAATTAAACAAAATTGTTCCATAGAATAACACAACTTTGTGCAATTTTATATACTACAAAATTTTAAAAATTGAAATAATTTGGAGTACCTCTTATACATGTTTCACATATATGGTATAACAATTGTGCAATGTGAATTTCAAGAAGTTCTATTACTAAATAAGTATTTTATAGTCTTAAACTTCATAATATATACAAAGATCTTTCAAACTGAATATGAATAAATAGTAAAAATTGTTCAAGTGAATGCAAAAAGGCAGTTATCCAACATTGTGTTGTTGGTTAGTACAATTTATTCTCGTCACTATTTTGGAAACAATTTGTGCAATAGGTTTTCACAATTGTTATATTAAATATAATATAGTTCTCTCTGTGTAGACGAAGAATATCAGGTTGTAGGTGCTACCTATAATTTAATATTATAAATAAATCCATGAGTATCATAAAATATGGGCTATACATTAGCGTTATGGGAAACTTTACTTTCAAACAACAAAATTTTAATAAAACTAACTCGAAGTAAACTAAATAATCTTATGTAAACTCATAACACGGCCGCAGGCGATTTTTAATCGAGGCTTACCAAGAATCTTTATTTGCAAAATGTTTCGCATATCGATTTTTACACAAACAAAAATTAATTTAAAAATTCTTTTCTTCTTGCAATTTATAATTATTTTTACGTTGGCTCTATTTGCCAAAAGTGTTTGTATAGATTATTGTGTTCAGAATATTAGGTCAATAGGCTAGGAGCATTAAAACTAAGCAAATGTTAATATTATGTAGCTACTTATAAATTTTAAAACATGGCAGGAAGTATTTTACATTAAGTAAGTTCTGAGTGAGTACTTTTCAAGATTAAAATCAAATTTCAAATACAAGACATACACTGCTGTTCTTACGACAGATAAATAATTAAAAAAGAGAGTTTGTCTCCTAAATGCTCTAATGTTTTTTAGAACTCAAAATTTGTATAAACGTTTAGTGCTGATGATGAAGTGATTGAAGCTGTTTGCGATTCAACACAGCAAGTCTTCTGCATTAGTGATCCGAGTTTAAAAGTTCACACAGTAAGATACAATTGCCATTATAATAACTCTTGAGAAAAAACCTGTCGATACATCTAAAATATACAAATATATTTCTTTTGAAAGAGTGAAATATTCCTATTTCAATCACACAATATGCAATAAACGCTGGACCTTAAAAACCGGGAAAGGGGGTATGAAATACAATTTAGTACATAGTAATAAATTGTATTTAAAAGTAGTGCAAAGCATTTTCTACCAGTGTAGTAATGATCTACTATATTAGTGAGGTACATGTCAGTGGCCCCCCGTTTCGAATTTTTGGATGAGTTTGGTGCCAAGCGTCAAAGCATCGTTTAAGCCTCAATGAGCTTTCATTACTTTCGTCTGAGCCTCAAAGGTCGTGAAGTTATTCGGAAAAAAATTCTGGAAGGCTGTTCCCCCCCCCCCTCCCCCAGGTTTGAATTTTTGTATGAATTTAATGTCAAACGTTAGAGCATCATTTGAGCTTCAATGAGCTTCTATTATTTTCGTTTGAGCCTCAGATGTTGCAAAGTTATTCACGAAAAGCTACTGGGGCCGGGGGGGGAGGCACTAGACATGATGGCCCCCAGTTTTAAATTTTTGTATGAATTTGGTATCAAACGTTAGGGCATCTTTTGAGCCTCAATGAGCATCCATTATTTTCGTTTGAGCCTCAAAGATCTCAAAATTATTCGCGAAAAACTACTGGAGGGGGGGGAGGCCTTAGAAATGTTTTGCAATTTTCCTTCCTATTTTGAATTTATGTGTGCAATTGATGTTAATGGATAAAGCTTATTTTGAGCTTGAATGAGCTTCAGTGAGAAGGATTTTAAGTTAATTTTTTACAAAATTATGGATAGTTGAAATTTTCGGCCAAACTCCGAGCAACATGCGTTAATTTTTTTCTTTTAATCTCATAATCTTCAATTTTAATTTTTTGTATTAATTTTTTTATGTAATAAATTATCTTGATCTTTTCTTCTACATAAATATAATTATATATTATAAATTCTTAACTTGTGAAAATTAATAAAATTAAAACTTCAAAATAATAAGTTAATTAAATCCAATAAAATATATTAATTATTATTTCAAGGTTATCGCTATCGTCAGAAATTTAATTCAAATAAAATTTAATTTCAATTTTTAAATTTAAAAGTAAATATATTACCTAAAAGTAATATATTTTTAGTTATATTTTACAAATATAAGGGGTGAGAGGGGGGTAAAATTAATTAAATTTTTTTTACATATCTTTAGGTGGTGGAGGGGGTCAAAACATAAAATCATTCTTACGTAATTAATGGACGCTCCCTTAAGAGTTTATTGAGAATTTTATTAATAAAATATTTTCTACAAATAATATTTTACACTTATAAGAGGAGGGCGACTTTAACCGAGCTAAACTGACTTACTTTTTTAATATTAAAATATTTTATAATTTTTATTAGTATCTACTAGATATAAAAACTTTTTCATTAAATAAAAATATCTTCACTTCTGCCGCAATACCTCCAATCATCAGCATACACCAATTTTTATCCGGAGATACAACACATACTATTCATTTATATGAATATTTAAAAAAGTGATCAAATCTATGTATGTCAATTATCAGTAATTGTTAATAATAATTATTTTTTGAATTGATTGAAAATGTACGTGCTCAATAGAAAATCATAAAACAATAATTATTGTGTTATTGTTGTCAAACTTGCGAAATTAATATAATAAGGCCCAGTTTTATAATCGCAAGTTAACCTTAGGTTAACCCCAATTTAAAGGTTAACTTAGATTTCTGACCAATCAGGTAGTTATAAACGTAGGTTAACCCTCAAATTTAGATTAATTTACGATTGAAAAACTGGGCCTAAGCCACCTAATATATTTTCACAAAAAAATAGATAAAGTAAGATTTCAGTTAATATTTTCTGTAATTTTCTTGCTTTTACAGTTGGCGCAATTGTTTCATCACCAATGCTTGCATTTTAAAAACTCTATCAGCACACAAAATTTTATCACAATCGGTTCAACATTTCCGGAGATACGAAGACATTTTCATTTTTTTAATTTATTTTATTGTGGTAGCCCTGGTAAAGATTTTTCTGCCAAAACATTATTTTCACCACTAGAGCCCACTAGACATACGTCCAAAAAGTTTGACTGCCATCGACGCGAAAATGCCGAAAAAAATCGAGGGACAAGGACTTTTCTCAAGTTTTCGCAAAAAAAGTAATCTTTTTTTTTAATGTTGAATTTTTGATTTTTATCAAACGGTTCTATATGCTGTCAAATTCTGTGGGGCCAATGTTCTTACATACAAAATTTGGTTGAGATCCCTACAATACTTCATGAGTTATTATTTACTCTTGAAGTTTAAACTTTGGCAGCTTGTAATTTTTGACAGATGACAGATAGAAATTAAATTTCACCTATTCTGGGTAAAGCTTTTCAAGGTGTTTAAAATAACCTATCACAAGACAAAATCGTTTTAAAAATTTTGTGTTATTTTCTTGTAGTGGTACTCCTGATTGACAGATCGCGACGAAAACTTTATTTTCACCTTTCTACCATAAACCTTTCTACGATATCAAATTTGGTCGTGATTGGTTGGACGGTTACGGAAAAAATCGAGAAACAAAATTTGACGACAGACCAACACCGAAAAAGTTCTTTTATTTTTTGCAGATCTTTACGTTTCTGAACACGGTGATCTCGAAAATGTAAAAAAACAAATTTGAAATTTTTTTTCGATTACCTTACCTCCAAAAAAAAATTTTTTTTTATATTGGAGGTAATAAATAAATTTTCATTACTTAGAAAATATTTAAGTATAGATTTGTATCTCGGTTCTGGGGATGGAGACGTAACTAATTTAACAAGAAAATTGATTTTAACCATTTTTTTAAATTTTTTAATTATTTTTTGTTTTTAATTCTGCAAAAATAAATTTTATTAAAATTTACCAATTTTACAAGACCGCATGACGGGCATAGAAAATAAATAAAAAATGTGACCGTTCGTATCAGATATAGTAGTTAGATGAACATTAATTACTGAATTCAAAGCAACAGATGTAGTCATGTAGTCGAGAATTTTACAAGTCACATGACGGAATTAAACACGCAGCAGTTTATCGCCCACAGACTATAAACTGATCAGTAATCAGCAATCAAGAAAAATTGTTACTCAACTGTTTCGGTAAAACATAAAAATAATTTTATAATAAAATTTTATATAAATTACTGCAACCTAACACATTTTCACAATTAGAGTTTTTAGCATGGGAGTCAGTATCAATAAAATCAAAGAACATTTATTAAGTACGAGGCACGAGGATACCTTACAGATCCCAAAAAATACGTATGGTATAGAATAGACAATAGATATTAGGGCCGAATAGCCCTCTCTTTTGCATTTGTAAAGTGCAGGATAAAAATTTCAAAAACCTGCTTTGATTGACAAATCAGAAAGTTGTCACAGTTTAAATGTCGCGTGTAAGCGCGACCCCAGTCCGTTCGCGAATTGTCAGGACAACTCCGAGGAGGCGTGCTCGGAGTTCGTAAGGGAGCGATCGCTCTTGGTGCGATCAAACTAGCAACATAGGTGAAAGTTCTGATTGAGCGAAGTTAAAAATAAAATAAATTTTTTTTTATTTCGCAGAAATAATTCGAATTTAAGTGAAAAAGAAATACAACATTTGAGGAATATTGTAATTTCGAAGTGGTTAGAGTCAGTCATTTTATGTTAATTTTTTTAAAATTTTATTTTCATACCCACAGGACGAAGAAAAGGCAAGCTTGCCAAAACAAATCCATAAACTCAAAGAGTTGTGCGGTTAGGTTAGAAACGCTACCCAAAAGCGGATGACCGAGTAAGCCCGGTCATACCAAATGCAAATTTTCTGATATTTAAATAAACCATATGCAATAACACCATTAGCAACAATTTTCGTTAGTGCCATCTATCTTGACTGCTTTATGTCATTTGTTTCAAGTTGTTAAATTTAAATTATCAAACCGATTACAACATAAAATGTAATCATTAAAAATTTATGTTCATTTTTATAATACGATCGTTTTAATTGATACATTAAAAAGGTAGATCGAAATTTAACATAATTTATGTTTTCATTTCAAACTTGTTTGTGTACTAATTATGCTTTTTTGTGTAATACAGGTTCCGTTACCTCTAAAAATGCATGCACCTACAATAAAATTAATGATATAACAATTTATTTCGGCTATATTGATATTCACACTACTAATCGATTTTGATATCACAAAGGAAGTTTATTTAAACAAAATTGGTTCAAGTATGCAAATAAAAAAATTGCAAAAGATTCGAAGTTTAACTGAAGCCAAAAGATAAAAACATAATTGGTTTTTCAGAAAATATTGTAAACATTATAATAATTATTCTCAATACAATTTATTTTAGATATGTTTTTTAATGTTATTTTATATGGCACGCTTTCAGAATAGCTCCTACAGTCTTCATAAGGATTAAAAACTACACAATAAATAGTTACCGTTTTATTAACCATCTTATTATATTTTTACTACCTGTTTAATTGTGTTGTTTTTCCATTTTATTGTCGTTTATGTTTTTACGTGTTTGTTTAGTGTTTGAATGTTTTGTTAAAAGAATGCTTACACTCTTCATAACCGCAGAAAGATTTTTTAATTGTGAACTATAATACAACGTAACTTAACTGCAGGTTCATTAGCACAAATACCGCAAAGATGGCTATTATTAAATTAATAACATTATTTTTAAAGCACTAATTAATTAGATTCCAGATTCCAATATATTTTGAAATTTTTACATAATTTTATTTTTTTTAACTTTTTAAGTACAGTGCCACACTAAGCCATTCTGCACTAGACAAGCAAAATTTTTGTAAATATAGCTTAGTTTTATATCGGTTTTTAATTGGTTTTATAACCTAGTAATTTTTTTATGTAGAAGTAAAAACTAGTAAGAAACTAATTGATTAATGATTGCACATCAACTAATTTGTAGCTTCTGCAAAATGGCGAAAATGTTTAAATAATGATTAATGAGCATGACGCTATAAATATTGAAATAATTTACATTATTTGATTTTTAACTTAACATGAACAGTTAACACGCAATTACTCTCAAATGTAAATTCTCACAAGTAACGATAATACCTTATGTAAATTTTAAGTGCTCAGGTTTCTGTTTTTGAAAATATTTATGTAGCAAGTTGTTTATTTGAAATAATATTAACTTGCAGTAGATCGTACTTTCAGGTTAACGAATTATTATCTTGATGGTTTAGCTAAAAAAACAACTATTGGTAATAATCAAACGCCTCGATGCTTACAACTACCTGATCTTATGAGCAATTAAATTACACATTGTAGTTTCTTCCTAGTTTGTCTTTTACCGCCTACATTCGCCGTGTTATGTTTTTCTCGTTACCGGTGATTTATAGAAGATATTTAATCACGCATAGGTAAGTACAGCTTATAGGATAAAACCTATTGAAAAAAGTGTTAATTATACACTTAAAATGTGTTTCATATTTTATTAATTATATACGCTAATTTATATTTTAGCTGCCTCTTTAAAACTTATAATATTAATTATGTTTTGTAATTTTTTCTATTTATCTGCTAATTAGCGATGGGTTGTAATTTACTGTGGCTAATCATCATTAGTTCTTATTTTGGTCAGTATCTATTTTGGGTGGTCACTTAGCTTTACTTATTAAAATATGCTCTAAAATTTATTACAAAAATATGCTAAATTGCATAACCATATTTAAATTGCAATTTAAACTTCTTTGACGTTTATTATTAATTTAAGTAATTAATAATTTATTTATTATTTGATATGAAAGTTATGCAAATTAAACCCATAAATAAAAATCTGTAATAGTACGTGTCACTGGCTCGTGGCAATACTATTATTGGACGAACCCAGAAAAATCCTCATTTGTTTTTGTTTTTTCTTGATAATTACAATATAACTTGATTATCTTGAGGTAAAGGGGCGTTTTTAAATATATATTACATAATTTTTTTTATTAATTAGTAAACTAATTATATATTTGATTTTATTATAGTATAAAATAGTCGTTCAAGTTCAAAATAGTTAAACAGGAGTTGATAATGATAATTGTTTAATTTTGTAAATAAATTTTGTGTTGTCAATAATTTTTAATCGTTCGGTATATTTTAAATAGTTAATAATGTTAAGTTGGTAGTATTTTGTGAAGTTTGATAATTGTAAAATGTGGATGTATGCTTTTTCGTCCGTTCCGATTTAATTTAACAAAATTTTTCAATTTTTAGTTATAAAAAGTATTTTAATTAATAAAGTTAAGCTTATCTGCTGTAAGGACAACAATATACTATTTTTTATTTGTATAAAATTTTTTTTCCTAATAACCTAGAAACAACGATATACTGAATTATCGGAATGTTTTAATTTATTGTGTTACATTTTATCGTATTTTTTTTGTAAAAACGTTTCGATTTCTAAACTGCATGATTATCGCACACTAAACAACAGTTGAATTGGCAACAACAGTTGAAGGCTAATTTTAAGTCAGTCCTTAAATGGTATAAAAATGTTTTTCATTTTCCAATATTTAAAATTATTATATGGTTCCAGTCTGTTACAAAAACGTGTGCATAAATTGCAGTGTCGTCTGCATACAGAGCCACGTATGGTTCCTTAATTATCGGTATAATTATGTTGTTGATTCTAGTAAATTAAAACGTTACAAATTGAATTTTTTATTTTATTTTGGGTAAAACAATTTGATACTCAATTCTTGATCGAGTTATTTGTTATTATTTATTTTATTTTATGTGTTTTTAATATTAAGCAAAAAACTATTACTTTATTATTATCAATACAATTTATATAAATTTATCAAAATTTTCACAAAAATTTACCGATAGCAGAAAACTTCAAGTGACGTTACAATCAAGCGGTTTTAAAAGAAAAACCTATTTTATATAAATTAATTGAAGAAGCTTTTCTCTAACATTCATTTCCTTATTAAATCAGTTTAATTTGATCGTTAAATTTATGGTTTCATTATTAAGCTAGAAATATAGTAATATAAAGAAATTCACCAACAAAACTGTAAGAAAAATATTAACGAAGTACCTATATATTTTTAAATCTAAAAAGTGTTTAAAGAAACATGTTAATTAGTTTTAGAAAACCATAAGAGGAAACATGTTTATTGAAAATCATTAATGTGTTATTAAAAATGAAATAATAAACTAGCATTATGAAGCACGGCTTCAGGCAAAAACCTAACAGAGGCAGCAATCACTAGCATGGTATGGTTACTCAGGCGGACAAAAAAGTGCCAAAAGCATGTAGAAAACGGCATTCAAAAAATATTTATTACTTTAATAATAATTAATTTTTTTCTCTTTTCGCACAGATTTTCTCAAAAAATAATTTATTTCCAAAAGAGAACATCGTGTCGATGTTAACTGGAGGAGCGAAAAAATTAGTGGAGTTAATTGATTCGAATTCAGAAAATCAACACTACAACTCAACCAGTGATCACACCAAGCCGCTGCTGTGGTACAACTGCAACTTATGTGAAACAATTTAGTTGCGCTTCTTATTTCGTTTTAATCTTATAAAATTAAATGTTTTTTAAAGTTTTTATTAATACAAAATATAGAAAAAACATAATCAAAAAATGTTATCTTAATCATAGAAATTAAATTTAAAGAAATGGGACAAATACCTTAAAAGAAAAAAATGTATTATCAGTTATGGAAGTGACATTATTATCCATAAATTAATAAAATTACGATTATCCTAAATTACATTACCAGTAGTTTAATTTTAAATCTTATAAATATTCATTTTTAATCTTGTAATTATTAACACATCTAATGTGATTTTAAAAATTCTTTGCAAGATTTGTTTTAAATATTAAAAGAAAAAAGCGGGCAAACGCCTATGTTTATGGGTTTAATTTGAATTAATAATATCGAAACAGTGCAAACTAAAAATAAACTAGAAATGGATATGAAGAAAGAACAATCTCTAAATGCGGTGCCGCCGGCGCAAACAAAAAATTATTTTTATAGTTTTGTTTTCTATTATACCATATTCAATTCCCAAGAAGAAAGGTGAGACATGCATTGCATTGATAATTATCGTTCTACAATCACAGTTTTCTAAAATCATGATGCAGGTAGTTTTCAACAAGAGATTATTTGATTAACTGCAGTCCGATAATCTACTCAGCGATTATATAATTGGTGATCCACCAATTTTGATTACCAATTTTGTATTTAAATTTAAGAAATCAAAACCCAAAACCTTTATAGTTTTTCTTGTTTATTTAATATTTTTATCGCAATTAATAAATATTTTCGGGAAACGATGTTACAACAGACTTCGTTATTTTTTAATATATTATTTACGACTAAAAAATCGGTTTCAAGTGGCACTTCAACGGTAAAATATCCCCATATAGATTTGCATAAAACTTGAATATTAATTAGAATTTTCTAAATTATAGCCTAATTAAAAAGGCTCAAGAATGAATTATTAGATTACTAGAAGAAAATCTAATAATTATGACACTGATGTTCATGATAATGTACGATAGAGTGCACTTAAAGTTAAAGAAAAATTATTAATTGGTTAATAATTTCTTAATTAATGGCATCTTAGAAAGATTAAACAGCATTAATTCAAAATTAATTTTTCTAAGTTGATAAATTATTATCGAATTTTAGCAATAATTCAGGATTAATTTTATAAATATCAGCATGATGCATCCTTAGTAATTGTAAATTGCTTAACCACGCATACCTTTAATTCAGAAAATGAAAAATTAGCACTCGAAATAATTATCAATACGTTATTTATCCACAAAACAAACCAAACAAGTTTAAAAACCATTAAACAGCCAAACACGTAATGCTTTATGTAGCAAATTGTTATTAAAAACATCGCATAAAGTAATAATTACTATTTTTATTTTTTTTTTTATAACAAATTAATGTTTACATAACTGATTATTTTGCTTTATTAAATTTGCATTATATTTATTTTATTATTTTTCAATTGTGCGTTACCACAATATTATGTTGGATCATTATTATGCAAATGGTAAATCTATAACAGTGGTTTTTCTTCTTTGGGAGTCGCGACCTAAATTTATATTACATTATTGAACTAATGACCAAAGAACCCACTAAGAAAATATAAAATAATAATTATTTAAAAAACTTTGATTTTTTAAGCAGAAAAGGTGTTTTTGAAAAATTGGAAGGTCAAGAGCGCTTTTACGACCAGTTTTTATATAAAGAAATTATTTTAATTTCTTCAAGCCTGAAGGTTCTAAAATAAAATAATTCCGTCATTTCTGCGACTCAATTATAAGTAAATAATGTGAATGTTAACGGCGGCGAATTGCAACGTTAAAGAAATTGAAAGTAGGTGGAGCAAGAAAAAATTTCCGAAATATATCTGCTAACAGTAAATTTTTTCTAATTAAGTTACCTAAAGGTCTCATATTTCATTTCGATCTAAACAATATCATTTATAATTATGTATACTTGAGGCCCCAACGACGAACAGTGAAGTCCACCTGCAAATTTAGAATCATTTCTGATGTTCAGTTCGAAAATGGATTATAACAATTTCGATTTTACGATCCATAAATCAGAAATAAAAATTAGTACTGCTCAATTTATGTGACAACCTATCAAATCATAAAACTATTTAGTAACAAAAATATCCAAAAAACCTTTAGGCTATTGTCAATTCAAATAATGGGAGTTACTACGTTAATAAATTCTAAATATTAATTATATGCTCAACGATACTGATGAGTTTGGCAATATGAATACATTTTTCAAAATATTTTTTTTACTTTGAGAAAATAATTGTTTTATTTATTTCTTTTTAACATTGTGAAGAAAAGTACACATTAGCAATTAGTAGACATTAGAAATTTGGTGTCAAATATAAATAGCGCAAATTCAAAATACAAGATTTAATATTTAAAAAATTATTTTTCTTATTTTCTAGCTATTAATCATACTAATTATAATTAAAAATAAAAGTAAAGAACCACTTTCTGACCTGTTACATAAATAACTATTGTAGAACATTTTAGAGAAAATTAAATATTCTACAAAAAATCGGTGATACCATAATAATTATAATCTAAGTGAAATATTATCATAATCTTGTTAAGTTAAAAATATTGAAAATCTTTTTTCAATATTTCTTCTTCAATATTCTTTTTCAATATTTTTAACTTAACAAGATTATGATAATATTTCACTTTGATTATAATTTCATTTGTTAATAACTATACATTTTATCATAATAATTATATTTATATCTGTCAATACTTTAATTCTTTTCAGAAAAGAAAACGTAGAAAGTAACAAATAAGCTTATCAAAGTAAAACTTCACGAAACTGTCCATTGACAATCGGCCAGTGGTTGTTAAATTTTTTATGCTTAAAAGTTAAAGTAGAGAAGCAAAGCTTATCAACTTTTCGAAAATAAATCTATAGTTGTTATTAGGATTGCATTGGTTTTCTCTAAATTTACTCAGATTTCATTTCACCGGAATTCAATATTGTGTATTTAATAATTTTTATGGATTAAATACAATACAAAATTTTAATTAAAATACCTACTATCTGCTATTCATCACTAATTTTGAATATTTCTTCTTTCTGCTAGAGCAAAACATTGTCTTGTTATTACCCCTAACTTTAAATTTTATAACTCTAAATTAAAAATGTAATTAACATCATCTTTTTTGCATCATTTTTATTAGGAAATTATTTACTTCACCACTGATTTAACAAATAGCTATTATCCTTTTTTACGGTTTTTATTTTTTATGGTTGTTATCGACCATTGCTAAACTTTTTACTAGTTCCTCTATGCAAAATATATTTAGTTAATCAAAAAGGAGGAAAGTGCTACGCACATTGACAAAATTATCTTTTGATTTATGACAAGTTATGTTTGTTCTTCCTTTTGTAACGCACTTTCTATTATTTTATTTTAAGTTACCAATATAAATAAATTGGAAGTATAGACGATAATGATAAAGCAATGCGGCCTTTAGGCCGCAAAACCTGGTCAATCAAGTTTTACGCCATTCAATCACAAATACAATTATTTATGATTAGTAATAATTAGAAGCAACAATATGAATAAAAACAAGAACAAAAATTAGAATAATAAATTACTATGTTAATATCATAGTCTAGTTATTACTTTATTATACTATGGCAATAGAATAAAAAATATTATTAATTGTAAGTATGGATACTATTTTCAGGAACAATTTCAAAAAATATAACACAAACGGATTAAAATTAAAATATAGGTCGCATTAAAAAGTAATAAATTAGTCAAGTTTTCTTATTGAAATAGGATATCAACAAATAAAATAAATTATTTGTATGTTCAGGCAAAGAAAAAGTGTCTGAAAAGGTCATAATATTGTGTAGACGAAAGTGAAATGTTTACTAGAAATAAGTAGTTCTACATAAAATGTTAAATTTAAATAAAAGCTAAAACTAGTTTTGATCAATAAAATAATTAATTGGAGTTGAATCCACATCTATACCTAAAAAGTAGTGCAGCTGCCGTGAGTATAAAATCATTGAAATTAAATATTAAAAGAAAATTAAAAAATAGTTAGCATTAAGAAATTTATTTGTCATGCTTAGATATTATTATAGTAAACGAATAATAAAGTAACATAATATTCTACATGTGTTTGTGATAAATACGCTAACATTGCAGGAATGTATGTAAAAATATTAATTGTGGATGAGGGAGAAAGCAAATTATAAGCATTTAATTCATCTGATAGTGATTGAGGAGTCGATTATAAAAAGGTATATAGTAACCAAAAAAATACGGTACCTTTAATATAATATGCTATTTATAATAAAACTGAAAGTGTTCTTATTACATAAATTTATTACATGTAAGATTTATTTTATATTTATTTAGAATAGTAAAAATACAAAAAACATTATATACAATTTAATGTATTCAGTGATTGAATAAGATAACTTGAAAAATAAAAAAATAACTCTCTCTTTGGTTTAAGTTAGTAATTCAGTATTTAGTATCTTGACAAACTTCAAAACTATTTAATGACTATTTGGTTTTGATTTTGAAAACATAATAAATTATTGATACAACAATATACATAATTATATAAAATATAATATAATCATTATTTTTAACGGCTAAACTATAACTTTTAAATAAATACAAAATTAAAATATATCAAATAACACAAAAAAACAAGCTACCATTAAAAAAAATTAACAAGAATGTCATAATTTGAAAATAATCGAAAAGAATGCTATTAAACTATCTATTTTTAATGAAACATACAGGAAACTCGTAAAGTTTAGAAGAGATTCAATAAAATCCTTTGCAGAAATATTCTTAGAAAATCCACTAACACGCCAACATTTTTTAATAAATTGTCACTTTCTTCCACTGGAATTTTTTATTATCTTTTGTTTTTGAGTTGTGACGTCATCGTAAATTTTTTTAATTGTAAACACTGTTATTTTAATTGCGACTTTGGATAAAGCACAATTTTTCTCTAATTTCCATTTTATGTTTACTTGAAAATTTATTTTAATGAATTGTTAGAGTAATTTATGTTTCTCTAAATTTAAAAAATAGAAAAAATTTTTTTAATTAAAAAAAATTATCTGTAAAATCAGCAAAATTAGTATACTACCCGGTACATTTGCCACCCCCGGTCCCCTAGTACTTCGAAACAAGATTATTATCTTATATATTCATCTGACCCTGGTCAACATTCCTCATTACGTGTTTTTTATTTTCCTATTCCGATCGGGTAATTAAATGTAAATCCTATAGTTTAGTTAACATATAATTGATTTGCAAAGACTCTCAGCATGGAAGAGGAAAACTAGTATGTCACTATATTTGATGTGGCGTCAAGTTTCGGATAGGTCAGGTTTTCAAATGTAAATGGGGACAAAAAGTTATGTAAATGAATTTTTTGTTAAATACTTGGCAAATATTTTACAAAATTATTTGATACTAATGAGCTTGAGCTACAAAACCTTTTGATATTATTGAACTTTTTGCTGCTTTTTTAGCTAATTAAGGTAAATTAAAAATTTTAAATAAATGGTTTAACTCGAAAGCAAATAAAAATTTAATCACTGCTTCATTATTTCAACGACCAATTAAAAAAAAACTCTTACCTAAATATAATAAATTCAGGTTTTTAAAATACGAAATTGCTCAAAAATATTGAATGAAAAATTTAACTTAAATTCTTTTTACGTTGAATGTCAAAACAAATTACTGTAAATGGGTACTTGAGAAAACTAGTCAATTAAAAAATTTACTACATGCTCTGTTAAACACAATTAGCATCTAAAAACGTAAAAAAGTGTTATCTAATTTGGGCACTATTTTCTACAAGATAAACTCGATAATAAAAAGCTGTCTGTTTTTTAAACTAATTTATTATTAAAATATAAAATATGAGTATTAAAATAACTTGTTCTACTTTTAATGCAAAGCTTAATTTTAATTTCAATTTCGGTTGCTGTATAATATGTGATCATAGAAAACGAAAAGAAATTTTCGGTATTGGAGGAAGTGGAAAATTTTAGTTTGCTTAAAAGTTGTGGGAAAACCCATCGGTATTTTGAACCACGAAAAAAATGAAAATTACGTTACTTATATCGAATTAGGTTAAAATAATATGGAAATATTTCGACTTGGAATATTAAATCAATAAAGCAGATGGATAAACAATTTTAATTTAATAATAATTTTTAAATTTTTTTAAAAAATTAAAGGAATTTTTAGGTTAAAAGGATAAAATGTTTCAAGAACAACTGTTTGAGCAATTTTAATTTAATTCACTAATTAAGCACTACAAAACCTCAACATTTTTATTTCTTTTGCTACTTTTATGGTATTTACCGATTTATTATGTAGAACCGTTACCTGTATAGTAATAACTAATAACCATTTTATATTATGGGTTTTTAAGGTGCCGATATTAGTGTAAAAATAATAAATTAATAATTATATATTTTTTAATTAACGTCGACGCTCGATCGGTTTTTTTTCATATTTTTTTAAATTAATAAAATAAGTGTTAAGTTAAATTATAAATTAAAAATCGATTATTACTTGAAGTACATTTTTAAAACACTCCTTCGAAAGAAGTGATAATTGCACTACATGCGTAAAAGAAAGTACTATTTAAATTAAAAGCTTTTTGCTTGTTGCAGTTTCTAAAAATCCAACAATTTTTCAATAAATTAATAGCTTATTTTCCAAGTCGAAGTAAAAAATTGCCAGTTCAACACGGCACACTTTTGAGCATTATTTTTATTTTATACGCTTTTTTTAATATTAAAAACAGTTAATAAAATCATAGTTTTATTTACTAATTTTAATTTAATATTCAACATAACGTTCATTTTAGGAATTAAAATAAATTTTCGTTTAATCTGTATGGTGGAACAGGTTTATCTTAATTAAAAAAATTTAAAAAATTTATTTCGCAATTTAATGACCATTTTTAGGTAGAACTAGTGGTTTATTATTATTAGAATATTTAAAAAAAAAGAAAAATATATTGGAAAAATGTTACTGACCTTAAATGAAATAACAAAATTTTGAAGTAAGCAATTGATCAAGTTGTTAGTTGTGGGGTTCAAGATTTCTTGAGCGACCTTGTCCGGCCTTGCACTAGAAGCACTTGACACCTTCGCAAGAAGTCAACAACTCTGAGCGTTAACCAAAGAAGCGAGGCACCAACTGAAGACACAAACACCGTTCTTGGTATAATACGCTACCAGGAATATCTATAATGTAAATCTTACACACTTCTTCAACTATATAAGATGCTACTGAACATAAGCGGGGGAAATTCATGAAAGTTTTTACCAGCAGAAAAATTTGCGGTTTTAATGAAAGAGAAGAAGAGAGTAATTCCTTCCGGATGCTATTAGTGAGGGCGTTGTGCATAATTTCTCAGTCTATTTCGAATCCGAGATAATCTGTAACTTATTATAAATTACTAATGGAAAACATATAAAACTCTATAAGTTAATGTATTGTATCTAAACCGGTTGCAAATATTTTCATTGAATTATTAGTCCTAGCTTAATGGACGTATGACTAACATCGATTCAAAGGTGTTAAAGAAATTTTAACGTTACAGTAAGCAGTAAACGATGACGGAAATAATTTCCCCGCAATGTAAAATTAACACTTTTTTTAAAATAAAAATATTGTTTAATTTAAAAATAACTCAATTGATTCATGTTATTGTCTACTTCCTTTTACTTTAGCGTGGGCAATATTTGGTGGCTCTGTCCTACCAACAATAACTAAGTTCTGTTACAAATATTTTGCCAAGATTTAATTGTACAAAAAAACTTGCACAATCTTTTTGACATAAAAGGAATGAACGGTTAACAAGAAATTCAAGCAAATCATTTTCAATCAAAACAAGTCTGCAATAAATAAGAAGAAAGAGATGAAAACATTTAGCGAAGAAAAGAAAATGTATTGATGATTGAACATTATTAGTATACATACCGATGCATTTTTTTGGTCGGCTGATAATGCTTTTTTATCAATTCGATCAGCCTCCATGTAATTTTATTGACTCCATCGCGAGGCTCAGCTAGGAAACCCAGTAAAGTTGGCTTGATCAACAAGAGTGTTAACAGCTAGTCACAATTATGTGCTTGAAAAATTAAAATATTCTTCAGGATACAATCATGGTAGATATATACCTACATACCTATACGGATACTGTATAAAGACAATAAATCCTCGGAATTGTATCTAGAATAATAATTAAACTAAAAAATTAGCAAGAAAATTCTATACAAAATATAAACTTTGCATTAATTTTCACAAAAACATTTATATTTTCGAAAATATTGAATTTAATAGTAATAATAGTAGGTACTTGATCAAATTTTGAAGTTTACATTGACGGCAACAGCTTCTCACCAATCCGTCTTTTATATAATAATAGCAATCAAGAGATATTAATGATCGTACTCTCAAAAATACTTGGATTAAAATTCGGTTGGCAATCAGCATAAGTAATAATAATCATAACTGATTCGAATTATCTGGAATTTTATAAATACCGGTACAAAGAATACCAGTATTTTGTTATTATTTTTTCTGGCGTCACAAGTAAAATCGATTATTAACCTCGGGTCATATTTTACTCATTTCCGACGAATCAGAGAGCGCATTTGGAGCTGTCTGAGCGGAGACAAATGCTTGTGCATATCTGCCTTAGGGCAATAGTCGAATATTTCCTTAGGGCAATATTCGAATATTTCCCAAGGGCAATATTCGAATATTGGCCTTGGACGATCTTCGAACGTCACTTATAAATTTAGTTTCGGGCGCAGACGTTCCAGCTCCCGAAATTTAAATTTTGTCTAAAAATGTCAAACAAACGCTAAGTCACGTGCTCGCTAGTGTAATCGAAACACTAATATTAAAATATACTACTCTCATTTTGTATATATGCTACACTTTATCCAAACTCGTACGCACTAGCTACTTTGGCTATTTAAATTTTTTTGTCTATCTTCAAGACTTTTTTTGCTGTTTTTTTTTCTACAACTTGCTTCTAAATTTAGTTGTTTGTTATATTTTCACATTCATACGTAATTCGATTTCGCCCTTTGGGCACCAATATCATTCGCATGCGTAAAATTTTGCTACACTTTAATAAACCTTTTTCATTTTCGGATTAAAAATTTTCTGTTACATTTTAAGTTATCCTAAATAATACCTCATTGAATGTCAATGTTAAAAGATGCTTTTATTTTGTGTATTTCGGGTTTTTAAATTTTTGCTTCTCGCTAGTCGATCGAGCTATTCCAGCTTTCCTTTTTCTTTTAATATAGCTTTCTCCCTTCACAACAATATAAGTGTCACTGTCAAAGTTTTGCGGGTTACGTTTAACATTGAAATCCTAACCTAATTTAGGTTAATTTCCACGCATTGTGTTGTTTTCTCCTCGTTTTTCCCATTTCAGGATATCTTGTCCAGCCCGACCACGCCAAAACGTCACGACCAAAGAGGCCACCGCCTCTCAACATCCCGCCGCCAACTGCCCACCACTTCAATCCACCAGATCGCGCTACAACCCCTCATGCCTCCGTTAACTCGGACACGAGGGGAGTTTATTTAGTGCCAAATCAGGGCCACAGGCCCACACGACTCGCCTCCGTGGCGAAACCGAGTAAGGTGTCCACCGACACCAACTCAAAACACCCAAACCGCCAAGCCACCATTGAGATGAAGGAGATATGGGATTTTACCCCGGCGCTCCGCAAGTCAAACAAGATTAAAAATTAAAGAATTTAGGTTAATTTAATCCAGATGGCAGATGGCGCTAATTATTAAAACTTGACAAAAATCTGACATAATAAAAATAATTTAAAATACATAGCAAATTTTTTATTCTCGATTAATAATCTTGAATACAGCCCTCGAGCGCAAAAAATATCTGGAGTATTTTTCGCACCCTAGGGCTGTTACATACGAGAATAAGCTCGAACATGTAGAATGTAGATAATAATCTACTGGGATATTATTTAAATAATTTTTTTTTTCTAGATTTTTATTTCATGTAAATTTTCACGTCATTTTCAAACAGGGAGTACGTAGATGCTTATATTAAAATTATCTTCACATCACAAGCAAAATTAAACATCGTTTTCGGAATGAAAATGATTATCCGACTAACATAAATCATAATATTACTGTTTTCGGTGTTTGTCTTTTCTATTTAAATTAAAACTTTTTTTAAACTAGATGTGTTCATATCTGTTAACTAATTATTCTATGTAATTATGCCGACAGCAAATACACCGACGGTAAATATGCCGAATTATATAAAATTAGAATCAATTTTTAAATCCACAGTGAGTTTCAGGTTTTCACTCTGCAACTCATTCAGCAATCACACCAATCTACTGCCGTGGTTAATTTTTCAGCTAACTAATTCTAGATAATATAGTCTTGATTATCATTTATTGGTTGTTCACTAAACTTTGTAGAAAAATTGTTAACAATTGCATACATTGTGTAAAATGTAGGTATATAGTGATTAACATAAAATTGAAAAATAAGTTTTGAAAATTAAGTGCCAATAAAATATTATGATATAGCGCATAATACTATTTATAATGTAGGGTAAGGTTACCAAAGTCGTACCACGGCTTAAGTCGTACCTCTTAAATATTAGGCGGAAATCACGCCAACTGCGCCCCTTCCGGCAAAACGAGTTACTTCCTGGTCAACCATATTGTTTTAGGGTCTAGGACGAGTAACTTATTTGGCCGGAAGGGGCGCAGTTGGTGTGATATTACGCCTAATATTTAAGAGGTACGACTTGAGCGGTGGTACGACTTGAATTATCGATGAGAAATCATATGCAAAAATTTAGATCGATCGCGCGCAAAAAAAAATTACTTATAAACAACAATATCGAATTAATCTGACAGCTGTCATATTAATAAAATTTTATTTGAAGTAATGAAAAATAGTATTTTAATTCTAACAGGGTTGAAATGAAATCGGAAACAGAGTTGGCGGTAAGAAACTAGAGTGTTTCTGCCCTCGCCTCGGGCAGAAACATTTTAATGTTTGACCAATATTCGCAGTGGTCTGAAATTGTCGTGTTTCGACTGTCTTGACAGCTATTGATGCCCGATTGCACCACCTATCCTTAAATGTGACGCTTATCTAAGCGTCTAAATATTGAAAATTATCTAAGAAAATATCATAATATTAATTAGTTAATCCCTAGGATTAACGGAATAACATTAAAAACAATAAATCGGTATAAAATAAAAATGTATATATTTATGGAATATTTAAGGGTCAGTTTAAGCGGTAGATTTCTGAGGCTTAAATTTAGGTGGTCTGTTTTAAGTTAAGGGGCGCTTAATTCAGTAATTCATATATAACTCGATGCATCTCGTTACAGCATTATATCCACCTCGGTATGTAATATACTAGTAGTAAGGTATAAGTAATGTTAAAAATTAAATTTTGAATTTAAATTTAATTTTTTCACTTATTTTTTTCATATATTTTTTTTATTAGATAGTAATATTTTCATAATCAAAATTAACTTTATAGAATAATTATTGTAGGTATAAATTTTGATATGTAAATGCGTTTATATTTCCGTATTGGGTATAATATGAAATCCAACACAAATATCGAATACAAAAATCCAATACAGAACCTAATAATGTAAAGACCACTTTAAACCCCTTAATATTCGTCTAGGCTCTAGGGCAGTGAATCCAAAACCTAAAAGCCCACAGAGCATTTTTCGTAGTCAAAACTTGCCCACGGACCACGAAGTGAAAAAAAAGTAACAAACTAAAAAAATACGGCTATTACGGTATTTATATTTTACTCGCGACTTAAAAATCGCTACTAATTTATTTGTTGTTATTTTACTTTAACATATTTTTATTTTTTCGGACCCCCTGACGTTGTTTCCCAGAACAATAATTAATTTTCACAGACCCTCTACATGATCTCGGGTTCTGTAGGGACCACTCTGGGAACCACTTATCTAGGGCTTTGCAAAACCTATGTTTAGTTTCAAGACCTGGTCTATGAACTTACATGTAAATATGCTTTCGCACGGTATGTGAATATAAAGCTTAAATTTGATCATTGTATGTTTGTTAGCAAATCATTAAGAATCGAATTAATTTTTATTATAACATATAATTAATTAAATTAAAGAAAATTCGCAAAATGAGCACAACAGAATGTAAAAAGAATGATTAGATTCTATGTAAAATCAGTTAGTAAATTAAATAATATGTATGTTTTTTTTTGATTTAGTGAAAGCTTTTAATAACCCTTGCATGTCTAATAGCTGCAGTTTTACAAGGGTTATACTGCTTCCTAAAATAATTGAAATAAAGTTTTTATTATTTTGCTGTAGGTAATTTAGTTTACCTATTGACAGTAAGTTAGACCCCATTAAAATTTAAATACAAGCGAACTAATAAAAATTACACCCACCGACAAAATTTCACTTCTTAAAATTTTCCGGAAGTTTTTTTCATTTTTCCTTTTTATTTCGATACGGTAAATTTAAATCTACTTTGCGTTTTGATTCATCAGCTTTTGTTTTGCATACACAGCAACACATTTTATATATCTATTGCATAGTATGCCATATCTCAAAAACTAAAGCTGATGGATGAAAATGGTTTTCATTTTCAGAGTCAGGATGTCAAATACATAGAGAAAAGCTACTTATCCTCTCGGAAAAAAAATCTTTGTTGGTATGTGTTATCAGTTTTAAGTTAAGGGGAAATTTTAATTTAAACGGTTGAAAAATATCGGGTGTTTGAAATTATTTATAAAAAAAAAGAAAATACATTGCAGTATATGTTTCTTTCTAATTAGACTTATTGACGTTTGAACAACTTGTTAAAACTGAAAATGTTATTGCAAAGTCTACACTTGACAACTTACATTGCATTTATTAGAGCAGTTACTATAGAACGGAAAATATATTTCAGCACTGTTTACACTATTAGGACTTGAATAATGATCCGAATCAAAAGCATTAATTTTTTTTATATATAAAATTAAATTAGGTGGAGGATGAACCTAAATCCTGTAAAAAAGTTGAAATTAATGAAGTAGGTTATCCTCCAACTTGTATAATATAAGTAAAAAATGTTTTGTTAATCGGTCGTTTTTTTCGAACAGAATCGTCAGTATATAAAAATGAAAAAGTGGTTTCGACAAAATTCGAAAAAAAAAGTTTGACTTTTTAGATCTTTAAATTTATTATCGAAAAAGAAGTTCAAGTCAGTCAGATTAATTGATGATAAAAATAATGATTTCGGAAAAATAACTTTAAATAACTGCTTTAAACAAAACAATTTTACTAGCCGAGATAAGTTAACCAAGAAAGTTATAAATGTGTTATTTTCCTTTAATTTTCTATTCTAAGGATGTAACCAATATGTTCAGATGAGTTCTAAAGTCTAAAAATGACTTTTGCAAACTTGGAATGAGTTTTTATACCCAGTTAAAGAGTTATAAATTATAACTTATTTTAAAAGCGAATGTTTTGTTTAAAAATAAATAATTATTGTAGGCAATATTTCCACGACATGAATGAGAACAATATTCTCGTAAAGTTGAAAATAGTATATGATTATAAAAATGGTTTCAGTGTTATTATTTGTTTAGCTGAATCAAACATTGTTTATTCAGTTTATACACCTCTTTAAATCAACTGTACCTCAGTATAAATTGTAAAAAGTCTAATTATGCATCATTAAAGGCTTGCGACATATGGTAACGAATTGACGATTTGCTTTTCGTACCATCAGCAGTTAATTAAAATTTCTACAGTTATAAAATAACTGGCTCTGTCTGTCTGTTTGTCTGCCCATGACTGTGTCAATCAAAAATACACATACAAACATATGTATATTTTTATTGTAAATAATATTGAAAAAAGATAATGAATAATAATCAAAACAGAAACGCAATAAAATTATTAAAGAATCAGAAATTTTTTTCAAAAATCCTAGGGCAAGCTAATCTTTATCTTTCAATCGTTTTTTGGAATGCCATTTTGTGTTCTTTATCGACATAGTTATGCTTTTAAACGAAATGATAATACTTACAGTTCGACCACACTAATGCCCGTACTTATAGTCATGGATCAATCCGAGACTCAAAATGATCCTAGAATTTACCAATGAGATCACTGGAATTTAAACCGTATCGTAGCAACAGCTGTTATTTCGAGAATTGATCTCGATTCTCGGTTCAATCCATGACTATAAGTACGGGCATAAGAAAGGCTCTGAAGGGGCGTGGCTGGCGCTGGTGTATTTAAATTTGTACACTCAAAAGAAAATTAAAGTGCATTCTAACCTAAAAAAGTACTTACCAAATAATGTTTAATTAAATTGATTTATTAAATATAGCTATGAAGATTTGTTCTAAAAAGAACACTTTTCTGTAGGCAATAAAACTCAAATATGAATAACACGTAAACGAACAAGACTAAAACCCAGCACAATGACAATTGACACGCAATGATTTGTAACTTTTACAACAGAATGTACTTGAGAAATAACGCGATGTTCATTGGTTCATTCAAATTTTTAACAAATTAATTGACATATTTTCCAGGGTTTTTCTTAGCATGGTGGCACTGTATATATTTTTATGATTCCTTAAATACTCATAGAGATAAATTGTATTTAGAGTTGTAAATTTTTAATTATAGTTTCTTATTTCATTTTAATAATTAATTTATTCCAACTTAAAAATAAAGCTATCTATTAAAAACTTAACGATCTATTAAAAAATTAATGATCTATTTGAAAATAAGTTAAACCTATTTTATAAATGATGGTAATAATGTGCGGTTTGAATGAATGTTTTGCAATTTAAAAAATTACGTCGCCATAAGAACTTCACAGCATGTTTGACGAAAATATTTTCAAAATATAGTATACTATCACAGCATATTTTATTTACAAAAGCTTGTATATTTAAATATATTCATAATACGTACCTAAAATAAGTAAATTACTAAAAAAATAATTAAAACGAGTTATAATTTTTACTAGTGATTATTAATTATCAGTAATTAAAAAGTAATATTATGGAAATTCAAATTTGACAAATTTGAAAAATGTTGTTCCAGGTATTGTATTAAATTGGACAATTTTTTTAACTATTAATAAAACGTTTTAGATTGAAATTCTGCGCCAGAAATGTTATACTGGGGCGACTTAAAAGGAAGGAAAATAGAATAAATTTTGAAATTCAAATTTAATATTAAATTCAATATAAATTAAATATTGAACCTGTAACAAAAAATATAATACATATGTTAATGTTCGATATATGATAAGTGGAACTTTGTGTAAGGAAATTTAAATTAAAATATTTTAATAAAGTTCCAATTAAATTATATTCACGCTAATCGATCTTTAAACTCTATATTCCAGCAATTAATTTAATCAATGGTTTAAAAAATAATTACCTACAATAGTATTACTATACAACTATAATGAGTAGTATAATTATAATTATTTTATATTGCACTCCCCACATATTTTTGTACAATTATTATATTATACTAACTGTAGGTAGCATATTAATTTAACATTACACATTCAAAGAACATTAGAAAAATTTTGTTTATATAAACTAAAGTAATTATGAGTAGATTCACACAATGTGTAATTATAAATAACTGCCCATCTTTAATTATCATGTACAATATTAAGCTTACTTAAAAATATTATTTCTCCGGAGTCGGTACATTACTCAAATTAAAATAAAATGTTATCATCCATTGTTTTTATTTATATATTTAAAACAAATAACCCAAAATATATGTATATGGGAATAAAAAAGATGTTTAATTAATTGCCATGTAATTTATTATAGTATGTGCCTACCTATTGTAATATAATAATTTTCCAAAATACACATGTTTAAATTTTATAACTGTAAGTTGAGATATATTATGCGTAGAATTTTTAATCATAAGGTATTTCTTGAAAATTTTAAAAATTGGGAGGGGTAATAAATATATAATTTAAAAAATTAACAAAAGTAATATAAAAATTGGCATAGTAGTATTTATTTAGAATAATTACCATAATAATAACACAGGCCGGGTTTGTTATTATGTATTATGATTAATTCTGATTAAAATTTCCGGGTTTGTAAGTATTGTAATTAACGGTTAAATTTTTCAATCTTTTAAAAATATATAGAGGTAGTATTAATTTAATTAAGCATTTAAAGATTTAGTTTGATGTTTAGCGATATTCTAATATACCATTGGTCTTATAGACCAATTTGTATCTTCTCGTGAATTTGGAATTGCGGATAATTCTGAATAATGCTATCAGTAAGTTGTTTTATTTTTTATTTTTTTATTGGATTAATGTTTCTCACATTCGTAGGATGATAGAAATATATATAATCTTTAATTCCGTTTAAATCGCATGTGAATTTTAAAATGCCTATTATAACTGCCTGAAAAATAATGATATTAAAAATATGGGCAGTTAAACTTTTTTGCTCTAAAATGTTCTTACGTTAAAAAATACGGAGAAATCTTTTGGATTGCTACTTAACTTCAAATTTTAATTTGTTAGTATAAAATATTATTTTGCATCTTGTATGTACACAATATTTCATTGTATTACTTTTTAAGCCTTTATTACCTGAAAATACTAAATAAAATTTTAACGCAGTTAAATTCTTTATTGGGCGACTCGGATCATTCCCTTAAATCTTAAAAAGATGAATTATTACGAAGATAAAAAGTTATCGCAATCTTGCCAGTATAAATTAAAATTTAAAAAATTAAACACAATTAAGTAAGAGCGACAGACATTTTTCTGAAATTTTCTGACTAATGAGTCAGAACACATACGTGGTATGATGGCTTGATAGTCGATGAAGCAGTGTGTGTCTGTCGCTCTTACTTAATTGTGTTTAATTTTTTAAATTTTAATGAATTATTACATTATAAAAATATGCAACAGTAGTTACTTCATACCCATGACTTGGTAATAGTTTCTGTTCTTCAAAAAAATTTATAATCTGGTTTATTAAAGCGTCGGCGGATGAATTTAATGTGTAAATTTTTTGCATAGTAAACTATTTACTATGAAATAGTATGTTTTTGACCTTGAAACTTTCACAAAGTAAATTTAATTTTTGTCTGTAATATATCAGCGGGCGGCTTGTGGGTCTGAAATTGGTAAGGCAAGTTTTACCAGGTTTTATTGTATTTTAAACTAATTTTCTTAAGTTAATCCATGGATACTCTTCAATATTTCACTATAATTTGGTTTGCTTTACCAAATTCGCAGTTATATGAGGTTTTAGGTAAGTGAATTAGAATTTTGGTGAAAATTAAATTAAATGAATTTTTTTATTAATTCTAAATTGAGTTTTGAAAACAAGTAATTATCATCGTCATCATTGGCACTCCATTTCTTATGAATATTGCCACGTCGCGTCTTCGACAGACGCTTTTCAATCCATTTTCTAGGGTGGATTAATCCCTATTTTTTGGGATTAACAACAATGTTGGGGACAACTTAGTTGTCTAAATTTTTCCAATCCTTGATCTGCACGATTCTTACATTTTGTCAACTTTGTTCAGTCATCTCATTCTTGACCTTCCTTTTGGCCGTCCTTTATCCTGTATTTCATTACGCATTTTGTATTTCATTCCTCTTGCTTCAGTTTTGTTGTTGTTTTCTGTTCTTTTATAGTTTTTTAAATTCTCTTGGATTTTTTATGTGTTATTTTTATATCTATCATCCTTCCTTCAACCCACTGCTGTTTCTTCACTTGCCCAACTTTACAACTTGCCTTCTATTTTCTTTATATATTTCGTTATGTGCTGTTTGAGAACTTATCCATTTTAACCTGGCTTTTCTTTTTAATTCTATCATTGTTTCGCGCTTTTTCGTCAAACTATTCGTTTTCAATGTTTATTTTTATTTGTCCAATTTTCTTCTCAGATTCTCTCAATATTATTCTTCCAATATTGATCAATTTTTTCTCGACATTCTAACTGTTTTTTAATCATCTTCTGGTTCTTCTAATTACTCAGCTTTTCTATTGCCAGTCTGTTGTTGTTTACTCTACTTCAATCTTACCCGTTTTAACTTGACTTATGACCATATTCTGATCCGCATCTACCTAGTGCCTCTATGTGATCTTGTTTCACTTACTTGAAAGGTTTCTCTTTTAGCTGCAAAAAATTTCTAAGATTTCTATTTACTTTGATAAAAATTTATTCTTATTCAATTATATATCTTACATACTTTCATGTATGAAATTTTTTCATTTCATTTCATGGTGTGAAGTGGACGGTTATATAACCGTTTATTAAATAAAGAAAATCTTATTGTGGTATATCCACAATAAGATTTTCTGTCGAATATACGTACCTTGTTGGTATGGAATACCTTCCAGATTCTCCGGTTTTAGGGACAGAAACTTTATGAACATGTGTTGTTATTAATTTTATCCAATAGGAATCTTTCACTGGTTCAGAACAGATACAGTAATATGTCGTAGTATTTGGTGTTGAGGATATGGAATATATAAAACTTTTTATTTTTTAACAAATTTTTAAACAAATATCTCCCTCTTCAAGTTCTTTCAATTAAGTTATGGTATAAAGGCTACTTCATTTTTAGAAGAATTTTTCTATGGCAGATACACGGAAGATAGCCAGAATAAAGTTTTTATTTCACTTGGTTTGAACCGAGGATATAAGCTTATATAAGATATAAAAGTAAACGTTTCAGGCAACATGTTAGCGTGAAAAATTCTCCTATGCTTTTATTGATTTTCGTAAGATAACATATAGGCAATCAGTTTGGTGTAAATATGAAATGATGAAATATGATCATTTTAACCCATGTACCGTAAGCAGTTAGTAGGTGATTTACTTACATGAAGTCCTACTTTTGCCTAATTGTTACAAATTTTATATTTAATGAAGGAATATTCCGTAAATAAATCTTTATTATTATTAAAAATTTTTTTTATAACATGTATAATATTCCTTTTTATTAAAAAAAATATAGTTGAGTAATAATTAATTTTTCAATCGATACAATGTAATCACGTGTAGGTTTAATATATAATCACGTATAAACGGCTTACTTAATATTTAATCATAATTTTTCATTTTGATAAGCTGTAAAGCAAAAGTAAATAAATGTTTAATTATTATTAATGAAGAAGGTTGTTTATATACTTTCACGGTTTATGTTTAATAAACAAAATATAAATTATAAATAAATAAATTATAGAATAAAAATACAAGTTCAAGGGAACTATAAATAAGTAAATGCAAATTGAAATTGTGCGGTGTAACCTTGAAACAAATTAACTAATTTAATTAAGTTGGATATGCTCACTTAAACAAACATTAAATTAAGCGATGCAGATCTAATTAAAACGACAAAATAATGCAGGACTGCATAGAAATATATTTATTATCCTTTCTTTTCTCATAGTTGCAATGATAATAAAATTAGTGATTTTTAAGTTAATTTTACTGTTATACATCCTTATAAATTCAATGTTATCTCCTTTAACACAATTGTGACGCTTCATGGTAAAACAACAAGAAAGTTGTATTTTATGCGTGTAAACTGGCTAAACCTATATTTTATGTGAAATTGTTTTGCTCTACATAGTTACACGAAATGCATCGGTAATAAAAACCATTGAGAGAAGATAGAAAATATGTCTAAATCAAAACGAATTTATATTTACGTGAGGTTTTTTTTTGATAGTAGTAATGTTCCAAAATGGCAAATGCAAAGAAGCGAGATGAACGATAGACGTGCAGATTTAAAACCAATCAATTGATTATAATAAACCACAATTGGAATAGAATGTAAACGTGCATATAACTTCTTTTTGATATATTTTTAATGAGAAAGCGAAACGACCGATAATTTTTTTCCTTCCAACTTTGATGTTAAAGTATGAAAGTTATATTAATATGAAGGCAAATTACATTATAACATGCAGACAACACTTTTTTACCTTGTTAGTTGCAAAATTATTATCGTCTGCTGTTATACAAAACTAACAGTTTTGACGCCGATGGAGTTATTACATTCCCAGAGTCAAGCTAAATTAAAATCATTAATAATCGCAGCAGTGCTTGGTATAATATAACCTCTAGATTAGGCCTACTCTACATTACTTACAGAGTAGATACTCTCGATTTGGGCATCGGACCATCAAACTTGACCAAGAACTGAATATTAATAAGGGATGTTTAGATGCAATTAAACTTGCAGCTCGGTGAATCTGTATGAAAGCTAATGAAGCTTAAGCTTCAAGTTTTCGATGTAGCAAGGGCCCCCTACAGACCAACAAAAGCCCCGACATCATGTCATGTTAACATTATCATTATTCGTCTCATTTCAAGTTAACTTAAGTCAGAGCCTAAGTTAACTTTGACGCCGCACTCACGAAGAGTGAGTTTTACCTTATACTTTGTACTTGATTGCAAAATTTTATTTACATTATTTACATAAAATTTACATTACAGAATACAATGACAGGAGGAGCCCTATGACATGCTAATCTTCGGGCTTCGAAAACAGTAGATCCGCCACTGGTGTTTTAAAGAAGTTTTCATTCGGGGGCGGCATGCTATTCTAATTATTATAGTTTTGAAAGTATTAAAATTTCAAATTGAACGATGGCTGCGATTCAATCTATACCGTTTCTAGTACATACTGCCAGCTTGATACGAATTAAAAGTTTCTTTTGCTCTTTTATGCCGGTTATACAACCTTCTACAATGAAATTTATAATTAATTTTTTATTTTTGCAACTTTAAGAATTATCTTGCCGCCCAACTACACCGGTTTTAGTTTCATCTCATAGTTTTCATAAATATGAGTTTGTAAATTAAGTACAGATGTAAGGTAATGTATGCATAAAGTAATATCATTAATTTGTTCGATTAGTATATTTTCTACAATTTAGCATTATATAATTTGCGATTATGACCGCATAAAGTGTAATATTAAAATTTAAATTATTACTGATTGTCGAACATCAATCAAACTACATAAATCACATTTTGCAGAAAAAATTATTTCAGTTCATTCACGTTGCAGTTTTCAGGAAAAATTGACTGGTTGTATTTTAAATATTTCTATTTTGTTTAATTTTAATCCGATTTCTGATAATAATTACAATTAGTGATAGATCGCCAAGATTGAAGCGCGTATTAGGGTTATCGCTTTCTAGTTTATTTCAATTTACGTTCATACTTCTTAATTTATTTTAAAGTGTCTGTTGATTTATGACTTGGTTGATGGCTTTCGACATGATTGTATTTTAATTTTTAACTTAAATTTTATGTAAAATTATTTTTACAGACTGTAAAATTAAGTGTACAAGCTGGCATCAGAGATAATTGTAGGTAGTATGCAATTTTCTCGCTAACAATCTGTCAGCACTAAGTCGAATATCCTTTAAGGGTGAGTATGCATTAAGCGAATTAAACTCAAATTTTTATCTAACAAAAATTCAATTTGTGTTCGATAGATCTTTGACGCTGAACTGAATAAATATAGTGGCATATGAGTGATTGGTATATCACGCGGTTGCAACGCCTGATCGGTCGCTACATGTACCCCCATGTACCGTAAGCAGTTAGTAGGTGATTTACTTACATGAAGTCATCAATTAATGTCAGATTGTCTTAGTATTTAGTGTCTATAGTATTATTACGTTATGTCGGGTTTCAAAGCACAGCTTCATTGTTACGAACCATATACGTACCTACACTGAAATTTTCCTAAGACTACTGCAGTTATTTTTTGAGTATAATGAATTTACAAAAAAGTAAATAGAAAGTATATTGCAATATAATCATTTCAATAAGATTTGCTAATCAAATCAAATAAAATAAACTTTTTAACTATTATTTTCCTTTTTGCTTAATTTAATTTACAAGTCAAAACCATTGACTCTAGACAATAAGTGATTATAATTCACAGCGTACATCATTTGACTTCTATAAAAAGAAATTAAATAATTGAAAATTTAGAATCAATATAGTTATGCCTCTAGGACCAGTAGAAGTAAGTAAGGCTGTTGTATACAATTTATACCTATATATATGCTACGGTCAGAGATATAAATCGGACATTAACGTCAATGGCCAGACAATGACGTCAATTTCCATTTTAACAGGCTATTAACGTCATCGTCTGGACTTTGATGTAATAGATACATTTACAAAGATGTAGTCACTGTTATTTTTATGATTTGGTACTTACACTTTCCTTATCAGGTTCCATCAAATTCAGTTGCATCACTTCAGCGTTAAACTATCACCAAAAATTATTAAAATGGAAAACTTCAAGCAACTGCGGTTGTTTGGTCAAATCATGCAGGTACAATTAAACTAATAAAAGTTGCATTTGCAGCATTACACTGTTTCGTGTGCGTTGCTGTCAATAATTCTATTTACACTAGAAAAAAGGCTTTAACAACGGGATTTGACCTAAGACCTAAGAGCTAAATTAGTATAAATTCCACAAAAAATGTTATATTAGAGCTCGTGCCATGTAGAAATAGAACCTTCAATCATCGTAGGCCATGCCTCCAAGATAACTCCAACCAGTTAAAGAACACTACTGAGTGATCTAGTTGGCAATGAGATATAGATAGATAGATATACATACAGATAAATTTTTGTTTTGGTAACTAATAAAAATTCGATGAGACAATTTCTACTAAAACATTTTTATTAAATTCTTTCTTTCTTTCCAAAATTTTCCATAATAAAACATTTTTGTTACTATTACAATTTTAGTTTTTTGTGTCCAATTGTTTATTATTTAGCAAATAATGATCAGTTGTAATATCAGCGCTTTTGTACATTTCTATATCTCTAATACGCTCAGAATTTTTGCCATTAGCTGATATTATATAATCAATAATTGTAGAAGTATATCCCCTGGCAAAACCTGTGTATTTACTCACATTGTATACATCCTTTTATGCTTAGAAGGTATCTATTATTTTTGTTTGATTATAACATGTGTAGTCTCGTGATGTTCTACCATTTCCGTTTAAAAGGTCTTCCTTATGTATATTGCAATCACCCTACCGGTATCCTTCTATTCCAGCATTAAAGTCTCCTTGTTTTAATTATCATTTTTCTTTACAATTACAATTTGTAATAATTGGTCGTAAAAATCATTTGTTTTTTCTTTTTCACTTTTATTTTGTACTGCCACTTTATTATCTCTACATTAATTTTCTCCATTTTTCTTAATATTACATTTTAAGAAAATATTCTATGATTTATGTATCATACAATATATTATATTGTATCATACACATTACTCTATGATTTATTTAATTGATAATTGGGTCATTCTCATCAAAAAGGCAGAAAGAGTGTCACGTGTCATTTTATAACAATATTATCGATTTTAGTCACATTTTTTATTAATAAATATTAAGAATGCATTTTATATTTAATAAATCTGGCAGGGCCAATAATTAAAATAATATTAAAACAATATTTTCTAGTCCACTCACCGTGACAAGTCATGTCCGTGGACGGTCGCTTCTGTGCCGCATCAGTTAACACTTTTAGTAAAAAAGCTACTACAATTAATTCTATATGTTTTTGCACAATATTCTATTTTATATATTGGAATTAATCCTTTGGTAAACGTAAAATGTGGTGGTCAAAAATTTAAAAGACCTATTGTTTCTAAAACAATGTCACCTGAAGAGTCGTCATATCCGTGGACCAAACTAAAAAAATTGCAAAAAACATGTAACTGGTATTTTTATAAAGTTTCGCTAAAAAAAACTATTGCTCTGAAATCACGGATTGACATCCATGTTGGTTTGAGGCGGTTGTGTAAAACGTTTTCGTGAAAATTTGTAAAAATTAAAAATTTGTAAAATTGGTCACGTCTGTGGACCTCACGTCCGTGGATTCCGTAGACCGTTGTCGCTTTGCTTAATTTAAGTTAAATAATTTTTCAGACCAAAAGCATTTTGAGTTTTCCTAAATATTGTGAAAGAAAAGATGAATACGTTTTTCCAAATAATTTGGGTTGCTTTCCAAATTTGTATTAAAATATTGTTTTCTTGTATTTTATAATGTAATTTTGTTCAATAAATATCTCATATTCCTACAAACGATTTTTAATGAATCAATTGCCATATACATATAATAAAATATTGTTTTACTATAAAAAAAAAACACTTCTGTGGGCATACTTTATCACTTCCGTGGCCAAGCTTTCAAGATTTTCCCCTTTTTTACGTAAAATAGGTAGTATATTTCTTGTAACCACTCTATAGATTTAATTACTGAATGCTACTTGAACACTTTGCATTAAAAAGGATTTTTTTAACAATTTATATTTCTGTCAAAATCTTTTCAATTAAAATCTTCTATTTTTCTGAGAATGACCCAATTACGATGTTATACGGATTTTAAACTTTTAATTAATTTTCAAGGTTACAAAAACAATTGAGAAATAATAAAAATTATTTAGGTTGGTCTATTGATTGAGTTTTAATTAAAAATTTTAAATAAGAAAAACGCCACGTGTTTTGTTTTGATACTTGGTAGAGGATGTGGCTCTTTAACCTCCATTTTTCTCTTAAGTTTTTTAATTTTTCTTATATTTCTCATTTTAATTTATTTTATTTTTCCTTTTTAATTTGTATTTTATATAGGTATAGTATTTTTTTTCATTTGTTTTTGTAGCTTTGAAAATTGGTCAAGAAATGAAGCCGAAACGTCAAACAATATATTATTTGTTTCATTGTGGAAGGTGAACTATCATCACACTATTTAACATTGCAATATTTAAAGTTGCTTTTTGATCTTATGAGATTACTGGGCATTGTTTTATATTTTTTTTCAAATTAAACTTTTTTTTTTAATATTTAGTTTAAATAATATAAGAAATAATTATGTATCATGTGGCCTTATAAGGCAAAATTGAGTGATCAAAAATCGATTCATTTTTCTGAGTTACGAGATCATCATATTAATAATTTTAAATAATATAAATGAATTCGGTAAAAAACTGTGACCGTATTATATTAGTATATTAGTAAAGTATAAGTGGATATTAAGATCTTTAAAACAAGCGCGATTTTGCGATCACGACGGCGCAGCCGGAGTGCTCGAAATACAGCAAGTGTTTTAAAGATCATGTATCCACGAATACTTTACATAAGTTTTTTTATTGGTACACTTTGAAGTCATTTTAACATTTATTTAAAACATTAATATTGTTAAATATTTGAATATTAGTATAATTTGACGTTAAAAGGTACTTCTGTCAAATCAATAATTAAAAAGTTGACATTTTTACTTTCCCCAATACATATTAACGTATGTTAAGGGAAAGTATTGTAATCCACCCAAAAATCAAAAATCGAAATTTTGGTATTAAAATGTTCATTATCATGCTCGGATAAGATTGCGATAAATTTTAATTGAATGTTCGTCTGTATATATGTCTGTATGTCAGTATGTGGTTGATAAATAGTATCAATCGTACAGGTTGAACCGCGCAACCAAATGTCATGAAATTTGGCATAAACGTGCATCATAACTAAACTTAGAGGCCAGCTAAAAATGGTGAAAATTAGTGGAAAATTATGGGAATGATAAAGAAAATGAAAAAAGTTTAAGTGTCAATTACTTTTTTGATTTATTCAATTCGTTTGACATAATGGAAATATTCAAACAAACGACATAACCTCATTTTTTTTGCATTTTGACGAAATATATGGGGAAAGTTATGCGATGTTTACATAGCCAATTTTTTAACTTCACCTTTCCTAGGTTGTTGAAGTTGTTATGGTAACTTTAAAACACGCGCGTTTTTGAAAGTTGGATTTAAGCACGCTATTGTCGCTATTGCGTACTTTAAATAAGCTAAATAAGATACCAATAAAAAAACTTATTATATGACAAACAACACCCTAAGATTAAAATTTTTGAAACAATTAAATACAAATTTTAGTATTATTTTATTTAATACTAAATAAAAGGGTTTCGTCTGATCTTATCATCTCCATAAATAACAAATTACAAGTGCATCACAGCAATGTACTCTGAGCAACCAGGACTAGAATCGCGGATTTTCGCTTCCAGCCTGTAGGTGTATATTTTACACCATATTATTGATAATTTAACAAATATTTTCTTATTTAATTTTAACTGCAAGTTTTGATAATAATTAATAAATAATAATATAGCAATGAAAAATCACAAATCCAAAAATTTCTAGTTATAAATTATGTACAATAATTCTGACACCTATCTGCATTATCCAGCTTTTCCAGTATTGAAGTGAACTGAAAAGTTCTATTAATAAATTTTACGGCAATTAATAAACGATTAATAAACGTGAAATCATATGGAAATTAAAAATTTTTTGGTAACTAGCAGTTCCGCATATTGAACCGTGCGTTATAAAATATCGGTCAAGGTATAGCAAGTGTAGCTTTCCTACCGCTCTCTTGCTACAGAAAAAGTTTATTATTAAATTAATTATTTATCTTTGTAATAGCACAACCTTCTCAAGGTCCACTGCTCGCTGTTGAAGTATTGCCGCGTCGATTAAAAAAAATGGAAACGTTTATGAGCTTACACTATTCATTTACTATTCACTAATTTGCATTTTTGTTTTTTGATTTGCAATTTACTGACTTGAAGTTATTTAAGTAAGAAATTTATGTTTATTATTGCTACTTATGTTAAATTTTAATAACACTTATTATTATTTTGAAAATGCCGCATTTAGAACTTTATTATATCATATAGGTATATCTATATGTAAATATTTAATTATACATTATTATAACTTACACAGCAAGTTCGAATGGCTTTTTCAACATAGATTTCTCGCATATTACGATATTATGGTATATCTATATCGTAATATACCAATGAGCTTGGAAATAAGATGAATTATTTGCTGTAAAATGGCAAACTTAATGATTCAAAAGCTAAAAAAAAATTTAATTAGTTGTAGAACTGTAAGCAAAATCATCGCTATTTAGATCGTAATGTTTTTTTTAAATATTTTTATGTGCATGAAGTTAGCGCCGCCTTTTTGAAAAAAAACTAGGAAATGGTAAATTATGCTAAATTATGTTCTAATTCAAAATATTTCTTTTGTTTTGAATTTTACAAATATTGTTTTTACAATATTCACTGCGGTCCTCTTCCGCAAGCTCTCAATTTTATTAGGTTGGCAATAAAATGAAACGAACATATTTAACTGCAGATCTTCGATACACAAGCTCAGTGCTGCAGAAAGTTATGTGACACAGAAGGAGGCCAATAACCATCAATGAGTAATAGTAATTACCTGCGTATATCCAAAGGATATACCATTTACAGCTAAGAGATGGAGATCGCACCTTGCATATCGTCATCACACGACAACCTATGGGATTACCAAATTGGAGTGTTTTGATTAAGCCAAAAATTCATTATCATTATAGAAAAAATTGTTAAGTTGGGATTTACTACTGCGTTTGTGAATGTTCTGTTTGGGGTTTAAAAGTCTAAAAAGTATTATTTTCAAAAATATCAGGAATATTTTTAATTTATTAATATATAATTTAAATGCTTTAGCTATATCCAACAAGTAATAAAAATTTTAATGCAGAAAATGTTTTTGACTAATGAACGGCAAAATCACCGTAGGTTATTGAAGACATTAATCTCAAAGCAACTAAAAAACTTGTAATTAACGTTCAGATCATAATTCAAATTTTATGAATTGTAATAAAATATTTGTTGATAGTGAATATCCAACATGCTACCACTGGAATAGTTTGTACCTATTGTTTTAATTAAATTATTTAATGTTTATAACTGAAACATGTTCTTTTTTCTATTATTTTTAAAATTGCAATAAAAGAAAATATGTGCAGCTACATCATAATGTATTCTACATGCATAGAGGATTGCAATTTAAAACATAGCATGGTGGAGTAATTCGAAAAAGTTAAGATGGAACTGAATTCAATTATTTTTCACAAAAGGAAAATTACCCTAATTTCTATTTATGCAAATTAAACAGAAGTCTAATTTTACGGTTGAAAGTAATGCATACACTCAACAAAAAAGGTTACTTATCTTGAAATCTTTTCGGTGGTACAAGTAGCAAATTAACAAATTACATGTTTTCGTTCGTACTTTATGCTTAATTTAACTGACGAGTGTTTAATTGAATTAAAAAGTTAAAAACATTTTTTTTCAATATTATCTATGTACATTTTAAAGAAATTACGTTATGCTGTTGAATTTTGCAACATTTAAAAAATTAAGGTTTAGATCGCGTGGATCCCTCGAGTTCTCGCGCCGATACATCCACGCCTTTGGCTACGCCACTGTATAAATTTTAATTCAATGTTTTTGTCGAATAATTTGTAGTTTTACCCTTTTTAAATTACCTATCTAATTACAGCCATGCACAGTTATAATTACAGAGCAAATAAAATTTATGGAGTTACGATATTTTAAATTTCCACAATAAAATTCATTTATCATTTTAAAGTAGCAAAGAAAATAATTTAAAGCAACTTTAAATGGAGTCGATCAGTTCTCGAAACAAACTGAAATTTGTAAGTGTTAATTTATTACACATTAAAATTATCCCTCATCAGCGACTCAAATTTTTAAGCTAATTGTTAAGTCAAAAACTTCCTACTTAAAAATACCAAACTAAAACGAATACCGTAAAATAAATCACGAAAACACATGTGCAAAAAATTGGCTTTTGCCAAATTAAAACAGGTTGAAATAACTAATGGGACTATAATTAACCCTGTTCGTTGGTAAAAATAACTTTAAAAATTTAATTGAAAATTTTATAAAAAAAATAAGGCTCGTTTCGGGCCTTGTAAATTATAAATTTTTTGATTTATAGTTGTAATAGTTTAACAAAAAATTTACCAGACATAAAGCCAACATGTAAATTAATTGCGTTTGTCGTTAATAAATTTTTATGATATCTACATAATACGTACCTACTCTACTTTCACTGTAAGTAAAAAATTGAATTGATTTTATTGTTTGAATTTATTAAATTACTACATTTGTAAGCGTTCATTGAGTAAGTGCTACTTAAAAAAATGCGTTCAAGCGTAAAGATAAAATTATAGATCAAAATAATTTACTTATATCTAAGTAGTATAAAGGAAGAAAGTATTTAAAAATTAAATTAAAATAATAAAAAATATACTCCAATTTTCGTTTAGTAGTCCAACTAATGAGTATGAAATGAAAACCAAAATTAGCGTCGTAATTTGCATTAAACAAGTTATATTTACCATTTTAATCAAATGTTTATAAATATAATTTTACTTTTTAATAGGTTTTGCTCTCATAAAATTTTATATTTTAATAATTGAAAAGAAAGTAAACTCAATTTTACTAAATTTTATGTCGGATGCAATTAACTATTTTAATATTATAAACAATATGACTTAAAGGAAAGTAGATCAGTGACTAATACTTTGTGCTAGTAAAACGGAAAATTTGCGGAAAACAGACATCCTTCACTTAAGTACCAAACTTTTTATCAAAATTTTTTGCTAATTTACCGTAGCAGACTTAAAATTCATTCTCGTCTGCAATTGAAATATACTAGCCAAACAGTGGATCATAAAGCATTAAGCGGTACACCGCGGTTCCAATTCTTGTAGTGCCGGCTACAACGGCAAACACGGCTTTGATCTACATCCAAAGAAAAGGAATGTTAAATCAACCAAAAAGAGAAGTTGAAAACACTACTCTAACTTTACCAATACTTTAAACATTCTTACTTCTTTGAATTGACTGCGGAATAACTGAACTGAGGTAAAGTTCTTGTAAATACCAAAATATGAGACGACGAATAATGTTAAATACTCGTAATTACCATAATAAAACAATAAACAATTTAAATAGAAGATCTTATCAATCTTCGTTATGTTCTTCTTCATTTAGTGCCTAACCGTTTCGGAGGTTAGTGATCATTATGGCAATTCTACGGTAGCTCAATTGCAACAATTCGTATTGCTGACCGTTTTTCATTATATCTTCCAGATATTCCATCTTTTGCGTTTTTATCTTAAGGAGCAGCTTTCTTTTTATTGCCCTTCTTTCGGGAATAATTAGATTTGTGATTCGATTTATCTATAGAGATGTTTTATTATCTAATCTCAAATGTTATCTAAAGCTTCTAGCTTTTAGCAAGAAACTTCTGTTAGGGTCTTGCATTTCACCCCATACAGTATGTTATAGAAAACATAGCACCATAAAAAATTGGTCGTTTTTACCAACAAAAAAAAATTTAATGTAAAAAACTCTGTATTATAAAGGATTTTCCAATAAGGACTTGACAACTTTTTTTTTAAATATAAGGCAAACCATTTGAGATATCTCGAAAATTTTATTATTGGCTTGAAGTACAATCAAAACATTTATGTATGGCATTCGACTTTGTTCATATGTCTACTATGGACACGTTTGCAGTCGTCGCTTCGTTGAACCCAATTTTCGACGACTCCGCCACACATTTTCACGGAAATGGTCGCTATCTCCCATTCAATATCGGATCTGATTGATTTCACGTAAAAAAGAAGTCTAGAGGTGATAAATCACACGATCTAAGAGGTCAATCGACATTTCCAAAACCCAATCCAAGAACGTATGTCGCTTCATATGATCGAGTGGCTTTAGTTCTTGTGTTAACTTGATCTTATAAAGGTGCAAGCCAAGATCCTTTTGCAAAATTCACCAAAGTGTGGTCTGAGCGATGCCCAATTCTTGAGAACGCCTTGGAATCGACTGTTTTGGTTCATTTGCGATAGACGCTTGAACGGCAGCAATATTCTCAGTACTTCGACTAATCCGTTGTCTCACTGGCACGGGAACATCCAGCAGCGAATATTTAGACTTAAATTTGTTCACTAGACCATGCATTGCTTGTTTACTAGGACGATAATGGACAATTTGCATGATTTTTAACTTTAGCATAATATAACTATTCTACATATCAACATCATATGTAATGTGTCTTAATTTTTTAAAATTCGGTGCACAAAGGAAAAAAGAAAAAAATATTTAAATTTAAATGTATTTCTGTGGCGCGAAAACGTATTAATAAATATGGCGGGCGTAAAATCTTCGCATTATGACGTCATTTTAGTAACCAGAATTAGTTCATAGAAAAGATTGGTATAGATGCACAACTTTACTGGCGTTGAATGCAAATTTTAATACCGTTACCAACATAAAATATCGTCACTCTCTGCCGCAATACCTCCAATCACCAGCACACCAAATTTTGTCCGGAGATACGATGACATAATGTTCATTTTTGTTTTCTATTGTGGTAGCCTTAACAAAGATATCGGTAGCCCTGGCAAAGATATCTATATGTATCACCCCCTACCCTAAATCTACCTATAAAAGTTTATTTAACAAAATCCAAAATGAAAAAAATTTTTTATTTTTGTACGCCACTGAATTTTTTCCAAAATTTGTATATACGTCACATAATACCGTAAGAAGTCACAAATAAAATTTCTCCAAGATTGGTACAACAAATTTTTTCGGTCATCTAGAGGATTTGAAAATCCTGATTCTGAAAACATTTGCGAAAAAATTTAACAAACAGCCTAAACTTGGTCGCTACCTAGTGGCAGAACCTTTTACTTATAAAGTAACGTTCCGTCAGTCCGTACGACGATATTATAAAATATTTCCCACCGAACCACCTATTTTTCTATTCTAAAATTAATTGTTACAAGCCCTAAACTCAATTCTTATGCTGCACTCGGTATACAAATCAACATTAACCTAATTTTGAAACATATGTCACAAAATTATGACGTTTATTAAAATTTTGAATATATTGTTTTATTTTTGCCAGCCATCTGACAAATTCTCACAAAAAATATATAAACTAAGATTTCAGTTAATATTTTCTATAATTTTTCTGACCTGCCCCGCCCTGTTACAATTGGCTCGGTTTGTTTTCTCACCAATACTTATACTTTCAAAGCTCCATCGACACACCAAATTTTAGCTGAATCGGTTAAACATTTCCGGAGATACGACGACATTTTCATTTTTTTTTATTTATTTTATTGTGGTGGCCCTGGTGAAGATTTCTCTGGCAAAACCTTATTTTCACCATTCCAGCCCACGAGGCATACGTCCAATAAGTTTGATTGCAATCGACGCAGAAATGCCGGAGAAAATCGATCGACAAAAACTTTTTTCATGTTTTTGACAAAAAAGTTAATTTTATTTTTTTCATGTTGCATTAGTGATTTCTATCGAAGGAATGTACCTACGTACCAAATTTGGGTAAGATCCCTTCAGCATTTCTTGAGTTATTCACTCTTAAAGTTTCAACTTTGACAACTTGTGATTTTTGACAGACGACAGATAGAAGATTAATTTTACCTATTCTGGATAAAGCCTTTTAAGGCCTTTAAAATAACATATCGCAAGACAAAATATTTTTTTAAAATCCCGTATTATTTTCTTGTGGTGGCACTCCTGATTGATAGATCGCGACGAAAACCTTATTTTCACCTTTCCACCGTGAACCCTACCACCATACCAAATTTGGTCGTAATTGGTTGGATGGCTCGGAAGCAAATCGATCGACAAAATTTGACGACAGACAGACCGACAGACCGACACAGAAATTTTTATTTTACTTTTTGCAGATCTTTACGTTTCTGAACACGGTGATCTCGAAAATGCAAAAAAAAAGTTGAAATTTTTTTTCGATTACCATACCTCCAATTTTTTTTTAAAATTGATTGGAGGTAAAAATTTTTTTCATTTTAGATTTTGTTAAAAAAACTTTTATAGATAGATTTAGGGTAGGGGTGATACATATGTATAGATATCTTTGCCAGGGCTACCGATATCTTTGTTAAGGCTACCACAATAGAAAACAAAAATGAACATTATGTCATCGTATCTCCGGACAAAATTTGGTGTGCTGGTGATTGGAGGTATTGCGGCAGAGAGTGACGATATTCTTTTTTTAGATTTCACTGTTTTTTTTATTTAAAATTGATTGCAAAAAAATAGTTATTCAAAAATGTTTCTAATCATTTTTTGATTTTAGGGCTTTATCTCCGAGATTATCTCCGAGACGTATTAATTCAGTATTAGAGGTGTAGAAGATGTAGGTGTCTGTCACATGGAGATGTGCGCGCAACGCATGTATGTCACTCACCGTTCGCGTTTAAAATTTATGTCTAAAATTTAGGCAACCATGGACTGGATCGACTTTTTAATAAGACAACCTTAAGGCAAACGAATTAGCAAGTTTTCTTCTGCAAGTGCCGTCTGCAAGTACTTGCAGAAGTATTTCTACTACTGTGGAGTAGCTTGCAGATTGTGTTTCCACAAGCAATAACTTCTGGAAGCGACTTGCAGACGGCATTTGCAGAAGAAAACTTACTAGTGGACGTTCGCCTTAATACAGTTAGATTAAGCATAAAATAAGCTTTCATTTGATATAAAATACGATTAAATAACTGATGAGGGTATATTAATAATATTTACTCACCAAAAATGTAATTATTTAATATTGCCCATATGCAATTTACCTAGATAACCTATGTGCAATGTGTCAATGTGTATATTATCCATCATTTATTTCTTATCACAAATAAATAACAGATGAGGGTAGATGTTTCTTTTACGAGATCTCGGACTATTTATCAAGATTAAATTTGAATTTTATATAAGAATAATCATGTAAATAACTTAAATATTGTAAATAAAACAATTGGTAGCAAATTGAAGCATGAAATATGTCTTCGATTGTTGTTTGCCGGTTAGATTGCCATTGGACGTGTAGCTTTTGGGTAGTTGTAATTGCCTCTAGTTCAATTTTGTGGATTTTTTAAAATTTAGAATAGAACGTATATTTGTATAAAAAGTCACAAATCGCTAAACTCCACCAGAGGTAGCACAATTATTTGATTATATGTCACAAGTGATAAGTTTATATTTTGACCGTGGCGGCTAGAACATCAAATTGCGTTATGCATACATTAGAATAATACATTAAATAATTGCAAGTTTTATCTATTAATTTAATTTATAATTTTATGTATAATTTCCTTTCAGGTATAATAAAATGTTTAATATTTATTCAATTTGATAAGAATACAAAGGTCGAAACTTGTGCTAGGAAAGGAGAAAAGGTTAATAAACAAAAGTAATAAAATAAACGCAAATTAGAAATTGCCCGATTAGGTAGGTATAGGTAATTCTGCTGTACATTCGAATAACCCATTAACTTGAGTTATTATAAAAATTTGATTATATTCCTTATTACTAACGCGTTTAAAACGATAATTTTGGAATATAAACTTAAAAAGTCAGAAAATGCATACACAGTAAAAAAATAATTAACGATGTTTTTTAATGTTGGCAATAGGGATGAGCTTGACACTTGGCCCGATTTTAAACCCGCTACTGAATATATTATAATGATTATTATTTAAATCATTTTATTATTCTGTATATGCTGCAAATTGCATACAATCTACTTATTAATTATAAGACATAAATTAAATCTTTCAGTAATGAAATATTTATGTGGGTAGATAATAGGTGTTAACACAAGCAACAGAAATAAATCAATTATAATACCTATATTATAAAATATTTGCTGTGCCAAGTCATTACAAGAATTTTAAGTGAAGCTGAAAGTTAATTAAAATCTTCTGAAAACAAGTTAGATAAATCAGATAAGGAAAAAGACTCAATTAGTCAAAACCAAATAAAAATTTGACCTATAAAAAAGGGCAGCGTATATCAAAAAACCATCAATCTATTGGCACGGATCAAATATTGTATAACAATTTATTATTATTGATGGTATTCCATAGGAGTTTCAGTTCGCCGTCTAACAGCTAAAGGTATGTGAAAAAAATGATTAATTGAAAATTAACGCTTTTTTGATAATGTCAATTAAGAATTAAAATACAAATTGCAACAAAAATATGAATATTTTTTTAATTTTCAATCTATGATTAGAAGTTCTATTTTTTAATTATAAAAAAAGTTAATTTATTTAAAAATTTTTCTCTAAGATCTGATAATCTCAATATGGAGCTTTAATTTTAAATCTAATTTCTTTATCAAATCTAACAACTGTTCTCATCATCTAATTTTCAGAGCAAGTTTCTACAATTACCTACATAATTTCGACATTACGAAATTTTTCATTAATTTTAACCTAAGAAAGTTAATTAAAAAATAAAGCAATCCTTACTCGGTAAGAAGATATACATAAATCTGACGCTTTTAAATTGATTTGTTTATGTATTCTTAACATTTAACAACCAACAAGAAATACATAAATAAGATGAACATGTGTAGAGAAATCGATACCTATAAAGTATCAATTGATAAAACAATATTTTCACTTTAATATATGAGACTTCGATGTTTAAGGATAATGTATAGGATAAGTTTAATCTTTTTACACATTGTAACAATGTTATTAGTTTACTGTTTTTTATTCACGCATCGTAAATAATTTCAGCTTCTTGCTTTGTTTGTTTTCATTTCAGAATTTTCTTCCAATAAATCAAAAGAGAGAGAGAGGAGAGCAAACTATAGGATTTGAACAAAAATTTGCTTTCAAAAAATTAATATAAATTTTATTATATTAGCCTCTCTTTATTTTTTGTTCAAATAAACCCCTTACCTTGAAATATAAAATTGAAAAAAAAATAACAGGCCTATTTCCAAATAATCGGGGGTTAATCCACTTTGGATAAAATTGTTTTTGCTTGACTTAAATATGATAGCCCCAAGGTAAAAACTCTCGAATTAAGGGATCTACAAAAATTGCTCAAGCTACGCTTTTGCAATTTTTAAAATCCCCTTAATTCTAGAGTTTTCTCCATGGCTATTATGTTTTCGTCCAAAAACAATTTTATCTGATAAAAAGTATAGAGAGATTAATGCATGACTCATTTTGCCTGTCAATGTCAATTTATTTTTGCGCGCGATCGATCTGGATTTTTGCATATACCTTCCTACCGATAATTCACGGTGGCGGGTACGAAGCCAGAGGGGAGAATTTTTTGGCCGGTTTTTTTATATCTAGCGCCGTTTTCAAGTTATTGCTAACTAACAGAAAGCCCGTCCACGGACGGGCATCTAACCCGATTGGTTGGAAACTCGATTGATGTGCAACTCGTCTCAGGGGGAGTACCGGCGGTGGTTTAATATATTTTTCGGTTGGTAATAAAACCGACCAACCAGATTGTTTCTTTTTTCACCAAAAAATGACACGCTGGAGCCGGAGCAGCAGAGTGCTGGGATTTTAAGTATTAAGATTTAAATAATAATTTTGACAAACATTAATTATGACTGTTGTTACCAAAGGCTACTACACACAAAAAGCTATATCGAGTTTAATCGAATTTAATCGCATGTTGATATACATATTTATAGAGTTTATTCACTTACAAAACAAAACACATTTATAAATGTTAATTGGTTGTTGATATAGGAATGGATTAATCTCAAAAATAAAACTTCTAAATTTTAAAACGATATTTTCAATGGTTTCTCATATGACTAAGAAAAATGAAAACTCACCCGCTATATTTCATAAAGTTATATAATGTCAAAAATAAAATCTTTTTGGATTTTAGCATTAGTAAATAGTATTGTTGATGTTATTTAGAAACGAACCTGATATGCGTTAAAAGTTATTTTTTATATAATAGTATATTAAGTTAGCGTTTAACCTTACAGTATTTGAGATCCAATTTTAATCATAATTTTCATCGCGCCCCTGCTCTCCCATACAATATTTTTTTATTATGTCAGAATGCTCTTTATTTTGTTTTTTTTTTTCAGTAAATTACATAATTTTTCTTTTCAATGCTCGCGCTCTGCATTTAGTATTATTACGCCCCTTGGGGGGGGGGGGGTAACATGAATACTTAACTTAACTCATATTCTACAGTGGATTATGGATTTATTATCCACGGCTCCTGTTCATTATCCACGGCTGTTGGCAATTTTTATTTGTTTTCCTTATAAATGACAAATGGCAACTTGATTCGATAGTCGAAAATTAATAAATACGAAACAACTTAAAGAAAAATAATTAGATAATGCAGTCTTAGTTATTGTTTAACAGTCGTAGATAAAGAATCGTATTTAATTCGTGTATAATGGGCCATATTACACGAGAATAATTACACAATTTCACAATTACAGTCTTTTTCCGCAGAACACAAACTACTAAAAAAGGGATCACCTTTGAAATCGACTTCGTCTATAATCAGTTTGAACCCCTTTATTGATTCCGATGGTTTATTGCGTGTAGGTGGACGACTTTGTAATTCTTTTTATTCTTACGATAAACGACACCCATTTTTACTATCTGGAAAACATTACTTATCCAAATTAATAGTAGCTCGTGAACATCTCAGAATGCTTCACGCAGGCCCTCAGCTCTTATTGTCGACCTTACGTGACAAATTTTGGATCACGTCTGGTAGAAACTTGGTTAAACAAATTGTGCATCAATATGTTACATGCTTTCGCGTTTCTCCCAAGACCACTCAACCTATCATGGGAAATTTGCCAACATCTCGCATTCAAGCTACCTTGCCGTTTTTGCATACTGGTGTTGATTACGCTGGTCCGATACTTATCAAAGATCGTAAAGGTCGCGGCTCAAAGGTCACAAAGGCGTATTTATGTTTATACGTATGTTTTGCTACCAAGGCTGTGCATCTCGAATTAGTTACCGGCCTATCTACCGACTTATTTTTATTATCATTAAAACGATTTATATCTTGACGTGGAAAGCCATTGCAAATTCACTCTGACAATGGCACCAACTTCGTTGGAGCTATAACCATCAGTTGCTCGAACTTGGCAAATTATTAATGAAAAATGATTCAAAAATTTCACAACTTGTGGCTAATCAAGGAATTACTTGGAACTTCATAGCCCCCATTTTGGTGGACTTTGGGAATCCGGCATTAGGTCATGCAAATCACATTTAAAACGAGTCATTGGTAATCACATCTTTACCTACGAGGAATTTTGTACTTTGCTATACCAAGTAGAAGCCATCCTCAATTCCCGTCCCATTTGTCCATTGTCCTCTGACCCTAACGACTTGCAGCCGTTAACACCAGGACACTTTTTGGTTGGACGATCCTTAACTGCAATTCCAGATCCAGATGTCACGCTTACAGCGGAAAATCGTTTGGATCAATTCCAAATTATGCAAAAACATCTGCAGCACCTATGGAAACGCTGGAGCAAAGAATACATTTCCGAGCTACAGCAAAGAGTTAAATGGAAAACTCATTACTCCGATCTCATCAACGGCTCCCTCGTCCTGATTAAAGAAGACAATTTACCGCCTCTAAAATGGAAATTGGGTCGAATCATCCAACTACATCCAGGATCAGATGGTATCAACCGAGTTGCTACAATCAAAACATCTACCGAAGTTTCGAAAAGAGCTTTTTCAAAGCTTTGTCCTCTTCCTGTTTCGTGAGTTTGTGATACCGTAAAGCCATTTTAGTGAAATTAAGCTTGCATAAGCTTCAGTGATTTTGTGTTCTAGAATTTTATTACTTTTTGACTTTTTATCTAATTTATTCTTCAGTTTTTACATGTTTAATCTTAGTTCCTAGTTTTAGAATTAAATATTTGTGTTTGCTTATACTACATTTTTGAACAATTTTAAATGTTTCAATTTGATTGTTTATATTTGCTATTTTCCTGTTTTACTTATTTTTGAAATACCTATGTTATTTCAACCCGCGGGCTAATGTTTTTATTTAAATTAATATCGGCGATGTCTACGAGTAATAATATTATGGAAAATTTCGGAAAGAAATATACACTTCTCGTATAATTTTATTTTATTTTATGGTGACGACACACAACTTAATGAATTCCACCAACAGATTAACAGAATACACCACAAGATAAACGTAACAATCGAAAGAGAAGTGGAAAAACAAATAAACTTCCTCGATGTTACAATAAAGAGAAACGACACTGGAGTGGAGTTCAGAATATACAGAAAACCCACCATGACGAACGCCATTATACCCAACTCTTCCAACCACTGTGTAAGTCAGAAAATGTCAGCATTAAACCACTTAATAAATAGAGCAATGACAATCCCCATGAGCAAAATCAACAGAGAAAAGGAGCTGCTAATAATAAAACAATTAGCAACACAGAACGAATACGAAGAAAAGACAGTAAACAGAATGATCCATAAAAAGAAGCGAGCAATAGAACATCCAAATTTTAAAACTAACGCAGAAAAGAAAAATTATAAATATAGAGTCATAAAATACCAGGGATGGATCAACCAAAAGCTCTGTGGAATTTTCGCTGAACAAGGCATTATGTTGACAAATAAGACCAACAGCAAAATGATTGACAAGATACGCTACAGACAACATAACGAAAGTTTAAATGACAGTAACGGTGTATACCAGCTATACTGCAAAGACTGTAATGCTTCATACATAGGGGAGACTGGGAGAAAGTTGGGTATACGAATAAAAGAACATCTAAGAGACAGGCAAAAGTCATTATTCGGCAAACACCTACATATAAGGAAACATGAGATCGACACAGACAAGACAAGGCTGCTTCACAAGAACAAGAAAGGATATAAACTGAACCTCCTGGAAGCTTTAGAAATAACAAAAGCCAGAAAAAACCAAGAAATAACACTGCTTAATAAGCAAATTCATCTATACGGTCGACCAATATTCGAATATATTTTGAATACCGCCACAACAAGTGATAATAACGAAAAATGATAACTTCGACATTTTGTTTATTTCATTTCTTAGATTGCACATTGGTAATTTGATTTAATTTTAATTTAATTTTAATTTGTTTCTGACGCTTAAATATTTTATCAGAATTGATATTTGAATGTGGGATACACCATCATGTTTTTAGTCGTTTGTTTGTTTTAATTGACGTGTAAGTAGTAATTGTTACAATGCATCTTATGACAACTTAATTTGTAATTTCTTGTAGAGAGCTCTGATGATGTGAATTAGTTTCACGAAACCGGTTAGCCCTAAAATAAAATAAAATTATACGAGAAGTGTATATTTCTTTCCGAAATTTTCCATAATACTAATGTTTTTACTTATATCTTATTATTACTTATATCTTATAATAAATAATGTTTTTACTTATATCTTTATGTTATTTAAAATTGCCGCTAATTTTTATTTGTATCCCGAATATTTTGTATGGTCCTGTAAATGTTTGTTCATCCCTTGAATTTTTATACGCGCATGTTGATCTCTACCGCCTTAAACGACAGTACACTACTAACGGCCTATGCGACTGCACGCATCAGTTCTATGTTAAAGAGTTACTCATTAAGCCGCAATCAAGCTTAATTAACCAATTACATTTTTTATCGATTACCGTTACAATAAACTTCCATCAAAGTAAATTGTGTTTCGTTTCTTTACCTTTGCTACCACATACAGCAGTTCAATTAGTCAAGCCAGACGTCTTCGACTACACAACAAGGGAAGATTGATTCGAGGGCAGGAGCATCTGAACCTTCAATCAAGCCTTCCCAACCAACAGCATTAAGTAAATTTACTACAAAATTAGTGGCCAGTGGGTTGCCTTTTAGAAGTACATTTACTGCAAGGTGTACTTAATACTATTTTCGGGGTAATTTTACATTTCTTTTGGTAAAACATGAAATTAAATCATATTTAGAGTAAATGTTTTACTCACATAAACCGGGAAATTTTCGCAGGTAAAATTGAACCTGTAGTTTCACAGTGTAAATTAATTTTATTATTTTAAATCTTATTAAGTCTTAATGAGGAATAACCTATAAATTCATTTATGTTTCATAATTATAACAGGTTCAATGAAATCGAAGTCACAGTCACATATAAGAGTAAATTCTAAATAACCGAAGTGCAAGAAAATTAAATCTTTGGGTTTCAGGAAATAAAAATTTATTATTGCATTTTATTTTATTGTGTCACGTCTGAAAATTACTAATTTGAGAAAAACATTGTAAAACTTTTTATTATCATTATACCACCTACGTATATTTTAGGTATTTTCAATTATTACACTTTTTATGGTAATGGATTTAATTATATCTACTTAATGTAAATTGCAGTTTAATTCGATTTACTATACAATTATGCACAGTAAAAATAAATAATTGACGCATTTTATGGAAAATTACATCTAAAAAGGAACTATTAAGTAATAAATATGCAATAATTCTTGTTTAATTTCTTATAAATATTTTCATATAAAAATTCACAGTTGTCTTAGGAAAGAAAAATTTTGAAAAACGCTTCTTTTTACAAAAAGCTAGTTTATAAGTTTAATTTTTTGCGCAGTTACCAACTTCAACTAGTTGATAGTTAATTTAATATTTCACACCCGGTTTTCGGCATTCAAAGGGTGATTTAATAAAGAAGACGTCTGAATTTTTTCAGATTTTTTGGCTGTATAACCCAAAAATGACACCCATTTTAATATTTGGAATGTGATTTTCAGAACTTTCTCTCTTCCCGGCACAAAATTAAAAAACGTCAATTTTTGGCATTTTTTATTACCTTTCAGATGGTGTAATGTGAAAAATTTTTTATGTGAGACCAAAGGTCGAAAACATCTAAACTATACGATTTTGCACATTTTTGGCCTATTTTTGGCCCGTTTTATTGATTCTCTTGCGGCGTTTTTGTGAACATTGAGTTATCATGAGGTTCATGAGACATTTGAGCCCAAGTTCCAACCCCTCGGGAACAATTCTGCCCAAAATCAAGTCAGCACCATAAAAACCCCTCCACTCCCACTCTCTGACCCCCATAATTTGTGCAAATAGACATCGAAAGTTTTGGTGAATTCTGAGACGGTAAGGGTGAATCCACATGGCGTTTTACCGTCTGAGAAGTTGAGTATGGCGGGCGAGTTGGAATGAATTGATCGCATTTGTACCTGACTTTTTAGAGGTAATTGACGTGATTGATTCATTTTGATAGGCAAAGGCCATGAAAAAGTCCATTTTACCACAATAATTTTTCCAATATGTTAAAATTGGAGTTTAGAAAGCTCAAGTAAACAATGGATTATTCATTTGAAGTTCAAATTTTGAACTTGCCCGCCAATGCCAATCTCTCAACATGTATACTTATTGATCATGTAAAATGAATTTTGTCACTGCATTTCCTTCCCAAAATGAATCGATTGTCCCAAATCCACAATTAAACACTATTAGAAGAAACATTTGGGAAATATGGGGTGAAAAAAGTCAGGTACAAATGCGATCTATTCATTTAAACTCGCCCGCTAAACTCAACTTCTCAGACGTTAAAACCCCATGTGGGAGTTGAGGGGTTTTTATGGTGCTGAATTAATTTTGGAGCTTCATTTTTGGGCAGAATCGTTCACGAGGGGTCGGAACTAGGGCTCAAATGTCTCGTAAACCTCATGATAACTCAATGTTCCGAAAAAAGGCCGCAAGAGAATCAATCAAACAATCAAAAAAAATTTCAAAAATGTGCAAAATCGCATAGCTCACATGTTTTCGACCTTGGGTCCCACATAAAAATTTTTTCACATTACACCATCTGAAAGGTAATAAAAATGCCAAAAATTGACGTTTTTTAATTTTGTGCCGGGAAGAGAGAAAGTTCTGAAAATCACGTTCCAAATATTAAAATGGGTGTCATTTTTGGGTTATGGAGCCCAAAAAATCTGAAAAATTCAGACGTCCTCTTCATTAAATCACCCTTTGAATGCCGAAAACCGGGTGTGAAAATGTAATTTCTAGCGAAAGTTATCGTAAAAATGGTGAAAAGTGGCTTTTTCGGCGGTAGCAGACGCTAGGGTTGCCCTAGCGGGCTGAAAATTTGGGGGGCTTGGTCTTTTTTGATACCAAATCAAATGCTCTAGTTCCAGTCAAAATCCTAGACGGGGGACTTTGCACTATCTTATTGGGCTATGCCCTTTCCAACTAAAGACTCCAAATTAACAAATACGGAAACCTTCCGTAAAACCGACCACTCCGGTCGACGCGGCCGGCAAAAAGCAAATTTATCATAAACTTTCGTACCAACTTTTAATTTGTTGGCGCGAACAATCCAATTTTCAAAATATTTACAATCAGCATAATAAATTATTTACAAAATCAAAATCAATCAAATATTAAAAATTAAAAATTGAAAAATATGATTTTGAAACACGACAATATAAACAAACCAGCTACTTAATTAATTACTTTGCCATGAAACCAGCTACTTTACTTGTATACAGCTCTCTGACGATACAACACTAGCGCCGCAGTAGTAGTAGTACTTTCTAATATTATAAATAACTCCACTAACAAATTTTTTATATTACAAACTATTTGCACGTTTAAATATACTCAGGGGTATGTGTTTTTAAGCAAAATTCGGCTATAATTCACGAGATCTAATTTAAAATAAAATAAAATTATTGAATAGCAGTACGAATTAACTTTAGGAATTTGCACTGACCTTCAATAGAATGCATCAGAAACTTCTTAAATTTAAAAAAAATATTTATAAAAATTGCTTATGCCGGTTAACGTGCTACTTACTACATAATATAAGATACTTCTAAAATGCTAACCGATACCAAAATGTGAATATTTATAAAATAATCTAGACCTTTCCAAAAGATTTCCGACCAATATTTTTGTATAATAGAATTTGTGCTTTTTGAAAATGCAAAAAAATGAATGAGTTTAAAACAAACATGGTAAGCATTAAAAAAAGCTGTTGCACAATATATTGATTGCTCTGCAACTGCGTTTATCATTACTTTTAGAGAATTTAATTAATAATGATATAAAAATAAAGCGAGTCATTGGACTTTTGAGGGAATCGATTATAAAAAATTAATTAGTTATAAGAAATATTTTACTGTCAAGACTATACCTACTATAAATATTAAAAGTAAATAAAGCAGAGATATTATCTATCAAGATACAAATCTGTAGAAGTAATGTGAGTTGATTATTATGCAGTTAGAAGAACATTAATCGATGACATGTTATTTCAAATAAATCGATAGCATCATTAGTTTCACTATACTTGAATTAGCTATTATCGTCCAAGAAAATGAAAAATCATGAAAGGTAAATGCTTCTGTTTTAGTAGCATTAAACGATACGTCATTATTATTTTTAATAGTTTGGTAATCTAAAAAATAATGTGATAAATTTTACTTAATTGATGTCAACGGTAGTGCGGAGACTGCTTATTATGTTAGTTAAAAATTCAAAATTGCTTAACCGTGAAATAAGCTATACAAAGAAAAATTATTTACACTTAATCATGCACCTATTATATTATGTGTTACAATAAAAAGTTTTCAAAATTATGCAAGTTTAGTGAAGAATAAAATGCTTACAGTTCAAAATAGAGAAACTTAAGGATTTTGAAGCTACCCTGCGGTACTCCATCCAAAAATGGCATATGTAATACTCAATTAAAATTCTATAGGCAATTATAATTACACAGTTAGTTTATAATGCGGTTATTTCTACTTTTTGAGACAAAAGTATAATAATTTGCAAAAACTTAGCATGCCCAGAAGCTAAGTAACATAAGTGCACGATAAGTGAAATTGTAAGCAAATACATATACAATGTTAGTGTGTCACATATAATTACTTTTAAAACAAGTTTATTGGAGTTCGTTATTGCCGATGTGTTAATGTATAATTGTTATTGGCTTTTGTGCCAGTCCTGTTTAAATTAATTGGCTGGAGACTGCATCAATAACTGAAGAAAAATATATTTTGCCATATATGGTACCCATCTTACTTACTACACATTACCCTCATTATTCAGAATTCAGATCTTGGGTTCATGGGAGTTGGAGAAACGAGCAAATAAAAAAATTAAAAATTTTAACTCGGACTTTTTCAACCTACAATGTTAATCTAATACGGGCAACATCATCCACCTGTATCAATTACCACTATCATTAGATATTCTGTAATGTCATTTCAGTAGAGTTTCGCAAAAGTCAAGGTAGGAAAAATATTACAAATTTGATCAAAGTTCCGATAAAGTCATCAAACGTGTGTGTAATTTTATGAAACATTATTGTTCCACTTTAAGATTAACCGATTGTATTTAAGCATATGTATGAAATACAAAAAAAAATTTAAATAATATTTGAAATATTTAATCGACGTATTGGGAATAAATACTTGTTTTTCTCTTAAGTATATGTTTGAATCAAATTACTTTTGCGGATTGATTTATATACGTTGCTTAATCGTATTGGAATATCTTAGCTAATCGATAATTAATTATCTAAGTCTGTAATTATTTATTTGCGCCGAGTTATTTTATATGATCAATATAGTTACTAGTACGTATTTCCTAATTACCTTGTCAGACACAATAAAACCATCTACCATACGATAAACTTAAATTTTATGGCTTAATTTATAAAATATCAAAGTCGAGAATAAATTTATTATAACAGTATCAATTTGTTATTAAATATGTTGTATGAAACTATTTAAAAACATACAAACCGTTTGATACAAGTACCCCAGCTTCTGAAGCCGTTATTTTTGAATTTAAGAGCTACATGTATTTTTAAATGAGAGCATATTATTATCTACTGTATTTTCTCTTGTAATTTTTTTATGCAATTAATAAAGAATTTATTATGTTTTTCTATTTTAATGTAAAATTTATTATTAGTGAGTTACATTTATGTACATTAGACAATTTTAAGAAAAAAGTTGGAACCTTTTTTTTTGAACAAGATTAAGTTTTGTTTGTATTGTTTGTATTTTTACAATATGTACTAAAAATGACGTCAAGTCGAAACCGGTATATAAACTAAAATAATTAATCTTAATCTGTTTTAACAAGTTTTATCAGCTTAGAATTAGGGAGCAGTAATGTCACTAAGAAAAAAATTTGTGGTAGCAAGCAAGTTCTACTTGCAATTACATCAACTAAATTATTTTTGTTCCTACAACAAAATTTTTTGTTTAATCAACTAATTTGCTAGTTAGACCAAATAATGTTTTGTTTGTCGAGGTCTTTTTTTGAGGTATACGTTTGATATTCTTCGCCATAACGTAATGATTTGTATATTCTGTATAACGTGATTCAATGCATTAGCAGTGGCGGCGGGTCATGACCCCCCCCCCTTGAATCCATAATAGTGGCTATATAATAGTGTTTATATTTAATTAAAAAAAAAACTTATAATATCCATGAAAATCATAACTTTTCACATACGTGCTTCTAGGACAATAAGAAAAAATTGCTTCGCTGACGCCGTCTGACAACCGCGCATATTTATTCAGGCCTAATGAATATCCACTACCTGTGAGCCCCCCCTTTCCCGTTGCCAAATGTCTAGATCCGCGCCTGTGCATTAGCTAGAGCAACGGGCATCATATTTAAAACACATGACAGATCTTGATAAAAGCAGTAATTCAAGTTTATAGGAAGTTAATTTTAACACTTGTATGTGTTCAAATTGATTAAAAACTGATGTTTTAAAAGTGTATTGATTTTGTTGCTTAGGTATTTGATTAATTAAATTATAACTTTTAGCTTAAAAAATGTTTGTCCTCGTAAAATTCTCATAATTTTTTTCTGAGATAGAAAATATAACAACTAATTGAAAACCCACAGATTAATATTTGTCCGCAGCATACTGCGGATTTTTTGCGAATTTGATTGGTTAAAAATTAGTAAAAAAAAGTCATATTAATTTCATACATTTATATCTTCTAAATAGCAGATTAGTAAATGAACTTGGTCAATATCAACTATAATTTGATCTTGTAGAGCTTGTAATGTCCTGCCCATCGAAAGTGCTGAAGGGGCTTTTGTCTAACGGTCGAAAACCTACCCGACGCCGACGCGACGAGTCAAATCCGACTTAACCCTTGTTTTTTTACTTCGACCCGCGAGTTAATTAATACTGCTGTTTTAGGTAAAACTGAAAATTTATAATTTTAGACTTACGATAGTATTTTAGTGATCTAAGCATAATAGCAGAACATATTTTGAGAGGGACTAAAAAGGACTGAATGAAAATATCATCTTAAGGATGACTTAAAAAAATTAAAAAGTGGCATCAGATGCTTTGAAAGAGATTGATAGTTACTGAAAAACTGAAAGTATCACCTAAAGATCTAGAAATCTTAGAAATGTAAGAAAATCAGAGATATAGAGCAGTTTCAGAAAGGTACTTCACAGCAAATATTTCATTGTTGAGTTTGTGAAAAGCTTAGATTAGGCACTTGGAAAATTTCTTCAATGTAGATTTCTGTTATATGTCCCTTCAAATTTCCAAAAATCTGGTTGCTTATTTAGTAAGTTTATAAAGTAAAATTTACCCTAGTTACAGAATATTTTATTATATTATTGTGAAAAAAGGTGACTTTTGAAAAAAAAACATAAATTTGTAACAAAAATTATCTATTAGCTTGTGATGCAAAATTGCACATACACTTCAGTAGCTTTCTAGACATACAATAACTAGAACGCCACCATTACTGCTTATGTACAAGAATTTTACGAACACCGCTGCAAAGTATCATTTTCGAGCGATAAAAACTACCTGATATGCTATACTATCATAGTCGTGTACTTAAAATATGTAACTAAATTTAGTTACTTGCATGGTCTAGAGCTAGACTAGACAAATCTACTAAATGTGTGTAGACAAGCACCAACAGTTAATTTCGCTACTTGCTTTAGTAGCTTTCTTAAGCTACTGTACACGTGTAAAATTGTTTTAATTTAAGTTGCTTATACTATATTAGTTTAATTTGCAACATTATACTTTTTATAAGTTGAAGAAACAAAAGTTTTATTTATGAATGAATATGGATATAAATAAAATTTTAAGTTGGTAATATTTATAAGGATTTTAGCTTATGTAAAAATGTAAAAGTAAAAGTCTACATTTATTTATTCCTAAATTACGGCCTAAGAGTTCATATTTGAACGGCAGATAAAATTTGAATAATTTTTAGAAAAGCTATATACCAAAATTAGTCAATTTTATTAAAATAACGTCATATTATTTCTAGTATATTTTTTAATCTGCATTGGAAGTTTTTTTTGATAAAACGTTACACCACGTATTTATATTTATGTTGGTAAGGAACACTTTGACTCTCGTGTTTAAAATCGCTAAAGAAACACTTCGCTTTCGTTTAGTTTGGAAAAAAAAGAATAATTTTGACGATTTGGTAGATGTATTAATTTTAACAATGTGATTATTTGTCTATTATTTAAAGATTTATGTCGGTTAAATTTGACTTCTTTTCACTACATAAAGTTTAAGTCTTAAACTTAGTACTAGCTTTACTAGTTATTTATGTTAATTTCGTGACTATAGTAAAATTAATATATTTTCAACAGTGGCTAGTTGGGGTACAATTTAAGCAACAGTATTTGCTGAATTGTTCATTAATCGGAAGCGTAAATAACCAATTAAGCTATGTTTGTTTAGACCTTGAGAAGAAATCAAGTTTCAATTGACGAATAAAGCACGATACCTCTTATAGAGCTAGCTAATTCAATTTTATTTAATGATCATAACTTTGGTATCAGTTTAGATCATTTTTCAACACTTTATAATGTGGTCATATTATAATTTGCAGACCTGAGAGACATTCAACCCTGTCGACTCAAGCACACGTACCGGTGAGGTCCGATTTTCGGTCATCTACGAAACACAACCCAATATTTAAATATTTTTCTTCTGTAAAACCTCATATTAAAAATACTTTTTTGGCTATTAGAATAGATTACATTCTATTATAATGTCAAAGAAAGTGTGGTAAAAATTTAAATGGCTATCATTTAAGTTCAGAATTGTAGCGTGCAAACAAATTAAATTCTCAAATTTGACAATTTAAAATGTACCTCTTGGCAACAATGCCTCTGGTGAATTAAAACTTGATATAATAAAAAAAAACCTTTTTATGTGGTAAAATGAAATTCTAGTTTCTTCTCGAAGTGTGACTTGAAGTGCTAATGCTTTCCAAGGGAGATAGCAATCGGGATTTAAAGTAAGATACATACTATAATATGAAGTGGGTACTTAATTACTACATGTTAAATTAAAAAATTAAAACTGTTAATTTCTTACAATAACAGCTTTTGTTATCCTTCCTTCCTGTATGCAATACAATGAAAAATACCAAACATTTTATTCCAAAAAAAACTCACAAGAGGCTTCAATAATGATTGATTACAATGCTTACACTCAACTACAAGTTACACAAATAAAAAGATAAAAATAAGCAATTGTTGAATGAGATTCATAAAAAAAAGTTAATTTTCTTTTAGCAAAACTTTAATTTATTTTTAATTATTTATCATTTAATTGTACTATAACAACAAAGCAGAACATAATAATGAATAAAATGAGCAAATAAATTTTGCGTTTAAATTCTCTCGTTTACTTTCTCATGTTTATTGTGTTATTTGTTACACCAATAACTATAACTAATTTGACATTAATTAATGAATCAAAAAATTTCCAGTTAACAAAAATTATAACAGCATGGAACTGTTTCACGCTATATAAAATTTAATTATGAGGCTTTTTTATATAAAACTTTTATTGTAATTATAATTACTTTTACATAACAGTTGTAGATATACCTATATTAAGGCTTATTAATTTATTTAAATATTTTAACTAATTGTAACATTTATGTACTTTGTTCGGTCAGCAACCCCTTATCTCATTGTCAGATTTTCACGTACCATCCTAAGGTAATGTGCGTAGTTAATGTTTCTAATTTTTTTCATGTTAAAATATTTTTAAAAAGTCAGTTTTTTGTTTACTAAAAAGCTTTTACTAATATTTTTTTTAAATGTCATAGATAATCCCGGCAATTAATTTTAAATTATTAGTACCTCATCTACTACGCGACGCGAATATTTAAAATCTACATTCCGGTTGATAGAATCCTATCCACTGGTTTAAAATTAGTTAAATTAAAGTAAACAATTAATAATAAATTAAAGAAAAAAGGACTTGTTGAACACGGCTTCATTTTGTAGTTTGACTTGATTTAATTTTAAGGTAAATAAACTCATAAACCGAATTAAGCGAAAAAATTTAATTATTATAGGCAGGCACAAATATTGCTTCAGTATTTGCCTAAAATATTAGAGACCATAATTATGTAAATTCAAAGGCCAACTTGTCTAGTTTTAACTTTTGGGTTGTCGAATCTTCTATTTTCTATACTAAATTTTATTCGAATTACGTTTTCTCTTCTCGACTTCTTGATTGTCTATCTCAAGGTATCTATCACCGACGATTTGTTATTAAATAATTTCTCACGTGCTTGAATCTACAATTGGAAATCTTTGCAATTAAAGTGTAATTTAATAGTTTTTTATGTATATCGTTTTCTTAATTAATTTAAAGTTTTTGCAAATTGTTTTAGTGAAGTAGTTTGAAAGCAGATAATATGTTGCAGTTTAAAAAATGTTTTTAATAGCCGGCTCTGTGCAGCTTTAATTATAAATCCAATGTCACGGACACTCATAAGAAATTACACACTCTGTTAACGCTTACAAGAAATAATTTTTACGTTTTTATTTATCATATAGTTACATATAATATTTTGTAATTACAATGTAGTTAATAGAAAAGTTATGAAATATAATTAATTATCTATTTTTTTTAAATCCATGTAATTAACTATAGACAAAAATTTAGATACATTAACGTAAAAGATATTAGTAAACTAAAAACTTTACAAATTTAATTAATTTTATTTATTTTATTAGTCTAGGTGGATTCGGTGACTTCTTTTTTTTTATTAAAAAGCGAGTTTTTAGATGTGTTAACGTCTTATAAAAAGAAGACTTTATTAGTACCACATAATTTGGTAGAATACTCAAAATCTCAAAATTTGGCTTTTAAACAAAATAAAATATTTATATACAAATTCCGTAAATGTTATAATATTTTTTATAACAAATTTTGTACAAATTTTATTTAAACAGTAGCTAGATCCTGTACCTGTATCTAATATAGAGATATCACTTCATAACTTTCACTCTTTTCCACAGAAAAAAGCTCTTATAAAAACCACCATAAAAATTATAGTCCAGGAGCCCACGTACTATAACAGCAACAGACAAAAAAAATTTATATTTTTTCTTACGATTTTATTAACTCGCTTTCAACGTTGTCTGCATGTTCGATAAAAATTTTGCAATCGATTTTAAACTAACTTTCCGATAAACTGGAGATTTTAAATTGTAAAGATAGCTCAGAACTGAATGACAATGCAATATTTGTAAATAATCTACAGTAAACTCTCAATAGCCCTAAACAATACCCATTTTGGGCATATAAAGGACTGGCTCTGATACGTATAAGGTTGAAATAGATATCAAAACGTGAAACTGAAGTGTGCCAAGTGCAAACATATAATGTTATTTTTGATTACGATGAGAAAACATTATATTGTTCTTAAAACAAACTCAGGATCATTTAATTTAAATATTACACAAATTTTGAATAGTCTATTAGTTTTAATCGATTAATGTCCGTACTAATGCTCGTACTAATACTCGTACTAATAGTCACGGATTAATCCGAGATTCGAGATAATCCTAGAATTTACCAATGAGATTACTGGAATTTAGACCATATCGCAGCAACAGCTGCTATTTCGAGAATTAATCTAGAATTTCGGATTAATCCGTGACTATTAGTTATTAGTAGGCAAGCATAAGTTAATTTATTTTCTCAACAAATAATTTCCATATCGAGTTTTAGATTTGTTTAATAATTTGTGGCAATCAAAAATAAGATCATACTGTAATAAATTACGCCTATAAAATGTTATTCAAATTAAATATCTATTTACTATTTACACTAGCTACTGAATTATTTCTATTACCTAGACATAAAAAGAATTAAATATTTAAGGATTGTAAATTTCAATTGGTATGATATTGCTTATCAAGTATACACATTCTACGATATACACAATCTATATAAAACATGTGTCAATTATTTTGTTTATTTATTTATTTTTTAAAATTATTATTATTATTATTTTGTTATTATTTTGTTTATTTGCGAACGTCCACTAGCAAGTTTCCTTATGCAAGTGCCGTCTGCAAGTCGCTTCCAGAAGTTATTGCTTGTGGAAACACAATCTGCAAGCTACTTCACTGTAGTAGAAATACTTCTGCAAGTACTTGCAGATGGCACTTGCAGAAGAAAACTTGCTAGTGGACGTTCGCCTTTAGGGTTTCACTTAAATGATTGAAGCTGTTACCTAACTATAAAGTATGTAAACGCTGGCAAGAAAATGGATACCTACTAAATTTGATGATTTGTAAACCTTCGTGAAGTTGGTCTCCTATCTTCATCATTTTGATATAAACAAATATTGAATCGTTAGGTCTTGAAAGATTGCCCGGTTTTAAGGTTAGGTAGCTTCTGGTTTTTTAAAAATAATTATTATATTTTCGAAAAATTTTTGATTTCGATTTTTGAAAAGAAAATGGTGTGATTTTTTGGAGACTGACGTTGGTCCGATAAACCGGACTCAAGTGGCCATTTTGAACTCCATAGCTTAGTCCCTTTCGGGGACCTATTTGCCTGCTTGGCATTAACGGTAACAAATTGTTTTGTTAATTTTTATTTTAGCATTTATTTAAATCTAGCCTTTTTGACGGTTTGACAATGTGATTTATTGAAAACTTAACGAATTAACCAACTTTCAAGCAATGAGAACCTCCGGAGGAAAAAAATTAGTTATTTGCAATTTTTTGTCTTCACAACGTAAGAAAACTTTTCTTACCCAACTGCAGTTCGTGCATTTAAAAAAAATGCATTTTTTCACAATTTCAAACTATTCACTGGTTACATCACTGAAGAGAAAATTTTACTAACCTGAATTGCTTATAACCCACGGAGTTGGCCCTACCTACAATAATAAAGAAAATTTTTGTTATAATTATCATTACAGATGAGAACGGCTTTCGCCAAATTACCTTTATCACTGTGGTCCTTCTGCCTTATTCCTAGTGGCTAGGATAGCTTCTTCATTGTTCCTTCCAATAAACTTAAGTCACTCACAAACCGGAACACTTTCACATTTTTTTTTCACTTAAGTACTAAAGAGACAATTATTCTTGATTATTAAGAAAACTTCCATCAAGTTTTCTTCGACACACAACACTCCGGTTCGCAGAATACGAATTTCGCGTTCACGCTTTAATGTCGTCTAAGCTGAAATGAAAAAATTAGTTAATCCTTGTTTTGATTAAGTATTTTCTAAACGAGGTTGTAAATAATTATGAAATGGTGTATTCGTTATGCAAAAGAAACTCTAATGGATTTCAAGTCTATCTTCTTAACAGCTCGGACACCGCAACTCTTCTTAATGAATTTTTGCTTGATTTTCATGGCAGTATTTTGTAAAACTGTAAATAAATACTTACAGAAAAGGATTGCAATCTGAACATTTTTACAAATTTTCTCCATACGATTGCTTCGAGGCCTTACAAACGAATGACTGATAACTGCCAGCGGGGCCGCGCGTCATAACTTTTTTTTGTTTCCTGTTTGCAATTTTAATCGATTATTTCTATAAAGTTCCCCACTCTGGGCCGTCAGTCATGCATTTTTGTAATCTTAATTTTCAAATTAATAAAATAAACTATAATTCATACTGGTAAAAATCGTACAAGTATTTTGTTAGTTTTGACATTTCTGCGCAGTTAAAATTTTCATTTGCTGATAAATTTTTGCAACTTTTTGTAAATTTTCAGAAAATCCCTGATCGGTTTCATTATTTTTGTTCTGCGACTTGGATTAGTTTTCAAATGCCATCTTTAGATACTTACATTTTTTTAGATTCCCACCTGTAACGCAAAAATTAAATATTTAAATATTTACACCAATAAGAAATTAAAAAACTTACGGTATTATTGACAATATAAACCATAGCTTATTAGTTTTGCGACTTAAAAATAAAACTTAAAAAAGTATTCTTTTTCATATACTTTCTATAATTTATTTGAAATAAAACAATAGTTTCAATATTTCTCCACGAAAAAAGCTATGCTTCTTCGACAGGTCGAAATTTGACAGAAATGGAACTCGTAGTATATTTCCGACGACAGAGGTCGCAAAACTAAAAAACTTTGTTTTACATATTGTTAATAATAACAAAAGTTTTAAAAAAGTATATAAAGATGGCATTTGAAAATTAAACAAAATTGCAGAACAAAAATAATGAAACCGATCTAGGATTTTCCCAAAATTTATAAAAATTGGGAAAATTTGTCAGCAAATGAGAAGATTTATACTGTTAGAAAATTTTAACTGCACAAAAATGTCAAAAATGACAAAATATCTGTACGATTTTTACCAGTTTGAATTATATTTTATTTTGTTAATTTGCAAATTAAGATTACAAAAATACACGACTGCCGGCCCCAGAGAGGGAAACTTTTTAGACAATAATTATAGCGTAGCTTATTTTATTGTTTTCCACAGAAGTTGTACTTTAAATGTATATGGTGTTTGAAAATCAAAAACCGATACACGTCAGAGGTATGACGTCTGTCATTGCCACTACCTAAAGATAAAATTTCAATTTATCACATATGCAAATTATGATTGTACAGTGATTTTTATTTTTATAAGTTTGTTTACATTAACTTGTATGTACGGTGTTGTGTGTTGCGCTGAGAGTTCAGTATATGTCTCACTTATTTAAAATTTTGACAACGCTGGTCTAATATGACGTCGTCAATGTGAATGACGTGTATCAGCAAATCCATTTTATAAACCATACCACGTATTATACTTAAAAAGAAATTGCCTCCAAAAGTGATTGTATGTGCAGTATCAAATAAGATTGACAGCAATACTAACGATAAGGCATAAATTCAGTCATTTATCTTAACAAACGTCGCGTTGAGACGTTATCTACTTAACAGTAGCATTCATCTCACAAGGCATGTATTATGAATGAAATATGGATCAGCAAATCATCATTACAAATATAAATTATTTTTTGATATAACATCAACTACCACATGTATTCCCGATGTTATGTGCTCTTAAAAAGGAACATTTGCAAAACTTCCATAACTTGCATGCGGTAGTTGAGGTTGTGTTGGTTATATATTATTCACATTTTTCATGTGCAGAAATGTGATAAAATATTTGATAAGCCACAAGAAAATAGCTTGACATGAGTTGCGCAATAAAAGAAAATCTACAAGTTACAAATTACAATTTACAATAATATAAATATTTTTAATACTTAGTAAGTCACACCTCTTTGAGCAATTATCTTCCACTACGTTTGCAATATACATAGATTATTTCATTAATTACTAAGTGAATTATTATGAAATATATTTTTTTTAAATATATGCCCATACTTAACAGTACTGTGATCTCAATATTAAAGCACTTAACTAAAAAAATGACATAAAATAATGAAAAAATTAAAACATTAAAAAAAAGAGGAAATCTCATACAACTGGTGTTCAAGTTCAATTTTACACGGAAAATATAGTAACAGTTTAAATAACACAATCGTAGATTCAGAACAGTAGTCGTAGAAGGTAAAAAATAATTTATTCTGTGTTAGGTAGTAAATTATAATAATAAAATTTAATAAATCCTTGGCGCGATATGTGTATTTACAACTAACTGTTGATTTAATATGATTATTTTTTAAATATTTGTATTAAAACTAGTAGGTACCCCATCATAAAAAAAGTTAATAAAAAATAAAATTATGGTAGCAAAAACTCGAGAAAATATTTTTATTGTAAACAGATATATAAATAAAAAATGTATTAATAAATGATGAGCGGCACGGAATATTAAAAAAAAGGTCGGCCTGAAGAAAAAAAATATGTCGATCATTACGAAGTAAGGTGTCTAAATTCTTTTCTTACATTTTTTATCAGGTAATTAATCAACATCGGTTAACCAAAAGACTGTTGATGGTATCTTCAAAGTTATTATCGTGCTAGTATGAGTATGACTGGTTTTATATAAAAAAAATATTTCGTACTATGATTATAATTATGTAGAGTTATTTATAGTTACTACTCGGTTAGCATATTATTCGCTATGTATTCGCGGAACAAAGAGTTTAAAAATATTTTCAAGTTGGTAAGGAACAAAATATTTTTTAAATAATTGATGATTATTGAAAATTTGAAATTAAATTATATTATGTTTTAAATTGTTGTAAAGTAAAAAGGTACAGTATTAATTGTATTGACAATTTTAACCGAAAAGATAAAATTTACGAGTTACGAAGGTGTTTAGTGTTCATCCAGTCCAGATGATAAATCTATTAAATTCGCAAAAGAGAAGTTTTCAGAATCAAGAAAAAGAAAAACACGTAGAAATACTTCTTCATACACAACTTCCAAAGAAGATGAAGATACAAGATACAAAGATAGTGGGTCCCCTTGTCTCAGTCAATTTCTTATCTTAACCTTCTTGACATTCTACCGTTTATTTTCACTTTGTTTTTTAGGTGTTAGGCGTTTTATTTGTTAGGCATTCCATATTCTTTCAATGCTAGATAGGGTATATTTCTTAATCCAATTTGGTATTCTCCTATTATTTTTTCAACATATTGGTTCAACCTGTTTTTAATGCACGTGGCCAAGATTTTGTATGTGACATTTAACAATAATTTTTGCGGTTTGTTTTATCGCCTTTCTTGTGTAGTGGGTATTACTGCTTCGTGCTTCCCTCCACTTCTCTGGCATTTCCTCCTTGTTCCATATTTTCTGAATTAATTCATGAACTATTTTCCCAATTACTTTCTCTCCACATTTTATCATTTTCACATGTATCTCGTCATCACCAGCGCTTCTGTTGTTTTTCAAATTGTAAATTATCTTCTGTATGTCTTCTAATGTTGATCTTTCCACCCTTGCTTCGTTTGCGATACTATCGAGTGGATCTTAATTTTCGTTATCTTAGGTCTTCAAAATATTCCGCCTATCTTTCGATCACTCTCGATCGGTAATCTTCTTTTATATTCTGTAGGTTTTGTACTATGTGTTTTCTTCTTTTTTTCTCTGATTAGTGCTTTGCATGACTTTCTTTGTACATCATTTTTGCTTTGGTTTATTTCTGTCTTCGATTGCAGCATTATCTTTTTACATATTTCTCGTTTTTTTCTTCTCTTTGCATGAATATCTGATGACTGCACTGCTTTGAAATACTTTTTATAAATTTTCAGTTTTTATTTAGATATGTTTTCGCATTGCATCTTCCTCTTTCTCCACAGTGCGCTTTCTTCATAATTTTCTGGATCAGTAGATTAAATAAGATCGCCGACAATGCGTTGTTCCATCTCGCTTCACTATTAATTTCAAAGGTACCTATTTATTTCATATTATCAAATCTTAACTGTAGCTTTTGAACTCTGCATTATTATCTATATCAGTCTTATTATTTTTGTTATACGTGAAGAGCGTTATTCCAAAACTTCCTAAGTCCAAAATTGAAAATTTGGCGGTTAGGTGGTTTTATTATAATATAAAATGGGCTGTATTCACCTATCTATTCACATTTAAAAAAAATGTTTCAGGTCCAGTTAAAATATGCCGAATTGTTTGAGATATATTCAAAACGTGCTCCAAGTCCACTAACATTAATTATGCAAAACTAACTAAGTTCTTTGCTTCTGCGCTTTTAATTAATAATGAATGCACTTTTATTATTCAGGTGACAAATGCGCAGAAGCAAAGGACTTAGTTTTGCATAATTAATATTAGTACTTTTGGATATATCTCAAACAATTAGGCATATTTTAACTGTAATCGATTGATACGTGGTTTAGGTAGTGTAACTCGATATTAACCATATCACTATTTTAGAAAACCTAAAAAATGCACACACACTTTTGTTTATTTAATGCACACACACTTTTTAATACATCGCCTGATGATGCCATAGTATGGTGAAAACGTTTGCGATATTGTATACTTACAGTGTATTTTAATTGTGATAACTTAAAAACATTTTAGTTCTGAAAAGTGTGTGTGCATTTTTTAGGTTTTCTAAAATAGTGATATGGTTGATATTTTAACTGTACCTGAGATATTAATTAAGTATTTGCAACTAATAAAAAACGAAAACGATTTTTACAAAAATGCTTTTAAAAATGCAGGTATTAGGTATTATTATTTTTATTTTAACTTCTTTTCCAAATGTATCTTAAGTCCATGGACTTAGATGAGTTTTGCATTACTATCTGTTATAAAAATTATATCTAGTTATATTTAAAAATTAACATTTTGGACTTAGAAAGTTTTGGAATTCAATTGTATATTTTTTGAGTATCTGGATTTTTAACTGAAACGTAGACAATAAACAATAATTTTATCTATCACCGTCATCTAAGAGGACGGTTACGGGTTGATGCTTAAGTGCATCGACTACTAAGCAGAGAACCCTGGTTCGAGCCTTAGTGAAGTAAGAACTTTATTCTAACCGTTCTCCCTCGGCGGGCAATGGCAAACCTCCGAGGTAATCTGCCTTGAAAACCACTTCATAAAAATGAAGTTTAGCCAAAGTGTGTAGTGCTATACTGTGTGTTTATCTATCAATCACCTTATGATATTTTTTTATCAGCAAAAAGTTTTACTTACTTCGATAATTTAAAAAGTAGGAGCATTTTTGGAACAAAGTTCCTTAACGCGGCTTATGAACTTTTACGGTAGGACCAAAACGGCAGAAATCGTCACGCATTTTATACCCAGTCGACGTCATATTGGTTTATTGTTTTATTTATATCTGTGAAACATTGTAAGCATTATTTGATCTTGCACTTTTGCATGTCAAATCATTTGCTTTATTAAAAAATGTATTATAAAAATTTGACCGACGTGAGGTTCGATTCCCAAACGTAGAAATTGTGATTCTAGTACTTAATACATTTTGCCATAGGGGGTTGCTTTAATGACATTGTTTTAATATGTCTTCTCTGTTACGATTTGTGATTTAAATAATTTTTATATTATTTGATATAATAGATAATTTTATGTTTTCCGATAAAAAAGTATACTCACCGCTCTTCGAAATATGATCAAAAAAATGATTTTAAATTATGAAAATAATATAGCGTAAGGACTTCGTTCCAACCGGGTGTCCCACGACACCTCTTTCGATTTTTAATTAAAAATGTCATTGAAAATACATATATGTAAACAGTTATATTATATAGAACGTTATTGGCAGTCCATTGCAACATTTCTCTCAAATTACTAACAATTTGTATTTGATTACAGAAAAAATAGTGCATTTAGTGAGCATTATAGCGTCATAGTCTTAGCATCTTAGCAATAATATGTTACGCATACTAGATTAAGCGGATAACTGTTCAAGTTATTATTATACATTATGAACCTTCCAAATTGGTTTCACAGTGCATTATAAATCTTCTACAACAATTAGCATGATTCAGAGGGTAACAATTTTGCAAATGCAAAGATGCCTCGGGTATAATTTGTGCTTTATAGTTTCACATAAGAAATGTATTAATCATTTTTGTAAATTTAAATTTAATCTAACCAGGCTAAAATTAGAAAAATCAAAAAGTAAAAGTGCCAACTGGACAATAATTTTGAGTTGAATTTTAGATTCAATTCGTTTTCTGGAAAACTTTCTAATTTTTAGAATTTTTTGCTCTGATTAAAATAAAAGCCCGATGAAAGTAGAATTTAACTTTTTTATAACTTGGTAGAATTACTTCTTAACTTATATTTCTAGTTATCACGCACGACAATGTTAAATACGAAGAAGTTAGAAATCTTTCATCGGATAAAGTGTTAATAATAATAATTAAGAAATTTGAAAAAGCACTAAAACAAATATGAAAAAAATGTAGTGCAACTTAGGAAGTTTAACTAATTTTCTTCAGATTTTTTCAAAATGTTATTAGCAATTTTAAAATAATAATTACGTTTGCTTTTTTGGAATGCGTCTATCCTAAATGATATTGCGTGTACTTTTAAAATTTAATAAATAGAATCAGTATATATTATATTGAGATATATAATTACATAAGATCGAAATGTGAATAATTCTTAGTTATTATTCTGACATTTACATATTTTTATTTTTAAATTGCTATTTTCCTGCATGTAATGCTGAAATTATGCACAATATATGATTATTTTCACACTTTCAATGTCATCCTATAACAATCCTAGTAAGAATATTAATTTAAAGCTTCTGGCAAATTAAGCTATGGAGTTATTAATGATACCTCGAATAATTCCAGAAGTAAAATGTTTATGAATTAAAATTAATGAATCATAAGACAACTAAATACACTTCTAAGATGCATTGGTTACATGATTCTTGTTTTAGCCAATTGTATTTGTGCGTGGAAAAAACTGTAACGTTACGTGCAGATCTATGCTGCAACGACCTTCATAATATCATCTCCAATAAATTGCTCAAAGCATTTTCTTGTTATTACATTTGGATTTTTCCTCTTCGGCAAGTTCATCATGGAGTCGCAATCCAGTTGGCGCGTTGCTGGAATTCTAATTCTCATTTTGTCTATTATTAGGTAAGTTAGATTTACATTTCGAATAAAATTAAATTAATAATAATGTGATGTATTGATTAACTAATCATAATCAATTTTTTATTCTCATCATAATACAGTCGAAACGACGCTATTAATTTCCTATAAAACGTATTACTATGCAAATGATACTACACTGATTTTTCTTTTATCGTTGACAGATCTCTTGGGGCCCTAACAGCTGCAAATTGTTTTAAACTACAAAACATCAACGTATCTAGTTACCTCTGTCTGATCTTTAATTTAGCAAATAACAGGTTATTTCTAATTATGTAATACTAGAGGCGAATAGTCTTTAGGTTCAATATTTTTAAATAAATCCTATCAATTTTCGTAATCGTTATCAACGAGAATTCTACATTAAAGATTAAAGATTTATTACTTTCCATAACTGTAACTTAATATAATTAGTTCATTTTTGAAAAGCTAAAAATTATGATCGGAATATAATTATCTCGAATTAATTAATTAAGCGTGGCTAGATCTCATCAGACAGACCTACAGACACCATAAAGCATCACACCTCTTATTATCGTTATTACAAATCGATGTGAAATGTTTCTAAAAATTCCTAATTAAGCTAAAAATAACGTTAAATATTATGTAATTTTTCCTACGAAGTAAATAATTTCTAGTCAGATTTCACAGGTGATTTATTAGTTTAAAGTATTAATTACAGACTAAGTTAAGCATACCCAAATTAATTTTTTTTTAATTGTATATGTGTAAATTTATTTAAATAAACAAGTCGGTCGTTTATTAAATGAGAAGTTATACCGAAAATTATCGGCATTAAAATTTCAACATTTTAATCGTCGCGGAGTTTTATTTACAACATCTGCCCTATGTAGAAGCCACTTACTTGCTCTGCAGTCTCTATGATCTAAAGGGCGACTAGCCTTCATACAGTACCTGAAGCTGGGATCTTGTAGACTTTTTTGCTCAGGTGTTCGTATTTTAACAAACCAAAATAAAATAAAATATTGGTAATACTTTTGGACTACATATTGGACTATTTAACATACTATAATTTATTATTAAATTAAACCAAAGCTAAATTGGTGACTGAACTGAAGGTTCTACTCCACAATGAATAAAACACAATTAACAAAAATTAATGTTATTTTGAAGAAATAATTCATTTTTTTGTAAATTGTTTATGTGGTTATTTTTTAATTTACATTGTGTATTCCGGGATCGAGAATTCTCATTTTGAAAAATAAATTTTTGGCATTAGGCATTCAACAATAGGCATACGAAAATTGACGTCCAGCAATAGAATAACAATTTTCCTGTCCTTTCGTTTCCTTTTATTTTCTTCTTCCATGTTGGAGGAATTTGATCTCCATGTTCATCGAGTGTATTCCAGCAATTAAACCTGCTGCCAGAGCTGAGCCCGTTTTGTAGAATTTCTAATCAATCTGTAGCTGATGGATGGAAGCACTGGATATGTTTGTTCTCTATCTTATGTATCAAGAATTTGTACCCATATGAGATTATGAGCACGATAGCTCCATTGTAGATTTTCTTCATCGTTAGGTGTGTCTAAATTTCATCTACTTTTCGCCATCTTTTGGAGATTATTGACCAACATTTGGGCTTTGTTGAACGCGTAATTCACATGTTTTTGCATCGTTAGTTTGCCGTCTATCTGCCTTCCCAGGTATTTGAATTCCTTTACTGCTTGGATGTTTTTCCCATTTAACTTGATCTGGAGGTCATTATTGCGTACCCTGGTTGGATAGTGGCACATGATTTTGGTTTTCGTTCCAGATAGATGATAGAAGTTTCTTTGCACTACCTTTGTAGGTTGTCCACATTTCTCTGCATTTTTATTCTTAATTTGTTTCCAGAAGAAGCCGCTACCAAACGGCAACTCTAACGTCATCTACGTAAGCATATCTGTATATTACATTAAATAAATAAAAAAAATAAACAAATAAAGAGTCGTCGAACTTCATAATTTTGTGCATTTGTTGCACCATTATGTTATCTTAATTTGAAATCAAGATCGTTTACTTATTGAGAACTGCTTGATACATTTAAGCATTCCTTTATACGAAAGTTATATTTTACTGATTACGACCAACTAAAAAGTATAATTATTGCTGCAAGTGGCCCGTACCAGTTCCTCAATCAAATCTAACCCGCTTTGTGGTAGCAATGCTATAACAACCACTGTATCATTTACTTGTCACCAAGTTAATAGCTTAGCGCTTGCCAGGTAAAATTAAATTAATTAGAGCAGAAAATACTTTATTTTATTGCACTAAAGCAATAAAATATTAAATATATAACTTTTATAATATTATGAATTGTATGTGCTAAAATGTAACTGTGACATTGCACTCCAAAGTTGTCGCTTCAAGCTTAATTAGCTCTACATATTTTGGTCACTTTCCAGAATAAAAATAAAATAAATAATGAAATTAAAATAAATTATATTACTTTTATGTTCGTTTTTTCTACTTTTAACAATACATTATTATTAAAAATTATCTGGTAATTAAGAGAAAATTTGTATAGGACAATTATACAAATATAAAAAAATAATAAAAAGTAATAGGTATTAATAATAGCTGCTTGATGGTCTAGCTATGTGAGTGTCTCTCAAGGAAAAGTATTTAATCATGCAAAACTACAGAAAGAAAGGTAAATACGACCAGTTCTGTACTATATAAACAAAGATTAACGCATTTTACATATTTCACATTTAACAATTAAATGAATTAATGCAACAGATTCCTATCTCCGGTTAACCGACCTTAATTCCTTATATCTGTACTATATGAACAACCACTTTATGGTTATATCATTACAGTTATTGCTAATTAAGAACCGTTATTTACAGTGATTTAAATTTATAGTTAATTATAATTACAATATATATTCATTTGATATCTTCGTTTTTCTAAGTACATTTAATTGTTAAACTTTCTTGAGAGAAAAACCGTCTACAAACAACATTTTTCCTGCTTTGTACCCGTATAATAAGCTCTAGTAATAGTCACGGCAGACGAATTTGAGCTAGAATAACTGAATTTTTGGATTTAAGAAAGAAAATGATCGTACAATCAAATAATAAAAAAAATTTTATAATCACCTCTAGCAAATTTTAAAAAGTGAGGATAATGCCGCCCAAAAAAATTTTGTATTGCAAATAAACGGGAAACAAGTAAAATATAAAAAATTAGAGAACAAAATTTTAGATGGGAAAATTCTACAAAAAAAAGATTTTAACAATTTTTTTGGCGTGGTACTGCCGTACTGGTTCTCGACTGAAGCGCAATATTTCGGGAGTCGGAACTCAATACTTCCATACTAATTTTGGAAACTAATGGAAAACTATTTCAAAAATTAGATACAACTACTCTATTGACTACTATTCGCGATTCCAGCTAAGTGAAGCGACGTCTAGCGGAAGAAATGTGAACTAGTCTAAATGAGTAGTTTGTCATAAATTTACTTGTATGATGTTATGGTCATTTATGGTGTTATAATCGTTTTTAACGCTGAATACTTTGCAAGTGCTTGCATTTGGAAATCCATTTGTTATTAGGCGAACAAGGAAATAATTGATAACAGAAAAGGGTGGCTGAAAAGCTAATAAACAGAAAAATTCCATGGCTAATTGTAAACTAAACAATAGGTATGTCCGAGTTCTTTTGCGAGTAACTGCATCATTTAAACAATTTGTAATTACAATAATTATTATTTATCCATTTTCGACAATCTTGGTTTTCGAAAAGATCCGTGACTTGGTCCAGTAGACTCATTATGAGACATCCTAGTTGAAATTATAAATTTAATATTTATAATAACTGAAAATACTTGTAATTTTTAACTAAAAATCAGTCACATACAGGTTAATTAAATTAATGCAGTTGCCGTATTCCATGTGCGTAGAAAAATCAAAAAATTTTCCTTTTGCTTCACAAAACAAGTCATGGGAATTTTGCAAAGCTGTTTTTTACTGAATAAACTATTACTAAATTATTGCAAATTAAGACGTAGAACTTTTGACATTGAATTAACGTTTTAATATCTTTGTTTTTTCAGCACTCAAAGATGTTTTGAAACCGTCATCCGCACGAGCAATTTTTAATTTTAAAAGTTTTAAAACGGTTTGATGTTTTAAAAATCACAAAGCTAACCTACTTATTGGGTATAAAACTAGATAACGTAGATATAATTACTATTAAATTTTAATAATTCTCGTATTTTTTTTTCTAAAAGGCTGACTTTGCCAGCCACTTTTCCCATGGGTGTTATTGCACGCCTGCGCACGGCATAAAATATAAAATCAAGACTAAAACTGAAATAGAGATTTCACCCATGCCATATATGTAAATAACTTAAAATTGCAAATTCTGTAGAAATAATGAGCAATATGTAATAAATTTTGAAAATTGAAGATTAAATTAAAAATAATTAGTTTAGAACAAAACTTCTATGTTGGCCAATAAATTTACTGTTAGCTAAATGGGTAACATCTCATAATATACTAAATGCAACGACCGTCTTGGATTTAAAACACACATTTTCTATTTTAACAACTTAAATTTTATGTTGCTATAATATTAACACTAAATTTATAATTCAATAATAAAATTTTACTATTTGAAACCAATAGAAAACGTAAAATATACATAAATTTAAGAATTTCTGCAAAAAATCTATGCACAATGCAAAGGCCTCACTTTCCCCAAACCTCTGATAATCCAACCTGATGACGGGAAACCAAGAAAAATCAAAAATATGAACATATTTTATGATTCTTAATTTTATTTTGCACGTAAAATTTATTATACCAAATTTATGATTATTTGACTTGATACCTACATCATAAATAATGTACTGCTTATTTCTGTATAATATAAATTATTAGATGTAGAATATTATCAGTGGCGTAGCTAGGATTTTTGGGCCCGACAGCAAAATATCGTAGGGGTATAAATATAACATATCTTCATGAAAGTAAAGCAAACATTTTTTTGTGATTACATTATCATCTTACAATCTGACACTGCCGCTTTGTATGTATGTACAATGAATTTACTAATACAAGCTGAAACAAAAGTTCGAAATTTTATTTTTCATCTCCGGGTTTATTTGTGTTTTTGAGTGAGTGGATGTGAGACCCGGGGCCCCCTAATCTTCGGAGCCCCATCGCCTTGCGACCATTGACGCTATGATAGCTACGCCACTGAATATTATGTAGATTATTACTGTGTTTTTTTTTCTAATTATTGAGTTTAGTCCTTTTGTAAATTTTAAATTTTTTTGAAAAATTAAGATTTTATTTTTAACTTTGTGCAATTTAGCAACGGAAATTCGGTCAGTTTTTAACGCAGTTGTCCGACATGTATTCTAATTTATCATTAACTTGATGACATTACAATAGAAACTTACATTTTTTATTAAGCCATTAATTTTTCATAAATCAATTTAATATAAATTTTCATCTTTCCAATTAAAACTCAATTAAAAATAAATTAAATAATCATACCAAAATAATATCTTTTTCATACAGCCTTAATTACTTTCCTTACACCATCTAAATATTCTAAAACTTTTTATAGTTATAAACGACACACTTTTTATTCAATTTATTATTATTTATTTCTATTCAATAAATATCTATTAACTACAAAACTTATAAAAATCATAAGAGCAACTTAAACATGACTTGGTAGGCTCAACGCTGTAGGCTTTGTAATTTTTTTTCATATTCAAGTAGCAAGGCTACAAACAAACATTTGCCGCGTCAAACATATTAATGAATATTTAAATATTTACCCAATGAAGTAATTTTTCAAATTAATAAGTAGGTACATATTTTTATAATAGCAATTCTAATTTTATAAAATCAAAAATGTTTGGGCGATTCTTTTTGGGTTAATTTTGTATCTATACACGTGTCCGTTTTTTAATAACATTTTGTAGCTTTTAAATCACAGAAATATAAACGGAACAGATTTATGTTGTGTATTCTTAATGTGAATGTCTGTATATATAAAGATCTTTCTAGAAAAACATTGCAAGAAGATAATTTTATAAAAACGTGTTTTTTACAAAAAAACATATTCCTTGCCTTATTCTTGAATATGTTAAATTTCGCTGCTTTATATAACAAACAAATCAACATTAATTTATTGCTAATTTTTTCTAGCTCTAAGATTTTGGAAACTTACAAAAATCTTTTTTTGGTTTGAATGATCTTACAGTTTCGGAGCGATCATTAACTCATACTACAAATAATGATCCGCTGTTTTTAAAATTATCTGGAACAGAAGAAGAGGAGAATGCCAATTTTTTTTGGCCAAATGTAAGGCCAAATGGTAAATAAATCATTTTTGTTGAAAAATCCGAATTAAATCTTTGAACGCATATATCTCAAAACTACATTTTTAAACTAACCGTAGCATAGCTTTGACAGATCTTACTTAATCAATTTACAAAAACTGTAGCTTCACAATTACATTATATCGGAAAGTGCATACGGATTTTATGTTTTGTTTTAAACTTTTTTGTTATAAAGACATTTTTACCTAATAGGAGTAGCTTTTCAGATTTTCTTGAAAAACTACTTATTCCTGTAAAAAAACTTAGCTTAGGATGTTTCTGTTCAATTTATTCAAATGGAGATATGCCATTTCGGATTTCAACTGACCGTAAATCGTGTCATTAGTCAGTGCTTCAAATTTAAGTATGCTTGAGTATGGTGAAATTTACATGTCATCTTCATAATATCTATGTACTTACATATTTCATACCATAATCAAACTGAATTGGGTTGTCATGAAACATTCGCAAGTTAATCCTCACAGTGGAATCTTTGTATGTATTCTCCTTACTTTCACAACGAAGACAAGAAAGGTAAATATTTAATTCCGTGCATAAGTACTAAAAATGTAAGTACACAGACCTACTAATACTTCAAGAGAGAAATTAAAAATTTTTCATTTTGTTTTTATATTTTTTTTACAGAAGAAATATTATAAGATTGTAAGTAGACAGAGCGTTTCAGTTTTTATAAAATTGAAATTGAATTGAAACTTCTACCTGATGCTATTGAACCATATACAAGTAATTTATGTTATTTTAATATTATAATATATGAAAACGTATATACTTTAGATTCATCAAACTGCAATCTACCGCTGGTCTACACCGCCCCATATTTAATCTTGCGATGATTCCACGCTTTTCCAGACATCTAACGAAGTGTAAGTGAATGTAGTTTAATTCAATTTATTAAATCGGTTTTGCAGAACTTTATGTAATTTTAAACCTTATATAAATTATTGGTCAACAGTGCCAATTTGTTCTTGTTACATATTTTGCATATTGCACGTTTTCAATTAAAGCTATTTATTTATCGACACTTAATTTTGCAGAAAGATCTGTTGATATATTTTACGCAGAGAGTCATTACTGGTTTCATTTTTAAAAAGCTGCTAGACAGACTTTCACCGATTGGCTGCTTCAAATGCTATCAAAAAGTTTCTAACTTTTACCATTTTAGCCATTTTGAATTTTTAAGTCTCGTCAGTAAATTTACATATCTAAGGCGTAATTAAGTGACGCACAAATAACGTTTATCGAATTACTTGATCAGACCCAGAGTAAGTGCGTAAAACATTAAAAAGCATAACGGTAGAACAAATTGTTTTATTAAAAAAAAATTTTATTTTCGCAGCCTACTTTTCATTAATCTTAAGTGTTATCAATAACAATTAACAATAGCAATTCACTCATCTCATAAACTCAGTCTTCAGAGATGTGCAGAATGGTTTCGTGAGTTCCTCTTTAAACAATACTTTAGATTTAAGATTATATGGAGAAAAATTATATAAATTAATTATATCACAATTAAATAAACAGTTATTTATTTTTATGAAGTAGATATACGAGTATATTGTTTGAATACGTAACAATACTTAATTATACTTCTTATGCTGCATTCTTTGACAAACTTATACGTAAATAACAATAGTACTTTTGATGGTACGTAATTGATAATAGAAGCATACATAATAAATAAAAACTAAACTTTGTGTATTCCTTTCTAGTATAAATCTATAATTATTTTGTTACAGTTATAATACGTAAACTGTCTAGACAATTTAATAAATTCTGAGAAATTGTGAATGAAAATTTTATTTAGGGCAATTATTTGTTATGCATTAAAACTATTATTATTGTTTTATTACTTTTACTTTTTTGACAATTTTTTTTTTAATATAATGAAGCGTTTTTCAATTTACAATTACAATTTTTAACTTCCCAAGCTCATTTAACTTCAAAAATCTAATATTTTCATAAGTTTTAAGAACGGGTTTTTGAAGGTTTTCAATTTAAAGCTTGATATTGATGATGATAGATGTTGCTCAGACCATCAAATTGGACATACATCAGAATGTAACTTATCATTCTAAATTTTATTTTTATCGTTTGTTTTCATATTTTATTTTATAATTTCTGTAATTGATTTTTAAAATTTTTTAAATTTAATTTTTTTAATTTAAATTAAATTTTTAAAAAAACATTAATTTCGAATTTTTGGTCAAAACGCTAAAGAAACAAAGAAATTATAGCCTTCTGGATAACTTGCACACAGTAAATCTCAAGAAAAACAGGCACTTCCAATCAGCCTTTCTACCCATGCACAGAAAAAAAATGGCAAGGAGCGAAACTTGGTAAAAACGAAAGAAGAGAAAAGCAACACTTCACGTTACAAAAAGTGAGAACAGGAATAAAGAGCAAAATGGAACTTGGAAATAATCGACGAAGGTTTTCCGCGAACATAGGAAAGACAAAAATCGTTAAAACAAGATAATATAGAACTCCAATTATTAACATCACCATGTTCTCAACTTGACATGAAATAAATAATTTTAATCAGAAATATAATGTTTTTAGATCGCTGATCTACAACGAACATTTAGAATGGTATGTAGATTTTTAATACTTGCCGAAAGTTTATACAATTTTTCACTTGAATTAATTCAATTGTCAATAATGTATTAACAACTTAAAAATTATTAATAATTTATAATTCCCTGCAAACTATTTTCGTCAAAGTACTGATAAAAATTATGACCTCGTGACTACCTATAAATTTTGGTCAAAATATATTTACTGACGTCAGACCTATCAAAATTTTGATAAAAATAATTATGGAAATTTTAACCGTGGGATACGAACATTGCCCATAAATTTTGGTCAAAACATATTTAGTGACTTCCGACTTGACAACATTATAGAATTCTGCCGTGGAACAAAGGCATAATTGTACTTAAATGTGGTTATTTTTGTCCAAGACCAAAGAGTAACATGTATATGTTACGGTCAATGATGACAACTCGGTCATTAAGGTCAATGGCCGGACAATGACGTTAGTGCCCTGCTCAACTGGACATTAACGTTAACGTCCGGCCAATAACGTCACTAACCGTGCATTTTGGGCGATGTTGACATTTAAAATTTCATATGTGGTTTTTACATCATTGTCCGGGCAATACTTATTTGCCCAATACAGAGTGGGCGATGATGAAACTATACTCTTTTCTAAATGTGCGTGTCGCGCCAGCAAACAAATTTGCAATTCAAAATGCCATGGATCACTCTCATGCCAGAATAAAAATGATTAATTTAAAAAATTTAATTTGATTATTTTTTATTTTATAATTATTTTTTAAATTTTTGTTAATTTTTATTATTTTTGTTAATAAATGATTATAATACATTAGAATACAACGCATGCAACACACGTAAATGTCAAATTGCCAATTTGCTGTTATAAAAAAGATAAATATTAAAACAATTAAAGAAATAATCATTTATTTATCATAAAAAGTATAGATAGTATCTATGTCATAATTAAACCTAGCTATGAGGCGAGATAACATTATATAGAACATATAACAAAAAAAATTTTGCTTTGTCTGACTGGATCACACTTGGTAAAATGTGACCAGTGAATAATGATTATATAAACTCCAATCAACTTCACGAAACAAAAACAAAACGAGATTCTTTGAAAACAAATCTAGGATTTACACAGTATTCGAGATTTAAAATTTAACAACGTCGCAAGCTAAAGAACTGATTTTCTTTTTTCTCGGATTTATCCTTTAATTTTATGATTTAAATAGATACTACATAAAGCAATTCTATTGCTTGCATTGAGGGTCAATCACATGTTAAATTTGCAAATTAAATTTTTTTTATTACTTTCTTTTTTTATTAATTTTAATTTTGATTAACAATTTCAATACTTATATAAATTTTATATATTGCATCTTGTATCTGTTAATTTATTTTTAAAATTGATTTTCAATCTTATTTGAATTTAAACGGGCAAGCAATAATGGGGCAATTTAATTTCTAACACACGCGTGTTCCCTTTTTAATTTTAACTTTCATACTTCTGAAAAATCTTTTATTTTTTTAAATTAATAAAATTAATAAAATTAAAGTTGTGGTAATTACAATGTGTATTGTAAAAATTCTAAATTTATACATCATATAAATTTTGTTTAGAATACCTGTACTAAATTTAAACTTGTAGGCTTTAAAAATATTATAATATCAAACATAGACAAACAAACAAACATAAACATAAGATCATAAATAAAATTGTAAACCGTTATTTTATTTTTAACTTGGTATGGAAACTAGAACGAAATTTGATTGATTTTGAATATTAAGTGAAGTTATTATTAAGAAACCTGTAACTTGAAATTAAATTTTTTGCAATGATTATTATTTAATTTAGTATAGCACCAAACAGTTCCTTTCTAAAACCTTTCTTCGATAATAAAATTACAGATGATTTACTATTTGGCCCAGAAGCAGCAATCAATATATTATTGCAAATAACATGTTTAATAATGAAATAATCGATCATGGAATTATTAATTTACCCAAATACAAAGCATTCATCAATTTGAACCTAAATTTTGGTTCCCATTGTTACTTCAACTTAAGTATGCAACGAAACAAAATTTTGACGAAGCGTGTATTTATAGTATAATAATAATTAATTTTGAAGTAATGCAAAGAATGTAGGATAATATTATAATTATTATGTATCATTTGAAAATACGATCGTATATATGTACCTACCTATATTTAACCTGTCTACACGTACTTGTAAATGACACAGAATCACGAAGAATTGGCATTGCAGAATTGAGCATGTTCGATATTAAAATAAAAAATTTACTTGTGTAGAACAAACTACTTTTAAAAATTATGCCAATGCTATTTTTTTCTGTAACATAATTATAAGGTAATATAATTTAAAATATATTAACCACCCAACGCTGTAATAAAAAAGTCAATTATTAAATAAATATTTTAATTAAGGCATACTAGAGACAAATTAAAATACAAAAAAGTTTCAATAGCTTAATTATTTTTATGAATACCATTTATAAAATTATAAAGCAAGTTTCTATTTTTTCAAATAAAATTTGCTAAAATAATTTACTCTTCAATAATTTGTTTTGACCAACTAAACCTTTCTCTATTATTAAGTAATTGCGGTTTGAAAATTACTTTTTTAGAATGCAACGGTTAAGACCATTGCATGTTCTTATTTTCTTTTTATTATTTTATATACTAATAAAATATTATCAATAATACAAACTATATTAGTAGGTGCATTTTCAATATTGTTCTGATATAAATATGATATATTGCATCATATTTATTATTTTCTGTGAAGGTGCAACTTAACTATTTGCCATAATGTTTGCCATATGACAAACATATATGTTTCGTGAAAAATGAAAAACATATTTGTATTAAAATAATGCTCTGCAAAGAAATGGTAAAATATTTGCCATGACAAAAACAAAACATTTATTACAGTCATATTTTGATTATCGCATATATATGTCAAAACAAGAGCGAGAAGAATTGTATTTGGGCTCAGATTGAGAAGAAGCTGAAAACAGAATTAAGCCTTTGTTTCTCATATCTCGCTGACTTTAAAAGTATTAAAAATCTAAAACTCAATTTTGGTAAGAAGCCATCGACTGGATGACACGGAGCTGAGAAGTTTTTGGTTTGTTGACTTGAATGAATAAATGAAAGACATTAAATTATTTTTCAGTTCTCCGCTTTTATATGTATGTATGTATCAAGCAAAGTTTATTTTTGATGTTGACTGCATGACCCAAACTACATTGTCATTTTTATCATCAATTAAATTAGAAAAAAATTGGGTCAAATTAGTACGAAACTATAAAATTTATATCTTACTTATCAAAGTTTTTTCTTGCATAACAAACTAAAATGCAATTAAATTTTAATTTGAAATGAAAAAAAAAATTAATTTGTTTGGCATACAGATTGTCAAGAAATATCTTATTAGTGACTTGAATATAATCTTAATTCATAATTCTGGGGTAAGATTTTATTATTTTGTTGTTGTTTTAAATTTAAAAATATTTTTTATTGATAATAAACTTCCTTTGGATTATTAGATTACCATGCACTAGAAAACTGATGCAAAATGTCAATTTTTTTCCAATTAAATTCAGAAATCAAGAATAAATTTAATTTTTGATTTTTGAAATATTTTAGTGCCTTGTTTATATTCTGTTTAGAAGCAATTGATATTTTTAATCATGACAAAGCAATAAACCAATTCATCCTGTACTCTATGCAACATCTTATTTTTGGGCCTCTTACTGAATTTTAAGAAATATCATAATTAAAGTAATTAATTATTATGATATAACAATTTTTTCTTTATAAATACGTTTTGGTCTTTTCGAAAACTTCTCATTTACGAAAATATCATAAAAGGTAATATAAATTTAAAACTTTTTAATTTTATAAAGTAAACGTTAAAATATCTGCTAAATAAAATTATGATAACATAATTGTTATTGAAGATAAAGCGAAATTGATTAAAATATAAGTTAAAGATTATCTATAGTTAAATAAATTATTAACCATATTTTTTTATGCTTTCATCAAGAGTTTCAATAAACAATATGCTATTTTTGGAAGAATTAGCACTAAACCTCTTTCTAATATTTTCATGTATTAAAATATTTCATATAAATAGCTATTCGTCTTAATTATTAAATTCAATTATATATTTTTTGAGAATTTGAACTTTCGGTTAATAAAACTACTGTGTATTCTACGTTTTGCTCTACTGTATTGTGAGCCTTTTTATCTGAAGATATGGAATGGAAATTAATAAAACAGCACATATTTAGTTCTATTAATCGAAAGTTCAAATTCATAAAATAGTATATTATTTAATGAGTGTATAATGAAGGCCATATTACACGAGAATTGTTTACAACACGAGCGAACGCAGTAAGCGAGTTTTGTAATAATTCTCGTGTAATATAGCCCATTATACACGAATTTAATACGATTCTTTATCTACGACTGTTAAACAATAATAATTAAGACTGCATTATATAATTATTAACTTTAAGTTGTATCGTGTTTATTAATTTTCAACTATCGAATCAAGTTGCCATTTGTCATTTACAAGGAAAACAAATAAAAATTGCCAGCAGCCGTGGATAATGAATGCATTATCCACTGTAGAATATGAGCTAAGTTATGTATTCATGGTTACACATTGTTTGACAGTCGTAGATAATAGTATATTACTGGCCAAGCATAGAAAATGATCCGTTACTGGGCGCGCAGCTATATTAAAAAGTTAGCGTAGCGAGCTTTTTAAAGCTGTAAGCGCAGTAACGGATCACATTTCGAGGCGAGGTGAGTATACTTTTTATCGGAAAACATAAAATTATCAATTATATCAAATATTAAAAAACATTGTTTAAATTACAAATTGTGACAGATGAGACAAATTTAAACAATGTCATTAGAGCAACCCTCTATGGCGAAGTGCAATAAGCGATTGAATCATAATTAAATCGTTTGGCGATCGCCAGTTCGAATCCCACGTCGGACAAATTTCTATAATAGAATTTTTTTATAATATAAATGAATTGACTTACAGAAGTAACAGAATCGACCATTAATAAAAACACATTAATGGTCGATTTTACATTATTAGTCGATTTGTGAGCTGACTAGGAATGCTTCGTTTTGGCTGCCGGGTGGACACTCGGAAAGCATCGCTTTCGTTATGTTTTCCGATAAAATATATTTATCTACGACTATGTCAAACAATAGTGTCATTATATCGTATGTGTAACTATGAATACATAATTTGGTTCATATTCTACAGTGGATAATGGATTCATTATCCACGGCTCCTGTTCATTATCCACGGCTGTTGGCATTTTTTTATTTATTTTCTTTATAAATGACAAATGGCAACTTGATTCGATAGTTGAAAATTAATAAACACAATACAATTTTAAACTTAAATAATTAGATAATGCAGTCTTAGTTATTGTTTAACAGTCGTAGATAAAGAATAGTATTCAATTCGTGTATAATGAGCCATATTACACGAGAATAATTACAAAACTCGCTCACTACGTTCGCTCGTGTTCTAAACAATTCTCGTGTAATATGGCCTTCATTATACACTCATTAAATAATAGACTATTATTGTCGTATTTCAAATTCATATTTTCATAATTTTGAGTTTTGAGATTTTAATTTTTTTGATTTGGAATTTTATTTTGATTTTGTAAATTAATTTGTTATGATTGTAAATATTTGGTATTTTGTATGTGCGCGTCAAGTTTTAAGTTGGTAAGAATTTTGTAAAATGGAAAAGATTAGTCAGGTCCGGCAAAATGGACGGACGCGTTTTGCGGGAGATCCCGTAGAAATTTGATTATATAATATTTTGATTATTGTGTGAATATAATTTGATTAAAAAGAGTGAGTAGAATTTTATTTAGTGGTTTGAGAGTTTGATTTTGAATTTAATTGCATAATTATGATGTTTTATTAGTTGGAAATTAAAGAAAATTAATGCAGGATTGATAGTGCGAAGCGCATGGTCGTTATCACGCACATTTAGAGAGCCATTCACGATTTGAAATTGTATATAAAAATTTATTTTAATAATTGGAATATTTTGGAAAAATTTAATTTTATGGATATAAGAATTGGTTCAATTAATAAAATTTTGAGTACCAGGCGTAAAATAAATACTTCGGCGATCAAAATATAAAGTAGCCTGCGTGAGCAAGAGATGGGTGAATCTAGCTACGATTGCCCTGTATTAAAATTACGGGAGTCGAGCGAAATTTATCGCAATATACAAAGTGTCACAAGAACTCAACGTCATCCCTTGAAGAGCTGATAGACCCAGGACATGACTGACCAGAAAGTCAAATATGACCTTAGTAAAATATCGTTTTAATTTTTTTGATATTCCCAAAAATATAAAAGTGAATTCATCTCGAAAACAAACGATGCTTATACTTAGGTCAAATTTTGATATTCAACTATCAGTCATCAACTAGTCTATCAGTCCTTCAAGGGACGACGTTGAAATTTGGGACACCTTGTAAAATGATATATTTATAATATTATGCACGAAAAAATTTGCTTTTAAATTCTGAAATTTAACACATAAATTTATCAAGCTTGATAAATTATCGAGCTCTCACTGGAGCTTGAGAAAAAAACAGAAAAATAATATTTTTTACAGAAGTAGAAAACTGGCGTATTTACCAAAGAACACAGCCAGTAATGCCACCCAATTAAATTATTTAAATAAATTAATTATACTGAAAAATTTACTACACTGCCTATTCAGGGTTGCCAAAAATAATGTTTTTTTTTTAATATAAACCATTTTATAAATCACTTTGTCATGTAAAAGCACTTTTTTCTATGTGTTGCCGTCAAGAATTCATTTTGAAATGCAAAATGCTACAAATACATTTTTTACAAATGGTTTCGCATGTTTGCATGTACATACATAATACATATATAGTATGTAATAGTATAATATGTAAACGAATCACTGTCATTTGTCCGACAATCATTTGACCGACATATTTATTTATTTATTTAGCGTATGGCAAATACAAGAAGAAAAAAAGAAAAAAGTAACTACATGTCAATTTGGGACATGTAAGTATTATGTATTACATAAAGAATAATATTGAGAATGCCCGTCTGATATCAACCAGCACTACAGATGACATCTACACCGTCACCATTGGAATTGATACCGACATATTATTTAGCCGACATATCAGTTTTTATATAATTCTAACTATTTTTGAATCCAACCCTAGTTTTCGGGTTTTGTGCAAGTCTCTAATTCGCGATTTACATTAAGAATACGCCACCCCGCGGAATAATTTCGAACTAAGCCAAAGCGTATGATTCAATTGCATTTTACGTGATTTTTTACTCAAAAACATTTGTTTATGCGTATTTATCAATCAATGTGGTGAATTATGTTTTAATTATTAAGTTGGGAAGTAATTTATTGATAATTAGTGTATATATAGTAGTGTTTTTGTATCAATTACTGCAATCTACTAAATAATCTTTTTAAAATACTAATACAGGGCATTTTCTGGTTCAGCACACATAATAAAGGTGAAAGATCACTAATTAACAAAACAAATGACAAAAAATATAAGAACACTCTAAACTTTTTGTAAAATTTAACCATAAAAACATTGAAGTGTACGCTTTCATCCTACCATGTTGTTGGTGATAACAGCGCCCCCAACGTTAATGTAAATCGCCAATAGAAAGTTAGTAATTTGGTAACCCTAATTTTAATTTTTATTTCCGCTTTGATAAATAAAACTATAAAGCAAATTCATACTGTTCTTTTGTTTTTTGTGTTGACTTTATTAATACGAGAATCCTAGTTAGATTTATATTAAGTAATTAAGGGTACTTGATATTATTTGTGAATTTCCATCGGATGGAAGTACATCTGATGTATTTCTAGTCAGAGCGTTATTTTTACCCAAAATATTTTAATAAAAAAAAAGGTTTTAATTTATAATTGACGTAGAAATGTCACCTTTTAAGTAGAACTTTTTAATAAAAAGTTATTATTATCATTATTAAATGATTTATTCTTTTTTTATTACGAGTTGATGATATTAATGGTAAATTGAAATAAAATGCACTGTACTCGTATGTTTATAGTATATAGTTAATAAACATACGAGTACAGTGCATTTTATTTCAATTTACCATTATTATTTATTAAACTTCTAACTGTAAAAGAAACAAAAAATAAATTTTGTGTTTCAGTATCTATTAATATTTATTTTCTTATTTAAAATTTTTATTTAAGGAAAGCATTTTTTAACTACAAGGTTAACGTACTAAAATTTATTTTAACGTAGTACTAAATTTATTTATTGTATTAGATGTGAAAATTTAAGTATAAGTGTGTTTTAGGAATTATTTTGTCACTCTTAATTCAGCATTAGAAAATTGTAAATGTTAATGTTATGTAAATTTAAATGATAACAGCCTACTTAAAAATGTATTACACATTTATTATATTTTACAATAGTTTTGTTGTTTCAACTCAAAATTAATTGTATAGTAATGTAGTTGGTCTGTGTAGTTGCGAGTAGTAACTTCTGAATTTTTGAAAAAGTATTGAAAGGTGGGTACTATTTTGTATTTTGCACTCCCGGGATAAAACGTAAATATTAGTTATCTATAGTAAGCGGACAAAGAACATAAGTTACGAATCATTCACTAATTTCCACAATTAATTTTTTAAATTTTAAATAATTATGAAAAATCAGGTTTAGAAGTAGATCTTAGAAGAAGTAGAATCAAGGGTGCACTTGATAGTGGGTGGGCAAAATACACAGAAATGGGTATTTCAAAAATACAAAATGCATTATTAAATTTTAACCAATGAGATTCACGAAAATTTAAAATTTTAAAATAAAACTTCCAGCAATGGAAGTTTTTTTTGGTTTTTACATATCTCAAAAACCAAAAGTCAGATGAAAAAATGTTTCGCACAATGATAGCGAAGGTGAAAGATACTGCATAATTGTCTTTTTTATTTATTGACCTTTTCAATGTCATTTTAAGGTCAACTTTGTTTTTTTAAATGGCACATTATTTTTTTAGCATATTAATATTTTGCATAAGAAAATAAACAACTTCTGTTGGAAATTTTTTTTTATCCGGCAAAATATGAATCTGCTAAAAAATTTTAATTAAAAAAAATATATAAGAATTATATGTACTTGTTTTTCGTTCGTGTAATACATAATATAATACATATATATATATACAAGTACATATAATTCTTATATATTTAAAAATACTATGATCAAACGTTATTCCTACATAAAAAAAATAATTAAAATTATCTACACATTTTGACTGTTAAATTTTTCTAATTTATTTAAACTTATAGGCGGAAAATATGGCGACTGATGCTTTAGAATTGGCAGTCCTAGATCATCACGAAATAAGCGGTATTAATGATTATAAGGTAAGCAAAGAATAGTATATTCTGAAACTATAATATAGTATATTCTGAAACTATATAGGAAAATATGTGCAAAAATTCAGATCGATTGCTCGCAAAAAAGTTTACTCATTTGACAAACTTGATTTTTGTTGATGTGTAAATAAATTGAGTTCAAAAATTTGGTAATAGATGTCACTTTAAATAGTAGTCTATTCTTTGCTCTAATTGGTCTAATCTGTGCGAGAATAATTATTCTCGCACCGATATCGGTGTGAGAATAAAAAATAAGAAAGAATGTAGATATTCTGTATTTAAAAATAGAATCAGAATGCCCATATTCTATGATAGTCGTATAGAAAATTATTTAAATATTACAATTACGATAATTATCTATGAAAATTTTAGTTTCATAAGCCAGTAAATGAAAAACATACATGGACTAACAGTCTTCATTTTATTATGACATGCGTCTCGTCGTCAGTTGGCCTAGGAAATGTATGGAGATTTCCATTTACATGTTATGAAAATGGAGGTGGAGCCTTTCTTATACCATATATTATTATTCTTATTTTGGCTGGACGACCAATTTATTATTTTGAAACTTGCCTAGGGCAATTCTCCGGAAAGCGAAATGTAGATATGTTTGAATCATGTGCTCCAGCTTTCAAAGGTACCTATGTGTGCAGGGTAAAAACAATACAAAAATAATTTTTCCAATTAAGGTGTAGGTTATGGACAAGCGTTTGTAATAGTATGTCTGGTTACATATTACTCCTCAGTGGTAGCTATTACCTTACATTATTTGATCCATTCTTTTAACACAAATTTACCATGGGCTCATTGTAAGGATGAATGGAATACAGATCAAATTTATTGTATACCTTCTGGAAACTCTGCTAATCATAGCTTAATAAATGCTAGTTATATAAGCTCATCAGAATTGTATTTTACGTAAGTCTTACCAAACGGGTTCCACGTCAAAACGTCGCGGATTTACAATTGAAAACTGATATTTGTTAGAAAAATTAATTAGTCTTGTTATAAATTATTCCAAATTTTTCTGATCCGAAATTCGAAATATAATATATCACATGTAGCTTTCCATTCAGCTAATTTGCATAGTTTTGGTCTAACAAATCGTCGGCTTGGAGCAAAAACAAGATAACTCCATTTTTGGACAAAATGAGTTATCTACACGATTATCTACACGATATCAGATAATTGTACTAACCTAATAAAATTTTTATTAAGATATTTAGTTTTGAATTTGTATACTTTTACATTGTCAACTCAACATTCAAGTCGTATTATCTCAAAACTATCATTTTGGAGTTATCTTGTTTTTGCTCCAAGCCGACGAAATAATGTTTTAATTTTTCTTACATGTAAAAAAATTTAAGTTTTTATAACTTAATAATAACGTACTTTGGTGTAATACAATATTTTATGGTAAGATGCTTTTTCATTATAAACACCCGAAGTTCTGTATATTGCAATAAAAATATTTTTTAACAAAAATTTAAACATTAATATGACGTATTTTATTTAATAAACTATACAGCTAAATTTAAAATCCACGTAGTAATTGATTCCAATAAATAGTATTACGTCGGCTGAGAATTTATTTGTCATAAACGACAATTTTGACTTTTTTAACCTAAGCATACATTTAGGGGATTTCGGACCTGCTCTTTCGATTGCACTAATCAGAAAAAAGCTATCTCGTTTCATTGCTGAGATACTCAGAATGTTTTTACCGCATGAACCATGATTTTGAGCTGCTGTAACAATTTGTTTGCTGTATAGACCAATTCATGTCGTATACGTCAATTTTTCCACATAAAATTAGAATTTTAATTAGTCAAAATTTATTTGCGGTATGTAGATAGAGAATGGATATGCGGTATAGTATATGACAAAAACTTTTTTTAAATTTGTTTGCAGTACGTGTTTATAATTATTGTGGTATGTTCAAAATTGGAATGGATATACCGCAAACTAGTTTTAAATGATTTGAAAATTTGCAGTATATTACTGCATAATATTATAAAAGTTCGAATCAATATTATGATAAAACTGCAAAATACACAGCATCAAGCATGTCAGTTTTTCTAAAGTTCTCAAGTTAAACAGACGTGTTATGGAGTCTCCACCACCGAGTATATCGCCATCGTTGTTACAAAAAATTACATCTTTTTTGCGAAAACTTGAAAAAAGTCCTTGTCCCTCGATTTGTGGTAGCCCTGGCAAAAACATTATTTTCACCACTAGAGTTTTCACCAAAAAGTTTGACTGCTATCGACGCAGAAATGCGGAAGAAAATCGAGGGACAAGGACTTTTTTCAAGTTTTTGAAAAAAAAAGTAATCTTTTTTTTTTAATTTTGAATTTTTGGGTTTATCAAATGGTTCTATATGCTGTCAAGTTCTGTAGGGGCAATGTTTCTACATACAAAATTTGGTTGAAATCTCTTCAATACTTCAAGAATACTTCAATATTCACTCTTGAAGTTTAAACTTTGGCAGCTTGTAATTCTTGACAGATGACAGATAGAAATTTAATTTCACCTATTCTGAATAAAGCTTTTCAAGGTGTTTAAAATAACCTATCACAAGACAAAATCGTTTTTAAAAATTTTCTTAATTTTTTTTTAATTAAAAGCCTTCTAAGGTTATAGGAATACCTGATGAAGATAAAAGATATTTTGAAGCTTTATTAAAAATATAAAGTTGTATTATGCCTTAGCGAATTAAGAATTTTGTTTGTTTATAATTTTTGATACCAAATTATGTAATAAAATCATTTCTGAAGCACATTAAATTATTTAATTATCATCAAAGTGAAATATTATCAAAATCTTGTTAAGTTAAAAATATTGAAAATCTTACTGTTAAAAAGCACTAAGTTGATAGTCTGCGACATCTAATATATATTATATGTTTCGAATTTATGAATCTCGTCAGGCAGACCTAGAAAATCAAAATCAAAATCAACCCGGGCAATATGAACTCAATATAAAATATAAGTCAAATTTGTTTGACATTTATAATTAAAAATTCCTACTACTTGATTCCAAAATTAGTTGAAAAAAAAAAAAAAAAAAAAAATTTTTTCAACTAATTTTGGAATCAAGTAGTAGGAATTTTTAATTATAAATGTCAAACAAATTATATTTTATATTGAGTTCATATTGCCCGGGTTGATTTTGATTTTGATTTTCTAGGTCTGCCTGACGAGATTCATAAATTCGAAACATATAATTTATTAGATGTCGCAGACTATCAACTTAGTGCTTTTTAACAGTAAGATTTTCAATATTTTTAACTTTACAAGATTTTGATAATATTTCACTTTGATTATAATTACATTTGTTAATAACTATACATTATATTATTTAATTATCTTATTCAAAAATATATGTTTTCAAACCCCATCCAGCTGAAAGTAAATTCTCCCCTATATGAAATTTACATAGTATTTCACTATAATTATGTTATTTTAGCTGTAGTGAAGTAAAACACAAATAACACTTTTGTTTTTCCTTTTGCTTTACATTTAAGAATTTGTTTAACGTATGTATATCAAGAAAATTTGCCGTATACCCCTATAAAATTCCAACTTGTCATTTTAATGGCGTTTACGGCAAACTCATTCCGAACAAATTTCTTAATATCTTCTAAAGTAAATTCGTCCCAGCTTTAGAAGCACTTGGGTAATAATAAGAATTATTGTAATAATTTATAAAAAAAAATTGAAAATCCTATCGGTTAGTTTTTCCAATATATGTGTTGAAATATTAAAATTCAATTTCTGCAATTGTAAAAAATGGCGTTTACCGCAAACCAATTCTCAGCCGACGATTAGATAAATAAATAAGTACTTCTTTGCGTTTCTGAAAAACAAACAAATTTATTTATTACTCAATTATTTACTTGTTCCAATGTATATTTTTCTTAAAATTAAAGATGTCATTCCTTTCAATTTATTGACATACGACCAATCGTTGTTTGTCCATTTGTCGCATGCGTCTAATTATCGCTCGCGTTCAATTGTCGCACGTCGAAATATCGACGACGTTTTGACGAGATACCTACCACACGTATCCCGACATTTTTTAATATAATTTTTATAGAAAGGAAGTTTTGCAAGAAAAGACCTCTATCGATGATGGTATAGGTTGGCCCAATGGATTAGCCGCTTGCTTACTGTTTGCAACTTGGTTACTAATATTTGTTATAACGTCAAGTGGAATGAAAAAATCCGGAAACGTATTTTACTTTTTGGCAATTTTTCCTTACGTCGTTATGTTTATTTTGCTAATTCGGGCCGTTACTCTTGAGGGTTCTGCTAAAGGAGTTTTATTTTTCTTTAAGCCACAGTGGAGTAAATTACTAGATGCAACCGTGCGTTTTTCACTATTTCTCGCTTTCAAAGTAGTACTAATCAAGTTTTATGTAAATTTAGGTTTGGTACAATGCCCTCACTCAGTGCTTCTTCTCTTTAAACATAGGAGGAGGTTCCACTATTATGTTCTCTTCTTTTAATAAGTTTGATCATAATTTATACAGGTAAATCAACCAAGATATACGCGGTTTTATAAAAATGTAATAGTATAATTTTAGAGACACAATAATTCTCACAGTTTTGGATACTATAGCATCACTGATGTCTGGCATTATTACTTTTGGAATACTGGGAAATTTGGCTAGCGAACTTAATGTTGATATCACTAAAGTTATTACTTCTGGTGGTTCAACATTAGCATTTGTTACTTATCCAGATGCTATTGCTAAATTTCAAAGTGTCCCATGGGTTAGATTATTTTTCTTGTTATTGTTTTATCTACATACATATAGACAATTTTGTTTCAGCTATTTTCAATTTTATTTTTTGTTATGTTGTTTACTATAGGTCTTGGTAGTTTAATTGGTTTAACGTTTACCACTTTCATGCTAATTGAGGACAGTTTTCCGTCATTAAAATATCACCAAATAGCCTTAATAACAACTGCCGGAGGTTTTTTAATAAGTCTGGTTTATGTAACTCCGGTATCTAAAACATAGAAAATGAAATAATGACAAAAAGTAAGTTAACGAATTTTAGGGAGGACAATTTATTTTGACAATGGTGGATTATTTTGGAGTAACGTTTATACTTCTCGTTTTAACAACTGTAGAAGTGGTTATCTTCCTTTGGATATATGGTAAATTGCCTTCGATGACAATTGCTGTAATTTAATAAAATATTTTTAGGTTTGAAAAACTTTACATTGGATGTCGAATTTATGCTTAAAACAAAGCTAGGAATTTACTGGAAATTGTGTTGGGGAATTATTACTCCAGCTTCCCTAATAGCAATTTTAGTTTATTTCTTAGCAACTATACAAAAATTAAAATACGGGAACTATGAGTATCCAAATTTGGTTGTAAACTGTGGATGGCTGATAACGGCAATAGGTATTTCTCAACCGTTTATTTGGTGGATAATTTATTTATGTAAAAATAAAAGAACTAGTTGGAAAAAGGTAAAGTCTTATTTTTTGTTTATTTATTTATAATATTTAATTTCATCAATTATTAAAATTATAACAATAAAAAAGGTATTGGGTTGTTTTAAGAACTATCTCCCCTAATTAATTCTAATTATTTCATTTTTTAGGTCATACTAAAATCGTTTAGTTTTTCTAATTGGGGGCCACTAGAAGCAGAAACAATGCAAGATTGGAAAATATTCAAATGCAAACATAAAAGTTAAAAAATAACACTTTTGCAATTTAGCAGAATAGAGTAAAAGAAACAAAATGTTATACTGCCAACATTTTTTTTATATTACATTGAATTTAGGTTATTTTCTAAAAGCGTCTATTAATAAGAAATTTTTTATATTTTACTTTTTGTAATTTTATGGTATGGGTGAAGTTCTAGTTTAAATACAATAATATCAATCTGGCTTGGGATTTAAATTACTTTTAATAAATTTCCCCTCTTCACCCCAGATAAATCCACACAATTTCCAGAATCGAGATTTTCTGACTTTTTCTTATATGTCTTTCTAACATCAAGCTACCCGATAATTCGCATTAAATTGTGCTAAATTATTTAAAAAACAGTTTTTAAAAAACACAATATTCTGGTTATTTTAAAAACCCAATAAACATCTTTTAAATACCATAGTATCTACTCAGATTTCCAAACTATAAAATTAAATTTTAATTTTATTAAATTGTTTTGTAAAGCATGGAAAGACATGGCGCTTTGCTATAATAGTGTTATCAAACATGGTATATATTGCTGTGATTTACTCTATAATTTGTGTTAAAAAATATTAATTATTATAAATATATTTTTCATCTTTCAAGTTAATAAACATAAAATCGACAACATTCATGTAGATTTTTAAATACTTTATATTAGTTTTACCTTTTTCTTAAATAATTCTGTGGGTTTTATGGTACAAAGTTTAATTTTAATTTAACTTAATTTTATTAAATTTTAATGATATAAGCTTCATTCTCGGTATCAAATGTTTTTATTAATAAGTTTAAGTTAAAGTTAGTTGTGTAGTATTTACGGTGTTATTTTTAGTTATTTTAAGTTTTATTAATAAATTCGACAAATTTTTTTTGTTGATATAAATAAAAATATAGCTACTGGAAAGAAATAAAATATTAGTGTTAAATAAACAATGTATAAATAAAAATATTTTCCAAAGACGTGAATATTGGTGACTAATGACTATCGCCATGAAATTTTAACTGATCAGCTGTTCGAAGTATTATAAGAATAACATTGATGATTTGGTTTATTAGTTGTAAAGAAAAATAATAGAATATAATTTCTGGATTTATTTATTGTTATTAAACTCAAGAACTGAGCTACCATTTTTTATGAGTCGTGAGTATTGATGTGTATTCCGTCAAATTTCTATCTCGAGTTGATAGACCGAAACCGGTAAATATTATGTTTATTTTCTTAATAAGTATATTTTTTGTATTATCTGAGTTTTAGACTACAACTTCTGTTGGTAATGATTTTGGAAAATCCAGACATAAAAATCCACTTTCAGAGTCTTAAAGTTGGTTGTGTAGTATTTACGGTGGTGAGTCACCCAGGGAATTAAAATTTTTGTTCAATAACAATGCTATTTGCTAAATACTGTGTCAATAGTTTTATTGACTAATTAAGATTTGATGAGCAATTCGAATATACTGCGTTTTAATTTTATTTACGTTGATTTATCCTCTTCAAAAATATTGGAATTGAAAATTTGGAATTTTGGATTCAGAAAATATAGACAAGAAGATGTCAATATTTATTTATTTATTTATAACAAGAATACATCCTAATCAGCAGAGCTGGTATAAGGATTAAAATTTACATTAAAATATTAAAATATTATTTACAAAAATTTTTAGTTATTTTTTAGTATTTACATGTTCCTGAATTAATTTTTTAAATTGTAGTATTGTTTTGGCTTGTTGAATATGAATTGGTACCTGGTTGAATTCTCGTAGTGCATTATGTTCAGTAGTTCTTTTTCCCAAATTTGTTCTGGCTGTAGTAATATCGTAATCATTTTTATTCCTTGTGTTGTGTTGATGAATTTTGTTTCTTCTTTTTAATTTTAATAATTTTAAGATTATTGCCGAAAATGTAGCTTACCGAACGAATCGATAGAACATATTATTGCTGGTTGTTCAGTTTTAGCACCTACAGATTATCTTCACCGACACAACCAAATCTGTAAAATACTACACCAGCAATTGGCTTTAAAAGTAGGTTTAAAAATGAATGTCGAGCCTTACTATAAGTATACCCCGGATCATGTTCTTGAAAACGATTCCTTTATTTTATATTAGGACAAAATAATCTTGACAGACCGGGAAGTTTGTCATAATAGACCCGATATTATTTTAATTAATAAACAGGATAAAGATGCAATTATGATAGATGTTGCAGTACCTCTATCAAAGAATATTTTGACTACGGAATTAGAAAAAATTAGAAAATATGAGGCACTGATAATGGAGATGACGTTTGTTTGGCACCAAAAAAAAATTACTTTTGTACCTATTGTTATATCTGCTACTGGTGTGGTATCTCGTAAATTTAAAAATCACTTATCACGTTTAGACCTATCTTCAAAGTTATTTAGTGTAATGCAAAAAGCAACTATTTTGGAAACGTGTCATATTGTACGAAAATTTTTAAATATTCAAAACTAAGCGAAATTTATTATATTTTGTAATTTACTACCACATTCGTTAAGTTTTGTTAAAATGTTATGTTTTCAAAATTTAATGTTTAAAATAGTCTTATATGTATAATACTAATTAACAACAATGTTATGAACTCGGTCTTGTGCTTGCCACCGAACGTGTTCAAAAGAAACCAAATGTAAGATTTGATATTTCATAAATATAAATAATTGAGGTACTTCTTTGCAAATTATATATTTTTTTCAAATATTTATTAAATTATCAACATGTTTCGCTTGGCTTGTATGCATCTTCAAGAATTCAGTTTTTTTAAATATATTTTAAAAAATTATTAAGAATAAAATTTAAGTTTGTTTTTCATTTTTGTTTTTGAAATTCGAAAAATGTATACAATATACAATGTTTCATGACTGTTCAACCAGGGGTTAAAACTCAAATATATGGATCAAACAAATAGGTTGCTATTAAAATAAAAACAAAAATTATAAGAATTCTCATACAAATATTCCAGTAAAATTCTTGAAAGAAAATTTTCCCTAAAAGTATTACGGATAAGCCATCTATGAGTAGATAGCATAAGCAGAATTTTTGAATAAATTTAAAGCGAATCGATAAGGCAGAATAGTGCAAGTATCTAAATTAAAAATAAAACCAAAATAAATGCAACAACCAATAAAATCAATCATGCAGTACATTGCCGCAGTGTTTTTATAAACTAAATTATGTTTTACTTTAATTTACCGCGCTTTTTAAAATTAATTTAGAGGCGTTCGTGGAGTGTTTTTTTTTAAGGCGAATTATCGATTAATGAAGCAAAAATTCGTTCCGAGTGCATATTAATTTAAAAAATAGCAATAACCAATGGTGGGTGAATTAATTGTTATGAATTTAATTCAATGGAATGGAAATACCAGCCTCACAAAAGATAATATTGGCATTATTTTGCTTAGGAATATTGTCACTCTATTTGTCTTACACATTTAATTCGTGTTTAGTGTCGAATATTTCAAAATCGTTGCCAAAAGTAAGTATTTTATTTTTATAAATTTAACTCTCCGACAAAAATATAAATAGAAGAAAATATTAGGCAAGAAAAATTTTAAATTTAGAAAAGTTTTGAATTTTATTACAATTAAATTGTGCATATTTTATGTTGTTTTTTAACCTTGATATCTAATTAAACATAGCATAGGTAACGAAGGCCCGCGCTTTGCATAAAAATAAAACAATTTTTAGCAGAAATGTTAAAAATTTTATATTATTGTATTTTTAAACAAAATGACAATTTACCTAAATTTTTATGCAGCTATACTTTAATATAAATTTGAATAATAAAAGAACCTGTTTATATATACTGCGAATGTTTATATAATATGTAAAAAACAAGTTGACTATATTGTTTTTCCATTTTTGGAATCTACCAAATACTGCAAATATAGAAGTGACTTGTGAATTTATTAGCTATCGCAAAAGTTTTGCAATATAAAAAAAATCAACATTATTTGTAAAAATATAAATATAAAATAAAAATTTGGTTTTTTTTTGTTAACTATGTAGTATAGTTAAATTTTTATTTTCACTTGTTTCAATTTTGTTATAGTCAAGATATAATGTAATGCAAATTAACGAGATTCTCGGTTATGAAACGAATAATAGCCATTTGTGTGACTAGTAAATCAAAATGACTTTTATTTTATTTGTATTTTCATATAAATTTCTTTCAGTGGCGACACCATCAATTGATATCCAAAGATAGCACAACTTTACATTATGCAACATCAGTGCGCGTAGTTCCATTAATTGCAATAAACGAAACCGATGGCTCACCAAAATATCGTTTCCTTCGCCAGCAAGGTCTACAGCCAGCGCGACAGCTACCAAGTGCACTAATAATCGGTGTCAAAAAAGGAGGAACACGAGCCTTACTAGAATTTATTAGAATTCATCCAGACGTACGTGCAGCCGGAAGTGAAGTTCACTTTTTCGACAAACACTATTCCAAGGGCTTTGAATGGTATCGCAATCACATGCCCTTAACATTAGAAGGACAAATCACTATAGAAAAATCACCTTCTTATTTTATCACCAAAGAAGCACCTCGTAGAGTGCAACACATGAATCCATCCACTAAACTATTAGTAGTTGTTAGGGATCCCGTAACTCGCTCAATTTCCGATTACACTCAAGCTATTTCCAAAAAGCCAGAAATGAAACCATTCGAATACTTAGCCTTTGTAAACAACACGGTAAAAAATGTAGTAGACACGACTTGGGGTCCTATTAAATTAGGAGTTTACGCACGGTATCTGGTGCGATGGTTAAAATGTTTTCCACTTTCACAATTTTTATTCGTCAGTGGTGAACGTTTAATCGTAGATCCTGCAATAGAATTAAAAAGGGTTCAGGATTTTTTAGGTCTTAAACGAGTCGTAACCGAGAAGCATTTTTACTTTAATTCCACGAAAGGCTTTCCGTGCTTGTTCAAAAGTGAAGGTCGTAGTTCGCCTCATTGTTTGGGAAAAACGAAAGGTAGAAATCATCCACATATTAATCCCGTAGTTTTACAAAAGTTGAGAGATTTTTATAGACCTTATAACAATCGATTTTATCAAATGACTGGGATCAATTTTGGATGGACATGATTTATACAATAATATGAAACATCAATCTGTAGTATAAAGTTTACCTTCTACATTCCATTAAATGCTCAAATTTGTAAACAAAAGTAATAGTGAATTTTTCTATTTTTAAAAGAAAATTGTAATTTTCAATGAATTTCCGGAAAACCCTATTAGGTACTTGAAATATTTTACGGTTATGGACGCTTGTACCTAATACACTCAACCTATTCATAAAAAAAGGTACTATAACAGTTTTACTTCGTATGACCCTTCTTTTTACTTTTATAACTTTTATAGCAAATTGTTAGATATTACAAATTATTATGTATAATGAAACATTAACGATGCAGTTGATTTATAAGATTTTTGAGAAATTTTTATTCGTCTGTTGCACAAATGGGTATAGCATCAAATCATGATACCGACTATAGATATTACATATACATAACAACATAATATAATAATGAACTAGTCTAAGAAGTAGATATAAGCGAAGATATTGATATGTAATATTAACAGTACATATATGTCTTTATTGTTTTTATCGTTACGTATTTTACACCAAAAATATATTAGAATACTTTTATTATATTAATTATTAAATATTTTATTTTTATATTTTATTATGCTTGGATTTGAAAGTGAATATAATAATTTGTTATTATTTTAATGATCTTTGTATGTTTAAATATTTCAGATCGTTAATTTCTTTACATTTTTGTGATTTTGCAATATTAATGGTTGTGTTTTGTTACAATATTAATTTTTTATAGTATATTTTAATAAATGACTGAATAACCACAAATAACACACAATAAAAGGTGCTAGTTAGAAATAAATTGTTTTAGTTGAATTAATTATCTATTATATAATTTATTTACTATTCTTACACTCAAAAATATACTAATTAACAAATAGGGGAAAGTGAAGATACATTGAGCAATTTTTGATATAAGATTTTTAGCAAATTCAGTAAAATTCTTCTTTAGTAGCATAAAAAACAGCCGCTTAGCTTATTTGTTTTTGAAACAAAAACAGTGCAGAAGGGTACCTACTTCTTCAATGAAGTTTAGATGCTTGTTTTAACCCCTTTAGCATAGACTGTAAAGAAATTTTCAAATTGTAGGTTAAATTGATAAATTCCATAATTAATGTTGAATTCAAACTTGCTATATTTTATTTAAATGTTCTTCTTTTAGTTATAACCTTATAACTTACAAGTAGAGTACGATAGCAGAAGTGTAGTGTAATTGATATAATGTCCATGAATCTGATAAAAAAAAGTCATTTGGCGCTATTTTTTATGCTTATATGCTTATTTTTATACTTTTATGCTTAAATTTATTTTTAAGTTTTTTTTTGTGCTTATTTTAGCACATTTTCGATAAATTAAAAAAAATTGCAGTAGATACATAATAATATCCCAGTTGACATGGTTACGTCAAATCACGTGAAAATCACGTCTTTTGACGTGTTTTCGACGTCAAATCACGTGATTTTGACGTGATTTGATTAATAGTACTTACATTTTTTATTTCTATTTTGCTTACTGTAAATTTAATGTTCATAGTAGACAAAACGTTTTGGGTTTAGAAACAAATAAAAAGAGGTATAATGAAAACTTAGGTATTTTCAATGGAAATTTTAGTGAAGAAATGAAGCTTGAACTACCACAAAACCTTAGTGTGAAATTTAAGAACGCCCCAATTACCATAGTGTTGATGTAGAACGCCTTTTTTTTATTGTGTTACTTTTCAGAAAAATGTTATTAAAAAAGTTTTTACCTCGAATCAAAAAAAATTTTTTTTTTTATTGAATTATACTTATACTTAATTTCAATTTTTTTTTTACTTTTTTTAAGTGCTTATTAATTATTATGTTAAAGTTTAATGCATATTTTTATGCATATAATGGCAATTTTTTGTGCTATTTTCAAGATTTTTATGCTTAAAAGTCCGTACTCTACTTATAAGTTATAAATAACTTGGTTTGAAACCAACCTGAATTTTCTGTAAGTCAGCGAAATCATATGTGTATGCATTCCCTGTGCTTCCCCCCCAAGTTGTCCGACTTCTTTTGACCAATAATAACATTTTATTCAAGGTTTACGGGATTTTAATATAATGTATAGTTATTAACAAATGAAATTATAATCAAAGTGAAATATTATCATAATCTTGTTAAGTTAAAAATATTGAAAATCTTACTGTTAAAAGATTATGATAATATTTCACTTTGATTACGGGATTTTATACTGATCCTATTGCATCATTAGCTAAGAACTCGTTTACCCCACGCCACGCCACTCATCGCGACGCGCGTGACTCGACAGAAACGCGATCTCATTTACTCCACGCCACGCCACCCGACGTGGCGTCGAGTGGCGTAAAGCATTCATGCACAATAAATATAGGTAAGTTTCAATGCATCGCGACCTCACTTGCCCCACATAAACATAAGTTCATAACAGACGCAGGCTTTAAATTGAAAAAAGAGAAGTGCGTTTTCTTTCAAGAAGAAATTACATATTTGGGCCATAAAATAAGTAGCGAAGGTTTACGGAAAAACCCTTCAAAAATTAGTGCAGTGATAAATTGTGAAATACCGAAAACGTTAACCCAATTAAAATCGTTTTTAGGTATGATAAACTATTACTCCCGTTTTATTGAGAACATAACTCAAATGTTACAACCCCTCTATGAACTATTAAAGAACAGTAACGACAAACAACAACTCGGGTGGAATGAAAAATGCCAGACAGCATTCGACAAGGCAAAAGAAGCTATGGTTTCAGACAACGTACTGGTTCACTACAACCCAGAACTCCCACTTAAGGTTAGTTGCGACGCAAGTGCATATGGAGTAGCAGGAGTTTTGTCACATGTTTACAAAGATGGTACCGATCGACCCATCTGTTATGTTTCACGCACTTTAAATATCAGCGAGAAGAACTATTCGATGTTAGACAAAGAAGCTCTGGCAATATTTTATTCGGTTAAGAAGTTTTTTCAGCACTTGGTGGGTAAAAGGTTTATTTTGACAACGGATCATAAGCCGCTAATCTATTTGTTTGGAAACAAAAAGGGTTTGCCGACAATGGCGGCAGGAAGGTTGCACAGATGGGCAATTTATTTAAACAATTTCGATTTTGAGATTAAATATGTGCAAGGAAAAGATAATTCGAACGCAGACGGCTTGTCAAGATTACCATTAAACGAACCTCCACAAGTAAGTGCAGAATTTATCATCAATTCTATACATCAATTTTATACAGAGCAATTTTGAAGCACCGATTTCAGCGAAAAATATAAAGGAATCGTTAAAGGACGATGAAATATTGGCAAAGGTGTATAGGGAAATACTAAACGGTTGGAAAGATTACAGAATTCAACAAGATCCAAGTTTTAGCCCCTATATAAGCAGACAAAAAGAAACTGACACTGGAAGAAGGAATAATTATGTGGGGGCATAAAGTGGTAATACCATTACAGTTTCGTAAGAAACTATTAGAAGAATTACACATTGCACATAGCGGAGTGGTGAAGATGAAAAGCCGAGCGCGATCATATTTCTGGTGGCCAAAAATTGATGCAGAAATAGAAAAGATGGCAAGAACGTGCGAAATATGCAACCGATTTAGAGCAAATCCCCCCAAGTCAGAAGTTCTACGTTTCAAGGAAGCAGAAGCGGTGTTCGAAAGGGTCCACATAGATTTTTTCGGTCCAGTGCAGGGAAAATGTATTTGGTACTGGTTGATGCGTACAGTAAGTGGCCAGAAGTAGTGCACATGAGTTCGACTACCGCAGATGCAACGATAGAGGCTTTGCGACAAATCTTCGCAAGATTCGGAATTCCAAAGCAAGTAGTGTCGGATAATGGCCCACAATTCGCATCAGGCGAATTCAAAAGTTTTTGTAAAGCTAATGGAGTTATTCATAGTCTGAGCCCTCCGTACCACCCAGCTACAAACGGAGCAGCGGCAAATGCTGTCAAATCAGCAATGCAAAAGGCTTTGGAAGACCCAAAGAATTCGGACATACCAGCAAGCCGTATTTTAGCTCGATACTTACTAATATATCGTTCCACAGAACACTGCACAATAAAAGCAACCCCGGCCTATCGAATGTTCGGTAGGGAAATAAGAACAAGATTCGATGCGCTCAGACCACAAAAGAAAAAGAGGGTGCAAGACCAAGAAGTTATTAGAGGGGGAAGGAATCAGTTATTTAGGGAAGGAGACAAAATTTACGTAAAAGACTATAGAAACAAGAATAAGGAATGTTGGATTAGAGCAACAATCGCAAAGGTATGCGGGGTAAGAACATATACCTATGCAAAGTACCGGGCTATGGTATCTGGTGGAAACGACATCTAGACCAAATATTTAAGGCAGTACCAAGTCAAGAAGAAGAGACAATACAAACGGAAGAAATTAAAGAAGTAATATTGGGTCCAGATACAGAAGCAGTCACAGAAAGCAGCGAAAGAGAAAATAGAGAAGAACAAAAGGAAGAAGGATGCACTCCACAAGCAAGACAGCTGGACATACAAGAGAGAGAAACTGAGATGACAAATAGCGAATAGGAGGAAGAAGTAGAAAGACCACAGGAAGAAACTACACAAGTGGGCATGGTTAACCGCCCTCGAAGAAACATAACTAAACCAGCACGATACCGAGATTTGATCGACTAAAGGAATAAGAGGTGAAGAGTGTGATGTTTGAATTTAAATTGTAATAGTACCAATGGTTGGTACGCACAAGTACCAACAGTAAAATTGTAAATAAATGTAATGACCTTAAACCCTTAAACTAGAGAGCAACAACGCCAGATTCGTTCTGGGCATCGAGTATGCAAGTTAATATTTGTTGTAAATTTATAATCGTTATTAATTAAATAAATAAAATTTGTAAACGTTTGTCGATACATATCAGTTTATCCATTATTATTTATAAAATTACTAGAGAGACTGTAGAGTAATTGAGGACCGTTTTTTCAAAATTCGCTTTGCCAAAATTAAAAAATACTGAGCTTTATATCAAATCTATATAATTTTGTAGCGGCCTTTCAGAATCTTCTAACATGTATTGCAAAAAACCTTTAAAAGACACTATGAAAAACATTATTTTAAGATAAAACTTATCAATTAAGAATATCAATCATTGTAGTTTATTTAACTTGTTTTATATTCAAAGTTTTATCTTATTTATTTATTTAAAAATGTACAATACTTCGTTTTATATTTTCTTTTATTAGTTAGACGACATGTTTCGAATATATGATATTCATCATCAGGAAGTCAAAATTAAAATATTATTTGAAAATTATTATTATAAATTTGAAAATTGTTTTTAGAAGTTATTATAAGTTTTTCAAATTTATAATAATAATTTTCAAATAATATTTTAATTTTGACTTCCTGATGATGAATATCATATATTCGAAACATGTCGTCTAACTAATAAAAGTATTGTACATTTTTAACCTTTAATTAGGTATGCGGGGTGGCCACAACACCCCACGTGTTAATTTCTAAATTATTTAGTACTTCTAGACCTGCAAATTAGCTGATCACATTGTTACCTTCCTATTATTTATCGAATTATATATTAAGCTGATTTTTGCATATTTAAATTCACATAGAAAGCAGTAATAGATACTTTATTATGCGGGGGTGCTGTGAGCACCCCGGCTACCTACTTACGTTACAATTTCCGACTTTGTTTTGTCTGAGCTTTTATGCATATAATAGCATGCAATCATTTAATTTGTTCAGTGTGTTTTGAAAATGTTTCGCGAGGAACAGGACCGTATTCAGAACGCATTACAAGATATTATTTCTAATGATAATGATGAACAATTTATTGATTCGGATGACAATGCAAGTGATAATTGTGAACAAAGTGACCATCAAACAGACAGCAAACAATCATATTGTGACGAAAGTTTGCCTCAAAATAAACATAAATATATGATTGGAAAGGATTTAAAAACTAAATGGGGAAGAACACCAGCGAACACTGCTAAGAAAATGTAATTTAATTACTCATTTGCCAGGTTCTAAGACAGTAGCTAAATCAGCTAGAATCCCAAGAGAATGTTTCGATCTTCTTATTGGCGATTCAATTGTAGATTTAATTTTGGACTGTACAAATATTTACATAGCATCGATTGAAAATAAATTTTTAAACAAAAGCGTATGTCGGAAAACTAATTCGAGTAAAATCAGATCGCTTTTTGGGTTACTGATAATTGCCTGCACCTACAAGGAGGAAAACTTAATCATCAGGATCTTTTTAACAATGTTAATTTGACGTTTTCGAGACGTTTTTTTTTTAATGTAAAAATCGCTTTTACAGCAAAATTTTTTAGACATTTTTTGTTGGAAATTTCATTGCCTTCAATTTTGTTCATATACATTTTTTCATTTTGTTGCACCGTTTCCGACCGACAGCGACTTAAACAAGACTCGGTAAAATCCAAAAAATATTGTCATCTATATCTCGGAAACAGTGCATCATAATAAAAATATGAATATGAAATTTTTTCTTGTAAATTTTATTCTCTACAGTTTTGTTTATATACATTTTTCTATTTGGTCGCACTGTTTCCGAGATATAGATGATAATATTTTTTGGATTTTACCGAGTCTTGTTTAAGTCGCTGTCAGTCGGAAACGGTGCAACAAAATAGAAAATCGAACAAAATCGAAGAAAATGAAATTTGCAATAAAAAATATTAAAAAAGTTTTGCTTTAAAATCGATTTTTATATGACAAAAAACGGCTTCAAAACTTTAAACTTACGTTGGTAACATAGAAGTGTCCGAGTGCAGTGCCCAAACTTTACTTCATAATTTTGTATAGGCGAAATTGAAAATTTTACTTGTTTGCTTGTTTAAAGTATTATTCAGTCTTAGAATAATAAAATTATTTAATAGTTTCTCAATTAACTTTGTTTTTAAAATAACAAATGAAATTATTACGTGACGCAGTATTAATAAGGTTGTTACGAAGAGTAAATATTAAAACTCATAAAAACTTCTATTTAAAAGTCTTAAATTTTATTATTTTTACATTTGGGTATATAATAATATCCAATATAATGTGAATTTACCTATAATAGAAAAAATGAGTGTAAATTGTTACTGTAAATGTAAGTTTTAGTTGGGGTGTTGTGAGCACCCCACCTACCTACTTACGTTACGAAATGCAGCCTACCTAATTAAAGGTTAAATAAATAATATAAATTAACTTCGATCGACAAATCATAATTTTTATCTTATTGTTCTCACAAGCTAATAATTTATATACTTATTATGTACATTATTTTAAACTAATATTTTGTTTATATCAAATTCACTAAACAATAAAAACCGTTTTCTGAAAATTTTAGTTTTAGGACAAAGCGAGTTTTGAAAAACGGTCCTCAATTACAAATTGCAATAAATGCAATCCAGGGTGCGGAGATGAACTGCTCAACACAGGTGAAATCTTGTACTCTTCCTCGCCGCTACTGTTTTCTGTTACCCAATATTTTCCAATTAATTAATAAAAACTTCGATTAAGATTGAACGATATTTGATCAGATAAGTTTGATCAGTGATAAGAAAGTTATTGGTTATTTACATATTTAATTTTTAAATTAAATTAATACTATAAAATCAACAAAAACACTCCTATTTTTTTCATTGAAAACAATATTTGTTTTGAGAAGTTTAACGTTATTAATCAATTATTATTGCATATTATGCCACTGTTAAATCTTTTTAGTCGAATCTTTTTAGTTTAGATAAATGATTAATTAATGATTTATAAACAATTATGAATCAATAAGACTTTATGTACATAATATAATATACTTAAATTTAATAACGAAATCCTAGTCAGTTTATTAATTTTTATAATCAAAGTTGTTGAAATGTTATCCTTGTTCAACTTGTCTGTTTAGTTGCAATGCATGCAAGCCAGGCCTGCGAGGAACAAATGTGCTCTCGATGCGACTCCACGCGTCGAGTGGATCGGGACGTGTAGGTAAGGATCAAGTTACTAGGCATGGAATGGTGTGGAGTCGCGTGGGGCAAGTGAGATCGCCATGCATTGAAACTTACCTATATTTATTGTGCACGAATGCTTTACACCACGTCGGGTAGCGTGGCGTGGGGTAAATGAGTTCCTAGCTTTACTCAGTTAGGTTAACACATTTACACAGTAAAGAAAATAAATTCAAAAATATATAACGCGAATTGAGTTCGTTTGAAATAATTCGGTTAGTGTACTGCCGTCATAAAGGAAGGAAGAATGTAGAAACATAGAAAATGCATTTTCACAGTGTTTAGTTTTATTTTAAATCATTTTGAAGGTGTTAGACCAAACGTTTTGAATATTATATTAAAGCGTCGTTGATACTGCAATAGGACCTATGTTAGTATGCAATGCTATTTGAAATTAAGATGGCCCAGTATCCAAATTATATCAAAAAAAAAAACCTAATTCATCAGTTTTTCAGCTAAATCATTAGTATCAACATTGCTTCTGCCTTGCGGTTTTTCCCTCTTCTGAAAATTCAACGTTTTTTACTGAAGTCCTATTGCAGTATCAACGACGAAAGGAAATAAATGCTATTATTATAAAAAATAACAAAATAATCATAGTAATAAATTTAAATATTTTATTCATACAAAATATCAATTTTGCGTAAATAAAACTAAACATAATATAAGAAAAATTTAACAAGAAACTTAACTATAGGCACATTTTTCCAAAAGTGTTGACAACTTTCTGGCATCAGAGGGCTAAGATTCCTGATAATTTCTTCATTTTTAGAAAATTTAATACCCCTAAGAACTTCTTTAAAACCATTACCGTCTAATATAATAATAAATTAATATATAATAAATCGGACTAGTACATAAACGTCTGTTTATTTATTATAAATTTCAATTTCACAATAATCTGATAGATATGACCGTAAACCTAACATTTTCAATTTTCCAGTTTGCAAAATCATTGATTCGCATTTCGTTAATATTTATTTACCTTTGAATTTGATAGTTTTACAACTTCATTAAGATACAGCTTTTTTTATTTAAAATTGGAGTAACTTCTGCAAAATCTAATTACAAATAGATGTAGTGTTCTTGGCTGATTTCAAAAATATAAAAACTATATATCGAGAACATTGACTGCTTTCTTCCTAATGGCGGCATACGTAGGTTTGCTGATAAACGGGTAACGCAACGGTACCTATGTGGGAACGACTTCTCAATTTTAAGTCGCCATCGGCGGAATTATAAAGAACCATATTAAGTTGTGCTTCTTGACGTCATGTAATAACAAGTATATCTCGTTGGAGAGTTAAAAGCAACTCTTTGAAAATTATTGAGTGGGAATTATTTTGGAACAAGGTTTGTTTCAACTAAAGGAAACCATCATTTGTAAGTACATACTCTGATTTTATATTTTTTTATTGTTAATTAAATTTCAAAGTAAGCCCTGTGTGAATTCTTAAATCGCCTTGCGACTAATGTTAACTAATTAATGAAGATATTACTTATAATCGATAGCAATACTTGAGATAATTTCCATATATTTTCAGATTCAGTAATTATAATTCCCACATTTTAATTTTTGAAATACAAATTTTGTTACAATTAGAAAATAAAAGGTTCTCAAGTAAAAGCAAAAAATGTGGGGTAAGTATCCTCTAGTATCTAGTAGAACTTAATGGTAAGCCACTGTTAGAAGAAATATATTTTAAAAGTACAGGATATTCAAGGTGCATTTTTGTAATAGAAATTTTATACAAAAAGGTAGAACGTCAATAGAAAATAAATTATTTTAAAAAGTATATTAAAACAAATCAATTGTGTTAAAAACCTTTTTGTTGATTTTGAAAAAACGATGTAAATTCACTGCAATTAATTATACCAAATTCTTTTTTCTTCAAGTTAGGTATTTTTCTTGTATTTACTCCGTGTCCTCACATAGAATTCTACATTGTCAATGTTTTAAAAATTGCTTGTTCGTCTTCAAATTAAATTTGGTAATTGAACATTTCCAAAACAAAAATAACTAGAAGCTTCGGACTGTGCAAAGCTTACAAGAGATGGTAATTCCTGATTTAAAAATCCAATATTGGAAGGTAAAACATCATCTTCTCTGAAAAATAAAATGTAAAATTTTTTTGTACAATAAACAACATTGGCTAGGGACTTACAAAATATAGAGATTTAACTTGGACGTATTTGAATTTAAAGGTACAAAAACTTCGTAATCGGGTTCACATGTACCTTTTGATTTAAATTGTTTAGGTCCTCTTTCTTGTAATTTCGTAAAAATATTTTTTAAACTTTCACTGGATGAATTTTCTATTTTATCATTCTTTTCTTTCCCTAAACCTTTTTTTAATTTACACCTTGGTGGCTTAAGTGTTAAAATTTTTGATTCGTTATGTAATTTAATTCTTTTTGGTAACTGATCCAATCTTGGCGAGTATGGAGCTATACGAAAACCTTCGATGGCTATTTTCTTAAAAGTTAGATACTTTCTTAACGAAAATTTTGATTTACCGAGTAAAATATTATAGGCTTCTTGGATACTTAAAGGAACTTGATTGTATAACAATTCTAGTCGATTCTGCAATTAAATTTCAGTTTAAACCATAACGTGTGACTCAAACAACTCACAGTTTCTAATAAAAATAGTGCCTCTTCTGGGTAAAGATATTTTCCACTTTTGTTAGCAAAACCATAATTACTTAACGATCCTACAATTTTAGTAACTTCTGCTAAATTTAGTTCCATTAACCAGTTTGCTACCGATCGAGCACACCTTTATAATAATAAAGACTAGAATATTGTTAGTGATGAAAGTAAACACCTGCATACCTTCTGTCCACACGTTCATAATTAAGAAGACATTGTATACCTTCCAATGAATTATTTACCAATTCTTGTTCGTTTTCATTACCACAAGGTAAAAACAGTTTACTGCCGGGAGATTCAAATTTTTTTACTGGGTTTTGATGATTGTTTATCAAAGTAGCAGCCCTAAAATTTTAAGGTTATGTCAAGTTTAAGTCTTTTCTTTGAAATTACAACAAATTAAGAAAGAAAGTTTTAAGTAAATAACTCAACAGGAAATATTTACCATTGTTTTATGTCGATGTTGTTTCTTGAGACCGAAGTGGATGCTATTTCCATTCTAACAATGCAAAGAATGCAAACCACTGCAACAACCACTGCAAAATCTCGCGTCAAAACAACTACTAATACGCAGTGGTGTGCTGGAAATATTTTACCTATAGGCTAACAGTTTTCCAACATAAACCTCCAACTCACTATAGGCATAGGCATATAAGGCTGATGTAAACCTAGTTTTAAAATTCGTACTCAAATAACACTTCACGAATTAATTGAACAGGATTCATTTGAAGAGCACAGGCTAAGAACGGGGGTAGTCATTTTTTTGAAATTTTTTAATTTTTGCGGCAATTGATAGCTAATGCAATATTCCATCGTATAGAAATATAATATAGGCTAAAATTGAAATTAGGCAAGATATTGCAGATTAAAGTTTGTCTATACCGGTAAAACATATTATGAGGTTTCAAACTTTAAAATCGCGTTCCTGAAAAATTATAAATTTTGACTATCCCCCTTCTTAGCCTGCGCTCTTCATTAGCCCTATTCACTAGTCCAACGCTCCGAAAAAGTTATCTAGACTCCTAAGGCTGCTTAAACCAGATTGTAGAATAGCGTCAAATTGTGTGCAGCCAAAGAGTATACATATACTACAGCATCAATTTGCTTTTATCAGCAAAGTCCAACCCGTTACTTGCATCTTGGCAGTCGATCATTCTACCACTGGGTTAACCACACTAATCTGTAGTAATAAAACTTGCAAAGTATAGTACTAAAACCAAGATATTATAAAAGAAAAATTTATTTTGCACACAAATATTATTTCCAAGCATTTTCCTTATAAATTTTTACATCATGACGAAAATAACTTAATTTTTGATCGGCAATAAAAAAATTTGTTCAAATTATTTGGGAACAGTGATTTCTAGATTGGTTTTCGTTTATTAAAATATAAAAAGATTTCGATTACAAAAATTTAGGTTCAACTAACACAAGGTGAGGCACATTTCCAAAAAGATCATAATTTGAAAAAATCGAGAAAAAACATTTACATCACTATCATCAATAACAAGATACAAAAGAAATTGTGGTTTCCTATTTAACAAGATAAAATACATTTACAAAATAAATTAAAAATTACTTAAATAATTAATAATTAAATTTATTATAAAATGAATAGAAGTCATAATTACAATTATGTGATTTTCAGATGAATATTAAACAACAATAAATCTTTGAATAATTAAAAAAATACCAACTTCCACAGTTAAATTTGACGATTTTCAAAGAATATGCACAAATTATTACAACTAAATAATAAAAAGTATACTTAAAATTTTGGTTCTTGTGTTATCGGTCAACTTGTAACAATTAGATATATAACAAATTTGCTGAAGTAAAACGGGGATATTTTTTAAATCGTTCATTCGATTAACAATAAACCACACAGTTCACTTAAAAAAAAGCGTGACAGAACACGAAATTATCATTCCCATTCTGTAGTACCTGGTGGCTTAGAAGTTAAGTCATATAAAACCCTTGAAATACCTGGTACATTTAAAACATCGGTCACAATTCGTTGAACAACCTGCAAGCAAACCACAAATAATTTTAAAACAAAGAGTAATTAACACAAAACTCACATCCAATGGAATGTCTTTCCCAGGTACTGCAGGCACACCTGTCATAAAATCTTGAGTACAAAATGGTCGTATAACTATTGAACGTTGGCAAGAGGGGATTCTAAGAGCTTGATCTCTATCAAAATGTAATGGTAGTAAAATTACTGGCATCTGGCTAATTGCATTCACATGACCACTGCTGTGTAAAGCCTAAAACAAAATTCGCTGTAAGAATCTTCGATAGAAATTGAATTTAAAATTCAATTCTTTTTTTAAATTTCAAGATGTAAATTAAAATGTAGCTCTTCGTAAAATTCTCAAATACAAAGAAGTGTTCTTTTAATTCTATTTAATTTAGGAGAGCAGTATCAGTAGTATCTAAACCTCATAAGAATACCACTTTCTAAACTCTCCGTTTAAAATTTAATAAAATAAAACTTACCGAAGTTGCCACATCGTCCGCTTGCCTAAGTTGACTTAAAACATTAGAAGTTAAATATGTTGGAGTGAGATCGGGAATAAATTCTTTAACAAGTCCACCAAATACGTAACAAACCCTATTAACATTGTGACAAATACGAGGTATAAGGCGTGAAAGAAACATTAAGTCGTCCCAGTCGGGGTCTTGCTCACTAGAAATACCAACCACGTAACTATAAGATCTACAGTCGCCTTGAACGCCCACACTCCTAATTGGCAATAAAGTTGCTGACAATTTTTGTTTCTTCGAAATTCTCTTCAAGATTGTCCTGAACAAAAAGTTTGAAATTTAATCTATACGTTCAACACATACAGATTTTTATAGAACACCAGTGAAGTGTTGATAGTATAGCCTAAGCCACAAATTCAATTTCCTAAGAAAATAGATTTAATATTTACCAATGGTCAAATCTGTGGTCATAAGAAAATTAAATTTGTAGCTTAGGTTAATTAAAACTGGTTAACTAAAAATCTCTATACTGAATTCTTTATATACACATATCTTTTTATTAGGTTGGTAACAAAAGAATTATAATACATAGTGAAGTTAAAATTATTAGTAATATTAACTCTTGAAAATATATTAAATGGATTAAAATATTGGAGTTAAAGGAATATTAAATTATATAAATTCTTAACTTGTGAAAATTAATAAAATTGGAACTTTAAAATAACAAGTTAGTTAAAACAAATAAAATGCAATAATTATATTTGAGCTTTCAGCGAAGGTTATCGCTATCAGAAATTATATTTCAATAATAAAGGAATATTAAGTTAAAGTTTAAAACTTAAAAAGTTAATAAACGAAAAAAGTATTTACCTTTCATCATCACTTGTGACTGCCTCAACTCGGTTCAGAAGAGCGTGTTTTTTCTGTAACATTTGATCAAATTCGGCAATAATCTTGACTAAAACTTGTGTTTCAGAGAAATCCCTTTCCATGAATGGCTCCTCGGCACACAACACTCGAATAGCCAAACCGGGACCCGGAAATGGATGCCTCATTACTAAATCGTTGGGCAATCCTAAATCTTTTCCTAAAGATCTCACTTCGTCCTTATGAAAATCTTTCAATGGTTCAACAACTCGTCCTTCGATTCGTAACTTTCTGATAAGTTCTGAATCATTATGGTGAGTCTTAATCGTGTCGGCCTTACTGGAAACTAAAGTAGATGCAGATTCAATTAAATCTGGCCTTAAGGTACCCTGTGCTAACAGAACTTCTTCAGGTTTTAAATTCAATTCTGATATAATCTCGTCAGTGATCTTCACAAACACATCGCCAATAATCTTCCTCTTTTCTTCAGGATCAGAAATCATGCACAACATTTTTGTGATGCGAGTGCGCAAGTTGGGTTCATTTTTATCAAGTGGAACAATTGTAGTTCCTTCCAAAAACGTCGAGCTCGCGTTGATTACCTTTAAATTAAGGCCAAGTTTCTGTAAAGATGCTAAAACTTTCGTGCTTTCCTGTTTTCTCATAAATCCGTTATCAACATGAATGGCTATAATTTGATCGGAAGATAAAGCTTTATGTAACAATGCCGCACAAACCGTGCTATCTACACCACCACTAACTAAAAGAATCACTTTATTTGTTCCTATTGTTTGTTTTATGTATTTTATACACTCGGCTTCACGTCCCTGCATTGTATAGTTGCCTGTTAATCCGACTATATCGAATAAGAAATTTTTTAGCATAATTTTTCCATTTATGGTTAGATCTACTTCGGGGTGAAACTGTAATCCATAAAAGCGTTGCTTTTCATTATATATGCCTGCACACAATGTACTACTTTGTGCTATGGCTCTAAAATTATCTGCTACTTTATCAATTGAATCGCCGTGCGTTAGAAGAACAGTTTGAATTTTATCTAAGCCTCTGAAAATAAAATAAATATAGGAAATTAATTCAGTGAAAAAATATCATATTGCTTATTCAATTCTTTGTTAAACTGCTCGGGTGGATTATATGATCCACCTCGTGTTTAATAAGCAATTTAAACCTCTTGTTAAAAAATGATATACTATTAATTAATTATATATCACATTATGCAAAACTTGAAATGTGGCATTTCAAATAATGAAGTACAAAAAATTAATTTAAACTTTTACTAACACTCGATTATTACCATTTGGTATTGTGTCAATAATAAAGATACAGAAACATTTTATAATGGATTTAGATAACTTTCCATAATTATTAATAATAAAGTTTTCATACGTTAAGCGAAGTGTATTTTAATTTTTCTTTTGTTTGTATTTCTTCTATAAATAAAAGCCTGTTTAATTTCTGTAACTTCCAAAATACAAACTAAAGAATAATTATTACTAACATTGTACAAAATGTTACTATAGTCTGTCCCACGAGAGCTCGGGTATGATTTGAACCCAAAAACTATCTGAACCATATAAAATATTTTTATTTTAAAAATTACTATTATAGTTATTATTATTATAATATAAATATTTTATAGCTTTCGGATAGTTTTTAGGTAATAGTCACATTCGAGCTCTCGCAGACAGAATATAGTTCATTATTGACCATCTGTGTGATATTGATTATTTAAAAAAAGCTCTAGAATGGTTAACATTTGCGAAGAAATTAAAACAAAACAATGTAGAAGATATTTGCGAAAATGTAGATAAGAGGCATAGCCGAGTTATTTGTAAAATTTGAAGGGGGGGAGCCTGGAGACATGTTTTTCTGTTATTTGGGATAACCCTGCATATGCTATTTTATCTGAATTAAATTTTTGTGTGATAAAATAGAATGGAAGTGGAGTATTACTGAGTGTAAACTTGCTCGGAGTTTTGAAAAATTTTCAACACCAACAACTTGATAAAAAATGATGAGAATGGAAGTTCAAACAAAACTCATAAAATTTATTAAAAATCTGACAGATCTGGCTTTGAGGCTAAGGTAGAGAACATGGCTGTGTAGTTGAAAGTGAATATGTCATAGAGGGATACTCGTCTTTGCCCCCAATCAACCATCAAAAAAAAATTTAAGTTGTGATTTCTTAATAATGTTAACAATAAGGGGGATAAAGATTAATTCATATTTTATGCTCTAATAAATTAAAAAATCAAACTGTTGAAATTCATTGGAGCATAAAATATAAATTAATCTCCCCCCTTGGGTAACAGCAAGGATTGATAAGCAGCACACAAAATACATGAACACCCCCGTATATTAAACAATAATAGGGGGGAGCGGAACTTTTAATTCAACTATGCCCTAAAGAGTTAAAACCTTTCTCAAAAGATTGTTCTCAATTCAAAGACTTAATGAAGACAAGCAATGGGTTTGCCTTTCTTCAGATACTATATACACATAAAATTTCTGTCTAATTAGAAAAAAATGCAAGAAAATCGTGATTCATTCTGTCTATTTACATATATTTAAACTATATCATTGCATTATATTAAAACAATTAAAATTTAAAATTCAAGGTCACAATCTCTGGTATCCCAGATATACTCTAATCAAACTATTTGCAAAGATGTTAAATGCCAAAACTGATCAGCTTCGAGAGCTCATAAGCCAAGATATTATTAAGGTTAAATAAGTAGGAACGCATTAGTCTAATCAAATTAACAGAGAAACCAATCCATTTCAATTTTATCAAAAGGATGCGTAAATCAATCTGATCAAACGTTTTATAGAAGTCTAAATATACGGTGTCTACTTGCATCAAGAATCCTAGAAACAAACTGCATGAAGTAAGCCAGATTGGTAACAGTTGACCCGTGAGCCATGAAACTATGTATGTTGCAATGAAGTCCTCACCGAGGCATACATGTGAAAATATAAAATCATCTCTGTCAACTTTGAAATGTTTCATAGAATCAAAATAGAATGATAGTTGCCAATGAGCAAACGGTCTCCCTTTTTTAAAACAGGTACCAAGTGGGCCCGCTTCCAGATGTCAGGATAAACAGAAGTTCTCAGAATGAGTTAAAATTTGCTTCAGCGGGCGCATGTAGCAAGAACTGCAATCTTTGATTATGAATGCTGGTATCTGATCGGTTCCCACAGTCAGGGCTGGGCAAAATAAATTTTTTTTTGTATTTGAAATACAAATACAAAATACTCGAAAAAGTCAAGTATTTTAAATACAAATACAAAATACATTTGAAAAATGTACCAAAATATATTTGTATTTCAAATACATTTGTATTTAAAATACTTTATTAAAATACATTATGATTATACACAAATTATTTATTTATTTATTTAACATAATGGTTATTCCCTTTTAAAGAAACCAATCTGCCCTGCACCCTGTTTTCAAATACATTTTAAAATGTGCAGATTCGGCGGTGATTAAAAAAAAATTATGTGCCGTGTTTACTCCTGATGAACGACCAAAATTTGGCAGGGTTTGTGCCAACTTTTTTCTCAATGTGCTACAAACTACAAATACTTCCTGCAACAGGCATCAACAAGAACACTGACCTGTTATGTATTTCTTGTGCATCAAATCAATAGCAAAAATCCATATGAAAATTTAAAAACTATGTTCTGTACGTAGGTCAAAATTTAAATAAATTTGGCTATATTCCGGCCTTAGCTTGATGTAAATAACTTGGGGGCTTATTATTCAATAACTATTCCTGAAGGAAACAGCTAGGAGAGAATTTATTGCCAAATAAATCAATTTGCTTGCTGTTGAAAAATTTTTGGTATTTTTATTAAAATAGGTATTTGAAATATTGACCAGACTTATTAAGAATTTCTGATAAATTATTTCATTAATCCTACTTAGATGTCTTTCAAAAGTAATAATCTAGGTCTGACAATAAATAAAGCACAATAAATTACAAAAAACTCACTTAAATAAGAGGCATTTTGTGTCTATTTCTATATTAAATTGACCATCTTCACGACCATCCTTCCTAATAACTGTGCCACCAAATTCCTTATTCAAAATTTGCATACCATAACAAATACCTTAAAATAAGAAAAGATAAAATAAATGTAAACTAATAGATATTTGAACAAGATACCTAAAACTGGCAAGCCTATCCTAAAAATATCTGCATCATATCTCGGTGCATCTTCTGCATAAACGGAATTAGGTCCACCCGAAATAATAATAGCTTTGTAACCATTTTCTCGGATATTAAATGCAGGCGTATCCAATGGTAAAATATCAGATTCGACACACAATTCTCGAACTTTTCGATCTATAACTTTACCATATTGTGATCCTGCATCCAAAATAACTACCCTTTCGGGGTTAGGAGATCCATTTGTGTTCATGTAGTAACTTTCTGGACTAAAATTGGGCATACTCCAACAACACTGAAACATTTAATTGCTTAATTTAGTGTTACTTAATTTAATGTGATGTCAAAGTGATTCCATTATCAAATGCAAAACATATAAAAACATTAATCAAATTTCGGCAAGAGCCAAAAGATCAAAGGTTAGAGAAAACAGTGCGTTTATAATAAAATAGTGATGACACTTTTTAAAAATAAAATTTACCAATTTACGAAAATAATTATCAAAACAACTCATCCCCCGTAATTGTGACTAAAATAAATTGGTATCAATTAATAGTAGATACCTCTTAAGAAACTAGCAAAATAGTTGGTACACCTTTAATAAGACAGGAAAAACACAACATCTTCCACGTATAATATATATATATATAAGCAAACCTACAGAGTTACAACAGCATTCTATATTTAACACGAAGGTGAATGTGCATATTTAAATGGAAACCATTTGAAATGATTGTGCTTGTATTATTTTAACTTTTATTATTATAAAAGTGTAAAGTGTCAACATAAAAACATTTTATAAAAAAATAATTTCTATTTCAAGGGCTTTCGACAAAAAATTGTGCAAGTAATTTAACCTCAAATTGCAAGCAGTTACATACGGCTGTTTATTCTAAATTATGTGATAAACTGAATTTTGAAAAAGAAGTAAATTAAGACCACGTTTTTTATATGGACTGTACTATTTCCATGATGTCAATTTCTTCATTAATTATTAATACACTAAATCAACACCGCCAAGTACTCCAAGAAATTTAAGGTAAAAAACGATGAATTTCGCACATTTTTGTAAATTGAAAAGAGTAAATTTCCTATTAAATATCCACTTCGTGACTGATGTAAGTTACTGACCTACAACATGAATTAATGCGGAAAAGTCAGATACGTTATACATACATTTTTACAATAGAACCGATAGCTTCGGACACAATATTGAGTACACTTCCTAAAATATAATTAAATACTAACCTTAATAATTGTGATTAATAATCAATGGAAATTAAGAAATAAATCTGTTGGCGTGTGTCAGTCACATCACATTTATCCAACGAGGAACAGCAATTGAGGTGACGATGTTCACCGGCAAATTTTATTCAACGCACAAAACGTAAGATGGCAGTGATGACTACTTCCTGAGAGAGGAGGAACCACAAAATATTAATGCACACGTGATGCAATCATGTTATGTAATTAAAATATCATTTAATTGGAAAAATACTAATAAAGTGCAGAAAATTATAACATTTTTTAGCTAATTTATTTTCTCATTGACCCAAACACCAAAATATAATCTATCAATTATTAAATATTAGATCATTAAAATTAAAAAAAAATTATTTAGACGTTTGCAGGTTTTATAAATTTTGGAAAAACAACAATTTTTATTTTTATGAGTCAAATTTTAGACGGCGACATCTATGAACTTTTATTTTAATGTTTTAATTATACCGGATAATTCGTTCTTTCTTCCATTGTATTGCACAACAGTCAGAAGTTTACTGCACAAATTGGAAGGAAACGCTCGTTTGAGACAGTGGCGTAACTATGACACAAAGTATGTTGGGCTAATCTGAATATAGTAAAATATTACAATGTAGATAAAAACCATCAAGTGTGCCCTGAATACTACAAACAAACAAAAATGAATATTTATTTTTCTTTTTATAATCAATGAATAATAAATTATGTTTGCCTGTCTTCAGAAATTAATTAAATCAATTCTCAAAATCATTTTGATACATAAACTCATGATGTTTTTTTATACTGGGGGCTGGTGGAGAGAATCAGTAAATATTTATTTTAATTGGTAGATGGGAAAAAGTTCTAGAAGAAGTAAAATTGTAATTAGAAATTTAATTGATTGATGGTGGAAATTTTGAGGAAGGAACACATTTGATATTATACGGTATTTTATAAAGGTACATAAGTTCATTATTAAAGAATAACGTTTTAATTTGTAATAATTTTTACTAATTCCAAGATACAAATTAAATAAATTGATTGAGCTAGCCAGAAAATCGCTTCAAATTAAGTAAATATTGAATATATTTGAAAAAACCGTTAGAAACATTTTTGAAGTAGGAAAAAAACAGTTGAATATATTGTTGTCAATATGATATCTCAATTATCAGTTATCAATTATCAGTTATCAATATGATACAATATGATACATGATATCTATTATGTAGATACACGAAGATAAGTTTTTATTTGCAATGCTGAACTTTTTTCTACAAAAAATATATTTTCGAGTGCAATTTTGATAATCTTCAATTTGTGTAAATTCAGTCATTTGGGAATTCAATTTCTTCACGGTCACAAACAACGGCACTTCTTGACTTCTTGATTTGAGTGGACCAGAAGTAGTGTACCTAAAGCCTAGTGTCCACTTGAGACAGAGTCTCGAGACTTCCCATGTAAACCATGCTAATACCTAAGTCTCTAAAACTAATACTGAAACTAGTATTAGCATGGGTTTATATGCGAGTCTCGAGACTTTCTGTCTCAAGTGGACATTAGCCTTAATACGGTGGGTCTGAATCGGCGGGCAAAAATCAAGTAACTAGTGGGCCGGTGAGTTTCGGAAGCCAAAAGATTCTCACCTATGTTTTTCAATATTTGCTTCGGGCTATTCAAAAATGCTATGGCTTTCAGTTAATGATACTTAGCCAGTGCCGTAAGTGCTCTAATTTTTTAAATTATATTTTATGAAATTTAAGTCGAAATTAAAAAATTAAGTCGAAATTAAAATGTTCGCCATTATTATTTCATTAATTTATATTTATTTCATTACATAATGATATTTCATTATATCATTATTTCACATCATTAATTTTTATTTAATTAAAATTACCCTATTTAAAATTTGGAAGGTAAAACGAAAGTAAATTTACCTTAAAAATGACGTAATTTATATTTTTACCCCAAAAATATGTAAAATACTTTAAAATCAGAGTGTTAAGTAGGAGAAAATAACTGTAACTATTAACTAAGCAAAATACAAAAATTATTACATTTTTAATATAAAAAAATACCAATTTGCAGAGCAGAAAATTCTTTAAAAAAAAGGTTTTAACAAATTTTTGTAGTTTGCTTATTTAGGGATATATTTGCAATACAACGACTTTTGGACATGATCCTTTCTTTATTTTCCTATTTTTCCTACTGGAATCTAAAAATTTACCAGGTTTGCAATTATTATTGCAGGGTTATTATTATTATATAGACTGGATTATTGTGCTATTTCCAGAATTACAATATTACAGAATTACAATGCCTTTGGAAAATTGCTTACCTTGCAATTTAGCCTCCGCGTGAGAAAATAGTAACAGAAAACATAAATACGCCTCACCCGAGGTAACAGATTCATTTTTGTCGTGGCAGTCAGTCGGATCCTATCTATGCCGATTGTTGAAATATCGCAAAAAATAAATTAACATTGTTGCAAGTTTTGGGTACTCATAGACTTATAGCATTGTTATCGTTGGTTTGCTTAAACGGTGACCGACCTAACACCCGATCGAAGGAAAATAACATGAGGAATTGATTACTTTAAAATTCCTGCTTCCTATTATAACGAATAAGAATGAAAAAGTTTTTTTTTCTCGTCTAAAGATACTCATCACTTGATAATTTGCTTTTAATTATTGCTAAAAACTCCATATTAAAATGAAAAAGTAGTAATTTAAAAAAAACTTAGTCGCCTCTTCTTCCTAACTGTCATACTATGCTTAACATATCCCAAGTTTTGCTTATAATTTGTTCCTTTTTTAAAAAATTGTATTGTCGTTTTTAAAATAAATTACTTATAGTTCTTATAGGTTAAAAAAAAGTCATGTGTTAGTCACGTTATATTTTTTAGTAACCATAACGAAGTTGCTACAACAAAGTTAGCATTAGCTCCCTTACTAGCGAGTAAGAAAAGTTACTCTTTTCAATTCTATGTTAATTTATTTGAAATGCTATCGCTTCTAATTTTATTAAAATATTGTTAAATTCTTTTTCTTTTTGTGAAATATAATAATTAGTTGCCACCATAGAAAAAATGCTATTTAAAATTTTTGGATAGTTTCCAAATAATCTAAGTAATCTAAAAGTGCTACCACAGTCACTATTTATAGTTCAGCCTACTTTTATTAAAGTACGTGAATTTTGAGAAGTTACATTTAGTGTTGAGAATGCTAATGAAGAATTTACTAAACAGGCGGTAGTAAAATCAAATCAAAAATTTTTAAATATGGCTACAGTATGTAGTGAATCTGAATCGCAATTTGTCAATCAATCCATCATTGATGATTCTCCAATAAAATCGGAATTATTGTGTGCCGAGTGTCAAAAACCTGCGAATTTAAAATGTTCTGCATGCAAATTAGTGAATTATTGTAGCAAAGAACACCAGAAACAGCACTGGAAAACGCATAAAAGTCTCTGCAGACCTTTTGAGGTAATTAGTTACTTAAATCTAAAGATAGAAGATTTCGCCAAGTCTGCATTTTTATTTTACAAATTTTAAAGTTTCCGTATTTCGTTATTTCAAAAAAGTTTTTTTTTTATTATTTATCAGATTCAAGTATCTCCAGATCTTGGAAAACATTTCATTGCATCTAGAGATTTAAATGCAGGTGATGTAGTTCTATGTGAATATCCATTGGTGTATGGGCCCCGACCTCATGTAGTAGAGCAAGGTCCTGTTCCATGTGTTGGATGTTTCCGGTAAAAACTTACCAAATTTTAATTTTTCAATTTAAACTATTTATATCAATCTTAGATTAATTATCGCTCATCAATGTCCAAGGTGCGATGGTTGTGGTTGGCCAGTGTGCCACTCTTCCTGCGAGGGACTTAAAGATCCAGCTAACCATGGCCTAGAATGTCTCATTCTCAGTCTTAGACCGGAAGGAATAATAAAAGATTTTCACGACTTCTTCAGACAAGATACTTTATTAGCTCTAAGGTGTCTGCTGCTTCAGAAGAAAGGGGTTAAAAAATGGGAAAACTTGTTGGAAATGGAAGCCCATTTAAAATCGAGAGGAAAAAACACAGATGCTTACAGGTAGCTGTTATTTTAGGTATACTTTTCCTTTTGAATTATTTTCACACTTTTTTAGATTAATTGAAGAGCGTGTAATCAGTTACTTTGAAGAAAATTTTTTTGAAAAACTACATGAAATGGAGCAAAAAACTGACCAAAATCTTTTACCGGACGTCTCTCCAGAAACAATTCATAAAATATGTGGCATTATAGATGTAAACGCTTTAGAAATTAATCAGGATTCCGAATTGTCTGCTCTTTATCCCACCGTTTGTTTAATGGAACATAGTTGTATTTGCAATACGTATCATACTTTTGAAGATGCATCGGATAATTATAAAATAACTGTTAGGGCTTCTGTCCCCATTAAAAAAGGTGATCACTTATCCACCATGTATACTCATGCTTTATGGGGAACTCAAGCCAGAAGAGAGCATTTGAAAGAAACAAAATATTTCTCGTGCTTTTGCGCTCGGTGTAAAGATCCCACAGAAATGGGAACCTATTTAAGTGCATTGAAATGCATCGGCGTTGATGGAAAACCTTGTGGAGGAACCCAATTACCAATAGATCCTTGCGATAACTCAACGGAATGGTGCTGCAATACATGTGATGTCAGAATTAGCAATGACGAAGTAGCTTATTTAATAAACAAAATTGGAGAAGAAGTCGATATGGTCCAGTTAAGTGATCCTACTGTGAAGGAAATGAAAGATTTGTTAGATAAAATATTAAATTTTTTACATCCTAATCATTACCATGTTTATTCTGTTAAACATTCTTTAGTACAATTGTACGGCTATCAAAACGGATATTTACCAAATCAAATAAGCGACGATTTACTTTTGCAAAAATCCGAAATATGTAGAGAACTGATCCGGATTACAAAAACGGTAGATCCTGGAAATGCAAGGTCAGGATATTCGTAATAATACAAAACCATATTTGCTCATTATTTTCTTATAGGTTGCCTTTGTATTTGGCAGTACTTCTTCATGAACTCTTTTTGGCTAATGCTTTTTATGTAAAGCGTAAATGGCATGTCGAAAACAAACCACAGCTTGTTTTATTAGTGGAAGAAGCAATTAATGCATTGAACGAAGCAAAGGTTGTTTTAAAAGCTGAACCTTCATCTGCAGGTCAAAAATTAAGAACTTTGCTGTCCAGTTCCAATAAGGAGTTAGGAAATTGGATGGATCGATATAAAGATGATTTGGAAGCAATAAAAAAAGATATGAGTAATTTAAAACTATAATATGTGTACAATATGTTTTTACATAATAACATTGGATACTTTTGTATGTTGCTTTTTGTAAAAAAAAACTTTAAGCTAAACTTAAGCATAACAAACTTTTATTAATTTTGTGAAATCTGGATTTACTTATACTAAAATAAATTTCCTTATTCAACTCTGCGTCCTAAAATTTGTTGTTTTCGCACTTTTCGGCTTGTTTGCACGAATCCCTTAGAGGATTATTATTTGTAATTGGAGACTCATCAAATTTTACTTGGGATATTTTTGCGTTGCTCTTAGAAACTGAGCTGTTTTTAACTTTTTTGCTTTGGTGATTTCCGAATATGGAATTATCATATTCGAATTCTTCAAATTCTTTGTTTGATATACAGCAACAGCAAACTTCGCAGGTAAAATCTTTAATGGTGTTAAAGATTTTCAAAAATATTTCTACAGTTTGGTTTAAAAATGTGTACAAGAGAGGATTCAAAGCACAGTTTAGCAAAGTCAAAGTACTGCAAATATATTTTACAGTCCACGAAGAGAGCTTAGTTTTCATGGATGAATTTTTGATGACATCGTATATCCAAAGTGGAAGTCGAAGTATTAAGAAAATAAACATCAACAATATAATAATTTTAAATGTGCGAATTTTGCGTGTCACTTTCGTGTTTTTATTTCTTTTTGACATTTTTGATTCCGCTTCCGAATTCATTGTGGTTTTATCTTGAGAAACTCTTACTTGACTGGTGGATGGTTCATTAACCGTTGTTGATTTGGGTGCCTCGCTCACTCCGGATGATATAGGTTTGCGATGCTTCCAAATGAGATGAGCTATTTTGTAATAAAACCATAAGAATAGGAAAAGAAGTGGTAGAAAGACAGTACATATTAGGATGATGTAGTAATTTTTCAGTTTATTTTTATTTAGCCCTATGCACAGAGATACCCACTTGCAACCTTCTTCATTTGATGGGTCTGGATCTATCAGGCTAATATAAATGAAGGTGTAAAGATTAAACATTGGATAAGAAACACCTAAAATACAATTTGTAAAATATGCTAATTCAATTTGAACAATTTTTTACCTCCAGATAAAATCCATACTGCACTAATACCCAATATACAATAAAGTAGTCTTGGATTACATCTTCTTTTAAAACCTTGAACAACGCTTCTGTATCGATCTAAAGCGATTGATAGTATAGAAATTGAACTACACACAACTCCAAAAATCTGAAGAAATGGTCCAAATTTACACATAAACGATCCCAAAGTCTAAAATGGAAACGTAAAAATAAGATGAAACTCTTGCCAAATACTACATTATTAATTACCCATAGATGATTTCCTTGCAAAAACACTGTTAAATTTAATATAGAAATGGTAATTGCAGTTATAATATCACTTAATGCTAATGAAATTACACAGGCCTTTTGAATGTATCGATGTTTCCTAAAAAAAAAAAAATTATTATAATAATAATAACTAAACAAAAAATGTAATTAATAAATTGAAAATCTTACCGCTTTATTGTAACGAAAATTGCCGCAAAATTTCCAAAAACAGCTACAATGCAGAATGTGAAATGAAAAACGGAGAATATTATTTCCTGTTCGTGAGATATATATGAAACTTCTTTTTCGGTGATTGTACACTGTGATTTATTTTTTTGCACTACCTAAACAATATTAAGAATTATAAAAAAATAACCGTAGCTACCTCTAATTTAATAATTACATTAGGTAACGTTACGTTACGTGAAAGGTAATCGAGGTAAAAATTTGCACTCATAACTAAATTTATAAGTACATTATGTTTCTTGTACCATTTCTAAGTTTAACTAACAACAATTATTTTTATTCATTATTATTTACAGCTCGAGATAAAAAAGATAATGTAATAATTTTATTAGGCAATGACTATATTGATTGATTATTCTATAGGTATTGGTAACTTGTTTTTTTTGTTAAGGATGAGTAAAACCCGGAATTATCTTCTACTAAAATTTGATACATTTCGTTAGTCGATATTAAAACATGTTATTAATTACGTAGACATATTAATAAAAAGCTCCAATCAATCATTGAGTGACTCAGTTACTACAGTAATTAGAACCTTGCATTATCATAATAAGAATTTTATCAATATCGAAGAATAATAATAATTTATTAAAGAGAAGTTTAAGCTAAAAAAAAAGAAGAAGTATAATTACTTTTTGTCAACACCCCGTATTCATTAAAAATTTTTATTGGTAAAAGCCGATATATTTTGACCTTTAGTTAATTTTATTGACTAATTATGGATTAATTTCTCCAATTATTATTAATTGTACGCACTGTTGCCTCCAGATGTGCTTATTTGTAATTTTGAAAGTGTTATCAATTATCATATAACGTTGATTTATTGTATATAGATTACTAAGCTCGTCAAACAATATTTCTTTGTTCAGTGTAAATTTACTATCACCATATTAATCTATTTAACATTTATGATGGTGAATATATTGGCAGAAATATTATTTACAGATATGCATTATTATTATTTTGCAACCGTTATGCTTCTTCAATGATACAGTAATTATACAGGTACTTAACGAAAACATTTAAGCAATATTGCATCCTCTTTCATTTTAATATTTAATTATAATATATTATAATCAAATGTTTACGTATAACATCCCTAATATAATTTATTTATTTATCTATCTATTTATAGTACTCAAACTAATATAACATTATTGTGTTGTTTTATTACGAGCAGAGGCGGATTAACCAAGAAGCGAAAGAAGCTAGCGCTTCGGGCGCCAGAAATACAGGGGCGCAAAATGTGTTACAATTATTTTTTAAATTATTTGATGATATTTTATATTATAAAATTCTAAAAATCTCAAAAGTAGGTTGCATTTTAAAAATATCTCTGCAAGTCGGAGAACTTGAAATATGAGCCACTGGCGTACCTAGAGCTTTTGCCGCCCGGGGCGGTCTTAAATTTTGCCGCCCCCTACCAAAAAAATTTTATTTAAATTTAATTTTCAAAATTACTAAAATTTTAAACATGGCCAAAAAATAAAAAAAAACAAAAAAAAAGGTCATCGAGGTATTCGATGTGATATGAGTGATAGCTAGTGATATGAGCTATGTGTGTATGAACACGCAGCGGTTTATGTACGTCCAGTCGACATGTAATTGATCCGGCGCCGACACATCATACTTCTATAGTTTTAGATTGTGCAAAACACACACACACACAAACGCGACTAATCACACATTCCAAGCGCCGCAAGTTGCTGGATTTACGTCACACGGTTCCTATTTACATTTGCTTATTTTTTTATATGCAGACACACAACTTTTCTAGCAAACGTGGTGTGCTGTGTTATTATTTTAAAATTTATTAACCTGGAACTGCCATTTATTTTTTTGTAGAATATGCTGCACATCATTCTTCCCCCCGCTAAGGGGGGCGCAAATTTTGGTTCAGCTTGGGGCGCAATATCTCCTTGATCCGCCTCTGATTACGAGTAAATATTAAATAGACAATTACAGATAAACCACAAGAAGTACATTCGCTCTGAATAAAGCGTGTAATAATTTATTGCTAATAATTGTTGGAGCGCCCCATTTGCCCTTTCCTCCGTGCCGCTAATGAAAGAATCGTCTTGTAGCGCCACTTTTATTTAATTAATTTTAGAATTAAGTTAGTCTTGGGTTGGAGTCGATAGAACGTAGGTGTAAATTTGGAAGTCCGGCTGGGGAGTACAACTACGCGGCCGTTTATTGTTAAAGTAAGACGAGTTGAGGAATTAGAATTCGGAGGAAATATACGGAGCCCATAAGCAAATATACAAATCGGGCCCCTAAAAAAACAAAGTATTAATTTTGAACTGAATGGCGAGATTATTATTGAGAACATCGCAATATTTTTTCTGGAGTAAATCACAGCTTTGAACTGCTTCGATTTCTTTCATCTTTAAAATGATTCTAGGTTCTAAGAATTCAAAATTTCTTTTAATTTTTGAATACTCTCAAAGCAAATCTCAAGGCGTTGCGTTAATATATTAATTTTAAAAGAATCATCTGGATTTTGAAAATGGAAATTAGAAGCTAATTCATCAAAATATTTTTTAACTTTTGATTGCCGTTTTATGGGGAAAGTAGGTTCGACTCTCCGTTTTCTTGTTAAAACTTTTTCTTATCTATGGACGGTAGGGCCCCTTATGGTCCCGGGCCCCTAAGCATTGCTTACATTTGCTTATTGATATCACCGCCACTGTCATCAACGTGACCCGAGACCAGTTTCTTCAGGTGCCTATTTGAGGATTTTTTCAACTTGTTGACGCCATTGACTCAATATTCCATCATTTACGATCGAGAATTTTTCCATCCGATTCAATAATTGCGGGTGTAAGAATCGCAAGTTATTGTCTCTGGAGTTCTGCCACCGCTTTCGACGTACACCAAGTGCTAGTCTTCACCGTGTGCTGCGATTTGTGCAAGCATCTTTTGTGCTTGCACAAAATCGAAGCAGAATCGAAGCGGGGGTAGTGAATTGTCGTACATAATATCTTGTAAACTGATCAAGTAAAATTTTGCTTTATTACTTCTTGTTGTCGATTGGAATCACTCGCGGTGTGATTGATTTATATGTTTGGCTGCCGTATTCAAGAATTGTGCATTGGAAGTTGTTGTTATTACTTGATAATAATTTTTATATTAGAATCAATATAAAATTATATAAATTCTTAACTTGTGAAAATTAATAAAATTATAACTTCAATATAACAATATACTATATAGAATCAATATACTACTGTTATCCTCCAACCGCTGATACTGGTGTAAGTCGATTTCCGCTAGCAACTCTAGGACATATGACAGGATATTATGTTATCACAATGTACATTGAAGCGGTCATTAGCCCAGTAAGTTTGCTGCTTAACTGCTGGCTCTAAGGTACTCGGTTCGAATCCAGAGAGAGTCTAAAACTTTCATATAACCGTCTTCGTGCTTCGGAGGGCACGTAAAGCCGGCGGTCCTCCTGGGTTGACGATTGTCGCCGTCAACTATTAAAAACAGGGTTACAGGTATTCCCCAACCCGGATTAAGCAGCCGTGGAGTCTTCATGCCCGAACCTTTCTCGATAGAGGCCGAGTCCATGAGTGAACTGAAAGGCTGATGACTAGTGAAGAAATAAAAATACATACATACATAGATATTGGGGAGGTGAAGGAAGATTGAAAGATTCCCAGAGGTAGGTGTACCGCAACTATAGATGCCTTAAGGTCCTAAGCTTCTCCCTACATAACACCGTCGTGAGTGGTGGCACTTCCTACTCGAGGTACCCCTGTCTGACAAGGTCGAAAAATAATCAATTTTAACGAGGTTAGCAACCTATTAGAATGAACAATTAATTGCTCATAGAGCCAACAGTACCTCGGAAAATCGGACTGAAATTTTGGCTGACGAACCGACCATAACCTTGTCCTTGGTAAATTCCGAACTATTATACAGCTATCGAAGAAACAAAAACCAGAATACACCGAGAAATTGAATATCGAATCCTTCTGCAACGATGCTACAAAATGTACATCTACCAACAAAGAATAAAGACAAGAAACGACAATAACAAAATCTTGGAAAGTGACGACGTAGAAGAAGCATGTACTAAGTTGAGTGCAAGTATAATTGGAGCAGCCAAAGAAGCACTGGGAAAAAGAAAAATAATGCAAAACCATGGTTCATTGTAGAGGTCAAGGAATGGGCCAAGGAGAAGAGACTGGCATATGCACACTTCAGAAACCGTTTAAAATCGTATGAAGAATACAAAATAACGCGGAATAAAGTAAACACACGCACTAATCCAAGAATCTAAAAGAGAATTTTGGGAGCAATTCTCTACCGATGTGGATCGCGATTTATATGCTGGAGAGAAAAAGATATGGAATATGCTGAGAAGCAGAAAGAAGCCGATTAACGAATACATACAAATAATATCAACAATAACTCCAGAACAATGGAAATTGCATTTTGAAAATCTGTTTAAAGACATGCCGACCAAGACTAAAGACACTGACGAAACCAATAATGAAGAGCTCGATACCTAACAAACCTGCGAGATATCAATTGAAGATTGAAGTGATATTTTCTAGGTCCCCCCTAGGTAAGACAAACCCCGGAAACTGTCGGGGAATATGCCTATTAAGTTCAGTACAGAAAGTATTAACAAAAATCATAATCGGGTGAAATCGATAAATAAGGTATCAGTAAAAAACAACAAGGGTTTCAGCAAAATCGGTCTACCATGGATGCAATACTGCGACAAATAATAGAAAAGGCTGTAGAATTTAACAAACCTGCTTTTAGGTACTTTATTGACCTTTCCCAGGCTTTCGACAGATTAAGACTGTCAGATGTAGTCAAAATTCTAAAACAGAGAGATGTGAACCCCAGAATCGTAACTATTATCGAAGAATTAAACACGAACCTTAGCACCATAATAAAACGTCCGGAAATGTCCTCATTGCAACGGGAATTAGACAAGACGATAGCCTGTGCCATATCCTGTTTAACCTAATAATGGATGAAATAATAAGGGAAGTGAAAACAGCCGATGGTGATTATAGAATGGGAACGGGAGAAATTAGAATAATTTGCTATGCGGACGATGCTGCGGTTATTGTGGCGGAGGACAAATATAGCCTTCAAAGACTTCTCTAAAAATTTGAAAGAACAGCAGAAAAATTCAATATGAGAATCTCTAATGAAAAAACAAAATCGTTAACTATCGCTAGAGACCATTCGAGATGTAAACTGGTGGCGAACAACAGAATCATTGAACAAGTTAAGCATTTTAATTACTTGGGCGCCAACATGACGAGTAATTGTAATTTATACAATGAGGTAAAATTACAAACCAACAAAGTGTCAGTTATATCAGGAGCCTTGAGAGACATATAGCGGAACAAAAACATGAACATTAGAAGCTAAAGTCAGGATATACAAAATCTGCGTAAGACCCTGCGGAGACAAGGGCGGAGACATTGAAGACAAAACAACTTATGAGAACAGTAGAGATGAAGAGTCTAACTGGCTATACATTGTTCGATAGAAAGAGAAGCGCAGAAATACGGAACATATGTGAGATGGATAAGGAGAGAGGACAGTGGAGAGATCATGTCAAAAGAATGACGGAGAACCGTCTACCAAAAGTGGCTATGATGGGAAAGCCAAACACCAAGAGACCATAGGGCAGACCGCCACAGTGATGGCATGACAGCTGTACATCGATATCCCAGGAACGACAGCACTAGGGAAATGTTGGGAAATGTTGGGAAATACAGCACACAGTCCTAGATTAAGATGAAGAAGAAGACAGCTATTAATTATAGCTAATGATAAGTTGAAGGCTTGAACATTAGTAAACAAAATTAGAGGAATTTAATAAACATTCGTTACAGCTAACTCGGCGCAAGGCCAATTCATCGGTGCCAAGTTAATTTTTTTGTTTTAAATTTTCTTGGGCTTCTTTAAACGTTTATTGAAAAATAATTGCTGATTTGATTTTAGTAATTTATTAATGGATAATATTTTTTATAATAATATTAATACATTTTATTTCGTTTCTCCTCTTTAAAAAAAAGAAGAGAATTGCATGGAAATATAGTAGCTATGATTAGTTAGGTTAGTTCGTAATCAGACTTTACCCTATTTAATCGATAAGTACTAATATGAAAATTTATCTGACAGTGAATGGTTGTTGTTAAGTTTAAAATTATTATAAACAATGTACGAATGATTGTATTAGCTGCCAGAATTGTCGACACTCTCCTAAAACAACACACCCTACAACTGCATTTCAGCAGATGGCCAAAAAGGAACTGAAAGCAGATAACCAAGGGTAGCTACAAAAGCACCCTCTGGTCAACATTCAAAGTATTATTGAATCTGTCCAGAGTCAACTACGGACAATTATTGTAAGGATTGTAATTGACCACTGCAAATAAAACAAGCATTTCAACACATTTAGAATTTGTAGATGATCCCAAGTGACGGGGATATAACAGAGCAGACAAAACAGAAGATCATATACTTTATTACTGTCCGCTTCTAACTTCAAAGAGAGGTACTATATTGGGGGACTTGTGGCCTTACATGGTCAGAATCGGTGACACTCTATATGTCAAAATATTGGAGTTTATCCAGCAGTTGAGATGGGGGTCCTTCCCTTGCCCTCCTACCTAAATTCCGAAATCTAAAATCTAGAAATTACGAAAGTATGAAATTTCAGTGAATTAGATGGCAAATAATGTGTGTCAAATTAGAACTTATCCCGCATGGGTAATAAAAAATTAATTGGACAAAATTAATTAAATATATTCCATTTCTTTTATTAATTTTATCTGGCGCCCAACAACGCGATTATAATTTCACAAAACAAAGAGTTCACGAGATTCCGTCTCCAATATTGCCTGCATTTTTCACTCTACAATGAGTTAGGTATTGTAGACTAAAGTTCCTTTTTGATTTTCGAAAAACAAACAATTTCGAAAAATTAGAAAATCATTTAATTTTATATAAAAACTATGATATTGTGTTGAGAGTTTTACAGGTAGGTTTTGTGTGAACTTGCAAGAGATCATAAGATAATGTTTTTCCCTTCGGTTTTTTGACTGTTACTTGAATGACGTAATGTTTTCCTGGTGAAAGATGTTCAATTTTTTGAAGTATAACATTTCTAAAATTAAATAAAATCATTAATTCCACGAAGAATGAAGTTCAGAATAATACATACTGATTTTCCTGCTTTATATCTCGGCAATATTTTGCTTTAAAATCAGCTGATTTTTTCATTCTGCTTTCTAAACCACACTGATTTGGTATTCTATATGACTGTAATTCATTTAATTGTTGTTCTCTTATTACCAAACAGTATCGAACAACACGCTGGCCTGGAGAAGCTAACCATCCAACTGTTACACTCTCACACTCTCGCAGAGAAACATATTCTTGAAGTGATGTTTCTAACGGCATAACCGGAAGAAAAGATTTAGATGAAGGTTTTGCTGTTGCAAGAATCTAAAATAAAACGCCGTTAACAAAGTTACGTTGTGTGCAAACAACTTAACCTCTATTCCAGAAGTTTTCCTCAATTCTTCGTTATTGGTGGATAAAATTTTTATCGAGTATCGTAATCCTGCTTTAAGATTCGGGATCACCAATAAACCATAACTTTCAATACTTTTACGACTTATTATAATTTTTCCCTTAGAACTGATGTGAATATCAACTGAGCCTCCACAAGGCATGACGTATATTTTTAAAGAATCACTTAGTAGTTGTCCTGTCTAAAATTAGGTAAAACAAGTTACGTAAATTTGAAACATCAGAGAAAAATTTACCTTATACTGGAAAACCACTTTTCCATCAAACTTCTTCAAGTTTGCATAACTCAATTTGTTATCTTTTAAGCGAATCGGTTTCGTGCGTTTATTGAATACCATGAAACTGGATCCGTACAAATAAGTTAAATTGGATTGTTTATTGAAAGCAAACAAGTCAAAATAATATCCTTGGTTTAATTGGAGATGAGTAAAGGTAAATTGCGTTCTTGATCCAACACAGTTTATTAGAGGTTCACTTAGAGCTGAAATCAAGTGTCGTACATAAAATTATAACAAATTGTAGAAGTTAGCACATTTGTGTATACAGTAGAAGTTTGCTATACTGACAATTAATTAGTCGGCATCAAGAATTTTATTATTACTATTTCTAAGTAAGCTTATTTGGGTATTCAAAAAGTTTGAGTTATATTTTAATTCGGACGAGTAAAATTAAATTCAGAAGAGGAAAAACTTAACGAGTTGATCTCTGATATGTAGTACCATGGTAAATAGGCACTTTACAGCAAGAAGCTACTGCTTTCAATGAGAGACTGCTGTTAGATGTAAAGTTTTTTCTTATAAACATTTTGAAATAATATTTTACTTTGTTTTTTTTTGGGACATTAAAATTTAAAAAAAAGCCTACTTACTGTTTTTTGTATTTCTGTTCCAAGTTATAATTGTTTGCGAATCTGCAGTTAATTTATTCCTGGATTTGGGAGGACTTATTCCATACTTCGCTCCATATGCAGAACAAAAGGTTAAATAATTGTGCTGTGTATTGATAACTAGACAATAATCGGTTACTTGTGGATCAACTAAACTGTAATAAAAAAACATGTGAATTTTTGAATTTGCTCATTCGGTTGTAAGAATGCGTTTATTGCAATACATTTCTCTTGACAATGTAAAAAATTTGTGTTATGCGAGCAGGATATATCAGAATCGAGACATTGTGGAATAATATCTTGTACTCTTTGAATTGGAATTAGTTCATTAGCACTTTAACACTAACTTGTTTGATTTTTAAAATTGTAATAAGATTTAAAAAAATTAATACCACTGCATTGTCTTCTTACAGTACAGACAAGAAAAGAAGTGCAAATATAGCAATCGGAATATGAAAAACAAAAAGAAATATTATTTTATTTTACCTTTGGTCCCATCGTATGCTAAGCTTTTTCTGTTGCCTTCTTTTCATGAGTTTAAGAACACTTTTGGTTTGCAAATTTTGAAATGCTTGTGGTCCACCAGCTTCGGTGCTAATATATACATGAACATAGGTATCCCTTTCGATCGCAGTGATTTGGATTACGTAGGTCCCTTTACTGGAGGTTAAATGGACGGTTTGTAAATTTGATGTGGTGAAATTATTTATTTTGTATTCTGTATTGTCTAAAATAATTTTGAATAATTAAATTGCATATTTGAATGTGATTGAAACTTACATATGTTTGATGAGTTGGTCGGTCGAAATTGCACCAACCAATGAATTGGTGAGGTGCAACTGGTAAGGGTGAAAGATATTGGTAGGTTGTTTAACCGTGAGAGATAGGTAAAACTGAAACAAAATACATAACTTGGTAGAAGATATTTTTAGTTCGTTTTTTATCTCGGATCGAGTTTTGGGCAAAGTGAAAAATTAGAATATTCGTTTGAACTATTAATTACATGATTTGTATAATTATAATTAGCGTTATTTTGTTTCCTAAGGATGATTAATTAAATCTTGAACCACCAACGTATAATTTCCATGCTACTCTATCAATTAGATATTATATTTATAAATAAAAATAAATTTACTGACTTAAGATCACAGCGAACAATAATACATGTGTGCAAAAAATATATTTGTACTTTGGAGGAAAGAAAATAAAACTGTAGGTCACATACACGACCTATAGCTAATTCTGGTAAGAGAATGCTTTAGGTTTAAATAACTTGAAGTTATCTGACGCATATTTAGATTAGATAATTAGGTTTTCTATGGACTTGAAATGCCGTTAATAGCTCAATACGTAACATTTTTAAGTTATGCAAAAATATTTTATTTCTTGTTTTTAGGTAGGACTCTTCTCCACGGAAGATTATACAAATTTAAAATTAATTTTATCGATTCTGCTGGTAAAAGTGAATTCAATTAGAATTACTGCAAAAACAAACTTTTCCATTACAGATCAATGGGAATCAAAACTGGTTACGTATTAATTGTTGCAAGCGAGCAACAATGGACGATGATATTTAAAATAAATTTCCATTGTTAATAGTTTTATTTTATGGGATTTAAAAAATTACTAATTACATTTTAAAATTAGCAAAAGATAGTTAAAATATTTGGCAGTATTAAGGTAAATTTATCTTAGAGAAATCTATGCACTCTAAATCACTTTTAGAACATAAATGGATGGCTGTTCTTCTAGTTAGTTTATTTTTCTGTTCATGCTAGTTCTTTATGAATGAAGCTTTATATATCATTAACTACATCCCTTCAAATCATGCTAATAAAGATTAATTTAAAACATTTTTGAAAAGCTACTCCGTTGGTCAGTCAACAAAATGAACGAGACTTTTGGCAAACAATGCCAATATATTGTTGTAATGGGATTAACCGGAGCATATATTTTATTAATGTGACTTTTTAATGATCTTTAAAACAACTTTAAGTGTACACAAGATAAAATTAAAAAATTCTTAAATATTTTTGTAAAAACGTATGAATCTTGCTTGTATCATAAATAATGAAAAAATCATCTTCACATATATACATGTTAGAATGAGTGAGACATACCCTTAGTACGGATCTGCTAGACATACTCCCTAAGCCAACTAACAACCAATAGAAAGAGACATCACCCAAGTGCGGACCTGAGAAGAAGACTAATACAATATATTCGAGCCACCCTGTATGTAAAACATCACTAAGCTTGCGTTAAGTTGGTAATGTGCAGTAATACTAAGAATCACTATATAAAAGGAAACGTTTGAGAATAAAACAGAGAAATTAAGAAGCAAGAAATACAGTAATAACCATTGTAATAACAGAATTTAGCATTTTAATTAATTAAATAAAGTTTATTCTAACATCAGAAGTGGGATACTGACAAACGTTTAACCACAATAAACAATGTTGAACAAAACCCTGACGAAAAGGATAAAAGTTTAGAACAATGCATGAAAATGTTCTTTAAAGAAAATGGCTAATTTTCCTAAATGGCTAAATAATAGAAAACAAACGAATGGATCGAATACAAACTGAATTGAAGGAACTATCTCAAGTACCCGATCACATAATGGTCCTAAAAGCAGGAAACGCTCTACGAGGAAACAGTAAAAAAAATTTTTTTTTATGGCTGGAAACCGTTTAACAGGAATTGGGATAATTTCGTGAATGATCTACGTAGAAATTTTGCAAACCGGAAAACATGGCACACGAAGTTCTGATTTTAATAGCTTATGAGAATTATGAAGTTTATGAGTATCTACCAATACGAACCACAATTGGCTTGGGAAAAAGTACTATGTCCTGTAATCGATGGAATGACAAATGATGCAATTCGTAAGAAAGTAAGGATAAATTTATCAAAAAAATCAACAAGAACTTCTGCATTTACAACGTCAATGAGATAACGAAAACCAAGATGATGAAAGGAGAAGAGCAAAACGACCCAGGATGTAAACCATGAACACTGCACGACCCCATCCGAATAACGAATTGCAAAAACCCGAAACGATGCTTCAAATGCGGCAAAACGGGACATCTTAAAGATACCTGCAGAAGTTTGCCAAATTCAGGGTACTTGCAAAGAAAATTAATGACTGTACATTGCGCTTTAAGAAGCTACTTTCGAAGTCGAATTTTTGATTATACCAGACAATACCATCCCCGTCGTAGATGCATTGGTAGGTTGAGAAACCAGTCCACTTGAATGATTTGAAAACATAATTGAAATAATGGTAAGAAAATATGAACTAGATTTAAGGCTCACACCAAATGACCTCACTAAGAATCCGAAGTGTACAATGGAAAGATAAGTGGTCAGGATTGGACGAGAAATGAAAAGTTATTCCTTTCATTAGGAATTAAATCTGAAGCTATCCAAAGAGGTAATGGTCAAATAGAACAGTTAATGAAAACATTACGTAATCTGTTAAGAAGTACGATGAACAACAGAAAAGAGGAAGAATGGATTACTAAATTGGTCATGGAATCAGGCATTAACGTAAGTAACAAAACAAAAATTTATTAGTATTTGTCTACTCTTATTTCTTGAAATTATAAATTATTTGGTATTATTGCCGGTTGTGTATTAGTTTAGCATGGTTGCCGGTTGTTGGCATGATTGCTGGTTGTTTAGCATGGTTGCCGGTTGTTGGCATGGTTGCTGGTTGTTGATTATTTTGGAGTGGTGGCCTATGATTTATTATTTCCCTTTTGTTCTTTTCATTTAAGTTCAGGCCGGTTGGTTATCTAATATTATTTAAAACACTAATTTAAAATTTTTTATTTTCCGGTAAAATCGTGTCACGAAAATGCGACTATAATCTGAATAACAATGGCGACTAACAAGAATACAATGAAGATACTTTCTCTAGATAGAGCAAAATCATATAAGAAGACGTGAAGAAGCGAATGTGGCATTGATACGAGCCTGATTAGCGAATACATAGCCGGTTGAGGTCAACTTTGTGACCTCGACAAGGTTTTTGTTTTTCGTTTTTTCTCTTTTGTTGATGTTGAAGTTTGCGACGATTAAGTTGTGATTAAGTTGTGATTGAGTTGACTGAAATGAGAAGTGAAGAAGAGAATGTGGCATTGATACGTGCCTGATTAGCGAATACATAGCCGGTTGAGGTCAACTCTGTGACCTCGACAAGGTTATTGTTTTTTCGTTTTTTTTCTTTGTTGATGTTGAAGTTTGTTATGATTGAGTTGATTGAGATGAGAAGTGAGGAAGAAAATGTGGCATTAATACGAGCCTGATTAGCGAATACATAGCCGGTTGAGGTCAACTCTGTGACCTCGACAAGGTTTTTGTTTTTCGTTTTTTTTTTCTTTCCAGTTCTGCTTTAAGATATTTTTAGATGTGCTTTAAGATGTTTTTAGATGTGCTTTAAGATGTTTTTAGATGTGCTTTAAGATGTTTTTAGATGTGCTTTAAGATGTTTTTAGATGTGCGTTAAGAAGGTTTTAGCCTTCTTTGTGAATTTTTTTGTGTTTTTTTTTTGTTTGTTTTAGGGTCACGAGGACGTGACAACTGCAGGATGGCCGTGTTAGAATGAGTGAGACATACCCTTAGTACGGATCTGCTAGACATACTCCCTAAGCCAACTAACAACCAATAGAAAGAGACATCACCCAAGTGCGGACCTGAGAAGAAGACTAATACAATATATTCGAGCCACCCTGTATGTAAAACATCACTAAGCTTGCGTTAAGTTGGTAATGTGCAGTAATACTAAGAATCACTATATAAAAGGAAACGTTTGAGAATAAAACAGAGAAATTAAGAAGCAAGAAATACAGTAATAACCATTGTAATAACAGAATTTAGCATTTTAATTAATTAAATAAAGTTTATTCTAACATACATAACTCCCAACCAATACAGGTAACCGCGCATATTAGGAAGGTTCTTATTTTGCCAAGTTTTCATTATTATTTTTCCTCTTTTTTCAATTAGTTCCAATACATTAAAAATAAATTTTCACCTAACAATAAATCATAACAACCGCAAAACCTTTAAATAACTTGACAATTTTAAACACACAATTTATAAAATTTGCGATAAATCAGCATATTACATTATGTATTATTTTCAATATTTTAGGTGGGAAAAACCATCAAATAAAGACATTTTGACTTCAAAGTTATTATTCGCAACTTTGAAGGTCTTCCACGCCTAAACTATTGAAGTAAAATAATTATATGGCCTCTCGAACTTTTTTACAGGAAATTTAATGCTGTAACTACTGCTTCCCTGTAAATTTTACACAAAAATGTGTTAAAAATTGGAGAGGAAGCTAAGCTATTTTTCAATTTTGTAAGTTTTATAGAACTGCGTATTTTGTGTAAATTTAAAGTTAACTATCCAATTTTTGTAAATATTAATGAATATTCGGAAGCTTCAATTTGTTAATGGAATGGATAAGATAGAATCCAGCCTATAGCTGGGGGCGACTACATGGTTGGAAATCAACTAGGCGCAGATTAACTACGTGTACACGGTTTTTATTATGGTTAAGTTTAAAAAATTTTAATTATTGCGATTTTACTTAACTTTTACTTTATAAAAATAATAGGAAGGTAGGTTTTAGTATTCAATTCAAATCCAGTTGTGTATGCGTTCAATAGTTAAGTACCTAGTTGTCATTTAATTTATATTTAACTTTCTTTACAAATCTATAGCGTAACTAGACCAAATAAAAGCAGAACCCACGCTGATATTTGGTTTTCCACTTAAGGTGGAGGTTACTCTGGATCCGGATCTGTTCCGGCACGACCCGTCTTTGTGAAGAAAGTAAACATGTACTCTAACTAGAGTGGCTACATTTGCTCCGAATTTGTGTGGTTTGTTCCATTGAGACCCGCCTGGACGCTAAAAAAATAATGTGTAATGTTACCTGAAGGCAACAGGTAGGTATATAAAAAAATTTTTAAATAAAAAATAAAGTGCTCTACAAAGCAATGTAAAGGACGTTTTATGTAAATGGAATAGCTAAAATTTCAATAAATATATTATTATTAATGTATAATTAATAAAAGTCAATAATTATTAGTGTTATATATTTAACAAATAATAGAGGAAGAGATAGTAATATGGACCTAGCATTTATTATAAAACACCTCAAAAACAAAGGACCTACTCGCTTCCTCTGTCCAAAATCAATAAATAGGGCCCGTGTGTAACTACAAGAACAACAATGAGTGGTTCCATATTATTACCTCCTTCTCAATTATTAAATAAAATAAATTTTTACTTTTACTGTCGGTGATCAGCGGCGCTAAAGAACATTTTTTTTATTTTAATCTAAATTAATAATTTTGTTATCATTACGTTTTATAAAGAGTTTTATAAAGCAGTATAGTATACTTACTATAGTATATCATATTTTTACTATTACATATAATGGAGATAAAAATCCATTAAATAAATCAATAAATATTTTGACATTTTTAAGAATAAAATTCCATATAAATATTTTAATTAAGATGAAATAAAAAAAAAACTTTGATTAATTCGGGGCGTTAGGGTATAATATATTGTATTCCAAATGTAAAAATGGAAATTAATATTATGGAAACAGATACACATTTTATGGAAATACATAATGGAAACCATGCATTTTTAATTTTTAACTGTTCAAAAATTTGGGTAGTAATTTTGTGGAATTTAAAAATAAATTATAAGAACTAAGGTTTCTAGTTTTCAGTAATTTCCAAATTTTTAACTTTTGAAACTTCAAAGGGTGTCGGGGAGATAAAATCTTGATAAATTGTTGTTAGAATAATAAAAATATGAATAAACTGAAAGAAAAAAATAAACATTTTTTATTTTATTATTTATTGTTTCGGATAATTAATACTTATTCTATGTTTGAATTTATTTAATTTTGTGTTAATTAAATACTTAAGGGCCAATTTCATAATAAAAGTTAACAGGCCTGTTAATATTGGGCGAATATTGAAATATTGGCCCAATATTGCGCCAACATGTGTGCTACATGGGGGACATGAAAATTTAAAAGGCGAATTAAAACAAAACTGATAATATTTTTATTGGTCTGTTTTGTCCTAAGTCGCCTTTTAAATTTTAATGCCCAGTTATCTGTTATTATGAAATTGGCTCTAAGTAATTTAATAATTTAAAAAATATTATTAAAAAAATTTAACAATTTAATTAATTGTTATTTTGCTGTTGTTTTTGAGACACTTGGTAAAACAGCGTTAATAAGAAAAAAATTCAGAACCAAAACATGAATTTGAAATCCCGTTTTAAGGCCCTTATATTTGGAAACATACACAAAAATTTCAATTCAATTAATTTAAAAAACTTAGAGAATGCAGTCGAACATCTGACAAAAAGTATACAGAGTGCAGCTTGGTTTGCCACTCCAGATTGCAACGAAACTTACATCAAGGAACAAACTCCGATAATTGTTAAACAAAAAATTGCAGAAAAACGTCAAGCTCGTAAACAATGGCTGATAACAAGAACACACGATAACAAGAGAAAATTTAATAAATTGGCCTAAGACCTCAAAACACTTCTTCTCAACCTAAAAAACGAATCCTTCAACGACTATGTGAGTAAGCTATCTGCGACGGAAGCAAACGAATATTCCCTGTGGAAAGCCACAAAAAACATGAAACACCCACAACAAGCTATACCACCAATCAGAAATGATACAGGACAATGGGCAAGAAGCGATAAAGATAAAGCTGCTGCCTTCGCCAAACATCTCGAAAGTGTTTTCAAACCGTTCCCGCCAACACTAAATACAGACGAAGACATCGCCCAATACTTGGATGCACCATTCCAGATGGAGCTGCCAATCAAAAAATTTAAAATCAAAGAAATTCAACGAGTCATTAAATATGAAGTTAACCCAAAGAAGGCACCTGGATTTGATTTAATAACAGAGAAGATACTACAACAACTAACATATAAATGTATAAAGCTTATAACATTTATTTTTAATGCGGTTATGAGACTAAACTATTTTCCTAATCAGTGGAAAGTTGCTCAAATTATTCTTCTGCCAAAGCCAGGAAAAAAGCTAGATGAAGTAGCTTCATATAGACCGATAAGTTTTCTGCCAGTAATTTCCAAAGTATTCGAAAAACTTCTTCTTAGCCGCTTAATACCAGTACTAGGAGAGAGAAAACTTATCCCTGGTCACCAGTTTGGATTTCAACATAAACATGCCACGACTGAACAGGTGCATAGGATAGTGAAAAAAATAAGCAATGACCTGGAACACAAACGTTACGGTTCCGCCGCGTTTTTAGATATCAGCCAAGCGTTTGATAAGGTATGGCATGTTGGGCTATGCTATAAGCTAAAGAAATATCTCCCCTATCCTTACTATCAATTATTAAAATCCTACCTAAAAGATAGACATTTCCTAGTAAAATACCAAGAAGAATATACCAAACTATATCCCATTAACTCCGGTGTACCACAAGGTAGTGTATTGGGGCCAGTTCTCTATTAACTGTACACGGCCGACCTTCCAACAACGAGACTCAGTCTCGTGTAGCCAAACAGTGGCTACGTTTGCTGACGACACAGCCATACTAGCATCTCATGTCAATCCGGTTATCGCTTCCAAACATCTTCAAAGTCACCTAAATAAAATCCAAGATTAGCTGCGAAAATGGAGAATCAAGGCTAATGAACCGAAGTCCACCCATGTGACATTTACAATGCGAAATGACTCATGCCCACCGGTAAAATTAAACAACTGTCCGTTACCACAAGATGATTATGCAAAATATCTTGGCATGCATCTCGACAGAAAATTAACATGGCAAAAACATATCTTCAGCAAACGTAAACAACTAGAAATAAAATTTAACCAGTTGCTTTGGCTGGTTGGCAAAAAGTCTCAATTGTCTCTGGAAAACAAACTTCTTGTGTATAAGGCCATCTTGAAGCCCGTATGGACATATGGCATCCAACTTTGGGGGACTGCTAGCGTTTCTAACATTGAGATTCTGGAAAGATTTCAAAATAAGATCCTCAGAACAATTGTAAATGCCCCATGGTATGTTCCAAACCTTGATATTCGACATGATCTACATATGACCTCAGTTAAAGAAGAAATCCATGAGTATTACAGTAAGTACCAAACCAGACTGGAAAACATCCAAACGAACTTGCCAACAACCTGATGAAAACCACAAACGAGTTGCGAAGATTGAAGAGGTTCAAGACTACAGATTTGTTAAACCGATTTGCCAAATAGATAAATACTTATAACCATTATGTTAAATTTATTTTAAAACAAATATTCATTGGAATATTTTCTACATGACAAGTACCCTTATTATCATATAATTTACTTATTGTTTATAAACAGATTGTAAATATTTAATTGAAATAAAAACAAAAAAATTAATTTATTGTGTATCCTTATTAATTTTTATTTATAATTATTAAGGTTATTAAAAAAATTATAATTTGTAATATAAATATTTGTATTTTTAGGAGTTGAAATAAAAATTTTTTTTTACCAAAAATGAGTGTAAATATGTGAGATTATACTATGTATCTCTACTTAAAAGAAATAGGTCAGTAACTCAAAATTTATTTTTAATCATCTCTTGGTTTTAATTTTCACGGTGCAGTGTCACCGTAGTTAACAGACAGCATGATCTGCTATAAGCAAGCACCTGTCGTCATCACAAAAATTTTACTATTTTAAAATTATTGTGATTAGATATTGCGTTTAATATGCTCTAGTTTGTTCGGGAACGTTCGTTCCAGACACAAGTAAATTTCATTTCACCCAAAAATGTCAATGAAAAATGTAAGCAATTTAATTATTTGATTTGCTGAAACAGAAATTTTTTAATGTTTGTAAAATCACAGATAAAAATAATACAGAACTATAGAGCTTGTCTTCTACCAAATTAAAAACATTGTTTTTATATTTCTAAGTTCCTTATATTTAGTTCTAATACAGGATGATTTTAAAGTAGTTCGTATATTTCGTTTCAATTTAAAGGTTGGAAAGTAGCGATTTCAAAGATGTTTACAATATCTTAATTGGCATGAATCTGTCTACAAAGATACTATTGATCCCCATTAGCATATATAAGCATAAGGTATTGTGCAGTGAGAGAAAATTCTAAATTCTAAATTTCTCTTTCTCAAGTAGAAAAATAAATATAAGCGTAAAAGTGTAATATTGAATATAATTTGACCTATTTTCCCAGTGAGCTTTTAGTTTCCAGAACAAATCATCAGATTTTTAGGAAAACAAGAAATTGCTTTTAAGCTATAAAGAAAAAAATTATCATTTAATTTTTTTAAAATAGAGATTTATAATTATTTATATTTTTTAATAAAATTAAAATTATTTAAATTAGAATTATTATTAAAATAATTGTGGGAGCACCTTTCAGTAACCTTCATAGGTGCCTTTAGCACTATGCATTTAGTCTGGGTTTATAATACTAAAATCATAAATTTGTTTTTATTTAAAATTAGAAATCTTAACTATTTTTAAAAAACCTGACATCCATAAATTAAAAAAAATAACACTGCAATATATGCGTGTGTAGGATAGCAAAGTTTTTCTTTACATCAACTAATTTACTTGTTAGATTTAATAACATTTTGTTATTTTAGTTTTTCTTCAGTGTATATGAGTCATCATACACGAGTATTCATGGACGAGTCATCACATAGGAAATTAAAAATTTTATTTTAGATTTTAATGTTTAAAAAAATCAAGTACGATGCTTCATGTAAGAGAACTAAACCCAATCCAAAATCTACAAAATTACCAAATTGGCAACGTCATTTCCTTATGATATACAATGAATTTTCGGGCCTCGAAATTGTTTTAAGGGGAAAAACAAAATACGAGTCTTCATTTTGAATAAAAAACATGCTTCCGAAATATGAGCTCCACCCAGCTTGCATGACTTGAAATGGATTCAATTTATTTAACAAAAAGTAACTTGACTCTTTTCTATTTCTTACATAATAAATTTTGAATAAAAAAAATTTAAATTATGAAAATTTATGAAAAAACAAAACACGTTTGATAGGGTCTGGCAGTATCTAATGGCGAGGATTAAGTGCATTGTTAATAACAAACACTCCCGAATTATTTGCACCGTGGTTAGGATTGCATGTTAAGCCCATAATACACAGGCAAAAATTTGTTTTATTAAATTTTAAAATATTCCGATCCGTAAATATAGCAATGAATCAAGTTTTTATATTTTATTGTTAATTAAAATAACATAATAAGTCGCGGACCACTATTTTTTATCGACACTTTTTTTTGCTAAATTTTGATATGCTGTACGATGTAGGTATGTATTTAGTATCAAATTAATTATTAATTTTTTGTTCTGTAAATTGATATTTTACAATGTAAGGAAGGCAACTATAAAAATAAGCATAACCCGATTTTATAATGGCTAGCAAAAATTAGCAATAAAGTTAATATAGTTGTAAACGAAAAGTTGCAGGAAGAGGGTGTAACATTAAACTATGTAATAAGAACCATGTTGAGGTGGCCTCGACAAACGATTTTATGTAGTCACGCTATTAACACAGACCAATATATCAATCGCTGTAGAGTACTAAAATTGTAAATTCACTGCACTAATATCCAACTATTGTTACGATAATTAACGTTACTACATTTTGACTTTTATGTGCACCACGGTTTTGAATTTGCCGATAATATTTCTACTTATGTTAACAACTTTGTTTATAAGGGTTCTGTTTTTATGCAAGAAACGACTGTAAAATCAATTAAATTTAGTGAGAATACTTATTGCAAAGTTAATAAATTATATACAACAGTTTATACTTACAAGGTGGTCTCCTTATTACCATTAGATATTAACCAAATAATACTTTTATGAAATAAAGAGTTTAATTATTTGCTTCATTCTAATTTTATTATTATTCAAGTTTAAGTCAAAATTCTTAAAATTGGACCCAACTTACTGAAAAATAACCGGATTTCGATGATTATAAAAATAGTAAAAATACTCATTTAAATGCACTAAACATTGCCAAAATGGCCTTTACAAAAATTGAAAAAACTGCTTTTAAAAATAACTAATATTTGCATTGCATATAGAAAAGAAATAAAGCAAAACTGAAAAATTGAATTTTCTAAAATATAAATTAAATAATAAATATAATTAAAATTATTAGCTCTTGAAAATTTATATAAATATAATATCAGTAATGAGCTAAACGAACTATAAATCAATAAACTAATATTTTCGAGCTTTCGAGAGTGGATACTCTCTTTTTCAAGATATATTAATAATCTTAATATATCTACATTAGCTCGAAAATCTATAAAGCTCGAAAATATTAGTTTATTGATTTATAGTTCATTTAGCTCATTACTGATATTATATTTATATATAAATTAAATAGAAAATAACATGAAATAGTAAAATTTGTTTGAAATCTACTTTATTTCTTTTTTCAGATTGCGAAAATTGTTATTTCCAAAAAAGTTAAAAATACCTTAAAACCAAAAATTAATTAAAATTTGAAAAAATACAAAAAATGCTCGAATAAGCATTTTTTTGTAGAAGTTACATCGTCTGGAATTTACAGAAAAAAACATTAATTAAGTTACACAATTTGGATACTATTACTTATAACCCATTATTCGACCAAAAATAGGCTGTTAGAATTAGCTCAAAATGAGGCAAGAAAAAACAACGCTGTATGTATGAACCTGGTATAGCAGATCAGCAGAAAAATACGATAAGAACTTGTGTGTCTTGTAAAACTGTACTTCAAATTTTGAAGTCAATTTCGTGGAAAAATTATTTTTCTGGTAACTGTGATATCTTTAATACCCTTTTTTGGTCGATAAATGATCAAATAATATTTTTTATATAGTGAAAAGCGTTATTTAATTTGATTATGAGAAAGATTAATGCAATATTATGTAGGAAGAATCCAACAAAGTTAAAAACTTTGATCTGATTGATGGATACTAATAATTTTAAGAATATAATCAATTGAACAAAAAAAAATCGGATGTGGCCATGCCCATAACTTTATCATACTTTTAAAAAAAAATTAAAAAAAAATTATTATTTTGGAGGGAAATATTATAATAAAGAAATAAAATTTAAAAAATGAAAAAAATTGTTTTTTTTAATTTGTAAAAACTATATAACCAAAAGTAGGATATTTACACGATTAATGATTAATACTTTTTAATTAATATTTTGGAGGAGAATATAATAAAACAATAAAATTTTAAAAATAAGAACAAAATTTTTTTTAAATTTACAAAATATTTTTTTTTGCTTTTCCGTGTACCGATTTTAACCAAAATCTAATCAGCTCTAAGTCTCAATATTTATGTACTAAATCGAAAATTTTGTTAAAAAATTTCTATTACTTTTTGAGGTAGAGCGCACACAAAATTTAATCATATACATACATACATCCATGCATACATCCATACGTACATCCATATATACATCCATACATACATCCATACATACATCCATACATACATACAGACATTTTTTGGAAATGACGATTTTCCGTTTCTGGGACCCCAAAATGTCTAAATTCATCAAAATCTCAACTCATTTTCTGAACGATTACAATACTTTCTCAGACTTCGTATGATAAAGTAATATTATTGAAGAAACTCCCTATTATCAAAAATAAATGAAACCACCGTCTCAACTACCCCACTCAAGCGGCTTAAATTAATTTATAAATATATTAACGTAACATTTCGATCAGTTCATAAACAAAAAGCTAAGCGACTTCTATAAAATTATTTTAAAATCATCAATTTTAGTAGTACATCGTAAAATAAATTAATTTAATAAATGCAATTAATACGAGAAATTAAAAAGGTTCCGCTACAACACGCCTCTGCATGTTGCGTTCTCGAAAATCTAATTCATGGGAAAAATTAAATAGCAGGTAATAATTATTATTTTGAAATTAATAACAGAAAGGTTTTTTATATTATGTAATAAAAAATGCAAGTGTATAATTTTTCAACCAATAAATTTAAAAATTAACTATATGTTTGCCTTAAAGTTTGTTGTATCAGATAACAATTTAAAAAATCCAAAACAAACTTGTATAGGTAACACCAATGTGAATGACTTCCAAATTTCATTTATTTCTTGCTTCAACATCTTGTTGTAACGTAATATTTCTAACAATTAATCTATGACACGCGCTAAAGTGTAAAATGTTGTCATCTTATATTAATTTGATTTGAAAATCGCCGAGTAAAATTAATAAAATTAATTTTTTTTTCATCAAGGCATATCAATAACATACAACTACAAAGTATAACTTATTCTGCGGGGCGATGCTTAAAAAATTCCAGGTTTTACTCTCTCAGTTATTATTTTTTAAATAAAAAGTTCATTTAAAAATTGAAAGATTTTAAAAATGAAAATTCTAGACTCCAGTTTTGGGAAAACTTTAATTTCAAGATTATACTTATCTACAACTTCACTATTCGAAAAACGAAATTGTACTTAAATAAGAATAATGTCTATCCTTATTAACCAGAAGAACCTCACAAGTACCGGGACAAGTTATAAAACCACAAAAAAATTTACTGCGGGAATTAAATCTTTCAATCCACTTGCGGATGCTGTTTCAACACAGAAGATGTTTGAATTTCTGTTGCATAAAGTAGCTGAAGTATTGCGTTCAAACATATTTAACTACTATTTTCTCAAAAATAGTTGTTGCTCTTTCAGTGCACTTTAACCTATCAACGCTTGTCTCGAACCTATAGTTACACTTGAGGTTCTCTTCGTAAGTCAGGGCAGTAATAGGGAAATATATCTGAAAAATACGTAATTATAAGTTTCGATTATTATTGGTGAGAAACCAACCCCTGTGTATGTACGGTACATACATACCGTACATCAATTTTATTATCTTATACATCTTTTCAACAATTACTGTTTGCTCTCAAACTTATTTTTCTGTTTTTCAACAATTTGGTGCTTACATATCATATCCGGTTTATATTTTTTACTATTTCCTTGTTTCTCATATTAGTACTAATTTTGGTTTTGGCTTTTGTTCCGCTTGGAGCCTCCAATTGCTGGTACTGGTGTAAGTCAAATTCCGCTAGCAAAACACAGGACATTTGACAGGATATTAGGATATCACAATGTTCATTTATCGAGTAGAAAATCAGTCACAAACCAGTTTAGTTAGTCATTTATTCAAAATCTTATTTTTTTTCACGAATTTGATAATTGTATATTGTTATTGTAGCTATAATTTAGAAAGACTAAAATTTTTTCAAGTTAGTCAAGTTAAACAAATTAATATTTGATATTTATAACAAATTCCAGAAATTATTTGCAATTGAATTTAATGTTTGTATAATCTAAACTTATCAAGATTTTTTAAAAAGTAAAAAAGTGGATTTTCGATTCTGTGATTTGTTAAAAGATTGATACTTCTTCCACAATACATATCCAAATGTGAGGCTACCAGTACCTTTAGATCAGAGGTACATGCTGTTAAAAGGTTAATTTAAAATTAAGATTTTATTTAAATATAAAAATGAGTAGGTAGTACTCTATATATCATGAGAATTTACAGTAGATATTAAAGTAAAACTCGCTACCAAGAAGTTAATATCCCAAATAAGTATGTTGGAAGAATTTTGCAATTCTATGAATATCACTGAAATTAATTGTAAATCATAGATATTTTTTGTAGTCGTTACTTAGTTATTGATATTTTATCGTGTTTTTCACAAGATATTATCTAAAATTGAAATCTGATAAAAATGAATAGGGTCAAATTTGGAAACAAATGGTCGGATATGAAACCAAATTTTCTTTTCTTTTGACTCTAGTTGTGAGGCAATAATGCTATCTATGGCCTTTATTTGAAAGATTTTTGTACAAAATTAAAACTGGGGTCACGTTTAGATCCTTACATATATTGAACTTTCAGTATTCCTAAATTTTTTAATAATTTGAAGTAATTTTTGAAAAAATTTATTCAAATAATTTTTTTTTAAGTATTAACAATAGTATATTGTGTGGCAAGGGATAAAACAAAACGATTTCAGACGATGGAGAGGATTGCCTGATGCCAGAGCGAAGCAAAGATATTGTATCGTCAATATATTACAGTGTTAATAATAAAAAACATCAACTGCGGGAAACAAGCAAATATATCTACCAAATTTCAGCTGTAAAATAAAAGTGAGTTAGTAGGGACGTTAAATTACAAATAATCTTAAATGTAATGTTGCATGCAAAATTAATTTTGCAATAATTATTATTAATAATAATTTTTTATATTTTATGTCTGTGTTAATACACCGTATAGTATTTACTAAATAAAAGCCATTAACTATAACAAGCATAAACATTTTATTGCTTCTTAACATTAAATCTAAATCAAAAGTTTTCGATTTGCTAAAAAAAACTGCTGTTTCGACAAATTATAGGTTTTGTTTTGTTTTCATTGTAACAATTAATATTTTGTATGTTTTATTTTACAAAAACATTAAAAAAATCATGAAGACTGTCCTATGGTTGTTTTCAGAAATTTTTTCGAAAGATTTCGTATTAATAAGATCTTAAAATATAGTCAAGGCTATATAACTATTCTATATGCAGATTATTTGAATTGTGGTTTAGGTTCCACGTTAACTTACAGGTCCAGTTATATTATGATTATATACGTTTGGTAGAAATTAGTAAGTAGGCGCTGATTAAATGCATTTGGTTAATGCAAATATTACCATAATTATAATTTATTTATAATTACATATTATCCAAATAAATCACCATGCCGGAAGGTTTACTAGTAAATAATAATTCAAAAACATAAAGTTACCATATTAAAATAGTCGTACCGGTATCATACATATTATCGGCATAACACTGAAATATAAATTTAATTTAATTTATTTAAAAGCAAATTGAGTCAATTTAAAAAAAATTATTTTTTATTAATTTTTTTGTGGTTACGGATATTTTGTTAATTCAATCACGTAAGGTACAAATTACTGCAACCACAAAAAATCCTGGTCCTCTAGTACCCAGAAGGAATGTCCTGAATTCAGAACCCAATATTTTGCAACTCGACCAGCGGTCACCCTAAAATATCGCGAATTTAAATTTTAATTGGTTGTTTGTACTAACTTAATTTATAAAGTGATTAAGAATAAATATTATGTCGAGGTAGATTTGTTTCAAAATGTTGATAAACAAACTTTTCGGTTAATTCAGACTAAATAAATTTTATTGATTAAATTTAACCTGCTGCACTAACTTATGTTAAATTATTTTGGAAAACATCGTTGAAAAAATTTAATTCGTTTGAATTAGTCAACTAGTAAATCAATATTTATCTTCATTTTGTTTTATTTTACTTTTTTGTGTTTGTTACGAAACCAATCGATTGTATTTTAATTTCTTCGATAATAAAAATTCTTGTTGAATTCTGAGAAAATTTTGAAATAATTTATCAATTTGGTATAAATCTCGTATTATTTTAATTGCACTTTAAGTGAATTTCAGAATAATTGCTAAATATAACCAACCGTATGTAAAACAAAGCTGTTGTAGCAATAAATTATATTAGACATAATATTTGAAATGTACCAACATCAAAGCCAGCTAACCTAGACCTAGCCTACTCTAACAAATATTAAGTGATACTTTACAAACGTGCCAAAACACGTTTTCATTCACTTAGACTGATGACGAGTATAAGAAATAAACATTTTAGTTCTTAATTATGTTGGATTAAAATTTCCCAAAAAATAAGTTTTCAAAATTACTTACGTTTGAGTTTCGTCTTTAAACAAAAATGTTGATATTTGCTTATCACTTGGAAGATTTTCTGTGCGATGCATTTCGTAGTTTGCGTAAAGAGCATTTTCTTTTAGTTTTCGTCCTTTTCTTTCGCAGTTTAGTCCAAGTACAGACGCACAAATCAGTAAGATGCAGAAATTAGACAAACTTTGGTATATCTAAAAATAAAAGTTACATTTTACAAAAATTTCCGAAGAAAATTTTTTCCCAAATTTAAATAAAGCTTTTCGTAAAGCTCAGCATTCTGCCTCAGAGAAAAATAATAAAATTTATTTTGAAAAATGACCATTCATTTTAATTGCAGAGTTTTTTGAAATGGAAACTTCCTGATGAAGCAAATTTTACTATCATACCAAGTGTATTGTGTACGTAATTGTTATCTAAGCAGGGGTGAACAAAATCTCTTAAGTTTGATGCCATTTTTTCAGTTACTAGCAATTGCATGATGAACATCTTAGTGTTACTTAATAAAAAAATTAATTTTCTACTCACCATTTTTGAAAAACTAGGTGAAATACTTTCTTATATGAATTTACATAAACGATGCGTGAAATTTGATACAGTAGATCATTGCTCTTGTAATCTCCGAAACCTAAGCTAAATCCTATTACCCTTACATAGACACAGAATTAGTAAGGGAATTAGCGGAACCATTAAGTCTCATTTACAGGATCTGGATCATTTGCACCTATCCTTGTTAACTTACTGTTTACACGAGGTTTAAACGAATACAGGATTAAACTTATTGGCCTTATCAAAATCAGTTTGAGGGGAAAGATTGAATTAAACAACTGAAGACTGAACTGCAGAAGATTAAAAAATTCTTTGAAGCTTTAGACAAAACAATTTTTAAAAAAATTTAAAAGTTACACTTTAAATCACGTACGATACTTTCACAAAAGGAAATAATTGTCGTGCGATATTAACGAAATAAAAGTTAACGACAAAAATTTCAAAAGATTTAATTTAATATTTTGACATTAAAATTTATGTTTAAAAAAGTGTTGAACGTCTCTCACAGCGTGGTTTATTAACAAATCCCGACAACTTTAATGTTTTCTTGGCGGTCGCGTTTAAAATCTGTCGTAAACGCGCGAGTTCTTTTGAAAACCCCACCAACTTTAGCTTTTGCACCCCACCACTAACTATTTAAATTATAAACTTGACATGTGAAATTAGTTAAAGATTTTAAAAATAACAGGTTAATATTACCGAAAAAAATTTATGTAAAATTCGACAACAAAATTAAGGGTTACTCGAAATTTTTCTTTTGTGATATATTATAAATTAAAGGTTTTAGATAATTTTTTATTATTTTATTTTTTCAAGATCGCTTTACCGCGATTTCTTACGTATTGCTTATAGGCTTGCGGTTTGCAAATTTTCCTTATGTGAATTATCTAAATTTTTTTATATTTTCAGTATTGCATTAGATGTAACATAAATCTCATTATACAAAACTAGTTTTTTTATGCTGTAAATATAAATCATTCTTAGCTGCAAAATACCATCACATTTGTAGAAACCGTAAGATTTTACAGTTTATTTTAGATATTCTTGATTGAAACTTTATGTATATAATGGCGATATGTCACTAATTTAATGCACAGGCAACTTTTTATCTTCATTATGCTCGGAAGTGATCAAAAATTGAAATTTTTGTTAGGAATTTGAGGATATTAACTTTTTTGCAGAAGTAAGAAATACTCAATATTAAATAAAACCATTCGCATGTCTTCATATCGTTTTATTTAAATGTTTAAGAGGATATTCGATTAGTGACAGTTTAATTTTGCATCGATAAACCAACCCAAAATAGTAAATTGCGGGTTACGAAAGACGATAATCACTAAAATTAACGTAAATTAAAGCAATAAGAAAAAAGTATACAAAGGTTTACGAAAAACAAGATTTTGTATGCCTGTTTTCAGCTATATAGCTTTCAAAAGCAATTATTAGCTGTTTCAACACATTTAAATTTTTTATTTAATATCTTATTTTTTGATAAATCTATCATATTAATAAATTTTCCTTTAGAAATATTATATTATTTAAAATTTGTAAAATCAAAGTTTTAAGACTTTTATTTTTTTAACTTGAATTAATATGTTTGTTTATATATAATCGATTTTCAATCACTTCGAGGGTTATAATTATAATATTGTGTTTATTGAAGTAATCGTATAATATTTAAAAAATTAAAAAGAAATTCACTTCGAAACCGCAATACGACACCCTCATTGAGTCCATAAACGGTCGGGATGGGACGTTCGGTGCAATCCGGTTCGGCGCAATCCAGTTCGGCGCGAGCCGATTCGGCGCGAAGACTTTTCGGCGCGAGAATAAAATATTTTAAAATTTTTGATCTACTTTAAATTGATACATTAATAGATAAGTAATATAAATAATAAATTTATTAAAACTATAATATACATGTATAGAAAATAGGTTAATGTAACTACTGTGTTACGAGTTCATTTTATTTAATTTTATTGGCTTTCGAGTTATGAATTAAAGTAAGTAAAAAAATATTTAAAAAATCGAGATTTTTCTTTTGATTATTTTGAAAACCTCGTATCTTTTAAACGACACATTTTACAAAGGATTACAGTTTAAAATTCCTCGGTTGGTACCGTTTAATAATTAAATACATTATATCGTTGATTGATAAATAGTAAATATACGCAATGCAATAGGAAATTGTTGCTTATCCTCCCATATCAGGTATTTTAACACCCCACTGCCTCTTAGCCAACAAACTCAGTGGTGAGGGTGGTGAGCAAGTGCCGCCACCAACAGTATTATAATTATAAGATTATACTGTATAATGATTATAATTAATACTAATTTAGTTATTTGGAATTTAATGAAATTATTACATTTTTTATCTTTTTATTGTACTATACAAACTTGTTAATTTAAATTATATTATCTAATATTGTTTATAATAATTGTACCTAACACTGTATTAAGTAAATAATTTGTTGTGAAGGTGTTTTATTATATTACAATATAATCGACTATATGCGAAGATTATCGTATAATTACGAAATGAATCCTTAACATTTTTTTATTTTTTATACATGTGTATTAATGTTAATAAATTTATTATATATATTATTTATCTATTAATGTTTAAATTTTTCCACATTATTTTTCTTTTTAAAATATTTTATTCTCGCGCCGAAAAGTCTTTGCTCCGAATCGGCTCGCGCCGAAACGTCTTCGCGCCGAACCGGTTGCGCCGAAACGTCGTAGACCGATAAACGGTGCTATAAACTCAAAACGATGTTCAAATTTGAACATAGAATAGGAAAGGAAATCAAAGCGTCTCAAATCATGCAGAGCATTATCATCGTGCTTCTGAGAAAAACCGTTTCACGACTCTTTCAAAATCCAAATTCTACAAAATAAAACTCTAAACCTTAAAGCTATAATAATTGTGACTTTTTATCCGATTCCAGCCCTGTAATTTTAATTTATCTAATTATGATAACAAAGTATCACTTTATTATGACTCCGTACATTACATAACGTTGCACTTTGTGTAATTTATTCGGCCATAATTTTTATTTTAAAATTAGTTACGTAATGAAATTACATTACTCAACTAGTTATGTAACGAAAATTCAACTACAACTACTTAATATATAAAAAAAATATTGTAACTGCATATTTCTATTGTTGTTATTAATAATTTAGAATTTATTGTAAAATGCAAGTATATTTTATTAAAATTATTATTACTACAAACAAAATCAAAATGTTCAAAAAAAATACGAAAAAATATCCAACTATACAACTATTATTATGTTGTATCTCTCAGCCGAGAGATGCATTGTCACTGGAAATGTATACAGAAAGGTGGACATATTTAGAAATTCCATGAAACTAGGTGTACATAGCATCATTTACAGTATTCATGTCTAAATAATATTGGTCTGCTACCAATAATTTTTTTTTGTAGGAAACTCAATTCTCTACAAATTGTTACATCACAAAAATAAATGGAAACAATAGATTCACAAAAAAAAATCAGTACAGAAAAAGAACAGACAGATATTTATAAGATGTAAAAACTGGTATATCACCACTATAGTGGTTTTAAAATGGGGAGAGAAAAAAATCTGTTTTTTTTTCTGAATCTGAAATTCTTGAATCTAAAATTCAGGTCCAATATGAAAATATTTTTAAAATAAAAAGCAAACAAAAGGCACTAACTACTTCTAGAGATCTTATAAGTTGCAAATTAGTATACCGAACAATAAAATGAAAGAACAGATTATGCACTTCAACTACTTAGGTACTACTACTAACGACCAACGGGATTCTCTAAAATGAGAAAAGTGAAAATCAATTAGAAATATGTAAGGCAAATGCAAAAGTAATACAAACGAAACATCTTTTGAGAACTGTGGAAATAAAGAGCCTACGCGCAATAACCGTTCGATAGGTTGAAAATTGAACAAATAAAAGTTAAAGCTGGTTTATATCAAACGCAACGCACGTACTGCTCGCAGATGGATGAAGTTGAAACATGGAATTTCTATAGAAGCATTTAGGTTGGTTGAGGCTTGAACGCGTTCTTCTGCGTGCAGTGCGTGGGGTGCCTTTGACATAAATCAACCTATATATTATGTGAGGTGACGCAGTAAGACGAACAACAGGAAGAAGAAGACAGTAGAGGTTTTTATGTCAGGAGAATGGCTGAGAACCGATTACCGAGGGCAGCAATGTTAGGTAAATCAAATTCCTGTAGATCCATGGGAAGACTGCCAAATCGTTGACACGAAAGCTGGATATCAGATTGCCACAAACTGAATAATCGAGCACAATAGTTCGAAAATACAGGACATACATAGTCATAAAAGAAAGAGATTATAAAATAAAGGTAGAAATAAAATAAAAAAGAATATTTTTTAATTAATAGTAGATAATTGTAAAAAGATGAAAGCTTGAACAGAAGCTATTGAATATAATTAAAAAAATTTATTTGTTTGATTTAATCTAGATTTTTAATTCATAAAGCAAGAAGACTGAATAAGTATTTGATAAGCTTATGTTAAAGTTTGTGTTTCAATAGTATTTGCAGAAAATTAACCGGTTTTGATATGACAAACATAAATTTTGCATTACTTTTAGAATAAATTTGAATATAAAAGTTGAAAAAGCGTGACTATCCTAAAATTTAAATGTGACCCATGCACTCATAGCAATATATATTGTCGTGTTCCAAAATCATCCATTATTATTTGACTATTTATTTGGTATTTAATTTGTAAATTTTGTTTTGGAAAAATTCAATTTTATTTTAATTTTGAAAATATTTTGTTTTTTTCTGGTGGGAAAACGAAAATTTTGACAAAAATGACCGCCCAAAACGACAAAGAAAAAACTTCTGTATTACTTTTGAGGTTTTGTTTGAGATTTAGAACTTTGCGAATAAATTTACTCTTTTTGGCGTAAGGTGATTTTACTGTTTTTGATTTACACTTGTCTGAAATTTCAGACAACATTTGTGTTATTGAGATTGATTTTGAATGAAGAGTGATTATTTAGATTGATAAATATAATTCGTAATAAAATTTAAATAAAACAATAAAATTTTCATTGGAAAATTATAATTGGATTGAGTTATTTTATAAAGGGTGTTTTTTTAGCTGCATGAAAACTTCAAAATGAAATAAAACATTAAAAACCTGACGGAATGTTTTGATTATAATTTTTTTAAGAAAGTACAGTTAAAGGCATTTATGATTTAAACATGACTTCCGGCATGTGACCACCACGACTAATGGTTACGAAGCGCATCCGTTCAGTCCAATTTTTCACCACTTTTTCCGATATTTCTGGCTTCATTTCATAAATGGCTTGCTGAATATTAGCCTCCAATGCTTCTAGAATTGTTGGTTTGTTAGCATAAACCATGGATTTAACATACCCCCACAGAAAATAATCTGGAGGTGTCAAATCACACGATCTTGGAGGCCAATTGATAGGACCACGTTTTGAAATAATGTTGTCACCAAATTGTCCTTTCAATAAATTGATGGTTTCGTTGGCTGTGTGGCACGTAGCACCATCCTGTTGAAACCATAAGTTGTCAATGTTTAGCTCTTGAAGTTTTGGAAACAAAAATTTATTTGAGCATGTGTCGATATCTCACACCATTCACCGTAACGGTTGCTCCTTCCTCATTTCGAAAGACATATGGACCAATGATAACGTTGGCGTGTATTCCACACCAAACAGTCAATTTTAATTGATGCAATGGAGTCTTAGAATGGACTGATAGAATTTTTTTTATCACCGCACGAATAGCCTGCTCGGTAGGTCGATTATATCGACCATAAAATGGGGGAACAGCTTTATAAGTTTCACGAATGGAGGAGGTCTGATTTTGAAAATAAATTTTCACTATTTGGCAGCGTTGTTCAAGTGTAAATTTTTTTATGATTAAATGCCACACCTTGCTAAACACAAATGTCAAAAAACTGTTTCCATAGCAATCTTGATTCAATTGTTATCCCTATTGAAAGTTCTCATGCAGCTAAAAAAACACCCTTTACAATAAATTTAAAAAACTAAAATTTGTATGCTTATGGTTGAATTATCTGTTTGAAGTTTACTTTCCCATTTAACATTTGGAAATTTTTTGATTCGACATTTTGAAATTGGATTTGGATATTGAAAATAAATTAAAATGAATATTCTACTATGAAGTAGAATTTGGATTCTTCGCACAGCGATTCTTTATTGACAAATAATTATCTTCAATGATTATTTTCCGGGAAAAAAAGTTTTAATGTCTTCTCTTCTTAATGTTTCTTCTTTAAGGATATCTGCAGACTAAGTGAACGGGAAGCCACTAAACAATATTTTAATTTTCGGAAAGCAGTAAAATTAACTTAAACAATAATTTTAATTGATTAATTATTAATAATTTATTTACTTTGATTTTGTACAGAAAAAAGTTGTATTAAAATAGTATACTACATAAAAGTTTTCACCAAATAACTAAAGCATTTTTTACATACCGGAATCAAATTTTACAGGCATTCTTGCTTGAAGTTCCCTGCTATAAATATCCACTTTAACTTTACCGTATGAAAAACTTTCAAATATAATTAAACGTATAGATATCATGATATCAATAACTTATACAAAAGAAAGTTACAATGTTGCTAAATTTTAATATATTTGCTTTTAAAATATCCTCACAATAAATGTATAATATCACGCCTCATAATTTAAAAGAACTTTTTAGGTAACCGTGGCCAATGCATTTGTAGTGCTCTTTCAAAATGCCAACATCTGAATCAATTAAAATCAGATCCTACATTGTCTCTAAAAGAAAAAATTGATACGAACTTTGCACAGTTGAATTTATAATTAACCAGTGGTTTGTAGAAGACAAGTTGCATATTGCAATAACGCAATAATAATTGAAGAATTGATTAATAAAACACACTTAATCAATTTTTAGTACACTTACATGTAACACAGGTTTTTTGATTTTTAATTAATTTTTCAAGAACATTTTTCCATTAACATATAAATTTAAATTTTACCATTTCGACATCATTGCGCTATTTAAGAAAACTTAGAGCTTAAATGTATTGTTACAACAAGTGTTTTCCCGCAGCAAGTTTTTTGATTTTTAATTTTTTTGAAAAGTTTGTTGATGGTTAAACGAATCGAATATAATAAACAAGTGCAATAAATTGCAAGTTTGTCTTCAATTAAAGAAAATATCGTATTATAAATTCCAATACGGCTGTAAACTTCGATTTGCTGGTCCAGACACATCTATCTTGATTTTTTCAAAAACCTTTCATATGTCAGTCGAATCTCAGGAAATGACAACCAATCACATTGTTTTAAAATTTGCTGCTTTACAAAGAATAAGAACGTGATATTTTTTGATAAATGTTTTAAAATGCAGTGACCACTTAATTGTTATTTATAAGTAACTCTTGTAATATAATAATTCCGATGTCTTCTGAAATAATTTCACGAGTGTTTCCACTCATTTATATTGGAAAATATATTATTTTTATTAGTGAAATCGATTGATAAAATTATAATATATTCTTACTGAGCAGGTTTTTGAATAGTTCGTATTATGATTTGAATGACAAATTTATTATTTAATTGAATATGTGCAGTGAATCCAAAAAAATTTTGAGATTCCAATTGCCATCAAAGGGATTTTTGCAACAATAAAATTACATTTAATTAATTTGGCTTTTTGCTAATAATGGTTCTGAAGGGTGGGAGGTTTGAAAGATCCATCAGCAATGGTAATAACTATTAATTGTAAATTATTAATCAAATGTTGAGGTTCCCCCCTCACCCGAGATTTACACCGGAGAATGACTGAAATTTACATGGATTTATTTAAATTAATATAGAATTACAATAATTAAAATTTTTAATTTGCAAAAATTAAAATTTGATAAACACCTAAAATCTTGTGTGATTTGATTTTAGGTGATTCCAAAATAGAGAAACATGATGAATCAAGTGATTATTTTAAACACTCAGTTGAGATAATCAGGTGTTAATAATTAAGTAGGAGTTAACAAAATAAATTTAATTAAGAAAAAAGCTATACTTGTGTAGAATATAACCTTTTTTAATAAGTGTAGGGTAGTATGTACCCACCCACGACAATTAATCAAGTAGAATTTTAAAATAACTAAATTTAACCCTGCCCGTTGAACTGTTATAACCTTTTTAATAAATTGTCATTGCACTTAGTAGTAGAATTTTAAAATTAAATTAAATTTTAGAATTAATAATTAGCTTATTAATAACAATGTAATAAAATAAATAACAAATTTCTGTAATAATTAATTAATCATGACTATAGTAGGGCGAATTCGCCGGATTAACGGACATTTCATGTTTGACATGTAAAATATCAATTTTTTAAATAATTAAATTATTATTGGCTTTTAAAATATAATAGTAATATAAATATTATAATCAAACTAAGTAAACCAATAAAAATGCAAAAATAATTATATTCTTGATAATGAGAACATTCTTTCTCGAAAGCTCAAAGAAATAATTTTGCATTTTTATTGGTTTACTTAGCTTTATTATAATATTTATATTACTATTAATTTTTTAATTACTGCTGCATTTTTGCATTTTAATTTTTAAATGTTCTACTATTTTACTTTCTATTTATATCATGAAGACTAATCTAAAATTTTTTTTCCAAAAACCTAATAAACAAAACAAAAATTCACAGGTATGCATAAATTACAATTATATATAAATTATATTATAATTTATATAATTAATATATAATATAATTTATATATAATTATTGTAATTTTTAGAGATTTTTTTTTGTCATATAAAAATCAATTCCATCAGACATTTTTTGTTGTAAATTTTAATTCCTTCAATTTTGTTTCTATACATTTTTATGATTATTTGTCTCGTCGTTTCTGAGTGACAATGACTAAAGAAGATTGTACAAATTTTAATAAAATTAACATTTCCATAATGGGAGTTTCATTGAATATTTTACAATCTTTTTAAAAAAATGTATAGAAACCAAAAGTAAGGAAGCAAAATTTGCAACAAGAAATTAATATCTGGTAAGTTTTGTTGTTAAATCGATTTTTATATGACAAAAAAGTTTTCAAAAAGTACAATTTAGTACATTGGTAATATAAGAGTATTCGGGTTCTTTTAGAGTTGTAATAAAAAAATTGCTACCTACCCTTTCAGGCAAACAGAATTTTTCTCCACACGCTGGAAGAAGAACCAGCTTTAAAATATTGTGTAGAAACCCAAGATGTTACAACTAGCTGATTTGTGCCGGTAGCGAGGGGGTGGTTTTAAAGGTATTAATCAACCACTGCAGGAAAAATTCACCAACAAAAGAAGTCCAGCACGTCGATGGAAAAAAAAATAAATTGTAGATACTTGTCTCTATATTATCCGTAATGGAGTAACATACAGATAACAAATAGTCTACGCCCAAAGTATAATTAAAATAAAAAGTAAAAATAATTTACTTTATTAAATTAGTTTAAAGAATCACGTTGGAAATGTTGCCAGCAAGATAAAAATGCTATCGTTGAAGCGCTTGATAATACGGCCAGTCGATGGAAAATAAAATATAATATGCGAATTGAATTATTGCAAATAATTCTTTTTAACTGCTGCGAGTATTTAAAAAGCGAAAATAAATAAGAAAAGATGTCTCCTAAAAATCAGTCCACTGGACCAAAACTCACCCAAAAATTTTTCCTGAGCACAGAAAACACTCACTCCCGTCTTTTTAAGCTCGAGTCCCTAACTCGACTGCCAATTTTACATACCACCGCGCGTAACGCAGTCTTATCCGCCCAGATAACAGGAGCGCCTCGTTGTGAAAATCAAAAAGAATACATAGGCGTACCTTTAAAAACAAATTCAATAAAATTTGTTACAGAGTTACTGTAGTTCTTTGTGGACGCTTTATAACACATCTTGAAAATCAAAAATGGAAAATCTTATGGAAAATCATTTTTGCATGTTGCAGAAAACAACATTTGCAAAGATTAGAAATGAGTGTGAAAATCGTTTATTTTTGGAGCCGAAAACTTAATTAAGGAAACGATAATGAAAATTAACATATTTAGGTCGAAAATACAAAAAAAAAACACACTTTATAATATTATTAATAATAGCTAATAGGATTGTCGAACTACGCTGCCGATAACGGGTTTTCTCCGTTTTATGTATGCTGCTTTCGGTACATCAATTATTTCAATTAATTGCAATAATAAATAACTGCTTGAAATCATGTTTAAAACATAGTTCGAATATTACACAATCATATTATCAAAAAATATCAATATTTATAATAGTCCTATTGAGGACTAATTAAAATGAAAATGTACACTTTCCTCAATTAATTTCTATTTTCATGAACTAGTTTCGACTATTAGTCTTTTTCAACGTATTTCTATAAATTTAAACATTATTTGTAAAAGTTTAAATTAAGAAAACTACTCTGACGTCTTACCACAAAAAGTTATAATAAAACTTATACAATAACTTATAATAAAACTATATAATAACTTTTATAAATAATGTTGTAATTTATAAGGACATGTTGAAAACGTCTAATAGTTGAAACAACTTTGTGAAAATTAAATCAATCAAGAAAATTGTAAAATGTAATTTTAATATCTATATTTTTAGTTAAATTTAAAAAACAATTCTAGCCTTGCGCAGGCTTGTTTTGTTTTATAGTAAAAAACACATTATTAGTTAAAGCACAACATTATCTTATTACTTGATCCTTTGTCAACTTTGGTATTACATCAGTTTAATAATTTGAAGATAGCGGAAAATAGGGATTTTATTATTTTAAACATTTGTTAAAACATTTAATTTAAGATCACTGATTTACATATTGACATAATGAAAAATATATTTCCTACCATGTGCATTATTCCTCTTTCAAACTGTGGAAGGTATACTAACAAGGAGACTACGGCTACTCGTCATCACCGATTTCGTCCAGGTTCATGGTATATGTAGGGCTTGACTAGAATTGAACGTGACCCCAGTGGGAACTCCAGATGGCCAAGCGTTTAGAAAATTACGATGCTAACACCAAGTTTTATTTCGGTTCATTGTCACGTAAGGATCGTAAAAATTGAAAAAAAAAGCAAAAAAATGCTACCCACAGGAGATTCGAACCTGCGACCCTCGGAGTACTAGTCCGACTTTCTACTGCTAAACTAACTAGTACTTGCAAATTGACCTAACCTAAAAGACTTATGTAGTGTCAGATCTGCGAGAAAAAAATTGATTTTCTAAACGCTTGGCCATCTGGAGTTCCCACTTGGGTCACGTTCAATTCTAGTCAAGCTCTACATATACCATGAACCTGGACGAAATCGGTGATGACGAGTAGCCGTAGTCTCCTTGTAAGTAAAATTAAGTAAGTAAACCGTTTCTGAGAAAATAACGTTTTATATTTAATTGCAATACTTCAGCTAGTTTATGAAACAATAATCCGAAGGTCTTCTAACTAGTGATGGGTGCTATCGAAATTTTTTGACTATCGATAGTTAGTCACTATTTTTTCTGCTTCAATAGTTAGTAACTATAAATTTGGTTACTAAACTCCAAACCAAATAAAAACTGTCGTCTAAGAAGTTATTCAAATAGTTTTAGTAACTAGAAGTTATTCGAATATTTTAACTATGGATAGTTTCAATGAAGACTAACTATCGAATAATTCGAAAGTTTTTATTCGAGACCGATTTTTACTTCTAACTGATGAGATGTATGAAGTCAAAGTATGAAACCAGTGTTTTAAACCAAGGTCCTTACTAAATACTTATATATTTTTCAATATTTTGGCTATTTTTTAGATATGGCCCCATCAAGAAATGAGAAATCTGGCGGCCCCTGAGTTCAGGCCAATATTTTACAGGATGTTATAAAATATTGCTCAGCCTACGCATTAGCTGTATACCAACCTTTACTACTACCTGCCTACAAACGAGTCTAACATTTATCTGCCTTTGGGTCTTATAGTCACTTAAACTTGATAGCAATATTCTCGAAAAGTTTCATGCCCGATTTCACAAAAGCTAATTAAAATTTAATCTATGATTAAGGATTTTTAACAACGAAAATTTATTGTTGCGATATTGTTAAAAATCGATAACCATAGATTAAATTTTAATTAGCCTTTGTGAAACTGGGCATTTGTGTGTGTTATACATAAGTTGTACAACTATTAAATATTTATATAAATTTTCTTCAAAAAAGCTGAAGAAAAAATTGTAGTGAGCAAACATGCTGTGTATCATGCTGCATTTAGACTTGAGAGCCTTTCATTGTAAGCCAAATTTGTCCAAATCAGCGTAATTTTTGAAGATGTGCAATATACTGAATTTTTACAATCTTCTCAATGGGGATCTTTATTGTTTACTTCTTCATCGACCTACGTGTTATCTGTTTCTACACTATCTTGATTGATATTATTGATTTTATTGGCATTTATTGGCTAAGCATCTATATTGTCGATATCGCCAATATCGTCATCGTCAATGTCGCCAACATTTTCAAGATCAATATTGCCAACATTCTCTATTGTTTGGAAGTTGCTATTTTTTTTGCAATGCTATTTGTAATTTTTTTGTTAAGAAATTGACTGAAATTTTCTCCACACCAGATCTACTCTAGTTTGCTTGATTAAAAATCAAAACCAAAGTGAATAGGTGTGAGTATCAAAAAGGGAAGGTGCGGATCTTGATCTGTTAAAGAATAAAGTTGGTGTAACTGTAATATACTGAGGTCCTTCAAAATATGAAGAAACAAAGAGCATAAGGCAATAATATGCAATGTTAAATTGCACGCAAATTGCAAAAAACCGGACAGAACAGAACACGAAAGAACAGAAAATGAAAAAGCAGAGCATTGGCAAAAGAGAACTCTGAAAATGAGAACTTAAATTTTTTACACCAAATAGTGTACTATGGACGATTTCCTTTTCCACCGATGCTCAAGGGTCTTTTTAATCCTATATAACTTTTCCACCGCTGCCGTTATAGGTAGACTGGTCGAAATTTTAATCGAAACAAATTTCAACTTTTTCAAGTTCTACCTTTGGCGAATTCTTTCGGTCTTCAGGGATTTTTTTAATGAGTTTAGTTTTTTTCAAAACGGCTTGGAGCGCCCGGAGCGGAGGGGACCGGAGCGCAGGGTAGCGCAGAGTCGAATGTGACAAAGGCAACCATGGAAATATACGGATCCATCATAAAAAATAGTTCTGCGGTTTTTAAAATTAAATGCCAACAGTAAGCGCTGTTATTTGCAAGCATTTAAGGGATTTTTATAACTTTTAATCGCGCCATTGTACTCCTACTAATACTTCATATAAGCTACCCTGACCCAAATCGGTTTTAATTTTTCAGAGTTCTCTTTTGTCAATGTTCTGTTTTTTCATGGTTCTGTTTTTCATTGTTCTGTTTTTTCATTTTCTGATCTTTCATGTTCTGTTTTTTCATGTTCTTTTCTTTCAAGGAATCGAAAAATACACAATAAAGATAGAAAAGTAGTAAAAAAGAGAGAGAAAAGGAAACATAGTAAAAATAGGGTACCATGTTTTACCACCTGCAAGAATGGATAAAACATTTGTCGAAATTAGAAAATATAAAATCGGTTGAACATTTCATTTGCAAGAAGTAAGGGAATGAAAGTCAAGAAATATCAAAATGAGAACCGTTTTGTATTCGAGAGAGAAAAATCTAGGTAGCCTTCCAGTAGCCTTTGTTACTATTGATTACTTCTTCATGTTCATTTTGCACTTTCTTTCGTTTGTCATTCTTTCAATATTTCCTATCCTTTTAATTCTACATATTTGCTCTCACTTTTGTCGTTATGTTAAGTTATTTATAAAGTTACTTTTCCTTTTCTTCCACACTATTTTTGTGTTTCTTCTGTTTTATAAAATGAGCATAATATTATTGCAATGCTCTATTTATTTGGCATACTTAATTTTTACTTAACATTTTACACCTTTACCATCAGCTTAAGGAATCTTTCGAACAAATCCTCTTCACTTTGCATCATTGGCTGATCCTCTTTTCCCATTTCCACAGTGCAGTGCAAAAACAAATCCAACACAAAAATAATTTGAAAACAACGATAAGGCAATATTTGACAATAGATGGAAAGCCCAGGAAAAGCTTTTATTTGATAAGTATGATTAATAGGTCTGTATGTTACAATATTTATAGTAAATAAAAAATATTTGTAAAAACGACTTGGATGGAAGATTCCTTTTTAATATGACGACTCTAATAATTTTGTAACCCAATAACATTTTGAATATATAGTATATTGTTTGGCAAGGGGTGAAACAAAGCGATTTCAGACGAGGGTGAAATTTGCCTGCCCGAGTGAAGCGAGGGCTGGCATCACCTTCGTCTGAAATCGCGTTTCACCCCGCGCCACACATACTATTTTTCATATTACCTGCATAGAAACAGAAAATTTTTTTGCATTCAAACTTGTAATAGTATATTACATGCCGAGGTGGAAAATGCTTCATTACAGCCGAGCGCTAGTTAGTTGACTGAGGCGCGAAGCGCCGAAGTCAACTATAAGCGCGACGCTGGAATGAAGCTTGACACCGAGGTATGTATACTATTTTATTCACAATCAGATAGTAAATAACAAATAATTAAAATTTGTATTAAATTATACGCTGCTTTTCACTTTGTTTCATTTTTGAAAAGATAAACTAGTTTATCAAGTTGGTATAAAAAATAAGCAAATTGCTGTTTATGTCAAACAAAATGATGGTAAACATTTGACATAATTGTACTTTAATTATTCTGGCTAAATTAACAATATTGTTATAAAACTTACATTTTTAAAGTAACTAAAATAATATTAGATTATAGTTAACTTGCACTAAATTTGTACTTGACATTTGACATAATCTTAATTAATTTGACGCACATTATTTGTTAGTTCCTTTTCTTGCCAACATGCGACTTTGCAGGTCGGGAAGTGATCACTTCCCGACCTGAGGTAGGTTGGGAAGTAAAACAAAATAGCTCTGATTGGTTGGCAAGTGAAAGTAAATAATAAACTGCTTCCCAACTTCTTAAAAATCAGGAATGCATCGATTACTAACCGATTGTGAATAAAATAAATATTTTAAATTCGAAAATTTTTTGAATCAGCAATAACTCGACAACGGCGCTAGATATCGAAAAACCGAGAAAAAATTTCCCCCTCTCGTCTTGTACTCACCCCCTGGTGAATTATCGGTAGGAAACCATATGCAAAAATTTAGATCGATCGCGCGCAAAAAAATATTACTCATAAACAACAATATCGAATTAATCTGACAGCTGTCATACTAATTAAATTTTATTTGAAGTAATGAAAAATTATTTTAATTCTGACAGGGTTGAAATGAAATCGGAAACAGAGTTGGCGGTAAGAAACTTGAGTGTTTCTGCCCGAGGGCAGAAACATTTTAATGTTTGACCAATATTCGCAGTGGTCTGAAATTGTCGTGTTTCGACTGTCTTGACAGCTATTGAAACACACTGTTTCAATGCAGGTAATATGAAAAATTATTAACTTGTGAGAATAATAATAAGATAAAACTTTAAAATATAGAACAAGTTAAATAAACTACAATAATTGGTAATATCAATTGAGCTTTCAGCGATGGTAATCGCCTTCATGAAATGATCAGCATTAGAAGAGAGAAGAACATTTTGTTAATGTTTAATTATTATTATTAACTTGAATAAGATAATATTACATTTATTGCAATGTTTTGTTTTTATTCAATATATGACCTGCCATCTACTGGCTTAAGATTCATCTAAAGTGCACCCAATCAAGAGATCCAGAAATTGATACAATTAGAAAATTACTAAATGTCTACAATGAATATACTTCTATTTTGTAATAAAGTGCAATACATAAATAATAATATTATGTAAAAACTTAAAAAGCAAAATAAGTTATCAACTTCTAAAGTATCAATTTAAAAATAAAATTTATTGTTATTATAATAGGACACGATGTCCTATACAGATATATTTTTAATCTTGTTTTAATTTCAAGCAAAATCAAAGTGAAAAATTTACTCCCTTCTGGAAGCGTGAGAACTTCTTTAATTTTCTTAATTTATTTTTGAAAGTATTTTCACCAGTTTTAAATGATTTTGAATTGTTTGTAGAAATAGAATTGACATAGAAAAATGTTATTATAAAATCTTTTCTGCATATTGCATCTAACTGATGCAAACGTATAATGTGGAAAAACTGAAAACGTTTTCATTATTGTTACTTATCAGTCTGCTTTATTTTATTTAGAAAAAGTGTGTAATATGCAGACGTAGCTAGGGGGGAAGCAGTGGGCTTAGCCCTCCAAAATTAATTGAGTGAAACAAGTATTGGTGGTGAAAACGATTGAAAACAAGGCGTAAGAAGCTAAACAAAAGGTAGTTATTTTATATCTCCCCAAAATATTGGACCTAGTATAGTTGCGTCCCCGGTGTAGTTCAATTTTTGATAATGGTAGATAATATTATGTAGGTATTTAAAATTTCAAAAATATTTACTATGTGAGTTGGATGAAAATATTAGGCCTGTTTAATTTCCACGTCCATACTGCAACTTCTTCATTTCTTTTATCATGGTTCACCAATATAAATATAAATTTTTGTTTTAAAATATTATCAATTTATTTTCTGATTATTTGCACATTGTGTACCGATAATGAAAAGCGAACATTTTCACAAAGCTTTATTTATTTTTTTTAACATCATCAAAAACTAGGCCTACCTAAATATCAAATATCTAATCTTTGTAATGTACGTTTTTCTACATATTTATAATACAATATTTCATTATTTGCGCTTAAAATATGTATTTATTTTAAGTAACACCCCGTACATTAGCAAAAACTACTGCATAAAACTTTATGCTATTATGCAGAATATTTTTTATATTCGAATGGTATACCTACAATTTGTTATTTATTTTAATCAAAATAAGTTTATGGATATTGTTATTTTACCCTGTATTTTTCAAAAATTAAAAAAAGGTTTTTAAGAATTTATTATTGCAACGATAGTACGAGGTGTTGCTAATAAATTTAAAATGTAATTCTTACCTAACTTTTTACAGATTGCACCATGTACAGAGTTTGCAATTTTACATATAATTTATACATAATTTATGCCAAGGGTACGTTCCTTAATAAGAATTTTTTAAATTCTTTATTTAAATTTACAATTTTTTTTCAAATTCAAAGAAAATAATTTATTATATTTTACCAAATGAAATTGCACTAGCCTGCATTATTTTAATTTTAAATTAAATTTAGATTTTTTTTCACTACAATAATGACTATTTTTGGTACAATGTTGCTAACATAGTTATGTGCATTTGTAAAAAGTTTTATTATATACCCTGCATCCCCATGAAAATTGAAAACAAAAAACTTTGAGTAGTATTATATTGTCAACATGCTAAATTTTGGTAGGAGTATATACGATTAAATAAATAATTAAAAAAAAAACAAGTACATAGTTTATTTCTAAATTCAATTAACATAATTAATTAACTAAAAAGAAAAAGGAACTTCAAAGGATATTAATAATATGCAATTAAAAAAAATTAAACTAATAATACTTTTGTAGGAATGTCTGGGTTTTAATATTTACAACTTAACATTAAATACCAGCACCTTATTTTTTAACTGTAATTATGTAATTAGCACTTGATTTGCAATAAACTTAAAATTAAGTACGCTTGTTGGGATAACTTGCTATGTTCCAGCAAATTTAATTATTTGTATTGCGATATAATTTTACGAACGAATTATATCAAAGGAACCAAGAAGAATCTTAAAAAATAAATTTACATAAAAATAATAATACTTTATACGCACAACCTTGTTAGTCGGATTCATTTACAACAACTATTGTACTAATTAAAACATGAAATAATAATAAAAAAAAAATTAACCGTGGGTACAATAATAATCAAAAACTTATTCGTCATTATAATACACATCAACATAAAACTTCAATAAATAGATACAAAAAACACGAAATGGTAACATTTAATTCTCACTACCACCTACTACTAACAATTGTCACAGTTGCCCAAAAATATAATGCGCAACTATTATCACAAGTTTTATATTTTCAAAATTTGTTTGTTCAAGCTCTAGAGATTAAAGAAAAATATTAACAATTTACTTAAAGAAGATTAAGAGGTCAAACAAACAATTTTATTGGTGTACATATACAAACATATTCTACACATTTTAAAATCTATGTTCAAAACGCTTATCGAATAATTTTATTTAATTTTTACAAAAAAATTGCAAAAGAAACAATCTTGTATTATTGTGTCGATTTATTTTAATAGTACACTACTTTACATTGAATAGCTTTTGAACAATAATAATCTAATGATGTGTCTTTTACATATTTTCTTATTTTTATTGATTGAATTTTGAAAAACTGCAATTTGAACTTACATTTTACCCTGCAAATTTGAAATAACAGATTTATGTTTAATTCTGTATTATGTGGACTATTTTATGGAAAAATATATTTATTAATAGAGTAATTATTGTGCTATCTATATCTTATATTTCTAGTGCAGTGTCTGATGAAAAATATCTATTTCTGTATATCAATAAGCATTATATTATCGTAACGTGTTTTATAATACTTAAAAAATTACGTTATAAAATTAACATAAATTGTTAAATTTTCAATTCAGTCTGTTTATATAGTTTCATTAGTGTAAAGTAATCAATTTACAAATTTTATACCTTATGACGTTTTTATTGTTTTCGCGAGAAGAAAATTAGAGTTTTCAATAAATACCTGCACTAAAAGAAATTCGACTTAGTTTTGTCATAAAGTATTTTTGTAAATTTTATAGAATTTATTAGTTAATTTCGGAACTACAACAAAATTCTAGTGTGTCCTGAAGGACTCACTAAAATTTTCTCGGCGTCACAATATCATTTTCATGCGTTGGGTGTATGTAATATATCAAAATAAAAACGAAATAGCGGCGGTTTGTCCAACAAGTTTTGGTCAGATTCAAGAAATTCATAAATTTCGCTTGTAATTTTTCCGTATACTTAAATTAGCGCTTAAATTAAGAAATTTACAATTTTGTACTTGAATACTGAAATAACAAGATTCGAAAATGTTTTTGAATTTTTTCTTATATTTTAGGCAAAGAATTCAAACATCAATTTGGGGTAACATGTCTAACATTTAGCCAACACTGAGTTTGTACAAACTGTATTATGTATAAAAAATTTACAAATTTATTCTAAAGGCTTCATTTCACTTCATTCAAGACCGCTTTTAAATCATAAGGTACGGAATTATAAGATTCAAGTAAAACTACGAACCAACAATTTAAATAAATCGCAGATCACATTATTTCAATTCAACAATAATTAAAACACTCGGTTCCAACAAAAATCTCATGATAATTTGTTCTGTGTGTAACGGTGAGATTGTTAATTAAAAATATCAAAAACGTAAAACGACGTAAATATAACGTAAACTATTTCAATCGACCAATCGGAAACAAGAAAAAGTTGCGTGAGCTTGGTCGAGGTACATATAATATACTTTTATTTATTATTGTTTGATATTTTTAATTTAAATCCAATAATTATTCTATTTGATTGTTAAAAATGGATGTGAAATTGTAACGCGTACAATATAAAAACAACAAATTCATGTTATGGAGATGCTCTGGCGCACCACATCGGATACCTTTGCAATGTTTAAAAAAAATACTTGAAATATATTATTATTATTTTCTGTACAAAACTGTTTTATTGTTATTGTAAAAAATTACTGTACTAATATCGCAGTATATGGTGAATTATATCGGTTCAATTAAATTTCAACAAAAGTTTATTGCACCTTTGTTAAATCTGTAAGTAGTAATTTAAAAATTATGAACGAAAAACCATTGTATATAATAGTATTTATGTGTATATATTTGGTAAAAATCTGTAAATCTGTCAATAAAATAGTATCAGGAACTGTTGTGATAGTAAAAAATAAATCAGTAGGTTAGTTTGCTGTAAAATGTGTTGGAACGTTGGCAATATGAATTATCAGTCTTATGTTTACTAAATTCTAGGCAAAATTTAAATTTCAACATTAAATTATTTGCCAAAGTTTTCCACGTACCTAGAATTTGTCAGTAATCATTTTAATAATACAAGAAATAAAACAGGAAGCACATACGAATCTTAAAGTCTATCGTAACATTTAAATAACAATCTTCGCCAGATAAAACTTACCCGGCAAATATTAAAAAAAATTTATTAATCCCTAAAAAATAACAAAATATAAAACGACGATCTTTTTATACCAGTAGACACAATTTTTACATTCTACCACTAATATTGCCCCTAATTAGTTCATGGACACACGCGTTCTTCATCGAAAATCCAAACGCGTTGTTTTCAAATAAATTTAATTTTTTTCCTAATTTTGCCCGTTTTGTTTTACGACTTCTCTACTTTCGTTTTCTAGTTTAATCCGATCACTTTTTGAGTTAACTTCTATAGATTGTAGCGGTTGAGAGGAGTACTGATCGCGATTCTTTTCACTCTGTGGGAGTAAGTGTATCATGTTTACCGGAATTGGAAACGGTGTTCCAAAATCTGGATAAAAATTTGGTGTGAAATGATTATACATGTGTGATTGAGGTGGCGACTGTTGTTCCCTGCTGGAAGGCCTCGTGTTTGGTTGAACAGCTTCTAATTCGCGTGGTTCTGATTTGCAATTATTATTATTATTACTTCTCAAACTACCCATGTAATCGGGCGGCGTCCCGTTTATACAGTCTTGCCTCAACTGCTCCAATTTTAGACTTTTACCATATTTTCCTCGAACATACATTAGAAGTGAATTGTAGGGTATTCCAAATACTCTAGACGCTTGACTCGTTGTCATTTTTTTGTACCAAACCTGTTGTAAAGCTTCAGTTAGTTCTGCATTTGTCCACGACCTGGGCGGTCCACCCCGAGGGGCGGAATGTTGACCTTTGGGCCTTCCTACTAAACAGGAAAAACGTTACAAAATTTGGAAACTTTAAAATGCTTCTACATACTTTTTTTCTTGTTATAGAACTGCTGATCTGGCGTATTCCTTGGATCTGCCATTTCTAAGAGGGGATTTCTGCAATCTATACTGTTTGGAAATAAACCCAATGGCGAATCTAAACCGAAAACTAGAAAAAAACATAAATATTACTTCGACGTTGAATAAATTTAATTGCAAAAATTCTAACATGCACTCGAAATTATTAGTGACAGTTGTATTACAAATTATAGAAATACAAGAAAGTTAATTGAAAATACGTGAATTAATAATAAATTTACATTTCCGGGTAAAATTAATAAAAGTAAACTATTCAGACTATTCTTATTATTATCTAAATTAATCTAAGAAAAATGTTAACGTAAAGTAAATATTGGGTTAGTAAATTTTGTAATTGATTAATTAATAATACTTACATTTAGGTGACGACATCGCTAGAGCTGAAACTGACGGCATTGGAGGGAAAGGCAACGGCGAATGTGTAGAATGAGTGTCCATGTCCTGATGTAAGTTAAGAACCGGAGGAATTGATAAAGATGGAGAATGATCGTAATCTTTTTCTAGTGGCATATTTAAATCCAATTCTGGACTTTTAGAAACATCTACTTTATTTAATTTAGATTTCGACGCGTCAAACTCGTGTAGTTTCCTTTTAACACTTAAATTTTCGGCTACGTCTTGCGATGGTGATGTCGATTTTGTACTATTGGTAGTAAGGTCTTGGGCTACACACATTTCTCCAGATCTTCTCCTGGGCCTCGCTTGTTTTCTTCGAGGTATTGGAGATTGACTATCCGATCGTGGTACGAGCGTATCGGAAAAACTTAAGTGATTCATATGTGGCAACTTATGACCACTTTCGTAGTTAATCAGGGAATTTGTTGTATTAAAAGGAGACGACGGTCTGTCGGTGGGCAATGTCGTGGATATTGTTGTAGAAGCACCGCGTCGACTTGAATAAAAATTTCGGTCGAATTCATTTGGGGATGCCGACGGTGTGGGCGTTTGATTTGTTATGGCGTTAAATTCTTTTTCTGCCTCAAAAGCATCTTGAGCTAAACCACGCACTTGTAGACTTTCCGCTGCTTTAATTAGACTTTGCAAGTGTTCTTGCGCAACACTAATTTCACCTTTATACATAAAGTCCACCACAGATTGAATTTCCCATCCGGTATAATCTTTCAAAACAATAACCGGATGCCTGCACGGATTTTCTGAAATTATTTTTTCGAAAAGGGGCGAACCTGCGCTCAATACGACTTTGTGAGCCCGAATTGAAAACTCCTCACACACCAGCGTCACGTCTACGAGAGATTCTGTCTGAAATAACGCTTCGAACGAATTTAGCATGTGCGCCTGGTGATTATTCCATCGTAACGAGTAATGTGATTCGCTCATCTTGCAGTGTGTTATTTCTACGCTTGTCACATGAAGTAGTTTTTTTTCGTTTGAATTTTATAAATCTGAAAGATAAAAATTAGTTGTAGTTTAATTACATCTTTATTATCTTTATTATCTAAATTACATCTTAATGTACATTAAGAACATCTTTCAAGCAAAAAAGTGGTTATTAGCAATCCAAAATTATTAAAAGGCAATAAAATTGAACACAAGAAAATCAAAGAAAATAACTTGTCACACAACATTCTCTTTAAAAAAAGCAGACATGTGAAGCAATCAAAAATAAGAAAAATTTGTTTTGGTTTGGTTATTGCTAAATAGCGCCGTAATTGATGTTTCTCAAGAATCGAAAACACTGCCTCACTTGCGAATTGAAAATTTTTATTATTAATTAGATATTTTAATTAATATTATCATGTTTACATTGCAAAATGTTTTTAAAATGCAGTGCCAGCCATAAAATGCAAAACAAACATAATCATACGACATTTTTGAATTAAAATATAAGTTTTTAAAAATACTTTCAAAATTTTTTTAACCCTGAGTTTGTGAATTGTATTTTAAATTTCGCGAAGATGATTATGTCTTTACTTATACTCTATTATAAGTCATTTATAGCGCACCCGTCGATACAATTTATATTAATCGAATTTTATCGGTAAAGGTAAAAAAAAATTTTATATTGCGATTACTGCTAAATTGTTAAAGTTAGGAGAAAAATTAAGACATTATTTTTGTAAACATCATCGTTTCTTATACTACCTGCAGTATTTATATCTTTGACCACACAAATTTAGCTGCCGATTTTCTATTATGAGAAACTCCGCCTCGGCTGCCTCGCCAGCCGCCTCCAGAATTATTCTTGTTAAAATTTGTTAATTATATTATGACAACTTTGAGAAAAATCAAATTAACAATTTAATATTCTTAATATTCTGAATTAAGACTGTCTGCAATTGATCAGACATTTTAGGGAAAACTAGGAAAAATTAATATTTTGTTAGGTGTTAAGGTAACCTTTAACAGTTACGCCAATAATAACAATAACCACGCCGACATCTTGCCATAAGGCATTACGTGATTATTCGATTGATTTCGTTCGACTAGACATTTATGCTGCTGACCATTTTTGTTCGACATGGAATTTTATACGACTTGGAATTTTAAATCTATTCTGTTTATTCAAAAATGAAATTTCTAAAATTTCTCAATTTGAAGACTTCCTGAGCTCATTTAAAAAATTTATGCTTATAAATCCTTGAACAGATATTTAGGGGTTGTATCAAAGGCTTAAAATAGAAAGGGGCTTATATTTAGAATAAAATTTCCTATAGAAATGTAAAGAGTAATTTATAATTCCATACAATGTATGATCTTAAATAGCGTCAAACAAATACTTATCGTGAAGTCAAATTAATGTCGAGTAGTCGAACGACAGGAATCGAATAACTGTTAGTCGAATAAATGTTGTCGAACAAAATTTCGAATATAGCATTACGTACTATAATAATAATATAAACAGCTATTTCTGTTTGCATTTCCTTATATAACGTTATAATTTGTAAATTTTAACCTATATCAGTTTAAAAAAATTGAGATACCATGAATGGTCAATTCGGCCTTAACTCAGCAATTAAGTTGCACTTCATTCAAACACCAGTAAATAATTAAGTAATAAAATAAATAAATTAATAACGGCCAATTTCATAATAAAAGTTAACAGGGCATTAAAATTTAAAAGGCGACTTAAAACAAAACTGATGATTTCACACACCGACAAAATTTCACTTCTTAAAATTTTCCGGAAGTTTTTTAATTTTTCCTTTTTATTTTGATACGGTAAATTTAAATCTACTTTGCGTTTTGATTCATCAGCTTTTGCTTTGCATACACAGCATACACATTTATATATAATTCGTGCGGAAAGACTTTTTTTCAAAATTCAAAAGTCGCGCATTGTCAAACTGAAATATTAATAAGTTCACTCGTTTAGTAAACTGTTCGTTTTTTCACTTAATGTGTAATCTACTATTATTTCAACCCCTTTCTCTACGTACTAGAGGTACCTAGAGGTACATTTTTTAGAGTTTTTTAATTTTTCTCTCAAAATCAAAATTTCAACTCTGTGGAGTTTGCGCTCAGTTGTAGATGAATAAATAACCGTATATTCAAAAAAAATTTCACAGCTATTATTATTGCGATTCTTGCAGTTACGATTACAATAAATTTTACAGAGAAAGAAAAGGTTGCATTTTAAAATACAGCAGAGCAAAACCGCATTAAAAAATTAAAAATTGTTCAAAATAACATTGATTGTTAAATTGTTAATTAATTTATATGAATAAAGACCATTGCAGTAAATGCGTTTCTAATGACCGTATCAGTGATTTTTATATTCTTGTTTTAATTATTCCTTAATAAGAATCCTTTAATCCGGCGTCGGCGGATAATCTAAAGCTATTTTTTAATATTGATTGTACAATCTTCGGCAAAAAGGCAAGCAAGTGAATTAACGACATCGCACGCTTATTGTTTAATTTAAATGTTTTTGTTTGAAAATAAATGCAAAATAGTTATACTACGATTAACGTTTAAAATAAACCAACTCTATCATTCTGATCTAAGGGGGTTAAGGCAAAACTAAATTGATATTAAAATATTTAAAGACATTTAAACGATATTCCATAATTATGCTGCGCTATTTATTATAAGGTTTTTGTTCGTCTATAAAATAAATTAGATTCAACTTTCGAAACAGTCATAACACAAATCATTTAAACAATTAACCGATCAAAATTTATATTAAGTTCTAAGAATACGAAACTCGTATGAATTTGGTCACGAAACAGGGAAAATAACATGCAAGTTTGAAATCGCGTGCGTATGTGACATATCACCCACGTATATAATCGCTTAGCAACGATACAGTGAAAATTTGGCACGATGGTATAGTAAAACACGAGATAACTAACCCAAAGAAAATATAATATTTTATTCGTTTAAAGAAAGAAGTAGTATGTTGAAAGATTCCCAATAAATTTGACGCGATGAGTTGGCTGTTTAGCCGAATATCACAAATTCTGAAAGGTAAAAATATGCGGTATTGTAAGGTTTTTATTAAAATACTTGAAAGAAACAAAAAAATAGTTTTACTCCTTTGATTCTGTTCAAATGACAAAAAATGTTGTTTTTGTTTAGAATGGAAAAGGAATAATTATAATAACAAAAAAATGTTTCTTGTCTAGTTTGCGTCCTTATGGAAGTGCCCTTTCAGTAACCTTTAATCCATGCATAAATTTCCTGCGCTTTCTGATTTTTAAAAGCTACCGACTCGACAAAGTTCATTATGCGGTTTAATTTGAACAACCAATTAATAAAAATAAATTTTGTATAAAAATATTTATTATATCAATTGGGGCAATAAAATATAATACAAATAGCTCTTGTTGGTGGCAACCAATCATATATCGAACTGTTAACTGGGCTGCCTACTTAATATTTTGACGAAAACATTATTGAAAATTACCCTGCCTATATCTAAAAATTGTACTATTAGCCCACGTTCTTACAAAACTTTTAAAATTATCTGTAATAAAAGTAAACCGATAAGTGGTATTAAATAATAGGACATGGACAAGCGTCGTAAACGCCCAATTCAAACAATCCCATCAGTAATTTAATCTAATGTACTCTTTTTTTACAAATTACAAGTGTTAAAATATCAACTGTAAAAATTAATTCATGTGAAAACGAGCACATGATTAAATTAAATATTTTACAATAGTATCCTCAAGTTTCGATTAAATAATTAATGGGTTAAAAACGCTAATAAGTAGATACGTAGATAGGTATATGAAAATTGAAGTTAAAATTATTAGTTTAACTATGTACTTTCAATATTTCAATGCAGCATTATGTTTTATAAAATGTTTTATTTTAAACTAATACAACTTAAATTGAGTTCCGAAAGTATAACTAAACAATAGCAGATTTTATAATCTTGTAATAAATTTACATTAAGCCAATTTTCTTTATAATAAACGTACGTTACATAATCAATAACTTGGAAACTTGAAAGAAAACATGCTAGAAATTATACCGATAAAATAAGTCTCAAAAAATTTCAAAATTAACCGTATTTCTTTTGTTTATTAATATAATACTCCATAATACTGCGTTCGTTCACTAAAGAGTTTGATTTTGAGCTTTAAGTTTCTGTATACATTTTTAGAAATTATTTTGTAATGTTCTACAAGTCAAGAAAATTTACTGGGTGAGCCTCCCCTTCTATCGATAAACGATTTAATGTGGAAGACGTGCATCAAGCCCTATCAACGTATGAAATGGAATTATGGAATGTGGATGAAAATCAAATATTGTCGTCTCACAAAGCTGCTACATGAACAGAAACTTTGTAACAGCCAATGGTCGATTGCCTCAATTCTTTTGAAAAAAATTCCAACATATATTTTACTTGTCTTTATAGTAATGGTAATGAAATGATCATTACAGTATGTTCAATTCGTTCGTTCTCTCGATCATTGTTATTGACAATCGGTTCCGACGCACACGGCTTGTCCAAAAATATTTGAAAAAAAATCGAATACATTCTTAGTAGCAGCTGGCTGCATGATCGTGCTCTGGTAAATACCTTTAAGTAGCATTCTCATAGAGATTGATTGAAATGTATTGAAAGAACCAATCAAATTAAAGTAAAGAGAGAGAAAGAGCGGGTATAGATTCTTTAATTTGATTGGTCCCTGCAAGCTTTTACTAATCTTTATAAAACAGAAATTAAAAAAAAAAACACTAAAAGTAAACGACAAGTTTCGTGAACTGTCTCCAGCGCAGTTTTCATTTCAATCAATACATAATTTGGCACTAATAATTATTAGTTTGTTCTTTGAGGTTTTCATTGATCGGCTTACAAACAGGAATAACAAAAACATTAACGCTTTAGCTGCTCATCATCATAAAATAAAATTATAGTATCAAATATTATAATAAATATTTGTCGTATGTCGGAAATTGGGTCGATCTGAAAGTGCAGCATTGGAAAAAGGGTTAAAATATAACAATAAGTAACACTTTTTGGAAATATTTTTTAAAAAAATTCTCGAACTCATCAACGTATTTTGTTGTTTAATCATTGCATTTTTATAACTATTTTAAAATGATTCGTCGTTAATCGAAAAGACAAAGAATTGAAATTCCAGTGTTGATCGGTTACGGGAACAGAACTTGCGCTCATTAGAGTTCAATTTATTCAATATTAAATATCTTAACAAGGAACCAATTAAGCGCATCATCGTTAGTAAAACGGGGCAAAAATTTTTGCTAGTGGGTCATACGAGAGATCGTCCTAGATGGATTGTCCACCAGTTTAAGAAGATGTTCAGTTGAATATTTCACTCTAGCTTCAAGAAAATCTCTATTTATTCACTCGGCAAACAATGAAATAGTTCAGAACTCCGATTTAATATAATTTGAAATTGAAGAAGTAATAGAATTCGAAAAAAGTGATTTTGGTTAGAACTAACCAAAAGATGATTTTGACCGTAGGTTCTAATTTTGTGTAAACAGGTTAGAGCGCCACGGCTGATGGATTCCAACAAAATATAATTTTTTCTAATGAAGATACTTTTACCTCGACGGCACAGTTAACAAGCAAAGCTGTAGAGTGTAGATATTTGTGTTCTATCAACCCATATGAAAAATGGAATCCTCCACTAAAACTTAACGTTTGAGCATGGAATAGTCTGTAACCGTACATTGTGTCCGTTTTTTTCCAACGCATATTAACAGGTGAAATACATCTTAAATTTTTAAAATGTGAATTAAATAATTTGCTATACCCAAATGATGGAGATCTAGACATAGACGTCTTTAGGATCTGTTTCAGGAAGCGGGAAAAATTAAAAATATTATTTTATTATAAAGATATTTATATATCTTTATTATTTATTTAAGAAATTAATTAAGTAAAAATCTAGGCTTTTTCATTTATTATTTTTGGGGCCATTACAATGTTGAACAGGGGGGGGGGCAGTTACTTCCCATGGACGCCCAACAATACGATATAGTATATAGTATCACCAAGATGCAGCTGCACCCTACTTTGCAGTGATCGTTAGTAAATATTTAAATCAAGTTTATACCAACCAATAGATTGGTCGCAGGAGAACAATCGAATGGCCATCTAGATCTCTGGATCTGACTCTGCTTAAGTACCTTTTATCTGTTACGATCAACAATGTTTAATAGGAGTTTCAGGAGCAGATGCGATATTGTTAACAAGTAAGCGCAGGCCACTTTGAACAGGTAATTTAACTTTATTTTTTATTTCATTTAGGCAAAATCCTTAACTATTCAACGTCGCTAATCGACTAATATAGACATTCTTAAATACAATGCATCTTTTTTCATTGATTACATTCTATTGATTCAATGAAATTTTCTATTGTATTATGTTTTTTTTTTTTCAAGTCACGTCTTTCTGTCATTTCTTTGATAATGCACCTCCGATTAGTTTATTTTAAGTTTCGGGAGGGTTACTGGTTAGAGCAAGCTTCAGGCCGCACTATCTGAGCAGTCAAGGAGGTCAAGTGTATGTCCTCCTTCCTGGATTTAAATTTTCTACAAACAGCATGAGAAAATAAGCGAATAACAACCTTAAAGCATTAAAAACTTACTGAAAGCTGTTAGTAACCGAACAAATATGTAGTCACAAATTAATAATTCCGATTAGAAGATTACTTATTAAAAATTTTAAAATTAATTTTTTTAAATCAGGTATTTCTTCTTTAATGGAATAAACTTCAATTCTGCATCAAAATCACAAAAAATTTAGTTCATTACATTCACGTGCGCCTGAACGCTAACATTATCTTCTGATGGTCAGCTTTGCGTAATCTGCCTTTTTATTATTTTGATTTTCTCTTACCTCCTGATAACGGAATAAAGATATTATTTTTACCGAGTATCTCCGCATTAGCATTCAAATACTTACTACTCTAACCATTAAAGGCGAGTAAAGTTTTGAGTTGCCCTGATCATCTTGTTTTACATCATCAACCTTAAATTGTAACTAGAAATTCCTTTCCTTTCCGTTCCTTCCGTTCCTTTCTTCGTTCCTTCGAGACGTCGACAGTTTGAAAAATATTTGTTTGATTTGGATCCACTACGCCCAATATTCCTTTTTTATCCTAGAAATTCCTTTTTTCTATAGAAATTTCTATTAGCATTTTTTTAACTCTTGCATAGATAGCTTTCCTCTTGTCGGATGTAAGCCACAAACTTTTCTAGTTGCTAAGATTGGGTATGAGACCCAAGAGTTTAGCGTCGGTTTCTAACGGTTCATGTTAGAGACAAAATTTGGCTATACTCTACGATTTTGCTTCAGCATAGAGTTCTTAAATTGGTCACCCATTCAACCGCTAGCCTTTAGCTATCTTACTAGTCTTCCTAACGTTACTACCTCAAAAGTAGTCAAATCAATCAAAATTAATAGGTTTACTATAATAGCGTAATTATGAATTTAATTCATAAAAATACTTTAATTTTAATTTAAACTACTTTATAAGCAACACAACAAATTACAATGTACCAGTTGTGCTGCTGAACTAAACACTTGGGGGTGAAACTTTTCGATAGCTACCGCGTACTGAAACCAAAAACTAAGAAGTAGAAATACATAATATTATTTATTTATATATCTCAAATGGCGCCGATCCGTAGTTTGCTATAAAGTGAAGTCAAAGTACATATAAGCAACCAATTAAAAAATATTTTATTCAGAGCTGGCAATAATAATATATTTAAAAATTGCTATTTTAATCTTGACACTCTGAAAGGTATTCTATACATTTCTTGGGCACTGGGAAGTATTTCATTCTCTCCAAACCCCCCGGTGCGTATTGCGTGGCCTAAATGTATTTGTTCTAAATGAGTGAAACACACAAATCTTTGGTCTTTGAAACTGGATATTCCAAGTGTTCCAGTAATTGAGGTTACGTATTTTTTGCACCGAATCTACTCCACGTCGAGAATCTTGCGCCGAAAAGAATGGTACCAAATAGACTTTGCGCCGAATATTCCTAACCGGAAAGACTTTATATTTATTCTGAGTTGGTCGCAATATGATAAATATAATACATCAATTTAATAATAATTTATTATTCAGTTTTGAAAAGGCGTAGCTTCATTTCCTTCCTTTTACCTGCCGTCACTTCTAAAGATAGCTACATATTGGTTTCAGAAACATTTAGTTAATAAATAATAAGTAGGTATAATAAATTGCATATGGTCAATTTGTAAGAAGCTTTAAAGAAACTGCAAAGAATGTTTTTTTTTAATTTGCTTTTCCGTTCCGTTGTGCTGTCACAAAGATTGAAGGATTTTACATAAATATAAACCGAAATTCGTTTGGATATGAAAAGTCTACTAGGGATTGATTTATACATTTTATTCAATGGATGAGATTGAAACTCCGTAACTAAACTTTGTTTATCACATTATAAGCATTCGTATATTCGTAAGTATTAATTGTGGTTTTTAAAAACGTATTCCGTGAACGACATATGTATGTACATAAACATAAGACACAAGAAAATAATTCTAATTTTAATGATTTCAAAATATTTAACCGCCACAGATCTTCCTCTGGCAATCATATCGGTTGCGAAGAGTTTCTCTTTTTTCTGTACTGGAGAGAAACCAGACCCTATTATATGCGTTGTTGTGATGGTGATTAGTAGTAGATATCAATTAGTCATTCCATTTTCAGAAATTAAATTTTAAATTTTCTTCCGGAGTCACCAGTTTAGCAAAAAGATTATTATTTTATTATTCCCAAATATAGTACTTTGAGTACTTTAGAAGTTCAAGGTATAGACGTGATTACTTTTATATTGAATGGATTCCGTAGCAGCAGAAGATAAGTTGTATCAATTATCTAGAACCGCAAAATATTGAGAAACCACCGACTTCGCCTAATTTCAATTACATTTTTATTATTGAATTTTAATTTTCCTATCCATCAATGAGTTTTCAATGGGTTGCAAGCAGCAATGTCAATTCTATTGTAGTTAATTCAGTCTATTTCCTTCCTTATTCTAATGCGCGTTCATCGGGAAAATACGTGCTTGGGGCGACGTACCTATACATGGCGTGCGGTACACCTGCTGAAAATTAATTGACAATTGATAGATATCCATTATAAAGGGACTAGATATTTCTTTGCTATTTCATTTATATCATCTGATGTAAAAGTAACAATCTAAAAATCTAGCAGCGCACTTAAGAAGCCAAATCTAATTTTTCACAAAAATATAACGCAAAAATTATAAAGTTAGTTTTTTTAACAAATTTTGAGTTTTTCTTATTTTTAAATCATCTTTGTTTTGTCATTGAGTTTAGTGCTTCCCTTTATTTTCTTGAATAGCTTTTCCGCTAGTTTAAAAGGGTTGCTATTAAGTTTTCTTCACATTTGATTTTGAACTCTTGAATATTGTTCGTACGGTTTATGAACATCGTAAAAATATTTTGTTGAATTTTTCCTCTTCTTTGTTAACTTTTTTCTAAAGCATTAAAACTGAACATTATTGGCATATTATTCAGGGAAAAATCAAAGTTTTATAGATTTTCTGAAAATTGCAGAATTTCTATAATACCAATTTTGATTATCTATATGCAAATTTATTTATATGAAGAATAAAGTTTGGCAATTGGAAATAAAATTAAGCGGGAAAGCCGTAAATTTTCTCATTGAAAGAAAGTTTCAGGCAAACGGTATTTGGTGTTGTCATCGATAAACTAAGAAGTGGGTGACTTAAAGTTAGTATTGTTTTCATTTTAAGCGAATCCGTTCGCGAATCAGTTGCGATGGAGAGAAATTATCGAAGCTTTGAAATTGAGATTGTATTGTAAACACGTAATGCTATTGCAATATGGATTGTTATGCAAAATGGCAAACATTGATTTACTCGTACTTCGATTAGCAATTATGATATTTTACTAATTTTTTCCATTTTCAGATTACATAAATGGTGTGAGAAGTGAAAATTGTTGGCCCAAAAAAAGTTGGTGTAAATATGAATAAATTTGAGCAAATCTTAATTCACGTTAATTATAGTCAAAGTTGTATGACAATAATAACACAGAGCTTTTTGATTCATGTTTGTCTAACGCTTAAGTATGACAAAAACGACGATTTTGGGTTACGTAAAGCGCAACTAAATGGAGAGTAGAACTAACGTGGCACTAACACGATAAAGTTTGGATGAACTTAAAGCGGCGCTTTATTTCAGAAATTTCACGAGTTCCGCACCACGACATGTCGCAAAATGAATAGGTCGCTTTTCTTAAGAAAATGCGATAACGTTCCAGCTTTTGCACGTCTACACATTTGCTTTTCGATAAGCGCAACTTTTAGTTACGATTAATATTTAACTAACCTCATAATTCTTACTTTTTTACATGTCTACAAAGTCTTATTTGCATATTTTTACTGAAATAAACACACGAAATTTACAAATAATCATAAATAAACAAAATTATGACGACTTGCTGAACATTTCGGTTTAATTCTAAATTGGTTGACCATGAAAAGCGCAAGTTTCAAACTTTGATTCTCATTATACTCGATTAACATTCTCCGAATAGATGAGTTAAACTAATTTTGTTGTGTGTTTACTTATCCAAATGTAATTTTAGTTAATTATTTTAAATGTGTTAAAATTTATCGCATAACCTGCTCGTTTGCCAATTCCCTCCGCAATTTTTGAGGTCTTTCAAACGTCTTCGTTTAACTTATTACGCCGTGGCCAATTATTGGTAGTAATTGGTATTATTTTCATACATTTTTATACAACGACAATTAATTATTATGCACATGAAAACTTACCTCGACTTAAACACAGTATGGAATAGTAATTACAATATTGAACAACAATATCAATAATAATAGTAATAATAACAAATAATCAAAACGTGCATAAAAGTTGAATAAAAATATTTTGATAATAAGCAATAAAAAATAAATATCTATAAACTTTTCAAGTCGAAACAAAAAGTTGGGAAAGTGTTATAACGGAATGATTGATAAACGTGTGTGCGTAAATACGTAATGATAAAATTCAACAACACCACCTATAGAGACTAAACAACTGATACAAACTAAAACTGTGTTAGGAAAGTTTGAAAGTTTGACAAAGTTTGAAACCAAAATAAAGGAAACAAACATAGAGAAGTAGCAGCGAGAAAGTAAAGGCGGGAAAATATGAAAACAGAACTAAACTACTTAAGTGGCAAAAAAAGTAAGAAACAAGAGAATCACAACACTGAACACGAAAAACTAATGAAGCATCGGCACTGAAAAGAGCGCAAGAGCACACACACAAGCACACATGACACATAGGGGGGCGCGCACGAACCTTGCACTAGGTCCCGCTGGAGCTCGTCTCCAAAGGGGTGCGGGTCCGACTGCTTTCAAAAATATGCCGGCTCGCAATGGACGCATAATTCCCGGATCCCCGTTAATGAATCCGATTAGACAAAGCTTGCAAGAGCCAAGAACGCTTGCGCCTTTCCACCCCACACACAAGACTCCCCTCTCCGTCTCCTTTACTCTTACTGTTTTACCCTTAGATATAAATTAAGGGGCGGCGTATACTTGGCCGTCGTTAGAATCACACACGTATAGCGCCCCCTCTCTTTCTGCCCGCCGACCACTAATTACCACCGACGGAGAGAAACGAATCCTTAACTCTCTCTACTTTGCATAAATGCACCAAGAAATGATGTACGCTCAAGAAGTTTTTCTTTTTAACTAAGGTTTCTTTTGAAGACGTAAGATTTTGTTTCAACTTGTTCATTAGCGCGCACACACAGACATGTTTTTACAGTCGATTTTTCCTTTACTTTTTATCCTACACTAGCCCGGCAAAAACGTTCATTTCTTAAAACATTTTCTTGACAATACTAAAACGTTAAAGACTTTTTTTCTAGAGCGTGCGGTTATATTTGCGGGTTTTGAGAGGTTCCGGACAGGACTGAAGCGATACGGACACAGTCCTGTAGGAGTTCTACGCGCCAACGCGATTCGGGGTTGTTCATCGGATCTACCCCTAAATCGCTGAAAATTCTTTAGTACAGGAAATTACTGCTCTAGAGATCATATCCTAAGAGAGATATTTTATTGGAAGTTACGACAAAATAAAACAGAAAAATATTAAGAATTTCTCTGATATAAAAGTTTAGTTTACGAGCCTTTCCAATTTTTACATCAAATTTTTATTCGCCAAGTTGCGTTTAAATTATGATAATACAAACATAGCCTTTAACACTTTCTAACAAGTCTTTAACTTTCAATAAATATTTTTATTTACTTACATTTTTTTTAAATCGAAAAATTTTCAATTTCAATGGGTTTCCACGGCGGTTCCGAGCCATCGTTATGCTATTTAGTACTGATTTTTTAAATTTAAATTTTGCTTCGTTCAAATACTCAACAGGTTTCAGCGAAATTTTTGTTAAACTATTAAAATGATACAGCCTAATTAGTTAAGAGTTTTAAAACCGACACCACGTGGTTATGTAAATTACTCAAAATTAACTGAAGAGATAAAGTCAGATTAAATCAAACTCGCTTGTAAATACGTAATGGAAAACCGAACTCCAAAATACCAAGTTAAATAACGACAGGAGCATATTATTATCATTGGTAAGTTAAAAACCTGAAATAACATTTTTGACAAGGATCTTTCAAGGATGTAAGAACAGATAATCGCAAACTGTGTTACGAACGCATTTAAAAAAAATTAACTTATGATTATCAAAAAGACTATGTGGACCTTGAAACAAATCGCAATATAGCGTGTGACAAATTGGGGTATATGAGTATTAAGCTTTAGAACATTGTTGGTTTCAAGTCACAAAATCTTTTTAAATTAATTTTCTTAATAATCATTAAGGTTATACATAATTTTTCAACGTTCATATGCTAAAATAGAATTTTTTAATGCAAACTATTCACCAAAAAAGATTAAAGCTACAACATGAACTGCTGATTTTTTGTAGTCGACTACGATTTTCACTATGTCACTACTTCGGCTGATGACATTAAATTAAAAAAATTGTTTCCGTAATAATATTAATTTAGAAATGTATTATTTGTTTATTTTTTGAATGCAGATAAGCCCTTTAAATTGCCAATAATAAGAGAAAATCTGAAAATTTACCAAAATTCCCTAAGTAATTTTTGGGGAAATTCTTATGAACTTCAATGAAATTGAATATCAATGAAAGAAAAGTAGGATTGCCTAATTGAAAAAAAAACAATAGTTTTAAAAATATATTCTGTAGTGGTCTATCACCTTATCTGTTCAACCAACAAAACTTTCAAAACAATAGAAAAGTTTGATTTTTTAAATTTTTAAGAACGCTTCGTGGCTTGCCAAAAACAAATAAATTCGGGATAAAGCAAACCTCTTGCGTATTTAACCCCAAAAATTTTACTGAAGTATATTAAACGCATTCATATAATATCAAAGACTAAATCGGCATTTAATTTGGCAAAAAAACATCAATATTATTTCTATATGCTTATTAATGTGTAAAAGAAATTGCATAAATTTTAAAATATTTTGCTAAAAAAAATATAATTTTATTTTTGGTAAATACTTATTGTTTGCGGCTTGATTTTGGATTATATGTGTGTTTGTGAGCGCGGTCTTAAGCTAGCAGTTACAGTGTTAGGTTGGTATATGTATTGCAGTTGTGGGTTCGATCTCCGACCAGATACACCTGGCTTTCACGGCTGTATTAATTTATATGCTGGTACTAGCATCAATATAATTTCCACAAATAAAATTTGATTCTCGAGTAAAAATAAAGAAAATATTTTTTGTGTAGGCTAAATGATTTCAATTTATATATATATCAATTTACTGATTAAGGTAATTAATTGGGAAAGAAGGTTTACTGGTTTATCTTGTGTGAATAAATTTTTAATCTGGCTATTAATTCTTTTATTTGAGGATAATATTACATGTTTTTAACTGGTAAATTAAATCTGCACTTAATGCGTACTAAACTACAAAGTCACATTTGAATGCTGTTCTGTTCACTAATTCTCATTGGTAAAATATAAACTTAGTGTGCATTGAATGTATATTCAGCCGGTCGAGGCCCCATATACAGGGTGACCCAGACCACCCGTATCAGTACTTTTTTTCAAAAACGGTAAGTCGTAGAGAGTTGGGCTAAAAAAATTTATTACAAAAGCCCTAATGACGAATCTAATGGTGATATTATTATTTCCGGGAAAAGTCGGCATCCAGAGTAGTTTGCTCCAGAAAGTCCAGAAATCCAGAATTTTAAATGGCACCATATGTCGAAAGTGGTATCGTTGGAAAGCTCTTTAAAAAATAAGCAAGTTTTGTAGGAAAAATTTTTTTATTACTCCCACCCCTTTTAAGTTATATTCGTTTAAGTTATTAAATTTCAATTTCTTATAACGAACTTAATTTTAAAAGTCAGCACTTAAAATCCAGCTACCGCGTTAGAGCAATGTCACAAGTGTCCAAAATGTCTTCCATTTACTTCTAAACACTGTTGAGCTCTTCTGGTCATACTATCAGTGGCTCTAAGTACTTCTTCGGTGTTTAATGATCGACAGGCATTGCAAATTCTGAGTTTCATATCATCTCTCGTTGTCGATTTTTCTGTATAAACAATATCTTTGATCCGACCCCAAAGAAAAAAATATTTCAAGTGCTGACTTTTAAAGTTAAGTTCGTTATAAGAAATTGAAATTTAATAACTTAAGTCGAATATAACTTAAAAGGGGTGGGAGTAATAAAAAAAATTTTCCTACAAAACTTGCTTATTTTTTAAAGAGCTTTCCAACGATACCACTTTCGACATATGGTGCCATTTAAAATTCTGGATTTCTGGACTTTCTGGAGCAAACTACTCTGGATGCCAACTTTTCCCGGAAATAATAATATCACCATTAGATTCGTCATTAGGGCTTTTGTAATAAATTTTTTTAGCCCAACTCTCTACGACTTACCGTTTTTGAAAAAAAGTACTGATACGGGTGGTCTGGGTCACCCTGTATATACATATTTTATACATATAGTATACATATTCTACAAAAAATGATTGCCATGTAAACCTAATAAGTCAAGTTAGCTTTAGTCGAATGATCTATCATTTTAGATAGATACTTCTTCTGCTTTACATAGTAATTTATTATATTCCAAATCAGATATAAACATGTCACATCGACAAGTGGATGTTCCAATTTTAATTTCAAAATTTTTTTGCCGGATCACTTCGATGACCGGTTAACACACCGAATGGTCTGTTAGCGACTGATCAACTTGGCTGACTGAACGGTCATCACGGCGATTTCTTTATTTTCGCTTCAACCAAAACAATCCACGCTTTTGGTTGATTAATGCGACGAATAAACGAAAGGATTTGCCTAACGGTTGGAAAAATGCTAGGTTTGAAAAGCAGTGAAAAATTTAAAAAATCATCACATACATATTAGGTAAGTATATTATATAAATGAAAAATTTTATTTTTGCGCTCTTTTTTTGGGCCTGTTGTATATAATATAAGAGGAGTGTTTTCTTTGAACATTAGTTTTGCAGTAATAAATATAGACCGACGTAATGCTTAGGTTTCTATCCGTAAGAAGCTTTATGTTCTCGTCCCATGTCTGTCCGTCCGCATGTTTTAAATTCAAGAACTTTTCAGCTTAAAACCCATTCGAGGCCAAAGTTTTTTTCAAATTTTTTAACATTTTTATATTGAGTTTATGTCTTTGAATTACGAAAAAATATTTAAAAAAATTTAATTTAGTTTTCAGTCACACCAATAAAAAAAGTTTTTTTCCATTAATCGAATTTGGTTGTGATTGGGCTAAATTTATTATGTTATTAGATAAACTTAAATAAAAATCAAAAATTAATATTTTATTTCAATAAAACATATTATAAACTTAGTACAATATGACTACATTCAACTTAAAATTTTACGATAAAAAAGTGATCTAAACCGTAATAAGTTTTTGAATAACACTATTCTACAAAAGTTTCGAATGAACTCAACGGCAATTTCAGAAGTTTTTATAAAAAAGGGTAATTTCTGTGTCAGCACTTTGACGAATCATTTTAAAACAACATATTAAGTTTACAATAACCTTACTAGTAGTAAATATCTATTAGATCAGTGTTTCCCAAATGTCTCGAACTTGCGGACCCCCAAAATTAGACACTAGTATCATGGGGACCCCCAGAAAAAATTTCGTTACAAAAATAAAAATTAAAAAATTTACAAAATTTATTAAAAAACAAGTAAAAAAAATTTTTTTTTCTTTATGCCGTGGGTTCGCGGACCCCCAAGAAACATGACGCGGACCCCTAGGGGTCCGCGGACCTCAATTTGGGAAACACTGTATTAGATAATAATGAAACTAACAAGTGTTCCAAAATTGGAACGTGGCTTCGAATGGGTTAACAAACTAAAATTAGAAACATGCGGACGGATGGACACTTACTTATGTTTGAAGTGTTTTATAATAATTTTACGACAATATTTATATTTATCATAGATTTTTATTTTATTATTTAATTTAATTATTTTATTATTTAATATTCTTATTCTTTTAATCTAAAATTATATTACTCACTTACAAAATAATTATCATATAATCCAATAATTTAATGCGGGCTTTATTTTGAATTTTTCTGTATCTACCTATATTCTAATCTACATATATTTTTCAAGTTTAACCAAGAAGATAGCAGTATAGAAGACTAAGAATTGCGGTCATCCAAGTTCCACCTTGTTTTTATTGAATAATCATTTTTTTATCAGCTTTATTTTTATTTTAGAAAAAAATAGGAAAAGTTTTCTTCCAAATTTCTTTTAAGATGATTTAGTTATACTACAGAGTAACTACATTAATTTTTTATCAGTAATGATAACTTCTGTAAGTAAACAAATTTGAAAGTGTGATTTTTCTGTGCTGTAGTTTAAATGCTTCTTTCTATTGGAGACTCTTGCTAAATTTCTAAAGTTATACGGTCATAATAGTAAAGGTTACGTTTAAAATACATCGAGTTTGTGATAGTACTAGTTAGTTGACCCATGTAGTTCGTTATAAATTAGAGGGCAGTCGAGGGGTAAATCTCCTGACAAAAATACGTACACCAAATCTCCTTTTCCTCAAAATCTCCCTACATCTCCCCACATCTCCTCACATCTCCCTCACATCTTCTAACATCTCCTTACATCTCCCCACATCTTCTCACATCTCCTCACATTTCCTCACATCTCCCCACATCTCCTCCACATCTCCTCACATCTCCCCGACATCTCCCCACATATCCCCACATTTCCCCACATCTCCTCACATCTCCCCTACACCTCCCTCACATCTCCTTTATATTTTCCACACCTCCCCGCATCTCCTGCACATCTCCCCGACATCTCCCCACATATCCCCACATTTCCCCACATCTCCTCACATCTCCCCACATCTCCCTCACATCTACCCACATCTCCTCACATCTCCCCACATCTCCCTCACATCTACCCACATCTCCTCACATCTCCCTCACATTTCCTACCCCATGTACAGATTATTTTAATCCGTCACTACTGTTTTCGTTATTCTCAGTTACTTTTATTGATTTATCATTACTTTTAATTTTAATCACATTATTTTATTGTTATATCTTCATTTTAAATCTCTTATTGTTATTCAAATAATTTTATTTCGTTAATTACTACTTTATTGCTATATTTTCACTTTATTAATTATTTATTTTATTGTTATATTTAAGTTATTTTTAATATTGTATATTAACGCTGTATCAATTCGCAGCAATATACGCCTCTTTTACGTGGTTAATGTAGAAGGGAAAGAGGGAAAAAAACCCCATGTACACCAAATCTCCCCGGTGATTTACCCCTCGGGGGCAGCATTGAGTTAATTTTTATGGAGTGAAAGATTCTTGTTTAATAAAACCAATCAGAAAGCATAACCACAAATCTACTGCTTTTAAAACCGGAGAGTCTGAGGAGGGGGGGGTATGGAGTACCCCCTAGTGCGCTACTAAAAAGAATCTAGTTAGAGAAGGTTAATATTTTAGTATCATCAAGATAAACTAAACAAAGTTTAAATTATTTTTAAAATCTTTTCTTTTTTTTTTAATTTTTCTTAAGGGTAAACTGCAGAAGAATTTTGGCGTACAAGATCTAGACATTACACGAAAATTAACTGCAAGAATTGTCAAGGAATTATATTTACGAAATTTATGAATAGAAAATAAATGTTTTTTATTTAGCACTTCTTTCGATTGAAGCTACGCAATTACGCATTTTGCGCAATTTTTGTCAAAAAAGACTTATATACTTGTCGATTATCCTTGATTGTTTGTGTCTTGTTTGTGGTAAACATTACATTGAAATTGGAAGTAATATCTATCTTTAGATAGATCGTATATTATGACTAAATTGACTAATAACTAAAAAAAATTGTAGATTATAACTTTTGGGCAATATATTATTTGTGAAAAATTGTGTCATCTTGTGAAGCAGTGAATTTAAAATTAATAATGTTATATGCGACAAAAATTATAAAATTATGATATATTCATATATATGTGAATAAAAACATATTGCAAATATGAAAAAAATTATCAAATTAAAAAAAAATTAATTAAACGATAAGTAATATATTTTTGGTTCATAGTTATATTGAAAATTTTCAATTTTATATTTTGGACAGAGTAAGGTAATTAAGTTGGAACATTTTAAAAGTATTAACATCAGTTTGAATGTCTAATCCAAATAAGAACATCAATTCCACTTGAAAAATAGTTCACTTTAAGCCCATTAAATATATTTTGGGTTACAAAACACAATTGTGAACTGAAAATTAATTGAAATAAATATTTTAAAATTGAAATGGTTCATCTCTTTTGATAAATTTGAAACAATAGAAATCTTGAAAAATGTAGAGTTTGAAAGATAATGTATATGCAAAGCGCGAGGGTGAGAAGAAAAACATAAATTAATTGATATATTTTCATCTCGAGTTTCCAATACCGTTTGTACATAAACATCGTACGTTTGGCTAAGTGCAGAAGTTTGCATGCAAAATGAAATCAATATTTCATTTCTTATGTATTGGAATCGCAACTCGCACGTATATCTTAAATTAAAAACAGCTCGGACTGTACCGTTATTGGAAAAGGGTGGGGAGAGATGTGTGATGCGCGCGCTACTTTTAAATTAAACACCGTTCTTAATTCGAGCCCTCGTTAATTTGCCTTTCCTCGTCGGTTGCATTGTAATTTCCTAAGAAAACGTACGAGGATCCACACGTCGAACTTTGAAAAGCGAAAGTCTTCTAGAATAATAATCAAGAGCTTTATTCTCGACCAATAAATACGACTGTAGGATTTTAAACTCATCCGCAGCACAATTATTCAAGTTATAACATATTCTGGTTCTAATCCGTACGTCTTTCTTCCTTTGCCGAGCGAAGAAAATGAATCTATTTCTTTTTAAGAGGCAAAAGTTTTAATGACCAGACTGCGAAGTTCTTGTCTTTACTTATTGCATATAAAGAGAAGGAAGAATTCTCAATCAATAATTGTCACGGGTTGGGCTTTTGCATATACAAACTTGCACGAAATTATTCAATGTATGCATAGCAGACAATATTTTATAATAAACTTATAATTTTTTTAAAAAACTTTTCTTGTCTAAACTTGGAACCACTCGAATTTTCTTTAGACTATTAACCCCTAGGTAAGAAATGCGAAGGTAACGTAAGACGTTAAAAGACGTTGGATATTAGCACTTGACGGGCCCGTATGATATATGCGTTTGTATTATTACGTTCACATGTAGAAGTTACATCTAAGTTTGGATTCATTTAAAGTTTCGAATTATTAATGAGTTAGACTGGATATATTCTGCCGCATATGCTTCACTAATGAGTTTGTTTGAATTATTAATTTATTACAATTTCAGTTTGGTTACGTGTATCACCACATTCTTCCTATTCGCAAATTAAACAAATAGAACGTTTCAACCATCATCGTTTACACTTATAAGTTTTGAATATAATGCAACACAATACAATATAATTTTTTTTATTTCCTTTTACACTATTGGCGTGAAATTTATTGCTCGAATAAAGTTTGCAAGTTTTCAGTTTTGCTTTAAAAACAATTGAAGCGTTGACGATGATCTTGCACATTTAAGGTGGAATACGAGCACATTTCACATGCTTTAAATGTGTATCGATTAATCATGAATGGTACCTATCGGTAACAATTAAAAACAAGTGCAATTTCACAAAACACAAAAAAGTTTTAACTTGCAATTCTCATATAATTTCAAGGTAGTTGTGAGAATAAATTGCACGTTGCAGTTAGATAGTGGTGAGGAACGGCCAGGTACAAAAGCCACGCTCGATGACTTTGTCCGATTGGCCATGCAAGCAATTTCACTTAAAACCACAAAAATTGTCAAGTAGAACTTGTATCGTTGTAATTTATTTATAGTAGCTACATTCAATTTATTGACGATTTCTACAACTGCCGCAAAATTCAAAAGAGAGAGCAGCTTTCAGCAATTAGTTTAGTTCAAAAAATCGTCGGTTTGCATAAATGAACTTACAGTAATAATAGTTTGATTTCCACTACAGCAGATATTCCGGCATGAATGCAGCACAAAAGTACTAAAATAATTTATGATTTTAAATTTCATAATTAAAAGTGATATCTACCTGTTTTGGAAATTCTATTTTTAAGTATTTATTATGCATATCCTCCAGTAAAGACTGGTTAACAAACTGCCAACGTATTTGGCACCTTTTCGTCTTGAGCATATATGTATTTATTCAATAAAAATTACTTATGCCGCTGAAGCTTATAAATGTACGTATTGGCATTTACTCTCTTATTTTTATATCAAAATTTCTATTTCATTCAAAAAAGTTACAGATTAAGTTTAGAAAGATAAGGCTAATATTTATTATTTTGTTATGAAAATTTCTTCTTATTAAAAAATCATAAAAATTCCCTGATTTTTATTTTACAAACCCGAATACCCCCTTAAGCAACTGCTGCCTGAAATTTTGAATTCTATGAAGATAAATTTTTTCAGGGAAAAGTGTGGACCACCTTTCACCGAGAGTGACGAAACAAGAAAATGTTTCACGGATAGCAATCAAATATCACGTTGTGGTCCTAAGTCAGGCGAATCTATGACAATTCCTCGCGGTTAATTCATCGTACGTCAATTCTTTGCCGACAATTTATCGCGCGATACTCATCCAGAGCAACACAATTGGTGATGTTGTGTACATTTCCATATTACTTTTAAACACGAAGTTATGATTTTTTCTTTTGTGTGAATGTAGCCATTAAATAATAATAATTAATAACAAATTGCCTTTCGAATTGTCTATATATTATCTTTAATTAATTTTTAATTGAAAAGCATAAGATTTCTTTCGGTTCATATAAAAATTTTTTATTTTCAGAACATCAGTTGCTGATCCTTATAATTTCTAATTATTATATAATACGAGAATATTAAATTATGGTATCGGTATGCGGACGGACAGACTGACAAAGAGCCAGATCGTAAGGTTTGACTTTATACAGTATATAGCACAAGGGCGGTCATAAGGGCACTATGGCATCCTCCACACCAATGTATTACAGTATTTTGAACCAATGTTCTTACTAAATACGTATAGTTATATTTTTCAATATTTTGATTATTTTTTTATTTGGTATTGTGATTATTTCACAATGATTATTGTCACATTAATGTGTGAATGTGAAGCGAATTAATTTTTTAATTTTTTTAAATTTGCAACAGTTATTACTGGTAAGTAAGTAAGTCGCATGCGTCCAATTGTCGCGCGCTTAAGTAATCGCGTCTAATCCGCGCATTTTAACGGAATGCCCTATTTTTGACTATATTTTATTAAGGCTTGTTTATCGTATATAATGTTTATTTGGATTGATATGAATAAATTTGAAGTTAAAGGATTGATACTATGGTAAGTTACTATAATACGAAGTTAACTTCATCATTTTATTGAATAATAATTTCCAAAAGTGTGTAAAATCAGCAATACCGCAATACTCAAGAATCCAAAATTTCAATGGGTATCGTTAGCTGTAATTTTGTGTGAAACAAATTTTCTAACGAATTTAAAGTAAGAACTGTTTTATTCATAAAAAGTCATTTTTTTCCGTAAAATACCTCTGAATAGGTTGGTTTAAGTTATCAATTTAAAAGGTGCAATGCAGCCTTCAGGCCGCACAACTTGTGCAATCTACTTTGCACACCATTCAAATACTACCAAGTCATCGAGATCTCTTTTTATTTCCTTCTTTTCCTCATAAATCAGAAATAAACTCAAGATACTGATAATGAAAAAACAGTAGTAAAGCTTATCTCTGCTCCTTCAACAGCGGTCCGCGGGATATAACATACATTTTGGAAAAATGCAATTCTATACAATATTAACTAAGAATTTATATTTTTAAAATCTGTATTAATTTATTAAGTAAAGAGAGTATCTACTAATAAATTAATTTAATAATCTAATTGGTCATAATATTCTGCTGGTAGTGAGAATCGTGATTGTTATCCAGATATGTTACGATAATACCTATATATTTTTTAAAATCGACAATGCAATTCAAATAAAGCACGTACAGAAAATAAATCCAATTTAAAAAATAAAACAAAATTGAAAAGATTGTCTGGCAGTATCCGTCAATGCATGACCAGTAGCAGTCGTGTGAGCGGGTCAGGAAATTTGCGGTTGAAGCATTATTGCTTTCTTATAATCAGAAAATCACTTTTAAAACACAACAAAAACTTGTTTTTAAAAGCATATGTACTGGTTCTTATGGTATTTCTATACAGCTTAGATAAAATAAATTGATTTAACTTTTTTGGAAATTAGATTGATTCTGGCTAATAATGGGTTTCAAATTACAAAAACTATACATAAATTATTTGATGATCTTCCATTTATCGTAGCTTTATTTGCAAAAAAGCAAGAAAGTCTAACCCAATGACACACTCAGAAAAGTAAATGTTCTTAAAAGCTTTACACACACACAATATAGTTAGTTACTTAGAGCGCATTAATTTTGGAGTAAACTAATTGGCTAATTTTTCCTTCCTGCTATATTAAGTGTTGATTTAATCGGAAAAACATTTTGGCAAACTAATAGAAATATTTTTTGCGGTTTCTAACAATATTTTATACGTTAATGGGGGGAACGGTTTTATATTATTTAAAAGAAATCGATTTCTTTATATTCCGTCTGTTTAATCTTGGTTATTATTTCATGTTTGCATAAAATTATTAACTTCGAAATTATTAATAGAAAATTAGCATTGAATGTCAAATATAAAATTTAGTGTGAAGTTAATTAATTCTATAATCTTAATTACAATGACATAAAACTGTTTATATTTACTTCAGTATATTTCAGTAAAGTAACACTTTAATAGCGTGTGTATCATGAAAGTTATCGTGAGCTAGTTTTGGTTTGAAATATCTTACCTATAATCCAAGTTAGGATAAGATTTGTTTCATATTATAATGGAAATCGCTAAGCGTGAACCACGCTGCATGTCATTCTATGACTTGAGTTTTATTTAGAAAATTTGCTTTCTCATGCGTTTAGTTATATTCTATTGTATTATTGAGGGAGTGTTAATGTGTATTGTTATCATGTAATGTGCCTCCGATATTCTTAGATTTGCATCAATTCGTGTATTTAATAGATCAATTTTTGCAACACACAACCTTTTCGGGCTATTATTGAAAACTATTCGATAGTACAAAATCGAAACGTCAATTATTAAATTATAGCAGGTGGGATCAGAGAGCGAAAAGCATTTAGATATTTCTCATCGCCGAACTTCTCAGACCATATAACAAAACACATCCTGATTTAAGAATCTCCACGGGCGAGTTAATGTCATGGATGGGCGCACAGACAGACGCGTATGCTCGACATATACGCAAGCAATGCTTTCATGTGTAACGATTATTTATTGGTTCACATCTTTTGATCGATTTCTTGTAATTTCACTTTAATGAAATTTTAGATCCAGTTTTTATTTGCCGTTTAATTGTTTTTCTACTCGCAACGAAAAAATACCAAACCGAGTTTAAAACATTTGTTTTTATGTTTCGGACATGTCAACAGTTGGAGAGAAAAAATTCAATCTAAGACTAAACATTTTCTAAATATAATGTGGAATTTTAAAAACCATGAAAAAAAGTAAAATAAAACTAGCGGTCTGTTTTCTTGTATCGATGTGGGTGATTTCCTTGTAAAATATCCATAACACTTTTTTCCTAGCGTAAAGGTTAAACATGTATTTGTACATTTAATAGATAATTACAGGTAGCATAACGAAACAAGCAATTTTCTAGAATCTCGTATGCTCGCTTAGTATATAATTATACAATAGGTGTGTGTGCATGAGAATATAATGTAATTTAATAATAAGTTTACTTGCTATAATCTTTAATGGCCAATTAGTGAAAATTGAAATAACTTTCTCAACAATTACGAGTGTTATTTTATTTAATCTTATTAATAAATTTCTAACACAGATTATTTTTGATATTTGTATGATTATTAGCACCTAGATTTCTTTTCATAATCATAACCAGATAACAGAAAATAAACTTCTAGAAGAATATTTACTTTTCCATAAACAAATTACACGCGATTGCGTTGTATCGAAATAAGAAACGTTAAAAGATACAAGACAATTAACTATAACAATATTGTCAACATATTGTCAAATGTGTCACTTTTAGCTATAAGTAAAATTTCGACACTTGAATTACTGTAAAACAGTCAGTTCGAGTGATAGTTGACAGAGACCAAGTCAAAAATGAATAAATTCATTTAAGTGAATAAAGAAAAACCCACGTCAAGCTAGCACCCCCACCTTCTCAAAAATTAGAAATATTTATACTATAATTATGGACTAATTATGGACTAATTTTGGACAGCATTCGCGAATTTTGGACTACAACGGTTTGGCAATAAAAGATAAATCTTTGGTGGGGGTGCTGAGTTGACGTCAAGCTAGCACCCCCACCTCGAAAAAATTACATTTTTAAAAAATTAATTATACCATAATTATGGACTAATTATGGACTCATTTTGGACAGCATTCGCGAATTTGGAACAATAACGGTTTCGCGATAAAAGATAAATCTTTGGTGGGGGTGCTGAGTTGACGTCAAGCTAGCACCCCCACCTCGAAAAAATTACTTTTTTTTTAAATTAAGTATACCATAATTATGGACTACTTATGGACTCATTTTAGACAGCATTCGCGAATTTTGAACAATAACGGTTTTGCGATAAAAGATAAATCTTTGGCGGGACAAATGTTTTTAAATATTTAACAACAATTTAAATACTAACAATTTAATAGATGCATTTATTAAAAAAAATAGTACTTATTCTGAATATAACAGTAAGGCGGGTTAAATTTGTTTTTCTTTTCTTACGGTGTTTTTTTTCGGCATCTTTACAATCGTCTAATTGCACCCATACTTGCTGGTTTCGCAAACAAAGCGCATAATAGTGGCCAACGGAAGTCAAATCATCATCCAGTGGTGGTTCAAAATGAACTAATCCCATCATTTTATATTCCTTTTCCATAAAGGAATATTTTATCTTTTGAGGAATTCTATTTTATTCGATAAATGGAAGTTTTGTAGATTATTAGAATCATAAATCTCAAAAGCAAGAAAGTATCCTATAATAAAAATAAATAAATAAAAACGAAAAACTAGGAAAAAAATCCGACTAGATTAATCACTTACCAATTTCTGAAACTGTAATAATTTCAGTGCCTGAGCATTTGCTTCGACAAGGACACTGTGTTCTTATTAAAATTTCGTTTTCCATGCACAGGGTGTATCAGAAAATGCTCAGAGTCAAAGATACATGTCACTACCCCCCCCCAAATGAATTTTTTATTAAAATTGGTGTCAAACGTTTGAGCTTCCTTAGAGCTTCAATGAGCTTCCGTTCCCGTTGTTTGAACTTCAACGGTCGCGGAGTTATTTGCGAAATCTTTGGGAGAGGAAAGCTGTAGACATGTTTATCTATAGAGCTTCGTTTGAACTTCAACGAGCTTCTATATTCATCATTATAATGTAATTTTTTTCAAAGTTATTGGTGTTTTAAATTTTATGTACCTCCAAGTAAGTTGCGCGTGAAAATTTTAAATTTTAATTTGGTAAACAACTTTTCATTTGGATTTGATTTTATTTTGATTTAAAATTAAATATTTATTTGAAGTAATGAACAATAAATTATCATCAATTTTGGGTCCCCTGACTGATGGCTGCTGGTCTTTCAATTAAATACCGCAATTATTGGTGTTTTAAATTTTATGTACCTCCAAGTAAGTTGCGCGTGAAAATTTTAAATTTTAATTTGGTAAACAACTTTTCATTTGGATTTGATTTTATTTTGATTTAAAATTAAATATTTATTTGAAGTAATGAACAATAAATTATCATCAATTTTGGGTCCCCTGACTGATGGCTGCTGGTCTTTCAATTAAATACCGCAATTCAAGTTTCTTAGCATTTGAACCAATAAAAACGATTACCTCCCTGTAGAAAAGGAGCATAGGAATATAAAGTCTTGTCAACTCGAACAATAGCAGTAAAAGCTCAATGAATCTTAAACAAAACTTTATCGATTGATCTCGATTGCATAAAGAAAAAGTTACTATAAATTCTCTATACTCTTTCATATCCCCCCCCCCTTTTCTTCAACCAGTTTTAGGAATTTGGGAGGCTCAAACGACGAAAATGAAACCTCAACTAAAGCTCAAACGTTTAACACCAATTAAAATAAAAAATTCGATTGGGGGGGGGGCAGCAACATGTAAGTCAGAGTCAAATTTAAAATTTAGCCCCCCCAAAGATTTATCTTTTATCGCGAAACCGTTATTGTTCCAAATTCGCGAATGCTGTCCAAAATGAGTCCATAATTAGTCCATGATTATGGTATACTTAATTTAAAAAAAAAAGTAATTTTTTCGAGGTGGGGGTGCTAGCTTGACGTCAACTCAGCACCCCCACCAAAGATTTATCTTTTATCGCGAAACCGTTATTGTTCCAAATTCGCGAATGCTGTCCAAAATGAGTCCATAATTAGTCCATAATTATGGTATAATTAATTTTTTAAAAATGTAATTTTTTCGAGGTGGGGGTGCTAGCTTGACGTCAACTCAGCACCCCCACCAAAGATTTATCTTTTATTGCCAAACCGTTGTAGTCCAAAATTCGCGAATGCTGTCCAAAATTAGTCCATAATTAGTCCATAATTATAGTATAAATATTTCTAATTTTTGAGAAGGTGGGGGTGCTAGCTTGACGTGGGTTAAAGAAAATTGTTTCGTGAAAATCAGTTTATTTTACTGCACAAAAATCGGTTAATACCTAATAGTTGCTTTTTAGGCTAGTAGTGTAAAAGATGTTTTTTTATTTTTAAGAGTAAAGCCGCTAGACTAGTAGTTCTATATGTTAACAATATTATATTCTGGATATTATACTATTACATGTACCACATAGTACAATATTGTAATAGGTATATGATTATATCATACCATACATACATACATGCATAATATATGGATACCCAATATTGCAGTTGCATACGATAATACCTATTGCATTCACATACCAGCTCTCTGAAAATCAACAAATTGGCGTACCTACTAGACATAATGTATATATGTTATACGTACATACATTGAATATTGTTCCGAACTAAATGAATCAACCGAACTTCATTTAGTTTAATACCTATATAACAAATTTATTATTGTGCTTTCAAAACAATAGTATTTGCTCACTTTCTGAATTAATTATATTATTTGACGCTAATAAATAATATATTAGTTATATATTGTCGTGTTCCAAAACCATTTTTTATTTAGAAATTTTGTTGTGTTGAATTTGAATATTTATTTTGATTGTTATTTTTGAATTTGGGATTAATTTGTTATAAAGATTTTATACTTTGTAAATATTTTGAATAATTATTGGCGCCGAAAAGTTTTAGGTTGGCAAAATTAGAAAGAACTTCGCTTTTTGCCGTTCGCGTTGACCGGAGTCGCTTTTTGCGGAGGATCTCCGTAGTTCTGAATTTAGAAGTCGTTTGTTGAGAGTTGATTTTGATTATTTTGTAAATAAAAGTTTTTGATTTTCTGTGAATGAATTCTATTGATTTGCTCGATTTTGAAGTTGGAATTCAAAGCAGAATATTAGAAGTACGAGCCATGAGGTATTGCAGAGCACAGTTGCTGGTTGATATGCAACAAATAAAATAGTGGACGTTCTAATAAATTAAGATCATCAATGTTATATTATTTTTTTGGATTTTGAGAGGTACGGGTCATATCATTATATTTTTACGCCTGTCTGATAAATAATATTCAATAGATCGAAACATTTTGTTTATACAAGGTGTAGCACCTTGTTAAAATTTTTATTTCGAATTTTCGGGTCCCAAGTTTCCATTGTGTTTGAATCAATTTTTTCAAATTTCAATTCAAGTTAATCGTTGTTATATTTATTATTTCAAATAGTATATTTACATTTTTTTTTATTATTATTATTATTATATCGTTTAATTTAATCAAACTATAAGATATCTTCACAAAAATATATTAAAAATATTATATATTGAGATAATCCGTACCTCTCCAACTTCGTTTTAACTGTCATCCAAATAAATAAAAATCATTCACTCACCGAAAATGCAAAATTTTATTCACAATAGTATATTGTTTGGCAAGGGGTGAAACAAAGCGATTTCAGACGAGGGTGAAATTTGCCTGCCCGAGTGAAGCGAGGGCTGGCATCACCTTCGTCTGAAATCGCGTTTCACCCCGCGCCACACTTACTATTTTTCATATTACCTGCATTGAAACAGAAAATTTTTTTGCATTGAAACTTGTAAAAATAAATATTTTAAATTCGAAAATTTTTTGAATCAGCAATAACTCGACAACGGCGCTAGATATCGAAAAACTGAGAAAAAATTCCCTTCCCCCCCTCGTCTGGTACTCACTCCCCGGTGAATTATCGATGGGAAATCATATGCAAAAATTTAGATCGATCGCGCGCAAAAAAAAATTACTCATAAACAACAATATCGAATTAATCTGACAGCTGTCATATAAATAAAATTTTATTTGAAGTAATGAAAAATTATTTTAATTCTTGAAATGAAATCGGAAACAGAGTTGGCGGTAAGAAACTTGAGTGTTTCTGCTCTCGGGCAGAAACATTTTAATGTTTGACCAATATTTGCAGTGGTCTGAAATTGTCGTGTTTCGACTGTCTTGACAGCTATTGAAACACACTGTTTCAATGCAGGTAATATGAAAAATATCTTACAATTCAAATTCACAATTACAAAGATTTACCCGTAGTTCCGACCAGGCCCTAGTTCTTCCAAATTTTCGTACCATCACAAAATTGTTGGCACGAACAACAATTCAAAAACTATTTACAAATTATCAAATTTTTTCAACAAATTAACTTCAAATTCATAAATAACAATCCAAAACAAAAAATTTAAATTTGATATAATAAAATTTCAAAATTAAATCAAAAAAAGAAATTTTGGAACACAAAAAAATGAAACATGACAATATAATATAGATTTATTATAAAATATAAGTTAAAATAGTATAATTAGTTATTCAGGCCTATTATGTATCACAAACGTTATTTGCTGCGTTCTATTTACCAAAATACTAAGTTAATCTAAGTTGAATTTACCCGAACGAATGACAGCATTTTATTTGTTTTGGTTATAACCTATATAACGTTTCCGTTACTTTGTTTTGTAAAAAACTTAAAGAGATCAATCTAATAAGCAAAGCCAATCAATAATAACTTTATTATTCATTTTAAAAAAAATAATTCAAACTGGCAAGTTCGTTCGGGTATGTTCGTGAACTTAGATTAACTTAGTATTTTGGTAAATAGAACGCAGCAATTATAACAGTGACAGTTATGAAATAAAAAATTGATGAACCGCGTTTTGATCCGAAAATAGAAATATTACTTTCTCTTTCTGACGCATGTTAGCTATAATAATGTTTCTCGTTTTACGCTATTTTGAAACTTTATTATAACATAAAGGTTGACCGTTATTTTTAAAGGTTGTGATACATACATAAAAGACCTGATTGATAGGCTGGACTTATAAATTATAGTTATTTATTATAAAAATAAATAATAATTATTATATAATAAATTAATTACATTATAGGAGTAATTAATTAAAGTATTATAAATTAATTAATACTATTCGTATTTGGTTGGGATTTGATAAATTTCCATTAAGAAGATGGGTGGCATTTACAGTAGTAGCAGTCATGGAAATTGCATCGGGAATTACTTCGAAATTAAAATAACAATTCTCAATGAAATTTTAATAACCGCACACAATATAAACACAATACGCACACAAAGCTAGGTTTTTTAAACCGGCGGGTCTGGGGGGGTATGGAATACCCTCCAGTACACCAGAGATTGTGTCCAAAAAAATTGTGTTATTGAGCTTACAGGTTTCAAACCTTAAATATAACTTATAAAATTCTGAAATCTAAGATTTCTGATTTGAAATTCAATAACACATTTACTTTTTTTGAATACAATCTCTATTATGCTACTGGGTATTCCATACCCCCTCGACCCCCCGGTTTAAAAAGCCTAGCTTTGTAACTGTGTTTAAAAAAAATGTAATTTTGAGCTTATGAGTTTCAAACCAAAAAATTAAATTTTTATCTATTTCTATTCTATTTTCTATTCTTTATATTAAGAATTTTTTTAATTTGGGAATAATTACCAATTCAATTTCCGAATCAATTCAATTCATGACCGCTACTGTATACTGTATAAATTAATGTAAATTTACATTTAAAAAAGTGTAATTTTACATTGAAAATATTGTAAAGTTGTACATTGTGTAATACTTCATGCTATTTTACTCTGAAAAAGGTGACGGTAGTGATAATAATAATTAAAAACAATGCTTTAATTCATTCAAAACCAAAAATTAATTTTGATTATGAGTTTCTGTAAATTAAACACTGATTCAGCCAGGGAGGGGCTTCTAATTTGAATGTATAATAGATGGCCGAAGACTAGAAATTTGGAATCATTGTATTCCTTATAATTTAATGGGTACTCTGGGGTATTCGATAAATATTTGCGTACTGGCGCAATATGCTAAAGATCATCATAGATAGAACGTTGACTTGATCAATTTTGTTCTAGAACATTTACAAATTTCTTGTATGAAATATGATCAATTTTAGAACAGACACACAAATCTTCAGTGTCTGAAACTTCGGTGTCCAGAAAGGAGGGAGAATTTTATTCAAAAGAAAAATCTTATTGTGGTCGATAATAATCTAATATACATAATATATACATAAATTAGCAAGATTTGGCAAGAACTGGAATTCAACAAGAACTGGAATTCGCCGGTGTAATCTGATGTACAAATGAAATTAAGGAAATCTGAAAAAATTCAACGACATTGGAAGAATTCAATGAAAATGAAAATCTGGTGTACAAAAATTGATGTAGTTTATGCTATTAATTGCCACAGAAATATCAAGATTGGATTTCACGGTATCCTACATAAATATGAGTGCTGAAACTAAAAAATGACGATGTTAAGGTTTCTTTTATTATAAAATGTGAAACAAAAATGCCTGCCTTGGATGGTCTTTTTCTTGGATTCGTATGTTTTATATTCATAGATGTTCTCCACCACCAAGTATATTCTAGAAATAGTCCGATTCCGATTGCAGTGGTTTCCTGAGAAGGTCTAAAAGTTTTATTTATTAAACACGAAAAAACCTGATTACAAGGTTAAGGAAGTCATAGAGTTATGACATGCATCTTATAAATAGTTTTCCTTAATTTTAATTAATAAGATCAAAAGGACCAGCATACTGAACATACAGGTTTAAACACGCGTCGTGAGATAAGTCCACTAAATTTTTATTACTGAACGATTTCTATGAAAATCGATGTGTAATAGAAACTACTTTAATATAGATTCAGTTTGCATGCAAAATTGTATACAGTTAATTATTATTAACATATTATTAAGATTATTGTGGAACAAAAATGTAATAATTTGTGAAACAGGTGCAATTGAGTCAAAAATTCTAAAAAAGCTTTCGTCGAAACTTAATAACCTACTTATTTGGACCTTTTCAAAAGAAATCGCTTCCAAACTGTAGCTTACATATTTGACGAACTACGTAAAAGTTTATTTTTTCATATAATAAACGTAAACATTATATAAGAACAAATTAAGCACCCTACGAGTTTTCCATTAGTAATTCGTATTAAATTTTAAGGAATTTATAATTGAGCATGTCTTATACAGAAACGTGTACGGTACGTATTGACAACGCTTCATTTAACTCCGTAACAATTTATTAGTATGTAGCACAAACTTTTGTTTGTCTCGAGGAAATATGAAATTCCGCAGAAAGTGCAATATGATGAAGTATGATTCGCTATTTTTTATGTAAAATCATAAAATTATTGTCTTAGCTTGATCGTAAAAAGTACATGTAAGTATGCGAATATGGGAATTCCTGCGTTTATTCCTGTAAGGACGTCTATCTTTATCTATAGAAAACGTTCGTAGAGAGGAGAACGCCTTACTCACTTTTCTCTATGTTCACTAACCTTGCAACCCACTTCGCTATTACCGCTGTCTCTGAATAATGGATTGTGTTTCCCCAAACGTTCTTTCTTTTTGTGTTAACGTTCCGAATCCTCTATTTGTTCGTGTGTAATATGTGAACTAATAGCTAAAATTTTTTGTACCTGCGAACTGTTCGTGCAGATAATTAATTTAGTAGGAAAGTATTTTTCGGAAGTAATTCGGGAGTTTAGTAATTTTTATGTAGTCAACTAATTCACCTAATTGATAATCGATTACTACCTCATAAAATATTAATTATATGAGATTACAATAAATTTTGTTTGATTAATTTAAGGCGATAGTTGAACAAGCAACATGTGGTTTTCTTCACCGCGAAGAACACTAAGAGAGAATTGTTGAAAATCAAGTTTAGTTAAACATTGAGGCTGTTAAGATCTAAAATTGTTAAATTTTCTGTAAACCACAAAGCCGTTACAATATTTTGGTTGATGATTATATAATCACTTACACTTAATAATCTAATTATACCGAGCAATGCTTTCCAGTTTATGTTTAATTTTAGGGTGCCGTAGAATATTACTTACAGTTAATTGTCAATTTTTGTCAAAAGTGTTTAGGTCTGAGGTTCGAAATTATTTTTTTGCATAATTTTGGAGACAGGTAAAGAAAGTGACGTCACGGGGTTGTGGCGCCAGCTCTGTATCCATACATCACTTAGACAGGTGAACATGTGATGTTCAATTATGCGAAGGTAAAGTCAGGGACAGGTATTTGTGTTTTACCTGTCTATCTAAATTTTATGGCATAGCTCTCACTCCCTTCCACCACAGGAAGGGTCCCATTCGTAGATAATGCACTACTTACGCCTCGTACATACAATGCTACGTTTCGTAATAATTAATTGGTATTTATTTTGGGAAAATCTTGGAAATTAAAATAATTATCATTTTTTAATCTAATAAATAAAGTAGGAGTAGTTACGTAAGTCATATATAACTTTTTTTCAAATATATTTTGTCTGGTAGAACATGCAGGATAGTGCCAGGCTCCAGGTTGCACGGCCTATGATAATTGCATGTTTTAAACAAATTTAGTCGGCAGGTTAATTTGTATGATCCACTCATCTAACTATTGTTAATTTGAATATATCCTTCTTCGTCTGTTGTACGTTTGGCAGTCAAAGAGGACATAAGTATGATATTATGACAGAATGCTTGACGATTCTGGGGTAATTTAGTTCAACGTTCACTTCGGCAAAACATTTAACTGCTAATGCCATTATACTTGGATAATGTAGAACAGAAGAAAACTTGCTAAATTTCCATTTTTTCAATGTTGCATGCAACTTAGTTGTAACGATTGTTAGTACAATTTCCATTTAAAACTTTGCGAAAGCTAAAGTTACTACAAATTGTGGTTTACACTATTAATATAACAACGAGCACTTGAATACTTTCATGATATGGCATCACTTTTATTGTAAACTTTTTCCATTTTTAAGAATATTTCCATTATTGTGCTTATTTCTTATGCTTCCCAAAATATTCGTTTAACATTTTTACGATCCCGCGACCGAACTTCCAGATATAAAATTATTAATTTACAAAGAGATCGAATTTAATGACTTCACAAAATGAAAAATTCAAAGATAGTTAATTGAGATTTTATTTTCCAATTATCAAAAAAAAATTAATTACTTACTTAATAAATAAGTAGCTAAATTTAAAAATATAACGAGAAATAAGATCGTTCAAAGTAATTAGAGATAATTGTTATTTACACTGAAATTTATTTGCAAAAAGAAATTAAAGTCATATGGTACTGAGGAGGACGAGTAGTCTGAAACTGAAGTGTTGTTAGTTAATTCTTAGATATATAATTTGATTGTACATTAAATTAAATTATTCATGCAGCTTTTTTCTTACTGCTTTTCAATTTCAGTTCATTTGCTTGCAGATATTTATGCTTTTTTTGACTTCTTAAACATCCGCAACTTTTCCTTGTAATTTTAATATGTTTTATAAAAACCAAAATAGTAAGTAAAACCTTTAAAGGGCTAATCCGTTATATTTGAGAATCTTTTAGGGTTTTAGTTTGATAACAAAAATCAATGAAAATAATGGATAAAAAAGTAAAAATGTAAAATTCCAAACACGACAGCAAGTTTTTCATTCAGAACATCAATAATGTATTGTAGTTTCTTTAATTTCTTTATATTTGATTAAAGTAATTTTTTAGTCTCAATAATCCAGCAATACCAAGAGAATCTCGTTAATTCATTGACAGCCAGCACCGATGAGAGTAAATTCCCATTTCACGTGAGGTAATTAAAAATTTTAAAATACATACATAATATATTGCGTCCGAGATCCAAGATCGACTTTTTGCGTTAAGATGCCTTCAAAGATTGCAGCGATGATTTAACCTACACATAAAATAGGAATTTTATAATCTAAATTTATTATTGCTATCATTATATAAATAGCGTCAAGTTTGAATTTTTAACGGCTAGTTTAGAATGTTGTTGGTTGGATAGGTAGGCAGCTAAGGCATTAATAGTATATTATCTTACTCGATTTAAAAATGAAACTTTGTTTGACATGTAATTTTTGCATATGCGAGGCTGAGCGCTAACGGATCCGAGCAACAACGGTCGTGCTTTTATGTTATTAATTTCCAAAATAAATTTCATTTTAGGTAATTCTTTTAAAAATGTACTGCTTTTAATACGGTTAGAGAAAAAAGATTGTTTCTAACTTGTAGTTGAAGGTAACACATACATTTATTATGTTTTTAGGAAATATAACATGTTTTAATCGAAACTAATGTGCTTTTTTGTGACTTGTTTGTAATTATGGGATCCGCTGCGCTTTGCTTGTCCATTAATCGTCAAACCATTACTATATTTATAGCAAAATTATCATTTTTGAAAATTTTCAATTTTTAAAATCAGGAAAATATTTTCAATTTTAATCAAGAAAACCAGAGCAAGATTTGAAAAATTGAGAAAGTTTAGTGGAAATCCTTGGTGGTCTGGAGAATATTTCTCTCAATGTTTATTTATTTAATACACAAAATTTTGCCGATATGACTTCTAATAACTAAGGTTATAAATTCTAAATATTTAAGTATACACTAAGATCACAGTTTTTCCAATAGGAATTAATAAAATGCAAGTGTTAATTAGAGGTTATAGTAAATTGAATTTAATAGATTTCTTTTTAACAATTAGTTTTTCCAAAAATATTTCCAAAAAAATCGACGACGTTTAACGCAAATAAACATTCTAAATACTTACCAACTCAAAGTTTAGATAATATTTTAAACATAATACAGTTGACAGTAAACTGCTAATTATAATGGAATCGAGAAAATATATAGGTACTTAAAAATTTATAAATTCCCAGTGCAAAAGTTAATACGTCATTTCATAAATAAATTTTTAATGGAACATCTTGCAATTTTTGGCATATTATTTTTTTTTTTGATTTTTCTAATTGTAACATATTTTGCTATAATCTAAAAATATATCCAACTAAAGGATTTCTTAACAGTATTTTTTTGCATTTTTGTAAAATAAATACGTAAATAATAATAATTATTATAATTAATTATTAAATAATTATTTCTCTTTTACAGGTTGCATTTAAAATCTATGTGTCTATAGGTCTAATATTTAATTATTTATATGAAAATGTATCATAATATATCAAGTTACTATAATATAATAGCAACACAATTATTTCACTATTTATTCCAATCGCCTTTGACGACAAACAAGAAATATTTATTGTTTTATTTTAATCCATACTCAATCATTTATTAATAAATATTGAAAATCATTTAAAATAAAATAAAATAAAGTTTAAATACCTGCAGCTTTGATTAAATTTTTACTAACTTTTCTGTTGATCTGTTTTTCAAATCAGTAAACTTTATATTTGCTGATAATAAGCAATTGTATTTTTAAAAAGTGTTATATTAGAAAACATCAAATTGAAGTAGGTATAGCAAATAGAAAATAGTAAGTAGAATTTATTAATATTAGTATAAATAAAAAAATGAATAATAAATCTGATTAGAAGAAAATCTTGAAATATTATTATGGTAACCTGTAACGTAGATATGAAACTTGGATACCAAAGAATAATGCTGTTAATTGTGTCTTTTCGGGGTCATAAGTAACTAAAATATCTTTTATTGCACTTACAAATGTTGCGGTATTTACTTATACATACTTATAGTATGATATGCAATAGCTCCAAGATTTTAATGGTAAATTTTGAAAATGGTAAACTTGTTATGCAAAATATTGAATGGTAGAAATGCACATAAAGATAAATTTGTAAAATATAAATATGTAAAACATATTATTAAAGGTTGCGATTGTTATTGCAGCGATTTTACAAACACGTGAAGTTGTTGCATTAATGTAGAAAAATAACGTTAGGTACAGGGAATAGATGCTGGTTTTTGCGGAACATAAGTATAACTACGATAATTCATATTTGAATTTAGCTAAAAACTTAAAAATAATAAACAATAGTTCATGTATGCATAAAACAAGCGGACATAATTTGTAAGCATAGAGTAAGGCATCCAACCGTGGAGACCTGAGATACTTGTACTATGTAAGGTTGATATTACACCGTGCTTTCCTTACTCGATTGCTTTCCTGATTTATGTTTTACTTAATGACGTATTTGTTGAATGTTAATTGTACGAATCAGTTTTAACGTATATGACTAATGTAGTTTTTCACACGGAAACTTAAAAAAACGAACAAATCGGTAACCATGAAATGAACGAACTCGATTGATTGAAAACAAATTTTTTAATTTCGAAACCAAAGTTTGAAGCGTAGATCGGCATTTATTACACGTAACATAAAAAATTATGAAATCTCACGAAGTTTAGCAAGCAACTCTTCCATATGCAAAACTCGATGTTGCGTGGAAAGAACACCCGGTTGCTAATATCTACATACATGCATAAATGTATGTTCAATCGTCGTGTATTTGATCATGCCAGTCGATTCATTGGAATATGCGGTTAGTGCCTACTCTTTGTATTTTAATTTATATATTTTTCATAGTTTGCATCGGTACTACTAGCTACTACTATTATAGAGGTAGGAGTGGGTAAATAAATAAATAAATCACTTGGTTCAAGCAATAATATCCCAAAGCCAGGAAAACTTTTTGGCAAGAGATGTAGTCTAATGGGAAAAAAAGTTAATAACGAGTACGTAATACAAAATCAATAAGATAATAATTAAAAGTACATAAAATTGTGCAAAAGTAGGGGAGAAGTAAAAACTTCCCCTGACTACTACAACATACGTCGACTTATTTAAAATCGTCATCGCGAAGACGCACTTGTTTGAAATGGTTTCGCGTCGTATCTTTTCTTGATTGAGTAACGAAAATAATGACATTTAAATAATTTATCTTTTAAAACTTTCTTAATTAATTTACTAAAACACAAAATAGAAAATTAAATTATATTCAAAATTGCATATTTTAATGTAAGAACAAAGAAGAAACGCGCACACATCTCTTTTATAGTCCCTTTTCGGATTGGGTTCTTGATCATTCCCGTATGCTTTTATAATCGTAGTCGATTATTGTAAAGAAAAGGGGTGTAGGGAAACTGCCAGGCCTTTTTAGCTTGGAAAATAAATAATTAGCAGTTCTTTGTGCTCGGTTCGTGAATTATTGAATGTGCTTACATGAGCTACAGTTTCCGACGTATTTCTTATTACTAGTATTTTACATAGCTTTTAAATTAGAAAATTCTAAAGATAAATTAATGAAAAACGAGAAATTTGTCATCGACTTTTCTTAGTTAACAATTTTTTAAATTAACAAAAAGGAAATAATTAAAACGGGAAAATTTATGTCGAAATCTGCGAAATGCTAAGGAATTTTCAGTATCACCTGCGAATTCCTTAAACCCTAATGTGTGCACCAATACACGTAGATTATTTAGAGAAAAGACATTGAAGAGAAACTGCCTCCTGTATGTGTGTAATGAAAGACTGCACGGGTGTAGAAAATTCGTTTTCGCGAGGGGAACTTTAATTTCGTCTCAGCCTGACGTTACATTTCCATATAGGAGCGAGCGAGACCACTGCACATTTAAGCATATAAGAAAAGCGAGAAGAAACATTACTAATTAAGAATCCGAAAGAAAGGGGCCGATGTTTAAAATGCGTGAGCCGAGAAAGTATATACGTATATATGAGACAAAGGAATAAGACTCCTTCAAGACGAGAATTGAGTTAGAAAATGGCGGATTGTACATTCTTAGCAAGAATTTGCATGTAATTAATGTATAAGGAAAAATCAGAGCGCGCAGATGTACAATATTACGCCATGGTTCAGTGATTTCGTTAATTTAACTGAAGAGTTGCGAGATTCTTTTGGTTGAAATTTTTATTGAAACTGCAAAACTCGCACGGTTTATTTTTAAATACTAAAACAACGATGTGTCTAATTGTACGTCGATTTGTTACCCAATTATAATTGATTGTTAATTATTTACACTTTTTTTTAACAACGACCTTGTATTTTTACTAATCATTATTCGTGTATTAACTTCTATTATGGTACGCCGTCTATTAATAGAATAAACCAAATCTAATTTATAGTTTTCTAATAGCACCGTTTAGTAATAATTCAAAATTCTACCTAAAAATTTTTGTTTTTTTTTAATACTACCTTGTCAAAAATTTATATCCAGCCTTTCAAGTCATATGCAATGATAATTTTGCAAACTAATCTTTCTTGAAGCGTAACACATTAAATCAATTCTAACCTTTTCGGGACTTGCCTTTCGCTCAAGATTCTATTGCAAAGCACATGGAAAGTTTTATAATTTAGAAAACACAAACCTACCGATACACCTAATAATTTTGATAAAATCCAATAAGCGGAGGAAAGAAAAACATAATTGTGAAGGAGGCGAAATATCAATTGTTTAAAAAGTGGGACAACGCCTTCTAATCAACGTGATCCTTTAACTAATACAAAAAATTGAAATTATATTACCATGATCGATCCATTACTTCCAACTAATAGCTTTGCAATAGGAGACTGAGCAAAGCTTAGAAAAAATTCATAAACATACATCTAATATCGTAAAAGAGTAAATAAGTCGTGGAGACGAAACAACGCAAAACCCATCTTAACGTATTTTGATTATTCAAAACTAACGCTGCTTATTTGCCGAGTTTTCCCCTCAATATCTATAAGGTATACAATAAGTCGTACACTTAAAGCTCACTTAGCAGCAACACGTTTACCAATTAACTTGTGGCAGACTAACTGCTCCAAGAAAGAGATAAGAAGCTAACTTGCTTACTATACCTGGCATCCTCGTAAAGTTGACTAGATTTACTTTATAAAATTATTAAAATGTGGGTTTTATTTTCATTTCTTGCTTATAAGGTATTATAACAATGCGTAGTTCGACTTCTCCATTATCACCCTATTTATTTATACAATTTGTGAGAGAGTTTCGTTTTAGTATACCTTTAGCTTCGTCTTGATTACTTATTCATTTTTTTAAAGTAACACAGCGATTGTATCAAATATCAAATTCAATTAAGAATTGTAGTGTAGTTTGCTATAATTAACTTTTAATGAATGTATCTTGTGTCAAAGAAATAAAATAAACATCGATAATGTAAATCACACCTTAAGTAAATTTCAAACCTTTTATATGAAAGGAAATTTCTAGTACAGTTGGCCTATGAACTTCCATTTTGATAAAATTAAACTTGTGATTGTTTTCCAACTTTTTGTTCAGTTAATAAAATATAAAACAAAATAATAGAACTAGCATTTGCTAATTATCCATTGAGAAATTCAATAATCTCAATTGTAAATTGTAACTGCAGAAATAAAAGAAAATTTAGCTACCTTTGTTTCACATTTCGTGACTTGAAATATTTAGAAACAAAGCTGAAACAATAAAAAACTGGGCTGAAATTTTTCTGAAAAATTTTGAAAAAATTGAAGCAAAAGGCAGGACAGAACGGTTCAAAGTTCTTATTAGTGACTTACTTTCAGTGGTGTTTGAGATTTGGTTTCCTCCTACTTATATGCCATTCCTGACTTAAAGATTTGTTTTTTTAACAACACTAAAAGATTAACTTCTTAACACTAAAAGATTATTTGTTGATCTAACAAAAGATTTTATGGCCGGAAATAATTTTTTTCGGCGGCAATAATTGTTGCTTTTATCAGTTTTTTTTTTAATTTTCAAAGTTTTCATTAATAAGTATATTTTTACATGAACCAATTAGCAGAATTTTCTATATGTAGTTATAAATTTAGTCTTTTTCAACCACATTTTAATTAAATATTTTTATTTTTTCATGTTTTTCCTAAATTTATGTTGAATTTCATATTAAATATAAATATAAAAATAATGAACAGGTTTATGTAGATAAATTATAAAAATCAATTAGAAATAACAAACAAGCATGCCTGGACAATTATGCTGTTAATTTGAAGAATTAAAATTTTGCGTGTGGGGCCTGCTTTATTAATCAAATATAGTCAAATCATAACCAGGAATCTGAAAAGCGACAATGTTTTATTTATATAAAAATAACAAATACCATAGCGTCGTATCCCAAAAAATAAAAGACGGATACGCATATTCGAAGCAAAGAATATTCTTCTCCAAATAAGCAATATTTTAGAAATCAGCGACTTGACTATTTAGGGATGGGAAAGGAACAGAGGAAGCAGTTGCTTTTTTGTATAATTTTTGAAAGGTTAAGGATATTTTACTGGCTCAAATATTTTAATTTCTTAATTTTCATCATGAATATAATTGGTATTTATTCAACATTCAAAATAATTCAAATATGTTTAATAAAATAAAAAAATTTAGAGTAATTTTAAAAATGCATTATTATAAATACATATTATGCTAAATATTGTATTATAAGATTGTCAAGTTTGTGCGGCTTGAAGGCCTGTAGTTATTTCTAGAAATTATTAATTCAGTTCCGCTACTGTACAAATTTATGAAAGCTGTTCTGAATTGTCTTGCCATTACAGTTCAATGTAAATTTGACATTATTTTAACATAAAAATATTCAGCACTTCTGATTGGTTTAATAAACTATTAAACCAATCATTACTAATACATTGTACGCAGAAAAGAATCTTAGAGCTTATATATTTCTTATATAATTATTATAGTCCCACAGAAGTTTCTCTCACAATCTATACAAATGGCAACATAATTTCTAGGGTAACAAGGACCACATTAATGCAAAATAATAACTAGTCAAAGTACTCGGTTTCGCGCAGATTTGATTTAATGTTTATCTGTTCATGTGAAAAAAATTTGCAAACCTTTGATACAGGATTTAATAAATAAAAAAAAACTGTAATGTAAATAACTGAAAAATTTAACCGTTTTAAAAAAATTCTGGTTACTAGCCTACACCAATATAAAGGTCTTCTTATGAGAAATCATGACCGGGAGGTCTGGGAGGTTTGGAATATATTGATAGTCGAAGAAGCAGTGTGTGTGTCTGTCGCTCTTCCATAATTGTGTTTTATTTTTAAAATTTTGAAATATATTTAGAAGTGAAAATTAATAAATTTTTACAATCCAATTTAGAAGTTTTAAAAGCAAAATTGCTATGTATTAGCCCAAGCAATTATGTTACATTTATTACTATTTATGTCTTGATATATCTAGTTCGCTGTTAAAACATTTAAAATTCGTTTAACTAAGTTCTTATGATAAGAGAGCCTTGCGAGTTCTCAATTATGCAGTAAATTATCCCTAAGCTATAGTTTTCAATTTTTTACTTACCTGTTAGGGTAAGATGTTACAGTTAAAATTCAAAATTAGCTAAAACCCGATGCAAACTAAGAAATTGTAGTTTTAACAAAATTCTTTAGTTAATTCTATTTTTAAGTTTAGTTAAAACTAAAATTAATTGACTGTTCTTAGTGCATTTTGTGTTGTAACTGATATCAATCGCCATTAAGACTGGATTTAAAGTAAAAGTAGATATTATTAGATCAAGTTAAAGAAATAAAAGAAAAGTAAGAACAGGTTTGGTTTCTAAGCAAATTATTTATTTGGAAATGAACAGTCCCTTGATCTAAACAGCAAAAGAATTGAAAAAGTTGATTACCAACTAATCAATATGTTTTTGACATTTGGAGCTCCCTGTATTTTACACTCTGTTAATGGAAGCAAGTTTGTTAATAGAATAATAAAAAAGCTATTTGTATATTGGTCACAATTATAATTTGTTCATGAACACCACTTAAAAAAAATTGTACTTCAAGGGGATTCCTGTGTTGTACCAAATGTATAAACAATATGTTATGTGGTATTCAGCAGATTTTAATAATAATACAAAAGTAGTATTTGCTTTATAAAACAATTTTTATCTAATTACGTCTGCTTTTACTTTAAATCTAGTTTTAACCGTAATAGATTTTAGTTACAACGCGAATTTACTAACAGCAGTCAGTTAATTCTAGTTTTAATTAACTAAAGAGGTTTGTTAGAACAGAAATTTCCTAGTTAGATCAGGTTTTAACTGATTTTGGGTTTTAACTATAACATATTTTTATGTAAACGAATTATACTAATTATATTCTAAAATGAATTTTTATTGATGACATTATTTATATTTAAATAATTTGTAACAATATTTTTGCGTAAATACTAAGCCTCAACTCGGGCCCCACAGTACGTTTGGTTATGAGCTCCAAAAGAGTTCTGAATCTGCCTGCAATAACAGGATTATTAGAGAATCCAAGAGAGAAGCCATACTGATTTAGCAACTTCAAAATGCCAGCTTATGATCTACAACGAAACCTTATGGTTAATTTTATTGAACAAAATAGATGATTATTCAAATAAATTAAGCGCTGATTTTAGATAGCAGCAATGTTACCGACGCAATTAAATTGCTGTTGAAAGATAATTTCTAATGGTAATAAGGAAGGTGCAGTAGGATCATAATGTACAATATTTTAGGTGCCATCCTTCCAAAAAATATTAAAAAAATAGTATTCTACTGCTTTAGAATTTTTATTGACAATTTGGAAGTACTAACGATGAGTGATCCACATTACAGAAATTGGAATCCACCACAATCTCCGAAGTTTACTAGCAAATGATTATGGATATACTATGGTTTGGTTAAAACTTTCAGATTCAAGAAACGCAAAATACGCGATTTAAAAATTCATTTACAAGTAGGGCGTGGCCATACAGCTTTTAGTTAATAGGTGATGATGGCTTTAAATATTAAAATATCAAGACAGAAAAACTTTAATGAAACTGCATCGGAAGACTTTGAAGATTTTTAATGAAAAATCTACCCTACGTGAAAATTTTCAATTAGAATTTATCTATTCAGGCATATCGTGTACGATTGACCTCTTATTATTGGCCTAAAATTTGGATGCACTTCTATCTCCAATCTGAGTTTAGTTGTTGTAAACTTCAAAGGGACTGTGCGAGTAACCTAAATCCTCGATTTTTACAAAGTTAAATTTAATGAATTATAAAATGTTGAACATTAATTTATAGACGAAGAACTAAAACTTTAACTTAACATCGGAATGAAATTATTAATAAGGAATCAATCAAAGAATTTTAAAATTGAAAATCTTTGTTGAATTTTTAAAGGCAGTTTCGTTTTATATTTAAATAACAAGACGCCTTCTAAAAACACGCGGATCGATTAAAAATTCCTCTCGATTAATAATTGAGAACGTTCCTTCTGGAGTGTACCGAAGGGGTTGAAGCAGGCAAGGACTGAGGGGCAAGAGAAACTGAAAGAAGGGGGTGAAGAAGACTGATTGTAGTCAGTGTATGTCAGAGTAAAAACAGTAAGAGTGCGGGCGAAATGAGATGATGTTCCCCGCTCACCACCATTCTTTCGGTTCTTATTGCCCCCAAACTCCCTTATGAGAGTTTGCGTACGGACCTACTTACTACCCGTTTCACATAAAATCTTGTTCCGATAATTTGCATACGTTCAATTTCTAATTAATATTAATTAAAAATGTTACATAAATTTTATATTCACAATACTATTTATACATAGCAATTTTGATAGTAATATAAACAATGTTGGTTTATTTTGGAAACTTACAAAAATTTCTTTTTAAAATTTCCAAATAAATATAGTATACACATTAATGCTATTATAAGGTTTTCTTTTCAATATTATTTTAAAGTGTCTTAAAAGCAACCAATAATTTTCAACTTTATATCGATCACAATAATAAAAAATATTTTGTTTCGTTTCTTTGATTAATTAAAAAAATGTTAATTAGAAAAATGGAAAATGAAAATGACGTAAATTTTTCTAGTGGCAATAGTTAATTAAGAATTCACTTTTGTATAATCCACTTTTAAAATTAGAGAATTGTCGGTGTAAATTTTAAATTTGTGGCAAAGAAAAATGATGATATTCTTTATAAGCATCAGTTTGCATGAAAAAGTTTCGCGAGGGTCTTAGTTACTTACCCTCCCCGCTACAGTCTCATACGCGACTTGATAATTAACAAAAAAATCGTTATCGCAGGCGGCCGTGCCGTGATGCATAAACGGAGGATCTCTCCTTACGTCCTACTCGCTCCTTGCTCCCATTCCCTACCTCGTCACACACGCTCGCTTCCAGGGGCAAGCTTGATTGTCATTATAAGGGAGTTTTAATAAGAAAAAGTATTGATGTTCGTTTTCTATGCATGCATTCTTATTCTTGGTGTGTTTTTGCGTCTTCTCCTTAGAGTATAATGTTCGCTCGACTACACCCTTCTTCCCCTTTTATTACACACGCTTGTTTTTGAAGCATTATTGAATGTCATTAAGTGGGTGGCTTAATAAGAATGGGGACTTTTATAAAACATACCCATGCTCGAAACTTAATTCTTATGTAGAAAAAACTACAAACGCAGCATAAAAAACTAAATTTTCTTCAATTATGTCTATTAACTTTTTAACTAAAAATTTAATATAATTAGCACATAATTTGTTTTGCTATCCCACGGCGTTTTATGATACGATAAGTTTTTCTTTTTTTTTTAATTTTAAAATCACCTAAATTTTTGTAATTACTAAAAAATTTAATATAAATTGAATTAGAACAGAAGGCTTAAATTGAAAATTTTAGTGATACTAAACAAATAGGAAATTAGTAGTAATTACACGTTATATAGACTCATATATTATGTAGGTATATTAGAGGTTTAATTATTGTAGGAATATCCTATTTAAAGTCTCGTTTTGTATTTGAGTATATGAATATTTAAACTGTCGAAATTTTAGGTTGTTAAAAATGTTTCATTTTTCTTGCAGGAGTTTCCAGTAGTCGTGTTATACCTCGCAAATTATACAGCAATTAATCTTAAATGTGCTGTATGTAAAACATATTACGTTTGAAGAGGTTCGTTATTATTATCATATACAAACGTTTATTTGAAAAGAGGAAATTTTTTCAATACTCTAAATTTAATGTAATTACTTTATGAATTATTAAATGTAAAATTATACACTTATTCAATATGAAAAGTTTATATAGAACGCTACGTTTTATTTTAAACCGGAATTTATTTATATCATAACCATACTAAAATATGGTGAAAAACGTAGAAACATGCCAAGTTCTATATTAATTTCAAATTAATCTTTATTGCAGTAGCATATCAATCGAAAAGGAAATTCAAAGAAATCTTACACATTAAGAAATTCGAGGACAGTCTCAGGAATTCCAAAAAATCTTTAGAAATAGTTAAACTCATTTTCCCAAATTTTTGAAATATTCAAATAAAAATTATTTAATAAATAGATTAAATCTTTTCTTCAAGTCCAATTTATAATTCAATGAAGACACGTTTCAGGAATGTTTATTGCATTTCCATCATCAGTCTTAGAAAACACAAGTTAATTTATTAAAAGAGGAAATTCAAAAATTAAAATTAATCAAAATTCATAACAATAATTTATTTTTTAATTATAAAATTTCTTGTAATTATTTATCTTAGAAATAGTATAAACAACCATTTTCATTGCTTTTTCAACTTTTTTGCCAAGCCAATCCTAACTTAAAGTTAAGTTAAAATTTAACTGAGTACATTTTTATGGCCGCTAGTGTAAATCTGACAAATTAATTAAAATATAATAATGATAAATATTAATACTTAGATATGCTAGGTCTATGGATAAGGAAATCCTTTCAAGTTTCAGTTTTATTGATTACAAATTGCCATATGTTTTAAATTCATGATTTGTACTTTATTAATGGCAAAGTAGAAAATTTTGAGAAGCAAGTTTATGCACGTAATGTTTGTGTGTATTAAGTTTTGAAAGTTTTTTAAGGAAGCCGTTACGAAAACCAAATCGGAATCGAAAAGTTTATAATCTAAACTGGAAATGGTTTGGTTATTAAATTTTCAAGTAAGCACTAATTTGTATTAAATTTTACTTGAGTTAATTATTTCATAACTAACATATTATGCAAATGTTGATGTCAAGCGGGTAGTTAATTTTTACGTAATGCGAGAAAATAAAATAAAATCTTATCAACAGTTTTTAAGAATTGCAAAAGAGAAAGAATATTTTAAATTTAAATATTTTAGAAATGGGTTTTTGAAAATATAAAAATTTTCACGCGGAAATCAATCGTTGAAATGGTTCAATTAATTAGTTATATCGAACTGAAAACCTATAGAATAAAAATCTCTTGAATTTCTTATGTAAAGCGATGTAATCAATCAGGAGGCCGAACCGATGCTTATCGGTATGGTGACAAAACAGAACAATAAAATCTAACCGCAACTTTCATGTTAGTGTAAAATATAATTTCCTATTATCTTATTGAGCTTGGCCACCTCCGTAATCAATATACTTATAAAAATGCCGCACACATAGTAGGCACTTAACAGTTAAATTACAATTTGTTTTTGGGTTTTTCATTTATTATTTAGAATACAGTAAATGATACAAAAGATTCGATTATACAATAATTACCGCTTACTACAAAAGTCAAGTCAAAATTGATGAATTATTCAAAGGATTTTCCATAAATAAAAAATACAATAAAAACGCCAAAATTCAGAAGTTATATTTATTTCTATAAAAAAATGTTAATACATTTAATCAAAAATTTTGTTTGGATATCTTTGTGAAACTTTCCAAAGATAATTTTTGAAATTAAAAAAGTACTGCAAAACTGCAATCTAAAAGTACTAAAATTGTAAGCAATCTGTTTCAAACTGCTGCAGAAACAAAACTGTAAGTGGGAATGAAAAACTGCGGAGAAATTTTTGAAGAGAGTTGAACACGGTTATAACTTTATACTTTATGTAATATAGTTATTTTGCATTATTGCATTGCATTAAACAAATTAATAAAGTCCATAATATTGTGTTTGCTTTCTGGGTCCAAAGCTTAACTAAGTTATTGCGGAATTTTATTTCCTATTCTTTTTTGTAAATATTGTGGACAAGCTACGAGTAGTATTATATACTACACTGTGGCGGTGCTTCATTTTAAATCCTTTATATTATATTAACTTCGCCGCCGGTCTTGCTTGTGGACAAATCTTTCAAGTGAAAATTAACATTTCCCGTCATCCAATCGAGCTAAAATTCTAGGCTTGATGGCAATGACAATGCATTTTTACGTATGTACATTTGGAGTCACATATAGTACACATACGCACGTCGCATATAAAGGATTTATAAAGAAAACTGTGTTTTTTTTTAAAAGCTATAATAATAATAATAATTAAAACTGAGAAGTTCATGATATTGCATTTTTACTATCAAGTAGCAACTAAATAAATTTTGATTAAAAATAGACGCAAGTTTATTCAAATAGAGCCGAAAGGTGAAGTTTTATATTACAAAAATTTGCACATTTTGTTGGATATTAATTATGTTACAACTATGTACTATAAAAGCACTATATGACTAAAATAACAAACTACATATGTATGTAAACTTAATTACACAAAAATGCATATTTCGTTGTATTCATCTTTTAGTTATTTTTTTGATTATAATTAAAGATTATCAATTAATTATGAAGTATTTAACAATCATCTTATTGTGTTAATATATTTTGTAGATTTAAAAAAATTAAACATTAAATGAAGTGTATCCACTGGTTAACCTTTCTAATGTTATTTTTATTTCATAAAATAACGCGCTTTTAAAAAAATATTAATATTTAAAATTATATCTATTTAAGTTGCATTAATTCTATGAAAATCAGTTTTACACTCATAAGAAACACATTTACTACAATTTACCCACTTCGGTTGCAATCATGATTGAAATCTCAATTGCAGTCTTTTTGATACTATCTAAGTATAGAAAAAAGTAGGTATTTTTTACAGTCTTTGAACCTGTACTACAAAAAAAGTAAATACACAAGGGGAAGTAAAAATTTTCTTTTCTGTTTAGTTGTTGTTTTTGGTTTATGATGGTTATTATACATTTGGTGACATATGATGTATTTTTTGCTCATTCTGTTTGACTTCAATGATTCATCATGCACTTAAAATTTTTCCAAACCACATTTTACGGTATTCTAAGATATTTAATTGCTTCTAGTGCAATTGGTTGTCATGAAACGCTACACAAATACAAAAATTTGTTTTGCTATTAATTTCCTTATGTTGGCTCATTAGTTTACCATAACTCAAAAGTAATAGGGCAAATATCTTTTCAGATTACTGTCACAATGACTATTCAAGCTTTTCTTCCCTACGTCAATACGGATCTGAGAATATGAGTGTAGAACAAAATTGAAACATGTGATTATTTGATATGCTTGTGTCTTAATATTATGCAGCAGAATTTAGTGCAGCTTAAATATTTTTCTAAATTTATGAAATTTTGTTCCGTGAAGTTTAAGCTTGAACTGATCTGACCGAGAGTCTGGGGGATATAAAATAACCCCCTAGCTTGATATAATCGATGTGGTAGAATTATAATTTAAATTTGAACAAAATAATTCTTGTTAAAGTTAACAACACGTTTAGTGTTAATTTGTTTCACGATAAAGGGATTATTTAACTCAAACATTACACGCAAATTATTCTACTGTCCATCACGAATAAATTATTTACAACTATGATTAAAGGTCTAATAGCCCAGAAATTTGGTCTGGTGGGTATAAATTCTAATAATCCATTATATGTTTGGGAGGTTTTCCAAAGGGGTACCACAAGACTACCCGATCTGTAACAGTTGTGATGGTTTGAAAAGTTTTTAATTGATGGTTATGGCCAATATTGTGAGGTATTTTTTTAAAAATTCTTATTTATAATTAATTATTCTAAATCTAGTTTGCAAAGGTACACATTGAAAATTACACTGAAGTTGTAATTTTCGCATATTCATATATGGTAGGTTACCCTTTACAGGAAAGTTAATACATTTTATTTTTAAAATAAAAAGTAATTAAATAACAATCATTGCTATTGGTTAATGATTAAAAATAATTTAAGTTTTATAACAAAAATTATGTAAATTTAATTTTTAAGAAGCTCCCATAATATAAATTATCAATATAAGAACAGGGTACGAAATTTAAGTAAGAACATTAGAATCAGGGAGCACTAGAGATGTTACCAACACAAGCAATACTTGATGAAAAATAATTGAAATTTTATTCAACCAGTTGACATTCCATGTAGCACCTGAATAATATATTTAGTAAAATTGTGTTATTAAAAACTTGTAATTCAATTTAGAGCATCTCAATAAATTATTTTCAAAGAAAAGCGGCAGTATTACGACAATCATTAGTTTACAAACAAATAAAATGTGGCTGACAACTTAGGTGTAAAGGAAAACTTATTAAAACTAGAAAGTTTAATACTAAATAAATAAATAAAAATAATACAAGATTTACTAAGGCGTTATGTTCATGAAAATGAGATTAGAATTGCAAAAAGATTTTTGTAAGAAATAATTTTACCCCATAGCCATAACGAAATTTAAAAAAGTAAAATCTGCCTTCCTTTTTTTTTATATGACGAAATTATTTCCGAATATATTTCTAAGTAGAGATATGCCGTATTTTTAAAAATAACCTTACTCAGATGTAAAGCATAAATTTTAAACGCAAAAAATCAAAAAATATTAACCAATTATTATTAAAGTTTTAATATGGACATTAAAAAAATATATAATCGAAGAACAGGATTTCTTTGGAAGGCGAAATTATTTTAAACCTAAAAATGTTAATGAGAATAATTCAAATTCGATGTGGTTTATTTATTAAGGAAAGCGTCAGAACGTTTTCCATCGGACAAAAAAATGTACGCGACATATTTTTACGTTAAAAATGTTTACATAGGGCCTTCATAGAATGTTAAACGTAAACCTAAGACCTCGATATTTTTTATCAAACTTTGGAATAAAAGATTTTCAGGGAAAATTTAAAACCTGAATCAAATTAATTTTGTTTGAAATCTCTTTGAAACAACACGAAATATATCTAAATTTGATAAACAAAATAAATAAAATTGTTTTGAAACTATGAGCATTGCGAATTTATACAATTTTTAAATAATTTTATTGAGTCTTACAAAGTGTACCACATCAGTGACTGAATAGAATTCCTAATTTAACCTCTTCTCCATTCCTGTTGTTTACCTATGAACATGGGGTGTCGGTTATATAGGTATGCGAATAATAAAAGTTTGCTTTTATACTTCCGACTATACATTTAAAACCGTTTACGTGTTTAAACGTTATATCAAAGTTTCAGAGTGCAAGAACGATTACAAAGTGAATTATGTAAATAGTTTTGTGATGAAAATGAGTACCTATTAAAATAAGATAGGAATAAATATGAAATGAAAAATAAGCACAAAGTAAATATGTTAAAGTAATATACGAGTTGAAAACAATTAAGTGTTAAATGGAGCGCAGGACATTCAGCAGGAACGAAGTAGAGTAGCAGGAAATTTCAGCAGTAACACATACGCAGCAGGAGGGTTTAGAGTGTACACACTGCGTGCAGGTAAACGAGTATAATTTACGTCTACTCGCTCTAACACTTCTATTAGTTACTCAAAACAACCGACGAAATAAATTATACACCCAACTTACTATGATTTATATAATAAAACACTTTTCGTTTTTCCATTTTAATAATAAGGAAATTTATATGCGTTTTTCCATTTTATACAAATAGTGCTACATTTTTGTAGCTTCTTAAAAAAAATTAAGACTTACCAATTGCTTGCGTGGCAAATTTGCATGTAGCACGTTGATCGATATCTGTAACACAAAAGAAAAGAAAATTTCATTGGTTAATCAGAACAATTATTTTAAAATGAAACATAAAAGTGATTTAAGAATATTTCCAAAGATGGAGCGAGAATTAAGCGTGTTAGCCTTAAATTTTTAAATTAAGTTCTTGGAAAACTATCGATAACAAGGTAAAGCGAAAATTTTCGAAAAAATAATCGATTTCGCAAAATAATTAAAATGCTCTCGACGACGATGCCACTTTACTCCTCTATTAATAGTAATGCAATTTTAGCCAAGCAAAATAAATAGGTGCAAGAATTAAAAAACTTTATTTTAGAATAAATTTATTATAAATTTAATTTTATACCTAGTGAAAAATTGCTCAGCTAACTCCGACTCGACTCATTACGAAAGAGCTTGGTTTAATATTGCTGATCTGAAAATTGGTGATATAGCAGAAAAGTTTTAGAAAATTTTTCAGGTTGACTGATTATTCTTGGAGACACACATGGCCCGTGGGGTGGCGTACGCATACAAAATTTACGCAGATATATTATTTTTGATGTTCACCAGATACGCTTTAATTTAATTCACTACAGGAGGCACGCGATGCTAAATATGCATAATTTGTGGGCCCATCTCGAATTTTATTACTATAATCTACTCTATTTTAGCTTGGTTTATACTGTTACTAATTTTATTTCTTGTTTGTCATGTAAATCAATACGCAACTTGAATATAATGTTTATGTGCATGTGTGTTATCTCAACGAGACGAAAAAAAAGAATGAAGAAGAGAGGTGTTTCCGAAAAAGATGGAAACGGAATGGAAGGAAAGTAGGGTAATTTCTGCTTTATTGCAATTTGTGAAGAATAGAAATTCACTAATGAAATTGTGGCGAATAAACTTAATTTAGCTATAAATGTAAAATTGTAACGAAATTAAACAGAAAATGAAATAATTTTTGTCGGGTAAACTTGTATCGTATAAATTAATCTTTGATGTTACCTGCAGTTTGTAATTCAATATTTAGTTTATTTTGAAATGTTTTGCGAGTTTATATAAAGTACTAGTTGAACTTTGCATTTGAGGCATTAAGAATATGAATTTGTTTTAAATTGAGTTAGTTCGTGGTTTTGCTGATTGTGGGATCTAAATAATTACGTATTTAGCGGCGAAACCTCAAACCATTCGCAATTTTAAAGAGAAAATTATTGTATTTTTATTAAAACGTGAAATTTACTACTTCATTATTTAGCTGGGATTTTCATAAACGCGTATGTTATATCACAACCTTTCTTGTACCTACCTACTGAAAAAATGTAAAGAAACCTATAGGTAGTGAAATAAAAATAATTAAAATTTTGTAATCATAAAGAAATTTTTGTATTGTGAAAAGTTTTGCTAATAGAAAGACCGTAAAATTGGAACTCATAAACAGATCTTTATAATGGAGAGTTTTATTAAGTTCTGAAAATCAACTGCGTATAACTGAGGTTATAAATACTTTTTTTGTATGGATATCTACAAATTTAAGCACGAATAACTAAACTAGATTTTAACTTTTTAATGACTTAATGGCTTCTAGAAGAAGTTAGCCTACCATCACGGGAAAGCTTTCATAGTTTAATTATATTTTTTTAATATTTTCGATGAAAATTTAAATTACTTTGTAGTCTGGTAAAAAATATTTAAGTTTTCTGAACTATACAAAAATTTAATATTGTAAGGCTTTTCTATAAATTGAAAGACAAAAATTTTCAATAAACACAAAGCGGAAGAAAAACTAACTTAACAAACAAGAAGTAACTGAGTTTAGTTTGTAGTTCAAAATTCAAATAGAATTTTTTTTAATTCCAATGGCTATTATTGTCCTCATTATTGTACCTCAGTGTGATGAAACATTTTCTGAAATTCTGGAAAATTTGTAATCGAAACTTTAGATTTATGATGATTTTAATTTACCTACAATCTTTATAACAAATCGTTTTGTAATAGAAAGTTTATTAAATTAAATCTACAAAAATTGACATTACAAATACGGGTCAGCTACATAAAAGACTAAAACTAAAATGGATACATTTTAAAAATTGCTAAACCAGGTATCGCTAGTATTTAGAATTTTCAGAAAACTTGGTACTTAAATCTATCTACTCGTTCAGTAATTTGTGTTTTTTTTTATTAAGGTGGGAAATGCTAATAGACTCAAGTAATTCAAATTCAGAGTAGCAACGATAATTTTGGTTTGCTGAACCAATTAACATATGGCTGCTAATTAATTATTTGCGAGGTAGAACTTCACAGGTGCGTAATGAAAACTTTCAGTCTTTTTGAATTTTCCACAGTTATTGGGCGGAAAAGGATATTTTGAAAAATGTTGCCTTCTGTGCTACAATTTAGGACTTTGTACTATAAATAATAAAAAATCTACTAATCGAATGTTAACTTTGATGGTTAGCGGTGGATAGCCAGTCAAAACTATATCGGAAAATAATTTTCTGTTGGTCCAAACAGTGATTTGCTTGTTTTAAGGTAAACTCTTTGATATCGCTATTTACTTTTACTTTACAATCAGTAGAAAAGATTTTTTGTCTTACTTCCTGAGATATCAAGTGATAAAAGCTTTATTACAGTCTCGCGCTCATGGTTGACTGAAGCGCAAAATGAATTTGCGCTCGGTGTGTAATAGAGCATTTTCCACCTTGGTACGTAATATACTATTACGCTCTTTCTAAATAATATTATGAAATAGTTAATACTTTATTCTTTCAGTTTATAGTGTAAAGGTCTCTAAACATTTTATTCAATTATTTAAAAAAAACATTAGATTGTTGTATGGAATACAACATTTTTTGGAATATAAATATTATGTAGAACACATAAAATTAAATTTCTTTAATTAATAATATCATTATATATTATAGAGGTTTATCATGATGACTTTCTAAATCGCATTCCCAATTTGTGTTTAAATAATACAAATAAAATAAATCCTTTCCCCAAGTCTTTTTTTTCAATTAATTAAGACGCGTTTCCAAATTAACTTGAGAGAAAGGATTTGTTTTATTTTTCCATAATAATTAACAAAAAAACAGATGTGAGGATTGTTATTGTTAAAGGAGCAGATCAAACCGAATTTCAAATAAATTTAATTTTCACCCTTGACGATTACTTTAAGGTCAACAGCAACGATTACTTTAAGGTCAACAGCATAGTTTTTATTTTATTTTTTGGCATAATGGGGTCTAATGGGCGGGAGTGGCACATTAAAAAATATACATAATTTAAAAACAATTTTATAATATCAATGTTGTTATATTTTACTATTTTATTGTATTTTACTGCAAGGTTCCCTAATGACAGTTAGTTTCAGTTCGGTTTCAGTTAAAGTTTTATTTTTTATGAAAATTGATATCTTTACTAAATGTACATTATTTATATCTTTTGATTTTGTTTGGTAGTTCAGTCATTCGTCCTTGAAAAGGACCTGATATAAGATTGATACGTGAAATAATTATTTTTTGCTCTATTTAGTAGGTACCTACTAATAAATTTAAAAAAATTAATAAAAACATATGACATTACAGTAAATAATAGTTCTACAAAACTAGCAGTAATTTTGTTTGTGAAAAAGTGTAATTTCGCTAAAGACTAAAAAACAGGATAGAAGAAAAACGAAATATAAAGTTTCGTCAAAATATAACTAAATAATATTTTTTAAGCTTAATATACTATGATATAGGTACATAATTATATCAATAAATAAAAATAATAGTTAATACTCAATTATTAAAGCTACCAATAATATTGTTAAAAAATTTAATCATAATAGTCAATATAGCAATATCAATCAGTTACTCTCAAACTGTTTTTGAAACAAGGTAAGAAGAAATATTTTATAAATTTTTCGCATTTGCAATAATAAAATAACTCTGCACCGTAATTTATACCCCAGGTTATGGTATGACGTACTTACGCTTTTAAAATCTAAAATGATGTAGTTTTTAAAATTTTTCAAAAAGTAGGTATTAATTAATTAAATTGATTCTATAGATAAATAATTCTTATTTCTCTTTGTACGTATGCTTATACCGTCTTATAGCTCGAGCAGAGAACAATAAAATATTCGAAGTGATTTGCATCTCACAATCAGTGTAGGTATCTTTTATTAAACAATAAATATGAATTAAAATTAAATTTAAAGTTTATGTGAGCAATAATTAAAATTCACATCAGGAATTGCATGCAATAATTAAAAGGTAGACAAATTTACGAAGCAATTAATTAGGAAAAGTATACTTTATAACTGAAGTTGTATTTACACATGTGATAATTTAATGATATGCAGTGTACTTTCGTACCTACGAGTGATCGTTTTGCTCCATAGCCGATAAAAATTCAAAATGATTGCCGTGTTGTGTTTTATATTATTAATATCCATCTTCTTTTATTGCGGAGTAGAGAGAAATGAGTGTATGAAAACAACTTAATTCTTGTTTAACAAAGCTCTTCGTTATTCAAGTAGATATATGTACATTATTTCTATGCTTTCTTCAGGTATGCGTTTATTGAACCACAGTTGATAAATCCCCGATAATCTTCAAATTTTTGATTTTAGAAAAGTTAGAGGAAAATATAAATTTATTAAATTTTAAACAAAAATTATCAATTGTTTCACTATGATTATATTTAAAAAACATGTTTTATTTAAAAAAATCCTTTATTTAAGTTCTTAAAATTTGAAAACGATTATTGAGATTTAACTTTGTAGTATTAAAATTTCCCAGAATAATAGTTGCGTTAATCTAATAAGATTTGCAATTTGGAGATAAAAAATTTCATATGTTAGATTTTGGTTATTACCAAGCCATCTGATTTGTGTGTAAATACGTAAACCGTTTATCCGAGTTTCTTTAAATGTTGAAAAAAGAAAAATAGAATTTTTTTGCATAATATGTTTGTAAACACCCTGTTTGTGGTCTTTTGCACTATAAATGTTTTATTTGTTGGTAACTAATTAAGTGATAGATAAGATTATTCTAAAGCAGAAAATTGGAGTATAAATGAGAAGATGAAACTAAGCAGTGGTGGAATGACAAAGTTGTCGGCGATAGATGTACTGCCTTGTGCTTATGAAACAGTACAATCTTTTATGAACATTGTTCCTATGTACAACGCGAAACTGCTCTTTGAGTAAAATTATTGCACAATGATTTCCATTTATTATAAGTATGAACAAATGCATATTCGCAATATAAGTAATTAATTATGGTATAAAGTTAAATTGAATTTTACAGTTGTAAACTCATTTTACTTTATCTGTGTAATTTTGTTTGTAAGTGTTATACACATTAATAATCAAGGACATGTTTAAATTTTGGGAATATTGTTTAGAATAATAGAAACGTTTGCAATTATATTTACTTTAGTGGTGCGTTTAAAAAGATATTAACAATAATGTGTGTATGTTTTTAAATTTTGTGTAAGAATTCACATAACTTTCGCACTTTGTATTCTTTTAAAAAAAAAAAAAAGTATTAAGAGTTAAACGAAATTTCTCGTTTTTATTTCTAACATTCTTTTAATGTTATGTATAAAGCAGGATAATTAGTTTACTGTTTTATTAGATAACATCTTTTAAGGTTTTTTAAGTTTTTTTATTTTATTTTTTTGAAAAAAATTTAATATACATTTTGAAGCTGCGTTTGAAGTTTTTTTGTCAAGTAGCATTCGAATGACAAATAATAATAAGTAACAATGAATAAAAAATGTTATTAAATGCATATTTTAAGAAAACGCTGTGTAAACCTGCGCATCTATTCGCGATATTATTTATTAGTTGTGCTTTAAATTTTATATAATTTTGAGTAATTAGTATGAGATGACAGCGGCAATTAGTATTTACTTAATAACCACGTACCACGACGAGTAGTTAGTGCACGCACTTGAAGTAGCAAAACAAGATGAGCGGTAGCGCGTCATTAGCCTAATAGAGGACCCCCAAGTCTATTGTTTTAAAAGCCCAATCTTGTCTGCATCTCATCATGGGGTCACACGCTAACATACATAAAATGATGTGTGGGAAGTTGATTTAACACTCTGATATTAAAGGTAAATTATTTGAATTTTCTATTTCTTAAAGTAAGTGAAAAAATGTTGTGTACTTCCTCTATGTAATTTACCAAGAGAAAAATGTGTCAGTTCTGATGATTGATGAAGCTCTGCACCATTTAAATTTATTCTTACAAAAAGAAACGATTACTTACTATAGGTGAAGATTAAACATATTAATGAAAATCAAAACCTATAATACATTTCGCAATAATCTTGATTTATCTTGCATATTAATTTTTCTTTTTTTAAGGAAATTGATGTGGCATTGTATAAATTAATTAGATGTCATAACAATAAATGAATGTGAACGATGCAGTTTCGAAATAATATACAGAATAGAGATATTCACAATTAAAAAGTAATTTAGTAGAAGTTGAGATTTAAATATTATGAAACTTCCAAGCCAATGCGAACGTAGGTTTATTTTTCAAATAAATTTAATTTTTCTATTATACAGTTGTAATTAATTGGCAACCTTTTCAATATCAAATTTTTTATATAATTGCTGGTACTTACTTAATTATAAATCTTATCATTACTTTGATGTAGTATTTATAATAACCTCATAAGCATTTACGACGTCACATTCCAACAGCATTTTCAAAATTTAAAATATTCGTCAAATCATGCAATATACTACTATAAACCCATAAAAATATAGTTTTCATTATAAGTCCTTTATATGCGAGGTGCGTGTGCGTATTTTCGTATGTAAGAATGCATTGTTATCGACATAAGTTGATGTCCAGTTCGATTAGATGACGAGAAGTGTGTTAATTTTCACTTCCAAGATTACTATAAAGGATTTCAATATAAAAATCACTATTTTATGTAATTAATATAACTATTCATAATTTTTTAATATTTTGTGAATTTAAACCCATTTAAACAAGTTTTAAGATGCCACTTCTGATCCAAGCAACAGCTAATTTTTGCACGGATGTTGCTTATAAATCAAAGGTAAAACTGCAGGTAGAAAAAAGATAAAAATTTCTGGTCTCATGCCATTTTAAAGGTGGGCATGGCATGCGGATAGTCAAAATTTAAAACAAAAATATTTTCATTTACCAAAACCGAGATTAATGCGGTTTTCGACCTTATTATGTGTTTGTGCTAGACCCCAACTCCTCAGTTGGAACCCCAGACCCCCGGTTCTAATTACCAAAGGATTGTGAGTAAGTTTTATGATTGTGGACATTTTGCTTTTTTAGAACAAATTTATATAAGATTTAAATTAGTAATTTATGTAAAATTACACTTTGGTTCTATATTTCTAGCTGTGATCTTTTTATTATAGAAAACCGGCAATTACACGTAGTACTTACAAGTAATTCGTAAACAACACTAGTAAAATGATATTTTGTTTTCTGATCAAAATGATCTAACTCGGTTAACGCCGTCACGTTGGAACAACTTATATTTTGAAGTTTATTGTATAAAACACTATTGTAAACATTTAAGCTCAAAAAGTCCAATCCTTAAAATACACTTGATCTTGTCATTTATTTGTTAATTTTAAAGTTTTACTATTTACACAGTAGCGCTACAATGCAGGGTGGGTTTTAGCTAATCATTTCAATTGTATGAAGGGTTTAAAGGCAGATTACCTTGGTGGTTTGCCATTGCCTGCCGACGAAGGACAGTTAGAATCAAGTTCTTATTTCACTCGGGGTGAAACCAGGGTTCTCTGCTTAGCAGTCGGTGTAATTAAGCATCAGACCGTAACCGATCTCTTAAACTAAAAATTAAAATGTTTACAGTACCTACATTAAAAAATATATAAAAAATTAAAATTTAATGCCGACCATAGTCGGAGTTAAAGTAATTGTAATTAAATGAAACAATTATTATTGTTTTAATTTAAAGATTTATTAACCTACTTTATTCAGACCAAATGTACTTTTTGTGGATCGTCTGCAATTGCCGAAGATTCTCCGCTAGACCATCAATCCCATAAACCCGGCCACGAAAGGCCCAAATTATAGTTTGTTATGTGCAAACCTTAATTTATAATTATATAAATATTATTCCAAAATAAACATAAATATAAGTATATTTTTTAATGTTAGTTATTTTTATTTATTAAAAACATAACTAAGTAATTACCTAACGAAATATGTATGTATATCATTATAGTATTGTATGTAAAATTTGTATGTAAACTCCAATTGATTCATTTTAGGTTACTAATTTAAAAATATTGAGGGGTACGAAATAGTGAAGGATCAGTGCGGCCTTCGGTCCGCACAACGTGGACAATCATTATTTCTTGTGTTGCCAATCATCATGTCTTCTAAGCCAATGTGGTTAAAATTTAGCGAAGAGACAGGTAAAAATTTCCGTATTGCAATTCCCGATGACAACAATAATTAGTATTTTGTACTTAAAATTTGTACAATAAAATTATTGTGGCGTTGAAGTTCGCGACCTGACAAGGATGGTTACTATTTATAGAATTAATAACTTGCATAAATTGCTCAATATTTATTAACTACTAGGTTCTGCTTTAGGTTGGGTATTTAAAATGGACCACATGGGTTCCCCATCCAAAATAGTTTTAATCGTTTGTATCTTCCTTATTTTCGCATATACTCATATTGCTTTTAAAATATTTAAAAATTTCTAATAATGACATTTTGTTAAATCCCCCCCCCCAATTTTAAATCAAGTTATAGGTGTAGATTCGACATCCATATATAATTCAAACATCAAAAGCAAATGTCCTGTGATTGGGATATTATTAAATGGAAATAATGCAAATCATTACCGAGTCACTTGCACATTTGATACAATTTTATTTATTTATATTTAATATAAAATTTATATTATTTTTAAATAGTATTTAAAAATATAAATAGCAATATTTGAACATTTTTATACGAAAATGACAACATATGGCAAAGTTATGAAAGAGGTTGTAATCCTTTAAATATTATTTTAGAACTGAAATGCACCTCTAAATGGGGGTGCGTTAGGGAATGAATAACGAACAGAACAACGTGATTTTTTTTATATGATATAGGGGTTCCTAAACTTTTAAATAGTGTGATCCACTTTTTAGAAACCGAATGTATAAAGCAATAGTTCCCAACCAGTGGTCCGCGGACCACCAGTGGTCCGCAGAAGCCAAAATATGGTCCGCGAATGAATTCTTTAGCGGGCGCGCCCGCTAAATTCGGTGAGCCGTCGGTCGCCGCGCCGTGCACGCACACGCACAGCCCGCTGCGCGCTACTTACAGAAGAGCGTTCAGAAGAGCTTTTTTTTTTTTTTTTTTTACTACACTAAAATTTAGTTAATTAATAACTAAATAGTGGTCCCTGCCGAAAAAAACTATGTCAAAGTGGTCCCTGACCAAGAAAACGTTGGGAACCCCTGGTATAAAGGGTCACATGTTCTCAAAGAAGGCAATCCATTGAGGTAAAATCTGAAATTTTCCTCTTTTGATTTTTAAAATTATGATTTTTAAAACCAAGAAATTTGGTATGACGAATTGTGATTTTTTTGAAGTACCTAGTACGCCTTATGAGTACTTTTACTTTTGTTACTAAATTACCGAAGAACAGTTTACTTTATATCAAGGAAGTATAAAAATAAATCAAAAATCTTATATTTACTTAAAAATCCGAAATTTGAAGTTGATTTTAAATAGGAATTAAATTGATAATTACACTTACGAAAGGTAAACAAACACTTACACTGGCAATTGTGTCTCTTCCTGCGGAAAGAGTGCCTCATCCGGTTTGATGCCACGCCTCTTTGTTTACATAATTTTGACGTTATTTGTCAATGTCAAATAAATGTACGCGTAATTATCTCAATAAATATAACTCGACCTCATTATTTTTAGATCGATAAGTTGCTTGTAAATTTTACTGAGGCATCGTTGCATTAAGCAATTGCACTCAAAACAAGTTTTTGGTGCATTGCTATGCAACGATGCCTTCGTATTTACAATACAACTTATCGATCTAAAAATGAGGTCTTGTTATATTACTATTGATAATTATGCAACATATAACATAATATTATGCTGTTCAATCGGTGGCATCGATAAGCTCTTCAGCCTTAGAAAATTACTTAAAAATATAAAATATTTTTTTAAAAACAGTCCGATACAGTTACCAAATTTTTATGGATTAAATAAAATAATTAAATAAATTGATATATTCCATCGCTGCTTCGATGCCAATTTATGTTGAGGGTATTATTCAATTATTTATTAAGCACTCTTACGTGCTGAATTTATAAAAAGAATAGATATTATTTCAATAATTAGGTTAAATTATACAATTATCGTTTTATCAATAATTATCAAATTGATACAATTCAAATTTTACGAATATTGTTCGGAGCAGAATTACAACCTGAATTATTGAGTTAAATCAACTGTTAAATTGAGTAGATGCCAATAATATATTTTTGACAACTAATAAATTCAAGTTTTAAGTAATTTTTGTATTGATGTGGATGGAACATCGGTAATTTTCCGATCTCCTTTTTTGTGATTTCACAACAGTATCAGTAATATAAATAATATAATTTTTAAATACGTAGTCTCATGAGAATACCTGGGCCAAGGTGGTTTGCATTAGAAGACTTTTGTTATGTTGTATTTAATAATACTAGTGATTAGCAATTATTATCAACTGCTTAATTAGTCATTAAAATTTATGATGAAGCTTTAATGATCCTTTATAAAAAAGAAAACACACGAAAATCAATTAACTTCCTGCTAGTTATTGTATTAGAAAATTGTTACGTGGTAATTGAAATCTTCGATGCCACTTTCTATATAATATATTTATCATTGTTGAATACCTTTATAGAAGTCCAACGACAAGTGTTATTTTCTAAATCTAAAGGAACACTTTATATGGACGAGTGCTAACCGAACTCCTCCCTTTATTGTTAGAAATGTCATTAAAAATTTCACATAGCACTTGCTCTTTGTTAGATGATGGCATTTAAAGTGGGGACACCCCACTTGGGACTTGAGCCGCTGTCCACGGCGATATACGACGTAAGTGAGCTTCTTTGATTCAAAATTTACGTTAGGATATTTATGTCGTAGGGGAATCCTCGAACAACTTTATGTTCCGCTGTTTAGAGAAAAGAGATCAATTATATTCCCTAACCAATATAATTTTGCCTTTTAAATATAAATTGAAATTAATAACACGAAAAATGTTTTCTATTTTCTTTAGAAAAAATAAAATTAGGGTATAAAATAATTAAGTGAAGAGGGGCTTTACTGAAGATTTACGAATAAGAAAGTAAATCAGCATAAAGCAGAAACCGCAAATCTAAGAAATATAAAAATTGAATTTGGAAACGTAAACTGAAAATTAACGATTTACAAACAATAACACTTTCGTTAATAAACACTACCAAAAATTACTATTTGCAATGGAAATTTTAGTCTAAAATTAGTTTTAATTACATTTAGGTGGTATATTTAGTTTGACGTTACCTCTTTCTGTACTTGATAGCTGTTTATTTTAATGATACTGAAAAAGGTTAAGTAATAACAGTTGACGATTAAAATTGTAGTCTAATAGCAGTTAAAATTCTCATGCATGCCAAAATTACATAGGACTAGATGCTAAGATTGATAAAACGGAAATAAATAACAACACCAAAACATATTCAAAATGTGAATGCATTGTTTTAACATTAAAATTACAAAGTATGAGAAGAAGTGATCCCATAGAAAAACAAAATGACACGACTAATTATAAAACGGTAAAAACACTAAATAAAGCACCTATTACGGCTAATGTGAAATTCAACATAGAATATTCATATATAATTGCGAAAGGTTGACAATACCGACCGTCAGAGGAATTGACCCGCGCGGGACACACCGATTTCTATAAGATGAAACCGAACGTTATTTTTATTTATTTCACATTTGATATATTAAATTTAATTTTAAAGTAAATATATAAATTTAAAACTTTTATTTGAGCGAACTATAAATTTTATTAAAATTTTCAGATTCTATATGGTCTCCCTCCTAAAGTAACTTTGTGCTGCGTTTGCAGTCTCAAAATTAACAATTACAATTAATAATAAACGGAGTTAAGCTCAATATAAACCGCAAAATTATCAATATTAAAATAAGCTTATGGAATAATTTATAACTTTTATTGCATAAGGATAGTTGAAATTTCAAGATGCCGTCAAGTCTCAAGCTGCATCTACATCTCAAATCTACGAATGACTGGACATGAACAAAACTTGCAAGTTATGCTCGATTCCTTTTATTACCTTAATTATATGTACATGTTAATTTTAAAATTATAAATGTAGCTTTATGTATTTTGAAATAAGTTCCCTCATTTTGGTTCGGAAATATTTGATTTCTAAGGAACTTTTTTGTGTATATTGCAATATTTATTATGCAATAAAATAAAAGTTCATGCACTTCTTAATAGCCTCATAGCTAAAATATTAAGTCTAAATTTTAAACTAACGTTTCAAGTAATTATTTTAATTAATGTGAATAACTTTTACTGAAAAAATAAATAAACCCTTTTGAAAATTAACAAAAAGAGTAAATACAAAAAGTGCATAAAATAAAAAAAAAACTTACAAATGTGATACGTTGCGCAACGTTTCGAACTTTATTAGTTTACCTTCTAGGTTATAAATTTCCAATATGATGTATCTATATTATATACTAATATTATATTATGGTTTATATAAAATATAATAATTTAGATTTCTTAAATTTTATTTATAAAAATTACAATTGAAATAAATACAGGAAATTTTTATTTAAACTTATCGCATTTAAGTTAATCATTTTAACATAATTATTAAGAAACATGTTATTAAAATTATGTTAATAAAATAATTATATCCGACGTAATTATCAATTAACATATTATTATGTTGTTTTATTACCTGTGAATGTGTGATATTTTAAATATTATATCGATATAAGTAGTTCTGCACCTTTTTTTTGCAAAAATTTTATAAAAAATATAGAAACATATACCTACTCAGGCCTAGACAGGACCGGCGGGTGAAGACTCCTAAATTAATTTTCTTTTATAAATAAAATACACACCTATTGCCAGTAGCGGTTTCAGGGGGGGGGTCATGGGGATCATGACCCCCATGATCATGATGATTGATCATGAATCATGATAATTGTGGCTAAATAAAAGCTTCTATAAAGTGTAAAAAGTGTTTATATTTAATTTAATATTTAAATTTAAAAAAAGATATCCATGAAAATCCTAACTTTTCACATAATGACCGCGCATATTTATTCAAGCCTAATAAATATCCACTAGCTGTACCCCCCCCTCCGTTGCCAAAAGCCTAGATCCGCGCCTGCCTATTGCTGTGTATTTTGGTGTATATTTGGCTTTAAAATTTTCAAAGCGCATCTAATAAAATATTTGGAAATAGGTTCTGGACATTTCAGCAAGACTTTGCTCCGTCACCTAAAGCTCTCGCTACACAAAATTTAAAATTAAAATTTACTGGATTGTATTGGGCATTTTGCAATTGCATCCTATTTAAATAAACGATATATAAATAAATGATATCGCTTAAATCGACGAACCCGGTAGCACTACATTATGTACAGCATTTCTGACTCATATCTCTCAAACATTTCCTTACATCTCCTAGACATGTACCACATCTCACCCATAAGTTACCCATCGGCATTGCCCACGGTTGGAATTGGAACGTACCTATCCATTTATGAATATATATTTTTAAGGGTATCAATGCTCTATCACCTAAACTTCGTCGATGATTTGTCGCGGAAGAGAATTTTCAATGGCATGGTTATCTTTAAGATTAAAGTCTTCCAAATGTCCAGCGTAATAATGCAGTTATGTAAAACATAAGTTAGTTTTATTGCTTTTTAATCACAGCACCTCATGCTTCCACCATTTTAAAGCGTATACGGCGTACATGCACATTAATTGATTAAAAAATAATTGAGTTATGTTAATTGAAGATTTCTATCGAATGTTAACTCGAAGGTAATTTTTGCAAGTATATGGAAGTTATTGTTAATGATTCGCTTCTTAATAGAGCATTTCCGACAACCATCTGCTGTTATTTATTTCAAATATAAAGTTAATCTTTGCATTATGTATTAATCATTTTAACTTCATGCGTGGCCGATTAATATAATAGTCATATAGAAAATATAATTTAGATTTAATCAATGCAAGTTTCTATTTGAAATTTCGTTAATAAAAGAAAATTGTGATGTAGAAATCAACAAATATTTCTTTTTATTATTGTTCAACAACATATTAATTAAATCGTACAACATCAGTAAATGCATGCCTTACCTACAATTTTCAATAAACTATCGATACGTAGCTATTAGATTTTTTTTATTACCTATATTATTATGGAAACCAGTACATATGTTAGAGAACCACTCCTAGATTTTGTCTTACTTAGGACTATATTATTTCTACCCACAACATTACTAATATCTATTGTTTATTTTATTGATTGCAATAACAGATTAAGATCTGTTTAATTTTATTTGTGTAGCTGGTTATAAGCATCGTGCCAGAAATTGTACAATTGAAATAATCACAATTGAAAAACCACCATCATTTTTATTTTTATCTCTTCCATGCCATTTTTTACTCCACTTTATTTACTTATTCTTAACGGTCGATATTTAATAAAAAATAACTAAACGTCACGAATTTGATTTTTCCATTATTAATCTGTTTCACGAGACATTTTAGTTAACATTTTAGAGGATTTCAAAGTTCTTCGCCGATATTAAATTGTCTAATCTCGTCCTAGAAACTACAGACATATACAATGGCACTGACATGTGGTCAAATTGGAGAATTAAACCGTTTTAACGGAATGAGTTTTGATTAATTCAAAGTTGATTGAAGCAGCTACTAATTGCTGATGTTTGTTATCCTTTCGTCAACTGAAATCAAACGCATGTTTCCTTTTATGTTACTGACATTATTTTTTAGTTTTATTCGTCAAGTGAATGTGGTAAATCGACTCAAAGTAAAATTTCAAATTACTACGTACAATCAATGCAAGTAACAGAAGAAATAAGGCAATTGCAACTGACTCTTCGGTCAGCGCCTTTGATGTTCCGCGTATAAAAATTATAAAATAAAATTTGTTCGATTTTTTAAAATAACTAAATTGTCGTGGCAGAGGTGTAATTTTGGATAATCTATTATTTGTTTGACGCAACAAAATTAAATATTAAGTATAAAAATCATTGCTGCCGAACTTTATATTATTAAATATATTTTATTTTTTAGTGCTAGTAAAATTATTACCTATTTTAACAGTAGATCAAACGGTAGTAAAACCAATCAAAAGTTAGAAAAAGTTTTAATTGTTAATAAAATAACCAACACTTTAAATTTCAACTTTCGTTTTATTTAATAAGTTTAACTATTAAAATAATGACATATAATTTTAGAATTTTGTGTTTCCTATTTATCAAACACGTGTTTATAGCTGAATATAGTAATAAATAATTTATTAACAGCTAACATGTATACAATTCTCACAATTATTTTAATGGTAATTTATAATATTAAAATCGCCTTTTATTTTACTACTTTAACGTTTCACGCTTGAAACGAAGGATAAATATGAAATCAATAAATTTTCGATTATTATCACTACATTAGAAAATGATTTTTATCGATGAAGTAGCAATAAAAGTGCAATAAAATAGATCATAGAAGGATTAGTTTGATGTTTGAATGACAGAAAATAGCGTTTTAGGGCGCAGTTTCGTCTACGCGCGGCCCCCATAACAACCTGTTGATGATTAAACTTATCTCAAAGCTTCATTCAAACAGGTATTATTACGATGTTCTGCATATTATGTTGTACCAAATCTGCATTTAAATGTTCTCTAAATATGTAATTTTAACAATTTTGCAAATATTAACACTTCAATTACACTAAAAATCTTATTCGAGGTGTATTTCATCAAAGAGCGAATAGTTTTTATAAATCTTCAACCTTTATTTTATACAAGTAGAAGTAGGTACAAGGTGCGTAAAAATATTAGTAATAATTTAGTAGTTAGCTACAAGGGTACACTCACCGTTATTTCAAAAACCGGTATGTTCTATTTATGGAAATAACAAATAATAGATAGTTAACCTAATAACTGTTGGAAGATCCAATAAACATTATTACAACAAATTAACAACTGAAATTATAATTGTTTTTATATCAGTTTGGTTGGCCCTAATATCGTAAATACATAATAATTATTGTTTTTGCTGAAAAGTTGGAAAAAGTTTAAAAGGAGCGTGAAAATTTTTGAAAGTAATTTTTCACGATTTTTCTGACTGTAGAATTTAAAATTTAAAAAAATATTGATTTATCATTTCAATGTGTTAAATATAAATGCTTATCGTAAAGTTGTGATTTCACCGACAAAGAAAGATTATTATACTGTAATGCAACAGAAAATAGTATTTTTCAGATGTTGTAGGCTACCTCAATAAAATCCTTATTATAGTAGAATGCATAATTATTTAAAAGAAGAAAAAATTCAATTTCTATTATTAATTCTTTTAAATTTTATTTAATCAAATGGAGTTTATTGTGGTTTGGTATACAACGTTTTCATTTACTTCTTGCTTTTGTACGCTCTTATAGTAGATATCGGTAGAAAAAATATGCAAGCAACAAAAGTATGAGGCATAAATAAATTATTAAAAGAATCTAGAATTTCAAAGACATGTTGAATTTTAATAAATATCGAGGGGTACAGCGCGATTGGAAATTGATATAAAAAGAAGGGGAAATACGAAATTATTTAGAGTTTTTAAAAAGAATATTTTGTCCCGCTTAGTCCTGGGTGATGGTGAGTTTTAAGGGCTGAACTGGAAATAAATTGAAGGACCTCTTTGAAAGAGATGGGTTTTAAGAAATAAATCAAAAATAAATTGCTCTAAAAAATTTTAATTTCGGCGGGAATGCGCTTAAATTAAATATAACATAAATAAATGTCACATTTTTTCAATAATTAATACAATTATTATTATGATTTTGCTAACTCAAAATTAAGCGCATCCCTAAATTTTTAAAACAATTTATTCTCGGCGTACCTTTTACAAACAAACTTTTCTGAAAATTAAAATGTTGTTTTATAGTTGTTTGTGAAAATTGAACATATCCTCAAAGATATTTTAGCAAATAAAAATTTTAGAAATATATTTTTTCTCCAACCGTGCGCAATCGATCTAAATTTTTGCATATGCCTTCCTACCGATAATTCACGGGGGTGCGTCTGTGACGAGGGGGGAGAATATTTTGCTCAGTTTTTTGATATCTAGCGCCGTTCTCGAGTTATTGCTAATTCAAACAATTTAGAAAAAGCACTCTTCGAAATTACACAATTTTTAAATGTCAAAGTGACTTTTCTAATATTACGTCAAATAATGTTTTAAAGTTAAGTATTTATATTTTAAATTTTATTTAATTTTTGGTTGGAGAAAAAGTAATATGTCTCATTTGGATTAAAAGTGTCTTTGTTTGACGTGCAATTATTGCATTCGCTCGGCTCCGCTAGCGCTCCGCCTCGCAAATGCAAAAATTACTTGTCAAACAAAGTTTCACTTTTAATCCGAATAAGACAATGTACTATTTCTATCTAAATTCAAATGTTTTGAAAAAGAAAATTTTGACAAAAAATGGAAAGTCAGCTAGCAAAATTAATTAAACATTTTAAAATTTTTCCATGAAGATATTAAATCATAAATATAACAAGTTTTATTTATAGGAAGACGACGAGAAGTTTTGGTTTGACTAGGTCAACTTGTTCTAATAAAATAACTGTAGAAAACCCCGAAAGTAAAATTATTTTTCAATGCACTGTGGATGATGAATTTAGAGGAACGTTTACTTCGTCCTCAGAAAAAATTTCACTTTTGAATAGTAAACAATTAAACAAAATTTTCTTACCTGTGGTTATATAATGTCGTTTCTTTTGAATTCTCTGAATGGAACCCTAAAGAAGCTTATTTTGATTTAAATTGTTTACGTAATTATATTGCTAAATTATTTTTAAGTATAAGTAAAATACAACACAAAGTAGATTCCTCATGTCTCAAATTTAAAAGAATTTATATTTAGTTGTATTGTAAAATGCTAGTATTAATAATAAGGCAAATTTAGTCACAAATTTTAGTTATAAAGTTAAAACCATACAATTAATATTATATGACGTAAATGCTGTCGAATAAAAATCGGAGAACCTGCCGCGTCGGATTTAAATTTCACAGTAACTGAAAACTACATTATTTAGCGCCCAAAAATAAAAATTAATTTGATTTTATTCTAATAATTTTTGTAATTAAAAAATAAAATGAAAATCTACAAATGGATCAAGTAAATTAACTAAAGTCAATTAGACGGCTTTATTTAGAAAATATGCCTTTGAAAGGATACCTACTAATACTCCGAATAAGACGATTAGTTTAAATTCTGTAACTGCTTTCTTTTTTTCAATATTAATATTAAAAATTGTAAAATGTAATGTATGCTTAACAATTTTGACAATTGAATTTTTAAAATATTGCCTACGGCGCCGTTTAAATATAATTGAAGTACATTTCGACGTTTGTTATTTTAAATTTATCTAACATAATTATCCGTTAAGTATTATCTAAAATATTATATTACATATAAATAATACTGAATCCGATCGGAAATCTATAGTAGAAACGTAATAGCGAAATTGGTTGTTAATTTTCTTAATTTTTATTTGCTAATAATTTCTGCTTGTAGTATTTATGAAAATCAGTTATGAAGTACCGATTTTTTTGAATTTTTGTAGGAATACAAAAAAGCTAAAAAAAAGTGAAAATTAAAATGTTGAGGCGACTTTGCGATAAAGTTGATTGATTAAATACGAAAAAACTATGGACTAGCAAAACCTTTAATTGGAGTACAAATCAATACCAAACTATTGAGATCAAATAAGTTAAAAAATCATTCGTTTGATAAATCAGGAACAATCGAATTAATTAGGCGAGAGTTTGGAAAATTTGAATTAAATTGTATTTGTTGTTGTAAAAATCAAGTTTTACCAAGTGGACTTAAAAAAGTATTTTAGGCGATAGTTGAAAGAAGTTAACGATAAGTAGGCACTTAGTGTAATTCCGCCGGTGCGATGGTCAATGCTTAGTAATCTTTGAATTAAAGCCGTTACAATGCGGAAATTTCACCACACATAAAATCAAATTATTCCAAATTTTAAAACAATCATGTATATGTTTGATTATTTTATGAGCAGTTTTCCAGCGTGGTAACCAAAATATTATTGGAAAATGAAATTTAAGACCAAATTATGTTTTTGATTTCCATTCTGACTGACCCTGCTACAATCTCATTTACTTCATCCCGTAGGGTTGTAATGGATATTTCCAAAGCTTTCCAGTTTTTTTTCGTTTCTGCATATATTGTCATTTTACCGTGATAGAATAATAAGCAAACAGGTTTTTCAATTAGCAAAGGAGTTTTGGTAAAATAAAATTGTGCAAACCTAATAGCCCTAAATCTAATCCCCGGTTATTTCTAAAAATTGAATACAATTTTAGAATACGAAATAATAAATTCTTGCTGTCGAGAGTTACTACCTAAGAGGATTAGGAAGTTTATTTGCTGTGAAATCTAAAGTTTATATTTTTCGTATCAATATCGTCAAATAATTTGGCGAAATATGATTAATTATTAAGGTTATTGTTTTTGCAAGTAGGCAGATATTGTTATAAGGGCACTTTAACTTCCCTAATTAAAAGATTACTTTTAATCATGTTAATTCTATTACATTCATGAAACATTAGATAGAGTAGATTTAACTTAATTAATTATTATAATTTATAACAAATTTATTCATTTAATTATGACTAAATCTTGTTTTAATATTATCTTCTTTATAAGATTATAACGATACACTTATTCATGAAGCGCAATTAAACAAACAAATAATAAATAAGAAAATTACAAACTACATGTTGTTAATTACTTTAACAGTTTTTTCACATATTAATCTGTGGCTTTTAATTTATTTCTTAGGCATTTTTATGTAAATATGTAGTTCACACGTCAGCTGTCAACAAATTACAAATGTTAATTTTAATTATATTAGGAACACCTCGAGAGTAATTAGAAATCACTCATTCTTTACGCTTATTCATATATGATAAGCTTTAAAAAATATTGCTACTCGCTTTTTTATTTAAATTTTAAATGAGAATACAACAATAAAAGTTTATAAATTCAATAGGAGGTAAGTCGTCTTAGAATATTAAAATAACTTCTTATATTGCTAATTAAGTGCACTAACTAGTAGGTACGCATGCAAGATGCTTAGCCGTAATTTTGCCATGTATTAGCCAAAACATATGCTACATGTGTCAAATACAGATAATTAATTAAGCGTTAAGAATATGTGTCTAATGATTTTTATTATTAAGTGTAATTACAGCGCTAAATTGGCCAAGACCATTAGGTACAGCAAGTGCCAATATGTAAATCATGAATCAGATTTGAGTAATAAAAAGTATTGCGGAAATATGTTATTAGGTTTCCACATAACACAGATTGACTTTTACAATATTTAATTATATCTAAAAGCAGTTAAATTAAAAATAAAATTTTCTCGTGTGAAGTAAAACAAAGAAAATTGTAGATTTGCACTTCCAGTGCATCTTTAAACGATTGCTCGATTTGCACGCACTAAATCATTCATAATTAAAGGTGTTTGCACCTAACTACTAATTACAACATTAGTAATCAATTACTATATGCCGCCATTATCCTTTTAGTTGAAGCGATACTTGTTAAAGGTACCATTAACTCTCTAAAATTATGTGTAAAGCCCTCACGGCGATTCATTATATTTATCTTTTTTATTATTTGGTGCATGTCTGTTATTCTCATTAAAAATCTAATGCAAGGTAAATTTCAAAACCTGCCATTTTTAGCTTTTATTGGAAAAATGGAATACTGTCGGTACGGTTCAATATTTTTCGGCTAAATCCCTCTTGCAATAAACATGTCCGGAGTCGTGGTGTTAAATAGAAACGTTAAACCGTCATATTTTTTATGACAGGGATTTAAGAACCTTTTCAAATTGTCCTCTACGTTTTGTAAAGTGAAATTTCAATTTATACTCATGGCATGTGTTTTGTATTTGAAGAAATATGCAAAGAAGGTCAAAAATGTACCTGCTGACCGTAATGGCATAATTTTAATCGTATGCATTTAGGTACTTTTGCAAAGGATTTGCTGGTCTAGACCATTTTAATTTTCAAAATTTTGATCCTGTGTGTGAATCATCCCAAACGACCAAAGTGAAAATTTCTCATGTACTTCTCGGAACTGACAGATGGCTCATGTTGTTTTTACTAATATTTCAAATATTTTCAATATGTCGATTTATTGTTTCCAAGTCTCTTGACGAAGATGATGAAAGTATAATCAGCATTTCTTTTACAATTACCACAGATTAAACTAAATATAAGAGTTATTAGCTTTGACTTCATTAGCTCCAATACAATGAATTAACTAGTAGTAGATATATATTTGTTATAAATAACAAAAAATTTTGAAAGTAAAAAGCTTTATGAATAGAAAAGTTAAGACGTGATTGAATAAACTAATTGAAACCTGTTACCCACCTGTGATAGCGTCGATTTTGCTGTGTTCATCGTCTTTTTTTTTGTTTTTCAAAAATAACATTAGATTGACAAGATAAATCTTAAAACATGATAACAATAAATTAAAAATTATGAAGCGTTGGTTGGATGATATTCATCCTTACGATAAACCACGTGTACATTATATAGTGCCGAACAATTTCCGTTAGAAAGAAAATTCACATTAAAATTTTTTGAATTCGATATTTCCCTCTATCCGACTCTATTACGGTTAACCTAACCGGCAAGCGATTTGCTTTAAATTTACACGACAATCAAAATAAATAAAATAAGGGCACTATATTATTTTCTAAATGACTCACCCTGTAAAAATATATGCACACTTGTATAATACAGTTTTTGTGTTTCAATTTTTACTGTATTCCGATAACATTCGACGCAATACACACCAAATCACTAACACAATAAATTATTAATAATATACAGAAAGTCACTATTAGGCCATTGCTAAAAACCAACAAAAAATTGTACGTGTAATATTCATTGATGAGCCAACAAACTGCACTTTTTACGTTTTTACGACTACCAATATTGGCATTAGCAAAACCGTGAAGTAAAAGATGCGCAAAGACAAGTTACCAAAGAACTAGTGATCTACGGTAAATAGTTTACCTGTTGTGGAGTTGGTCAGGTAAGAAAGCCCGCCTTCGTTGGGATTGCCCTCAAGCTCGACCACTAAGATTCTTACTATACGGGATTTATTATTGTTATTATTCTTTAACGATTAACTCTGTTTTGGTTAAACTTGGCAAAATCACATTTCAAGCACTACAAAATAAAAGGTTTGCAACGCCACCGTGTCCATCAATGGTTATGACACCAAACAATTGAAAAATGATTTTTAATTATTATTTATGATATGATATTATGGATTGCGGCTAGATTTTTATTAAGATGGTACTTCTAGAAATAGGAAAAGTTGTATTCTCAATGATTATTTCCCACATTTGATTTCTATGTTTAAACTCAAATCTCAAAATCTGTAAAATTTACGTGAACTATATTGACTGTGGTCAACATTTTTAAAATAGAATCGGAGGTTAACAACATTGTTCATCCTTGTCCGAGAGGAGTTGATCGGATTTACAAACCATTCTTTAATCAATTCGTCAGTGTTATCGATACTTTACCCTAAAAACTCGATCGGGTTGATCGTTGAAGTTCAAAACTTACCTTTTAATACTGAAGAAGGATCTGAATCTTACTTTCGAAGATTACTTCGATAAAAACTTTTTTATTTTATTTTAAATTACAATAATGCTACACAAATTTTAACAATTATCAAGTATGCTACAAAGTTTAAAATGTTGAAAGGTGCAAGTGTATAAAATATTAATATTACAAAAACACAACTTTTTTTACCCGAAAATTAAAAAATAGTGTTATTATATTAAGGGAGTGAAAAGCAACATTATTTATCTCATGATGATTTCTCAGGCTATGATTATATTGCACCCATTTTGCGTAAATTTTCCAGTTTACAAAATTGACATCCAGTTCAAGAACTGGAACCTGACAGTGTAATTTTAGAATCTTTCACAATAAATTGGGACACTGTTTTTGTGCAGATCACAAAATTAAAAATTTATATCTTCATCTTGATTTGTTCCGTTGTAGTTAAAACGTTCAACATTCGGTCGCAATTTGGAAAATTTCAATAGGCGCATGCGCCCCGATCCACGCATGTAGTCGGCGCCCAAAATTAGCGGATTTGGGTTGGTTGAAATAAGTGAGACTAGCCAATAAAATTTTGTAAAAAACGCTTTAACGATTCTTAAATGAGAAGAATTTTCTCAGTTTGGGAATATGTACCTACAAGAAGTTAAATTCCAGGCCCAAAAATCACGAGATTTTTTTTCTTTTTTTCCTTTCTTTCGTCCCGAAAACTTCTCGCCTTTAGGTATCGAAAGCACGTATGCATGCCCAAAATTTCAGTATATACACGGTGTTCCAGAATTCAACGACATCCCTTGGAGGGATGATAGGCCAGCTTCATAATGACTGACCAGAAAATTAATATGAACTTAGTAAAATATCGTTTTAACTTTTTTTTGTTTAATTCCTTTTTATTATTATAATTCATTACAATATTGTAATATTTAAATTACTTTTTATTTATGTTTCTTTTCAGTTTTAAATAAATACCTGTCCCTTGAATAACTTAGCAGTTAGCAAGTGATTTCATTTGAATTCTCAGGTTTTGAAATAATTTCATTATGTTCCTTTTGTAGTATAATAGCAGGATATTTTTTTTAAGTAAAACATAGCAAACGTTATGCGTATAAATAGATACAGTCTGCGAATAAAAAAAAATTAATTTATGATTCGGACAAAAATATTTTTTTTTTTTTAGATTATGGCGCTAATAGTTTTATTTTAATCTGTGATCAATGGCAGGGCTATTCAGGGTTTTAAAAATTATAATCTTAAAATATGGAATTTCGTACATGTGGCACTCGAAAAACTGATTTAAAGTGTTGATTTTCCCAAAATTTATAAAAGTGTTAATATCTTAATAACTAAAGATTTTTAATTAGGCCATAATTCAGGCGCGGATCTAGACTTTTGTCAATGGGGGGGTCACAGGTAGATATTCATAGTGGATATCATTAGGCCTGAATAAATATGCGCGGTCGTTAGACCGCGTCACCGAACTTTTTTTTTATTGTCCTAGAAGCACGTATGTGAAAGGTTAGGATTTTCATGGATATTATCAGTTTTTTTTTTAATTTAAATATTAAATTTAAAAAAACCACTTTTTACTCTTTAGAGAATCTTTTATTTAGCCACAATTATGGCTTCAAGGGGAGGGGGTCATGACCCCCATGACCCTCCCCCTGGATCCGCCACTGCCATAATTTGATATTCTGGTCGGTCATCAGCTATCACCGGTCTATCAGACCTCCGAGAAATGACGTTGAGATTTGGGACACCCTGTATATCCCGAGTGCATGCCAAATGTTCTGGAATGGAATGCACGAGGGGTATATTGGAAGAGTATTTCTCTCTGAAAATTTCTATATCTTTTCCAAATTATGGAAAAAAGTAACATTTGAAGTTTTTTAGTTGTGTCAGTTTGACATTTTTAATTTTAACCATTTAAATTATACAATCCAAATGAATATGCAAACCTGAAACTACCGAAAACAAAAATTCTAACTAAGCAACATAAACAATAATATACTTCGTCACAAAATAAATTTATAAATTTCAATTTGCGTTGTAAATTTATATTTAAAAAATTAATTGTGCACGTTTTGGAAGTAATTCGTTGAAGCAATAATTTCAAAATGAAACCGTATATCTGACTAAAACTGAAAAATGTAAAATTTAAAGTTTTTTATTTCTGTCAGTTTGATATTTTTAATTTTAACAAAATAAATTTTGACAATCCAAATTAATATGCATACCTGGTTGAAATATCCGAGTATTTGCACTAGTACAAATACCCGCTAATACTTTTCTGTCATTTGTTAAAATTTAAACAATACAGTGATTTTATTAGTAGAAATTATCAATAGTAATATAACAAGACCTCATTTTTAGATCAATAAGTTGTATTGTAAATACAAAGGCATCGTTGCATAGCAATGCACGAAAAACTTGTTTTGAGTGCAATTGCTTAATGCAACGATGCCCGAGTAAAATTTACAAGCAACTTATCGATCTAAAAATAATGAGGTCGAGATATATTTATTGAGATAATTACGCGAACATTTATTTTATATTGACAAACGTCAAAATTATGTAAATAAAGAGGCGTGGCATCAAACCGGATGAGGCACTCTTTCCGCAGGAAGAGACACAATTGCCAGTGTAAGTGTTTGTTTACCTTTTGTAAGTGTAATTATCATAGGAATTTTCCTATGACAATTTTTACTCGTATATACTAAATACTAAACATTTTACTTGTTATTTTTAAATTCATGTCAATAACGTTTCCCAATAAAAATGATAGTATTTAAAATTTAAATGAAATAGAGTAATTTTGATCAAATATAGTGCGTATTGGCTTTACTGAATGGTATAACTTATTCTATATTATGTGTGAATTAAAATAATAAATTGTTTAAATCACCACCTCGGTTCTTCTTGAAGTGGCCATCCCAATCATGCCAATTTTCGATGACCTGCAAAACATTTCGGATGGTATGGTAACTCTGGTGGCTCGTATGTTGGTCTAAACTTTATCAAGAGTCTTGGGTTTGTTGACGCAAACCTATCAATTAACGTAGTCCCGCAGAAAATAATCCTATGGAGTTAAAACAGAAGATCTTGGCTGCTAGTTGTGAGGACAATTTCATGAAAATACCAACTCATCCAATTGTCCATTGCAAGTCACCGAAAAAAATTAATATTGTCTACTTCGATTTCATTAATTCCCAAAAAAAAACGTCAATTCCTACTCTGTAGGATAATAATAAGGTAGGAAGGAAGGGGTAGAAAATTTGTGTACGAGAGAGAAACAAAAAAAAAACAATTTCTAAATGTTGTGGCTGTCTGAACTTGTTCATGATAAAATGGAAAACTTTTCTGATGATAATTGACAACAGATTGTAACGTGTCAAAATTGGTTTTGACCGATACAAGCTCTTTATAAGCTACGCCACTGAATCGCCGAAGATAAAAAATATGATGTTTTAGGTAGACCTAAAAACTTAAAATATTAAACTTTCTGCTAGAAATTGTGCTCATCATTTTTAAATTTTGTATTAATTTTATTTAATTTTGGCAGATAACGGGTAATTATGGTTTCCATCTAATTAGTTTGTTGAACAAATTATTTTTAGCACTAATGTTACTGGTAGATCTTCTATAATTATTTGTTTAGTTTTATCAAATGTAAACTTTGGGTTCGCAAAATGGAATTTATCAATGCTGGAAATCTTTTTTTTATCCACAATATAGTTCCAGTATTTATCTTGGTTTTGCTATGACGTAATTCTATTTTCTCATCTGTAGAAAGATTTGGGGTTGTTGAAATTATTTCTTTTAACATCAATTTAGTCCTAAGAATGGTTTACTTTTCCCTTTTGAATTTTGCTTCACGATGATTCACGATGATCAGCTGTTAAATGGGTGCTCAAATAAAGCAGTGATGCCAACTCAAAATTGTATCACTCTATAAAAAAACACCCTTTAGATGCTTCAATGAAGATTAATTTATTGAATTTGCAATCACACTTGCTCGACTAACAAGTTTTAGAATTGTCAGAAATGTCGATTAGTAACGAGTATTTTGTGTTCTCTATTTTATAAACTTTCATTCCTGGATGGTAGATCAATAGAACGATGAAGTAATGTTATTGATTTTGAAAGGCCCTGACGAAGGAAAGACACTTGGAGATTCGTGAAATTTATATAGCCTTTATGATGTTGTATGCCGGATTGACAATATGATTGTCAATCATTCCGAGATATATTTCGGCCTGCAATATTAATCTTCTGCTGGGGCATAACTTGCCTTGTTGGGACCTCTTCAAGGATACTTGAAAAAACTTGAAAGCTGTACTTTTTTACATAACTGAATGTACCCTTCAGGTGGATGTTATTTCTTCAATTTTGTATTTTTTATCTGAATGGGACAAAATCCCGCGGCCATAATCTCGCCGCCAAAATCCGTCTGGACGATAATTCCACTGATCCAAAATCCTGCCGGACCACAATCCCGCCGAACCAAAATCCCGCCGGACCACAATCCCGCTGGACCACAATCCCGCCGCAATAAAATTAGTGTTGGCATTCTTGTCTTGCTTTTTCCTGTTCTTGTTTTATATAGGGTATTATTTAATTATCAAATAAATCTAAACTATTTTACAAACAAAAAACTTGTTTTTTGTGAATTCTTTTCGCACCCCGCACTTTCGGATCCTTCCTGAAACAAGTTTCACCTTTTTCGAGTTCCACCTTCGGCGAGTTCTTTCGATCTTCAGCGATATTTTTAATGGGTTTGACCGGAGCGCAGGGTAGCGCAGAGTCGAATTTCACAAAGACAACCATGGCAATACACGGATCCACCATAAAAAACAGTTCTGTGGTTTTTATAATCAAATGCCAACAAATCCCCGACACTAATTATATTTTCCAAAATACAAAACTTGTTTTTCTATCCACCTTGAAACGATTTTGATACGGCAGGATTGTGGTCCGACGGGATTATGGCGGCAAAATTGTGGCCGTGGGATTTTGTCCTAAATCGATTTTTTATTTTGTTTTCTAGTGCGTAGTCCTCAAATTCGTGTTAGATTTACTTGATCATTATGTGTACGTTTTATTTTGACTTTGTCGACCACATCTTTTTTTCTACCTGTGTTAATCGACTCTCTACTTCTTAATAGTTTTATTTGTATTGACTGGAATGTACTTTAATATCGTATTTCTCCAGTTAGCTGAGGTGAAAACTTAACTTAATACTGAACTGAACATAATTGTTACAAATAGAGGATGTTTCCCAAAATACCACTCCCTCAAGAACTGCGTTTTAAATAACAAAAGCTAGCCAACGCGTCCATCTACGGTCAAGCAAGGTGCAAATGTAAAGAAATTTGGGTAGTTTACGCTACAAACCTACAAAATGTAAAATATTATAAAAATCTTTTTAAGGGTTGAATATCAAAAACAGGGCCGTATATAAGGGGGGGGGGGTTTGGGGGTTTAAACCCCTCCCATGGATTAAGTAATTCTCATTAATTACTACATTTAAGAAATGTTTCAATGTAAATGTTTTTTTTAATTCCATAAAACCCCCCCCTTGGTCAATGTCTAACTACGGCCCTGATCAAAAATAAATCTCTCATTCTAATTTATATTATCACCAATAAATATGTAATTACCAAGAAAAAAAGGCCAGTATGTCGTTTTTTTCCAGTATTAGAAATACTATTGTGTAACTCATAAATAGTACCTACTTCAAAAAGTACCCTGAATGCTTTTGCGATTTACATAAAATTTAGAATGCTTTTGTTTTTGTCGTACTTGATTATGTACAAGTTGCATTTTTTATAATATCAAACTGTACATAAAAACAAAATAGCTATATGTGCAATATTATTTATAGTGCAGAAATTTTCCCGTTAGTGGAAATAATGATTATTAAAGTGATATTTGCAGAATTTAACGTCAATTGGATAAACTATATTTAGGAAAATCTCGGATAGACAGGAAAGTTTATTCTAGAAATAGTATAAATTGTCATAGGGGATTTTCAAGTGTTTCTGTCGTTTTCAAAAATGATTATATAAAATATTTTCTTACTTTTTATAAATTACTATTTAAATTAAAAAATTTTAATGTATAAATAGAATACCTACGCTTCTTTCGTATTTTTTTAATTAATTATATTATCTCTTTAAGATCAATGCAATGTGTACCAAAACTTGGTCTTTATTTTACCATCAGCTGGCTACAATTCTAACTGTAAATTTTATTACAAATGATATCTAGATGTTGACTATTTAGTTCACAGCGCTGAGAGCTTTTATTTGGAAGCAAATCAAGGGTTGTAAAATTATATTTTTGTGTTACTCAATTACTCAGAGTGGAAACAGTTCCTGTTCAATTTTTCTTAATCTTATTTGTTTAGAAAATTTCCTTTAAACAAAAAAATTGATAAATACTTTGGTTGTGATTGTTTCGTGAAAATTACTATAGTTGTGGATGTAAAATAATAAATTGAAAAGAAAAAGAATAGAACATTTACTTTAATATCTTAACAAAAGTATAAAAAAACCAGAAGGTATCCCCTAAATTGAGAGAATTTATAAAACTGTAACTTACCTAGGTAATATCTTTAAAAGCGATCACATAAGTTTCTGATATTAAAAATGGAAATAATTAATTACATATAATTTGTCGCAATTTTTAAGTTAAAAATATACTAAACTATTAATATTTCTAATAGCGGGTAGTTTCCTGATATATCTTTGTGTCAGTCCTTTTTGATAATCTGTTGTGATATACTAAAGAATGGTTTATATCACGGAAAGTTATATTTTGTCAAGTTAATTAATCATTTGCGAAAGCTTTTATAATGCGCATTACAAAAAATGATAAATAACAAAAAATTAATATTATGATTATTCTTGTTAATTAAATTCTGATAAGCTCCTATACTTATATATTATATGATATTTAAAAAACGGTATAATTAGTATTTATTTTCTTAAATTATTCCAACACGTCACTCGCTCATTCCACCACTACGGGACAAACAAATTTTCTTCAGAGAGGGCGCGCGGTATTTTTAAATTTATTGTAAGGATTCACGTACTTCCTCATTTCTCTAAATGTTTTGTTGTTAAAACAGGCAAACATGCTATTATCACCATATCTCAGCAACTGTTTTATGATTTGTCTTAAATTTTTAAATATTTATTACCATTAATGCTGAATAAAAAATAAATAAAAACAGTTCCGTTTACGCGGTTAATCACTCAAAATAGTTTTAGATTTTCCCATGAAGTCCTTGCAAGCATTCATCCAAAGTCGAGTATACTTTTATACGATCATGGAGGTACAGAAATGATAAACAACCCCAATAAAAAAACCTCGAGTTTTATTTTAGTAACGGATAATTCTAAAAGTATTTTACTGACCGTTCCAAGTCATCAACCCTTGTGGTAGGACAGGTATATTGTAGGTCGATGAACCGATTAAAAAGGTAAAACAGTGGGTGAAACAGGTAGAAAATATGTTTCATAAGAGAAAATTTTTCAATGCAATTCCTAGAAGTTATAGAGGACGTGTCTCTTAATAATATATGTGCAGTGGATATAGTACCTGCACTTTCACACATCGTCAAAAAAGCTACAGGTATATTCCATTTCGAAGTAAAAGAGCAACTTCAATCTTTAGGTAACAGGTGAATTGAAAATTTTATATTATTTTTCATAATATTGAAAACAATTTTTAACATTTTGGTTCGATGACTAGACGAATAGAAAACTTTTAATTAATTGGTGCATTAGAAGTTTCCATTCTGCAAAGAATTATTCGGAATTTTAAAAATTGCTGTTTTAGCACGTATCGATTGAAATAAATATTTGTTTCTATTTTTGTATTCAGGCGGAATCGGTGCAGTCTAATAAATCAGAACGAGGAAAGTCCGTCTGGAACTGTGAATTTAAACTGCACTTCCAATGTTTATTAATTGTATTCACGCGAACAATAGAAATGCTCAGATTACAATTAAAAGTTTACTATGCAATTATTTAAAAATGTTGCTCTTAAATATGAATTTGTAAATATGTAAAACTACGAAGAAAAAGTCAAAAAATTTCTATATTTGGTAATGGTATTCCAAGGACTGTTCTTGATGAAAATTTACCCACGTCAAGCTAGCACCCCCACCTTCTCAAAAATTAGAAATATTTATACTATAATTATGGACTAATTATGGACTAATTTTGGACAGCATTCGCGAATTTTGGACTACAACGGTTTGGCAATAAAAGATAAATCTTTGGTGGGGGTGCTGAGTTGACGTCAAGCTAGCACCCCCACCTCGAAAAAATTACATTTTTAAAAAATTAATTATACCATAATTATGGACTAATTATGGACTCATTTTGGACAGCATTCGCGAATTTGGAACAATAACGGTTTCGCGATAAAAGATAAATCTTTGGTGGGGCTAAATTTTAAATTTGACTCTGACTTACATGTTGCTGCCCCCCCCCCCCCTTCCAATCGAATTTTTTATTTTAATTGGTGTTAAACGTTTGAGCTTTAGTTGAGCTTTCATTTTCGTCGTTTCAGCCTCCCAAATTCCTAAAACTGGTTGAAGAAAAGGGGGGGGATATGAAAGAGTATAGAGAATTTATAGTAACTTTTTCTTTATGCAATCGAGATCAATCGATAAAGTTTTGTTTAAGATTCATTGAGCTTTTACTGCTATTGTTCGAGTTGACAAGACTTTATATTCCTATGCTCCTTTTCTACAGGGAGGTAATCGTTTTTATTGGTTCGAATGCTAAGAAACTTGAATTGCGGTATTTAATTGAAAGACCAGCAGCCATCAGTCAGGGGACCCAAAATTGATGATAATTTATTGTTCATTACTTCAAATAAATATTTAATTTTAAATCAAGATAAAATCAAATCAAAATGAAAAGTTGTTTACTAAATTAAAATTTAAAATTTTCACGCGCAACTTGCTTGGAGGTACATAAAATTTAAAACACCAATAACTTTGAAAAAAATTACATTATAATGATGAATATAGAAGCTTGTTGAAGTTCAAACGAAGCTCTATAGATTGACACCAAAATTACTGAAAAATGTTGAAAAGTACCAAAAATAGAAACATGTCTACAGCTTTCCTCTCCCAAAGATTTCGCAAATAACTCCGCGACCGTTGAAGTTCAAACAACGGGAACGGAAGCTCATTGAAGCTCTAAAGAAGCTCAAACGTTTGACACCAATTTTAATAAAAAATTCATTTGGGGGGGGGGGGTAGTGACATGTATCTTTGACTCTGAGCATTTTCTGATACACCCTGTGCATGGAAAACGAAATTTTAATAAGAACACAGTGTCCTTGTCGAAGCAAATGCTCAGGCACTGAAATTATTACAGTTTCAGAAATTGGTAAGTGATTAATCTAGTCGGATTTTTTTCCTAGTTTTTCGTTTTTATTTATTTATTTTTATTATAGGATACTTTCTTGCTTTTGAGATTTATGATTCTAATAATCTATCAAAACTTCCATTTATCGAATTAAATAGAATTCCTCAAAAGATAAAATATTCCTTTATGGAAAAGGAATATAAAATGATGGGATTAATTCATTTTGAACCACCACTGGATGATGATTTGACTTCCGTTGGCCACTATTATGCGCTTTGTTTGCGAAACCAGCAAGTATGGGTGCAATCAGACGATTGTAAAGATGCCCAAAACACCGTAAGAAAAGAAAAACAAATTTAACCCGCCTTACTGTTATATTCAGAATAAGTACTATTTTTTTTTAATAAATGCATCTATTAAATTGTTAGTATTTAAATTGTTGTTAAATATTTAAAAACATTTGTCCCGCCAAAGATTTATCTTTTATCGCAAAACCGTTATTGTTCAAAATTCGCGAATGCTGTCCAAAATGAGTCCATAATTAGTCCATAATTATGGTATACTTAATTTAAAAAAAAAGTAATTTTTTCGAGGTGGGGGTGCTAGCTTGACGTCAACTCAGCACCCCCACCAAAGATTTATCTTTTATCGCGAAACCGTTATTGTTTCAAATTCGCGAATGCTGTCCAAAATGAGTCCTTAATTAGTCCATAATTATGGTATAATTAATTTTTTAAAAATGTAATTTTTTCGAGGTGGGGGTGCTAGCTTGACGTCAACTCAGCACCCCCACCAAAGATTTATCTTTTATTGCCAAACCGTTGTAGTCCAAAATTCGCGAATGCTGTCCAAAATGAGTCCATAATTAGTCCATAATTATGGTATAATTAATTTTTTAAAAATGTAATTTTTTCGAGGTGGGGGTGCTAGCTTGACGTCAACTCAGCACCCCCACCAAAGATTTATCTTTTATTGCCAAACCGTTGTAGTCCAAAATTCGCGAATGCTGTCCAAAATTAGTCCATAATTAGTCCATAATTATAGTATAAATATTTCTAATTTTTGAGAAGGTGGGGGTGCTAGCTTGACGTGGGTTGAAAATTTGATCTAAGTATAAAGTTCCATAAAAATACAAACAGGCAAGAAACTTTTTTCGGAAGCGCAAAATATAAAAAATTTGAATTAATAAAAATTATATATCTCGATAAGTCTAAATGCAAGTCTAGAGAATTAAATATTGATATTTTTAGAAATTTTAATTATTTATATAGTCTAGTTACTCTAAACCAATGGTTTATAACTCTTATGTACGCTATTGTGGACAAATAGTGGCGGACACACTCAAACTCAGGGCTCAAAATCGTCGGTGAGGCGCCATGGTGCATGACATGGGGTTGATTACACTAAAGAGACATACAAGAATAACTCAGCAGCATGATGGAAGTATCAAAATAAAAATACCTGGATGCAGAAATCAAATTTTTATATTTTGGCGCAGTATCGTTTATACTGGGCTCACTAACTATTTTTTTAATAATTTTTTTAAATAATAATTGTATCTATAATATTAAGTACGTTATTTTAAATGTAAAAATAGTTGATTACTCATTGTATAAGTAAATTAATGTGATTAGTGGACCATATCCGAAGTAGTAATTCTAATGCTGTTTATCACCGATCTATCGGCGATCTAATTTACCTTGGATCTACAATTGTTAATGTAACGGGTTTAATATGATTAATATATAATGTTATTCTTTAAGTGTTCAGTTAAGTGAGCAATAGTAAGTTGATTTGATTTTGTTATAAACTAATAAAGGAATAAAACCCACCGAAATTTATTATAATAATTTACACATGAAGCTAAGCATTTCAAGAATAAATAAATAATAAATGTAAAACAAATTAATTCACTTGGAAATATAATAAATTACATTGGGGAGCCGCATGCGACTCGCGAATTTATATTAACGTAAAAATTTGAAATTATAAGATATTAATGTGCGATTTGGTAAACATATCGTATATGATGTTTAATAATCCCATATTGAAAACTCTTTCTTGTTTAACATATAAAGTGCTTTTCAATGGAATGTTTATAAGGTAGAGTAAGAAATGCAAAAATTCACCATGCTCTTAAGCTAATTACGCTTTCTAAGAATATTCACATGTCAAAATGGAAATTGGTAAAGAATACCATGTCAACTCTTAAAGCATTTTATAGCACGTAAGTGATAGTTTGATATCTCATAAATTTCAATTCTTAAATTTAGCTTGAAGGCTCTGTTTTTGAATTATATTTTTGCGCTCCTTTGAATGTATTCTACACACGATCAAATCTAGCGATTGCTAAATATTGTCAATTTTTGATTTTTTTTCCAATTTTGAAGTTCTTATTATTTACTAGTGGGCACACTAGATAACCAATGAGTGTAGCCACCTCTTCCTAAAGATGAGAAAAACAGAAAAAAACAAGATGAAAGATAAAATTTTATATTTTCATGATTTTAATTTTTAAATTTCTAATAGAATTTACTTTCCTCTTTTACACCAATTATCTGTGGGCCAGTCAATGGTTTACTATAAAGAGAACAATAAAAATACATTATAGGTAGGGAGTTCCTACAGATGAGTAAATATAGTCTACTTGAGCTAAAGCAGTATTTTTTCATAATTTCAAGTTGACAAAAAAATTTGTATCAGATTCGCAGACGAATAATTGGATGGCGAAAATATAAAATTAGCAAATTTGTCAGTGATTAAAATTAGTTAAATTTCCATAAATCAGCTCTCGACTGAAAATAATCTGCACAAACTGTTTATTATTGTATATGAATTTTTCAAGCGTTCAAAATTGATCACTTCTTATATAAATTTACTTTTGTAACTAATTTGCAAATTTAAAAAAATATTAAATGCGCAAAATAGCTATATATATTATATGTTGCTGAAAAAGTACGTATATCGGTAATGGTAAAGGGGCACATTTTCCGGTAAATGTACATTTATACCGCCGCTTTTAATTTAGAAAAATAAATATTTAAGTGTTAAATTAAATAATTGAAAATTAAAAACAGCATAATAATTAAATAAATTCTTATTGCAGCACGAATTGCTATACTGTGAAACTTCGAATTTATTAAGTTGTTTATTTAAAAATATTGTTATATTGATAGGTAGGTTAGTTGGCACTTTATTTAGAGGTTCTGTTAACAATACCACTGCATTTTTCGGCTCGCTTTTACTAAAGTACATAATAATTGTAATTGTAAAGATAACTCTGTCTTTTGAATTATTTAACGCACTCTCACTAACTCCCGTGAAACCTAAACACATTTACCGGTAAATGTATACATTTACCAGTTACGCACTTTTTTCATAACAAATAACATTACTAAAAAGTTATATATTTTCACTAGGAAGAACTTTTTTTAAATTATAACTGACAGGCAGGAATAGAAGCATAAAGAAAATTCCTATTGGCTTCTGGTGTTAATCCTGCAGATTTTGATTTCGTCTTCTGTTCTGATTTTCTTGCTTCTTTTAAAGAAGTTGACGCTTTCAACCTTACGACTTTGTTAAAATATTTAAGAATTTTTAAACGGCTGTAAATGATACTTACTTAGGTACTCACGGAGTTAAGTTGGAATGATTTTTACATGCGACCAAATATATTCATTTTTCATTCCACAAGTCAGTGTACTATAAACACACTTTAAAAGATAAATAACAGGACATTTCATATGTTCAACTCGAAAAACCTAAACCTCCCTTTAACTCGATTGAATTTTATGGTCCGTGCTCTCCGAAGCACGGAAACGGTCATACTAGCAATACTAGCAATTATTGATCAGTGATCACACTGACCACTAGGTCAATGATTTTGCTATTCAGCGCTTGTAACAATTTTCGACGAAAATCGATTTACGATTTTTGTAAAGTAGTAGGAAGATTACTAAAATTAATTAAAAATTGTTTAACTCAGACATTTTTGGTAAACATTAACTGAAAAATACTTGGACTTAATGACGAAATTATAAGTATACAGTGTAAAATTAAATCACACAATATTAATTAATTATGTTAACTACTAGTTTATTATGATTTAAATCAAATGTAATAATTACAAAATTAATTACACTTACTTTAATGTATTATAATAAAATAATAATAAAATTAAAACTTGAAAAAATCAAGTTAGTTACACCAATAAATACAATAATTATTATTTAAACTTTCGGCGAAGGTTATTGCTTTTGTCAGAAAAAATTTTTTTTTTATTGACTACAAAAAATGTACATTCTGTTTTCCAATATTGAGTAAATATTATGACATAATTTATGAAAAATTAACAAGTGAGGGTGAATTCAGTGATACACTTTATAAACCCACAGGCGGTGGTTTTATAACCACCTCCCGGTGGTGGGAAAAATAAAGGTCGTTATTATTAATCTAGAGGTGCTTCAGAAAGCGAGCCCCAGGGGCTGAGAAAGCTTAACACGTCCCTGCTCTCCGGTTTATAATGCTATAAATTTTGCGATTTTCTTTTAAGTTTAATTTTGCATCACATTCGTTTGAAGATTTACTAAGAATGTGACCTTAACCAAATCAAAGTTTATTGGTGAAAAGTCATTGATTCAATGAAAATTTTATTGTAGTAATACCATAATAACCGGAAAAATATTTTCTAATGAAATTAAAGTAGTGGAGGGTGGAAATTATAAATACAAAATTTCGGGTAAAAAAAGTCGATTAACTGATAGTGACCTATAGAATTATTGTAAACAAGCTTTTTGGCGTTTGGATGTCAAGCAAGATTACACTGTAAAAAAGGATTTGTCGCCTCAACTTAATTTTTTGCTGCTACACCAGATTTCTATTTAATAATTTCTATTTTTTTATTGTAATTATGAAAATTTGTTTTGATTGTTTGAAAAGTTTAAATTGGATTTGTTGTACAGTAAATAATTGTCTGTAAAATTTTAAAAATTTGCATTCTTGTTCGCGGCAACAATTTTATGTTGGCACGAGAATTTGTTAATACTAAGGTTTTTTGCCGTTTGCGTCAACCAGAGTGGCCGTATTTACGGACGATCTCCGTTATTTAGTATTTTTGCGTCTATAATAATTGAAATTATTAAATTGCTTATTTGTGAATAAAAGTTTGATTTATCGCGAGTGATTATTATTATTATTATTTGGATGATTTGGGTGTATTTTAAATGACTTTGCTTAATAAAAGTTTAGAAGTAAAATTATAAATTTTGGATAGTTATATTTGGATTTGAATCGAGAGAAAAATAGTTAGGAGTCTCATGTTTTAAAAATTGGATGGCCCGAAGAAAATAATATTTTCTTTAATTTTATGTATTAAAATTAAAAGTTCGGGGCTATAACAATATAATTATATGAAATTAATTAATTAAATTTAATTAATTGAATTGATTGATTGCGATGAAAATTAAAAATTAAATTTTTTTTCATAATACATATTATATTTTTTGCAATTCTAATTTTTAACTTAAATGAATTTATAATATTCTGCTATAAATTTAAAAAATCTAATAAATAATAATAGTAGTAATATATTTTACACTAAAATACAGAGGAACAAATTAGGAGAAAAAGTATACTTTTCAGAAAAAAAATCAAGATGTACGCCTGTTGAGCCAGCGACAAAATCCGTATATATAAATACCAAGGGGTAAAATTACCCCTAAAATTTTCGGGATATTAATATCCCAAAAATTTTGTGTACAGGCGTTTGGAATTCCCTTAGAAATCATTGGAATTCCTTGGAAGTCCTTGGAGTTTCTTTGGAAATCCCTGGAGTTCCATGGAAATCCCTGGAATTCTTTTGAAATCACTGGAAATCTTTAGATTTCACTTTGATTTGAATTCCTTGGAAATAACTGAAATTCTGTGGAATTCTTTGGGAATCTTTGAAATATTCAAGAGACGCCACAAAAAAAACCAATATATTTTTGTTCTTCTAGGCTCTTTTGTCAAAAGCATTTTGGCTTCCTTTCTGGCTTCTTTTGAATACTTAACTATTTGTAGTAAATTATGTGGTCAAATTATTGTTGACCTTTTATTTTTATTTTATTAATTAAAAAATTGTTGAGCGGTAAGTCTATTTAAACAAATTATATTGTCCGAGGTTTCGAGTATTTTATTAACTCATTTTCAAGGTTTTCAATGTCAGGAAACAAGATTAGTTAAATTTAACAAATTATTTTTCTGAATAGAAAAGAATTTGTTATGGCAACTGAAAATTTGTTGCAAAGATACTGTGTCGACGGTATATTATAGCTACTAAAAACTGTGTTAGGCGACCCTTTTCACAGTGTATCAAAATTGACACCAAAATCTAAATTCAGGTTTTCCTGATTTATCTGTAACGTTGTTTAAATACCATGTTAAAATTGTTGGTTCTATTGGTTAAAAATAATATCAATGCAAACATTACAATTTCTACTTAAGATTAATGTCGTCAAAACAAACATACAGGTATTTCAAACTTTATGTATATCATTACCAAATTAAACAATTAGGATAGTTGTTTTTTATTATTTTAATAAGACCATTAAAGTTGACTGTGACTAGTATTGGAACAAGTTTTTTGTTTTAGCTGAGAATTTAAATCAAAATCGATAACTCACTTATTAAATGTGATTATTATTTATTAGTTGTAGGTACTAAACCATTCACGTCTTCATCAATCTTAAAAAACTGATTTAATCTTATTAAGTCAATAAATATACGAAGTAGATTCTATCGCGAGCACTATTACATGTTGTAATTTGATGATAGACTTTCGGCTCTTTTTGTACATATTAATAAGAAGTAATATTTTTTCTACTTATAGGAAATAATTTGAAAAAAAATTATATTAGACCTCTTACTTTTAAATAGTTTCATTGGCGTGCTGTTGTTGAATAAATTATGCAAAACTATTGTTAGCATAAATCACTACATCGATTATTGCAAGGTCGAAAGTGTTTGACTCTTAAGACCTAAATATGGACTCAAGTTTCACGTCCTAATACGACAAAACGTGGATATAATGATGCACAGTTTCGTCTCATGAATAATTTATTAAGTTTGAAATTAATAATGCGGCATAAATATATCTGAAGTCTATAAATCTGTAAGAAGACGAAGAGGATGGTATGATATAAACAAGTAATGTGCAGACCAAGATATTCGAATGTACTCATCATCAAGGAATTGCATGCACGACTAGTGACGTGCATAATTTTAACACTATAATTGCATAGCTCTTATTTTCAAAACACGATGTAATAAGTATTGCAACTGCTTAGAATTAAGTCAAAATAATGCTACATTGAGTCCTCACACCAAAGTTGACTTTTATTTTCCATTTACTGCCTTACTGCCGTGGTGGTACGGCTATCATCAAATACACTATAATAAATTATTCTATGTTAACCTTAAAGGTATTAAATTATACTTCAGATTTAACTCCCAAAACATTTAATCAATATTGGTAGCCAAATATTCAAGATATTATTTAGCACGCCATTAAATTTGTACCATTTGGATCCAGGGAAAACCTTTGGCCCAAATGGATCTTAGATTTTAGAGAGGCAGAATGATGTTAATTTTGTTAGATGCGAGGCAGAAGAGTGAGCGCGACACAAAATTAACTACACTTATTTCCAAAAAATGAAAAAATTTGGTGATATTTTCACTTTTTGGTATCCACCTATTTCCAGTCGCGGTTCACTCCTGGTAGGAGACTAAAATTTCATTTGGGGAGCTTACCGATCGGTATTTTTGCTTATGGAGATAAGCTTTTTTGTTGCTCTTTCATATAATATTATAATAACAGATCAAATACCATTGCCAGTTATTACTAATTAGAATTTTTTTAAATCAGTTTATTTAAGTACTACCTATAATAATCAAACATTAAACCTAAATTACATATTAAAAACAACATACATCGAATAATTAAAACACTGATTTATAAGAAAAATCAATAAATTCATGTTATTATGAGTCTTTTTGCAATTTAATTTTTTCAGAATTATCTTTCTTGCCTTTAGATGTGCGATAATTAATTTTCATTTTTACTTCTACGAGAACCTGCTTGGATGCGGTTAATTTATCGCCACTCTAATATTATTAAATTATAAAATACATTTAAAACTACGAAACCTCAAATAAACTACTTACTGTATAGAGCTTTCTTCTGGTTTTAGTTTTATTATCGGGTATTTCATTATTTTCCTAAAAATATCTCGTTAAACCATTATAATTTGCATATTAAAATATTAATTTTACGCTCGAAACACTTTTTGCAGTCTTCTTTTTCTTAGACTGGACTTCTTCATCCATGCATACGCCAGCACTCTTGCAAACATCCACTGATTTCTAATTAAACTAACAAATTGAAAAAAATTACTATATTAAATTATTTCACATCTTACTCTTGAATCTTCTTTAACATTTTTTCCTTTCTTACACTTAACTTCTTGATCCATACATAATATGCCACTATCGTAACAAAGATCTTCTGATTTCTAATTAAATTGTAAATTTTTAAAACTTTAATAAATATATTCAAATTTTCGATCCTTACTCTAGAAATACTTTTTGTATTCTTTCTTTTCTTAGGCGTAACTTCATTCATAAATACGGCATCATTGTCGCAAGCTCCCACCGGTTTCTAATTAAAATTAAAAGTTTAAATTTTTTCAAGTTTTTACTTATTTGTAAATTACAAAATTACAGTTATTTTTTGTGAAGCACTTCTTGCATTCGTGTTTTTCTTAGGCGGACGACCTTTTTTGCCAATACATACGCTATTATCGTTGCAAGCACTTTCTGATTTCTATATAATTAAGTTTATAAGTTCAACAAATTAAAATTTTTCAATTCTTACCCTCGAAACGCATCTTGAATTTTCAATTTTCTTTGACTGAATTTCTTGGTCCATACATACCTCACTATCGTTGCATTTATTCAGTGATTTCTAGTTACGTTTTCAATATTAAAAAATTTGCATATTTATTAAAATAAACTATAACTTACTCGAGAAGTACTTTTTGTATTCTTCTTTTTCTTACATTGATTTTCATCGTCCATACATATGCCACTATCATTGCAAAAACTTATCGCTTTCTAAAAATTGAATTATTTAAATAATTGATTTTTTAACATTTTTGTTTAAATAAAATTTGAGCAAATAGCTAACAATAAAGCTTTTTATTACAAAAAAAATAAATTGATAAATAAAAAAATAAATTATTTTTACAATAAAGCTTAAGTTAGATAATATAATTTATAAACATCCATTTTTTCAGTAATTGGTAAAATAATCTAAAGAGAAAAATTTATAAAACATACATACGTCCGGTCTAACAGAAAGCGAAAATTTATACTTAAATGCAAATGTTCTACTGACCGTTTTTTTAAGTTGAGATTGCCGTTTCTTTGGCTTAGAAACTTTTGCTTCCACGTTATTTTTGAATGTTTCCTAAAAAATTAAGAATATTATTAATGTATTAATTAATATATTTTCCGTTTTATACCTGTTCTAGTTGTACTATTTCACTATTTATAATATCTGAAGTGATCTGAAACATGAAAAGATTTAATGTTTAATATTTTTGGTATCTACAAGTACCGTGTATTTTTTACTTTCATAATTTTTAGATGTGATTCTTCAAAACCCGAGAGTAACTCTTGATTGCATACTATATTTTTATTCTTAAGAGAAATGAGTTATATAAAGTTAATTAATCAATGATTAAATAATAATTATACTATGCATACATTAATTATCGGCTTACCAAGTTAAGTTGTAATTCCATTTCTTTTACTTCTTTGTTCATAATTTTAAATCACTATATTCTATTCAATTTATCTTAATATATAGGCTTAGTAATAATTTTTACACTAAACTTCAAGCACAAACTCAAAATCAAAATGTGCGCGATATGTTACAATCAATTATTATTGAAGTTTTTAGATTATATCTTATTTTTATAAAAATTTTGTACTGCTCGAAATATTCGAAATTAATTTTAATTTTTATTTATTTGAAAAATATAAATAGTCACATTTTCTTAAAAATATCTTGCTATCTACAAAAACTTATAAAAGAGCAATTTATACCTATAATAAACAGTATATTTAAATTTAAATAAAGAAAGAATTTTATATTATGTAATGTAAGTTACGTAAGTTAAGGTTTATTGGTCTAAAGCATATTATGTAAGTCAAAAATTGATTCCGCTTATTTTTTGCTTTTAATAGGTTTTAGTATTTTAAGTTTATATTAACTTTTTTTTAAATATTAATAGCTTTCCTACATCTCTAGTAGCTTAAATAACTATTACATGATATCATAATAATATCTTGTATTATTTTATTGTATATGATGTATTCTTTGTTTCATAGCAAAACAATAAAAACTAATTTCAATAATATTTTAATAATTCAAACATTAACAGTGACTGCTAAGGCATTTTCAAAGTTTCTCATTTTGAAAGCGGGATTACACCGAGGAAGGATTTCTGAAGAGGAAAATAATTATGGGGACTCTTGGGACAGGGTAAAGGGTAATTTAGTCATAAATAAGACATTTTCTACATTTAAAGCATTTCTTTCAATTTTCTAAAATTTAAAGCAGTTTTATCCTAATGAAAATAAGTCATGGATAAATTTCTTAATTATGCATGAAGAGTAAAATCACCTAGCAGGAAAACAAGAATGCACAGTCAAGTATTTTGGTAGTTTATTTTTCCGAGATTTTCTTTTAAAGAAATTTTATTTCTAAAGCAAAAAAAGTGGAATACTTATATATTATGATTTTACAGTTTATTAAATATAACTTTTAATTACTTATAAAATATTGTATAAAACGTTTTTATAACGATAGGAATTTTTAACAGAAATATTGAATTAAAAGGCATTAACAAGCAAAATAAGCAGCAAAATTAGTACTTTTCAAGAATAAATTTAAAATATTTGATAAACATTACTTTTACTTTTGCGATGGGCGGCACTAAAGTACTCTATTTTTTACAGTATTTGAAAAAAATAAATTTATTTTTTAAACTAAGTAATAGGTTATTGTTTTCTTCTGATGTTTTTAATTTGTAAACAAGTAGAAGCAGGTATACAGTTAAAAGGTATTGTTATTCGATACGATATAGATATAAATAGTCTTGAAAAAATAAAACTTCAGACTAGATCTTGAATCTCAATCTTGAATCCTAATGTAAAATGTTGGTATTGTTGATTTAGACCTAGATAAGGTCTTGATGATCGCAAGTTAATGCAGAACTTAATAATTGTATTTGAGTTTCCATCACAATATTAAAAAACTTAACTTTAATACTCTTACAAAAAAATTATTCCTATTTATTTCTATCGAAAACCGAGAATTTTTTGTTTTTCTATTTTGCATTTTTAAAATTACCATAATAAAAATTTTATTATAATTTGCTGAAGTTACATTTTTTGAAGATGTTTCGTGGTTTGCTACTGAAAATAGTGGAAGTCAATAAAATATCCCATTATTTACATTTCTGATTCACTTTCAAATACTTTTAAAAAAAGGTACTTCACCGCCGGTTTTCCTTGTGGACAAATTTTGCAAGTAAAAATTCACACTTTCTGTCATCCAATCCAGTTGAAATTTTGCACATCGATTTGATGTAGGAGACAACGCATTCTTAAGGCCATCTTACACGAGGCGATTTTTTCATGCGATCGATCGCCGCGATAAGTTGCAGGCGCTTATCGCCTCGTGTAATACTAAATCGCTCATGCGATTTGTTGCTGCAACCCTGCGCACGTGCGATTTTTTCACCTTGCGCATGCCAAAAAATCCCTGCAACAAATCGCGGCGATTGATCGCTTGAAAAAATCGCCTCGTGTAAGACGGCCTTTACATACATATGTTTAGTTTAGTTTCGTAATTTAAATATATATTTCCACAATTAATAAAATGCTTTTTCTTATTTTTAATATGGTTGTTTGGTTAGAAGGACCGGACTGTAAAAGTCAATAATCGTACTAACATAATATTGCTGTTACTTTAATTTGCTTACTAAATGTAAAATAGTAAAAACTTCAAGTTTTTCATCCTAGATTAAAAATTTAAATTAGCCAAACCGCATTTTTTACACTAAATGTTAAACTGTGTTCAAGATTGTTTAATTATAAATAAAATCATTTCATGATACCTTTCATTTTTTCTACGGTTGATTTGCTGATAATATTTTATCAATTTTGAATTTTTTAATTTTAGATTTTTTGATTTAAAAAAGTTAAATTTTGATTTTAAATAAACATTTTTTTAGTTTTGATTATTTTAATCTTCGCTTCTTTTAATAAATTACTAATCAACTAAAATTGTTTATAATGCGATAACTACAAAATTAATAAAGTAATTCATACAACGTATACTAAAAAGTTTTTCATAATTTATGAATAATTACTTTTAGAAGTTCCAACAACGACCTAGATGTTTTGATCTTATGAGATCTCATCAGTGGCGTATAGAAGGAAATTCATGAATGCGATAAAATTTGAATTTACTTATGTAATATACATTTTACTGCAGGGATTACCATATGATTGTAATACAACAAAATAATATAATATGTTATCGGAGATGCTTTAACAAAGTCTCGAGTTTTAATATGCAATTTGAAAATCTAACGAACGAGTGTAAGTAGCGAGAGAGTAGAGTTTTCTTGAATCATATTATAACGAGAAAATTTATTAATCTCTGATCAAATATTTTGCATTAAAATTAGCTAGAAAATTTAAAAAATAATTTAATGTATTAATAAACAATAATTAAACATAGATGATTTTGATAATCAGGCGGTCAGTAATTCAAATTATATAAGCTAATTTTGATAGACGACAAAATATTTGTATAGTATTCTCAAATCAATATGATATATAGAATGTAATATCTTAACAAACTAGAACGTTTTGCAAGGGAAAAACTTGTTAAATCTCTTAAAAACTCTGAATTTATTTTTAAATATTGGCTAATATTCGAAAAATATACGATTCAAGTGCTTTGGAATCCAAACGTCTAAGACTCTAAGAGTTTAAAGTTTTTCGCATTTACGGTTGCTCTCAAACGCTCAGTACTAATTGTAGATAAATATTAATTATTAAATAAATAATTATTAGATAAATATTATTATTAAATATTAATTAATTTAGTATGCAAGTGATCGAAGAAAATTAATATATTCTAAAAATTATCACAATACATCAATTTTAAGTGCGGCCCATGGGCCGCGCAATCTTGGCAACCTATAATATGATCAGAACGTCAATATTTGACTCATTGTGACTCATTTGACTCATTGGAATTGTGGAATGTAATTCCATTTGCGACATCATGTCAGTATAACCTTGTAAAAAATGAGGAACATACTGTTATGTTTAACGTATTTATCTCTATTTCATTTATTACAATATTAAAAAATAACTATTACAATAATAAATCTTAACAGTTTCGTTTATATAGTATACCATAAACGAAACCGTTACCAACCAAATATTACATAACCACTAAATTAGGGATAACTCTGTATTAAATACATTACACATACAAGCTTATTAGATCTCAAATATTTCAATGTTAATAATTATAAACTACATTTTTATAGGTAATTTTTGCAATGGCAGCAATAGAATTGACTTTAGAGCGGAAAAGTTTGAAATTCAACATTAAACTTGAGTTAATTTGGCGTTTAAATACTGACCTTAATGGGTTTTCGTTTGAAGTACTGGTGTACTGGGAGGTATTCTATACTGGAGATATATATTGACTAAAATACAAAGACTTTCCGGTTTCAGAATATGATCTGTAATTGGTTTTATTAAATAAGAAGCTTTTATTATTTCAGAACAAAATACATTTATGGGTTGCGGTGGTACGCACTAGGGGGCCTGAAGGAGAGGGGGAGATATAAAATATCCTCCAGTATTTCAGTAATTCAGTAATTCTATGAACTTCATTATAGATTAAAATTGCTAATTATAAATATTCACTCAATAAGCCCGTAATATAAACGTTAATTCAATGCTTTAATGTTACGGAATAACGTCGCCCCATATCATAGCAAACTATGGGTAGCTGCTACTGTAATCTCTCTTAGAAAGAATTCTAGAGTTTCGTGGTATAAATTACTTATAATAGAAGCAAATCTTAACCATAAGTGGGACAACTAATTTTTAATCTTAACATTCGTAAGGTGGTCCTTATAGTGACTCCTTAAGTTTTCCTTATAGCAGTAAGAACTTTTCAAGTGCACGACACACGTTTTACAAACCTAGTTTGAAGTTATAATTTTACCTTAAATTTACCGCAGAATCAAGAGTGGTACCGTTCGTTATTAACATTATAAATTCATAAGTTTTTTTTATTTGTTAAGATTACTTAAGGGGAGCAAACACTTTTTAGAATTTTCAAAAAACCGATTTATTTTTTCTCTTATATACCAAAAGTATACTATATTAAGAGTATACTGGTAAAAGGAAAAATTGAAATATTAAATATTTACGAAATTATCGTAAATAGTCGCGAACTCCTGGGTCCGCATACGATACTATACACTTTACATAGTTAACCTAATATGATTTAATTTATATATAAAAATTTTGTAAAAGGAATTATTTTGAAAAAATTTTATTAGATATAAATCAATTTTCAAGAACATATTGTTTATTTTAAAATATATTTAATTGAATAGTATGGTTTAAGTATTCAGAGAAATTTAATTAGTGTTCAAAATATGAAAAATGCAATTATGGCTACTTATTATCATATTTTCTTAACAAAAGAAGAGCTGAATCATGCGAATTGTCCGAGTGGAGCCGAGAGCTTGTGTATGTGACAGAAAGCTGTCGCTTTAGATAAAGATCCAAAGCTTGAAGATCTTAGCTCATTAATTACCGCTAATACTATTAAAGAAAATCTTTTACCAATTTATGAATATTTATCCAGGGATAATTTGCTTGCAAGGTGCTTGGATGGCCATACCCAGAATGCAAACGAAAGTTTTAATGAGACAGTTTAGCGACTATCTCCAAAGCACGTGCATTCTGGGTTAAAAATTATTGAAATCTTAGCTTTCATCGCTGCTAGGATATTTAATGAAGGCTACACTTCAATGCTTAAAATCAGTAATGCATTAAATACATTATTTTGTGGGTACTTACTCCAAAGTTTTCGCCGAAAACAGCGATGACAGAATCAAATCAGTCTTTCTGAGACAAAAGCAGCTCGTACAGATCGAAAACAGCAGCTGATTGAAGATAATCAGTTTTTCGAAAAGGTCGAAGGCTTATTATATGCACCTGGAATCATTGATTGATCGGTAAGTCACTAAAACAAATATTTTTATCATATTCAAACTTGAAACGCGATTATCTCAAAACTGCATTTTCAAAAACTGCTCGTGCTGTAACTCAAAAAGTTATTGATTGATTTGGTTCAAATTTTAGGCGGCTTCTATCTATATATTATTATTGGAAGGATAAACCTAAAGTTTTAAAGATATCGCGTAAATAAATTTCATTTTTGGGGTAAAAATTGTTGAAAAACATATTCGAAAATTTGACCATTTAGTTCAACAGCATAGTAAATTTTTGTTTTTATACTTTTTCGTAATTTAAAGGTTTATTCTACCCTCAACATGTTCATTATCGAAAAAAATTTGTTTCTTTGTTATAGATTAATATCAAAGAAATGATAAATGCAGCACTTTTCGATGCCATTCACTAGACATCTGAAAGAACATTCTACAGAACCGCCGCGCCGTTTTATTATAAAGTATTTTTTTTAAATTTTTTCTATACTTTAATACTATACTTACTTTAATTACATGATGTTGTAACTTTAAAATGATGTGTTTAATTTTTCACCTGTAAAAAAATTCCCAAGAAATCACTTATCGAATCACGAGCGTCCAAAGGGATTGCTCCCCGTAATATGGCAGATGACAATTTTAATAATTTATTAGTTTATACGTAGTATACCAATTAATAGAACCGCTATACAGAAAACCATTTAAATTTTATGCAGATGGCGTATTCAAAAGTTCTACATCAGAATATTTCTAAAATTTTCTACAACAAATTTCTTGATTTCTTCAGGATTTCTCTAAAATATTAAAATTTTTAAATCAAAAAATTTTCAAAAATTAAATATGAATCCCAAGTTTTAATCTTTCTGATTCTTGCAAATTTTCGATCTTTTTAAATTAAATTATTTATATTGACAATTGAACTAAATTTATTTGTTCGGCTGTACTAAGACTGTTTGGCATATTTTCAGATTTTAATTTGACATTCATTACTTCTTAGGAGATAATATTTAAATTTTATTCAAAATTTGATTTATTTTATTGAGTGTTACGCCATCGCCATAATCTTAAAATACATAATATCGAAATGTTTTACCCTTGATTTTGGAGTTTGATTTCTTATAGAAATTTTCAATTTTCAAATTATAATTTTATTTAATTTTTTCGAGTAAATTTTGCATTTTTGTAAATATTTTAAGCGCTATTTCTCTGGCTGCCGCAACTAATTCTGCTGCGAAGCATAGCAATAATTAGCCAACAATTTGCTGTTTTTTAGCATCAAAACTGCTTAGGTGGTTATCTTATACGCGTTGATTTTCTTCCGTGCGTCGTAATACGTTCTCTTTTTTGTCAGTTATTGCAGTCACCTTCAGCAGTTTTTCAAAATATTTCTTCCATAAACTTCTTATTATTTCTATTTTGTGTTTTGTATTGCCACTTTGTCCTTTAACTTTATTTACCTTGCCGCTGGATTAGTATTTGCTTTTTTTGTATTTTCCTGTAGAGTGCTCTTAGCTTTTCCTGAATTTCCTTTATCTTCTCCATCATTCTGTCGACCCGTTGCTGATTTTTCAGTTTGAACAATCTTTTTTTCCGCGTAATTCTTTACATTTTTTCGTGTTCTCAAGCATTTCATTCTGGCTAAATTATTTAAATAATTTTAAAATGTGTTTTCTATAAAGTGAATATTGTTGCATTTTGAGACTAAACTCGGTCTAACAGAGGGACCACTGCAAGATAAATTTTAAAGGCCCTGGGAAAACTCGAATATAAGCATCAGACGGAGGTAACATTACTTTTGATTTTCCAACCCGAAAGGTCGATTGCGTTGAATTTTAATTTATTAATTGTTTCAGTTTAAACTGAAAGGTTAATTCAAGGTTAATAATTCACTCTTTATTCAATTGGAGTTATTAAAGACTAATTCTGGGTATTAACTTTGGCCCGAGATTTACACAATTGGCTCTTGGTGAGTAAAGAATGATACGCCACGAGAGTCAAACTCGTGAATTTTGGCACGAGAAACTATAATCGCTAGGCCATTCACCTACCTAGTTTTCAATAATAGTTCTTTAAAAAAACCACATCAGCTACTTGGTTCTTGAAACAGCTAATTGAAATTGAACTTTTTTTAGTAATCGATCTGAGATTCGGAGAAGTTCTCTAAATGAAACTAGACAAATCTCAAAGATCTTTCGATAACTTTGCGGAAGAAAATGTTCCCATTTCCTGGTGGGAATGCTTCCTTAAATTTAAATGTTTTCACATCCAAAAAATAGTCCAACAAAGACTGGCATCATTTCAAATCGATGCAGGTCTCTATGCATCGTGTATTACTTAACTACATCGTGCCACCGTATAAAAGGTAAACCTCTTCATTTTAACTTATTTAACTAATAATGATGTTTATATATTTAGGTGGCAGAAATATATCATAATTTTGTTAACGAAATAAATAATACTACAATGTAATAACATAAATCATGCATTACCATCATCTAAGTTGTAAGGTATTATTTTAGAATCGACGTTCGACGAGTATATTTAAGTCTTCATTTCATTTTCGTGACTTATTTATCCAAATTCAAAGTAGAAAGTTATTTATCGTTGTAATGTAGATATCGACTTTAATAAGTACCACACAAAATTTGTTAATACAAACATAAGTTGGGTTATGTCTGTGGGAAAATACGAAATTGGTAATTACATTCGTAGGCCACAATAAAAGTTTACGAGTTTTCAATAATAATTGGCGCGTAATTGCGTTTAGAGCAACCATACGAAACATTATCCATAATGAGGACTAATAGAATATTAAGTTTAATTTTTTTAGCAATTTATCACCGACTTTGTATAATTAAAGTTGATGATGCTCGCTTTAACTAAGTTTTGTGTTTTCCTTCACAATGCTTTAACAATTGTCACTTCTACCAATCTTTTACCGAAATGTGGGGTATTATTATGATTAAAATCTTCAGCACTCAAACGAAATTTGCATACAAGCTGAAAAGCAGAAATAACTGTAGAGTATTCTTAATGTACTATGTATGTGCTATGTGCCTATTTCCTCGTTATTTCATGTACGGCCGTGCATGCGTAGAATTCCAGAATTAGAAACCCAAACGTGAATTTTCTTCGATTTACCTCATTATTTGATCAAATCAAACTCATTATTGATTTGCTAACCAATGGTTCGTACTTCTCACGACTATCTCTTTTGCATGTCGTGCTAATATGTTCAAAGTGCATTTTCGAATTGTCTACATATATCACGACTAAGTTTTCTTGTTTCGTGTTGGACATAAAGCGAAAACAAGACAGATATTGCTTTAGTAAAACCAAACATGGTTTACCATAGTACGCGTGGTTTACAATGTCTTTTTGAATGTTTCAAGTGAAAAGGGTTGACTAATGTTTTGGGAAAGGTAACTTGTTTGTGGTTAAAACAAGGATGTTTTTAATTGCAGTTTGTTTTAAGTTTGTGTTATCAAATTTTCCTTAACTTTTTATAAAATCAACAAGCCGACCGACGACGCTTTCTAGTCCAATGTCTTTAAAAAATAACCAATTACGTAATACGGGCGACGTCACCTACTTACCGAGTAAGTGAAAATTGCTACGTTGTAAATGGAAAATGAAAACCGCAAAGCAGTATACTAAAATTAATTTAATAATCATTTGTTTAGTAAAAACTAGAGGAAATAGCAAAAATAATATACAATTGAATTAATAGATCCAGCGACTTAACGTGATTTTTAAACCACTTCCAAGCATGAGAAAATTATAACCGCTTGCCATTAGTACCGAAGCGTTACGTTTAATAATATTACCGATATTACATTGGATTAAAATTTTGAACAAAATTGAATAAATGAGAGAAATAAATTAAGAAGGAAAAAATTAATAGATAATTTTTTGAGACAGAAATGAAGTGATTTAAATGCTAAAACTATGATATATTAATTATTTTACACGGTACGTACTATGAAAATAGAATTACGATAAACATAAAATTACGGTAAATCAGGCTTACGTATTTAAGTAACACTTATTTTTAGCAGAACAAAACAGGACGGTTTGAAAAAATTTTAATTGAATTATTGTAGCATTTTAATTAAAAACGCATATCAGTGGTTAGTAACATAATTGGCCGCAAGACAAATAAAGGTATGCAGCAAAATACACAGATCCAACACCTGATACAAATTACCTCACAAATTAAATAATACCTCCACACGCTTCATATACATTCCGGTCAGGTTTTATAATGGCCAAGTCAGCGTTACCCTTCTCACTCCATGTTCGAACTTTTAGGACGTATTACATTTTATTCCTCAACCCTTTAGGAATACATTTATTGGTTTTGCAAGAAAATGACAAGATTGAAATTTCGCAACCGTTTTAATTACTTATATCGTATAAACAACTTGGTTGTTTTTGTCAAGTCAAAATAAATAGCATATAATTTGCTTTCTTAATTGTTTATCTTGAAATAATTGTTAGACAAAATAAAGACAATTAAATAAATTTTCGATTTACATTTCTGTTATATAATTCATAAAGATAGATAGGACCAAGTTGTAATACGACCCTAGTAAGGGTTAAAGGGTAGAGATATGTTACCGAACAAGGACTAAGGATATCGGTGAGTGGTGTGAGAGACCAAACGAGGTGGCCACATGCTAAGGGTGGCTGCTTACTGCTTCTAATCAATAGATTCATACACGACCGTATCTGCATGCACACACACGATTCGGACCCCAGGAAACGGAAGCAGCAAGGCTGCCAACTCGAGGTGGAATAAGGAATTGATTGTCTGATGTAGTCCATACTGAATATGTAGAAGTTACTTATGCATGTTTGCTTCTTGTAATGCTATTCCATACTCGAAAATCTATTGTTTATTTCATCCAATTTACATAGCACACAAAATCTTTATTTAGCTTACCGCTCTTCTTTTTTCATTTTAAGAAGTAGCAAATCGATTTCAACAATTAATGCGTTGTGCAATAAATTAATAATGTTTCCGAGTAGAAACGGATGAAAACAGCGCAAGTTAAAAAACAATAAGCAATAATGGAATAAAATTTAGTGCTGTGTAGTACTTTTTCAATTTTTTGCTTTCTTTACTAGTTGACATTCACTAACCACATAATATTAGATTTAGTGAAGCATTAATGCATAAAGGTTTTCTAAGTCAGTCGGAAATACTAAATAACACCTGCAGATTTCTAAATTTTTATAAATTAAAAACGGAGACACACTTAATTGTCACGAATGTAATTTTTTTGCGCGATTTCGAAAAAAAAGTACCACCTGATAGCAATACCTAAGTTGCTGTAAGTAAAATTTGTGTTATGTAATTTTGCTGCTTCATGCTAAATCTATCACTAAGAACAACTCTCTATGTAAATGAGTTTAAGATCCTGGGTTTAGCAAACCAACCCTTTCCAATCTTATCAAGTTCTGCTTCAGTCACACGCAAGGAATAGCAGGCTGTCAGAACCCTACTGCGGACAGCATCCTACACTCCATCCCAATTAGTAAGACACAGTATTTCAAAAATGTTGAATCAAATTATAATGGACGCAGAGACAATCAACAATTTATAAATTATTCGCAATTATTTAATTATTATTTTTAGAAATTAATTAATAACGAAAGCCGGAGGTAAATAATTTGACAATTTAGTTAAATTGTATGCATTAATTATTATCTTAGTATTTGAAATTGCTTGAATCAACATCTTAACTCAATCTTCGCATGTATGGACTTAACGCTGTAGTAGATCCTGGCCAGCAATCCGTGATGTGTGGACGTGAATATGCAATAGGGGTTGGAGATGAGGCAAGATTAATGGAGCTACCCTCGAATTGCTTAGCCTAAAACAACCCTTAGTTATGCTGCAGGCCATATACAGTTTTCAGATGCCCGATATGTTTTTACTTGGTATGCAGATGAGCGGCTGCTTGTTTGTATTTGCAGGACTGCGTGGGTCAAGTTACCAGTGTTAAAATGTGTGTTCTGGGGATTTTACTATGAATTAAATGGTTTTAGGGTTCGTGATGTGTGGATTTATTTGTTTTGATATTTCATTCGCAAATTTTGTCGACAGTTTAAGCAATTTTTACGTTACGACCTTAATTGAAATGAGCTCATATTTTAAGGCTCGGATGGAAAAATTTAAATATAAGTTTTAATTAAAACACGTACACGTGAAAAACTTCTCGATTGTTTTTCTTATAAAATATTATTATGTCTTTGTAAGTTTGTGCAACATTTATATAAACAAGGAACGCGACAAAACATAAGTCATGTAGAAGCGACTAACTCAAAACTACTAGCATTTACAAGGAAGACCGACATTAAAATGATTCACGACTTAGGTCTTCTTGTCGTCTACACTTTCCAAGTGCGGAACAATAAAGAAGGAAAGCAAGAAAGCGAAGAAGGACAAGTCGTCCGTCTTGTCGCAGTTTACTTTCTCCACACTCGATACGAAATGTTAGATCCAGAGGTCGTAGAATAGGATCCTGGTTCTCATAGGAACTAATTACAATGTATGATTAATTATTGGACGACTGCAAACTTATAATGGACCGTAACGTGTCCGCCCGGTCGCGATGTCTTACTAGAACCCTGCCAACCACTGTCTTAGCTTGCTAATGTCACCAGGCGACGTTATATATCGTTCGACCTCAACCCGTACAGTCCGTATTACAATATTCACAATAGTATTAGTGGAGCTTGAATTTCCTTTAGATTAACATCATGACGGACAACTGAGATAAAATAATAAAGCAACCCTATGTTTTTGGAAGATAAATTTAGATAATCAAAGTCTCTAATTTACTAATTAACGAATAATTACCAAAGCAAACATAATTTAATAATATCGATATCGAAATCGATAATTTCTTCTTTTCTACATTTAGCAAAAAAATAAGTTCGAAAGCTCCGCAGCTTTCTTATTCCCTAAGAAATCACCAAACGTAAGACCACAATTTGGTATTCTTGGTTGTATTTGGTTGTATCCTCATTTCCGACATTGTTTCCAGTCAGTGGAGAAAATTAGAATAATTTTATTCATAAATAACTTTTAAGAATAACTTGGTACATATTTAAAACTTTAATTTTAAAAGTCTTGGTTAAATCGCGAATAACAGCAGTGCTTTGATTTTTCCCTTGTGTAATATTAAGTTAATTTCAGTGTCCACCGTTTTTGCCTGCTAATGAAGTGTACTGTAAGTACTTACGGCCGTTAATTTTATACGAATTCTGTTTATGTTCACTCACGTATTAAACTACATCTTTATATTTTTTTACCCAAAAATTTCGGAATATTAAAATGTTTTTATGCCTGTTAAGGACGATCTGAAATTTGGTGGTAAAATTTACTTCCATATTTATGTTCGAATTTCTTGCTTTACTGTATTGTGATTATAGTTAAACAATGTAATGTAATATTCGCTTTATATGCATATCTACTTGGGCAGCACATACTGATTTCCATACTGACTGATGTTAGTTAGCCCTTCCTCACTGTTCTTAGTACACTCTTGTCATAAACAAGCACAAGTTTGTACAAGACGGCAGGTACAGTCCATCTACAAGTTTCTAATTGTTCCCTTATGTTATGACCTAAATCAAACCATAACATTTTGAACCGGACTTTACAAATCAATAATTTCAAATATCAAAATTTTACTTTTAAAGCTCATCAAGCTTCCGTTGCACACGTTTCGAAACATTACACAATTTCCTTAGTATATCTCGCAAATTTATTAACTTCAGTTCTTTTTCCTATTATTTGAAATATTCCAAACTTAACTAAAATTACCAGTTGACCAAACAATTAACTTCAAGTACTTATTCAAAGTTAAAATTTCTTTATACAGACGTTCATATGCGAAGTAATAAAATAGTTACAATCGTTTATAGCATTCATAAAACTGTGCAACTACTTGAGTAGTGATTTTCTGTTTGTTACTCGAAAAGAAACTACTGAATGTACTTCCACTTACCTTTTTGAAAAAGTTAAGTTATGACTCATTTCAGTAGATAAATTAAAAAATACAGAAATCTATATGCGAGAATCTCGTTGCTTTATTATGCGCGTCACCAGTAGTACCTAGGTACTGCAAGTCATCAAAATAGAAAAAAAAGTTGTAAGGTATGTTAGTTACATTTTCTAACTACAGAAACGTGTGTATGAAAACATCATTATTCATTATTCTGTTCTTAATAGCGTCACTAACTTTTGCCTAAACTCCTGGCGTTGCGCGTTGTTGCTACTGTACAGCAAGAGTATGCAAAACGTGCCCAATATTTTTTTTTAATATTATTATATTTTATTTAATATATGCCCGATGACTTGAGTGCCCCCAGCGAATTTGCAAAATTTACCTCCTCATCACAGAAAGAACATTATCACTTAAAAAATCTAGAAAAAAGAAATATCATATTGTTCTTTGTACATCCCTGACATGAATTTACTTTCTTAGTAGTTTACTAAGAATTCAGCTATAGCGAAATATTCTAATACAATAATTTTATTCACAATCGGTTAAATAATCAATAATTTATTGTCTTTTGCTAGCATTGCTATTTCTGACAAACAGATTGTATTTACTCAAATTCAAATTTTTAGGTCGAAAAATGATCGTTTCCTTGACCGGTTGCAAAGTTAAAGCTAATAGTAGCTCATTTCTCTACTATTAATTAGAATTTGGCAATGCAGTTCTTTCTTACATGCCATAATAATATAATCAACAAATCTTGAGAGAATTTCATTATATTATTATGAAATAAAATAATAAAATTGGGGGAAAAAGTAGTGAATTTCAAATTAATATTTGAAAAAAAGGCAGAACAGTGGCGGATCAATATTTACAAGAACAGGTGTGTATTTTTAGCCGGTGCGGATAAAAGGGAAAATGTCCTGGGAGCCGGTATGCTGCAGGGGCTAAGAACCGTGCTGGGCTACAATCCAATCAATTCTATGTAATTACGCCGACAACAAATACGCCGACGGTAAATACGCCGACGGTAAATACGCCGACGGTAAATACACCGACGGTAATACTGCAAAATGAATAATAAACATTTTCTATTTTAAACCTTCAAATCAAAAGCGAGAGGTATCTATGGCACAGTAGCTCATTAACGAGTGATTCGTGATTCTAATGCCATTTTTTTAATTAATGAAGTAGTGTATTGATAAACTTTTTAATACAGAAACGGTTTCTAACAACTTACAACCTAATTGAGATACTCAGATCTTTCCTTTTCAGAAAAATAATATTAAAAAAGTTCTCTAATTTATAACCTAATTGGGACATTTCAGATCTTTCTTAAGATAAATATTAAACAAGAAAACCCTTTTAATTTAAGTTGAATTTTTAATAAATTCTACGGATTCTAACTTAAACTCAACGTATAGTTTTTTTTTTAAGAAAAGTTCCTAACTTACAGCTTAATTGAGATACTCAGATCTATCTTTTTAAGAGAAATAGAATATATTTTGCAGCCCCAAAAGGCTTTTCCTTATCCACCTGCTTATACTAAAAACTGCAAACCACATGTGAAAAAGTTTCTTACCTTGGAACCCTAAGGGTTTTCTTTTCTTTTGGCTTTTTTTTCAGAATTTTGACAGACATGAAAATGTCCCTTTGTTTGGGTCCCCCGAAGAAACTGCATATGTAAGTATGGAATACTGTAGCACTTTTAAGCAGTGGGCCATAATCATCAGTCGAAAAGCTAAATTTTTAAACCGTTGCTAAACTATTGCTACTGTGAAGTTTTTGGGTACTTTCCGAAAAACCCCTCAACCCGATGTATTCCAAAATAAATTAAAATTTCGATTTGGACAAAATCCTTAATGCATTTTTAAGGATAATTTCAAAAAATATCCTAGATTCCTTTATTTTATGATTAAGAGATTTTTAATTCCAATATTACAGGCGAATTATGGAACTGGTCTAGAGGTATAATTTTACTACATCGGTTATATGGCGTTGGAGCGCATTCCAGAAGGTACTGCAAAATTTTTGATTTGTAACAGTTTAAACGGTATGAAAATTTAGCTTACAGATGGTTGTTATGGCCACTACTGACGAAAGGAACCGCATAAGTGTAAATCTATGATAGGGACAAGTTTTGGCAGAGTAAAGAAACAGTAAAATTAAGCAAATACTTGCCAGCTTCTGAGAAATTGTATTTAAAAGTCTTTAAATTCAATAATTTAGTTAGTTTATGCAACAATACTTCAAAGGTTTTATAACTGATAAGATGCTAAACGTGTCCGAAGTAGATTGCTACGCACTTCTGATTAGTTCATTTTAAGTTACCAACCGAAAGATATAGGAAGGTTATAACGGATCAACCTAGGCAATTTAGTTTAGTTAAAATAAGGTACAAAACTGCCTTTTCCTTTTTCTGCAAATACACTATGACTTGTCAAACTTTTTATAAACCTAAACAAAGTTAACAAAACCTGATCAAAATGATCTATTTTTAATAACTGCGGTATAACTTGGAATTATACGCCACTTCAGAGTTTGGATATAAAATTTTAAGTAGGAAAGGGGGCAACATACTCTAAACACAAAATCTCGTTAATCTATCATGCGCGTTAATGTTAAATATGTTTCTGATTATCTCGAAAATAAAGAGGTAATAAAATATGAAAATTTAAATCACAAACGATTTATACTGCTTTGTCCAAAAATCTCACAATCTTATAGAATAATTTTAAGAAAATTGAAATTTGAATTAAAATTGTTCGTTGTAATATCAAAAAACTAAACAGAAAACATGTTGTAAAATGTAGTATAATCTTACAATATACAAACAGATTTTTATTATATGAATTATTATTATATGAATTTTTATTATATGAATTTTATTATATGAATATTATATGAATATTAAATCGTAATTTTTTCTGTGATGATGAAACCACCTATGAACTTTAAGAAAACTTCAAGTTTTAGAAGGAAACTGTGAAATCACAAGTTAGACACCACCTGAGTGTAAAAACTACATTTTAGATAAAGGAAGAATCAGGATACCTACCGACAAAGGAAGAGCCCGAAGCTGAGATTATGGGAAGCGTTGAGAAATAGGAAAACTAGTGAAGAACAATAGACAACACATCCTTTTCAATAAACAAGATCAACTGAATTCAGTTTTATACACCACACCTTATAGGTCACAGCCACATTCTTATGTTGGTATACATGTCTTATTTATAAACGAACTGGGCGGATTGTTGTTTCTGTTTTTATTTCGTTGATCACTAAAAGTGTATTTCTTGTATGCGCACCGATGATATTGAAAGACCAGTTGGTGAACGCTTTAAAGAATACAATATTTTTTAAATAATTTCCCACTGAAGTTTTAAAATATCTGTAATTTTGGAAGAAATATTAATATTGTACATAAAAAACTAGCATAAATTGGAAAAATATTAAATAGACAAAACAAATATTAGTAAAAAAGCAACTTTTCATTTGTACTTTAAGGAAAAGAATCATGCATGAGGTCTATATATTTATAAACTCCATCTAAAAGGGCTTGAGCTTCAGCAATGCTTCCGATCAAGTTTGTGTCAACATTCAACGTTATGTGAGGTATATTTCGATATGTACAAATGGCAAATGTAATACCTAAAAATATTACAAATTTTAAACTGCTTATTCATTGTATGATTTGATGTTTAACCTGTTTTTCTAAAATTAGGGCACCACCCATATATATCTTCAACAACTAAACCATTAATTGAAATTTCAGAAGATGGTGCAGTTAAATTTGAGACTATAGTTGGAGGAGAGATTGTATGCTGAGCAAGGAATTCTTGATAAGTATTCGGAAAATAATTGAATGCTCCACTGAATAGATTTTGAGTCATCTAAAAATGTCTTTTAATTTTTTTCCTATTTAAAATTTATAAATACCAACCTCGGGTTCTCCAAATTCCTGAACATATTTTTTGAGAGAAGAAATGTGTTTTAAGGTCGTCATAATCATTTCTGGTTTATTTAGATCCGGAAGACTTAGTATCGGGCTATTCAAAAGCATAAATTTTACTGCATTTTTACAAATCTCACCTTTTTCATATTTTATAGAAACCATTGGGAAGTCTGTAAAACTACTACTATTTTCAATTATAGTTGTGACGTAAACTAAATCTTTTTCTGACATAGTATACGAATACTAAAAATAATAAAACCTGTGACAAATTTTCTAACCGAAAAAAATTTCTTACCTTTTGATAAAATTCCGACAAGCTTGAAACAATTGCTGTTTCAAAAATACAAGATAAGTTAGTCTTAAAATCAGTTCTTCTGTTTATGTTATTAACCTTATCCAACAAATCCTGGGAGTCGTTTTTGCCAACGCAAAAAAATTTTTTATTGCCGAGTTCCGCCCCAACTAATACATTTCGGTTAAACTTTAATAAATCGGAATTTACTAACAGCAATGGAATACCGCAATACCAATAAAAAACAGAAGAGACCATCTTTTTGACGTATGAATACAAACTTGGATTTTTTAAAGGCGCTAATTTCTTCAAATTTTTATTATCTGAGAAAGTTCCTAATAGCATTTTTATAAAATTTTCCTGATCACATAAGCAATGGGAAAACTTGAACATTACAGGATAGAGTTTGCACTGCTGAGTTGTGGTCCATTGAACTGGTTGCATTCCAATAAAGACCTGCCACAATGCTCTATTACGTTTTGGTAGAGGTAGTGCGTAGTATTCTTCCAAAAGCAAAAGTAGATCTACTTTATCTATAACTTCTTTGTCGGGTAGTATTCGTAATTTTTTAATGTATTTGTTAATATCTGTTGATTCATTCTCAATATAATAATATCTGTTCCAAGACCCAAGCGTACCAAAGAATTTTTCGCTTTTTGCTAGATTATATGCGCAATTATTAAAATGCTGTCTTATTCTTGTGTAAAATTCCTCTGCATCTCCCTTACAATTTACCAAAAACAACACAGGTACCACAGTTTGCTGTGGATATTTTTCGACGTATAAGGGATCTTGCCCATTTAAAAGCCCTTTAAATGGCTTTTTATACCACAAGATTAAAGTTTCTTTTACTATAAATTTAAATATCTTAGAACAAATTATAACCACATAAGTAAGCGGCAACAATACGGACCAATATTCAACAATCAACGTAAGAGAATATGGTATGTTTTTCCTTTGCGCCAAAATCTAAAAACATAATAATACATTTTATCATCTTCGTATTTAAAAAATGCTGTAATTAGTTTACCTTATATTTATAATAAATGTATATAACAGGAAAGCAAAATATTAGAAAAAGCAGAATAAGAGGAATAATAAATTTTTCAATATTTTCTATAATATGTATCACTGCTAATTTAATTTCCGGATCCATTTTTTTAAAACAAAATTTTACCAAATCGACGAAAAGTTAATACTGCTTATCTTTGCTTAACGCAATACATACCAATATAAAATTTTATAAACCAACAAATAACTGAAATTTTAATCAAACTGACACCAAGTGTTTAATAGATAAACATAGGATTGGTTATGATACATTTTTGTAAATTTAGTTTAAAAATTCACATTCTAAATGCACCAAATTAAATAGATAATTAATTTTTTATTTTGGAAATGATTGCAAATTTTCCAAATAATTTATTTTATTTTTGAAATAAAAACAATTTGCTATGACGTCATAACTCAAAAATAAAACTCGATAATAAAATGTCAGTTGCAGAAAAACTTATATTGCAAATATAACTAAATAAAGTTATAAATATAATCTGCACAAAACATATGGTATTTTTTCATTTACCCTGTACTTTGTACCATTACTAATCTGCTTTGTAAATTAATCTTGTTCATTTTCTTTCATCCCACATTCTTAATTTTTTTTTGTTTTCAAACAGTATTTTGCCTTTTATTACTTTTCCATTCTCTATTTTCTTCTTCTGAAATATACTGTCACTTTTCATCAAAATCATCAATTTTGAAAAATATTTGGTAGAAGATAAAATATTGTATAAATCATTTTTATATACCTGTGTTATCGAGTATATTCAAAGCAAGTTTTGGATTTTACTAGAGTCAAAATATTTGACTACGTCAATTTATTTTTTATTTTCTTCTAATTGATTTGTACCCCTAACATCAAACTGAAACTTTTTGAATACATTCATAACAGGCTGCTCAAACTATTACACCAAAAATATATTGGAAGCTATCATAAAATAATATTTTCTAATTTTTTGGTCAAAACTACAGAATTTAAGAAAATAAAATTTGATTTTTGAATTATTTTGCCCAAAAGTGCCTAATGCCTGATAGATCTAATGATATATTATAATAATTGTTAATATGATTAAAATATATTTTACTCCCCTTACAAAATTTATTATTTTGTCTTTCACAAATGTTTGCAAAAATATATTGTATTTGCATAATATACAAGTATTTGTAGATAATATCATTATTTATCTAGATTTTAGTAGTTTCTGCCACTGGCAGTAATATTACAGTGCAGTGAAATTAGTATTGTATTGTTACAAACATTCAATTACACACATCTACTAATTTAGAACTTTCTAACATTTTTTTCCAGCTGAACGACTACACTTGAATCAAAAACAACAATTTTGTTTTAATGTAATTTTAATTTTAAAGATTACCCGAAAAATCGCTATTCTATCTTTCTGTTACATAATTAACAAGAATATTTTCTTTACCTGGTTTAAGTAAAATAACGAAGTGTTAATTTCAAATTCTTGTAATTTTTGAAATTGCTTATTACGGCATCATACGTGAATCATCATCATTACGTAATAATAGGGTAAGAATTTAAAATTCTTCAATGCATTCTTCACTGCAAAACAAACTTGCGTTTATAATTTTTTATTAAAAAAATTTTTTTAAACATAACGAATATAATATAAGATATCACAGTATGCGGCGTAATTCTTAAATATTTTAATTTGTATAACTTTTTTTCAATTCTGAAACCACCCTAGTGTAAACGAGTTTCGTCATACCATAACGTCGTCAGCATATTCTTAATTGATGAACATAAAATTCATTAATAAAATTAATTAAATGCAATTTTCATTTCGTTAAATATAAAATCAGTCAAAAAATGAAGTAGCTGCTAAGGCTTTATTTAATATCAAAAATGAGGTTAGTAGATGTTGTATTAAAAAAAAAGACAAGGTTTTATAAAATAATATTTTATATTAATAGCGACACACTCTTTTGACGTTATAATAAAATATAATTTGGTGTGAGATTATTTATCATCGATAATATCGTTATACTTTCATTTCGATCTAAAAAAAGGATATTAGAATTGACCATCAAAGTTAAATTTATTAGTTTTTATAGAAACAATAAATTATAGTTGATAAGTTAAGTTGCATTTACCAACATTAGAATCAACGTGTGATTTCCTATATCATTAAAATGATTTTCTCAACTTTTTCAACATGATCATTAAATTGTAGAGAGTAAACACATAAATTATCTTTGTTACTGATCAGTAAATAAAGTTTAAAAATTACATAAAAATTAAACTTTTATCTAAATGAAATAAAGTACCAGTGTAATTTCTTCGTGGTGTAATAATGATTGGGGGCGTCTGACCTGTGAGCGATAGGTGCGACGCTATTCAATCTGATACAAACCTACGCTGGAACTAATAGGCTTCAACTTGCACTTTATCCATTTGCATTCTTCAACACTATATGGCCGTTGAACGCATTTTTCACTGTTCGTTTTTTGATGATAAATTTTATAGATTTGATTCGTTCTACTCAACGAGCAAGCTTTGCACCAATTAATCAATTCTCACATTGCTGCGTCGCCGTCGATCGATCCCATCGATTTATCTTCTAATAAATTCTAAAAATATATTTTTTGAAATCGTAATTCAAATTTGAAACCGACCGACCGCTCGGTAAGAAAGCGGTGTACCAACAATTGTTTTGGTTCCGTTCGGTAGAAAGAGTAAACTGGGTGTAGACCGCGTTTTGAAAAATGTAGCTTGTAAAATGTGTGAGGCAATAAGTTGCGCTAATAATATTGTAATGTTTACGTTAGAAGTCGATAATGATAATCGCTCTTCTTAGTTTTTTATAACTGTTTGGTCATGAGTTTGATGCATTCAGCGATGCATTTTGTTTAATTTTCAGTCACGCGAATAAAATTTTCATTAAAAATTTGTTCTTTATCCATATTTGAACTTAGAGCTCTTGTTAATTTCGCAATATTGGAAATATAATTACAACAAATTTTTAAAATTTTCTTGCTCATGCTAAACACAAAATTAGATTTATTTTATTTACCTAAATATTGGGTTAGTTTTTATCAATTTATTGCATTTGCATGATAGCACTACTTACAAGCAGGAGCAAACTAACTCTGATATTATATTGGTACGCAAATATTACATTAAAAGAAATTTATTGAAAATAAGGAGTCACGGTTATAACCAAAACAAAATAGTGAGGAGGATGAGCAAAAAACGGTTATTACATAGTAACAATGCGAGCAGTAACAAACAGTAGTTAAATGTTAATTTGATTCCTAAAACAGCTTTACAAAAAATTATACCATTCCAAGATAAAACTTTCTTCAAAATTATGGTAAAAATAAGTTTTATAAAATTATATCTCCAAATTTTTTCTAAAGTACTACCGGCCCTTCGTCGGAGTTCCACTAAGTTTTTAACATTAGGTAAGGGTTCCGTGGTCAAAATTAATTGGGAAACGCTGCACTAGAAAGGTATTTCAATTTACCTAAATTCGTGATCACATAAAATTTACATTATTTAATTTTTACTTTATCATACGAAGTCTGAAAAAGTATTGTAATCGTGCAGAAAAAAGAAATTGAGATTTTGATGAATTTAGTCATTTTGGGGTCCCAGAAGCTGAAAATCATAATTTCCAAAAAATGTCTGTATGCATGTATGTGTGTGTATGTAGGTGGTCAAATTTTGTGTGCGCTCTACCTCAAAAAGTAATAGGAATTTTTTAATTTTCAATAAAATCAAAATATTTTATATTCAACTAGCTACTACTACTTTCAGTTCATTAGGTAAAGTTGAAAGTTTTCCACCATGATAAAATCTTTTTTTTAAACACATTTACTGGAGTAATGGAAATAGTCTTATTGTAGGGCGATTGTTTATTGCACCAATAGTCAAATGGTCTGGTCATCTGACATGTAGATGGCACCGGGTTCGGTTAGAGTATAATATATTATTGTGTTCCAAAAATTCTTTTTTTTTAGTTTTAATTTTTATTGAATTTTGATATTTATTTTGTAAATTTTAAAATTTGTTTATTTGTCAATATTTGAATTGTTGTTTGTGCCAACAATTTTGTGTTGATACGAAGGTTTGTAATAATAATAACTAAAGCTTCTGCCAGGTCTGTCAAAGTAGACTTTCCAAAAATCTCCGTTAATTTTTATAATTTGCGTCTCAATTTTGAGATCATTTTCATTATTTTTTATTATTGAAGTTGGAAGCTTTGTCTATTTTTGAGACGATTTTGAAATGATTTGAATACGAAATTTGGAAAAGTTATTATAATTATGGAAGTTGATAATTAAAATTTGAATGGATTGGATATAATTAAAATTAAAAAGTGATTTTGATTTTAAAATTAATTTCAAATGGTAAAATTGGAAAAATAGTCAATTTGAAAAAAAACGAGTCTCATATTCAACCATTTAAAATTTTTGTTAAAAATAAATTATTTTATAAATTGAGACCACGAAGTCATCTCAATAAGTTGACTGCACCGATGGTCAATAAGTATAAGGTATTAGTTAAGGTATTTAATTTACAACTGCACTTTTGAATTATCTAATAAATTTATTTAAACGACAAAGAAATAAATTAAGGTGCTGCTATAGCGTACGGTCTACATACAAGTTTCAGCTACAATGTGCTGTCTACCATAAAATGATAGAGAGATCCACCCCCCTTCCTAGTAGCACACTTTGCTGAGCATAGGACCAGTCTTGGAAAATAGTTTTAGTGAGTACACCGTTTATCAAAACGGCTCGGAGCGGAGGATCGGTTCTGACAAGAGCAACGGCGGCAAATCTCGGATCCACTCTAAAATGTGGTTATTTATATAAAATATATATAATTACAATATTGGATCGTCTTGTATTTTAACAAAACAATTACCATAATTCAATGTATAAAAAGTATTTGCAATCATTATCATCACATTAATTTATGAATGCGAAGCGAATTAATTTTCGAAAGTTTTTAAATCTACAAAAAATTAAAATAAAATAAAATATTTTGAACTATTGGCGTTTTTTTTAGTTTAAACATTACAAGCAAGCCTTACATACTTACTAGTAAGTCTTTCACTTCAAGAGATTAAGTAATTATATCGGTGCAATCCGCATATGACCATCGGTGCAATGTACATGTCACCCTCTGTCAACCCCTTCCCCCCCAAATAAAAGATTAAGTTTTGAACATCGCTGTAGTCTACATACATCCTTATTGTTGTAAAATTTTTCATTAAAAAATTAACACTAATAGCACTTCAGCTACATCAGAAAACAGTTTATGGGCCTCTTACAAAAATTGAGACTTTGAACTTGCTCATTTTGTCCTTTTTGTCCTTTAGCCTTCATCTAAAGGATCTGGGGTTACATATTCCTTTCGTTTGGGCCAAATTTTACCCCAAATCTTTTGGTTGCCGTTTCGATCAGCAGTGATTACAGCTTAACGAAACTCAAAGAAAACCTTTTACTATAATGTGTTAAAAAGTGAATTCTGCAGATAACGATATTATAGTGACGTATCACTTGATTCAGATGAATCAGCCGGATTGTCATATAAAGCTCTCAACAAATTGTTAAGCATTTTAGGATTGAAGGCCAGTGCCTCCAGTTGAAAAAGAAGGCAGAAGAACCAAATTTAAATTATGTTCAAAGACAAAAAAAAATGTTTAACTTCGTTTTTTCACATTCGAGCCTACCAGGTGGTGAAAAATAAATTTGCAATCGGATTGCTAAGAAAAGTTTGGATGTAGCACATTTTTAATTATTATAACTTTCGCTTTTATTTTAAAGCTTATTTTGCGTTTTAGGCTCATATGATATTTTCCAAATAATGTAACAAATATAAATGCAAGAAATTCTGAAAATATTGCAAGTAAAAAATTACTGTCGTAATTGAATAGAATTTGTTCCACTGTAACAGTTGGGTAATTTTAGAAAATTTAATATTATTTCTAATATCAAAATTGTATTTTAGTATTCATATAAATGGGTTTGTGGTGCAACCATGTTGTAATTCTAACTAGTTGTGTAGACGTTTGGAAACTTCGAATGTAACATATACATATTACACTATATCGAACGTAGGTTGAATTAGGGTAAGGGATAAGGGATGAGTAGTAATAGTAGTATGGGATAGGTCCAGCAGCACGTGCGTGCTAACCACAATCTAACATCCTCCCACGCAACCCTTGGAACGTAAGGAAACAACACAACTACTATATCTAGCTTGGCCAATTATTCTTATAATTTCCACCACGGTTACTCTTACAAATTTGCGTAGTTTACGTATTAATAATTTTTTAAATGTGTTTACGTACGTTTATCGCACTAAATATAAAATAAATATACATCTGAAATGAAGGATAGAAAACCTGATTTAAAAATTGTCGGTCAGTTATTTCGGTTTTTTTAAAATTGGAAGCTATTTAACATTTTCAGAAAGCCGCTTGAGGGAATCAAAAAATTTTATATTAGTATGGTGTTAGAAATTAGTTTACTGTTTATAGTTTGATGTGCTAATGGAATAACAACTGAGGTGGAATAGTTGAAAGATCATGTCCATAAGGGAAGCTGTGGGATGGGGAAGCCCACACTAATAGCAGAGCACACACGCACAGACCGAGATCTGGAATGAAATCAATAATCCACATTACTAGTAGGAACAATGTACATCTGCACACGCATTACACATTCATACGTACAGCCATGGTTAAACCTTAAAGGTTTTAAGGGATTGGACTCGGTAGAGTCGTGAATAAGAAAAGACGTTGGTCAAGAACTTTTAATTGGTTTGAAATAAAAATAGGGTAAAATATAATTTGAACATTGTAATAAGTAAGTTACGCGTAATTATTTGACAACTATTGAAATAGCAAGTGGGGTAGAAATTCAAAGCTTTGTGGTAGATTAGGAAGTTGTGAGGAGTAGTGCTAATCAGTCCTTTATTTAAATAGTCCACTTATCCTTAACAATCCTTAGCAATTTTAATATTACTACGATGGTCATTTAATTGATTTTCTTTATCGAGTGCACGTAAAATTTCATAAATAATAAATAGGAGAGTTAAGGCGATGATTTATTCAGATAATAAAATTTGTAATATGAATATTATAAAAAAGATAAGTTCAATTTGGATGAAGAAAATTAAAGTAAGTAATATGGTATATTGTAATTATAATTTCAACTAACATAAATACAGGTTATACACAAAGATTCAATTAAAAACTAGTTATAGTAATAAAAAATTAATGAATATATTCTGCTTATAACGAACTCATCAATACGAGTTTAAATTTTTAAACATCTTTAATTACACGCCTTTGTTAGTAGTAGAACGATATACTACATACGTTAGTTCACCTGCTAATAATAAATGAATTCACATTATGCTACCTTTCCATCCATCTCATCACGCACATCACAATTCTTGTTATAAGTTCTGCTCTATACTTATTAGAATTACCCCTCTTAAATCAACAGACTAACACTTGTCCCAATAGTGTACACATCAAAATTGTATAATTTCACATTAATAACGAGCTATACGTATTGATTTTCTATCTTCTAATGTCTGCTGCGTGTATGTGTACATAATGGAAAACTTATAAAGTTATCCTACCCACTAATCGTTAACTCGTTAGACAAGCTTGTGTTTAACTAGAACTAAACTTTAAGTCGTGTTGTTAAACTAAATTATACAACTTAAATCGAACCACTACAATTTTTTTCCATATACCTACTCGTATGTATAATCTTTTACTTCTTCCTATATATCAAAATTGGCTCCGATAAAATACCCTATAATATGTGGATGTAGGTAATTTTACTTCAAAAAATGCGCATATTATAATAATATTTCATAAATATATTATTTCAATTTTAAATTACTACGGCTAGTTGAGATACATAAAATTTTTATATGGAAATTTTATCGAAGACACTTTCCCAAAATTTTTTAAAAATTTAAATAATAGTATACTAAATAATTAATTTAAGCAAAATTTAACAGGCAACGTTAAAGTATGTAATGTAAGTAAAAATAATAAGTTAAGTATAAATAGAAAAATATTCAGACATATTATCTTAATTCCAAAACATTCAAGATCGTTTTTACTAAAAGTCGACAACAACGTTTTTTAGTAAAATGAGTTATACATCTGTTCCATATTGTAATTAAATACCTCCGAATTAAATGCGATATCAGATTTTCATTGTTAAATTCGTGTTTATATTTCTCCAAGTTTCTCAAAACTAGACAACTACATACTTCTGAGTTTTACAAAACTAGAACTACGGATAGTTATCTATACATGCTCAGCTTATTATATAAAAATTAATTATATTCTTTCGGAAAATGATTGAAAACAAATTTTGGCCCGAATTTTGTTTTATACTTACATACTGGGAAAACTAAAATTAAGAAAGAAGAGGGTGGCAATTTTCTTTTAGGTGCTGTGAAAGTTCAAACTAAAAAATGTAAGATTTCTTTCTTTCTGCCTTTTCGAGTCCTATATTTTCTAATAACACCTAACACCATTATCGAATAAGGGTTCATTTTTTTTATTTTTTTCTATACTTACTGTTGCCTAGTCAAACTTTCTTACTGTAAAGCAAGGTAACCTTCTAGAAAACTTGCGTGTTTTTAAAGAAATCGTGCACCATTTTCCAATACGAGAGCATGTTTCATGCCTGTAGATCGAACTTAAAAAAATTTTTTTTTACATATGGAAGAAATGATATCTCCTATGGTCCTATGCAATATTATCAATGATTGGTAAAACATGGTTCAAGGCCGGAAAACGTACGACTTAAAATTTAATTTAATTAATATAAAATATAAATTTAAAATAAGGTATAAGTTATCCGAAAACAAAAAATCTTTAAAAATGGCTGAAAAAATGGAGTTGGGGCAGTAGAAGTAAACTGAATCCATAAAATTCGTTTTTGATATATACAAAATCAGGACACTTATTTTTTTTTTTTGCTGAACCTTTTAAGGACGGGGAAGTTAGGTCGAAATTGACCATTTTTTAGTAAACAATTTGTACATGAATCAATTAATTTTTCACGTAGCAATATCAAGTAAACATGTTGGGACACATACATATGTCCCAACCCAACCGGAACGGTAAGTTCAATACAATAAAATTTAGTTGAAACGACTTGAAGTTGTTTTTACGTAATTTGATGCTCTGAATACGAAATAGTTATTTATGTATCTAGGGCATTATGAAGATGTTTATGTCGAGGGCAACCAATTTAAAAGGGCGAGAGCCGCCAGGCCCGAGAGTTTTTAAGTTGCTCGAGAGCATAAACATCGGGTAATGCTCGTCATGCATACAACGTTTTATATTTCACTGCATTTGAAATTGTCAACATTTAAAAATTTTATAAATTTTGAATTTGATGATTGCTAAATTTAATTTTTTTTTTAATTTTTAATTGTCCAATTAGTGGATCTTTATTTGCAAGTTGTACTTTAAATTTTAAATAAAATTGTAAACAATAAAATAGTACATTTTTGAATTATATTATATAATTGCGAATGAGAGGGCATAATAAGCGGGCATTATGATTTATACGCCCTAGGGCATTATAGCCTGTTTAATATATCTCGTTGTCAAGGTATAAAAGACAAATAATGATTCAGTGTAATATAAATACATTATTACGTCTCTCAAACATCATCTTGGAAGTCATAAAGTTATAAAATTGAAAAAAATAATAACAATAAATTTGTCATTCAAATGCGATTTTCAAGATCATGTGCGCCTCCAAAAAATGTTTCGTAATCTTTTGGTTTTCAGCGCATCAAATTCATCATAAATCCGATTTTTCAAATAAAATGGCAACACTCCTTTGCATCAATAATTGTTACCATAAGCATCCCAACCTGATTACGGCCTATGTGGAAATTACGGAAATTTCTTGAAAATATTTCATAAAACCAACTGGGGGCCAGTATTTGTCCTCCAATTTTTATCAAGTGCAAGAAGATAATATTATAGATATTCCAATATGGAGAGTGGCAGCAACAAAGTATTTCTGAAATGATCAATCGTCAAAGAGCGCATCGCCAGTAATAATAAGAAGTATTCTTTTGACGGTTAAAATGTAAATTTGTTGGTTTTTATAACGAGTTTTTTGTTTTTAATTTTGTGCATAATTTGCTTGGGTAAGCTGTGGAGAAAAGCACAGCTTTTTGCCAAAGATGATTGTCTTGTGCCGTAGAGGAGAGAGTCGTCTTCAGTAGTTTGATGATTTTTAAATTGCGAATTTTAGTTTTTTGATTTTGTATTTGGCGAAGTAATACCTTAATATTTTGCATAAGTTGAGTTTTGATTTATTTGGAGTTTATTTGTCTCATATTTAAACAAAATTTTGAATATTTTTGGAAATAGTTTATAATCTATTTGGATAGATAAATTGAATAGGATTAAAAGGATTAGAAGTTAAAATTGTAGTGGGGATCAAAAATTAAATTAGATAGCATTCGCATGTTATCTTTCAATTTTAACTTTCACATTTTATGCTCGCAAATTTGTTTGAAATTAGAATTTAATTTGGTTTTGCAATTACACAAAAAATTGGAAATTTTGTTTCAGTTTGATTTTCAGCGTTCCCAATTTGATACTTTGGATTTTGGAAATCTCCAACTGGTCTGGCTAATCAAATTTTTTTTGACAAAACAAAAAAAAGAGTATTTTTCTTGGATAAAGTATTTGTAAAAAATTAGAACCCGGAAAATACAGCAAAATGCACGGATTGTTTTCAGTTTTAAAATTACAATTTTAAAATAATAACTTACTTATTTTTGTTTTATCAGATCAGAAAATCCGGCTAATTGACTGAACGTCAGTAATGAATTATACAACCATTTAATTTAATTTTTTTAAATTAAATGCTTTTATATTTAAATTAAATTACTGAATTAAATTACTCAATTAAACTGGATGTTAAAATTAGCCAACTTTAATATGTAGATTCGGTGAAATTTTCAAGTCGATGTGGGTTCCAAGTTTTTTTTAATAACTTTGATACGGGGCATAAATTTCTTTATCGCCTTAAAAGCCGTCTGTTTAAAGCTTAAAAATTAAAATTAAGTTTAAGATTATTTATCATCGTCATTAGAATTTCAACTTTGAAAGAAGTTGATGGTATTGTTTTTGTTTACTTTTTAAGTTGTAGTTTTTGTTAATATTTATTCCAATCACTACATTTAATGCAATCTTACAGGTTTTCTACAACCGGAACACACGGGAACGCCGTCCGGACATTAAAAACATATAAGGGGAGATAATATCAGTCCCCTCTGTAATGAAAATACTTTTCCATCGCTGATTTTGAAAGCATTTCGGAAGCTTACTTGTGCAATGAAAGTTCCGTGCTATGCTATTTTAATATTAATAATGATCAATTGCGGTTGGGGTTATGAGCAATATTATTGAAAGCAAGAGATTTAATATAAAAATTAATAGTTACAATAATTTTAATAAGTACCTGAATTACCTTTATCTTTCATATGCTAGACTTCCCTGATTGACTAATGTTAAGTATTATGTTGCGACTTAACTATTGCGGCTTGTTCCGAAAAACCTGATGCACTTTTGATTTATTTATATTATCAAGCTATCCAAATACGTAGAATTTTGCTTTTCAGGGATTGAAGATTATACAATACCCTTAGAATGAAACCGGAACAATCTGGAGAAAAAGAACTTTCTTAAGACCGAAAAATTGTAAAACCATCATTGATCTCCCCTGCTCCAATTTTTACTTAAAAATCTTTAATTTGAAAAGTTTTCCTTGTATTTAACATACAAGATATTTTACTTATTGTTAGAAAATAAAAAAATTGTTGCATTTTAGTTGTTGAAGGTAAGGAAAGAATAAGTGAAAGCATGAATGGTCCGATTTTCATGGCATTTTATTTTACTGATTTTTCTTCAAAATTATTTTAAAATGGTGTTTTTGAATTCAAAATTTGTCAAATCCAGTTAACAATTTTTGCAATTGCTTCAAGTATATAATTTGTTAAATCTTTAATGATATGGTTACTATCAAGTTTCAGTACATAAACAACAAATCAATAGATTTAAGATTATGTTAAAATTCTTTCCAGTTTAATTATTTATTTATTAAGTTGTTTTATTATCTTATATTACTTACATAATTATTATGTATTATTTATAATTGTTGATTACTTAGATTACCTAGGAATTATAATGTACAATGAGTAGGTACTGTTATAGGTAAACTTTACCGGTAAAATCCTTAAATAGTTTTTATAAATATTAATTTATAATAATAATTCTTACGTAAGATTAACAAAGTACATAGCACTTTGAAGTAAGGCCTATCCAACAATGTAAAGACATAGTATAAATTAGTTTATGGGATTGATAATATTTATTGAATTAACTAGTCAAGATATAAACACAAAACACATACATAATAATCAAGTAAAGCTAGTGATAAGTTGAAGACTTCAATACTAACGAATACAAAATAAAAACTAAAATGTAATAAATGAAAAATTTCCCGAAAGAGACATTTAGTCAACGGAAAAAACTTTATTAGTTTAAAACAAATTCCTTGACTGTCTACGTGACAAAACTACATGACTGTCACGATTGATTCAAATTTTGTTTAGTTAAATTCGAAAACCAACAATCGCAGCAGTGGTTAAGTTACAAAAAAGATTGGAACGCTACAAATTGAACTTCATACCGTTACAATTCATTGTGTTACGTTTAGCACTGAGATGAAAATTTAGTAGTAAATTTAGTGGTTAACCTATCTTAATATTCATCAATAATCTTGTTCCTAATTAAACTTATAAGTATTAATAGTTTGTAATTCTATTATTATAATTAAGTGAATGTTGAATTTCGAAAGTGTCATTTGGACAATTTTCAAGGTGCGGTCACCGATAACTGAAGATTGACTTCGCCAAAGACCAAAGCCAAAGTGATTTTACTAGGGAAATGGAATTACTAGGGTGGTTTCCCATTACCTTCCCTATAACCACAATGCTTTTTTAGGATTTTTTGTTTTGTATTTTTGAATAATAAATTATTGATTGAACTTTTATTTCAATTTAATTTTTTGTTAATATCTGTAGTAAGTATATTTTATTTAATTAAATTAAGACTTGCAAATTGCAGATTATAGTAAGGATATGTTGACTATCAATTTTGATGATCTGCAACACAAAGTGGACCACACATTGTTTTAAACTAATAACAATAGTCGGCGCTTGAAAATTAAAAACTATACAAGAACCGCCACAGCATGACTCCTCACGCACTCATTAGCAACGTCAAATGTGTGTTCTTTCATAATCATCGCCGATAGTCGATAAATTTCAAGCATATAAGTTATCAAATCTAAAAAAAAAATCCGCTAAATACCGACAGAATTGTAAACAAAAATCTTAGTTATTTAAAATTTAGTTGTAGTACAGCACAACTTGTGTGTACAGTACAAGAAACGGTATAATAATACGTGCAGGGCAAAAAGTGGAAGTTTTTTTAGAAAAAGGTAGCAAGTTGTTTTTTGTATGTTGTATGTTCATATGTTTTGTAGAATATATTGCACGTAGAAAATAAAAAGCAGAAACATGTTCTAAATGGGAACTACATCATGTAAAAGCATAATAGCTATTTAGTTACAGGAAAATAATTAGAAAAGGTAATAATAGTGTTGTGTAAATTAGATTCGTCTGCAAAAATAAATCAGAAATGATTCTGATAGAATGCCAGTGATTTAAAAAAGTTGCCGTACCTATACCGTAGTTAACAACTTTTGAGGTTCGTGTAAACCTTGCATCTTGAACACAAACAAAACGAATGTTATGTAAATAGTAAAATAGAATAGATAAATTTAATCCATAGATTTATTTGGAGAGAAGCTTATGGAGCGAAAGCTCTCAAGTAGCAACAGAAAATTGTATTTAGAGCTTTCTTCGATTTTTTAATCAAGCTAAATTTCCGAATGCTTTCTATGTATTTGTATAAGCGATTCTCCCCCTTTCAACACAAACTCTATGGTACACCACTGATGCAAATAGTGCATAATAATATAAGAATAAAATAAATTAGTGATTTGTGAAATAATTTATTGATTTGTGTGTACATAATATGTTTAGCTCTTGTAGCATAATATTAATTAACCTGTGTACTTATTGTAAAAGATAATTAAATTTTAAATTATAATCTTTTAATACGTTTGTTTTAATTTAAAATCTGTAAACATTTACTTGTTACTTTTTACCACCAGGAAATTTATTTAAAGTTTGTAAAACGTGCCACGTATTCCTTTTACACACAGGCTTAGTTTCGTTTTGATTAAAAGCTTAATTAAGAAAAAACTTTCTTAGAAGTTTTGAAAATTTTATTAAAATTAGCTTGTACTAGGTAATTTTAAATAAATTGCGAACACAATATTAAAATTGCAAATGTTTAATTACACATTCCTACTCGTATCTCGTTGAAAATTGTCAAAACCATATTGAAGATTTTAATTTGCAAATTCCATGTAAACCACGTACATGCATGACAAATGTAGAACTTAATTTAAAACGCTTAGAAAAACATTGGATCATAGTGGTGTTGTTGGTTCAATAATTTCTTATTCGCAGAGCCAATGATTTTCTACTTTATATGAAGCATTTAGAGCATAAATGTGAGAAATTAGTTTTTCTTCGCGAGTTGCAACCAAATCGTGTAATAAATAGTTGGCTTCAAAGCAGAAACAATACATTCAATTTTATTTTTCAACCATTTTTATCCAACACCACACGGGCTTACGTAATTTGAAATATAAATTCACGTACGAAATAAATTTTTTCTATTATAAAAGTTAGAGAAATAACTTCGATAAATTACTTCTTCTTATTAGGAAAAGTTTAAAAAATTTCATTTAAGTTAGAAATAAATTTAAGAGTGAATGTTGCCTGGAGGATCGGATATCTTAACAAATCTTAATTCACATTCGCACAAACTAACGAGTAACATTTTCTCTTGAGCATTCATTATAGTCTGATATCTCGGAATAGTTAATTACCGAACCAAAGCTTAATTCATATTAAAATCGTAAAATATGCATTAATCTTGAAGCCCAAACAAAGTTTTATGAAGTCTGTGTGATAAAATCGAGGCGAATAATAAAATTGTGCGTTGAATCGAGAAGCTTTATATACACGACGGAGATTTTTGTGCGTGCTCCTTAATTTCCTCTCGAATACGTGAAGATGTTGATTCTAAAACGGTGGAGGAGATGTAAAAATAAAGGGTTAAAATAAAATTTAAAAAATCGAACTTGGCTCTACGCCTTTCTCTATCCAATTTGCCAATCGTTGAATCCGCGTCGTTTTGAATTTGATGGTCACCGTGGAAAATTCACCATTGTGTGTATATGTCTTCGGAGCTTACACCTTGGGGGTTCGATTAGAAAATCTCGTTAATGTTGGTGTTAAAGAATAAACTGTTTTAGTATCGCTGTTTGAAAAGTAAGCAAGAGGTTGCAATCATTAATAATATAGAATTATTACTGGTACATTATTCGCAAAGTATTGGGGAGTTTAATGTAACGTGTTCTTCTTTCCTCTGAATACGTATACACGGGGTTAATTTCCCTTTCTTGCAACTAACTTCCTCTACTTTCAAATTCTTTACTTCCACTCTACTTACCTTTAGGCTGATTTAACTTTAACGATGTTATTAATATATGTAAGTTTTAAATTACCTTTTTTATTATTGTAAGTTTCAAGTTTAGAACCATCAATTTTAAAAATCTTTTAAAAATATTTTGGAGAACATCCCTAATATAAAGCTGCTTTATTTTTTATTTAAAGAAAAGCCCTACTTGGAGTTTCATAATTCTTTATAAAAAGAAAAATTTCAACTTTGTAAAGAAATTCAGTTAAGTTTGCGCAATTTGACTGGTAGATAAGTTTTAACTTATTTTTCATATCCACACGTGCATTGTTCTACATAAAGCCAAAGTAAGAACAAAATTACATGACTGAAGAATATATACGACCTCATTGTAATCGTGCTCAGGTAATTTGTTGGACTGCACGCTTCAGTGCGGGTCTCACCATCAGAAATGCTTCAGAAACTGTCTCCGTCCGATGATGTATAACTGGAGCTTGTAAAATATAGCATAGACACATACACACGAAAAAAATATAAAATTCTAACTTTTGCAAAATACACTACATGTGATACAATAGCAGCATATTGAACGACATTTTCCAAGTCCAAACGGAAAATTGAGTTTTTTTTTAAATATCGCGATGCTTACGGTTTTTTTCCATCCAATAATAGCTTCGTATTTACACGTTATTGCGATTAAATGAAGTTTAAAATCAATCAAAATTTTCAAAAAAAGATCTATAGATGCTGCTGAGTACAGAATTCACTTTATCGCAATCCTCGGGCTTGCAATCACATTTTTAATTCTTTTTTTAATTTTATTATTTGCCATATTTTTATTTTCAACTTAAAATTTTAACAATGAACAGCAGTAGCAAAATAACTGCTTTAAATAAATAGTGTGATAACGTAGTAAAATTTTGATGACTGAAAATTGAAATTTGCCTAAAGGTAATGTTAAATAATATTTATTACATCAAGCATCAATCAAGTCTTGCACTTAAAAGTCCCTAATGCCGAACCGGTAGTTTTATTAACCATTTAAGGTGAACAACAATTTGTTAGCTTTTAAAATTTTAAACAAATCATTTTTTTTTTATATAAATTGAAGAATCAAATAACATTCTAAAAGTTCTTATAAATTTCTCACTTTAATTTAGTTCGGATGTGTTTTGGTCATTAAATTTTTTTTATGGTTTCATTTCATCCAGTCAACGGGAACTAAAAAATTATTCTCAATAACATTTTGGAAAGCATAAATTCGGGTAAGAGTAGTCCCAATAATGCTTTAATTATTGTTAATTATTGCGGCCGGAAGGGTCTAAGTCTGCCAATAATGTCAACTGAATAACCGCGTTAGATTTGAAAAGGTGTTAAAGAGTATTTCATATCCCCAGACTCTTCGGATTTACATATTTTATACTTTATGTTTTTAACATAATTGTTAATATAATATATTATAAACAGAGTGTTTGTGGCTTTGATCGAATGATCTTTTTTTTTTCTTTCTGGGTTCGTTTGAACCCAGTCAAAGCTTTTTGGCACCGAAAAGTAGCAATTGCTATCGCAATATGAAATACAAATGCAGATGGTTTGAAAATAATAAAGATCATGTTAACTCAGAACAAGACTAGAGTTTCAACATTACCCATAGCAGGGGCCGCTCTAGCCTTTACGCCGCCCCGGACAAAAACACAAATTTCCGCCCCTTTATGGGGTTAGTGAGCTTTTTTTTTTAGTTTTTTTGATCTTTATGCCACATAACGCCGTTATTTACGTTTCCCGAGACGTCACGTCTCTGGAAATTTCATTAATATTTCAATTTGTCACGTCAACAGCCAAAATGCCGCCCTTTAGATTTGCCGCCCCGGACAAATGTCCGGGTTGTCCGCCGCCTACAGCGAGCCCTGCCCATAGAAAAATTTGTCTCATCGCCATCGGTTGAATTTTTGAAAAAAATGTTGAAAGCATTTTTCATAACTTGAAGAAGCACATACCACGCTTGGCGCCGCGCGTGCAGTGAAGAGAGTATGAAAGACACGAAGAATATTTTTTTTGTCAAATGAAAATCCGCACCTTGCCACAATGCCACAATCTTAAATTTTTAATATTATTAACAGAACAAATGAATTACAATGTTTTTAAATGCCTTTTGTTTATCTCGTTTCTTTCCTGATAATTTCCTATTTGTAAGCATTTTCACCAATAAAACGCATAAAAAATTAAAATATAGAATTAAAAGTTGCAGCAAGAGCAGGAGAATATTCCAAAAACCTATTCACTAAAACTTGCCTTCCAAACCCTGAACCAAGAGGTTGAGATCTCAGTCGCAAAGGTCAATTGTCTTCTTCTTATAACATTTTTGATATCTGTTTTGATACCATTAATGTACCAAGTTTACACTTGGAATAGAAACCTCTAGTAGGATGCTAATCTCACTAGATGCATATAGCCCATAAGCTCAAATTTGGACTTTATATCACAGCAGTGTAGTCGGCACGACCAAGCATTTAACCGCGGTTTCCCGCTTTGTAGCTCGTCGATTTACACCACACTGCTGGTTCTGACAAAGATCAATTGTCGCCGGGGCCAATTGTTGTCTTAAGGCCAAATCAAAGGTCAATTGTCGGGAGGCCCATAATTGTCAGGCAATTGGGGCAACAAATCATTGGGAGTTTTCAAAAATGTCAAATATTACCATCATTAGCTAACAGTGCAACCAATCTTCGGCAGTTTGACGAAATTATCTGCTTCCAATGCCCTTCAGTTCGGAAAATTCGCTTATTATTCCAATAAATATCGATAATCTACTTCTAAAGATAATCAATAAAAATACGGCCGTAAATCTTTTAAAATAATAAAATCTACAATGTAATTTAGGCAGAACATCAATCGAAATTACTCAGAATTAAACAAAATTACACAATTGAAATTACACAAAAACTAGAAACTGGAAAATAACTAAATTTTTTTAATGACAAGTGGAATCAACATCTCTGACGGTTCTGAAAATTTTTCAGGAAATCTCTAACCAGGATAGAAAAATAAACAGCTGATAATAAAAAAGTTCCAGTTTGCATTGGGTTAGAATGAAAGATTAAGATTAAAAATTCCAACAAAATTGGTACTACAAATCTTGAACTCATCAAATCAACCTATCCCACAAGAATAAACATCCCCAAACTGCAATATATGACACCAATAATCATTATGGTTTTGACCCTGAAGTAGAAACTAGGGCTGAAAATTTTGAATATTCGAATATTCAAGCTTCCAGTTCTGTTTGCAACTTAATTTCAGTGTACTTTTGAATGCATTTTGCTAATTCCTACTGATCAAATGAGAACTTCGTGTGCACTTAACACACCAATTACAACTAAAACTGAAAGGTTTGAGTATTGGAATATTCAAAACTGTCATCACTTTGTTACCTTCTAGTAAGATTAGATTGAACTTGAACTTAACATCACAACTAAGTCTAAATTTATAAAGTAGGCCAAAGAAGTTAGGCCTCCAAGTTCACGAAATATTGGGACCCCTCTGAAGCCCAAACGGAGCTCTAAGTTTAAGATCTCTTACAACTTACCGGCCCTTGACCTCAAAAATTCAGTCAGGCGGTAATTAAAGCATATTAAAAGTCGAAGATTATAAATATAGAAAAATAAAATAACTTTGATTTTTACGCCAACGATTGAAGCATTACGCTTACGGCGTCGTACCCCAATTTCGTCTTCGTGTGATATAGACGTCATATTCACATTCATTGTACAATCAAACCCACATCCTTGCATCCCCCCTCTTTAATCTATATTGATACAAAAAATCTATATTAAATGTAAAATCATAATATAAGATGTGGAAACTGTAATTTAGTGCCAACTGAAAACTAATAGATCCATTTAAAATTATTTTTGAAAAGGTATATTTCAAAATGTATTTCAAAAAGTTGATAATTTTAAAAATTGATAAAATTAAAATTTTTCCCTAAATTTAAATTTTGAATTTAAAATTTTTTTAAAAAACTTTTCCTTTCAGACCACATGTCTGTACTCTCTCTTCCCCACCGTTGACTTGTAAACGATCCTTTATAGCATTTTGTATTAATTTATTTAGGGCCAATTTTACAATAAAAGTTAACAGGGCATTAAAATGTAAAAGACGACTTAAAAAAACTGATGATTTTTATTGGTCTGTTATGTCTTAAGTCGCCTTTTAAATTTTAAAGCCCTATTAACCTTTATTATGAAATTGGGCCTTATAATATTTATTTGCATAGCTTTAAAAAATGGAGAGAAATAATTTTCAGTTTTTGATGTAGACTTTTTTCTTCAATGAAGAAAAGATATTCACAGGTAGCTAAAATTATACACAATTTTCTATAAATCTTTCCATAAAATGACGATTTATTTAGTCAACTTTCAGAATTGATCATTTATAACACTTCTACAAAGAAATGGATATCTTCTAAGTCTAAAATTTGGGTGACAATGGTAAAAATTCAGCAGATTGTTTTCTTTGGCATTCTTTTTTACTTTTTCTGTTCTTACCTCCGAAGTACAAAAACGTATAATATGGTTTTAAAAGAGTCAACTTCAAAAGGGTTACAAAAAATATTATAATCAACTTTGAAAACTATAATCTAGGGGTCTACTAAGTGTTGCCATACCGCAATTCACATTGACTTATGTGTATCGAAGAAAATTTTTTAAAACATGCAATTAGCTATTTTTATTTTATAAAATTTCAGAACACTTTCCGATACTAAACTAATAAAAAATGTTAAAAACACTTATTTTCTTATAATAACAAATGATAACAAGGCCAAGGTTTTATAATAAAATAAATTTATCCCGCCGATAACCGTGAGGTTTAGATTTTATTAATAACACATCAGGAAAATACTTCTTGCTTGATGCAGCATTATTTCTCAAAAAGGTTAAAAACCCGTGAATATACTTACATATTTTAATAAAAAATAAAAAATGTATGAATTTTATACAGGATTTGCGTGAGAACTCGTAATATGAATTGAGTTGTTAACAAATGTGTGTATTTAAGTACTTAATAATTCTTTATGACATATAAATTTTAAAGTACGTAACTGATTGATACAATTTGATATACATATGTATACACTACATTGTATGTATAGTACTATATAATAGTATGTACGTCATAATATATATCATGTACATACATAATATGTAATATAATGAATGAAGTTCCGTCTATCCAGTACTTCCTCTGTAATACTGTAATTGAAGACATAACTATGTAACTATAATCAATCAATCTATCAATCAAAACTATTATTGCAATGTTTAGTTGTTAACCTAAGTTCCTAGTTATATTATTCTTTGAGTTAATAATTCCGTGACAAATTATAAGAGAATCGATCTATTCGATACTTTAAAATCATTTTATATTGCTTTTGAGGTAATATTTCATTTGAATTTTTAACTTTCCTAATTGACGCTGTACGCTTTGGTAACAAAAAACCATTAAAATTTTAGACGAAAATCAAGTTTATAGTGCGCGGTTCCAAATTGTGCCCATCACTCTGCCTCTGAAGGCCGAGCAGTAGCCTCTCAGAGGTAGCCAATAAGATTCCATATTAATAACTAACATAATATGAAAAATAAATTTGAAAGAAATACGTCAAAACAGATTAAATGAAAACGTGCATATAATTGCAAACTAATTATTATATCAATTAAAAATGTCGACCGCAAGAAGATTAACTAAAAAAAATATTAATTCTATACACGATTAAAGTTGTTTTCTCAATTAAACTATTTGATTGTGAAAATCCTACTTTCACATCGATTATCTATCTATTAAACCAATTCTAAGAGGAAGAGCATTTATTGCATTACCTACATGCACGCGTGAACTAATCACGAGGGCTTTTTGTATTGCCTCGCCTGCCTTTTGTCCAAAGCCTGAAATACAACAATGTTTTGTCGTAGGTGGTTATGCCCGCAGCAAGTACGAAACGTGTTTGTTACTTTTATATATCAAGAGGTTACCATTTTAAAGGTTGATCTACTTTTTCCGAACTATAAATTTCTATTTAAAGCTTCGTCGTAATTACAGTGATACTAATTTTATATAACCCATTCTTTAAACTAATCCAAACATTACTGCGATGTTAAAAAAGCCTAAATACGTACGATTTTCGAGTTGAACTACCTCTTATTTTCTTTTTCATTGTTGCAAAATTTCTTCATCATGCATCGTACACTTTTTGGATTAGGTAATACATGTAATTGATTTTATTTTAACTCCCTCCGGGCTCAACGAATTGTTTTAGTGTTTTATTGTTTGTAAGAAAAAAAAGGAGACTTTGTTAATTTATTGTATTATATTCGCAAATGGGAAGGATGCTAGTTCAATTGAATTCAATTTGGGTCATTGAAGAACGTGTTATTGCTTATTATTTGTTTTCTTTTAAATTCAAGGGCTTCTTTCTATCTTTTAATAGTTAATTATGGTGACTACTTTGTATTGTATTTTTAAGTTATTGATATCAACGCATACCGGGGTTTTTCAATATTATTTAATTACGTGCAGCTTTTTAAAATTTTTTCTCCTTTCGATCAATATCAATATTAATATTTAAATGTTTTATTATAGGCAAAGTTACAATATTAATAAATTGATAAACCCAATAAAATACCTGTGGTGAGTTTTGTGTGAACTATATCAGTAATTTCTCAAAAAAAAATTTCACTATTTGAAACGTGATTGATTATACCATTGTATTAGATTTTTAAAATTGTACATTGAGAATAATTTAGTAGCATACATGAACAAACTAGTAATTGTATAGTATTAAATTTCAAAAGCAAATTTGCCATATTACGATTACATTTATAAAGGTCAGAACCGATCATGCAAAATTATATTCATTTTGTTTTGTATATTGTTACTATTTCTTCAAACTCTAATTCTATCCATAATTATGTTAAATGTTTATAACAATATTAGCCGAACCTAACTATGTAGATATAGTGTATAGGGTAACTGGAGGACAGATGGCCCCGGAGGACAAACCGACAGACGCCACTGTTTAGAATTAACAAAATACGTCTATTAAAAAAAGAAGAAATTTGGTTAGTGGTTCATTAGAGTATAACATACAACGTTAAAATAAATTTTAATTGCTTATTTTTAAAGTTAAAAGACTTTTATCAAGCGTTTTTCAGGGTTTACTATGTATGGTTTGTCATGGAGAGGCACTAATCAGCAAACGGACGCTATATTTTTTATTGTATAGCTTGTCTTGTTTTTTGCTTTACTTGACAAGGTTGTCATCAAATACATTGCGTAAACCTTGTGAGAAGGTTTTAGATACTACGTATACTAGCTGGCAAGCCAACAACTAGCAAGCGACAATCCAACAACTAGCAAACGACAAGTTGCGACAGCAAGCTTACATGTTATCTGGGATGGTAAGTTAGTAATTATAACATCTTGATGTTAAAAATAGATAATAGCTGTAATAAAGCTATTTCTTAGCTTTCTAGTGCTAGTTGAAAAACCTGTGTTCGATTTTAATTAGTATACCTGCATTAAAAAGACTCCTCTTTTCTTCTTTGACGTCCACATCAGCATCAGTATTGTTTTCGCTTATATCATCTTCTGCATTTGAGTATTGCAACGTAAGAACTTTGTTTAATGGAATATTTATATCTAGCTCTCAAAACCGTTTGATAATAGACAGAGTTAGCTACTTCATGTAAATAACATCTTTCAACAAATAGATCAACAACTGAAAGAAAGAAGCCCAATTTAAAGTATTTATTTTTTGAAAACTAAATTCTGCATCTGCTGGGGTGACGAGCAGTACGATCAAGCTTGCTCGAGAGAGATGTTTGTCTGGATTGCAACCAGAAAGGCCAATCAGCAGCAGATTATGCCGTGCTGAAAATATCAGATGTACAAGTATGAAATTCGAATTTGAGAAACAGAAGACGCACCAATGAAGAATGTGGTATAAAAATTTAACTTATACGGCATGTTGTTGCGTCAAAAACAAGTGTCAAACGTGCAAAAATGATAAATTGACAAAATGTTGTTTTGCAGTGTTCAATATGTCGATAGTTGCGCCAAATAAAGAGCATTCGCGGAGAGTACTAAATATTTGTTTTATATTTGAAGAAAACTACTGCCGAATCACACCCATTGCTTTGAGAATAAGCTTACGGTGAACATGCTCCATCGCAAGATACATGTCAACGATAGGTTCCATTCACATTGACCGCAAGATTGAATTGCTTTAGCAGGAAGACGATGCTCTGTATTTGGTGGGATCAGCAGAGTGTGGCCTATTATGAGCTGTTAAAGCCTGATAAAACAATTAATACCAAACGCTACTAACAAAATTAATCGATTTAAATCGTTCGCTGCATAAAAATATACCAAAATATCAAAAAGGCAACGCCAGGTCATTTTTCTCCATGAAAGTGCTTCATCACATACGAAAAAGCAGTTCGCGATGGAATCACTCAATTGAGAAGTGTTAGCTCGTGCGGATTACTTTTGTTGCAGAAGTAGCATCACAATGTGACCCAGCCCACCGAAAGTAACCTCCTGTATTTAATATAGGTATCTGAAATGTAAGCCAGATATTATTATTAGCTAATAATGCTATGACATCTACGGTTAGCAGGTGAAATTTTTGTTATCACAATAACCGAGGCCTCAATGAAGAATGAAGATCGTGGTTTAAACCAAAGGTCGCAAACTTTTTTCATTAGAGGCCAAAAAACGTAAACACTTTTACGGAGAGCCAGAATCCAAAATAAAATACAACTTCTTAACCTTTAACAGGCAAGGCCCGGTCACCGGTGGCCGGAGCACATGCTTTAATATACGACAAGAAAATAGCCTTGCGTGTTAAAGGTTAATTTTCGTAAACGGCTAAGCTACGAAAGTTGTGTTGTTAAAGTTGTTTCACATGGTAAATTAAGAGATAACCGTAATGTAACATTTTTTATTTTTGCTTTAAAAAATTGTTCAACATCTTAAGAATAATGTGTAAAATTTTCATGCCGATATTTGTAGTATTTTTCTAGTTATAGGGCTTCGATCTGGTCAGGATGTATGTAATATCAGGAAAATCCTTCATCACGCCATAGCCAATGCAATGTAATTAACAAAAACATTTTTTCATTATTTTTGGATTGACCCAATTGCCAAAATCACCTAAACAATCGGACCATTCACGAGAAACAAAGTTATATGTACGTAAAGCCGCGTAACTCCTGAAAACATAATTATTTTTTAATAAAATTTTATATGTAAACTAAGAATGGTAGTTATTAATAAATATCAAAAAATTTCAAAAATCGCATTTGTAGGTTTCCCAGAATTAATTTTCAAAGTTCACATTGATTTTCGCTAGCTCACATTAGGGTAACCCCTTAAACAAGTGCTGCAATTCCAAAATTGCCTGAATATGGGGCGCTACTATTTCGTTTAAGTAATGACTTAGGTGTAACCTTCACGTAGTATAAGTATGAAGCAAAACAAAATTTCATACGTTTGAGCCAGCCTTGTTAGTGACTATTGCATGTGGGTCGCGTTTGAAAAACGGACGACTTCGCCCACGCTTCTTCTGACACGCGAAGCAATGACCAACAGACAGGCGGGTGGCAGCAATTTTTGTAGTTTTATCTACGTATCTGTTTTACACCTGTTTGTTCCGACGATTCTGTTAATAGCTATTAACGTATAAGCGATAGAAAGTAAGCCATATCAGATTTAGCAATATATCAGAACGAGCGATAGCGAATGACGTTATGCATTTTTCATCCAACACGGGTCCTTTCCAAAATAAAGATATAAATGATAAGTAACAAAAATACCACTTTTAAAATAAACAGTAATTTATTAAGTATACTTATTAAAGCATGTGACATCATTATATAAAGATAAAGCAAGATAAAGTTAGCAGAATTGTAATCTAATCAGCTAATACGTCACCAGACTGCCGAAGCTAGGCGTATGAAATAAAAGTAATATCGAAGCGAAAGGTAAATTTACATAAGCAAATAATAGCAACACGGCAAAAATACATATATACGTTGTTATGACTAGTGATATCGTGGTTACTTAATATCCCACCGCCAATTGCACATTTTCCCTGTCTATAATTTACCGTATATGCTATACTTTCGATAGTGTTGGATGAAAAATATATTTCCGAGGGCCATACACTACTACTTTAGAATGGACATTGGCGGGCCGGATTAAAACTCTTTGGGGGCCGGAGATGGCCCTCGGGCTGTACTTTGCCCATTCCTAATTTAGCCCTTGATAAAGCATACCAGAATTCTTTCTCACAAGGTGTTGGTAATATCTTTGTTGTATTAAAAGTGCCATAATAACTTCTCTGTAATTGAAGTGTATACACTTTGTTGTTTATCAGTGGGAAACTTCAACATGCTCATTGCTCACTATAAACATAGGAGCGAAGGATTTTGATTATTAAATTAAAATATGGTCCATCTCCGTAAATGAAGATAATATCATCTTTCCTATTGTATTCGTGGATGTACAAAATGATGCAGCATACAATGAATAAAAAATCTTAGACGAATTAATTACGTCCACACATAGAAATTTGTCAGTTTATTTATTAATGCTGCATAATAAATACTGATATCCTTAGCAAATAAATAAGGTGGTGGGTATATCTAACCATATTGATTTTATTACATATTGATAAATTGTATTGTGCTCACCCTATTCTATCCCTCGCATATTTAACCTAATATGTAAGTTATAAAATTAGGCTATTTATATCAATAAATCCATTTTATTTACACTTATTTAAGTGTTTATTTGTCAAGTGACCAGAGCTAGGGAGCGGCACCCCCAGTGTTAGATAAAGACCGATTATCAGATCTCGATGGAGCGATAACAAGCACATAACATCATTTATTCCCTCCGGATCTCTTAACATCGCTCTCCTTTTCCTCTATTTCACGTTCTATTACTCAAATCCAATTTTTTTCTCGTAAATAAGTTCATCACTATATAGTACTATATACCTAAGCCGTATATTTATATCGATTTATTTAAGCAAAAATTTTCGCCGTTATTACGAGCATTATTTGCCATACTATTAAAATTTTACATAATCTGTAAAATAATTTTTGTTGAATCATAAGGTACAATAACTTCAAATATTATAAATTTTACTTTAGAAACAAAAACCTATGAATTTGCCCACTCTGCAAAGAAACTTATATGAGGAAAACGTGGAACTAAGTAAACAGACAGCTAATTTACGAGCTAATTATAAAACAAACGAACATTCTCAGTGTGTAATAATATGTAAAGCTTAAATCACTGACCTAATCGGAAAAACAGTGATTTATTTCTAATGAGCTTATTAAGCGATTCCAGCAATTTCTTAATAAAAAATTTAACCTCACTTTGTTTGCTACTTACAGATATTATGAGTATCGATTAATTGCCTTATTTGTTTTTACATATTTAAATTATCGTAGAATAATAACTAGAAATTTGATTTATAACTTTGTTGAGTGAATTATGACTTATGAAATTACAAATTACGCAATTACGGAGCAGGCAATTACGGCGCAAATAATTGTTTAAAAAAAATAAATATATTTTTAGAGAATACAAAAATCTGTAGCAAAATCTAATTTATAGAGCTACGTGATGGTTCTATTGAGAAGTCAATAAAAGTTACGACTATGTTAATAATTGCAGTGTCGTGCAATGTATCATTGTTACTTTTACGTGGTTATACCGTGGAAAGTGACAATCAACTGCCATTCACGTGTGATTACAAAGCACACGTGCACTATTTCTAACTTCGAGCTATTGTTTAATCCTTCTCTGATTTATTAATGGATCTAGATCCCGATTACTTTTACTTAATTTTTATGATTGCAATCTCATATGCCTTTACTATGAACGGGCAATTAAATTTGAAATTTTGTGTCAACCACTAGAAAATAATCGTGAATACAAATGGAAACTATCGTTATAAATCACTTTTCACTAAATTGCTATTATATCGCGAATGTTAAAATATGTTGATTTGAATTACAAATATAATTATTGATTTATCAGTTTTGCGTTCGTACACTTAGACGTTAGTAAACTCGCGAAATTGCGATATTATTAAAATGAATAAAGAATTCAGAATTTTCATTTCAATTTTTGTAAAACAGAAATAAATTATAAATTTTTTCAATGTTGTATATTTTGAATTGTAAATTTCACTAATCACTATCATTGAATAACGGATTAAACCACTAGCCATTCCAGACAAGTGCCTAGGGAAAGGGTTTTTGAGGTTTTGAACTTATTATTACAAGTTGTTTGTTTTACTAATAATCGGAAATTTTGCGAACGACGAAACAATGCAATAAATTAATATGCATCAACCGATACTCTCGAGAGTGAGCCGAACTTTTTTGGAATATCGAATCGGTTATACCTACATTAAATATGTCTACGTTTTTTGATATATATTTTTAATAGATTCTACCATTAATTTTAATCGCTAATACTTTTAGCACGAGTTTGAGACTGTTAAACCGCATCAGTACGTTATGGATAAAAAGATAAATAAGTAAGTTAATAAAGCTAATCTCTCAGATTAAATTTTAATTAATATTGTAAATATATAGTAATCCAGAATGTTGCAAGTACCTAGTCCGTTAAAAAAATTTAAAACATGGTAAACAACATCGTAAAAAGTTTATTATAGCGTAGTAAGTTTCGTGTATCAAGCAAACAAGAGTCCGGTAGTTTTGTCCAACAGTTGGTATTAAAAGGCAAATACTGAAGCATGTTCACATGGTCGAGTTCGCGAGGTCACGTACTGGACAGAAACGTGACAGATCCCGATCCATATTAGATTACTGACTCCATCCAGCAGGCCCCTTTAGGCGAACGTACTCTACGGATGCATACCCACCTTTCTATTAAATTATTAGCAGATTTGTGTTGGCAAATGCAATTTTCAGGTTATCTTTTACAGCCTAACGCACATCTGCACTAGAGAATACAAATCTGATTTGGTCACCACAAATAAATCTTACCTCAATTTTACAAGCCGAGATTACACTTTGTTAATTTAAAAAAAAAAGTTTATTCCTAAATTAAATATTCTTCAATTGACTTTTTAACATGACTTAATTTTATAGTTAGATCAGCTCTCTAATAAAGCCACGAATGGAACAATTTAAATTACACGTGACCAGAAATCTAAATCATCTGCTTTTTAATTAAATGCATTGCATGTATTACTTCCTATTCTGTTTGAAAAATACGGGGCAATCGTTCAAAATTAATTTTTTGCAGTTTACTTTAATTGCACCAATGGCTTTATAATTAATAACAATTACTCCTGTTAAAATTAATCTAATTTTAATACAATTTATTATAGTTCTCTTGGTATAGTTTACTGTAAACTTTGCACAATTTTTTTTAGTATTATATCCTACAAATTCAATTCAGTTTTGATGCGAAACAAATTGCGCTTCCCCTAGCGACGTGATAACACTAAATAAAAATTATTCCAACAATAAAACAAAATAATATACACAAAACTACAAAAAAAAGTTTATATAAGAGATGATTGAAATTAGGTCGCAAATACTGCAAGGTTGAGAAATACTGCACTAAAAGAAATAAAAATTATGGCTAAATTAATGCTGCTATATTTGGCACAAATTTGGTTTATGTGAATCACATATATCGCCAAATTTGGATTAAATTAATATAGTATTTGACAATGCTATTGTAAAGTTTTCATAGTCAGTTAAAGCATCAATAGCAATTATAATTTTGATGAAATGTTTCATGATGACTATGAATTCAAGATTAACAGCGTGGCGGAATAACAAGACACCAAAAGTAAAGTAAAATCATTACTGGATTTTTCATCAAAATTATAATTATTTCGATGTTTGGACTGATTTAGTAAACCATTTTTGATTTTGTATTTGATCCAAAAGAAAATAATAATTTATTTATTTATTTAACATGAAGATTCATTTAATTGGTTTAAAAAATCTACCAATTCTAACAAATAACTACTACATTTTATATGAGACAAATAAATTTTGTATTGCCTGAAATAAATTCTTTTTTTGATTAGAAATATGGAAATCGAAAGTTGTAAACTTGAACCGTAAGTTTAAACTTAGTTTAAACATAAAAATTATGTATTTTTGTTGCGTTTAGCAATCATTAATATTAAAGAAGTTCAAATTAATGTGGAAGGCATTCTTTTTTAGCGTCCGTAAGTATAAGCATAAGTTTTCCATAAATCGAACCCCAGACTTTGATATGCGAGCGTAAGAACAAACAGCCGAGCGGTTAGCATATTAAGTTTTCGAACCCAAATTCACAGTTCAACTTCCGCGAAATACCATCTGTGAAAGAATTTTCTTTCCCAAAATGTTTACCTATTTACTAACCCCAGGTAACATTATGCTCACATATTCCAAAAACGGCCATATTAGCAAATTATATTGTTATGAACACATTCAATCACATTTTATGTATAGAGAAATTTTAGAGTAAATTTTACGGTAGTACTTTTAATAAAAGTAAAAATCACAATTAATTCTAAATTTTGTCAGTCTCTTTATTACTCAGTACCTACGCTTATGTTGAATTCTATAAAGCAAAAATCACATACTTATTTGACTACTTACCAACTATCTCAGCGAAGTATCGATAATTACCGATTCATATTTGTTCTCTTTTTGACTAGAAACATTTATTTTCTTTTTGATAATGCAAACATTTTAAAGCTTCTATTGGTACTTCTTAGAGATAGCTTGCTAGGCTTCTCTCAGTTACGCCTGGAACACTAAATTTACTGTTAATGATGACAAATTATCAACCCACGGAAACCGACAGCATTTTCGAAGAAAGAGATGATTATAAAAGAATTTAGATCCTCATCGGACCCCAATCGGGTAAGTTTGTGTTAGCAATTGATCGGCTGGCATACTAAACATACAATTATGATTTTTTATGCTAGCATCAAATCATAATTTATTGAAAAGAGTAGGATAAAGTACGAAAACAAACTCATATTGATAATTTAAAAAAGGAAACCTAGAACAGTAGGAGTAAATGGATTTTTGGCCGTGAAGATCTATCATAAGATAGTCTCCTGAAAGTTTCAATTAGATACTTTCATGGGGAGGTTTCTCTCCGTACATTAGAACTTACGGGTTATTTTGCACCTGATAAAGACAAATCTCTTCGGAGTAATCTAATCTAGCGGTCCATGCAATGGTGGACAACTATTTACTTTTATGTTTTCGGCTGAAAATTATGATTTTTTAGCAGACGCTACGCGATCAGATCAGTTGACAGCTAGTCAACAAATATTTACAAACCACTTTAAAAAAATTATAAGCAATTAATAGTACATTTCTCACAATGTTTTCCGATTGAATTTGATACTAAATTTTCCGTGTTATAAATTGTAAATTTTATTTTTCAGATTAAGTGAGTTTTTTTTTGAGTGAGATAGTTTTTTTATTAATTACTTTTAATATGTTCATAAGGGAACTTTTAGCTATCGATTGGTGTAACTTTCATACCCTGAAACGCAACTTTATGGTTACCCAATTTTCAAAGTCCGCTTTGACTGGAATATAAACCAATCTAAAAACAACTTTGAATTACGCTGAGACCGAGGGGTAAACCACGGTCAAAAATTGTGTACACTAGACTTCCTACTACTTCGTACTTCCCAAACTTCTCCGGACCTATTTTGTGATAGTTTTATACTCCTGAGTCAATTTTACTTTAGTTAAATTTTTGGGATATCTACTAAGCGATATGCTAGCATAGCGCTTATGCGATCGCATATGCATATCGCATATGCATATCGCATATTCATATCGCATATGCTATTCAATATACTAGCAGATATCCCAAAATCTAACTAACGAGAAATCGACTCAAGACAATAAAACTATCACAAAATTAAAAAACTAATTTATTAAGAATAAGAGTTATATACTAATCAACAACAAGCTAAAATTACAATTTTTTAAAATAATTTAAGCGTCCCTTTGCTACTCGGCACCCCTAGGCAATGTTATTGTTTTTTTTTTAATTATAATTTTGCGATAATTTCAATTCTGTAACGTGCACAAAATGTTAGTTAGAAATGTTAGTAACAGGTATGTAATTATTTGCAGAATACCAATTTATAACATTTATATGTAATCTTACAGCGTAACATAACTATTATATAATGTTTTGAGTTAGAGAATCGCACTATTAGTGAAGTTGGCCTCCCATTTTCATCATTTTGATATAAAAAATTATAGAATCGTTAGGTCTTGAAAAGTTACCCGGTTTCAACATAAGGTCGCTTCTGGTTTAAAAAAATTATTACCTTTTCGAAAAACTTTTAATTTTGATTTTTGAAAAGAAAAAAGTTTAATTTTTTGGAGACTGACGTTGGTTCGATTAACCGGACTCAAGTGGCCATTCTGAACTCCATACTTTTAGTTTCTTTCGGGACCGCTTTCCAACTGGATAGGAGTCCTTCACTATCCTCTTGCTCGGCATTAACAGGTACAATTAACAAAATGTTTTCTTAATTTTTATTTTGTTATTTATTTTAATCTAGCTTTGTCGACGGTTTGGCGCTTGGCAAAGCGCAAACGAATTAACCAACTTTCAGCAATGAAAACCTATCGAGAATAGATATTTTCGATACAAGTTAGGAAAACTGAGATTTTTCCATTCAAGGCAAAGCCGAAAATTAAAAATGATGGTTTTCCACGACTATCGAACAATATTTTTTCTAATTAAGTTTCAAAAAGAACCAATAACATATTTTTTATACATAATTCAGAATGAATTTATTAATATGTACTTTAGAATTTCATAATTTTAAATTTAAATTTTTATATTTTACGGTTGATAGCTCATTGGTTGCCAACCGTACTTTTGGTTATTTGAGGTACTATAGTTGGATTTTTTTAAGAATAATATAAAAATTTATTCTAAACCGATGACCGCAAAACATTAACCAAAGAAAAAAATGATTAATGTTTTGATGTTTGGTCGATGATGTGAACAAAGCGTAAAATTTTCTAGTATAAAACTGCCTAATTTTAAACCAATTTCATTGGTTAATTATTTCGATGTCATCGGATTACTATAATTTTAGGCTTCTATACAACGTATAGGAAGAAGCCTTATGATCTAGCTCCGTGTCCGTCTGTCCGTCTGTCCGTCTGTCCGTCTGTCCGTCTGTCCGCATAATTCAAAACCAATCAGAACGCACGTTCTTAAAACAATTTTACTTCATATAGAATATTTTTAGATTGGTATTAATTATTCAGATTATTTACATATATATTTTTTATTCCGATATTCTTATTTTGTATTTTTAGAGTAGGTATTTTACGTGTTTCTAATACGGTATTCGGTACGTGTTTCGGGTATTTTAATATTTCATTATGAATTGTGTTTTATTTGTGGTTTGTAAATTGCAAATATTTACCTATAAAGGTCGAAATAAAAAAAAAATATTAAAATGTTAGCGTTTTCCTTATATAGTAAAAAAATCTACCTAATTAAAAGATTAAGGCATTAAAAATTGGAATAAAATAAAGCCCAAATAATTTAACCTACCGAAAAAGTAGATGTATAGAAGCCTAAGAACTGTCGCAAAAGCGAGTTCCACCTTGTTTATATTATTCTGAAAAAACCAATATTATAGTATACCGCATATTTCCCCCGCATACTTGACTTACTTTTACAAGTGTAAAAGTACATACTTACACAAAAAGTATTAAAGTATTACATGCTTACACAAAAGTACTATTTTTCCGCACTATTGGAATAGTGCACTAGTGCAAAAAAGGAGTACTTTTCGACACTTTTTAATATCACAAAGTAACGCTTTTTGAAACATAATTAGAAAAACAAAATTAGCTATTTGCAATTTTTTACTTCTGAACCTCAAAAAAACTTGTCTTACCTAACTGCAGTTCGTGCACTTAAAGAAAAATGCATTTTTCATTTTCAAAACTGAAAATTTTACTAACCTGAGTTTCTTATAAATCCCTGAAATGGGCCCTACCTACCTACCTATAAAGAAAATTTTTTGTTAGTTATCATTGCAGATGAAAACAGTTTTCTTCAAATTACCTTTATCACTGTAGTCCTTTTGCCTTATTCCTAGAAGCCAGGATAGCTTCTTCGTTGTTCCTTCCAATAAACTTAAGTCATTCACGAACCCGAACATTATCACATTTGTTTTTTCACTTAAGTATTAAAAAGAAAATTATTCTCTATTATTAAGAAAGCTTTCATAAAGATTCTTCACGATAATTCAAACTCGAAACACCACACTCTCGTTCGCGGAAAACTGAACATTTTTCCGAATTTTCTCCATACGATTACTTTTAAGCTGAATACATGCACTAGCATTTTGCGAAATGCGATTTTTGTTTTGATTGGTTAAATTTCAATAAAAGGTTCAAATTTTACTAATCAATAAAAAAATTGCTTTCCGCAAATCGCTAGTGCGTGTATTCAGCTTAAGGCCTTACAAACGAATGACTGATATGAAGTCCGTACGGGGCATCGCGTCATAATTCGTATGTAACTTTTTTTTTTGTTTCCTGTTTGCAATTTTAATCAAATTTTGTCTATAAGTTTTCCACTCTTTCGTCCGTCGTGCATTTTTGTAATCTTCATTTTCAAATTAACAAAATAAAATATAATTCAAACTGGTAAAAATCGTACAGGTATTTTGTCATTTTTGACATTTTTGTGGAGATAAAATTTTCTAATACCGTAAAACTTCCCATTTGCTGACAAATTTTCGCAAAATTTTTTGAAAATTCCAGATCGGTTTCATAATTTTTGTTTTGCGCTATTGATTAGTTTTCAAATGCCAATTTTAGAAACTTAAATGTTTTTTCGATTGCCACTTGTAACGCAAAAATTAAATATTGTTATTAAATATTTACACCGATAAGAAATTAAAAAACTTACGTTATTATTGACAATATAACAATACAAATCAAAGTTTCATAATCACCGACTTAAAAATTCCAAAAACCACGCAACTTAAAAAAAATGTCTTCTTTTCATAAATATACTGTTTATATATTACAATGAAACACAATAGGTTCTTATTATTTTTCAACTTTTCCACAGACAGGTCGAAACTTTACAGAAATGGAACTCGTAGCATATTTCCGACGTCAGAGGTCGCAATTGTAAATAGAAATATAAATAAATAGAAACTATAGGAAAAAGAAGACAGATTTTTAAAAGTTGCGTGGTTTTTGAACCTTTAAGGTCGGTGATTATGAAATTTTGGTTCATATTGTCAATAATAACGTAAGTTGTTTATTTTCGTATTGGTGTAAATAGTTAAAATTTAATTTTTGTGTTACAGGTGCCAATCGAAAAAAAATTTTAGTGTCTAAAATTGGCATTAGAAAACTAATAAAAAGCGCAAAACAAAAATAATGAAACCGATCTAAGATTTCCTCAAAATTTACAAGAAGTTGCGGCAAATGAGAAGATTTACACTGTTCGAAAATTTTATCTGCACAAAAAAAGCACAAAAATTATCTGTCAAAAACCTGTATGATTTTTACCGGTTTGAATTATATTTTATTTTGCTAATTTCAAAATGAAGGTTACAAAAATGCCCGACTGCCGGCTCAGAGTGGGGAACTTCATAGACAAAAATCGATTAAAATTGCAAACAGGAAACAAAAAAAAAGTTATATACGAATGATGACGCGGTACCCCGTACGGACTCATATCAGTCATTTGTTTGTAAGGCCTTAAGCTGAATACACGAACTATAGCAATTTGCGGAAAGCAATTTTTGTTTTGATTAGCAAAATTTAAACCTTTTATTGAAATTTAACCAATCAAAACAAAAATCGCATTCCGCAAAACGCTAGTGCATGTATTCAACATAAAAGTAATCATAAGGAGAAAATTCGGAAAAATGTTCCGTTTTCCGCAAACGAGAGTGCGGTGTTTCGAGTTTGAATTATCGTGAAGAATATTAATGAAAGCTTTCTTAATAATCGAGAACAATTTTCTTTTTAATACTTAAGTGAAACAAAATGTGAAAGTATTCGGGTTTGTGAATGACTTATGTTTATTGGAAGGAACAACGAAGAAGCTATCCTGGCCACTAGGAATAAGGCAAAAGGACTACAGTGATAAAGGTAATTTGAAGAAAACCGTTCTCATCTGCAATAATAACTAACAAAACATTTTCTTTATTATTGTATAGGTAGGGCCCACTTCATGGATTTGCCAGCAAGTCAGGTTAGTAAAATTTTCACTCTAGTGATGTATCCAGTGAATAGTTTGATATTGTGAAAAAATGCATTTTTCTTTAAATGCACGAACTGCAGTTAGGTAAGGAAAGTTTTTTCACGTTCTGAAGTAAAAAACTGCAAATAACCTTAGATCATAGATCTAAGCAAATAACTAATTTTGTTTCTCCGTAGGTTTTTATTGCTTGAAAGTTGGTTAATTCGTTAAGCTTTCAAAAAATCACATTGTCAAGCCGTTAACAGAATAGATTTAAATATATCCCAAAATAAAAATTAACACTACATTTCGTTAATGCCGAGCAGGCAAATAGTGAAGTATTTAAGACTCAGATCTAGTTGGGCAGTGGTCCTAGAAAGGGACTAAAACTATGGAGTTCAGAATAGCCACTTGAGTCCGGTTAACCGGATCAACGTCAGTCTCCAAAAAATCAAACTTTTTTCTTTTCAAGAAAAAAAATCAAAAATCTTTCAAAAAGGTAATAATTTTTTTTAAACCAGAAGCAACCTAACGTTAAAACCGAGTAACCTTTCAAGACCTAACGATTCTATATTTTTATATCAAAATGATGAAGATGGGATGCCAACTTCACAAAGATTTACAGATCATCAAATTGCTTGTCAAACAAAGTTTCACTTTTAATCTGAATAAGATAATGTACTATTAGTTATAGGGATAACCGAAAATTAATAAATTGGGCCTAAATTAAATTAAGAATCCATTTATTGCTATTAATAATAAAGCGAGAGTTTTTAAATCAATATAAAACCAAAATTGTTCGGCTATTTTCTATCATGTATTGCCAAAAACCCAATGTTATACTTTTTCAATTATTCTAAAATTTTGAACCGGAATTGATAAAAACAAAATAACAAAATTTATTTTGAAACAATTTACAGCTTTTTAAAAATATTAACAATATGTTTGGCATTCCTCTTTAAATTTATTTGTCTTTCCTAATTCCATCTCGACTTTGTTCAATTTCTATCCATAACTGGATCTTTTTAGAAAATCACGTTTATTAGTTTTTTAAAATATATCAAGCATTTATAATAAAAAAATAATTTAAATTGTGTCCTGTTATTTGTGTATTTCGTCTTCACCTATCAGCATCTAGCCATGATTTTCTTCATATAATCCTAATTGATGTAAATTTCCCACCTTCTCTATTTTTTCTGACAAGGAGTGCTCGATCTTACCGCATTTATTCAAAACGGGCTGCGTACAGCAAAAAATAATAATAGGATTTAAAAACAAGTAAATTCGAATGTAGTTCGAGCTATCTCTTGAAAATATTGTATCTCAATATTTTTTTATCGTTTTTCACACTACCTAAAATATTATTTTGAGTTACTTTTTCTATTTTTATTTAGTTTTAGGTTTTCAGATCTTATCTTCACACTTGCTTTTGATTTCTAAAATCAATTCATATCCTACTGTAATCCGAGGTGCATGAATACCTTTCTGTATAGTTACTCATTAATTTTCTTTGTTTTCCAATATATCATCCACAAACCTTACATGATTTATATAATACGGCTTTACTTTTTGCAATTAAAGTAAAATTTTATAAATATTAACAAGAATAAATTTTATAATATACCCGCAACGTCAATACACGTACGGATAAGCCGATATTAATAACCAAATTATATGAAGTTTACTCAAAGTTTTCTTTATATATTTATAGAAATAAATTAACTTGAGATCAATCTTATATGCCTAAAGGCGAAATGAATGGAATGAATGTGCGAATAAATTGACTAGTAGAGAGCAACTTGTGCTTATGATGTAGGTGGTCTACAGATGTAAAATATCATAGAATTTTCAATACACTGAAGCACTTTGAATTTAATAATAGGGTTTTGTCTACATTTAAATTGAAATTACGTGCTAAACAAGTCATTGTTTAACAGACAACTTTTCTTTTTACTTCGTGTTGTATGATGGAAGCAAAACGGTTAAGTGAGTCAAATTTTACTGTTTTTCATTTCAGGTATAAATCCAAACACACGTGCTTTTGAGTAATGATGAGCGGTGAGATCACGTATGCGATACAAAATGCCATTGTGCACTCGGATAGTGCATGCAATGTGCACGCACTAAATTATAAATCTTGTGCACAATCCTCCTACAATTTTATATGCATGGCTCGATTTCTTTGTGTTTTTATTTGATAATTAAAAATTCTACAACTCACTTAAATTATTCTGATGTATGCAATAAAAGTGCATAAAAACTTGATAAAGTAATTTAGATGATATTTAAAAAGATAATTCTAGGTATTACACTACTGACATGCTGTAATAAAATTTGACAAGATGAAAGAAATTTAAGCCTACCTACTTATTAGTCTAAACCAACATGCTCAGTTAATGAGAAACTGTAATGAGCGCACTAATGTGCATCTAGTGGTCCTGGGGAGGATGGACGCGTATCCAAACGTGTCGACTCTTCGTGATTTCTGTAGCGACCACACTGGCGGTAATCATTCATTCAACAGTTTAAAAAACAGATCAGGCATGCTTAATATAAATTACCACATCACCTTAACAAAACATTTCATGCTCTTATTCCAAATTAGGCATATTTATTCATTAAATCAAGACATGCCAATGTAGGTGTCTCGGAAAAATACACAAAATACAAACTTGTAAAAACTTGTTTGGTAGGTTTGTTATACAATTTTCTTCTTCTTCTTCTACGTTGTTGTTCGGTTTCAAAGAACGTGATTCTTTCTGCATTTATGGAATGGCAAGTTCCCTCCGTACTATTCTCTGTTATTTACACCACTTCTGGTTAGAAAGCATTCAAAGTCTAATTTTCAGAGCAGTAACTATGAGTAACCCTTTTACTATTCACTTTTATTGGATGTATTCATCTTGGATTGTTTTGATAGAAAGATGTGAAAATCCTTCATTTCTAGAGCAATCTGCTCGAAATAATTAATTTTACGGAGCTGTAAACGGTCGACTCTTGGATCTCTGGAAAATAAAATTATAGTATCCAAACATACGTGTTTCACTTACTTTTTTTACAAAATTGTTATAATGTGCTATCGTTTTAATAAAAAATTTATGTTTATGAAATTTATTTATAATATTTTGTATAGCAAAGCTCAAATTAAATAATAATTAATTGAAATAATACCGAGAAAATTGGTTAATTTTATAATCACTCCATTTATTTTATTTCATTTTATAATTTTTTTTATCTTAATTTTGTCATAATTTTTCAAATTACTATTTTTGTATACACAGTATCTATACAAAGGCACTAAAAAATTTTTTATTTAATTGAAATATAAATATTAAATTCAATAAACAAATTCAAAAATAAAATAAAAAAAATTCAGTGGGGGGTTTTTGAGGTAATTTTTTTACCTTAATAAGGATGCATGGGAGAAACAATGGGGGTCAAAAGTAGGTTAAATTTGGATTTCACGAATATTGACATGCGTGCAGTAAGATGCTTTGTAAATATCATAAACAATAAATAATCTTATAAAAATGCATGCAGAGAGATATTTTTCTTTTAAATCGATTTATTTTAGTGAAATTACGAATATTGAGTTTATTATAACAAAAATTTTGAGAGAGACTATATATCCCTGTAATCTAACTAAAAACAAAATAAAAATTATTTATTAGTAAAAATTAATAAGCAATAATTAATAATTATTAGTAATAATAATAAACCGATAAAAGCCATATTTATAACACCAACAAGTTTTAAATATTCTTGAGGTTCTTTTAACGTCGATATCTATATAATTTTTGGAGATTTGAACGTGACAACGCTATATCGGTTGCAGCTTATAATTAATTTCTAGAGAACGGGGTAGTCAACAGTGATAAAATGTTGCTAAAACTTTCTTCTATTAACAACCTATACATACAAAAAATTGAAAAACTCATACTTTTTCTTTTTTTTTAATCTAATATTCCAAAAAATGTTGTTTTTCATAAAATTGGTTTTTACATTACAAGATTTTCTTAATATTTTTTAAGATTTTGCTATATATTTTTATAGATACATGTAATTTACTGTTTTGCACCATGTGATTTTCCCTAAAATCAGACTCTATCTTAAACAAAACCATGGACGTGAATTTTATTAATTTTGACAAAATACAAATATCAAATTAAAATCCCGAGAACACAAAACAGTGTACTGAATTGAATTGAAATTTTTGTAATAGTATCATCGCAAAGTTAGTGCGGATCTGCGTACCAATTTTCATCGATCTCAAACTTTTTCAGTTTTATTTTCTTTGACTCCTATACATCCTTAATGCAATTTTAAAAAAATCAAAATTTATCTTTTATTCAAAAATTAACATTTTTCTAGTTTCTTGTTTCAAAACAAGTTGCCTAATAAATTTCGTCAGTTTCCTTCAAGAACAACAATTTTCTTAGGTAGTAAATCTTTTGACTTCGGTCTAAACTAACCGTTAACCTATAACTTAGAGCCAATTTCATACTAAAAATTAACAGGGCATTAAAATTTAAAAGGCGACTTAAGACAAAACAGACCAATAAAAATCATCAGTTTTGTTTTAACTCGCCTTTTAAATTTTAATTCCCTTCTAACTTTTATTATGTAATTGGCCCTTAACCTATTACTGAAGTTTTAACTTAACTTCTGACTTAGGGCAACCAATTAACTAGCAGATGAACATCCTCGGATCAAAGTTGACTCAAGAGATTCCCAAAGTTAACTTTGGTTTTTTTAGTGATACATAATATATTGACGTGAAATCTTTGGAGTAAAAATTTAAATAAAATTTTTATTAACTCCGATTCAAATTTCTAAAGGTTCAAACTATGCAACTCTTAAATCTAAAATTAAACAAATCCAAATGCAAAAATAAATTACTTTCAAATAATTAATCAAATAATAATTTTCGGATTTTTTATCTTTTTTAAGATTTTAAGTAATTCTACCCAACATGCTTTTTTATCGGAGAGAAATATTTCCAACATTAAACCCCACGGCTGCTAACCGAATTAGGATATTTAAATCTTGGTCGCATCGAATACACTGCTATGATTTAAACCCAAGATAGATTTGTGTACTATTGGGAAGGCAAAGGGACTTTTGCTACTGTAGTAGCCGTAGATAAGATATATAATAGATTCATTTGTTTATTAATGCATAATATTCACTAAAATGTTTGCTAGTAGCTACTAAGTTGACTATGCGCACTGTTGCACAAAATTTGATTATTTTCCCATGCTAAAAGGTTTACTTTTAATTTATTATTAATTTCACTATCTAATGAACTTGAAATTAGGTTGGAATGTAATAATCGCACATGAAATGGTTTTACCAAAAGCTACGGAACCGATAATTATAACATTCTTCTTCAAAGTAATAAAAAGTAAATTAATTAATTTCTGAGTCGAGGAGCTGCAACACACTCAAAAGAATTTAATTATAAAACTATTTTTTTAAAATTATTGGTATATGTAGGTACATTGTGAAATATGTTATCGTATACGAGTATACCACCCTGTATGTGAAGCATCATTTATTAACTATTTTGTAGAATCAATTCATTTATCTGATGAAGATGCGTGTGCTTTTGTTCTGACGGCGCCACATATCAATATGAGAATTGAAAGACGTGATTTGTCTGGATGAGAAAATTCCACTGTTGATCATTTTACAATAGGTTGGTGGTCTCATATTTCAAATTAATGTTTAAACATGGGTCACCTAAAAATAATGATCAATTATTAACAAGGAAAGTATTATTGAACAACGTAACTTTTATTGTTGTCTGCTTTGTTACATAAACTAGAGAACTTAATATTTCTATTTATTTTATTACTTTATTAGTCAATAAATCATGTTTGTTTTATGACAAATTATTTTAATAATTTAATTTTGTTTGATGGTACCTATTGCAAAATTTTTTTTTCTTTAACGTTAAGTAGAAACGCACATTTAGGGAAGTCGTATAACTTACAGCACGAATCGATATGATTAGAATCAGCGGTCCGACATATATCATTGTAACTATTATTAGTGCTATTTGTTACTAATGATTGTGTATGTTGGAATCGGTCGTGCATCATTACTCATTAATATAGTTCGATTTGATCTTAAGCCAGCCATGAGAAACAATCCGTTCGTTCGTTGGTCCGGTGCATCGAATCTTGTTATAGCACATCGATACTTTTATATAAACCACGTCCGGTGGTGAATCTGTAGGTAATTCACGATTTTCGTGTACTAATGTCGAAAATAGAAAACATTTTATTTAGCGATTATCATGTATTTAAATGTCAACCAATCAGTGCCGTTTCTTGTGCAATCAATTTACCAATAATAATTGCCAACTTTTTTATTACAATCTTCGCTTTAAAGGCAATTTTGAAATTGTAATGCCGATCTTATATAGTGCAAAATATAGTTTTGTGTTCTACACGTTTGTTGAAGTCACCAACATTGAAAGTCGCGGTTTCCCGACATATTTAATAATATTTCGATAAAACACAAGTTATTCCTCAAAACTTTTTGTATCGACCCACCTTTTAATTTAAAAACATTTTTTTTTCGCAAATAAGATGCACTACTTCCTTTCTCTTCTCGTTCCCCAACGTAATCCGATTTTACACCAAGCCAAATTAGAACTAACAAATGCAAAATAATCGTTCAGTTAAGTAACTGCACGTTACCATCGCAAATGTTACACTTTGATCGCTGATACCTAGTTATTGAACAGCCCAATGTGCAGCATCTGCGATATCGTCTCGTAATGCCGGTTTAGAAATACCTACCCAATTTAGCTAACTACAAAACGTCGATTAAGAGTAATTATTGTGCCAATAAATTTTATTCTTTCGTCGTCTTAAGTTCCTTAGCGAAATTTAACAAAAAGAAATGGACGCATATTAAAAATTATATGCCGAGGCGAAGAATTATTTTTAACACATTGTTACTGTATTAATAACACAAGAATACCCAGTTTTGAAACAAGTTAACACAAAATAATTTACATCATATATGAGTTTTCTTTGTAGTTTATAATTGAATTTTTTACAATGGAAACAGTTAAATAGTTCGTTTGTCGACTTAAGATCGCAAGTCATTTAGAACTAATTAAATTTATATATATGTGCTAGAAACATGAGGTGGTCCCGCCTGACAGCTAATGTTGTTAACAAGTAACACGCCTTTATATTTTTAAATTTGTTTAGCAACTTTTTGCGTTAGTTTTTAATTTTATTCTGTAAATGTAGCTAATATTCTCGACAATATACAGTTACGTAACTTTCGAATAACATATTATTATAATGTAATCGGACTATCAAAATATTATCCAGTATTATAGTAATTCTAACTTCTATATTTTTTATTTGCACTAACTATATACATGATGCTAACTAATAATATAATTTTCAGTTTAGCAAACTTTTAAACAAAGTGCCTGATTACGGAAAATCTTTTTCTAATGGTATTAATTATTTAAATATTTATTGAAATATTAAATAATTCTACAATTCGGTTTAACAAGCGTCAAGAATAAATGCTGAAAATTTTGAAACGAAGAAAATCAGTTGAGTGACTATAGGGACTTCCGTTGTCCTGTAAATTGGGCAAGGTGTCATATTATGCAGTGTATTAATTTTATAACTGTGTTTTGTAAAAAGTACTTTTAAGTCATCTTAAGTGTAATTTTAAGTTTCACCTGTTATTTTTTCCAAATTTTTTTATATTTTTCAGTGTGTAAATTTGAATATCCAAACCTCTGCAAACTCAAATCAAAATAAATCGGCAATAAGCAAACAGTACATTAATACGAGTACCAAAGATTACAACAATTTACCCCAATGAAAAGCCATAAAGGAACATTAAGAAAACAACATTTGCTATGTCAAGAAAATATCTAAATCACAAAGTTTAACCAAAAGCAATATCCAAAGAAAGCCTTAGGCCACAAAATGCAATTAACAAGGTTTGTGTTAATTGGTCTAAAAATTAAAAAGATCAAAAGAAATTAATATTTTGCATGTCCACGATAACGAACTGGATGGAAATTTGATCAAGAAAGGAAGTCCTATCAGCCAATGGAAAATAGGAATTTTACTAAATTAGTTAAATCAGAATTCCCAGCAAAAAACACTCTTAAAGATAAGTTAAAAAGTAACTTAGGTTACTGTGTACCCTACTCTTGGTACAACATACATAGTGTAAATATTGATACAATATTGATAATAATAGTCAAAATGTCAATGTAAAAGTCAAGTCAATGTTGGCACAATATTTATTAACTAGCTGGAAAGCCCGTCCACGGACGGGCATCTAGACCCGATTGGTTGGAAACTTGATTGATGGGCAACTCGTCCTAGGGAGAGTATATATATTATAATACTCTATAATACTCTATAATATATAGAGTATAATATATTTTCCGGTTGGTAAAAAAATTGACGAATCAGATTGTTTCTTTTTTCACCAAAAAATGACACGTTAGAGCAGCAGGAGCAGCAGCAGCGTGCTGGGATTTTATGTATTAAGATGATGTTGTGAAAATAATATGTGACAATATTATAATTATAATTTAATATTAATTTCAAAATAAATGTAGAATAATATGCAGTACGGAATAAGTCGTCTTTTTTACTAAAGTAACAGATTTGCGAGTCTACAAAGTCTACCATAGTATTACTCAGACCATTTCTTGTTTAAAAAAAGCAGACACTGAGAATATATACATATACAAAATCTACCAACTAGAAAACAAAGATACAAGACTGCGTTATTAAAACAAAGTTAACTACTTAGCATTTTACCGTTCCAACAAGCAACAATACAGAAGAATGGCAAAACATCAAAAGTATAATAAACGAATCTGCCCTAAATATCCGTAGAACACAGAAAAAATAAAGAAAATAAAAAGGTCTCGAGAGATGGGCACCTAAGATTGAAAAAAGAGGGGTAAATCACCGAGGAGATTTGGTGTACACGAGGCAAGAAATGTATGGGATATGTGAGGAGATATGAGGAGATGTGAAGAGATTTGGGGAGATGTGAGGGAGGTGTAGGTGAGATGTCAGAGAGATGTGGGTTGGATGTAGAAGATATCGGACCATATCAAATCAAACCCGTTGAAAAAACACTGCAAGGCCCAGAACAATGCGTATAAAACATAATCTAAGTAACCCTACAGAAGACAGCAAACAAATCTATATAAAACTTCAAAATCCTGCAAAAAAAATTAATTAATTGGTTTTAACGATATGAATGAATACAGGAAGTTTAAGAAGTGAGAAGGTATCATATAAAGCCATAAATTGAGTATATTGAAACCGGGCCACAAATAGCATTTAAAAAAGTTGATTGGAATCGGCATAGTCTAACTACTTGAACTGAAATGAAAGAAAAAATTTTTCAAAAAGTATTATAGCCTAATATATCAAAAACATTCAATACCAAATTGAAAAATAGAATTATGTTCTCACCGTTATATTGTATCCATAAAATTAGTAGTATCCATAAAATCTTCCTCAAACAAAAATCGATTAATCAAAATTTTATTTTTTATTGATTAACTGCAAATATTTTGAACGGCTCTAATGGAAAACTATGGTGGTTGGTCTACTGATAATCCGTTAATTTGATTTAATATACCAATTTAATAAACCAAAATCGGAAAAGATAAATACAATGTCAGGAATTGAAAATAAGATGTCCAGTACTAATAAATCAGGTTCTTTCGCACCCACTTTGCCTTCCAGACCGAATAACAACGATACGAACGAATCAACAACACAAAATCAAAATCGAACGAACGATAACTGTAACCGTGGCTATAACGATAGTTCTAATCGAAATAGGTATCTCAAAGACAATTTCCAAAATGGCAACGCACAAAATAAATATAACGCCAGAAGTGGATCACATCGGAACAGAGAGAGTGAATTGCCTGGAAGCAGCAATGCAATGAACCAATCTGGCCAATACCGCACTGATAACAACCACTACCGTCATCAACACGATCGTACCAGCGGGAACAACGTCAGAAATGAACTAGACCGTAATTCCAACGTTAACCAAAACATTCGTCGAAATGATCGCAGTAATAACAATTCCAATTCAAATGGATAACGCAGATATACTGTACCGAAATCGTACGCCAGTAACCCAAACTGGGTTAGACAGAACTGTAATAACGGCGATAACTTGAATTATAACCGAAACAATTTTCAATAGTAATATAACAAGACCTCGTGTTTTAATTGGAAATTTTAGTTTGTAAACAACAATGTATTTTTGCTTAGCAACGCACGAGAGCTTCAGCTCGAGTGCACTTGCTCGAAAGAAAAAATGTATTTTTGTTTAAAAACTAAAATTACCAAAGAAAAACGCGAGGTTATGTTATATTTGTTAAGATAATTGCGTCAAATAAATGACACACGTCACTGTCAGGAATGCGTTGCTGGGCTACAAACAGGATGGCGTTCTCTTCTCAAAGGATGGAGCTCTCTTCTCAACATAAGTGCTACTGTACTACCTATTGTATGAAATTATCAAAGAAATAACAATGCATCACATAATGAACCCGAAAGGTATATCCCAGATTGGACAATTCCATTACCAAAGAACGAACGTATGGAATTAGACTTATTTGATTTTAGGAACAAGAGTGCTGGAATTTATTTTAATAAATATGACGATATCCCCGTGGAGGCCAAGGGAACCGACGTTCCTCCACACATTACATCCTTTGACGAGATCAAGTTAACCGAAATAATTCGTAACAATATAAGATTGGCCGGTTACGAAGTTCCAACCCCCGTGCAAAAATACGCAACTCCTTTCGTTATAGCCAAACGAGACATTATGGCGTGTGCCCAAACTGGATCCGGTAAAACTGCCGCTTTTCTGATACCAATCCTGAACCAAATATACGAACAAGGTCCAATAGATACATCAGAACATCGTGATTATGACGGTAAGCAAAGACCATTGGGGTTGGTTTTGGCGCCCACCCGTGAATTGGCTACACAAATCTTCAAAGAGAGTAAAAAATTTGCGTATCGTGCACGCGTGAGACCATTTTTTTGTCGCGTATGGTGGTACAAGAATCATTGATCAATTGGAGAAAGGATGTCAATTTTTGGTAGCCACTCCTGGTCGTTTGATCGATTTAATTGATCGTGGAAAAATTGGTTTGGAACACTGCCATTATTTGGTTCTGGACGAAGCTGATTGTATGCTCGATATGGGTTTTGGGCCCCAAATTCGCGATATTTTACAATATTCAAAAATTCCCAAAACTGGAGAACGTCAAACCCTCATGTTCTCTGCCACTTTTCCAACGAACATCCAAAGGTTAGCAGAGGATTTTTTGGAAAATTATATATTTTTAACTGTCGGTCGTGTTGGATCCATTACGGAAAACATCACTCAAAGTGTTGTGTGGGTTGAGGACTATTATAAAAAATTGTCTTTGATGAATATTTTTGTTGCAGAAAATTTGCAGCCTTCAGCGGAATGTCTCACTCTTATATTTGTTGAAACGAAGAAGCGTGCGGATGGATTAGCAGAATATTTACATAAGCAGTGTTTTTCCGTTACGTCAATACATGGTGATCGTTCGCAAATGGACCGTGAGCAAGCTTTGAGGAATTTCCGTAATGGAAAAACTCCAATTCTGGTTGCTACTGCTGTTGCCTCGAGAGGAATCGACATTCCTAATGTTAAGCACGTGATCAATTTTGATTTGCCATCTGATATCGATGAATATGTTCACAGAATTGGACGTACGGGACGTGCGGGTAACGTAGGCGTTTCCACATCGTTTTTCAGCAAAAGAAATTTTGCTTTAAAAAGTGCTATGGCTAACGTCTTAGCTGAAGCCAAACAAACCGTTCCTTCCTTTTTGAAACGCTGATAGAAATAGTTCGGACGGAGTGCGATCCTCGAAAATATTTTTGTGCTATAATTTGTTTTTAAAATTTTATTTAGTAAAATAAAATTTTCTTAAATATATTCAAATGTAGTAATGCTAGCTGTTTGTAAAAGAGGAATTTGTGACTCATCGCTAACGCCATTAACAAAAAAAGTTATGCCTAACAGGTACATAAGTTCGTAGCGATCCAGTTTAAATTTGGTAATTTCTACACCTTCTGGCCTAGTATTTAGTAGGTATACAAAAATTTCAATATGATTCGATCCCGGCTGCAGACCGACTGTTTTTCTAATTAAAATAAATTTGAATTATGCAAACACGGAGGAACAATTTTGTTTGCAGCAACGTCTTATATTATATTGTGCTAACGTAGCAATATTGGTATTTTGCTGCACATTCAATATTCATATATCAAGGAAGCCCTTGATATATGGAAGGAAGCCCATGATGACCCCTTGGTATGTGATGAATAAGTATAATTAATATTACATTATTATATTAATAAGTAAATGTAGTTCAGTTGAGGAGTAGTAGAGAAGTAGTTAGGATGTAGACAAAGTAGATTTAACAATGTAGTTTAAGTGTACATATAATTAAGTGTAAACATTAAATATATCTAAATTGAGACAACCCATCTTTAAATTCAAACAACCACCAGAAACCCATCAATCGATACCAACAAAAATGTAAATAATTAACAAGCATTTTTAAGATTATTACATCCAACCACCAAATTAACATTTTTAAGATTATTACAATATCCTTATCATTTAAAACAATACAATAAATTGGATTAGATTACATTTTAAATCTATTTGCGACGCTTTTTTTCCCAAAGCAATTTAAACTAAACATGTTGTTTGTTGTTATCTTGTCTCTTGTTTTATGTGGGGTTATCGGTAAGTAAAATAAATGTACATAATCCCAAATTTAATGGCTTTTTACAGCAACATCAACACATCACAACCATCGGATTGTCAGAGCAGATTTTGACGCGGTTGTCGGTCAATTTCCGTATCAGGTGTCTATTAGATTTGCGCTAATTAGAATGCATCTTTGTGGTGGATCAGTTATCAGCAACCGTTGGATTTTATCATCCGCTTTGTGTACTGGGTAAATGCTAAATGAACATGTTTGTGATACAACCAGAAAACTGTTTTTCTTGTGTAGAGGTCCTGTTTGGGTAATGAGAGCCGTGGTAGGGTCAATTTACCTAAACAGTGGAGGAGTTACGCATCTAATCGTTTTGGCAGTTAGACATTCTTTTTGTCTTTAGACAAAACTTTTGCGACATACAATAGTTTTAGGACATTGTACGGAATTCTCCAACTTGCATATATGCGAGTAGGATGCCGTAAGAACCTTGACTTTACTCGAACTATTTATTCAATTGATAAGTTACAAAACCCTTAACAATAATAGGCAACTTTTAATCCTCCTTTCTCATTAGCCAATAGAAAGTTCGTCGGTATGCTTCAAAAGCGCCCCCCGACGTTGTGCAATCTATGTTCATCAGATTTTCATCAACGTTACGACCCGTAGGTTGATCGTTCATCCCACCACGCCTAACGGCGGAAATCAAATTGATTTTGTTAGTTCGTTTTTGGTTTTAATCTAAAAATTCAGTAAATCAGTCACCGCCGAAAATTTGTGGGTGACATTCTAAAGTTCCATTAATGATTTGTTGGTAACCAGCCCCGTAGCGCAGTTCGCAGGTTGATTGGTATTTGTTTTGGGTATTTGGAAAATTATTCGTACTACATCAAATGAAGGAATATTGCAACAACCAAAAGGTTCGAGATTCATGTAAATGGAATATTAATTTTGGGACGGGACGGGACGGGAACCTCAGGAGCTTAATTATTCCCCCCATTGTAGTGGACAGCAACTTTAACCACCGCTAAAATTTAACTACGATTTACAATTTTTTAAATCGGCTTGGACGACGTGACGATTCCAGCTGCTTGAAGATTGAGATGCTCGTTGGACGCTGTCGGGAACAAATCACTCGGCAGCTGATAAACCAAACAAAAAATTCATGCACAAATCTCAGCACATGATTAACACTAGCACTTGGTTGAAAGCGGTAGCGGGACTCAAGAGACAATAACTTGCGATTCTTACACTCGCAATTATTGAATCGGATGGAAAAAATTCTTGATCGTGAATGATAGAATATTCCCCATTATTTATTCCCATACCCAATGGCGTCAAAAGGTTGAAAAAATCTCCAAATAGACACTTGAAGAAAATGGTCTCGGGTCACGTTGGTGATTCACAAAATAATTCTCTCCGGATTCTAATTCCTCAACTCGGCTTACTTTAACAATAAACGGCCGCGTAGTTGTACTCCCCAGCCGGACTTGCAAATTTACAGCTACGTTCTATTGACTCCAACCCAAGACTAACTTAATTCTAGCGAGCGCCCGCCGCAATAAAAGTGGCGCTACAAGGCGATTCTTTCATTAGCGGCACGGAGCAAATGAGAAATGGGGCGCTCCAACTATTATTAGCAATAAATTGTTACATTGCAACAAAGCCAAATCAGTCACAAAACTGCTTTCTTTGAAAAAAATTCCCGTATTACCATGACCAGGTAATTCACCAGATGTGAATGCCAGCAAAAATGTTTGGAGTTGACTCAAATCAGTTTTTTATCATCATCGAGCACAACATTGGCAATACTTAAGAGTTAGGCTTCTATGGTTTGATTTTTGGTTGAGCTATAAATGAACAACAAATTTAAAACTAATACATTAAATCAAGGTGAAGATTAAATACAGTCGGTTTTTACTTGTGATTTATGCTTCATTTTCTTTTGCTAGAATGTCTGTAGTTTGTACGTCTTTTGCGAGAAATTCAATCAAGTCTGACATTATGGATTAATAAATTTTGATGGCAAATAAAAATATAAAATTATTTCAAATTTGAATTTAAAATTTATAATTTTCAAAAAATAAATTAAAATTGAAAAGCAAATCAAAGCAGATAAATCGCAACACACGCTACACTATCAAATCAATTCTCGATACCTTGAATTTTTACTTTTCAAATTGCAAATTTTCCATTCAATTAATTATAAATTTTTACAAATATTCTATCAAACCTATATCTTTCCAAATCTCCAATTCAAAAATAATGCAGTTTGTCTTAAATTTGGATAATTAAAAATTCCAATAATCAAAATTCCTTACTCAAAAAACAATCAATTTTATTTTTCAAGTGTAAATTTATTTTTGGCTCTGTTTTCCCCTCCCCCCGAGCCCTCGTTATCAGAATGCCAATTGATATACAGACCTATTAAGTCTGAAAATTTCTATAACTGAATCTAGTAGTTATAAGAAACTGCATTTCAGTAATGAAATGATGAATCTGACTATCTCGTCTATATCCAAACATTACGATTCATCATAGAAACTAGGAATTCAAACGCCTGGACCTAGGAAAATGCGAAGCCGCGAGCCAAATCGTAACGCGCCGCCGAACACCGTCATGTGGGGTCAAAAATCGTTGATACCGATTCATTACGTTAATGATTTCATTTCTGTAAGTTTTCCGTTTTGTAAATATTTCTTTTAATATAATAAAAATCGGTATAACTTATTAACATCAAAAAACTTTTATTCAAATTTTTTAATTACTTTATACCTCATCTTGATAAATTAGCATACGAATGAAATGCGAAGACGAAACCAAGAAATGTTTGCCATTGGATCTTATTTAAATTTTGATGAAGTTAGAAAGTCGATCGGTAATATCAACCCATGGAAGGTTTGATTAATATATCCAAGGTATAGGTGCAATTACTCAGTATATGACGGCTGCGATGAGCCGCTCTTTGATCAAAAGAACTCCACGCGTGATCACGTACAACAACTACTGCATTATAACCAATATTTCATTCAAATAAAATTATTTCTATTTTTTAAATTACCTTTTGTATTAAGCTAAGCTTCAATCTTTTAACTTAAACAGAAGCGAGTAATTTTTAAGTGATTGTTTCGATAAATTCAATTTCTTCCATCATGAATGCCTTCTATAGATGCAGCTTTTCTTATAATAACTTAAATAAAAGTAAAATTGAAAGTTTGGTTGTTAAAAAAGCAATTAGCCTTTATCAACCACTTATCTTTTAGCTCATCACCATGGTCCTGCAAGTCACATGCAAGTGAGGTAACCGCCTAGGGGTGATACGTTCAAGGGGTATATTAAAGGGTGAAATTTTCATCGGTTAATATAAAAATTTCAAATTTCTTTGATCTTGTGTTCAAGTTTCCAAGACGTATCCACTTGGAAGGCATTAATTGGAAAAGTGTTGAATAATTTGGCCAGAGTAAAGATTAACAAAAACTGTAGTTGTCTACTTACTATACAAAATTACTTTCGTATTTTAATACGAATTAATGCGCAAAATGCAAGAATTCTTGTGTTATAGTTCAATGCTTTCACAAGATTTATGTCGAGGATCTCATTAATCGCTTCATAAGTCACATACTATAACTGTTTCTGATTTAGGAATTACTATCATTATTTTCAGTTGTAATTTTGAAAATTAGCCACAAAATAATTTTCAAACAATTACTTACTACACTTTTAAAAATCGAAATTTGCACGCGTTCCGTATTATAAGTTCTCATCAGTAAAAAATTTATTCAAAAAAACAGGAAACGAGAAATTATGTAAAACAAATGCAAGTACCCATTTTAATTTTTATTTTGAAAAAAACTTGTAAAAATTAAAAATACCTAAGTTGAATATTGTATAAATGGATAATCGCTCACCCTACACAGTCTTGTTCTAACTTCACGCCAAGGTTTGAAAACTTCCTTTCCACTTAACAGGCAGGATCGACCTGAATATAAAGGCTTGATAAGTTGTAACTTATAGAGTGAGATTCAAAACTTTTTTTAAACTTGTGTTAAACATTATCAAGCCACACCCAATTTATATTATTGCTATTGTAATTCGTAATATTGCAAATATTTTTTTTCTTTTTTTTTATTATTGTAAACAATTAAGTGTTACGGAAATCTGCACAATACTTTTTAAATAAATTTCATGTACTATAAATCTGTTATATTTTGTTCTAAATTTTATTAATTATAGCGAAAACCAATAGAGTATTAGCGTAATTAATATATCACAATAGCACACTTTTTCAGCCCTCGGCCACCCATATTTAAAAAAATATTATAAGCGCATCGTTGGATACCTCATATTAATTACTAAGCAGGTTTTACACAGAATTTACTATGATATAACCACCCACGGCGTATGTCGTGAGAAAAGTGGTATGCAATTTACAGCTTTATTGTGACTCATTTTAAGTCGATCACATAACACCGTTCAGTTTGAACTTACCCATCTAGAATTCTAATTACTCTATATTTAATAGGCTTTAAACCGCAATTAGAGATGTGCGATATTTATTGTTTAGAATATGCCATAAATAATAAACAATTGATTATATTGAGATGTTTCCTAAAACGTTTAAATATATTTTTAATTAATAAGAAATATTTTATTAATGAAAAATATTACAAATTTCTTGTTATTTACTTTTTAAAAATTTTATTTTACGTGATACAGTTTTCCTTAAATAAAAGTGAGTATTCTGATGGCTTCAACACAAAAGAGTTTTAAAACTTTTTAGTATTTATAGCCATAATATTGAAAAGTTGCAATTGTAATTTTCTCAGTCTGAAGAGTATTTCGTATAATTTCTGGGGCCCTAAAGAGTAAAAAATGAGTACTGCTCTGGTATGGAATTTGGAATACCCATCAGTTTCTTAAGGCTCCAAATAGAACGTCTTCGATACAACTAAATTTTCTTTTACAAGTTATTTTAAAGATTTTTCTCGAATTTCCTATTGGATTGCCTTAAGATTATTTCTTTCTGAAAAATAAAAATCAAAAATTTTAAAAACCCGTGACTGCAAAATGGTAAAAATAATTCGGGAACTTCTGACTCTTCTACATTTCAGATGTTATGTCTCTAAAGATAAAGTCAGAATTTTCTTCGACAAAAGTAAAAAATTTGTCATCATTAAATCATTATTCTGCTTTGAAATCGCTGAATAATGTCCATATATGAAGCAGCAGCTGATCTCCACAGTTTTATGCCGTAAATCTAGATTGGTTTGATTACGGAATTTGTATGGTAGTAGCTTGTTTTCAAGTTGTGAAATTTGACCGAATTTAATTCCAAGTTGTTTTTGTACAGTGAAAATATGTTTACGCCATGTTAGTCTTCTATCAAGGTGAATTCCAAGGTACTTAGCATCTGAGGCTTGTGGCAATATGTAACCGTTTAGTTTGACAGGCGGATAAGTATCTTTTCTCATAGTGAAGATCTTCATTAGCCTTGATGCGCGCAATTTTTCTAGTCAGTTTTGTATCATGTTCAAACTTGATTTCAGAATTTTAGATGCTATTATTGGATCTTCACAGGTTGCCATTATTGCAGTATCATCTGTGAATGTGGCTACTAAATACAAAATTGGGCCCAGTATGCTACCTTGTGGTACTCCAGACTGGATAGTGTATAAGTCAGTCATACTTTGTCGAAAGCTTGGCTTATATCGAGAAAAGCTGCTAAACAAAACCGTTTTGTTTCTAGATCTTTATTAATTCGTCTGACCACTCTATATACTTGCTCAATGGTTCCGTGGTGATTCCAAAACTCAAAATGATAAGCTGGAATTAGCCTTCGTTCCTCTATTAGAAAAAGAGTATTTCGAATGCTTTAGATAATAATGCAAGAAGCAATTTTATTGGCCTGTAGGATTTAACGTCTTCGACCTTTTTTCTTAGTTTTGGGATCATAACAATTTGAGCGACCTTCCATTGGTTAGAAAAATGATTTATTTGAATAATCTTTTACTTTTCCTTTTTTTTTATTCATTTCTTTAATAGCTCTTCCGACTTCACCCATTCTAAATTTTTCAATTGGCTGATCCATATAGAAAGGAGCTTCCAAATATTATTGTGTTTCCTCGTAAGCCTCAGTAGACGAAGGATTTGGTTGAAAAGTGTTTGATAGGTATTTAGCAACTACATTTGCTTTGTCTTTGTTGGTTTTAGCCCATCTATTATTTTCATCCTTAATTGGTGAAATAGATTATTGTGGCCTCTTTAGTTTTCTGGTGGATTTCCACAGGGAGTATTCAGTTGAACTCAGTTTTCCGAGTATTCCTTGATTTCTCGACTTTTGATTTCTGTTAATATTTCTTTCAATTCTCTGCTGCCTTGTTTAATCTGGTTTTATCGCCAGGATATTTTGTTTGTTGCTAAATCATCCAAAATTTTACCTGCCAAAATTTTACAAAAAACTAATTCGTAGTAAAATAGTTATGACAATGTTCGGTGTCCTTGTGTCATTACTGACACAAGTGCTAAAATTTGGTGTGTCGATGGAGCTTTGAAAGTATAAGTATTGGTGAGAAAACAAACCGAACCAATTGTAACAGGGCGGGCAGGTCAGAAAAATTACAGAAAATATTAACTGAAATCTTAATTTATATAGTTTTTGTGAGAATTTGTCAGATGGCTTGTAAAATAAAACATTATATTCAAAATTTTAATAAACGTCATAATTTTGTGACATATGTGTCAAAATTAGGTTAATGTTGATTTGTATACCGAGTGCAGCATAAGAATTGAGTTTAGGGCTTGTAACAATTTAAATTTATTTTAGAATACAAAAATAGGTAGTTCGGTGGAAAATATTTTATAATATCGTCGTACGGACTGACGGAACGTTACTTTATAAGTAAAAGGTTCTGCCACTAGGTAGCGACCAAGTTTAGGCTGTTTGTTAAATTTTTTCTAAAATGTTTTCAGAATCAATAAATCGACAGTCAGTAATTTACAAAAATTTATTTTCGAAAAATCCGCTAAAAAATTTGTTGTACCAATCTTGGAGAAATTTTATTTGTGACTTCTTACGGTATTATGTGACGTATATAAAAATTTTGGAAAAAATTCAGTGGCGTACAAAAATAAAAAAATTTTTTCATTTTGGATTTTGTTAAAATAACTTTTATAGATAGATTTAGGGTAGGGGGTGATACATATAGATATCTTTGCCAGGGCTACCGATATCTTTCTTAAGGCTACCACAATAGAAAACAAAAATGAATATTATGTCATCGTATCTCCGGACAAAATTTGGTGTGCTGGTGATTGAAGGTATTGCGGCAGAGAGTGACGATATTTTTTTCAAATGGTTTGCAACTGTTTGGCGATTGATGTTCAGACTCTTTTGGTGATCTCTACAGTGGTTAGATGACGGTTTTGTTGCACAATTTCTAGAATTTCCTCCACTTTTTCAATGAATGGCCGACCAAAGTGTGAGCATCTTTGACATCAAAATTTCCAGAACGATAACGCGCAAACCATCATTTTGCTCCGGTTTTCGATAAAGCATTTGGACTTTTTTCTTTATTTACTTCCATCTTTAAACAGCAATTTTTCACAGTGGTTAGATGACGGTTTTGTTGCACAATTTCTAGAATTTCCTCCACTTTTTCAATGAATGGCCGACCAAAGTGTGGTGCATCTTTGACATCAAAATTTCCAGAACGATAACGCGCGAACCATTATTTTGCTCCGGTTTTCGATAAAGCATTTGGACTTTTTTTTTTATTTACTTCCATCTTTAAACAGCAATTTTTCACAAATGCATGATCCGAATCGAATGATTTTACATTTAGTTTTTAGCTAAAAGTGTCATTTTTCCAATGACATATATTAATATGCGATCAGATAAGTAGTTTCAGAGATAATCTACTTTGAAGTCATTTATTGTCTAATTGGGCCCGGAACTTTTTAGCATACTTAATAGATAAAATACAATTTTGAGATTAAGAAAAACATATTCCAGGCAAACATATTCCATATTCCAGGAAGATCGAGTCCCTCATTAGCATTTTCTAGAATTCTTCATTCTTCAAGTATCTAGAATGTGTTAAACTTAGTTAGCGTTGCAGCGGAATTTTTATTGCGTGTAATATTAAAATCTTTAATTTTTATTTACTTATAATCTTCTCTTATCTCTTGTTTCTTTTTTCTACGTTCTCTTCTTTATTTCTCTTTATTACTCTCGTATCTGTTTCTTTCTATTTCTCTTTTCATCTAATTTTCTCTCTCTTTACTCTTCTCTCTAATTTCCATAGTTTCCTACCTATTTACCAGCATAGCACAGCATTACAATCATTACACGCGATCTTATAGACAAGGCCACTATAAACTGATAGATATCTGGATCTTTAATTTGGAGAAATACCGTAAGTTTTTATTAGAGCAGCTCCAGCCAAATCTAATATCTGGAATAAACTTAAAAATTGCAATTAAATAATTTCCCCTATATTTCTTGAAACCCGAGGTCACTAAAGAAATTTTTCTGAGAGGTAAATAATTTTAAAAAATTTGTAGGTATACACTAAAATTCCGCAATTCCGGAAAAATTCCAATATATGTCCAAAATTCTTTGAAAATTCTATAAAAGTTCAATATATCTGTACACCGCAATTTAACGATAAATTTTGAAAGAATCAAAAGAAAAAGACTGTGGCATATTATTTAATTCCAAAATAATTCTATCAGTTTTAAATTAATTCTAGTAATTCACAATAATTTCACTAACTCCATGTCAATTTTCAGTAATTTCATGTTAATTCCAGTAATCCCAACATACTACGGAAAAATGTATTTACACGAATCAACGTTTCAGACTTCAAGAAATTTTTTTCGCACTTTGTATTATATGACCGTTTTGTTTTGCTACTCTACTTTTTTATTTCAATTCCAACAATTCCAATTTAATTTTAATAATTTCCAATAATTCAATGTCAATTCTAATAGTTTCATTTCAAAACCATTCAAATTCCAATAATTCCAAGAATATTCTATTCTATTCAATTAATTCTAATTATGTTACGATGCCAATAATTAGCGTTTGGGTTGCAATTGCAACTGCTTCCGAAAATATGTCAATAAAACGAAATTTTCTGGTTTCAAGATATTTTAAAAATATTGAATTAGAGAAAATTGCATTCATAAAAAATATCGACAGCGATTCGATCTAAAGAAAAAGATAAAATTGGGTTTAAAACCTTTTTTGGGTGGAAAAACTTTTCTGCAATATATCGTCGGCTTGGAGCATTTTGTCTAAAAATGGAGTTATCTACACGATTGGATACGAATCATACTCAACTATGTTCTGGCAAAATCAGATAATTGTACTAACACTAATAAAATTTTTTTTAAGATATTTAGTTTTGAATTTGTATACTTTTACATTGTCACCTCAACATTCAAGTCGCATTTTCTCAAAACTATCATTTTGGAGTTATCTTGTTTTTGCTCCAAGCCGACGATATGTACTATTTTACTAAAAATATAAGAAAATTCCTGTGACGAGTAAAGGTATAAGAAATGATGAGATTGAACGAATCAGTTACTTACCATACCAAAAAATATTGGAAGGTGGAAAAAAATGTTTGTCAAAAATTATGATTTCGTCCTCATAAACCCCATTTGAGACTTGAGAGTGGAAAAGTACATTTAACGGGTCCGTATTTGCTTGTTGAAACTACAAGAAATGTATACAATATAAAACGGTTTCATAAACTGGTAAGCTTAAATTATACCTCAAGGCACACATGATTAAACTTTTATACGAAGCCTTGATCCAAATTTTTTCATTTAACATTTCTTAACAAAAAGAAGAACCTCCAAGAAGTTAAGTTAAATATTTATAGTTGTTATTGTTGTATTTAACAATAATTGTTGTTCATAATCAAAACGTCCTTTTATGTTGGCAGTTGGCGTCTGATTTAATCTAAGTGGTCTGTGAACTTGCACTTAACAACACCTCATGGATGTGTCTTAAGTCGCACGCTTGATCGTGTCTCACACATTATCCGATTACTGTATCTTCAATCGCTTGATGCCATCAGTTAGTCGTTCTTTGTTCGTTTTTTTATGCGTCTATCGAAATTGACTGTTTTAAATTTTTTTATCGGCTATAACGTATGCTGTAACGCATCGATTAGAAGGAATTCTGTGTGTGTGAGAAACATCCAATCCAACTACTTCAGATTCTCTACGCGTTATTGTTTTTATATATAAAAAAATAAATTACAGTTACAAAAGGAATTACGAAAAATTTTACTGTAAAATCGAATAATTTAATTAATATCAACTCGAATTGACGACATTTCAAATATGTTGACCTAAAAAAGATAATATTTATAAGATAGTCTTTAATTCGATGGAAGAGTTGATTTAGAGAGGATGTAGTAAAATGAGAAAGGGTGAACGATGTTGGAAGAAAATTCTTTTACATTACAAGATAATGTTAAAAGGTAATTCTATTCAACGATTCGACCCAAACGTGAAGTTAATGTACCTGCGATGTTTAATTTTCGAAATACAGCTCTGGCCGTATTTCGGACGCGGAAAATTCGATTCCGAAATAAATTGAATTTTGATAATAAACATAAAAGTCGCCCCCTTCCATTTCTACCAAGTTAATGATAATAGATTTACCTGTTTTGTAGTTCCTTCTGGATTATATCAACTTCTTTATATCTAAGCGAGCCTGGCTAAGAATTAAACTAATTAATCCCCAGCAAAAGCAAAGCATAGAGTCTGCAATCTATTTTATTTTAGCATTTTGCAATGCTGAGTGGTCCAGATTAAAGTATGCGCGCGTATTTATTGTACTTTTTACCCGTTCGTTCCTTGGAAACACTTGAAGAATTTGATACACATTTTTGTTTCGAAATAAAATTTGAAGTAATTTTATACCTCCTCCATTTTAGTTTTGCATATACGCTTTCCTTGTCCAATTAGAATATTAATTAATGTTTCTCCGGTGTTGACACATTTTTTTAGTTTTGTCAACTTATTTTCTTAACGTGAAGGTATACCGTAATTAAAGAAAAATAATTGCGTTTGATTACAATTTTAATCTTTTAGTGCTTTTGGTGTACTTTGAGAAATTATATTAAATTCAAGTCAGAACTGAAAATAATTACATATAATATTTTACTTCTTGGATTGGATTTATGCAGTAAAACGCGAAGTATTAGAAATTTGGAAATCTGAAATCCTTTCTCATTTTGCGTTTAATTCAGATAAACCCCAATGGAAATCAGAATTAAAACGTAGTTTTCTTGTGGACCAAATATTTTATTTTAAGTAAATTCCGGGCCGGCTTAACGTTTCATTTTCTAAAATTTTAATTACGTAAATACTTAATTCCGATAGCAAAATTGGCTACTTTTTTTCCGCATTCGGGCGATGTGTTTTATTACGTTTACTGATATTATATTTTAATTGAGATGGAATATCTTAAAGCTTTCTTTATCATACTCCTTTTCTTATTTAAATGTCATTGTTATTTTATAATCTGTCTCTGTCTTTACTTTTAAATCTATCGTCATTCTGCGTGCGTTTTATCGGAGCAACTCCAACAAATTACTCCCTGGTTGAGAGGGAGGACACACTTGTTACAAGATAGAAGTATAACGAGAATTTTCAGAAATTAATGCTGGAAATTATTATTGTTTCATGCTGAGAACTTCAAGTTGAGCACTGAATATATGATGGGCAATTTTTATTTTCTCTGCATTCTAGATTTTTTATTCTATTTTCTGACCTAGCAGTAAACATTCAATGCTATTATGAGAATAATGTGTTCCATAAAAATTGTTCGATGGCGTATAAAGAAAAATTTGGTTATGTAAAAAATTGTTCTCACGCATGATACGTGTGACTAATATAAAATGGTTAGTTCGAAAATTGACAGTGTTGTGTATTGACAATACACAGTCATGCCTCATACTTAATGCTTTTTTAATGTAGATTGCTAATTTAAATCTTCACAAGATATCCTGAACATTTTCGATAGGTCGAAGACCTGTTCATGAATCAGAGCACAGTAACAGATCAAAAATATACGATAACTTTTCTAACGCAATCTATTGTATTTATCCCCTTTTTAGTTCGATTATATTGACATCAATTTTATGTAACTGTGCAAATTTCAATTTTGAAAGACTTTTTTTAAATCATCTCAGTTTACAAGAAAATAAATTAAATAATAACAATTTTAACTTTTAATGTCGTAATATTGATTTCTTCTCACATCCCGCTATGGGACCACAACAGTCCACTTTCCTTTCAATTTCGATTTTTCTTTTCCTTTTCATTTTCATTTTATAAAAGTTTTTACTGTTTAAAACAAACAGCAGCTTCAATTCTTATCCAGATAATTATTTTAAATGTTTTAATCCTCTCACAGGTTCTATCGCGTATATGGTGAAAAGGATACCATCTAATTTCTTTCACTATGATGATGACGAGAGACCGGATTTTACAATCTATTGCCTTCTATACGTTTCTTATAAATTTTTATAAAAATTATATCATGTTCGAAATAAAAACATGTAATTTGTGGAATTATCTCCAATAAAATATGCATACAAGTTTTCTTCTTACCGATAATACTGAAAAATTTAGATATGGTAATCCAACATTTATTACCAGTGACGTCTTGCCTTAAAGAACACAAGGATACGTGTGAATATGTTTTGATATCACTTATCATTATTGCTTATCAATGCTGAAGTCTTCAACGTGGCACTAGCTTGTTTAATTTTAAACTATTGAATTTAATTAGTATTGTCAAGCCGCACACTACCAGATTTTGGTGAACACGGCAAAATATACACGTTTATTTTCCATTAGATATCTGTATTACTCAGTTTCTGAGATTATCATTCGGAATTGCATATTGCATATTGAATTAAAAACTAAAAGTAAATAAGACAAGCTAGCATTCAACCAAAATAATTGCTTCTGGTGGGTCAATATTGCAAAATGACCTTTATTTGATTTCAGACATTTTCTGCTTGTAATTTGTTTGGTAATAGGTACTTACCTAGGGGATCAAAGACCTACTCGCACCTCCTCGTGGTGGTCCCTGGTAACTTGTGGAGGAATCTCTGAGATCGGGTAACCAACCTTGGTGGAGGAGGGAAGGCTGCAAGTCCAACGAGAGAGGCCGATATGCCCTGCAAAGGCCACGCAAGAAGCAGCAGAAATGTGTAAATTGTGTTACGGACACTGCCGAGAATACCCCGATTGAGAGGACGGAATGGGAACTGCAGGGAAAGTCCCTGCAGTAAGGCTGAGCTCGCAACTCGCGCCCCTGTTGGACCTGCCGAGATACCCTGCCCGAATGCAAGGGATGGGAAACGGCTGGGGGTCCTGCACAGTTCATCCACAACACCAGAAGCGTAAACAGCAGATGCTTAAATCACCCAACGAAGGCAGCTGGAACAATCCCGAAAAACGGAGAAAAAAGAGGATTGAGCGGGCAGCCGAAATCAAGAACGTCTCTTCGACCAAGGTCGAGACATTGCAGGAACATCTGCAGAGGCGTCATAAAACCAGCAGGCATGGCAACAGCCCCCAAAACAAAGAGGAGCCTGTGTCACGGACACTGTAGGAATACCTGAACGGGCGGACGGAAGGGAAGCGTACCAAGGCCACAAGCGCCGGACCATGCATGTGGAAACATCTCGGCCCCCAAGAAGGCTTGCCGTACCCTATTCGGATGCCAGAGATGAGAAACCAACCAGAACCGAAGCACAACTCCCAAATACCAGATGCGAAAACAAAACAACAAAACAAAACAAAACGGAGACAACAGGAACATCTAAACAAAAGTACCACCCGCACGAAACGAAAGGAATGCCTCATGGCGGATTTTCGTGTTCGGTAAGTTGGAAGTAGGGGGGGGGGAGTTTAGTCAGTGAAAGTCTGACACTACCACCGTAGATGACGATGGTATCTCGTACGAGATTTCCTCCTCCCTGCTTAAGCTAAAACAAAAAAGGTACTTACCTGTTGTTGAGATTAGATATTATGTCAATTTATTTGTCATCTAATCTTCTGAACTAGTCTTCTTGTCTTGTCATTTTTATGAAGTACCACAGTTAACCATTTACTTCCTTTCTTCTATGAATGCTGTGTAAACTTTTTTTTAATGGGATGGTATCCTTTTGTACCCTTGAAGTAATTGTCCATTTATTAGGCTAAGTAGACAAACTTAGTTGGATCGCGCCCTGCACCGCTACTCCTTTTTGGGCACTCAGGTTAGGAGCCTTGGCCCTAACGTGCGTTTTAAATCGTTTTAAATCGCTTAGAAACCCGACTAAAACCAAACGGCATGCCACATTTGGCATGACCAAATAGCATCATCCACTAAAAATTAATAACAACAGCTATGAAAGAGTTTTAAAAATCCACATTTGCGATGTGCAAGCCAATACTAATTATTAGTCAATTATCACCATAACCTTGAAATCAAAGAGGAAAAGTTTAGGCCACGAAATTTAGTTAACAATCAAAGGTTTACGATTTTACAAATTTTTGATCAAGTTGGGAAATCCTCTCCACTATTAGAAGGAAACAAATCGGCTATATCGGGGATGCTGGCATTCGTAAACAGAAGATCTGGAACAACAATGGCAACCTGGAACGGTCCCGTTTATTCAATGTTCCTAAATTAAAGTCAAATTTGTTTTTGAATTTGACTTCCAAACGAAATCAAATTGTGTCGTTTCACAATGGTAAGCATTGTTTGATGCAAATGATCATACGCAATCATCGTAGCGAAAGTACGTCGAAAATTATCAGTGCGAAATAATGCATCTAACGCGAGTGTTTCGTAAGCAACCAACAAGAAGAAAATTAACAAATATGTATTTCTAAAATGGTTGCTTCAATTTTGTTATTATTCACAAGTCTTTGATTATTTTATAGGGGCTTATCGTAATACAAAATATTATTTCGTTTTTACTTAATTTGTTTATATTTGTCGTAGTTTTTAAGTACACGCCATATACTACGCCACTATAAAGTGAAAGACCGCTACGCAGGTCGTTTTCTTAAGCGACGCTTCTAACTAGTTTCTTAATATGACATTTTAATTTTTTAAAATGTCACGATAATTAGATTTGTTCCCCAAACCGAGTAAAATACGAATCCAAGAAAGCTGCATCCATAGCTGCAGAGGTTTCCAGCATGGTAGCAAAAACACATGGCTCGTCGCATATGTAATGCACCCAATTGTAGGGCTAGATCTGTAAAGAGAAATTTTATAGTAGCGGCTTGTCGCAATATATAACAAAAATTAATATCCTTCAAGTTTAACTTTTTAAATTAATAAAACTCATACGTGACATACAAAATGATTATATTATTTACCTACATAAGAAAATATTTTATAATATATTTTTAGGAAAATCAACTGCGGTACTTTTAAATTGAATTTATTTTCTAATAATTATGTTTACGAATTTAATATCCTCCTTTTAAACATTAATAACCTTTCATTATTGACCTGTTTTTTTATTAAATTTTGTAACAGAACCGCAGCCGCCCATCAGTACCTCAAACGTTTTTTGTATTAAAATTGTGTTTGAAGTTCACTCTTGTCTTATTGGTAATATATGCAAATTTGAGTAATTACTTGTTAAATTTACACAAGAACTTAGTTAAACATTATCAAAATCCATCAGAACAATATGGTGTTCTGATGGCATTATTATTAATGATTAGGTATCACATGTAGTGGCAAGTCTTATAAATCAAGCATTAAACATAGATAATATTGAAATTCGTTTTTTATTTTTAAGTTTCTAATACGTAATACTAAACTCTAAATTAATAAAATTGATTAACAGGTTGCCTATTAACGTAGTGGTTTTATTTACAAAAAATTAATAATAGAATTTATTTGTTAAGCCATCCTCAATTTGAAATATTTTGACAGTTTCTCCAAAAATAGAAAAAGATTTAATAAATGCTTATTAATCCAACACATAGTTTTTGAAAAAGTTAGTGGAAACTAACCATATTCTAAAATTTAGGTTGGTACTTTTGGTTGTTTCAATATCACTATTAAATAAAAGCAGTTATCTTGGTAAATACTTACCGAAATAAAATTTTATTAAAGTTTCTAAATCATGGCAATTGATAGCGAAAAAGCGAAACGTTCCAGATCGCGCAGCAAAGATTGCAGTAAGAGACATCGATCTTGTTCACTCGAACGTGATGCAAAAGAAAGCAAACGTTTTAGAATTTCTCGAGATATTTCTGAAAATAAACTTGAAGAAGGCAAACCTGCGCTTGAAACAAAGTTAGAAGCAAAACTTAATGTCAAAAGAGAACCTGTGTCATTGGAAGAACTGCTAGCTAAAAAAAAGAAAGAAGAAGATGCTGAGAGAAAGCCTATTTTTTTAACGAAACAGCAAAGAGCCGAATTAGCTTTAAAACGTAGACACGAGGAAGTGGAAAAATTAAAAAAACTGCAGGAAGAGGAACGTAAAATTAGTCAGCAATGTAAATTAAATCGACGAAAAGATTTGCTTAATCATGATTATAGATATATAAAAAACAACTGCAGATTGACTACTAAGGAAGAAGAAAAACATAACAAAGAAAAAGAAATGGAATTAAATGCTATAAAAGAAAGGTATCTGGGATTAGCAAAAAAGAAAACTGTTAGGAAATTAAACAGCAAAAAATTTTTGTTTGATTGGGATTCTGGAGAAGATACCTCTACCGACTATAATAGTTTATATCAGGAAAAACACCAAGTTCAATTTTATGGTAGAGGTAATTTAGCTGGTATAGACGTCAATGAACAAAAAGAAGATCAGAGTAAATTTTATGGTAACCTGTTGGAAAAGAGACGTACAGATGCCGAAAAATATCGAGAAAGGGCAAGGTTAAAGAAAGTTCTTCAAAAAGAAGAAAAACTATCGTGGGATCTTAGACATTGGTCTGAAAAAGCGTTAGCTGAAATGACTGAAAGAGACTGGAGAATTTTTAGAGAAGATTATGATATCAGCATTAAAGGAGGCAAAATTCCTAAACCTATTCGTACTTGGTCCGAATCTGGGATTCAAAAAGAAGTTTTAGAAATTATTAAAGAAATTGGATACAAGGAACCCACTCCTATTCAAAGGCAAGCAATTCCTATTGGTATGCAAAATAGAGATATTATTGGTGTGGCCGAAACAGGATCTGGCAAAACTTTGGCTTTTCTTCTGCCTCTTCTCTCGTGGATTCAATCGTTATCAAAAGTGGAATGTACAGATGATGAAAGTCAAGGACCTCACGCCATAATTTTAGCCCCCACTCGTGAGTTGGCTCAACAAATTGAAGTGGAAACGGTAAAATTTGGTAAACCATTAGGTATTCGTAGCGTTCTGGTGGTAGGAGGATTAAACCGTGAAGAGCAAGGTTGCAATTTACGTATGGGATGTGAAATTGTGATTGCTACACCTGGTCGTCTTATTGATGTTTTAGAAAATAAATATTTAGTATTGAACCGGTGTACTTATATAGTTTTAGATGAAGCCGATAGAATGATAGATTTAGGCTTTGAGCCTGCTTTGCAGCAAATTCTTGAATATATGCCCACTACAAATTTAAAACCTGATACCGAGGAAGCGGAAGATTCTGAAATAATTTTTGCAAATTACAATAGCAGTCAAAAATATCGTCAAACTGTGATGTTTACAGCTACTATGCCACCAGCAGTTGAAAAGCTTGCTCGCACTTATTTACGTCGACCAGCTGTTGTTTATATTGGCAGCGTTGGAAAACCTGTTGACAGAGTTAAACAAATTATTCATATACTTACCGAAGCTGATAAAAACCGTAAACTTAAAGAGTACTTGGAATCGAAAGACTTTAAACCTCCAGTTATTATATTCGTCAATCAACGAAAGACTGCCGATTTTATTTTTAAAATTTTGGAAAAATGGAGTTTACATGCATGTACACTTCACGGTGGTAAAGCACAAGATCAGCGAGAGTACGCTTTAACTAGTCTTAAATCGGGCGATAAAGACATTTTGATTGCAACTGACGTTGCCGGCAGAGGTATAGATATCAAAGATGTCTCGATGGTTATAAATTATGACATGGCTAAAACTATTGAAGATTATACTCATCGTATAGGCCGTACAGGACGTGCTGGTAAGACTGGTGTTGCTGTTAGTTTTTGTACTAATGATGATTCCGCACTTTTCTATGATTTGAAGCAAATGCTTCTTGCATCCCCAGTTTCCAAGTGTCCACCTGAACTTAGTCAACATCCAAAATGCCAAGTTCGACCAGCTCAGTTAAAACGTCTTTGAGCTGAAAGGAATTTCGCTTAATTACAATGTTTCCAATTTTTTTTGTAATTTTAAATTAAAAAATAAAAAATTAAATTAAATTATTTTAATACTAAAAAACTGATTTGTGTAAAATGTTTATATAAAATTATCAATTAACTATTTTTGTCCATAATAATATTAATTTATATAAGTCGTGCCATAAATTCTGTCCCATATTAATGATGCTTAATTTAAGTTCAAAAATATAAAAATTCCAAATTTTTTTAACACGTTTTATTAAGTATATAATTATTATAAACAACAAATTAAAATTAAATTTACTCAATGTCCTCTTTTCGACTTTACACATTTCGTCAAACTGCCTGGCCAATTATTTATTGCGGCACGCACGGTTTTAATAAGTTTCTTCACTAAATCGTGTTTTAGTAGCTCGATATTTTTGTGAGGTTTACTACAAACCATATGTATATGTCTTTAAGCACAGACTACAATTTTAAACCAGGGGATTTAAATCGGCACTCCCTGAAGGAAAATCTTCGATTAGAATAAAATTTGGTAAATTTTCTTCTAGACACCGTTGGGTGGTTTTAGCTTTATCCGCTGGTACCAAGTCCTGTTGGAAAATCTAAGGCTTACCATCAAACAAGGTGTCATTAAGTGGTTTTACAACATTATCAAATATTTTTTTGGTATTTAGCTGCTGAGATTTTAACGCCCTTTTCACAAAAATGTAACTAAATTACCCCATTGTAAGATATTCCTCACCAAATCATTACAGAAGCAGGAAACTCGATTAATAAGCAACTGGATTCCAAGGGGGGAGTAGAGATGGTGGTACAGTATAAGTATTACATTTAATAATACTGGTTAGTATGCAGCTCTTTTAGCATATAACTCAATTGATAAGTAACTCAATCCGGGGGAGAAGAACATCGATCTAATGATTTACTAAATTGGAACTCGATTGATGAGCTACTAGATTGGCATGTAACTCGATTGATGTGCAACTTCATTGGTATGTCATTATGTAATATTTATAGTACAAAAAGAAGAAAGAGAAAGAACATAATATTATGAACATAATATAAATTAAAATTTTAAATTAAGTAGTAAAAAGTAGGATCAATCAAACATATTTCCAAAAACAAATTTCAAACATGGTCGTGAAAATTATTAAAATTGTTATTTAAAAAATATTATTAAAGTTGTTTTAAATTTAATAATTTTTTCTTGTTGCATTTTATTTGTCACTGATTCTGAATAAGGTCCGGACTGCCGATGTTTCTGTTTTGTTTAGAATTTATTAATGGTCCGTTAAGCATTTAATCCGCTGATCAGTCGATGCGATATAATCAGTTGATCAGTCGATGCTACTATCCGTTGATCTATTCATTTGTGGTTGAATTGCTTTCTGTAATTAAAATCAAATTCGACTGGCGAACAGATCAATTGGTGAATATTGTTTTAAGAATATAAAAAGCAAACTTGGTGTTTTATAAATTATTACTTTATTTTTCATAATCGCATTTTATTTGAACGTAATTTATTTTAAACGAAAAAATATCATCCAAGACGATGGCGATGATTTAAATAAAAGGATATCGGGATATGGAACACCCAGAGAACTAATTCATTGTCGGTCGACGTTTCGGCTAATTTATTAAGCCATCTTCAGAACTAAAAAATACATAAAAGTGGAAACAATCCTAAATTATAAAGGGGTTGTAAACTATACCTAACAATTATAGATGAAATGTGTTTAGGCGTATGTTTGCAAGGGAAACACAGCAGGTCATCAGGTTGCTCATTAACCAAGTCAGTAGTTAAATTTAGTTGCTCAAACATTTAAAAAATCAACAAAATAAATTGGAAAATCGTGATAAAAATAGCAACAGCGTCAAACACAAAAGAATGTCAAAAACATGTATAAATTCTGTACCTGAAGAAAACATAAAAATCAAGATCGTGATTTCCCTAGAACTATAATGTACAGAGTGGAGTGAAAGTGAAGCAATGTTTCTCACAGAGGAATGAACCAAGTACAAATTATCCTTAAAATAACAAAAATATTTTACAAAAACTTTACAACCCCTTACGGCCAAAACTGTAACAGTAAGATAATACAAATTCTTAAATAAATATAGAAAATAGATAAAATACAAAAAACTAACAGGACTAACCAAGTTCGATAAACACTCAAATTGTCGTAGAGGCAACACCAAAGATACGGAGGGAGATATTCTTCTTATGAATAAGGCCGATGGCACACTTAACATCTTCAATATTAAGGTGGTAATTCTTTTATTTTCCCGAGGTAACTTCTTAACAAATTCTTATAACCTGCATTTATGTAGCCAAAATCTGCCCGTTTGTTAATATTGTTCTTATCCACAGAAATACATATATGCAGCTTCTAGGAACGAAGCTCTTTCTCTTTTGGTAACTCGTGTCGTGGTTCAAAATACTTACATCATCCAGGGCAAAGTTATGTGAGTGTTCAATAATGTGTCCCGCCAGGCTTGTCTTCTTAGAGGAAGTTCTTATATAAGAACTAAACGTGTTGTTTTACTCTGTTGTCTAGGCGTTGTCTAGTTTGACCAATGTAGTTAGAACCGCAGTTGCATTTGATGCAATAGTTCAGTTTACTTTTATCCGTGTTAGGGATCTTGTCTTTGGTCTTGGAGTAAACCAGACTATTCAAAGTGAAAAGGTTGAGAAAAGAGATGATAAGAGATGATAATAATCATGTAGGGTCTTTTGATTATTTGTAAATATATGTAAATTGGTCTAACCGTAAATAAATAAATAAATAAATAAGCTTATCTCTAGTAACAGCCATAAATAGTACGCTTTTTATTCTTGTAGATAACCAAGGGTGGAAAGTGATTTGACAAAAGTTCCTAGTGTCAGTTGATGTATCTAGATGAGTCTTGTTTTCCCTGGTTTTTTGAGGTTTCACCCTAAAGAGAGATCCATCTATAAGTCTACTAGGAAATTCATTTTTCAGGAGTTGTTTCTGTAATTCATGTAGACGTTCACCGATCTTGTGCTTTGGAACACATGTCAAGATCCTCTTTTTCAATGCCAATCACATTCATTTTTGCTGCAGAGGATGTACAGAATTAAAATTAAGCAATCTATCTGAGGAAAATGGCTTCCGGTAAATGTCCCTGGACAGGGATTTATCATCGTTTCTAGTGACAAGAAGGTTCAAAAAGGATGTACATACAAGATATACATCATGGGAATCGAGAACGGAGAGGCTATTCGTCAATTCGTTAGGGGGAAAGCCTGTAAATATGTCATCTACATGTAGCATCAAGAATGGTATCTCAAAGCCCACTGCGCTGAAGAAATTGCAAAGTAAATCGTTCATGACAAAATTAGAGAATATAGGGCTGCATGGGTCTCCCATCGCCGAACCCACTAACTGTGAGTAAAAATGTCTATCGCAGCTAAAGAAACTGTTATCAAATATTGTAGCCATCATATCAACTCTCTAAAGGTGCCAAGAGGGATAGACGTATAAGGAGCAATCAAATCCCAATTATTTTCCAGAGATGATTTAACCGACTCTTTGGAGATATTAGTGAAGAGCGACTTAACGCCAAAGTATACCAAAATATAGTCCTGTGGTATTCTGGTGGAAATAATTCTTTCCTTAGCCTCTAAGGTATTTTTAACGTTAAACGGGAAAAATAATATAACATTGTTTAATATTTTGTTGATGAACTTCACCAATGGAATGGTGAATGACAGGTCTTATAGGGACCCCTTCTTGTGGGCTTTCGGTAGACCATATGCTCGGGGGAATAAAGAGTTATATTTGGTAAGTGACTTCCTTGTAAAGTCATCAATGTGGCCCTCCAGATGTAATTTTTTCACAATTTTTATTTTTTTTTTAATTTTCTTAACCAATCAGAACGTGGAAATGGAGTTTCAAAATTTAATCTAAAATGCAGCTATGTATGCTGATGATACAGCTATTTATGCTTAATTATTTTACCTGAAGGTTTCAAACAAAGTTGAATTTGATTCAAATTCAACTTAAGTTTTAAAAATTATTACGACAAACTGGCAACTTCTAGTTTGCATGTGTTAATTTAACGTTACCTTAAGATACGATAAACGATACTTAAGCTAAGAATAGCATGGGATGACTTATTTATGACATTTCTCTCCAGGAATGAAAGTTATTAGCGTTATATATTTGGAATTAATTGAAAACACCCTGTATAATTTTATATGTAACTAGTAATAGAATTTACCTTCTTAATATTTATATTAATATTCTTATCTTAATATTCTTAATATGCCTTAATTGCACAGCAGAAAATCCGGACCGTACCAGTAACCTAACACCTCCCTGTATGGTCATTATGGGGAATTCCCCGTGCCGAATTAATTATACGGCGTACAATTAACCGCATCGATTGTATATTGTACATTCTGCCTAAAAGTTTTGGATTATTTTTATATTGATAATATCGACACGTGTAACGCTACCAATTACTTTGTAAGACATGGAAGTCGAATAAAAAAACATTTTTAAACTGCAACCCATACATATGTATATGTACATATCACTGGCTGCAGACTACAACTGCTTCAGACTTGGTTTGAAAATTATTCGCGTTTTTTGTTTTAATAACAAATTAAATTTTATTACAAAATAAAATATTTGAATTATTAACAAGTTTAAGTTATAATTGCTGGTATTATTAAATTAATTTTTTGTTCTGACATTGTGTGGTGAAGTTAAGCGGATGTCAACCACATCAACGACGTTAAGACAACTTCTTCAGCGAAACTCAAGATCTCCAAATCTTATTCAACTTGGCAAACAATTATAATTTCCCCGCGACATCAAAAATAAATTCTGCTCATTCCTTCACATTATAAATCCTTCTTCCATACAATATATCTACGTCTTATTTCCAGCATTCAGCCAGTGTTTTAGCATCCCCTTTCTTTAATTAATCTCCCACCCCTAGCAACGCGTAGCAACGAATATAGGTACAGTAACACAATACAGTTTTTACACTTTTCTCGAGAAGGAAATCTTTAATGTCTCCGAAGGCTGACATTAATTAAAAAATCTTGTTACGCATGCAGGGGTAAGAATGAGAGAAGGCAATTTTAAGAACCAGCGCTCGAGGCATATGCAAAATAGAGCCTAATTTATACGGTTTTTTTTAAAGAATTCTAATAACTTACTTACGTGGCTTCTAGAAATGAAGTCACTTTTTAATCCAATGTTTTCTTCGATACATTGTGACAACAAAAACTTTAAATTTTCTCGGAAAAGGAACTTTTAATCTATAAAGTTTACGTGCTGTTTATTGGATAAATAATAAATAAATTTCATAAAACTGAAAGAAAAAATTTTTTTATAAATTTTTCTCAACTAATTAAAGCATTAACTATTTAAGCAATTTTCAATGTGCTTATTCAAAGACAATATCGCACGCTTTTCTTCTCACGACATTTCTTATGTAGCATCACAAAATGTGTTTCTTTATGCCATTGTTAAAGAGTATCTTTCCAATGCAGGCTGACAAGAACACACTTCTTCTAACGCAACTGACAATGCCATCTTAATCAAATGCGCCAGGCAGATATGTTTATTTGTGTTATATTTGTGACGTAAGTTAAACGAACTTGTCGGGAAATGCTGAAGGAACTAAACTTTTGAAAATTCAACCAAACTGCGGTGTCAACAAAGTTGAAGTCTTCTTATTGATAATTATTAATTATTTTATCCATTTATTTTGGCGCTATTTGTATTTAGCTTCCCAAAACTTGTACTCGCATTTCACAAGTTTGCATTACGCACAATTTGTTTTTCTCGACAAAAAAATTAAATTAATTTTTTAGTATGCATACAATTGCATCCGATAAAGCCAAAGCTTTTCACAAATAAATAAAATGGTTTTGAAGAAAGCAAATGTCAAATCTAACAAATAAAGGTGCACTTCGTGGGGTAAACTACTCGAGTAATTTTTTAATTTAATTTGTAAGTTAATAAAAGTAAAAACGCGGCCAACGCTCGATTTAATGAACTACCTACTAACCCGATTTTGATTTTTAATTTTAATTACTATATTAGCATGTCATTTTAATAATGAATTTTAAGCTATTAGATTAATAAATATAATAACGGATTTACCTCTCAAATTGTAATAATTTATTATAATATACTCGTACTTATTAGGATTTCCTTAGAGCTATGCAAACATAACGAAGGCATTAAGGTGAACCTCGCAGCATCTTTGAGTTATGGATGATTAAAGATAGGACGAAAATAGATCTTGCTGGGTAAAACTAGACTAAATACCAAGAGAAACTTAAACATTCCTATTATCGTACTAATGCCTGATTTCTTCATCTTGAGATATCTATCGGATAAGAATAAGTATATAAATATAATCAAATTAATCAAGTGACCAATCAAATATTGATTACGCAGAAATACAGTTACAATCTCTATCTATGCAATATTAAATGACTCTCTGGTAGTGAAGAACTCAAGTAAACAAAAACTATTTATAATTCCAAAATTATTTTAAAAAATGCATGTCGCATCAGTATTCTTAATTTATTTATAATTACTTGTTCTGTTAGTCTGTAAGTTTAACATTGAACTCACCGTAACGTAATATAAAGATAATAAATTTTAAATTAAATAATAGTACTGAAGTTGACATGTTTTTTTAAAGCGTCTGGCTTAAATCCTAAACTAATGAAATATAATGCAAAATTGATTTATGAAGAAGAATTGCTTCTCTTAGGTGTTTTGCAGCACTTGCAATTGCGTGTGCTTCTATTGGATTGATTGTCAGTTAAGAGTCGCATTTAAAAATTTAATCATCGAAGTAATCATAATAACACACAAAAATTAATAAATCTGTTATTGGAAACAACCATTGAACTAACTGTAAGAGCTAAATCAGTGTGAAGAGAATTTGGAGTAAATTGAATACAAGAATCTAGTCTACAACCAAAATTCTTAAACTACCTGAAAAGGCAATTTGTATACAATTGTCTGAAATTCCTTTAGAAATTCCAGAAAATTTTGGGAAATCATTAGAATTCATTAGTAATCATTGCAATTCTTTAGCATTGCACTTATTTGGTATTTAATTTAAAATTTTAGAAATTTTCAAAAATTCTTGAAATCATTGAAAGGTTTTGTAATTCTTTCGATTTGCACTTGCTTGGAATTTCCTTAGAAATTCTTGCAAATCCCTGGAATTTCATATCATTTTCGAGATATTTACCCTGCGCGTTTTGCTGTCAGCTTTATTTATGGTAATCCATACAAAAATTATTGGTAATTTTCACTGTAGTATCAGATCACAAACAAGGTTTGGTATCTGCCTAAAATTAAATCTCCTGGAGGCTACATTTAAAGAGAAGTCTACACTGAAATTAATGGTTCATCATATTGATGAAAAATTCACCTTTTGTGCTGATGATCAAAATTCATTTAATTGATGAAAACACAATTCTACTGATGATTTTGTATAAATATTTCATCAATATGATGAATTATGTTAATCGGCGCAAATATGGTGAATTTTTTTGTACTTTTTTTCAGTGTACGGATACTTATTAGGAAGTTTAAAATTTGTATTTTAAAAAGAGAAAATGAATTTATTTAATAATCAGCTTTTTTTTTGAAAAATCACGTTGATTTATTTTCGTAATGATGTTTTCCAAGTTTCAGATTATTGACGACCTCTGGAATGCTCCACAGATTTCCATGCAAATATTCAACTACGTGGCTCCAATACTTTTGGTTAACATTTTAATCAAGACCAGTTATATTTAAAAACACGTGATTTTATAGTATATGGTTTTCTGGAATTCTTCCTATCAATAATAGTTGTTTATGTAATCAGTGTAAAAAGTAATAGGTAATATTGATACTAGAGAGCGGATTTATAAGCTCTAAAAACGTGTAAACAAAGCATTAGGCATAATTAGGCTTTAAGGACGCGATACTAACGGACACTATGACAGCCTTGGTGACAGAAAACCGACATGTGGTATTAGACGTACTACGCATCGCGAGGAGAAATCTCGATGTGGAAATGCGCGATGTTGGTTCTGCTACTGAAAAGAAGCAAACCGGTAAAGCGGCCAAATTGCTATAGATCAATCTGCTTGATCGACAACGCGGCTAAGCTCTACGAACGTTTGATCATAAGACGACAAGACGCCAAACTAAAAGCGAAAGGAGACCTAAGCGACAGGCAGCACGACTTTAGACTGTTGGTCTATGGTAAAATAGTGGCTCTGGTGACGTTTGATGGGGCCACATTGTCAGGGCACTCGAAGAAAAGAAGTGTCTCCATATTTAATAAGAATAATACAATGGTATCTTATCACAAAGAAGCCTCATCGTAGAAGAGCAATTTTATGTGCAAACGGTTAGCACTACCAGCGGGGTGTCACAGATGTCGGTCTAGGACATTTCGCCGTGGCCGTTTCGCCGCCGCCCATTTCGCCGTCGAATTTAATTTTATTTTAAATTTAAAAAAAATTTTTTTTACTTATAAAAAAAAAACTAACATTTTGACTGCAAAAATTTATATTTTCGGGGCTATGAAAAATTAGAAATTAGAAAAGCAGAAATAAAAATTTTCTTACAAAAGTGTGACACCCTGTATATAAGCTATAGAATCAAGCAATTAAATTATTGATTGTAATGTTAAAGTTGGTAACAAAATAATAGAACAGTACAGTTATAGTATATAAAAGAAAAGCGGGAAGTAACTTATTTTGAATAATTATTTTTAAAAAATTATTTTTTTATATATAATTAAATAAAACTTTAATTGTAACTTTTACTATATCTTTTAATTAACGACGGCGAAATGGGCGACGGCGAAACGGCCACGGCGAAAAGGGTGACGGCGAAACGGCCACGGCGAAACGTCCCATTCCGCACAGATGTCGGTTCTGGCGGCCATGCAGTGGAACGTTTAATAAGATGGCGTGCTACGAACATCAATGCTAGTGGACGTAGAACTAGTGAGGTTTGCGGACGACCTAAGTATACTGGCGGCCGCCAAAACGGAAGAAGACCTTATGGGAAGAGTCAACGAGTCTATAAAAAAACTAGTGGAATGGATAACAGGAAGAAGCCTTGAAATAGTTGCGGAGAAAACAAAGGCGGCTTTTCTGAGTGAGAAAAGAAAGATCGGAACGGTGCCCTTTAAAATAGGAACGTATAACATCATTCCCAAACGCGAGGTTACGATGCTGAGCATCAAGATCGACAAAATGTTGTGCTTTTTTCCCCATCTGAAAAAGGCGATCCTAAAGGCGGTCAAAAGCTGTACAGCCCTTACAAGGTTGACGCCCAATATAGATAGTCTTCAATCAACAAAGAGGAGAGTCATTGCTTCAGTGGTTCATTCGATTCTCCTGTATAGAGCACCACCACCAAGAAGCAACGAAAGAAGGAAAACTATAGCAAAATGGTAATCCAGATGAGAAGACAGCCAGAAAGGGGAATGCCCAGATTTCTTATCCAGGGAATACAGATATGACTGGAAAGGAGCCACGGGGAAATTGGATATCATGTGACACAGGCACTAAGTGGACATGGTTGCTTCAACAGCTATCTTTACTGAATAGGAAGAGGACCAGCCCGGGGTACAGGTATGGCCCAGAGGAGGGCACAGCAAAGCATACCCTGTTCATATGCGACAAATGGACGGAGTGCAGAAGACAGTACGGGGTAGTTGATACGGCCCCACACAGACTTTTACCGGAAATGAAGAAATCAGAAGATAGGTGGAACGAGATGATACAAATGATTACCCCATAATGGAACCCAAAGAATAACACGAAAAACAGGAACAAAGACTCGAAAAGATAGAAGAGGCCTAACCGCCTAATCGCCTAACAAAATCAGCACCTGAACGGCGTAATACCTGGTCCTTCCGAAAAAAATACTTCGGTGATTCACCGACAGCCAGTTGCATAAAAGGAGATGTTTTTTGTGAGTAACATGCTTATGATTCTTACACTCCCGATCTTGGGAAAGAACGGGGTAAGTGCATAAAGTATTTTTCTCTTCTTCAACACACACAAAAATAGTTTAGGTTAGGTTTATCACGTACTATCATTGAATCGACGATTCTAACCTAGGTTAGGTCCAGGTTAGGTTGAACCTAGGTTAGGTTAAGGTTAGGTTGAACCTAAGTTAGGTTAGGTTCAGGTTAGATTCATGTTATGTTGAACCTAGGTTAGGTTAAGGTTAGACCCCTTTAAAAATTGTTCGATGGTGTAAATAAACAGTGTGATATTATGTATCATATTATGTAATATACGCATATGTAATTTAGTTGAAGGAGTTTATTTTTTTGAATTTATTACCGTTCCAATGGCTATAATAGAAAACTAAAAAAGTTTAAAAATCGCATACTATACAATGGAAGTTAGATAGAATTGCTGGCTCTGAGGAATTTTTAAACGTACCAGCGGATGATCTGATTTTTTCGTTTTAACTTTATTTTAATATGTGTGTAAACAAAATGCTACACCTGTAATTTAAAATACGGAATAATATAGTTTTATCTGCAAAAGAAGCGGTTTTTCGTTTCTGTAGTCTTAGTATTTTCTTTGATATCATTTAGTTTCTAATTTTAATAAATTTATTTAGTTATTGTATTGAAAGAGTAGACTTTGAGGAAATTTTAATTTTATTTCTTAAAGGATAATGAACTTGTATAAAAAACATACAATAAGAATTTTCAACTTAATAATAATTTATAATTAGTTAAAAATCTTTTGTTCCGAGATCAAAGCCTTGAGATACTTTATTATCCAAAATGATACGACTTTTCCGCAAATTATTTTGTTATAATTTCATCAGTTAAGTTTTAGACATAAAATGTTACGCTTTTACACAGAAAGTAACTTTTAATGAAATCAAATACTTATATAGAGTTTTAGATTAAAACGAATTTTAATACAATTTTTATTTTATTAAAATTTTGACTTGCTTTAGAAACTAATAACAATATAAATGAAACACATCCTATGCAAGAATGAGGAACTCATTACTACATACCTAAAATGTACTATACTTCAAAAGACTACTTTATAGGAATATCTTCCTTATTTCTTCCCTTTTTTATTTTTTAATTCACTTGAATTACAGATACATAATTCCCGTTCTTATAGTCGATACTTGGCTCGAGCAAAATTGGAAAATTTTTCGAAATTTTCAGAAACCAAAAAGTTGATAATTTTTTTAAGAAGTTAATTAAAGCAATGTTGCTAAAAAAACCCATTTAACCCCTATGCCATTTTTTTGTTTAAAATGTTTTTTTGCAAACTTTAACGCTACCCCATCCTGACGGCAAGACAACAATTTATTATAAAAGCAAAGCCCTATATTCCACAATATAATGTCCCACAATGATATTAAAATAAAGTTTACCCAAAATTATCCATTCTCTTTCTTTTGATTTAATAATTTTGTGCTATTTTTTTCCATTCATCATTGATTCTAAAAAGGAAACAGGACTACCGTTGTTCTACTGCGAGTTTGTTTATTTAAAAATATATTTACTTTGTAGTTTAAAATTACCCTTATCTCAACTATAATTTTTCAATTCTAGCTTTAACAGCTAACTGAATGGGTATTCTTATTATTCAAAAATTTTGAATTTTGGATCTTTACTTTAAACCCTCTTTTTTTAGATCCTCGTTTTTCTTTTAATTTATTTAATTTTATAAAGTTTTTAATTGAAAATAATTAACTACATCTTATAATTTAAAAAAATGTCAGAGAGAAAATTCTTACGTATACATATTAATACTAATTCTAAATTTAATACAACAAACTAATTATATCAATAATTAAAAATATTCTTTCTTATTTTCATATAAAAAATAGATTTAAATAATTAAACAGTTACCAACTTATAATTATTCATTAAGTAATTTTCCAAACTTGCCTAAATTATAAATAATAATTCCATCTGCAATTTAGACAAAAATAATGTATATTTTAAATTTTGATAAAGTAACATATCCTTAGGGTTAAAAAGCTTTTTCCTGACATTTCTAATTAAGCAATGGTTTATAATTGCATTACCCTGCGTTCAAACTTTATTGATATTCAAGTTTTATCCCTTCGAAATAAGAATTTACATTCAGCGTAACTTTAGATAATCTTTTCCATTTAAGAGAAAGCTTAAAATTCGTTCTTATGGGAGTAAAAGCAACCCTTATTCTCTTCCCCAATCATTTTTGGAAGATACTGCTTACGCCTTCCCTCAGTTGATGAACCATCACTTACTATATATGTTCTTTGATTATATAATACCAGAATTTTTAAACTAATAAACTATACGATGAATAAATAACATCAAGGAAGTCATGTAATTTATATTACATCTCACAATTTATTACATTTTTTCTTATACAGTCAGTAAAATTGAATTAAGATGTAACGGAGAAAAAACATTAATAAAAATCAAAAACATTTCAAATGTTTTTATTTTCTAGTAGATTACATATTATGAAAAACATAACTTTTTTTATATAAATCATAAGGAAAGATTAATATAAACAAAAGGTTGGAAAATCGCAAAAATTTAAACGAAACTTAATTAGTCTCACCCTCACAAGTTTTATTATTTTAATAAGTAAAAAATAATACTAAATACTGCTTTCATTCTTCTTTAACGCTTCAGTCATTTTCTCCCTTATCCTCAAAACAAATTTTTACATTTTTACTTCGTTTAATTTTATATTTTCTTTTTTTGTTCTTAGGATCGTCCAGATTAAATCTTCTTCATTGGAAAATATTACATTTTTGCACTCTTCTTCTATAAAGCACTATTTCATCTAATCATTGATATATGATTTGTTGAAAAAGTTTTTTCAAAAATTTAGGCCGTTAATTTGATTTGAAGCTTTCAATTTTATTAATCCTTAAGAATTATAGTTCTCTATTATTTTAAGATGAACATGCTGTTCGTGAAGCAGTCATCCAAAATATATCCAAATGCTTTTTTTCTGACCCATGAATTTCAAAATTTTGGAGTAGTTTTTGCCATAAAATTTTTTTATTTTATAAAATTATTTATGACACTCTGTGATCTATTTATTTGCAATTTATTTATTAGAAAAACCCTGGTTAATTTTACTGTTTGATTCATTTTGGATTGTAGTTGAAATTAAAAGCAGTTTTTTCTAATTCTACAATATATAATTTATAATTAAATTTCGATGATTGTAAGTTAAAAATTTTTTCTTTAAATTTATTTTGCTGGCTCCCATCCGTATTAAAATTTTAGCAAAAACATTTGACATAAAATCTTCTAAATTTATATAAAGTTATTAATTAAATTACAAATTAATTAAAATAATTAAGTAAGTAGGTTGATTCAATACTTTGCAACTACGGCAAAAACAATATCAGAAAATCTTTATTAGATTTTAAGCCGAAGCTTTTACAAAACTTAAAAATTGCTTTCATTATTATTATAATTAAGTTATGCAGTATTTTATTATTTATTATAAAAAATCACATATTTTTCACACGTAGATTTTATAATTTTAAACTTATCGTACTTAGAAACCGTAAAGACTTGAACCTCTTAAAGAAATTAGTGCGTGCACGAATTTTATGTCACGTCGTTTTAAAACAAAACGAAAGAGATGTGGGGTGGAAATTTAGGGAGTAAGAATAAACTTACCCTTTTTGTTCCCTAAGGCGTTCTTCTTATTCCGACAAGAAGTAAGTAGAAACGGTCTACATACATTATTGTCAATCCTCATTTAGGGCGATTATCGTTAAAAATATTAATGGTCCAACATTCTTCTTAACAAACTTAATTCTTCTTACGCAAAAATTTGAAAGCCTTACTGTTTTGATTAATAATGATTTTTTCGCTGAATAAATTGTTATAACTAACTCACTTTGTTATTTGAAATGTGACCACACATTGATATTGATAATAATAATTGATGATTATATGTATTGCATTATCTTATTGAATCTGTTATTATGTTCTTAATCGGAGATTATAGATAACTTCTTTGAAGCTTGCCAACGAGCAGGATGACATATCATATTATAAGTCAATAATTAAAGCAAACGTCGGAATTTTCAATTAAATAAATGGTTGAAGAAACATTTTAAATTATAATTTATAGCATCGAGTAAAATTTTTCAAAAATTTGAAAATTAATTTAATTGGTTTCGTTTTAACATAAACGAGGTGTACTTAGAGCGTAACAGCAAATGTGTGCTAAACTTCAAGCAAGGGTTACAAACCCTTTAGGAAGTACGTGCCAAAATTCAGATTTAATTTTTTTAAATTTACTGCGCGCTCAAATTTTAAGGATGTCACTAACTTTAGCATAAAACGAGAATTCAAAATGCCAAATAAAGCTTAAGAGGTCTTAGAGGATTTTATCAAATTTTAAGTTACATTATTTGTTCTTTAACTGAAAGATATTAAAAGTTAACTAATTTAATTGCATTGAAATAAGTGTCCAAAGTGGAAAAAGCGAAAATCTGCCATATGCAGAGAATATATTTTTTAAGAAAATTATTTTGTCAATTATTTAGTCAATTATTTTATTTTATCAATTATTTATTGTCAATTATTTCAAATTTTAAAATGAAAATAATTATAGCTACTCTCAAATTATAATCTACATATAAGCATCATTTCATCTACTGCAGTCTAAGAGAGACCAAAGATGAAAAATAGATCGTAGGCTATTTTTTTTTTATATCAATACTGCCAAAATACCCTGTAACATACCAACTAACTTTTAAATTTTCCGCCCTTTTTCTTAAATGCAGTCAACCCTCCTACAGCACGGTTACTTAGAGCCCCTTATATGGAAGCTATATAGCATCCAATATGGAAACCGCTCGAAAATATGAAAATTGGAGTTGGCAAACGCCAGTTAATTCAATATTAATTCAAAACGCAATGTATTTTTAATATTGTGTTTTGTTAAAGTGTTGGCATGTGTTAGTGATTAACTGATTAGTGTTAAAAACATGACATTAACCAGCGTTCATTTCAACTTTTGAGATGGTATCTCTCTTAAATAGAATAAGTAGAGATCCCATATTATTTTTTTTAGCTCAGTTTGTATTTATTGTTTCGCCACTCTCTTCTAATTGTTTTCGAGTGAGCTTTACTTTTGCAAACCTGCCTTCCGTACTCTATTAATTTTTTTAAATACATTCTGTTAAAGATATAAAACAAATAGAAAAAAAGTAAGAAGCTTGTAAGTGTATCAATTGCTAAGCTGATTTACCTGATTCGATTCCGAGTGGAGTAAAAACTTCTTACCATCTTGCCTTGGAAGACAATAAAGGAAAACCACCGAAGTAATTTTCTAAGAAAACTCTTTAAAATGGCCAAGTCGCTTTGATCAAAATACATTCATAATAACACACAAATCAATTTATTTTTGTTTTAAAATATCTTTTCTCAGGACTATTTTAAACTATTATTTGTAATAAAAAACAAAATTACAGCTGACCCACCTTATTTTTGTCTAATAACTCGATAAATTTTAAATTTCTTATCCTGCTAAACAAATCCTAAAAATAAACAAAAATAACAAATTAAGGCCGCTTTACATCTGCCAAGAACAGTTGTACAACTTATCTCTCAGCGATCAAACTTGGTTCTGTTTGAAAGTCGATATTTCTATGTGAAGTGTAAGACTTAATTGTTTGGTACGTATCCCAAGCTGCAATTACCACTTTGAAAAAAAATTCGGACTATGTCAGGGGTTTAATGCTCTTTTGTTGCTAATTTGTTCCGCATTTCCGATTTTGTTGCTCCACCGGTTTCGCCGGAATCGGTGGCGCCGCGCCCGCCAGCTTGAGATCGAGCTAGCAAACCCACGATTGGTAATTAATGAACGAAGTATTGGAAAAATATTTCATAAATATCATAATTTGTTGCTATTTTGTTGCTCTTGAATCGTGAAAATCCCGTGGCCTAATCATCAACCCTTACACTAAAACCACCCCCATACCATCCAAGCACCAGAGAAGACAGATAACTCGTATGGTTATGAATAACCATGATGTGTGGTTATAAATAGTATAGTATGGTTAGAAATAGTACTTATATCTCACGCGAGATGTTATCATTGCACCTCTACCCTAAAAACCAACTCCCATGGTCACAAATTCTGTGAGTACTATTTATTGAGCAGAAAATATGAGAAAGGGTTGTACGTAAAAATCGCAAAGCTTTCAGTTCGAGTAATTCGGGGGCTATGATTTAAAAAACCCTCACCAGTGGAGGAATTCTCTTTTGCACCGAGAGGCATGGGGGTGGGATTTTAGGATAGGGGTGGAGTGATAAAACATCTCGCGTGAGACTTATTTCTAGAAAGTTCGTCGGTGAGTAAAAATAGCCCGTTGTTACTTGAAAGAACCATACCAGTTACCTTTTCTCTTTGGTATGCTTGGATGGTATGGGGGTGATTTTAGAGTAAGGGTTGATAATTAGGCTAAAGGATTTTCACGATTCTAGAGCAACAAAATAGCAACAAATTATAATATTTATGAAATATATTTCCAATCTCCGTTCATTAATTACCAATCGTGATTTTGCTAGCTTTTTTTCAAGCTGGCAGCGCCACCGATTCCGGCGAAACGGGTGGATCAATAAAATTTAAAATTCGGCAAAAAATTAGCAACAAAAGAGCATTAAATCGCTGACATAATCCGAATTTTTTTTTCCGAAGTGGTCATCCCAGCTTGGGATACGTTTGTTTGGTGTAATTTTTTATTCTCTCGTGAGCGGATTTAAATTTAATATGTCGAGTTACTGTTTGTTTAAAAAGAAGGATTTAATGTTTGATTATTTGCAAGTAATAATTTCATTTTAACTTTCTTAAAATTAATATATTTTTTTATTTTTAGATTTTTATTTTTATTTTGCTTTTTGTTTTGCCCTTGTACCATTTCTTTTTGACAATCGGGTAGGAAATTTGATTAGATAAAGTCATATTTAATTAGTTTTTAGATTAAATATTTTTTAATGACATAAATACCTAAATTTTAAATTATTTTATTACTTTTTTAATAAATAATATAATTATTTAACTAATTTAGGAGAATTTCTCATCATTGCCATTGTAACAAGGGAAAGTCACAAGATAAAGGGTAATGATTGGTATGCGGCTATTTGTTATTAGTATTACAATTACGTATTCGGTACCATGTAAGAGAATTTAATTCTAGTTAACTTAGTTATTGCAGTTATTGTTATTCCACTTTAATTCTATAGTTAACTTAGAATTTATATATCTTCTGTGTATTGGAGTCGTAGTTCCTAACACTCTCTATCAACTTCTATTTTGTTGGAGGTTTCAATCTACCTAGACATTGACACCTACATAACATGCATTTAAATAAAAGTTTATTCGTCAGGAAACTACGTCAGATCTACGAGGCTATAGATCGTGACGTCATTATTTTTGTACTTTTAGTGATTTTCAAAAGAAGTCATTTCATTAAAATTTTTATGAAATGTTCTGATGTCGTGGGATGATTTTATCGTAAATTCCACTCCATTTACTAGATGTCCAGAACTTTTCGAGCTGGGTGTTTCCTTTAGAGAATCCTTTCATGTGTTTTTTAAGAGAACTTCCATTTTCGTTTTCAAGTTAAAACAACGAACATTAGTAATTGTAGAGTTTGATTTTCCAAGTTGAGTTTTCCGCTTATATTTTCTTTTATAGTATATGTTAAATATGACTCGCTTACCTATGGATTTGACGATCAATAAAGAATATTGTTTAAAATTTTGTTAGCCTCTGGTAGGATGGAACCCATGAGCAAACCATGATTTTTGCATAACATCGGAATTTAGCCATTGAGAAGCATGGCATGGAGACAAGGGAAGACAAATAGCTGTTCTCATACCACCTCGTTCTGGTTAGCCTATCATTGCAGAAGTCAATGAAATCTCTAAAAATTTGCAAAAAACAACTTGTACATAAATATCGTAGATACTACTCAGGGGCCCTATTCACAAGCTAACTTGATTGGAACGACATAATTATTTGCGTATGTGAATCTAATTTGAGAGCCCCTGGCTATGAACTTTTAATGCAAAATTGACTCCCGTGAAGAACTGTAAGAAGCAATTGAATTAGTTTCTTCACCAAAAAAACACTGGAGTTTTTTTTGTGAAATTGTAATAAATTTCTTCCCATTTATTCAAGTACTAATATTTAATGATGATATTGTGATATAAGTTAAATGCGAAGCGAAAAATTTAGATTTCTTATTTGATTCGACCAAACTTCATGAAACAAAAAAAGATATGTTATTTTCGCCTTATATAAAAGTTTAAACCTCAACACTATTCGATATAAATTACTTTCGGAGATGCTTAGATATTCATAAGTGTTTAATCTTAAGTTTAGATAGAAAAATTGATAATGTCAATAAAAATCATCATCACCACAATGACATTTTAATTTTAAATTGGTTATATTAAAGATTCTTGATACGCAAAGTGCTTAAGATGCCCAAAGCAGCATGCGAAGAATAGGCCAAAGGTTATATCTTGATAATAATAGGAAAGTAACAGCTTTAACTATGATTACCTTGTACAAAGGTAGCAATACACGGTTATCTAAGTGTTGGTTTTAAAAATTGTTAAAATTTTTAATATATCGCAAGTATACCTACATACAGGAATTTTTAAATTGCTTACGTGTTAACTTGTAAACACTACAATTTATTGCCTCAAGAGAGTTATCTTGATTATAGATTTTTATTAATTTAAAAACCCATACACACATTATTATTTAATGTATTATAATTTTTTTTATAAATCTCACAGCGTAACAGCAAAGAAATATTTTAATCAAACCTTTAGAAAATGATTAAGAAATTCAATATTGTGTCGTATCCCAGAAGGGTTGCAATGATAAATTACCAGAAATTGTACAAAATTATCTTCAAAACAAATTTTCTTTGATATCTTATTTAGCCTTAAGAATACATTTGTTTGGCGCTTTATCTTTCTTAGTCGATTTGATAAAATATCTATGAAATTAATTTGATTTGTTGCTATTTCCTTATTGGAATGATCCAAAAATGTAGCTTTTGTGCATCATAAAAAGTTATCGAACATGGATTTGGAAAATACATATTAGGTGGTGCGGATGATAAAAATGAGACAGAGGTCCATATGAGCAACCCATATGTTATGAAAAAATATATAAATTATAATGGTAATAAAATTTAATGGTCTATAAATTAGCAGTTCCTAGATGAATCTTAAAATTGCCTGTTGTAAACTTTAATTTAGCAATAAACAAAAATTTTACGTATGAATGAGTAAACCTCTAGCATCCAAGATGTACGAGTATATTTTATAAAGGATTATAGTTAGGATAGTTTATGCAGCGGTAAAATAACAAACGAACCGCTCATTGGAAATATCTACATCGAAACGTGTGTAATAACACCGACAGTACAACATTACTTACTCGGCGAGTGGTCCGATGGACATCCACTGATATAACAAATATATCAGAATGAATTCTCTCCGGGTCGTGAATTACATAAATATTTTATTAATTGCAGCTTTGATACGTTTTTATCGCTGATGTAAATTGTTATAAATACTAATACGATCCATACCAATAGACACTAAAATATTATATATGTACATATTATGTATAATATTATTTGAACTTTAAAATATCCATTACTTAATTTTTTTTATTATAACTTACAATATCCTACACCTGCATATTTACCAATTTGTTCTACAAAACAAATTTTATAAAATACTTACCGGCATGATCGGCCTTCTGCCTCACTGATGATTGGGGGGGGGGTGGATTGCTCGCTGATACCATTAGTCTTAACAATTAGTCCAACAACTCGGCACTGCGAATTAGCGCCGAGCCAACTTGGCACCTACTAACTCGGCGCCAATTGAACTTGACAAGTGTTTTTTCTAACAAATTACGTAGAATGTACATAACAAGTTACCTATACACTCACTTACCAGTTAAATATGCTGCTACAATCCAGCTTTTGCAATCGGGGTATTTTAAAGAGGTATTAAAACTTCGGGGTTGAAGAGAGGAATCCGTGGGCTCTAGTGTGGTAAAAAGAAATGTTTAATCCGAAAAAGAGGTAGAAAATCTGATTTTTTAAATTTAATCAGTTTTTTTTAGTTAGGATCAATAAACAACATTATACAAGCACATTTTTATACATTATTATACAAGCAATTTTTATTTCAAAATCAAAATCTTCTAAGTGTAGAAATTAAATTAAAATAAGGAAAGATTAAAAAAAACTGATAAGAAGATGCAAAAGAAGATTAAAGTAAATGACCGCCGATTTTCAGTTCTAGCGAGCGGAGGAAAGTTAAATAATTTAAATTGTAAAATAAAACGTACCTATACTTATTGCAATTCATTTTGTCACCTTTTCTATATATTGGGGAGATAATAATATTAATAAACTCCATGAAAACAATTATTGTGTGGATTAGCCTTTACATTTCAACTAAGCTCGCATCCCCGAGATTTTGGAATTGGGTTATACGCCTTGAAATTGTTTTTTGGCTTTGTTTAGATTTTTCCAAAATATATTTTTTACATTTTTTCAACTAATTTTGGTATCAAGTAGTAGGAGTTTTTAATTATAAATGTCAAATAAATTTGACTTGTATTTTGTATTGAGTTCATACTGTCCGGGTTGATTTTGATTTTAGATTTTCTAGGTCTGCCTGACGAGATTCATAAATTCGAAACATATAATATATATATTAGATGTCGCAGACTATCAACTTAGTTGCTTTTTAACAGTAAGATTTTCAATATTTTTAACTTAACAAGAATATGATAATATTTCCCTTTGATTATAATTTCATTTGTTAATAACTATACATTATATTATTTGTGTGATATTTGTATGTTACTATTGTAACTATTCAAAATAATCCGCCTTCGATGGTTTTCTCTACTCAGTAGATTTTACTTTTTTTCTGCAAAACACTGTTTCTTCGAATCTCTTCTTTATCTTCTTATTGTCTTAATAGAAATTTGTTATCTCTTTATTTTAGGCTTTTATATGCAATATAGCAAAATGTCTTAATATGATCTAGACTTGTGTACGTCTCTTCATTTTTTTTGTAACTAACCTCCAGTGGTAGCAAATTTTCCTTGTAGTGAAGTGTCCTAGTAATGAAATGTCCGGGAATGAATCCGAAAGTGAAATCTCTAACAATCACCAAAGCAGCAGGAAAGCGACTTAGCGTTTTGAAAAGTACTTAACCGTTTTTTTGCAATTTTAAACATATGGTTAACGATAAAAGTAGCTGCACGTCTAATTTCATCTAAGTCGTGAGACCGAAGGCCGTACAAACTTGTAGAGCTGGTAAGCAGATCAGTAAGTATAGAATCCAGAAGCCTCCTTACTGGAGAAAAATGTAATAAACATTTTTAATATTGCAATAAAAATAACGCCCCCAGGTGAACTCGAACTACCAACTTTTACCAAAGGCAGATATCATATTAAATTTTGCATAAAATTGTTCTACCTACCCTTAAATCTGATTTTTTAAACTGTCCAGTTTTGAATGTCTATTTTCGCATATGCATCCCAATTTAAACTATTAATTGCTTTGTAATAATAAATAAATGAATCGATGTCTTTGCCAAACAATAATTATGAAAAGCAAGAAAGAAATTGGTTTGCAACTTCTGTTAAGAAATGTAAGATTATAATATACATGGTAACATTTTTATAAATTTGTTGCATCATTTAGTAAATTAGTTTAAGCGGATACGCCTATTGCACGTCGATTATTGGTTCGAGTCATGATGAAGAGCGAAATAGTCCATTTAGCATAATCTAAGTAACCATCTTTACCTCGTTAATTACTAATGATAGATTATTGTTATTATTATTAGTGTGTCGAGATGATAAACATTTGATATTGCAGCCTCAAGTCATGTTTTTATATTCGTGATTTATTGTTTTCTTTTTGTCTAAATACCGATACATTTGCAATTTAATGCACAAATATTAATTAAACCCGACAAAAGCGCAATTTAAAGGCAACCGTTTTTTCATTCTATTAGAAATATGAAAAACTCCGAAAGAAAAACCGTTAAAAGTCGACGAAAATTTAGCTTTCGAGCTTAACTACAACACTACAAATAATCTACCGGGATGTTTATGGATCGTTGTTACTCCATTATTTCACCACTAAATGCAAATATGACCGCTATTCTACGTAACTACAGCAAATCCTAACGAAAATAATTACCTCAATATTATGTGCTGGTTGTTACATGCGGAAGATTTTAATTTCATTTCAACGATACTAAACAACATTGTAATTGATACTCGTAATTTAAATTTTTTATTGACACATAAAACAAATTGCATAGATACAATTTTTTGCATGAGGGTTGTAATTTTTCTTTATTATAGTTCTTTGTATTTTATACTGCTTTATCATTTTTATCTACTACTCTTGAACCTATAATCTACTAGATTTAGAGAGCATAATACAAAGGTAGACAAAAACGCAAAAAGAAGATAACTTAGCAGTGGCGGGGTAAGATTTTTTAAACTATATGAAATAACTAGTAGGGGGAACAGAAATTTTCTAAAAAATAAAATTTTTAGTTTGCTTGAACAATTTCTTGAATTGCATTTTTTGTTTTTTGGTTTTAGCCTAAATTTAGGTTTCTTGAGCCTTTTTAAAGCCTTACCACTGCTACTCAAAATTATTGTACAGATATTTGTTGTAAGTAGCAAAACTCAAAATAGTTTTGAAAATGTCTATATGCTACACGTTCAGATATGCAACCTTCTCGACATATGTTTATTTAGATTACATTATTTGTTTGTCAGATTTTAATACTTTTATATTAAATTATAATTAAAATAAAGAGCATTCCGCCAAAATATTTGATATAAGGTAAATAGAAAAATAGAAGAGAGCTTTACAACATACAGTTATTTCAAACTATTTTCCGGAAGTGAGTTTACGTATGATTACGTACTCTTGATTTAAAGAGCGACTAGCCTTTATCTAGTTGTCTAGTTCATAGAGCTGAGTATCGTGAGCTATTTTTACCCGACTGCGGCGAAGCCAAAAAAGGAGAGTTATTGTGGAAAATAAATGCAGTGTTACTTTAAATGATGTCATGACTTAATAAAATTTACTTAAATTTTGCCGAAAAACGGCATTCTGGTTACTAAACTTCTTAAGTAGAGATTAAATTTTGAATTTATAGTCACACACAGTATGATTGATGATTTGAAAGGACTTTCAAAGTTCTTTAGGATTTTTTTATTTTAGTTTTATCTTTTATCAAAGTTAGGACTTTGAAAAGTCCTAACGAAAAAAAACACATGTAGATTCGTAAACATGATGGTATTGCATTCAAGATAAGTCCCTCTCATAGGGACCCTATACTTCGTTATTGTTATAAAAGATGTGCAATTAATCTGTACTGGGGCATAACTCCCTATCTGTTAAATTATCTTTTTCAAGGATACCCAACTATATTTTTTGTGACTGAATCTTACTGAAAGAGAGAAAAGTTCTCTAAACTTTATATTTTTTATGTTTAATTTTCTAATGCGTAGTCTTCAATTAGTACTAGCTTAACTTAATTATTATATTTCATGTGTTTTATATTATTTAATTCTTGACTAGTAAATTAATTAAACTTGTCGACCCCTGCTGTTTTACTTTCTTTATTATATTGTCGTGTTCCAAAATCTTTTTTTTTTTTTTAATTTTGAATTTTAAAATTTTACTTTGGTTGAATTTGAAATTTTGTTTTAATTGTTTAAAAATTTGAATTTAAATTTATGTCAATATTTGAAGAATTGTTTATTAATTTTGCCTTTAGCCGTTTGCGTTGACCGAAGTGGTCGTGTTTTACGGGAGGTCCCGTAAAACATTACACTTATTGCGTCTCAAGTTAGAGATAATTATTTAAGTTTTGTGCAATTAAAGTTTGTTTGAATTGTAAGTAATGTAAGTTTTATTGAATTTGGAGGTTTTCGTTTCAATTGAAAGATATTTGGATATATTTTAGAGAAGTTTAAAAAAGATACCTAATTTTAAAGCAAAATTAATTAATTTGTTGAATAAAATTGAATCAAGTGGATGGATTGAAATTAAAAAGATTTGAATTATTAAAATTAGAATTGCATTGGTTTTTTGAAAAATTTAATAAAATGCTAGCATAAAAGTGATAAGAGCAAGACGGGTGGCTATTGTGGCTATGGCTATGGTATAATATAAAAACCCTTCTTTATTTACATTGCCGTTTTACAAAACTTTTTGCATTATAATTTTATGAACTATCGATGACTGTTCATTACTGTTAGACCTGACTTATTTTGAAATTTAATTGGTACTTAACTACCTTGTCAACGTTTGATTCTTTTATCTAACCCCTTGGTTATTGGTTGTTTTTTTTTGTTAATTTATCTCTATTTTAATAATTAATTCCTTGTGCGAAGTCTTGATACTATACAAATATAGGTAGGGTGTTATTCCCTATTCAAACTCTCTCTTTCTCTCCGAATGAATTTTTAACGCTGAAAACACCCTTCATTCCTGACTGTGAGGTGAGTGTAGAACACCCCCCCCCCCCCGTTATGTGAGATCATGTCTCAATCTCTTTGTTTTAGTCCTGAAGATGGTTTAATATATAGCAGAAACGTTGACCAACAGTCTGTTTGTTTTTCTTGAGCGTTCCACGATCCCGCTATCCTTTTTCAATATATAGTTGCATTTGGACGAGATTGTTTTTCTATTAAAATAAAAATTAGTAATCTTTAAGCTATATAACCTATTAATAACTGGTACCTATAAAAATTGTAAATTTCTACATTTAGATACTGAAGTCAAAACGGATTAATATGAAAGATTTAATGCAAATGATTAAATCAAGGTTCCACAGCTATATAAATAAATATTTCGAGTTTATCAAAATACAGCTAAAGGTTTATCTGAATTTCGTGGCTTAAGTAGAAAACCACATAACAGCCAATAAGAGTTTTTTACAGGAGAGACATAAAACTTTATAATTTGCGCATGTCAACGTATGTTAAACGTGTTTTTTTATTCGCTATTTAGAAGGCTAAATAAATTTTTGGGATTTACGAGGTTTTCAGGGTAGGTGCGCAACACTATTAACAACCATTCTCCATCAAAATTTCAAAAATGGTATTTTTGGAGTTACGTACGTGGTTTTCTAATTAAGCCATCGATATGTTGTCAGTACCTTATGTATTAAGGAAAACACTGTCGGAAGGAATTTGATGTATATAATATTAGGATCGAATTGACGACTAGATTATAGCGATCCAACACTAACTATTCTAGCCTACGACCGTGTTCCATGTGCTACAATCATGAAACACTACTTGATCTTGATTTTATTGTTATTTTCAAAATGTTATAAACTGAAAATTTATAATAATATCTGTTTATGATCTAAAAAAAATAGTATGTAGCAGAAAGCACAATATCAAAACTAGGCTGTTCAGAACTATCGCTTGCGCTCGTGATTGAATTTTCATACAAATTTAACAATAAAGTTTTTTTTTAACTTATTTTGTAGTGAAATAATACTATACTGCTATAATAGTGCGGCCGAAGGCCGCGCTGGTGGCACATGTTTATATTAAATCCTATTTATATTATAATTATATATTATAAGATATTCCTTAAATACACAATTTTTCTGTTAAATCTTTTCGTACCCGAGTGGTAAAATCTATAAGAGAGCGTTCATAAACCACGTAGTTTGATTTTGACCTCTTTAGAACCCCTCCCTCCCATCATGTAGCTTAACGTAGCTTTTACCACGATACCCCTCCCCCCCCTTTAGATGGAACGTAGTTCTTTTCCTATAAAGTCCAGAAGACATGTTGTGTCCTGTTTAAAAGATTTTCATAACTCATTAACATCATTTTGGATTTTGGCTTTTGAAAACTCGTTGGAAAAACATTTCCGATAAGCCTCGTAAAGATTATTGTACAGGGTCATTTCACATCAATTGTTTGAAACTTGAAGTGACACATTAAAGAACACTAGAATAATTAAAGATGCGCTAATATTCACTTTAATAATACAAAATTAAAATTATTTTTTCGCCTAGTCGTATAATAGTGACATAAATAATAAAAAAATCCAAATACGGAAATAAATATCCATATTATGTTGTCGCTTATATTCTGCAAATTGCTTTCATAATAAATGAAGAAAACTACGTAGCTTGACTATAACTCCCCCGTACCCTCACGTAGCCCTGCGTAGCATTCTACCTAACCCCTCCCCCCCCTTGGTCAAACCACGTAGTTTATGAACGCTCCCTAAGATAACTATAGGAACAATTAATAATAATTATACTTATACTAACATGATTTATTTAAAATGCATTAAAAATTTTAATCAGTATTGTTTGGTTAATTGTATAGGTATATAATTTAAAATTAAATTCATGACGATTGATTATAAGTAGAGCTCGCATTATATGCACTAAAAAAATTAAAATATGCGCATATATATGCACCAAATTTCTGTAAAATATGCACTAAAATTGATGAAGAAAGGTAATATTATATGCATCGATATGCAAACTAAAAAAATGTTTTTTTAATTTTTATAGATTATTTTAGATTCATAAAAGATAATAATTTTAATAATAAATTTTATTTACAAATTAATACTTCAAAAAATTTTAATTCATTTTTATTTTTAATAATATGGTAAATATTTACAACTAAATGTTTATGCAAATTGTCAATCAAAAATGATTGTCTTTGATTTGATAATACATTTTTGTATATTGGAAGCTGCGTTCGACGTCTATTGAAGTTATTGAAACATAAATTAGAACTTGGATATAAATGGGTACAACACCTCTCATCGTGGTTTAGATACAGTTCTGGATAGCTTTTATTTCAAATGGACATCAAATTCCTTGTTGGTGGCATAATTACCTCACTTAACAACAAAACTTAATAAAAATCTACCAAAGTTGTAATTAAAGCAAAGGCTAGCTACATAACTATAAAAAATAAAATTAAATTTGCAAAGAGTCCGTGTTTCAAAAATGAATTACAGTAATGCACGGCTATGTTCCAAGAAATATATCATTTAAGTTCAAAATTAAATAAGGTATAACATGAGATTAATTCAACATCGAAACAATAATTGCTTAAATTGGCAATTTTAATAATAATTTTTATTTTCATTATTAAAATCTTTCAAAAACCACCAAAAGTGGTCCAAATATGCACAAATATGCAACATTTGCTTAAATATGCACCAAACGTTGAAAATATACAAAATATGCATTTTAAAAACCAGATTTTTGGATTCACTTTTGCCTAATTCGTCCAGATTTCAAAACGAATTTGTTGGCATATCAATATTAAAAAACATGCAAATGCATAAAATCCGAGCTTTAATTATAAGTTATTAAAATTTATTTAAGTAATTAATATATTTAAAATAATTGCTGAATAAATTAGTAATCACACAATAGTAATTACACTTTTATTTATTTTTATTTCAGCCATGTGGACTTGGCAATGCGCACAATAAATTACCTTAATATTTAATATTAAACATACACACATGCATATGCAGTTGAAAGGTCGACGTTAACTGATATAAAATATGAGCTAATTTTTGAGATAATTAAGACGAAGGCTGTAATAAATACCTACATAATATATTGCCCTTGCAGTTTGTAACAAGTAATATTTAAAAATGTACCAGCTCAACCAGCGTAATGCTTATTATTAAGCAGATGTGCAATAAACAGATTTTTTCTGAAATGTTCTTCCACCACTGTCCCGTCATTTTGACATTTGTTATTCCTTTACTGTTCTGTCATTCTGTTTGAAAAATTCGAAGATCGTAACCCATACCAAAAAGATGCTGAAATTTTAAGTTTACTCGACATAATTTAATAAAATCAAATTCATTAAATGTCATCTTCCTTTCAATTCCAATTTCTTTCATTTTTATTCATATTTTTTGAAAAAATAAAAGGGTATTTGATCACATGATAAGCTTAAGACCGGTATTCTCTGATCTGCAAAGCCTGTTGTAAAGCTAGTTTTTAATGAAAATCAGACTTCTTTAAAAGAAACCATCTTTATTTTGGAAATTCCTTCTCAGAGAAACCCAGTTTTTATGACATTTTATATTAAAATTTCATACTTTTTTCATTCAAAATTTTTCTTGAATAACCCAGAGCAAAGTCACACAAAAATGTTGCCACCGAAAAAAGCTGGCGTTTTATATTTCATATATAAAATAAATTATATAAATCATTAACACGTGAAATAAAAATATTAAATCAAATTTTTAAAATTAAAAGTTAAATGAAAAATTGCAAAAAATTACAAATTTCTGCACACACCAAAGTAGCTTCGCTTAAATTTATAAAATAAATTTGAATACAACAATAAATTGTCAGGTAATATCTACGATATGTTGAATGATTTCTTACTAAATACAATTATTTTCACAAAATACATGGTTTAAAATAATTCCACTTCATCCATTCCAGAACCATCAAGCCTACCTGATAAATGGAATTTCTTTAAATCATGTATCTCGTGAGATACCTTGCCAATTTAAGGGTTAATAACTGAAAAGAAAAACGATTTACTAAAATTCACGTAGTCTGACTGATTGTCGGTGTGCTCACTCCCAAATGGAAAAGAAAACTGCTTGGTTTTTGCAAACTATTTTATGATGTTAATAACAGTAAAATTATCTTAGCAAAAATTTACTCAAGATTGCGTTGTAAATTGAAAATATATGCCTTTCTAATATTTCAAAATTTCAACAACTAAATTCGCTGTTCCTCCCAATTGACATTTGAAAAGGTATATAAATAACATGGGAAGTTTGAGGAAAAATTACCAAAAATTTGAATTGTACATTTTAAATTTTATTTTTTGTTTTTTAATAAATTGGCAGGACACAACATACAAATTGTCTTAAAAAAATGATGGAAAACTCGATAGTCAAAAACTCAAAAATTTTAATTAAAAAATCGAATAAAATATTACCCCTAAAACTCTTGAACGTTATGCAAACTTTCTATCGAAAATTTGAAATACAGATTATGTTGTTTTATTTTTATTTTTTAAATTATTTATACCTGTTTAACTAAATTAATTAAAGAGGTACTATTTTAAAGTAAAATATTAAATTTATAAAAATACTGTTGTTATGGATAAGCTAGTTAAGATGCGAAAAAATATACTAGACAATAAAAATTAATTTAAAACTGAGTGAGTTTTTTGTATTTTATTTTAGTCTGAGTTTTCAAGTAGGTAAATTCTTCTTAAATTAAACATTCAGTGTATTCATATATTTTTTTAATTTATTTACTATAATTGTTATATAAGTATTCTCTCTGGATAGTTTTATTTTTTCAATGAATCTCGAATACTTCAACGGTTTCCCACTTCAACAACGGGCAAAGGAAACTCGGTTGACCGGATGAGGAAGCCAGCCCTCGAGTGTCCTCAAATATTTTAAACTACAGTAAAATATTATGGTATTAATTCTTGTATACAATGCAGAAAATATACTGAAGAGGCAATTTTGTTTATTTATTTCGATTTGGAAGTTTTAATATAATAAGAATTTATGTCTTGATGAAACAATTCTCATATTTATTTTAAACAAAATACCATTCGTTACTAGACAACGGGATTTTTGAAAGTTATGTACTAAAATTCTTAATCGATTTACCGCCAACTTAAAAAGATAGCGACCCTTAAATTTTTATATTGATTGGGGTGAATATCTTTCACTTGGTGCCAACTATTAACAAGTGATTTGTTTCATTTTTTTCTTCAATGAAAACAAAATCTATTGAAGAACTTAAGAATACGACAAAATAAGAACATCGAACATTTGGAAGAAAAGCCTCAAGACAGCTATTCAATTCCAACAATCTTTGCATTAATGAGGGGCGCGTACACAGTGCTGCATATTAAAATTCTCACACGCTGTAAGAAGTGTAGAAGAAGACCCGGACGATCGATACAAGACTTAATGAGCCCCGCAAAAGAAGGCTGGCTGATGGGAAATGAGTGCGGCCCAACTCCTTGAAAAGTGCGGGAAGGGCAGTTAAAATAAGAGCGAGAAACACATATGTACTGCGAATCTTAACACTTTCCAATCTGGCCTCTTCTTAAATTACCAACATTTTAATAATATCGCGGAAAAGTGGCGTTACAAAAATATTTTGATTTATTTAAGAGTATTAATAATAAATAATTAATCGCTTTAAAACACTGCACTAATAATTAAAAGTTTCATTTACTTCGAATAAGTTGGTGTAGCAGGGTTTTACTTCACCCCCACACTACCAAACTTAACTCAATTTCATATTCAAAATTATTTTAATTTACTTCAATACTTAAAGTTACTACAGATATTATATTAATTTGCTTGTTTGTAATCGAACTATTGAAATTATCATAATTATCCTTAATTGTTTGTTTTACTTCGTTAAAAGTGCATTTGATTATTAAACTTCCCAAATGAAAACTAAAATGCAAGCGCGACCAGTTTATTGACTTGGTGTAGCAAAACTTTTATTCCACAAAGTTAAAATTTTGTAGTGCATTATATAAGTTTTAAAAAGTTATAACATCCAAGCTTTTACAAAGCAGTTTTATAAACTGTATGTACCTGATATGTTTTTAAAATCTTAATTATTATAAGTACTTGTAAATATTCGCAATACATTTTGTATGTCGTTGATTAATGAACATGTTTATGACGAGTTTTGATTTATGATTAATAAAATGATTTGCACTTTTTACAGAATTTTCAGATTTTCAGTTTACAATTATATTATTTCGTCAAGTGTTACAAAAATACGTTTTTCACTGTAACTTAAATAGCAAATCGGGAAACTCCAGCAAGGATTTTCAAGGAAAAACGGACCTAGTAAGTATTATATTAAATTTTTTTAAAGATATTTCCGAAATAAAGAAAACACATTATAAGTAAATAAGAAATTCAACGTGGGGCACTACAATTTTTATTGCTGATTATTCAGTGCAATTAAATGCGATGTAATACTAAAAGGAAGTTTTTATGCAAACTCAAAAAATTAAAAAATTGATTTACTCATTTGACTTTCGAGAAATATGTAAACTAAGATGTGGAGAAGAGTTCTTAGTTCTTATTAAAATCAATGCAATAATTGCGAATGTTTCAAATTTCAAAAAATGCATGTCAACTTTCAAAACAACTTTATTTATTTTATTAAAAAATAATAGGAGTACTATTTTTATACCACAATATAATATAATTATATCATTATAATACATTTTAATATTTTTTATAATTTATTATATAAATGCAATTTTTGAAAATCGTCTGCGCACGAACAAAACATAAAGTTAGTGTTATGAGCTTTCAAGTAAAGTATTTAAATATTAGGTAAAAAAAATTAAAAAATAATATTAGGTAACAAAAATTTAAATACTTTTCATAATCCAACAAATTTTATTACTTTCTTATTTGGGTGATACAAGAAGTGATTTATGTGAACATCCATTCGAGTAATATAATTTAATTTATAAACTGACTACTAAAACAAGTAATAAAATGTAGTGCACATAAACACTGCAACCATTTAAATGGATCTTTACGGAACTATTGTTTTACCAATTAATGAAATTAAACTACCTTTGTATTGTGTCGACATAAACAATTAAATTGTTTGTTTAATTAACAATTTTACTATAATTAAGTAAAATATTTAATGTATGTAATATGTTAATAGAATATAGTACAGCCATAAAAACAACATCTGTACAATGCTCATACGAGTATAACTTTTTATGAATTTGACTGTATTCTTAACATAATGTAATTAATTAATACTTTTAGTAAAAACAAATTATATTATAATTTTTTTTAATAATTACTTCAAAACGTAACTTTTACATTTTGGTAACGTAAATGTTGTAATATATAATTATTTATTAAATATTGCCACAAAGATTTAAATTGAGTTTACCATTATTTTGAAAATAATCTAATTTAAATCAAAATTAAAACAAAATATATCAAAATTTATTATCTATTCTTCATAAAAGTACATTTAGGTACGTCCTTGGTATTATAAAAAAATTCATTAGAAATCAACAACAAATATTTTTTATAGAAACAATAACATAAATACAAGAACAATAAATTATTACATGCTTTGTAATTAATAATAATTATTTTATTAAGAAAATAATAATATTAAACAATAGGATTTTATGAAAGTATCATAATAATGCTATTAAATTTAGGAATATTTCAGATGAATAAAAAAACTTACACCTTTCCAAAATTTTATAGTTATCATCAAATAACTATTAAGGTCATCTCGACTGAAGGCTTATAAAAAACTTTTTAGTTTTTTTCCTTTATTTATCACATTACAGTCGATAATAATTATATTGAAATTTGGTTTTCCAAATTTTAATATCTTTTTATTAAATAACTAACTATTTTCGTCTAATAACGTATTGCCGAAGCTCACAACAAAGTTGGGCTCACAGTAGCTTTATTAAATAAAGTCGTTATTTCTGAAGAAAAGCTTAACTTGAAGTTACCACTTTAAATATAAAAAGTAATTCAAATTATTATTTTCAAATTTTAAATATTTCAATTTCAAATTAAATTGATACCAATCTAATTTTTTTTACACTGATGGGCATAACTTGTAGAACGGTTTAGGTTGATCTAGTAATTTTTGTTAAATATTTTGAATAAGGAAACGCGTCACGTTTTGGTGGAAACCTGATTAAAGAAAAGGTTGTCCTGGAATATGGTGGAATCTTCGACCTCCGCATTTCTCTCTTAACAGGTTAGTATTCGGTTGAAATTTTTATTATTTATTTATATTATTTATTTTATATTATTTATGTATATATTGCTACGATCCGCTCTTCTAACAATTCACCTTTTATTGTCAGCGTCGCCGTCGTCTCACACTTAACTCGTCCTAAGGAGTGCACAATTGTTTTTGTTGGGCGCCGTATGTTTTTTGTTATTTTAAATTTCGTTTGTTTAAGAATTTAAGAAAGCGATTTTTTTAAGATGATTTTAACTGAAATTGTTTTGTTCAAATATAAAAATTAATAAAAAACTTTAACAGATAACTATTGTCGTGTCTTGTTTTGTGTAGCGTGTGTAATTGAAAACTAAAACTAACTACTCAAAATATAACAATAAACAAGAACAGAATTAAAACGAAATGAACAATTAAATATAAAATGAAAACCTGGTTTCAATCGACGGCTCGTGGAATGTAGATGTAGATGCACTTCTATGAAGAACTGGTAACTTTTATCTTTCCCTTATGGAAGCCGTAGTGAATTTCCCAATCGAACTTGGTCGGCACTAACTAATAACTTCTTTAAAAAGATCTTGTGGGTTATCTCTTTACACTTAACTTTTTCTACAATTTTTCGCTACCGAAAACTTATTCTCAATTGAAAAATTTATTTATTTATTTTGTGCTTTCTGTTAACAAAACAAATTATTTAAAAATTATTTGGTATAAAATAAAAATATCATGGGTAGCTGTTGCTGGTTGGGAAAGTCTTATGTCCAAAATATAAAAATAATCAAGGTATAGAAATAAATATCCATATGTTATCACTTATTCTGGAAATTGTTTTCATTAATTAAACCAAATAGAATAAATGAAGAAAATTATGTAGCTTTACTCTATAGTTCCTCCCCTCTCCTCGCGTAGCCTTGCATAACTTTCTACCTGATCTCCCCCCTTAACCAAGCCACATGATTTATATACGCTCCCAAATTACTAATTTGTTATTTGCACTCAACATGTGAGTTTGTTGTTTTGGATTTTCAGGGTAAACTGTCAAATATAAAAATAATTTTTCAAGAAAATATTTGATAAATTGAAGTAAATCTTACATTAAATTATAGCAACATTGCCTTCAAACAAAAAAAAGAAAATTTTTTAAATTAAAAATTTAATTATTTGGGCTCGAAGTTTTTCTTTTTCCACTGAATCCAAAGCATACAAGAAATTTCCTAGCCAAAGAAATAGGAAAAACTACAGATGTATAACATTTATGCAGATACAGCTCAAGACTTAACTCCTTCTATAGCTTCCTTCTCTTAATTTCTAATTATTAATAATTAAATTTATAAAAATAAATGGCTTAAAAACCTCACAAAGATGTGTAGCAAGAACTTTCACCTTTTCATCGTCTTTTCTGGCCCAAGTGCCGTTTCAATTTCTAATAGGTGAAAATGTGTTCTGCAGTTGTTTAAGTTTTATTGTAAATTTCCATCAAGAATAGTCGGTAGCCTCTGTTGGTGGGAGGTTTTCCAGAAATTTCTGTATTCCCTGATTTCGATTTCGGTTGATCTTCTGCTGATTACTTATAAAAATCTTAATGGCGCTGGTTCGTCTTTGGAAAGCATGGACTGTAATCCGTATTTTGTTAATTTCTATCCCCAATATTCTGCATTAATTTTACGTCGTACTATGTTTGCACTTGGTTCGTTCGGAATAAATTAATGTTGTTTTAGAGGTTCCTGTGTAGGAAGTAATGCTGCTAAGTTAAATTTTTTTAGGATGCGTTTTGGACAAAAGAAAAGTAGCCATAGTTTTTCAGGTGCGCCATGAAGTTTAGATACATTTTTTCGCTTGATTTTAAAATGCCGTCAGGTAATGAATGGATTATTCAAGATATCGATGACATTTTGAAGTTCCGGATATTTACTTATTAGTTTAAAATGTTGAAGTTTCCCGACATTAAAAAACATGATACGACAAGCGGATGGATTTTTTTGTTTATATATTACACTGACGCTAATATTGAATATAGACTTTCTTATTGAAATTTTGACAAGCTTCAATTTTTATGCAAACTATTTTTTCGTAACGTTAATATTTTTGGAGATATTACTGAAAAACTATAAATTTTCACTTAAAATCCAAGATGACGAACACTTCCGGACCTCGGAGGGATGGTGACTTTTTTTTGTTAACCAGTACCCTAAGACGAAACTGTCTGCCAAGTTTCAAAACTTTAGTATTTATTGCAAGGAGACACCATTTTTTGGTTCGCATTGACTGGACTAACAATATTATGCATATTTTAGATAAATGTAACTGGTTACAGGTAGTATAGTATAATAAGCAAACTTCCTATTATTTTATTAGATTATTTATATATTAATTTATTTAAATCTGAAGTAAACCGCTTAGCTTGATCGTTTCAAATAAGAAACTACCCGAACGGGTAGGTACGATTGCTTCTTAATTTAAGAAAATTAAAATGAAGCTTACTTTTCCGTTTTTCAGCATTTAGATCATAATTTCAATGCGAGTGTAGATGATGTCTAATTGCGGAAACACCCCTCTATCTATACCACCCAAGATAGGGATTACATTAACTTCAAAATTTGATATATTATTTTTCAAGTTTTTTCAGTCTAGAACAACAATTTTAAAGTTAATATATTTAATTATTCGCGTTAAAACATCTGCAGAACGAATATTCAATTTCAAGATATGTAAGAAAGCGCAAATATGCAAAACCCAGTGTAGAACTTCGAGGCAAGTTTAAAAAATAGGGTTCGAAGACGCACCCTTCTCAGATCGCCAATGATATTTTAAAATAAAATAAAATTCACTAGGGTGAATAAACACTAAAGGGTTAAAGTGCAGTAAAGGAATTCGTCGAAAGAGAAAGCTTTTACGGTTTTAACCCTTTTTATGTGTTCATTGAATTTGGGGATTTTTAGCTGAGAGAAGCAATTAGGATTTTATGTTAATTGTTTGTAACTGGCTTCAATAAATTTTATAACCCAACTAGGAAAAAAGAAGCGTATACAATAAAGTAATTGAAACTTACACTTGTTTCCAGTTATCCTTCAGATTTTATTTGGAAATCCATCTGACGTTTACTATTTTAAGTGTTTTTAATTAACAAAGAAGTGTAAGAATTTGGAAGAAAAGACTTATAGTTCATCAAAGTGTTTTGCATAATATGTATAGTAATATTAGAAACAATCAATATTTTTGCGAAATCATATATTATACAGTTTTTCCCGCTCATTAGTACTAACGAACAGAACTAAAGAGGAGTAAAGAACGCTTGCATTGCTCTCAGATATATGCAGATAAAAATTAATTTCCATCTTGGGTCGACCAGTAATTTTATTGGAAAATGCCTCGCTTCGCTGTCTGCTGCAAATATAAAATACTGCACCATTCTAACCACTCACTCATCGCGACGTTGTTGGTTTTAATTTACAATTTGCGAGAAACTAATTAACAATTTGGTGTTAATTTTACATGATATATTAATTTTTACATCAAGTTGTACTAAGTTGTATACTGTGATGCAGCAAATTTTTGAAATAAGAGTTTACTCGTGATTACTCTCGAGTGTTGCTTGATTGATGTTTTTTACGCATTTATCCTTCTTTGTAATGAATTTTTCTCAAAATTATAAACAAATATTTTGGGAGCTTTTCACTTTAAAAGCCTACGGAATCTAATTTAGCATTATCCTCTGTCGCACACTTGCGGTGTCGTGGAAAATAAAATAAATTAATTATTTAAGTATTTTTATATGCAGATATATGACCACGCCCGGGATAACTAGAGTTTTATCCCCAACTCTCTTAATGACGTAAGCAAGACAAAACAAAGAAAAGTTCACCACCGCACACCATATCTAAGGAGCCGCGGATTTTTAATGATGCGACTTATAGCAAGGACGAAGCTTTCCAAACCGTTTCTCCTCTTTGAGGCTATATTTTATACTCTGCACTTGTTAGAAACATATACAAATACCTACGCGATTGGTTAATAAATAAATTAGCGCTCTATTAAATTTTAATATCTTTTCAACTCGGCAAGGAATTAAATTATTTGCCGGTAAGATTTAAAAAAACAAAACTGTTATGCGGGTAAGTAATTAAAAAAAGTATTTTTTAATTGCAAATAGTAATTTGAAACCAAATTGTGCTTTTGTTTTTTGTAATTAAAGCAATTATAAGGAATGGAAGTCGAATCGATACAATTTAAATTAAATAGAAATAAATAAGCAAAATAAAATCGTACACATAAAAGAAACACATTAGAAAAATGTTCCCCTAAGAAAACCCACAAATCAAAGCTACATCCCGTCGAAAAGAATAATTATAAATTCGCTTCAACCCCCACATGAAACGACACACATATAAGAATGAAGCACCATAAAACTTACTCTACGTAATTAAGAGGAAAATGTTGTTTTCTTTAAGGTTTAATAAATTATAAAAGCGAGATATAAAACATTCAAGTAAAACAAGAAAGAATGCAAATAAGGTAAAGAGTGAGTCTTTGCTTAATTCACGCGCACTCTTCCGTTTCTTTCTTCCCCTCTGTACCCCTGGGATGCTTACTGCTTAGTTTTCACCCCCCGCTGTGCCCCCCTAACAGCATCTAAAGCTTGAGTTTTTGCCACAGCCTCACATGCGCAAATGAAATCGATTAAAATGCGAGTTTGTGCTTTGAAGAAGAAGTATTAATGGCAGTGGATGGGGGTGTTATAAGGGGTTACAGAGGTATGAGGATTTAAGGGGAATATAAGAAAGTTGACTGCGCTCGTACGTGTACAGCGGACCGAGTATGTAAAGCATTTTTCCTCGTTTCAAATTTTAATTATGCTGGTCCGCTTCTTTTTCGTAGCGAAAATTTAGATAACATAGAATTAGCGCCACAGTAGCTTATCTCTCTATTTATGTTTTAGTTCTAGTTTATTAGTTTACGCAATATTTACTAACTGTTAACAATGCTGTAAACAATGGTCAAACTTCTTATCGCGTTTTTTTTTCAAACTTTCCGAAGAAAATGCACCGTTATTTTCCTTCAGTAGAAAATAATTTACATTTGTGAAAAAAAATTATTGTTTCAAAGTTTTAAATTTAAATTAATTTTTAATTTAAGATTAATAAATAAATTTAAAAAAGCGTTTAACGCTCGTTGTAAAATTTTTACATTTCTTTGCTATCTTATCTATTATATATCTACATATATATCTAAATTTATCTATTTTGTTGTAAGCATTGCAAATTAAAAATTAATATTTTGCAATAAGAGTATTAACCCTATACCCACCCTCAGATGCGTTGTTCATGAATTTAACCAAAACATGACAAAACCAGATTTGCAATTTAATTTTCATTCATTAAATCTAAAATAATTAATTCGATCGTTAAGAACGATTAAGAATTTTCAATTGCTATGTAAATTTTCATGAAATAATACATTAACACTAAAAGTTCGGCATTCTTTTACAACAAAGTTGCAAGCCTTATCTATCGTTGAAATCTCTGCTTATCGATTTAGTTAGTGTAAATAAATATAAATTAGTATTAAATGTAATTCAAAAAATATAAAATCAAACACCAAGCGGAATAAAAAGAATCAACACTTTTCCTCAAAAATTTTACTCATCTGATTTTAATAATGAAATTGACTGCAGTGAATTTTAAATTCTAAATTAGCCATACAAAAAATGTCTTAATTGTAGACTTTCTTATGTTATGATCATTATAAACAATAAATAATTTTTATAAACTAATTTAATAATAATTTTTTTTAATTTATCCGGGAAATTGATTTATTTTAGAACGGCGACCTAGTACTTATACAGATTGAAGTAGCTTTTAGTTCATTCTAAAAATTAGTTTGAGGTTTTAAACTAAAAATTTTGTTTGAGGGTGGACTGGCGATGTGGATAAGACGGTTACATTCACATTGGCCAATTTTCTTTATTGCTTGTTAGATTATTGAATTTGTTGATATCTGATTATTATTAACAAAGATAAATGTGATCTTTTAAATTCAACTTCTTTACTGTTTTATAATCAATTACGGCCGTGATCAAAAGTATTAGGCCCCCTTTTAAAATCTTGTTATTATGGAAACTTAAAAATTTCCTGATTCCTGGAAACAAACAACGTAAAAAAATTGATTTAATATTTTAATAAAACAAAATTACAAATATTTTTTCCACTCAAAATTGATTCCATATTTTATTTATACGCTAAAATAAATTGTAAAATTCTACCAAAATTATGTAACTTTCCCGTTTCAAATTACAATAACATTTTAATTTTTGGTAAAATAAACTGCCGACTTGGCAAATTATAAGATTAAATGTTGGTGTTTTCATTACAACCAATATTTTTTATAACAGCTTAAGCAAAATCAACTATTTATGAGTTTAAATGCAAATTACTATATTTTTTAAAAGATTTGTATTTTGAATTTTGTGTAGTTGTTACGGTCAATGATGTAAATCGGGCGTTGACGTCAACGCCCGTTAGTTGTGGACAATGATGTAAATATTTTCATCTGATTGTAATATTTACGTCTTTGGCCGGTCAATGACGTTATTGACCAAAAAGGATTGGACAAGGATGATATATAGAATAAATACTATAAGTAACAGCAAGACAGTCAACTGGTAAGTGACACTTACGTGTGTTGCATGCATTGTATTCTAATGCATTATAATCATTTATTAAAATAAATAATAAAAATTAACAAAAATTTTAAAAATAATTAAATTAAATTTTTTAAATTAATCATTCCTATGATTTTTTTAAATTAATCATTTTTATTCTGGTATGAGAGTGATCTATGGCATTTCGAATTGCAAATTTGTTTGCTGGCGCGACACACGCACATTTATTTTTTTTACATCCACCCTTGCAGTGGCAACGCTTGTAACTCTGTCCCCCTAAAACACTGCTTTGAGTTGCAGCTTGTCTAAGAGTATTCTCGTTTTCTTTGGTAGTATCACTAATGTTTTCCAACAAAATTAACTTTTCTCTTAATAACTCTTCTTAATAATCTCTTATCTCTAATTTCTTAATAAATAGTACTAATTGCAAAAGCACATTAAATACGTTACTTTCTGATGGAATAGAAAATCAAATCGCCAACTAAAATGATAACAGTTTTGCCACGCAGCATTCCTTTCCGTAAAAATTAAAAAATTAAATTATTAGTTAATGTTAAACCTGTAATTTTGTGATAAGTATTGTGTATAGCATGTATGTATAAGCTGAACGGTCAGTAACGTCTTTGGCCGGACGTTGACGTCAATGCCCAGTTAAGTAAGGGCATTGACGTCATTGTCCGGTCATTGACGTCAATGGCCGAGTTGTCATCATTGACCGTAATATAGTAACGCACAACGTTTCTGAACAATCTCATTGGACACTTTTTCTTTGTAACTACACACACATAATATGTAGGTCATGATCATCCACAACATTAAATAAATTTCTTGGGTCAAATGACAACTCCAAACTGTGCAGGATATTTCAAATTTTAATTATTTTTATTTACTTTTCATTATATTTTGCTATTTTTGATTAAAATATGTCCAAATTTTGGACATTGTGCATGAATAATCTTGATGCTTTACAACCCAACCACATTTTGAATAATATTTTTATATCTGAATGATCTAACCGTGAGTTTCCGTTGACGAAATTCAATTCTTTGTTTTATTATCCAAGTATTTACTTAATACTTTCAATTTCAATTATTTTACTAGTTTTTTGAAATAATAAATATAGGTAAATATAAATTATGTATATTTTAACAAAAGAAGCCAGAGGTTGTATTTCTGGGATTTTTAAAGTAAATTTACCCTATAAAAGTTAAATAAGCTTTAGTAACATTTCCGCAATCCTCATGCTAAAGCATTTATTTATAAAGGTACGTTTACGATAGGGCACATATTATACATGTTGTGGGCCAGCAAATTCGCCAACGAAGCTTGTCGTAAGGTAAACACTTGTCGACTTGCTAACAGCCAATAAACATGAAATTATTATACATACACCTTATATGTTCAAATCCTGACTTGCATGTTATGTTTTATCGGTTTTAGTTAAATTTACATGTTATAGTTTTAAAAATGAAATCTAATTTGGATTGGAAAATTTTAAGTCTAAAGGCAAACAAACAACGTGCAATTAAAAAGAGCAGTTTGTCCTAATATCAAATGTGAATATTTGACACAATGACTTTTATTCTGCTTTCTATCGCATTTTGCGGTAAAATTTCAGTTAAAAATGCAAACTTATTTTATTAGAAATTTTTGTGATATACAATAATGTCAATGTGATAAAAAGATAGAATACTCACAAAAACCTGGCAATAACATGCTTTTTAATTTATTTCAATTATTACCTATACAATTTTTTAATTTTATGCATTTAAAATGAAAAAACACCTATATAAATGTTATGAAAATTGTATATCAGAAAAACAAAAATATAAAAACCATCACACTATCGATATAGTGTAAAAGACGCCTCAAAGTTCTAAACCAATTCATATACACATAAACCAATTTATTAATATTTTTAGTGACTAAAAAACAAAACTTGAACAGCTAAACGGTAGAAATCAATTTCTTCAAATTAAGATCTCACAAATTTTTTTAGACACAATAAGCGAATTAAATCAATGAGTTCATTACTTTAACACTTTTTTTATTTATTTGATTAGCTTTGTTTCTGCAGCAGTTTAAAACAATTTCAAACTATATCAAATGCGCACATGAAAGCTAGTTTCAAACTGCTGTAGAAACAAAACAATTATTATAGGCAAAATATACTCAGAAGATAAAAAAATATTTTTCAAACCACTATTCTAAATAAGAACTCAAAACTCATATTACATTGATTATTCATTATCGCTTTATTAATTCTAATTCTCAAGCATAGACACCAGATTTCAATATCTGTCTTTACTCAAACTAATATTTCTAGTGTAGATTTTGGTTTGTATGGCGCACTGCCATTTTTACACTATTCCGCGTAAAAATGTAATTTTTTTTGTATTTTAATTTCGGTTTTTGTAATCTGTAACCAGTTTCAAACTTTGTTCATCGCACCCTCAATATATTTTTTTAATTTCGTCGGAGGGTTATTGCCTGCCACCAGTTGTTAATAAAATAAATCACTCCCACTTTGAACTTTTTTGAGACTCTTTTTTGGCTAGCTTTGGCATGGTTATTCGTACGATTCTCTCCGTTTAAAGTTTTATGGTAGAGATTCCACATTACTATCGGAAATAAAAGCAGGCCCATCTATCTCCGCTCCTGTTTGCTCTTCCTATGTAATAGTTATCCTCAAACCAGTCGGAAAGTGGTGGAATCTATTCAGGTAATTTAACTTCCAAAACATCGACCACTTCTTATATTCAGGAAGCAGAAAAATAAAAGCGATTGCGAGTATCATCCGCGCTTGCAGAGCAAAATCGGTTTCATTATTGTAACAATTCGTCAAATACAATTACCCAACATGTTTTTCATGTTTTTTGTCACATGAAAAACAAATCCGTGTATGGTAACATCTCGAAAGCTCTCCACCATGACCCTGAACGCTGCAACTGCTGTAGGTTCCAAAATAAATAGACGTCTTTCGTCTATTGATTTCGTTTTTTCGAGTACAATAATAATTTATTGATTTATTGGTTCAAAAACAATTATCTAACAATTTATTATGAAATCAATTTTAAATCAAGTATAAAATCTTTGTACGATTCTATAGGACTCTCCATACGAATTCTAAAGATTGGTTTCTCCCATCATACTTTATGTGATCCCCGCTTATAAATTCCAAATAATGCCGGAAATCTTTCAAAACAATGATTTAATGTGTCCGTGCCTAGATGATCACTAATTGACTCATCTAACTAATGAATAATTTACAATGCACGAATATAACAAATTGTACCAACATTAAACTGAACTCAAAGCATCTTACTCTTAGCAACATCTAAGACAAAAACCGTTCGAGTCTTTTTTGATCTCCAATCGCGAAAACTTTTGTCCCCTGCTTGGAAGGGGATACTTGAGATACGCATAGGGACACCGGAGCGAAGTATAAAAAGGGTTTTCAAACACTTACATACTCTAGCATAAATTTGTTCACACTTTAACGCAGTACAATTTTTGATTACTTTATAATAACATTTAAAACAACAAAGTTTCATATTTTGAGTGGTACCATTGATGGAATAATTAATCAATAATAATTCAATGACTAAATAGAAAGACTGCAAAGCATCTTTAATAATCTGCATCTTCTTCATTTCGCGTCAAAAGTAATTTCCACATCATTCAAGTAGATAGGACAAATTGGTCAATAAAAGAATACAATTTGTGAAGTTTTGTAAATGAGTAAGTTTAGTTTAGAGTAACACACATAATATTATGTATGTACATACCAAGTGATCGGCTGAATACTGAACATTGTGAACATTTTTCTGGTGCCCATTATAACAAATAATAATAAAAATATATCAAATTAAAGAGATTTTTTTCCGCGTCTAAAGATACCCAACAGTTAATATTTTGTTTTTTAATTATTGTTACAAATTCGATGGTAAAATTAAGAAATAAAGCTTTAAAAAAATTAGCAGGAGTCTATGTGCTATAGGCTGTGTTCAGTATTCGGCCGGTCACCTGTATACATATAATGTTAATATACCTATTGTATTGCCAGGTTATTGTGCGGCCTGAAGATTGCACTGATCAATCAATTGAAGCGGAACTTTATAATAAAAATTAAGCAATTATTTTATATTATTATTGTCAAAATTTATTACAATTTATTATTTTTAAAATTATTTCACGATATTTCATATTATAAAAATCTAAAAATCTCAAAAATAGGTTGCATTTTATAAATATCTCCGCAAATCGGAGAACTTGAAATATGGGCTATGTGTGTATAATCACGCAGCGGTTTATATACGTCGAGTCGACATGTAATTGATCAGACACACACACACACACAAACGCGGCTAATCACGAATTCCAAGCGCAGCAAGTTGCTGGATTTACGTCACACGGTTCCTATTTACATTTGCTTAGTTTTGTATATGCAGACACACAACTTTTCTAGCAAATGTTATGTTATCATGTTATGATTTGCTTTGTTATCATTTTAAAATTTATTACCCTGGAACTGCCACTTATTTTTTTGTTTGTAAAATTTGCTGCACATCATTTGCTCCCCCCCCCCCAGTCAAGAGGGGCGCAAATTTTGGCTCAGCTTGGGGCGAAATATCCCCTTGATCCGCCTCTGTCTACCAAGTTATATCCGACTAAATGTTAAATAAACAGAAAGAAAATACCAAATATTCTAATTTAATATAAACTATACTTGCCTACATACATTATTACATACTCTAACCATAGAGTTAAACGCCTCAGAAATCATCAAAAACTTTCCCTGCAAGCAAAAAACCAAAATAATTTAACAGTTAAGCAAAAATAATTATTAAAAGGTCAAAAAAAAGTTGATATTAGTGCACCGAAAAACATCTCAATCGAATTATGTGATACAACTTCCAGAGATAAAACCTACACTGTAATGATATTTAGCAAAAATTCATTACTCTGTCACCGCAATGTCATGTTCGTAGTCGAGTACAACTTTTTTACTTTTCATAAAATTACTGTTTAGGTTTGTACAATTTTTTTTAATTTGAGTAATTTTGATGTTAAAAAAATATTCATGTGCGAAGAAAATTTTCCGTTTTCAAAGTTCTTATCTGTATAGTCGTAGTCAGCTGAGGTGAGACTTTCGGCTACTATATCTCTTCCGTTTTATAGAAACATTTAAATTACAAAAGCTTTTTTAATTTCTAGGTTTTTCGTGTAGAATCGAGTAGATTTAAAAAAAATAAAAATATAACACGTTAAAGTTTTTCACGTTATTTATGGGGGTGTGGTGTTGAAGTATGTTAAATTATGTGAGAAAGATTGTAATGTATATGGAACATATTTGCCATACGACGTATAATAAATTTTAAAACGGAGGAATTTTAAATTAGTAAAAATAATTTATATTTTTGTGAAAATCTCTTGCGATAGATAAGTGGAAAAACTTAAAGGTTGTTTATTTGAGATAATTGAAAATTACTTGCTATTAACAAAAATCGATGTTTATTTATAAACTTCTCTTTTTAATACAAGATTAATTTACTTTTTTCATTGATATTTTTCATTACTCGAACGTTAATTCAATTTTGCTTAATATGCGCTGAAATAAAATCGATTATAATCGAAATTTAGAATATAAAATTTAAAACTTTAAAGTCGTGCCTGCAATATTAAACAATTCACGAAAATTAGAACTTGAAGTCTCATTAAAAAGAGAAAGAATGGGGGCGGCAGTCGTTGATTAGTTACTGTAATGTAAGAATATACGCAAAGCTTGATGAGTGTACAGGAATGTAAAACAAAGATGGAAATAGTTCATTAGTGAATGATAAAATGAGAGAAATAACAAAATGAAGAAATTCTATCTACATTTGCGAGAGAAGTTTTCTTTGGGCTGTCATGCAAAAACCTCCCTTTTAAGACTGAAAGCTCGGGCTATGGGGATGAGGTAACCCCTTTAGAATGCTGCAACTGGAGACAATAAAAGTAATTCTTCTTTCTTACATCTTTTAGTTCAAGGGATACGCACTTGTACTTGCTTTAATTGTCGTTTTGAAAGTCTTCTTTGTAACTCTGATTTACCTTACCAATTTGTATTAAAATACATTTTTTTTACTTCTAGCGTTATTTATTTTAATTGCAATAATATTATATTCGTATATTAAATTTTAAATCTTCCGTAATTTTAATCTGCCGCAAAATTAAAAAAGTTTTTTTATGAAGAAATTCTAAAAATTTGCGACACGACGAGACAATTAATTTTTAATAAGCTAATGCGTTTTTCAGTAATCATTAATTTAAAATGTTGTGAGAAGATTACACATTAAACAAACCAATCTTTTTTTTTATAGATTAGTAGATTAGGTAGTTAATGTAAGCGATTGCAGTTTTACATATTCTTGTATGCCTAACCCTGTAGGGACTAGTGCACTCTTTCCGGTTTCAGACCATTTCCGGTGACGCCGTTTCTTCCGCCCTACCTAGTTCTGATTGAATGTATATTCGTGTTAACCTCACATTAGTTCATTAGCTATCTTCGCTTATTTTTATTATAAGTGAATATTTTAATCATTAGGTCGAATAGTAGTTTTAACTATTTTTTTTATTCTTAATCGATAAGTATTCCAAGCTTCAGCTCCAATTGAGTCGTTCATATATTAATATTCATAAAGTCACCGCGAGTTTACCATATGAAAATGTTCCACTTATGGCACCATAAACAAGAGTGCTTTCTAGTGACTGAACATTCTGAAAAAGCACCAAATTACTAACGCTTAAAAATTTATAATCATTTATCTGAAAAGACGAGGGTGCTTGATCCAAAGAAATCTGGTGTATAATTAAAAAGTTTTCTTTAAGCTAACCCTTGGTAGTAAGCAGTAAAATTTATAAGAATTTCTTATGTGCATGTCATAGACTAAAGAACTTGATTGCAAATACATTCAACAAGGGAGTTCTAATGCAAATAAGACTTTTTTCAACTTTATTGCTCGAAAACCAATAGTAATACAATATAGGAAATAACATAAAATGCATTTTCTTATTCATAAACTTTTTACTTTTTTAATTGGCCTATATGAAAAATATATAATCAAATCAAACCAAAGTTTAATTTTTTAAAATCAACTATAAATTGTCTTTCGAAAACAACAATATAATATTTAAATTTAAAATTCTTTATATTTGAAATAAGTATAATCGATTGATACGTGGTTTAAGTACGCTGCTTTAACTCGATATTAACCATATCCATATTTTCCAAAACCAAAAAAATGCACACACACTTTGTGATAACTTAACAAATAAAATTTGGGATAACTTAAAAATATTTTAATTCTAAAAGTGTGTGTGCATTTTTTGGGTTTTCTAAAATATTGATATGAAATAAGTATAATAGACTAGAATGCAAGTCATTTACTAAAAATAAATATTGCGCTAAATTATTAATCCAAAACACATACACATAATATAGCATATAAATTATCGAGTTCCAAAATTCCTTTTCTATTTTTAATTTTGAAATTTTATTGTATCGAATTTAAATTTTTATTTTGATTGTTATTTTTAAATTTAAAGTTAATTTGTTGTAAAAATTTGATAATTTGTAAATATTTTGAATTGTTGTTCGAGCCAACAATTTTGTGTTAGTACGAGAAATTGGTTATAACTACGTCTTTTACCATTCGCGTTGACCGCAGTGGTCGCTTTTTACGGAGGATCTCCGTAATTGTGAATTTTGAGTCTCTTGTTGAGATTTTTTGATTATTTTGTGAATAAAAGGGAGTAATGTAAACTGGGCCAAAGGCAAATTTTTCTAACATTTTAAGCGTGTATTACATTATCACATTTTGGTCACATTTAAAAGTTGAACTAAAGTTTGATGAAAATTTTTGGGTGAGGATATGTTTGTGGTGAATTTTTTTATGTGACAAAAAAGTTGAACAAAAATGTGACCAAAATGTGATAATCTAATACACGCTTTAGAAATGGTAAACTGGGCCAAAAGCAAAAATTATTGATTGAAAAATTTGTAGTATGGGGTTTAAAAATCAAAAACCGATACACGTCAGCGTATCGTAATACGTTATACGATATCGACTTTATATAAATTTTATTTTTATTTTTTGTTCAGTCTTTGTCAAATTCAAGTTTTGACAAAGACAACCATGGCAATACACGGATCCACCATAAAAAATAGTTCTGCGGTTTTTATAATTAAATGCCAGCAAATCCCTGACACTAATCATATTTTACAAATGCAAAACTTGTTTTTAGGGTGGATTCCCTTCGCACCCGTACTTTCGGATCCACCCTGAAACGAGTTTCGCCTTTTTCGAGTTCCACCTTTGGTGAGTTCTTTCGGATTTCAGGGATATTTTTAATGGGTCCAGTCTTTGTCAAAACGGCTCGGAACGCCCGGAGCAAAGGGAACCAGAGTGCAGGGTAGCGCAGAGTCGAATTTGACAAAGACAACCATGGCAATACACGAATCCACCATAAAAAATATGCGCGAAAATGTAGATCGAGCGCGAGGATGTAGATCCATCGCATCGGTAGGTTACAGTTAGTTTCTGATATTTTTTTGAAATAATATCAAAAATGAATTCACAGGTAGATACCACCCTACCTGCACCCTTTTTTTACCTTAAATTTGTCTTTGGCCCAGTTCACTACTTTCAAAATTTTAGCCAAAAGTGCTTTTGGTCCAGTTTACCATTTTTAAATTTAGCCCTGTTTACAATTGGCCCAGTTTACATTAACCCAATAAAAGTTTTTGATTTGCTGTAAGTTTTTTATTATTAATTTCAATGATTTTGAACAAAGTTAGATAGTAGTGATATAAAAGCAAGAAAATATAAGTACGATACATGTGTGTTATTGTTACGCACATTTGGAAAGCCAATAAACAACGCATAAAATAGTGGACATTCTAAGAAATTAATATCGTCGATGTTAAATTCATTATTTTAAATTTTGAGGGGTACGGGTCATCTCAATATGTTTGCAATAATTATGCGATTCTCGGTATATTTAATTCAATTGTTAATTTTCAATATACTTAACCGCTTATTTAGTATTATTATTTGTTAAATTGATAAAATTTAAATATAAAAATTTTTCAAAATTAAGTTCTACATTAAATTACTTCTATATGAAGCATTTTTCTGCTTTAGGTGCCTATCCGTTCCGGATGTTGGCTATCATCCTGACTTTATTCACCGCTGCTAGGAAGAGCTCTGTAGTCGTCATGGAGTACCACGTTCTAAAAATGTTTAACCAAGATATTCTTCTTCTGTCAACACTTCTCTTTCTAACTATTTTTCTTTGCAGTACGCATTGTAGGAGTTCTAACGTATCTATTTCCATTTCGCATTATGTGGCCGAGATACTGCAGTTTTCTACTCTTTATTATTGAGATAATTTCAAGAAATCAATATCAAGAAAAGATATTTTCCGATTTTTCTGAGTATCTCTTGGTTCGTTATATGTTCCACCCACGAAACCCTCAATGTTCTTCGGTATAGCTACATCTCGAATGCTTGGAGTTTCTTTGTCGTCGCCTCCGCCTGCGTCCAGGCCTCTACTCCATAAAACAATACAGGAATTACGTAGCATCTCATCAGGTTATGGCTCTTAAATAACGCAGACATTTCGATTTCTTGCTTTCTCGATGCGATACTTAATCTCTTGGGAATGGTCCCCTTGGGAATGTTCATTAATGATGGTGCCCAGGTATGTGTATCTGCTGACCCTTTCTATTGTGTGGTCGTTGACATTTAGTTGACAATTTCTGATGTTATATTCTTAATAATGATCATAAACTTAGTCATTTTCAAGTTAATATCCAACCCATATTCACTGCTAGTTTGAATCACCTTGTTCACTAGCTGTTGCAGTCCCCGTATACTATCCGCCATGATCATTGTATCGTCAGCATACCTTATATTATTTAGTTCTTTACCATTTAACCCTATTTCCGCGTCATTTCCATCAAGCGCTTCTCTAAAGATATATTTAGAATAGAGATTGAACAACAGAGGCGACAAAACACACCCCCTGCCTCACGTCTCTAATAGCACATACTTTCTCTGTCTGTTGCCATTCCACACGTACCATTGCCTCTTAGTCCCAACAGAGATTTGTTATTATTCTTAGATCTTTTCCATCCAGATCAATCTTCTTTAGAATCTCAATCATTTTCCCACGCTGAACTCTATCAAACGCTTTCCGGTAGTCCACGAAGCAAACGTACACATCACAGTTCATATCTCTGCATCGTTGTAACTATTAGCACCTGTACGCTAAATAGAGCTTCTCTTGTTCCCACTGCATCTCGGAGTCCAAATTGTGTAAACGACATATGTTCTTCGCAAAGTTTATATATTCGTCTATGTATGGTTTTCAAGAAGACTTTTAAAAAGTGACCCATCAGGCTGGTAGTTCTATATTCTTTACATTTCCTAGCAATTGGGTTTTTTGGGATTGTTACAAACTCTGACTTTAGCCATTCGTATAGTATATTGCCGCTGTTATACAGTCTGTTAAATATTCCTGTTAGCCATTTTATTCCACCTTCGTTCATTAATTTAAAAAACCTTGCTTGAACTTGATCCTGTCCTGGGGACTTTCCGTCTTTCAATTGTTTAACAGCGCCTCCACTTCTTCTATTATGATAGTCGGTCCTGATCCCTTTTGTATTGTGGATTTATTCGGTTTCTCATCTTCAAAGAACTGTTCTATGTATCTTATCCAGGTTTTCTTCCGGTCATTCTTATTTATTATTATTTTTCCGTTATCATCTGTGCTTATAAAGTTATCATGTTTGTCTTGTAGCATCTCTGTCTCGGTACATTTCTCTTTTGCTTCGTGTTCCTTAGCTTCTCTTATCTTTTCCCTTGCAGTTTTTTTGAATCTCTCTGTACCCCATTTGATCGACATGCTTTCTCTTTCTTCCGTATGCTTTTAATATCTTCAATTATTTGGTTAAATCTATTGATTTCTTCGTCAATAGATGAGTCGGTGTGGATGATCAATGTGTTTCTAGTTCATAAATGCTCTTTGTTAATAACTTGTTGGTATGTAATTTTACTAATGCAAGATGTTACATTTTATGATTGCATTTTCTTATAATAAGTAAATTTACTTATTATTTAGGACTCAAAATACCCACGATATAGGCCATCATTCAGGTTATTAGAAATACATACGATTATTTGAAACAACAAATAATTTATCTAGGTTCATTCACAAAATATTCAATTAATTAAAAAAAGAAAATCAACATAAATATTTTTTAAATGAAAAATCGATAACTCGATGATGACTTATGAAGTTACAAAGAAATTTTCTTTATAATAAGAAAATTTATTAAATCAACTGGGAATCCCAGTTTAGTAGGCACTACCACAAGCCTTTCCAGATTATCAGTTACAAACACTCTCTCGAAACAACTCCGATCGAAAAATAAAGATTATTAGAGTATCATCCGCGTAGACTCGACATCGTAAACAGTACAGGCAACTGAACCTTGCAACAGTCCAGAATGAATAGATCCAAACTCCAAAGGCAATTTCCCAATAATCACCTGAAAAAAAGATATCAAAGCTATGAATTTAATAAACATTTTTTGATATCTTTGAAATCTGCTGGGCATGTCATATCAAGCTTGATAGCTTAATCATTAATTTGTGAGTAGCTTGCTAGTAGCTTTAGCTAGTAGCTGTAGATAAAATAATATAAAATAAAGTTAAAAAATTTAAGAAGAAAAGAAAAGAACATAATTTTTTAGTTCAAAATTAAAATGTTAATTTAAATTACTGACTATAGAAAAAAGATAATAATTATTATTTTAAAGTTTTAGGTAGTAGCATATAAAAATGATCAAAGTTGAAATGAAAATTACATTCCAAAATTATTAGGAAATTATAATAAAAGTAAGAATAAAAATCACTAAACAAGAAAGATGGATAGTGCATTAAAAATTAATTAATGCTCGGAGATGAAACTGGAATTTTTGTTTTACTTTGCTCGTCTTTGCGAAGGATTTGAAGAATTTTAAAAGGTTGATTACAGTAATTATTATACTAAAAACAACACGGTTTTAATTTTTTGTAAAAGTATTTTAATTATTTGCATGCGTTGTTTCACTATTTCATTATTGTGGGGTAGGTAAGTATTTTCGCATCTAGAGCATTTACAAATTAAATTGTCGTTTGTGCAAAGAAATTGTATTAAATTGAAAATAGTTTGAGGTCGCTTAAGGGTTAATTTAAGTTTACGAAATGTCGTAAACGTAAGCATTTAGTTATTCCGTCTGAAAATTAACTGGGCACTGAGAAGCTTTACTTAGGATATTTAATTAATAATAATTATTGTCAAGTTAAGCTTGAATACGAATTAAGCATGGTATTATAAGTTTTGAATCTAATCGTATTGGATCTGAACATAAAGTGGGTGGTGGACAGTACAGAAATGTCGATTACAAGTAAAGAGGACCTTAACTTTAGGAATTTGGTGATCGTTTAAGTTTACAACTAGAGAAATTAACCTGAACGCGAATACCATTTGTCTTGGTTTGACTTGACCTCTTCTGCTTGGCCCCCTTTAACCAAAGCTGAACGCCATTAGTCTTGAAACTGTGGTCGCATCGCAAAACAATGCAGCTAACTTTAAACACGTATCAAGTAGTATTAGTTACCTGTAATTGTTACTGGACCCGATATATTAGTAGGGTATTTCATTTCATTATGTTTCATTAGAGTTTCAAGTTGAATTGGTTTTGCGGATTCAAGTAATTGGATACCAAAAAGATTTTATCCACGTTTATAATGCAAAATATTTTGATAAAATAAACTATCCAAAACTAATTAATTGTTGTTAAAACTTATTTTATATTCAATTTCTCAAACAGATATATTTCAATTTCGTCTTTTACATTAATTTTAGTTTCAAAATACAAATCCCATTTATATCAGCAAACATTAAATAAATAAATATATTTATTGTATCAATAATTATTGCTACTTTAACAAAATCAAACCACACAGAAGTTTTTAAATAATTCAAAACTTGAATTAAAAAGCTAGGAAACATTAATATGTTAATATCTGATGTGATAACATGGTTTTTACACATACATACAGACAATAAATTCACGTACTAAGTTGAAGACTTAAGCTCGACTAAAGAAAAATTGAATACCTTTACGATTTTGCAGAAGGTCTTCTTCGCATTTTAAAATCAATAGCATTATACAACTTATGCGATAGTTCAGGAAAATAGTAGTCTAAAACACAGAAAACACATATGTACCTACGCGTTAAGAAAATCATCATAATATTAGTTAGTTTCGGTTTTATCGACTGGAGTAAACGTAAACCCTTTATCAATTTCTGTCTTCGGCAACTTCTTCCTAAGAACTGATACCGACATGTATATTAGTTGGGCAACCACGCGTTCACGTGAAAATGCCCTCACGTACAACTGTTAAGTTGCAAAAACCCCTCATATTGCTGTTCTACTATTTAATATTTCTACTTTCTCCTGTACATTGTAATTGGCAATAGCGTATGTCGATATCTTTTATTTTTAGAAATTTTAGAATTTCGTTTTCCATCAAGAGCTGCAGGTTATTCTATCTTCATGTTTTAGAAGATGTATTATATTCCAAACATTTTATTAGTTTGCATGTATTATTATTTTGGTGCTAGGACATTTCCCTACGGGACATGAACATATCGCTAACACCTAAATAGGCATTATAATATTATATAATATATTATTTCTGGATCATCTTAGTACTTTTGAATATAGCAGATTTGTTTCTGAGAAACTGATTTACTTGATCTGAAGACTTGTCCATTGTATGTCTTCTTCTTCTTTTAGTTGTTGGCAATCATCATGGCAATGCGTACTCTGTCTGCTGTAGCTCTAAAATGACCCGCTACCATGTTCTCAGGTTCTTCAGCCATGATATGCTTTTCCTTCCCAGTTCTTTTTTCCTTCTATTTTTCCCTACAGAATCAATTTCATCAAGCCGTATCGTTGACTATTTCTCATAATATGCCCCAGGTATTCCAATTTTCGAGTATTTATGTTTAGAAGTAACTCTTTCTTTGGTCCATTCTTTCCAGCGCAGCCTGGTTAGTGGCATGGTCTGTCCATGGTATCCTCAGAATACGTCGGTACAGCCACATTTTATACGCCTCTAGTTTTTTGCAGAAAGCTTCTGCCAAAATCCAAGACTCAACCTAGTACGACAACACCGGGAAGACGTAGCACCTCAGTAATCTTGTCTTTGTCCTTAATGATAAATCATGGCATCTAAACAATCTTGACATTTTCAAGAATGCGGCTCTGGACTTTTCTATTCGTGACTTAATTTCTATTGAGTGTTGTCTCCAGGTATGTATATCTTTGTACTCTCTGTATTGGTTGCATATTCACTGTAAGTTGGTCTTGGTGGTTATTCTTGTTTGATATTATCATATATCTTGTTTTTGTTAGGTTTAGTGATAGCCCATATCGCTGACTAGCTTCCGCTAGTCTTATCACTAATTCCTGGAGATTCTCCAAATTGTTTGCTATCACTACCGTGTCATCAGCATATCTCATGTTAATCTATATCTTTAACACTCCTGGAAAATTCGTTCTGAATACACGTTGTACAGCAGTGAGGACAATGGGCACCCCTGTCGATCACCTGGTTTAATTATGATATCCTCGGAAAACTCTCCTTGGATTCTTATGGCAGACGTCTAGTTTGGCGTCTGGCATTATTGATGCCTTTTGATAGTCGATAAACCAAGCAAATATATCATAATTGACATCTCTCATGCATGTTTGAAAAAGGACTTGAATACTGAACAATGACTCTCATTTGGCCTCATGGCCAAATCTCATGGTCATCCAACCAACCGAACTCCGGGAGTTGTTCTAGTCTATTGTCCTCGAATTAATTTCTTTTGTCTTGCATCCCCATTTGTTAGGTGCTTGTCTCCAATTTCATGGAAAGTTTTTGATATTTCTTGCGTTGCTTTGAATCCTCTAGTTCTTTCCGCCTCTCATCTATGAGTCTTTTTAATGTCTTTTTAATTTCTTGTTTCTTTAGTCGTCTCAAGTTCCATCGTTTTTCGTTGCCGGTATGATCTGAAAATGTGGTACCATTTGATTGTATGTTACTTTTCTTGTATGTTCCATTAAAGCAACTGTGAGTACATGTCGGATACTTGACCGTAAAGGTGGCATGTGAGTGATTTTTTTCATAAATTCACTCCGTATCTAGTTAAACAAAAAACGAAACAGTTATTTGGTTGATCCTATCTTGATTGTCATCTTCATGTGCATATTCCATAGATCCATATTCCGAAGATCATAGTTTTGTGGCTTCTAAAATGTGTGTTCTAATAATAGAAGCTTGGCCGCCAATATCCATCCGCGAGGTATTAATTACTCCTATTATTGTTGTCTTGGATCAGTTTTTAGAGAAGCAAAACTGTAAGATTTTTCAAAAACATAAGGAAAGAGGTCTTCAAAATTTGAATTCTTATGTTTATTATTATATTATATACGTAAGAGTAAGTCTAGATTCATAAGAACATAAGCATAAGAAATACATAAGACGTACAAAATAAAAATGCAAAAAAATAAATATAAAATAAATTTTAATAAAATTATTACATAATGTTGCAATCTTAAGTTGCACCATAGTAGTTTTTTGCGAATATTAGAAGTACCTACTTCAGCACTATCCAATACTCCTTTAATAAGTCTTACATTTCTTCTGTCTTATATATTTCTTATGCTTATGTTTATTGTGAATTCAGACAAAGATTGACTTTATTGATTTCAAAAATACTATATTATTAATATTTAAGCATTTTTTCGATTTGTGCACTGCAAGCTTGTACAAGGTGGCGCAAGTAGTATCACCCTATTGGAAGACGCTCTTATTTTTGCAGATGGCGGGTTACGTCATTTTTTTTTGACAGTTCTGTAGTAAACAGAAGCGAAATTTATTGTGCCGAACAATGGAACGATATACGCCAACCGAACGCGGTATAGATTTTGAAGGAACTGTTTCCTGCTCGTTTGATCTCTCGATCTGGAGACATCGCTTGGCCGGCAAGATCGCCCGATTTAACGGTACCAGATTTTTTTCTGTGGGGTTTTTTGAAGGACCGGGTCTATGCGAATAAGCCCCAGACTCTTCAAGCCCTAAAAGACAACATTTGACAAGAAATCACAAATCTGGAGCCGGAAATGTTGGAGAATGTTATGCAGAATGCCCTAAAAAGGGCACAATTTTGCATAACTGCAAATGGCGGACACTTGCCCAATATCATTTTTGGACCATGATGGAAAAAAATCTTTTTTTATTCTAATAAACATTCAAAAAACAAAAAACAAATTTTTCATTATTAAGAAAGTTAGAGCAAATTTAAATAGGGTGATACTACTTGCGCCACCTTGTATTTGAAGATCTTTTTGCAAACCCAGCTGTATATTAATTATTAATAATCCCTTCGCTAGACAGATACAATTTTATTATTTATATTTGTAACTGGGATTTTCCTTCAGGGAAACTTGGCTTTTTGTTTGCTTTTAGGAGGTTGGTAGGTGTTTTGTAGTCACTAACTGGTTCACTTTACCATCATTGATCAAATCTGACTTGGCTTGGATCGAGCTTGGATCTTCGTTCAAGTCTTTCATTTTTTCCCTATTTGTTTTATATTCCATGTTACCTATCTTGTCTTCACCCATGTTTTTGTTGGTGAATAAATTTATATTTTGTGTAATTGTATTTTTATTGATCTGTGTTTTGGATTAGATTACCGAAACACACCACGATTCTTACATACCATCAGATCATAGTCATTAAGGAGCAAGGAGGTTTGAACGGTTTTTTAAAAAAAGTAGAAACACCACTTGTTAAATTTTTTGCACCCTAAAATTTTCTTATAAAAGGTAAAATTCTATTACGTGGTGGTAATTGATTCAACTAAAATGTTGCTCAATTCATGTCGAAAACAGACCTAATTCAATTAACTGCAATGGGGAAGTTGAGAAAATATATTTTTTCAGCATTCACTTGTCAATAATGAAGCAATGCTATAAAATTTTCTATAAAAATTATTTAATTTATATTAATTAACTTTGAAATAAATCATACCAGTAGAGGAGCTACACAGATTCCTGACCACTTCTAAGCAAAATAAGAAAAATTTCTATTTTTACTTTTGGGCTTCTATACGAAGTATAGTTGTGAGAAGCCTTATGTTCTAGTCCCTTGTACATGTTTTAAATTTAAGAAGTTATCAACTTAACGAACTAAAATTTGAAACATCCGGACGGACACGTACCTACTTATATAATTTTTTTAAATTTTTATAATAGAATTTTATAATAATTTCATTATGAATAAATCGAAAAATTGTGTTTTTTTGTAGTTGGTAAATCACAAATTTTGTATAAAGGATGAACTTTAGAACTGTTGTCAGCTTAACGAACTAGAAATTCATCCTTTATATAAAACGTGTGATTTATCAATCACAAAAAACACAATTATTTGATTTATTCGTAATGAAATTATTATAAAACATATAAATTTTATGAATTTATTATGTTTTAATTAATTTCATCTTTCGATATCGTTCATATAGTAAAATTTTTTGTTGATATATAAAGGATTATTAGGAGAAATATTAAATGCCGTATATTAAGGTCAGTTTACACGCTACAAACTCTATCAACGACACCTTGAACATAACATGAATTTATTATTATCTGCGCTGAATAGAAAAAAATTGCAATTAACTAAGATTAATGAATTAAGTCGATGTTTCCTCAGTGGCGGATCCAGGGGGGGGGTCGTGGGGGTCATGACCCCCCCTTTAAGCCACAATTTTGGCCAAATAAAAGCTTCTGTAAAGTGTAAAAAGTGTTTATATTTAATTTAATATTTAAATTTTAAAAAAAACTGATAATGTCCATGAAAATCCTAACTTTTCACATATGTGCTTCTAGGACAGTAAAAAAAATCGCCTGCGGCGCATTTTGCTGACGCGGTTTAACGACCGCGCATGTTTATTTAGGCTTAATGAATATCCTGTGACCTGTGACCCCCCCGTTGCCAAAAGTCTAGATCCGCGCCTGTGTTTCCTTTATATTCAAACTAGAAAAGTAGCTGCATAACAGCCTTAGAACTGCAGTCATCCGAGTTCCACCTTATTTTAAGTATGATCTGAGTGTATACATTTTTCACTTATGAATACCTTTTTCTTTTCTTTTCTTAGAGAAAAGTTTCATCATTTCATAGATCCCAAGGCTGTTTAATTGGGATTTGGAACTGCCTCTAACCCATTTTCTCGTTTATGATTTTATATAAATTTTATCCTGCTCAACAGTCTTAAAATCTTTAAGTAGTATAAGTAAAATGCACGATAAATATTTGGCTTGCACCCTGAATACACGTAGGATCGGGTCCTACTGTCTGAACAGGTTTTTTTCTTAAGAATACACACAAAAGTGGAAGACGATAAAATAGTAAGTTGTACTTTGGCATCTTTTAAATTTAGTGTCTTGGTGTTTTATTTTGAAAATAATCATTGATTGTATTATTTTGTTATTTGGGTTTATAGACCTCTTATACACAACTTATACATAGAACTTATACACAAATAACTTTTTATTAGTGGATAGTGGTCACAAATTATGATGATAAATAGGTCAGGGTCCAGGTTAGGTCACATACGTTTATAATTATGTCGATAAAAATATACGTATCTTCGTTGCATATGCTATTGGATTAACTTAAATTAATTTAATTAATTGATAATTTCAGTTTTGCGTTACATTATGGTAAGAAAATTATAAATTTAATAAAATAAAATTAATTTAAATATAGATAATCCACTATATTCATTAATTACATATTTAGATTTTGTGTTAATAAATAATATCTGAAGCCTATTAAATAAATTATTACTCGAATTGAGGTAATTAAACAGTGCATCTCTTCGTATATTTATCTAGGAAAGATTCGCAATTTAAGTTTAATTTCCAATAGTATAGCCAGGACTGACGCTTCGCTTAAGGCCAACCTTACTAATTACTTGAGATGCGAGTAAACAACATATTTCTGAGAAAACTGAATTTCAAACAAATTTTCTCGCTAGTTAAAAGTGCTAGTCTTGATGCAATTTATTTGATGTTATGAGATTATGTACTTACTCTACTTTATCGCTAACATCGATAGATTCTTAAATAAGAAATTGAAAATTTTAAGTTTAATCGTAATTTTCCTAATCGCGACAATCTTTGCAAGGAAGGTATTATTATAAGGATGTATGATAAGTACAGTAGAATCTCGATGTCCCTAACCAAATTTTTTCGTAAGAAGCTATAAAATGCCGTCTACGTCTACATATAAGCGCGGCCACGGATCTTTGTGCTTACATCCGTTTTGCTCCGAAAGACGTTTTCCCGTATCAAAAATTCTCTTCTCCCCAAAAATATATGCAAATACAGCAACAATGTATGTCCTAACCCTAGATGATTCCTTAAATATCCAGTAACTTTAGGGTCACAGAGTTTAGGGGGACGCTTGCCCCACCTGTCCAAATAAATTTTTCTATTAAATTGTTATAAAATTTATTGAATTTATTTAATTTTATTTGGTAATTAAAGTAAACAAGTTTTCAATCGATAGTAAAATGTATCCTTGTCCAGGAGATCGAAGGATTTTAGATGTCTATCAATCAGGAGCTCTTGATAATCGAGATTCAGATGATTCTTATTAGCTGTACCCATCTTTGACTGTCGCTGAATCCAACATAACTTTAAGAGAACTTGATTTGAACTCTACCGTAATAATCTCGTCTGATGATATCGTATCAGTAAAATAAGCTAAAAACATTAAAGTGACAGAGTCGAGATTTCAAAATAGTGCAACCCGTAGAGTTATTGAACAGTTTATATTAAATCGAAGAAAATAATTTGTTATGTTGACTGAAGATATAATTTAATGTTTGTGTATAAATTGATCTGATTCTTAACGATTTGTTAGGGGGTAAGTAAAAAGATAAAGATACTCGTACAAATTTCATAATATTCCGTGAGAAACTAATATCTCCGTAAGAAGGCTAAGTTAAAGCTTTAGATTAACTTGCAATACACATTCCTAATTTGTACTTTAAGCTCACGTCAACTCTAATAACTTATTTTAGTAATTTCTACAAAGGTATTTTTCCTTATATTACGGTCTTCAATATGAACACATTCTTCTTCATATTGCCAGACATTGCAACAATGAAATTTTCAAATATTCTTTATTAAAAATATTACTCTTTCGAATTTACGGTTTGCAATCATCATCAAATCTTCAAAATTGTTAAATTTACCTAAAATAGTTAATTAACAAATTAATAAATAATATAAATGGCATATGCTGATGATTACTACTGTTTCATAAATACAAGGTTAATATTATTGTTATGTACAAGCTGATATGAAAATACTACACTTAATTATTATTAGAGCATATTCCAAATAACAATTTTTGATAGTAGTATCCTAACCGGGCCCACAATTTTTAAATGTTTCCGATTAAACTATGGTAATTTATGGTGTAAATAATACATATTAAATTAATATCATTAGACTTTGTAGATCGATCCAAAAATACGTCTAAGAAATCCAAAAACTTAATACGAGTATTTAATAGGCTGCTTCCAAAGAAAAGCAATTTTTTCGTGTTTTCATATTATATAAGTATTTTTGAGCATAAGTGCATTCCAAAATTGTAGATCTAGCTAGGCGGTGTATCTTTGAGTCGCTAAACTTATTAAAAAATTCTTGAAGCCGCTCCAACCCAAAAATTGCCAATTTAGAAAGACACAAAACTTTGTTTTCAAGTTAAATTCGGCTATAATTACGGAAATCTTATTTTAAATAAATTTATGAAGTGCTTTTAGCAATACCAGGTCTAGAAGTCACCTGTGGGCTTCTACATGCATTGTTTTACTGCGCCTATTTACGTCAAGTGCATGTTACAAATTGAACAAATCGCTGTGATTTCTGTGTAAACTTGAAATTAGATTATTTTGGAAATTAAAGAAAAATTTTATGTTCAACTATAGTTTCATCGCTTCATTTTAATTTAATTTTTCAATTTCTACGTTAATTTTTATGATATACTGTAGTATCCAATTTTTCAATTGTTGGGTAAAATAGATCAAATTTGGGATCAGTTTCAACCGTACGGCAAATAAAGCCTCATGGTTATATCTATATTGTCGATTTGTGCCAGTATCCAGTAATATTGAATTGGCTGCGTGATCTTTGATTCTAGCTTTCGATAGAAATGCTTCCCGTTTGATCAATACAGACAACATCGTAATCTTCACATTTCAATCGATGTATACCCAACTTATATAGCAACGATATAAAGGCTATCATATTCATATTGTCTTTGAAATTATTCCGTTAGTTAATTAAATATCGAATCTATATAACAGCGTAATTCATTTACTCTGTAGTCGTGAAATCTTAAATCAATAATTAGTACTATTATCTTTAAAATTTATCGATAACTTCTAAATCAGCAAATTTGTTAGGTCTACTCTAAACTACTCTAAACAACTATAGAGGTTTCAGAATTTACCTCTCGGAAGGTTTTATCGGATTGAGAAATCTGCCCAATTTTATTATTGATGGTGGTGGCAATCATAGTTCATAATCAAATTCAAATCACAATCATAATCAAAATCACAAGGTGACGGTAATTAGCCTGACTGTTAATATGTACATTGATCTAATTACGGTACCCAGTTCTAATCATTCCCCAAACTTGATTAAGCAATCGTGGGGTCTAAATATATGCTGCAATTTTTCTTTTTCTTTCTCTGGAAAGGAGTTCAGTACCTAGTAGTAAGAGAGACTAAACAAACAACAATGTTTTAATTCAAATAAAAACAACTTTTTGTTTAACTTCTTTTTTATTTACATAAAATTACTTAATACATAAAATTAATGTTCATAAATTATCGTTTTATTGCAGTCGTGGATGTTAACTTATACAGTTCAAATTATTTTATTTTAACATTTTAGTTTATTTTAGTTCAGTTTGTAGTATTACAACTAAACTTTGTGTGCTGCTGGTTGTAGGTACTAGCTTCCACATGCCAAATGACAATACACACAATTCTTTTTATTACTGCAACGCTGTAAAGCTAAACGAGGAAAATTCTCTAAAACAAAAACATTTTTAATTAGATATCCGTGTACTTTTTTCAATAAATAAATTTTCAAAATGAAATTTTTTAGTTGTGATCTCTTTTCAATCTTAAAATGACAACTGTTTTTAATCAATTACATCACGATCAAATAAAATTTAAATTAAATTAAATTAAATAAAAAACATAAATCAGAATTTTCTAATTGCGATCACATTGTGATCTAATTTTGTGTTCATGTATATAATTCAAATCTTTGTTTATTTAGTGACAATTTTCAGTTAGCAGTAAATCAAATTAAAAACAAAAATTTTGATTTAAAGGCCATAAAACAGGAAACGTGGTTAAATATTCGTACCGGATTATATGAAAACCGCGTTATAGGAAACCCGAAATGTAACGCCTTATATGAATATTGCTATTTCAACTTTGTTTTTTCGAAATATTGAGATTGTCAGTGTTAAAAGCATGTCCGCTTGTTATCAGCTGTGAGTTTAATTTAATTAATGGTATATAAAAACCATTAGTACGGTGTGTTTCGTTGGAATCTTCTTATGCAAAACTTTATTATATCACAACCTCTCCAATAAGAGGAGAGAGTGTCGCAAAATTTCAACCGCTTTATATGGAAAACGCGTTATGGCGGGAACACCGCGTAATAGGAGGGTTCACTAAACCGCTTGTAATCTGCGTGGGAACTAGATGCTAGTGAACAATATTGTTTTAAATTTTAAAAATGCAAAAAAATTGAAATTACAGGTTTTACCTTAAATTTGTTCTTCTGATTTTTTTGACTGGTGGTACTGGCTGCAAGAAGCGAACGCTCAATGACTTACAAATGAATACCTTATTGTTGTTGACCGTCGTTAATGAAATCTTGGTTCGATCACACTTGATAGTCAATTATCTGGTCAGTCTGTTCTTCAGTTTTAATTTGTTTCTAAATATTTATAATTTAACTATTGGTTTGATTTCTTGAATTAATTATTATAACAATTTTTTGCGTTTCCTCTGATTGTTACAATTTTTATTCCAAATAAACGTACCCATATTACACTTTTCAGTTTTATTTATATTTTATTTATTTTGAAGGTTTCATCTAAACTGCTTCAGAAGTTCTGAATAATTAATTTGTAATATGTCACCTTATTGTAACATATTAATTTGTACACTAATTCCTCTTTGTTTTCAATTCTTGCAATTTTTTAACTTTGTACACCAAAGTTTCCCAGAGGTTTACTCTTTGGTTCTTTGCTTATTTATTAGTTTTCCTACCGTAAAAATTATTATTTTATCGTTTTATTTAAAACGTTTATTTTTTTTTCTCGTTATTTCATTTGTCTTGGATGTATTTGCTTGTTCATTAGCATTTCCTCTTATCGATATAATTTTTATTTTAATTGATTACCTTATTTTATATTGATTAAGCTGTCTGGATCAGAGACGAACGAAATGAGAAGAAGAGAAAGCTCCCTTCTCCCCAATATCTTCAGTAGTTGACAAAATTGACAAAACTATCTGTTGTCACAAATTAATTATACTGTTGGAAATTCTCTTTTGTATGAGACAAAGAGCAAAAACATTGGCAAATTTTGGACTGTTCTCCCCCTGAAAAGTGTCGTTTCGGTAGGTCCCTGGGCTGAATTTACTTTGGCCTACCTTTGAACGATTGGATCATGACTAGTTTCGTTACCCGAGTTTTCATTACAATACAGGGAAAAGTTTGTCAGATTCAATCTTCAGGCCTCAAAGAAGCTAAAAGCTCCTGACTATGTTTGTAGATTCCACTTTGTAGATTACATTATATAAGGAAGTAAATACTACAAGCCTTGTGAGCCTAGGGATGAGTAGTATTTAGGCATTTAACACCCCAAAGATTTTGCCAACATCTTATGAGAGAAACACGGGCGAAATAGCTAGATGTGCTTTATCGGGGATCGAACCTACGACTGCGACGTAGCTATCTAGTATTCTAAATGCTAGCCTACGACCGCGTTCTACTAGGCTTCGGGTTAACTTTGGGCCACAAAGAGGCTAAGAGCTGATTGAGTGAAGAGCTGATTACTGATTATGTTTGTAGATTGGACTTTGAATATTTACACTAATTTATTTTGGGATGATAATTTATAGACAGATTAGAAACTCTTTTAATACAAAACTTAAACTTTGTTATATTTATTTTTAAAATTAATTACTTATTATTAATATTAATAAAATTTAATTGATATGTCAATTGTTATGTTAAACGTTATGTTAAATGCTATTTAAATTCTTTCGTTTTTCCAGAAAACACAGTCAATTTTTTCTCGCTCTATTTTGCCATAAATGAACAACTGTATTCGCATCAACTCGTTCACCGGAAATGGCAATCGATTAGTATCGCTTCGTACGTTAAATTAATGTTCTTGTATTCTATAACACATATCAAAATAGTTTTTTTAACTTGAATTTTTAAAAGTTCATCGGCCGTTTTGATAAAAGCCGTGATGCTAAAACGCATCAGGATTTATAATTAAATGTAATTACGAAGATTAATCCACCTCAACAAATGGATTTTCAAAGTCCTACGGACAGCTAAATTCTACTGTAGAATGTATTGCTATTAACATAATTAGTAATAATAATGTTATTGTTATAAATTAAAAGAACTACGATCATTAACGTTCAAAAATATGTCCCTACATTTTTTCTAAACCTTTCAAAATTGTACTGTGTATATAAAATTTTAATATTTTAGTTAAAAGTAAAATACTAATTCGCGTTTAAATTTTAAAGGAAGTTACTTTGAATAAAGATTTTTAGGATGTAGCCACCTATTGCTAAACTCTGGAACAGTGGTTTTCAAATTTTGCGTTTAGATGGCACCAACTGTACTGATTCGTAATAATAATTACATTTAATTAAAAAATAATTTTTAAAATTTAATCGGGCTCTGCAAACCCACAATTTGCAATTGTGTAATTCGTTTAGCACAATGCAAACGAATTGTAAATGGTAGAAAAGTGTTTTTTTTAATTTCAACAAATTTTTACCTAATTAATACTTAGATACATAATTATAATTCAGTATTTGCAATGTAAGTACTACTGGCTTATAATAATTATTTTTTAATCTAAATCTAATCTAATCTAAAACACTTTCAAACGGTACATGATTTATAAAACCTTCATGGTATAAAAAAATTGTAAAAAATTAGTATGTATACGAGGAGATATTAATATATTCTCAGCCTACTACAGAAGCAATGAAATTTGAAATTGAAAATATTTTATTACTTTTCAGGGTCTCTCCGTAACTCAACATCTTTTTTACAGCGAATCTGTATATCACGACCTTTCAAAAAAGTTTTTGTTTTTGTTCTGCAAAACCAGCTTCCATCACGTTTTCGTACGGTATTTCAAACTTTTTTTTCGGTTTAGGAAAGAGATAATAATTTAAAAAAGCCAAAGCAGGTAAATAAGAAGTGTTTTCCACCACTTCAAACCCCCAAATCCCCAAAGTTAATTCATTGCAATGTGCGATTTGTGTGCTGGCGCATTATATTGCATCAACAAAACTTTTTGGAGATCATTTTCTAATAATACTGAATAATACTCTCCAGTTATAGTTTTCCCCTTTTCCAGGTAATCAATAAGAATGATACCACGACTATCTCAAAGCACTATCTCTGAAGCAAGAACTTTTCTAGAAATTTTTTGAACGCAAAATTTCTTTGGTCTTACAGAAACAGAGTGCTTCCATTCTATTGACTGCTATTTCATGTTTTTGTTTTAAATTGTTTTAAATTTATTGCTTATGAATAAATTCCTAACCACAAATTTTAATTTAGATTTTTGCAACATCATGTCGTGCTGTTTCGCATCAAACTTTTTGTGCACTGTAGGACTTGCAGTGTTTCTATACCTAATCATGAAAATTTATAACATATTTTTTAAAATTCCCCAAATTCCCCAATTACAAAACACTTGGTGGGGACCAGGCAATCCACAAGATGAAGATACAAGTGTGAAATCTTTCAAAATTAGTGTACCGCTTGATGTAAGATTTTCCATTATTTTAATTTATTCAAAAATGATAATTTAAATAATTTTTAGGTTTTGACGGATCTCCAAAACCGCTTAAGTACTGCCAGAATACCTACTCCACCTTTAGAAGGAATTCAACAGGAATATGGAATGAACTCACACTTGTTCAAAGAAATTTTACATTATTGGAAAACTGAATATGATTGGGCCGAAAGAGAAAAGTATTTAAACAAATATCCACAATACAAAACACAAATTCAAGGATTACAAATTCATTTCATTCGAGTACAACCAAAAAGTGAAAACAACATTGAAGTTGTTCCTTTACTATTACTACATGGTTGGCCTGGTTCAGTTCGAGAATATTATGAAATGATACCACTATTGACAACCCCACAAAAAGGCAAAAGTTTCGTTTTTGAAGTGATTATTCCATCTCTACCCGGTTATGGATTTTCTGAAGGTGCAGCAAAACCAGGTCTCGGAGTTGCCGAAATGGGAGTTATTTTTAATAATCTATTAAAGCGCTTGGGACATCACCAGTATTATCTGCAAGGTGGCGATTGGGGTTCTTTTATTGCGTCCCATATGGCTGTTCTTTATCCAGAAAATGTTTTGGGCCTACATATAAATTTGTGCGTAGCGCATACGCCCTTAGCATTCCTTAAGGATATTTTAGGCAGCATTTATCCTCCTTTAGTAGTTAAAAAAGAACATGAAGCAAAAATGTATCCATTATCAAAGCGACTTGCTATGACATGGTTAAAGACAGGATATTTTCACATTCAAGCGACAAAGCCAGATACCTTAGGTTAGTTTTAGCTAAAAAAGTCTTATCAGTACACAATTGAATTTATTTTTCAGGAATTGCTTTAAATGACTCGCCAGTAGGATTAGCTTCTTATATTTTGGAAAAATTTGTTACTCCTGTTAATCCAAGTTGGAAAAATAGAGAAAATGGTTGTTTAGTCACAATAAATTTTTATTGAATCTTATTTTTTTAATTTATTTTTTATTAGCTCTATTAGACAATGTCATGATATATTGGATTACTGGATCGATGACAACTGCAATGCGATTGTATGCTGAAAATGTAAGTCGAGCTCAATCCGCATTGGGGTTGCAAAGGTAACTAACAATTAAGGAACCCTATCGAAAGTATTAATTTATTATTACTCATTTCAGAATACCCGTAACTGTTCCTACTGCATGTGCTAAATTTCCAAATGAAATTATCTATCAACCTGATAATATTTTGAAAGAAAAATACATCAACATGATTCAATCCACAGAATTTTCCAGAGGTGGCCATTTTGCTGCATTTGAAGAGCCCCAGTTACTTGCTGATGATATTTGGTCTGCAATAGAAAAAATACGTTCAAAAATGTAATTTGGATTTCAAAAGTCAAAATTGTAATTATCATAATAAAATATAAAAACAAATTAAACTTACTTAATATACACATTATAATATGTATAAAGAACATATCGTTTATGTATTGAAAAACTTGATCACCTCAATTAAAATAATACAAGTTTCTAAAATTATTATAATAAATTATAAACAATTATACCTTATAATTATAAGTTTCTAATAAAAAATGTAATGTTAAAATTCATAATTCCATGATTGATGAAGAGCAACCCAGAAGCTTGAAAACCTGATAAAAGAAGGACGGGAAGGCTAAAATTTCGAAAACGCAGTTCAAGAAATATCCAGCTAAAATTTATAGAGGGGGGATTGATTAAATATTTTACCATATATCTTTGATAAGGAAATTAATCTTCAACTTCAATTTTTTAATCTTGCATCTTCGTATGCTTGTAAATATTAGCTTCATCCAGGTTAATTATACATTATATTGTTTTAATTAAAAATTAATTCATTTTCCAACTTTTAAAATTAAAGAAAATCAAAACTTTGAATATTTCATATAATTATTTACTTACCACTGCAAGAAGCAGAGTTTTGAGATCATTTTTACTTCTTGTTTTTAGTATTTTTCCGTCTATTGCTACATTGCTGGACATAAGCCTTTTCCATACTTTTCCTTATCTCTCTGTCCTATGCCACTTGTTGCCAAAGTTTACTCGCCGATTGTTTAATGTCATACCATTTTTTTTTAGTCTTATGCTCTTCTTTTTGTTTTTCTTGGCCGCAACTATATGTCCACTTCTCACTGCATGTGTTCACTTTTTGAAACCTTCCCTTGCTACGCATCCTGCCCAGCTTTACTCCGCAGTTCTCCTCGGTGTGACTATTACTTTTATTTGGTTCTTCAGTTTTCATTTTTCATTCTGTCTCGTCAGTTCGCTCTCAACATGTACCTATCCAGAGTTAATGCCAGAGTTTACACACATTTCGTTTTAAGTATTAAGCAATTGGCATTGCATTATTTTTAGAATCCATTATTTTTACCTACACCTTGTTCATTATTATCAGAATTTCTGTAAAATGGCTGGTTTAAGAGATACGGGGCTTGTAAAAAAAATAAAAATAAAATAAAACCTAAATTTTTTAACATTTTTTAAGAAATTAAAAAAGTTCTAATTCATTAAGCTTAAAAAATCAATAATATCGAAGCTATGGTCGTTTTAAATCACAAATTCAAAAAATTGCTTTAAAGAGTGGTACCCCCAAGACTTGGATTTGGACAAACATTTTATTTAACATTTTGTCTTAAAAATGTGTCCTTTATCTTTACCTTAAAGGTTCTCCACGGTTACGGAGACACCCTGCATATTAAAGGAACTTTTTCACATGATAGAATTAAAATTCAATCGATGATTAAAATTTCACCACACTACATTGATTGCATTTGATTTTAATTGTACATTCATTCCAATTTCTTGTCCTTCTTTTGTTAAGCAAGACTGTTATTTTAATCAATTATTGTCTATTTACTACTTAATTACTAAATACAAATAATTACAAACTTGATTTACTCGTATATTAAATAATAGTATATTGCGTACGGAAAACCGTAAGTGAAATTTTTAGTGACGAGATGCAGTTTGGAAAATAGAGGTGCAGCCGAGATTTTCTAAGCATTTGAGGCCACAATTGAGTGCAAGATAAGGAATTGCAAGACTTTTGCAAGTCAAGACAAGACTTTTGAAAGTCTTGGAAGACTTCTTGTCTCGGCCATCAGTGTTATTTTTTTTTCTCATTAAAAATGTATGAATTTAATTTCAAAATCATTTAAAAAAGTGAAGTAGAACAAATCTATATTAACTAGGGCAGTAAACTTGCCTATTGTAATAATTTTACAATTACAACAAGTGTAGATATCCCAAATTCAAAAATTGACCCTTGTTGCTGTAGTGTATTTAATTTTTTTTTGTATGGAGATATATTATTACTTTTTTAGTTTTTGATAACATTTTATGTATAATAAAATATTTTTGAAAAATTTACTGTTTGGAGATGATGCTGCCCCATTTAATTATTATTTTATACCTAATTTAAAAAAAAGCCTTCAGAAATGGCCTAATTATAATAATAATAATTCTTACTATATAAGAGAAAATGGTGTAGCCCTGACTGGTATGGCCAAAAACCAATTAACTCCATTGGTTTATTGTCAAAATATACATGGAGGTCAGATTTGTAAGACCGATCGGTGTTACATCATTTTCCTTTATAATTAACATAAATATTATTTTATTAATAAAATGGTTATTCTATATAGCTGAGAGTGCAATATCTTCTTCTTCGTCCACTCCTGGACCGTCAGCCTCTTTCTCTTTTGAAAAAGGTTCGGGCATTAAGACCCCAAAGCTGCTTAAACCGGGTTTGGGGAATGCCTGTAACCCTGTTTTTAATTGTTGACGGCGGAAATCGTCAACCCAGGGGGATCTTAGAAACAGCAGTTCGGCTAACTTTACTAGGCTAATGACCGTCTCATGGGTACAATTATATTAATATCATATATTCGGACACCGTCATTACGGCGATTCCAGTTTGGCACCGTCATTTCAGTGATTCTGATTCGGCGACAGTCAATTCGGCGACCCGATATTCGGCTATGGCAGTTTCGGCGATTCCCATTCGGCGACAGTAAATTCGACTACGTCGATTCGGCGACGGGAGATATACTTTTAGTTCATTCATTTCATTCTTTTAAATTTAAAATCTAAATATGCGAAAAAACCTTAGTACGGACGCCTATGGCTTTTTAAACTTAAAAATCCGTCGTTAAACAAACCTTTCTTAAGTGGATCCCTTCATTTGTTATTTGTTCTTTTCCAATAATACTTATTGTATTAATCTTTCCTTGGTTTCCCCCATTTCGATACAATTCAACCTTTTCAATTAAATAATACTGTTTTCCTTAAGTACTTATCCATTCCAAAATTTCAATTAGTCCTCCACTTTTAGTAACGTTTTTCGAGGAGTCATGCATAAAAAGTATGTATATGATACCTGTGATGTATGTAAATCAATATTTAATTTAAAGATAAAAAATAACTTTTTTTAATATTTTTAATAAATTTTAACACTTAAATAAATTTCTTGTCGCCGAATCGACGTAGTCGAATTATCTGTCGCCGAATGGGAATCGCCGAAATGCCAGTGCCGAATTGGAATCGCCGAAACTAGCATAGCCGAATTTCGGGTCGCCGAATTGACCGTCGCCGAATATACGTTGCCGAATCGCTTTCGCCGAACTGCGGTCGCCGAAACGACGTGTACCGTGATATATTTTAGTGCACTCGGATAAAAATGGCTGTGAGTTGGAACTCGGCCTACCTATGAGTATACCTTTCCACTATCCATTACATAATGTTTGTACAATGATTAAGAATGAGTTCGAATAAACTCAAATTGCACCCACATCAATTCAAAATTTCCCATTGTCGTATAGTTAAAGTTATCTTATATTTCGGACGAAACTGATGGCAATCAGATTTACTTTGTATTAAATATCTACTTAAATTCGTATAATCAATCTTAATAATTATTTTGAAGTGCACACTTCAAGTACAGTAAATATTTTAAACTTAATGTAATAATTTAGAAAAAATGTATACTATACATAAATACATAAGTACTAAAATTTAAGGTTACTTTATAGTGGGAGTAAAGTTCTTAATTTTTTTTAAATATTTAACCTTGCGATACTGCGATATCACCATTTGGAATGAAGTATGTGTATGTGACAGTCAATTATTGTTATCAGACTGGTTGTGCAATATATTCCACAATTTATTCTAAGTGATGTGAAAATTTTAATTTCGACGAAGTGACTTTTATAACAATATCTAAATTTTGCGCATATTTTTGCCAATTTAAATTTTGATTTTGACTTGAACATCATGTCGTGTTGTTTCGCTTCGTGTAACTTTTTGTTAATTGTAATTGCAGTGTTTTTATATGTGAGTTTTAAAATTTATAAAATATTATTTAAAATTCCCAAAACTCCCCAATTACCAAATACTTGGTGGGGACCCGGAAGTGAAGGTGCTGAAGATACGAGCGTTCATCCTTTCAAAATTAATGTGCCTCTTGATGTAAGGACTTATTATTATTTTTATTTATAAAATAAAATAATTCTAAAAATTCCAGGTTTTATCAGATCTTAAGCAGCGCTTAACTGCTGCTAGAATACCTACCCCACCGTTAGAAGGAATTCAACAGCAATATGGAATGAACTCAAATTTACTCAAAAAAATTGTTCAATTCTGGAAAAGCGAATATGACTGGATTGAAAGAGAAAAGTATTTAAATCAATATCCACATTACAAAACGCAAATTCAAGGATTAAAAATTCATTTCATTCGAGTACAACCGAAAACTGAAGAGAATATTAAAGTCGTGCCTTTACTATTGTTACATGGTTGGCCTGGTTCGTTTCGAGAATTTTATGAAATAATACCGCTGTTAACAACACCACAAAACGGCAAAAATTTTGTTTTTGAAGTTGTTGTTCCATCGCTACCAGGTTATGGATTTTCCGAAGGTGCTGCAAAACCAGGCCTTGGGCCAGCCCAAATTGGAGTTGTACTTAATAATTTAATGAAACGTTTGGGACACCATAAGTATTATTTGCAAGGTGGTGATTGGGGTTCTTTAATTGCTACTGATATGGCCGTTCTCTATCCCGAAAATATTTTGGGATTGCATTTAAATATGCCTGCATCGCATACCCCCATGGCCATTCTTAAAGATCTTTTAGGCAGCATTTATCCACCTTTCATAGTTAAAAAAGAATTTCAGAAAAGAATGTACCCATTACGGACTCGATTAGTTGCATTACTATCAGAGACAGGATATTTTCATATTCAGGCCACAAAACCGGATACCGTTGGTTAGTTTTGGCTAAAAAATATTTTTAGCTAATAATTTAATTTATGTTTTAAGGAATTGGATTAAATGACTCCCCAGCGGGGTTAGCCGCTTATATTTTGGAAAAGTTTGTTACCGCAACTAATAAAGATTGGAATAATAGAGAAGATGGTGGTTTGACCATAAAGTACTCTTATACGGATTTATTAGATAACATCATGATATATTGGATTACTGGATCGATAACGACAGCAATGAGATTGTATGCTGAAGCATCAACTAAAGCTCAAGCTGCTTTAAAGTTGAGAAGGTAACTAACAATAATTAATAAACCCGATTTCAAATAATTTCTTATTATTTGTTTCAGAATACCCGTCACTGTTCCTACTGCATGTGCTAGATTTCCAAATGAAATTCTCTATCAACCTGATTGTATTCTAAAAGAAAAATTCGTCAACTTAATTCAATCTACAGATTTTCCTCAAGGTGGCCATTTTGCTGCATTTGAAGAGCCACAGTTACTTGCTGATGATATTTGGTCTGCAGTAGAAAAAGTTCGCTCGAAAACTTTTGCTTAAATTGTTATTAAAAATACAATTATGTGTAGGTTATTAAAATTCAATTTATTTCAATGACAAACTCATTACTTTTAATTAAGATGGTCAGAGTATCAAGAAAATAAAATGTCGAAATTAATGAATGAAAATGAAACCTTTTTGGTTACTAATAATATGCTATTTGCATTAATTATATTATATACAGTAGCGGTCCTGGAAATTGCATTAGGAATTCTTTCCGAATTAAAATAATAGATTTCTAAGTATATTACTTATATTCTTAATAAGAAAGAATAAAATAGATAAAAAGTTAAATTTTTGGTTTGAAACTGATAAGCTCAAAAATACATTTTCTTTTTTGACCACAATCACAAAGCAGGGTTTTCAAACCGGGGGGCCTAGGGGGTATGGAATACCCTATAGCACATTAGTAATTGTATTTAAAAGAAGAAAATGTGTTATTGAATTTCAAATCAGTAATCTTAGATTTTTTGAAATTAGATTTCCGGTTTAAAACTTATAAGTTTAATAACACTTTTGTGTACACAATGTCTGGTGTATTGGAGGGTATTCCATACCCCCAGACCTCCCGATTTGAAAAATCTAGCTTTGTGTGTTTATTGTATTTATATTGTGTACGGTTACTGAAGTTTAATTGAGAATTGTTATTATAATTCGGAAATATTCATCGGGGCAATTTCTATAAATGCTACCGCATATTGCTTACTAATTTATCTATAAACCAACCAAAATGCCACTCTACAATTAATTTTCCAATCACTATACCGATTGAATAAACATTATAAACGGTAAACACCCGATTTGAAACTGAAAACTGCATTTTACCAGAACTGCTAAAGGATATTTTTACAGTAACGTTAAGTAACGATATTTACAGTAACGCTACGGTTCAGAATGATTTTTTCCTGTTTTACGAACTACCTTCAAACCTCCATATTTCACTATATTTCGTTTTTGCATTGAACTTCAAACTCATGTTGACCACTGGCCAATTCATTGCTACTTTCCTTAATTCATCCTTAACTGATTTTGATGTCTCTTACTTGAAAGAATCAGTTATGGCTTGGCAGCGAATATGTCTGTTAGTAGTTTTACCATCTGAAGCAGGTCCTCAGGCAAAATGGGATCTACCCATCTTAAAACTACTGCATATATTAATCATGCACATATTCTAGCTGTCTCCGGAAAGAAATTCGGCGCTTGGTTCAAGACGTATCCTTTTTCTCAAGTGGGTACATTACTGAACAAAGACTCTCTACAGATTTGCGTGAGTCTTAGAATTAGAGCCATTGGTAGATCGGTTCGGTTATCACAGGTTAGTTATCCAGACATGCAACTCTTAACAAAATTATTAGATGCTTTCTTACAACTACAATAAACGTTTCTAGCATCCTAGAACCAGTGAGGATCTCACATAGTGATTATGTGATTATAAGAGATGAGATATGGGAGAGCTTCGGGAAGTCATTTGGGAATCTCATATCAAATTGCCAGTTTGCCAGCGACAAAAGCGAAAACTTTACAACATAACTAATAAAAAATAAAGTAAAAACAAGTTTTATAACAAAAAGCTTTATAAAAATGAAGTAAAATGAAAATAAATTTTATATACAGTGGCTTTCATTAATATTCATATAGTCCTATGTTAGCAATGGTAATTGTACGTTTTGAAGACGTGTTTTGTCATAAAATTGATTTCAGGGCAATACTTATTAGACTTTTTTGTTATTGTTATCGTCGTCGTTAATCATCGAAGATAATTTTATTCATGATAGGCCTGCGGTAACTAAAATAGGTGACATATGGTATACAGGATACATTGATATTGCGGGTATATGGAAATAAGTCCATATTGAACTCTCATTTCATAAATTCTAAAAAGTTTTTGTTTTGCGTCACATCCACATTGAAGTCACCGTATAGCACCATTGGTGTTTCGGTTTCGGAACACATGGTTTTGCTATGCATTTTTATTGATTCCAAGTACTGGTTGAGCATCATCGACATAAAGTACCGAAAAGACGACTACGACACACGGTGACGCCGACTAACACCCCACACTTTCCCCCTTCACAACGTCTTATCGTCGCTCCGGCTAGTCAGACCACAATCAAGAAGAAGAATTGTGCTTCACGCTGGATCTAAAGGTTTCGGAGGTTGGAGATCAGAGCTAAATCTCAGAGGTTGGAGATCAAAAGTTAAATCTCAGACGTTGGAGATCAAGTTTAAAGCTCGGAGGTTGGAAGTCAGAGCTTAAAGCTTGGAGATTAGAGGTCAGAGCTTAAAGCTTGGAGGTTGGAGGTCAGAGCTTTAAGCTTGGAGGTTGGAGGTGAGAGCTTAAAGCTCGGAGGTTGGAGATCAGAGCTTATATCTCGGAGGTTGGAGGACAGAGCTTAAAGCTTGGAGGTTGAAGATCAGAGTTTAAAGCTTGGATGCTGGAGGTCAAAGCTTAAAACTTAAAGGTACGAGATCAGAGCTTAAAGCTCGGAGGTTGGATATCACAGCTTTAAGCTTCGTGGATAGAAGTTTAAGCTGATAGATTGCAGCTTTAGGTTAGAGTTTACAGTTTAGAGGTCGAAGGTTAGCTCTCTATAGGTTATTGAAGTCAAAGCTTTGAATTTAAAAATTAAAGCTTAGAGGTCACAGTTTAGAAGTTAGAGGTTAGCATTAACCTTTTCAATATTGAGGGTAGACAAATATACCAGTTAGTATTTTTCTTTAGATTTTTGAAAAGTGATGGTGTGCATACACTTTAAGAAATGATTCATCATATTAATGAAAAATTCATCATTTTGGTGCCGATGAACAAAATTCATCAATACAATGATTTTGTCATCAATGCTATGAACTTTTCATGAATGTTATGGATTTTGTTCATCGCAAAAATGATGAATTTTTCATGTACCTTTTTTTTCGGTGTATATTGTTGTGTAATAAAAAGTATTTCATCGCCAATCTTCTGAGAGGTCTCAGCTAACTCATTTAAGTCGTCCGGAGCATCAGATCATCAGGTCATCAAGAGTTCCTTGTGATACGAAATAAAACAAACAAATGGCACGATAAATCTGGATTTTAATTATTATTACTATTCATTCAACACAGAACCCGCTTTCAGACAATTTTCGGAATTAAAAATAAAACAATGTGGTCTTCCCGTGGCCTCAGTAATAAAAAACTATCACATACAATTGACCACCTTCGTGATGCACAAAATGCGCCAGCTTACCTTGGCGAACCAAATCGCAGTTCCCTATCGTCGCGTTCACTTATCTTCTTTCAATATTGAAATCGCAGTTACACTTGAACTAAATAATTTTTAAAATTATTTGCACAAGAAACCCTAATAGTGTTTTAAGTTTGTTATTAAAAGTTACTATACGTACTACCTTAAATCAATTCTTTGTGCTAAATAAATTTTTATTCTTGAAATTGTAACTGGTAACACGACAATATGTATAAATATGATTTTGTATTGATTTTAACCATTCATTATATAATCTAAAATTCAAAAATTTACCCGCAAAAGGCTATAATAAGTGCGTTGAAATGAGCGCATATTCCTTACTTTCAGATTTTGTCACTAATTTTTAGTGTCGAGCTCGAAAATACTTGAACTACTTGTAGTTTTAAGTTCTGTGGGAAATTTAAAAGTAAATTTTAGTTTTATATTTAACCATACCGCCGAACCAAAATCCAGTTGGACCAAAATCCCGCCGAACAAAAAACGAAAAATGGCAAGATTTTGGTTCGGCGAGATTTTGGTTTCCAAAATTAATTAGTACTAATCATTACAAACAGAAGAGATTGAGAAAAAATTGTATTTATGAGTTCAAATGCAAAAATACCATTCTATGTTGGTAATTATTGTTGATAAACAGTTAACTGAGTAATAAATCATTTCACATTTAAAATGAACTAAAAATAATTACAACTACTAAAATATAAACTACAAATAAAAAATTTCGTCGAACTCTGCCAGATTTCCAAAAGTTCCTAATATGCTGGCCGCATTACCCCTCTGAATTTCCAGGCTTATGCGTTGAATGAAAAAGGACTGGGCACGACGGTGACCGGATTTTTCAATTAAAATATTAAAATAATCCCATATTATTTGTAAAATTTGGATTTTGAATTTTGTGTGTAATTCTAAAATGGTAAGTAACTAAACGAATTTTTAAAATTCTTTTTGTTTGTAATGATTAGCACTACATAATTTTAGTGATATTTCCTATTTATTTTAGCGCATAAAAAGTGACGAGGAAATTCCGCCTCGGTGCTAGGGTCGATGCCTTATAGGGACATTTTTTAATGTATTTTTCTAATACATTTGTTTTATTTAGGTATAGCATATTCGTATAGAAATGTTTTTTACAAATGTATTGTAGGCATAATATCTTTAAAGTCAATTTATTCGAAGACAAAGTACAGTAAGTCATAATTCATATAACTTCGACCACCAAAATTCACCACAATAAAAGGAAGAAAATACATCAGCCGTTTCATTTGCAATGAAAATGGTGTAAAGCGGCATTCAGATAGAGATTCTTGTCTTGCCTTGCTTAGGTAGAAATTGGCAAGAGCCATTCAGATTGAAGTATTAAAGAAAATTGAAGAAAATACTCGAAAAACGTCGCGTTTATAGTTGACTTCGGTGCTTCGCGCCTCACACTCTTCTTCTTCTTCTCCAAATCCGGTGGGAGTATTTTTATCTACCATTTACTGTAGATTATTATGGTTATACCGCCAATATTCGGTCGTCAGTGCCTCGTTAGCGGAGCAAGGTGTACCACTTGCAGGTGAGGTTGACAATTGAGTGTGAGAGGCTATTATATTCGCTTGCAACACCCCATTAACACCCCGTTCGGGAATTTATTTAAGAGTTTTTAATAAACCCTTTTGTTTCTCAAATTAAGGTGTATGTGACTTACACCACTACGGCTTTAACCCTCTCATATATCTTGCCTATATTGTCTTCGTTCCTCAATTCCATGCCGAAGTTTATCATAAGTCCGAAGTAAAAATTTAGATTTTGCAAGAAATATATAGTATGTTAGCACTTCATATAAAATTTTATTTTCTTATAAATTACTTGGTACCCAGTTGCTCTGCGCAGTTCAACCCACGATTATTTTTCTTTTCTTTCCAAAAACAACAGCTTCTTATTGATAAATAAGTTTAATAAAAATTTTCCTTTTAAACCGTTTATCATAATTGAAGGAGTAGATCTCAAATGTGTAATAGCGTAAAAATAGGCCAATTAAAACAAGGGTAATCTAGAATCTACTTGTTCTTAACCTTGTCCAACAGGTTCCGTTGGCGTTGGGCCCAAGTTCTTTTTAAACCAGTTTTTATGCAAGGTTGCTTCTTCAAGTTCAAGTTTATGGACAGTTTTGACTGATAAACTGACGTCACTATGATAATGAGCATTTGTACAATTTGTCATTAAATTTCGTTCCTAAAAATGACTTATCAATTTATTATTGCAATCTTATCAAAGTTAATTTTAATTGTTAAATACAAACATCATAACTTTTAATTATTTTAACTTAATAATTATTATAGCATCTTGTTTGCTTATTAATTAAGTTTCGCAAATATGATCTATACTGAAATTGGTTAATCAAAAAATATTATTGTGCAGGTACGAAATTTTTTTTAAACAATGCATTCATAATGTAATAATGTGACAATATTGTAGTACATGTCTGAGTATTATTCCGACTTAACTGTATGTAACGGTACATCCTTCCATGTTAATTAAAGAACCCGCATTTCTATGCATTCTTCTTGATCTTAAGATTTACGTTTAATGGGTAACTTAATGTGAAAAGAAAAGTTTTATTGTCTCTGGTGTGTAAAATTATATTATATATTCAAAACTTCTAATGGTTGCTATTTATATAGCTATCAAACACCTGTTTATTTACTTGAACCTGTAAAGTAAAAAAATTATTTTGCAGGTTTTTATATTCGGATTAGTTAGTGTACAACATACTCACAAACCAAAAATTTTTAAACAAGACTTATTTCAACCAATCACAGTTAACGCATACTGATCCGGTATCGCGTAGTACAAATTGATGAAAGAGAGTCGTGGAGCGGTCTCAGTTTTACTCGTTCTTTAGCTATGTGAAGTATGCAGTGTGTATTATGTTTATGAAAACACACGTTTTAAATAAAAGTGATTTCTGACATCTTTGTGTACTTATAATATACATCTATTTAAAAAAAAATAAAAAATAAGTAAGTAGCGACAATTATTTTATTTCGAATTAAATTATCATTGTTGTTATTTTTGATGTTGCATGTTTTTTAAAACGTCATAAAATTTCACGGATTTGCATTAATAACGGTTGTTGTAACCATAAATATTTATTTAATATTTAGGAACAACTTAAAAATCGCTTGGTATTATAAGAACTTTTTGAACCATAAAACTATATTTATTTATTTATAACTGTAACAAATTACTTGGACCAATTACTTTCTTCCGTGTATGACATTGTTTTTGACGACGATCAACTTTTTTTGATTAATACAATTTTCATGGGCTTGATTTTAAAACATCAAAATTAACCGTCCAAGCAATAGACCATATCACCTTTATCGTAGAATTTTAGTTCAATAACAATTATTTGATTTTAGTTTATCAAATCACAACAAAAAATTTTCAATTTTTGATGCAACTAGTCTCTCAAAGTAGGTTTTCATCATCTGGCAATACAAATTTTTGGAATGTAAAAATCTCGTCCAAAATGTAGTTGCATTTTTTGCAACTTGCTGCAAAGTCAGTTGATATGCGTATCAGTAAAACCATGATTTGATCTAATAGAATTACTTGTTTTAAATAAAATTATATCTTGGAAATTAAATTTTAGAAAATGTTCAAGTTCGATCGGGGTCATAAATTTAGCAAACAGGTGTTTTCAAAATATGCTTCTTGATCTGAATTCAAACGAGGATGTATGTACTTGATACATAATATGGGATAGAGTATCTTCGCTAAAAGAACATTTGACCAATTCCCGTTTTCTTCACCTCGAAATATCTATAGGATACTTATCTATTAGACAAATAAATAAAGTAGCCAATATAATTTTTGATTTGTTTACTGTAAATTTCAATTGGTGTTTTTATTATTGGTTTGCTTGATTTATTTGTCTACTACATTCGTATCCTATATAAGATATCTCAAGGTGAATAAAACAGGCATAATCCAATATAACTTACAATGGAAACGTACGTAATCGGGTAGTTCCCTCTTAACTTAACCAAACAACTATGGAGCTTATGTATATCTGCGTATGTTTCCACACTTCTGGTCTGCTATTATTGTTATAAAAAACCACTTCCTAAGCATTCGTGTTGAATTTTAAATCACGGCAGTTTAAATTCCGAATTTAAACATTTTGATGTCGCCGGCACTAAAGTAAAGAATTGTGTAAAAAAATTTTATCGTAGACTTCTTCAGGTAAAAAGCAATCAGAAGATTTTTACCCTAGGTAGGGTAATTTACCATTGGAAAAGAGCTACTTGTCTTTCATAGATCTGGAAAAGTTCCATGACTTTGTGCCCAGAATAACTCATAGAATGCTTTGAACAGCGGCGGTTCTACCATAGGAGCTGCAGAGCTGCAGAACCGCCAAAAATAAGAATGAAGTGTACCATAATTAATTATTACTTATTAATGCCCGTACTTATAGTCATGGATTGAACCGAGAATCGAGATCAATTCTCGAAATAACAGCTGTTGCTAAGATACGGTCTAAATTCCAGTAATCTCATTGGTAAATTCTAGGATCATTTTGAGTCTCGGATTGATCCGTGACTATAAGTACGGGCATAAGTTATTAGTATACGTAATCACCATATTTCAGATTATTTCAATAATTGAAGAATAATCAGTTTGGGTTTCAAAGTCAAATAAGTGCTATAATAATTAATACATGTCCGGTACACTTTCGAAATCACTGTTTAATCACGATAGCTGACGATAGCACAGCTGCATATTCTCGTGAACATGAAATCCGTGATGCTAAGCACATATTCGTTAGGCGACGGGAGCTATCGGATAGAATCGTATACCCGGATTCATTTACATTACAGATCGAGCTGCGTTGTATGCAGATCTTACGTTCCGTATTTTGTGATTTAAATAAATTATGAATCTGATTTATGAAAACAATTAAGTGAGTTAATTTTTGTTCATTAATTGTTCAACAACAATTAAGCAATAAACTACAATAGTTTAATAATATTGGTAATATAGTGTAATTTGAAAATTTAGTACAAATTTAAATTTTACCAAGTTTCTTATACAAATACTATTATCAAAATAGAAGTAAAATTATTTTTTGCAGATTCTAACTATGTATATTAGAAAATCGAATTCAAATTACGTTTAATTATTAATATTAGTATAATTTAAATTTATCTTGTTTTTTTCAACTCCCGATTTAAAGTTTACAAGATTGCATAATACAACTACTATGGTACAACCGTTCTGCTCATAATGCAGCGCTGGGTACCTAACTACAGTTACTCATGATGAAATCCGGACGCTCCTATGTTACCAATGCAAATTGCCTGTTTTGAAGACGTATTTTGGCATATAAAAATCGATTTTACAAGAAAACTTTCTAGACAGTTTTTGTTACAAATTTCATTATCTTCAATTTTGTTTACATACATTTTTTTATTTTGTCGCGCCGTTTCTGACTGACAGCGGCTTAAATAAGACTCGGAAAATACGAAAAATGTTCTCTCTTCTCTTGTTTAACCGAGTCTTATTTATTGTATAAGTCAGAAATACATAAACAAAATTGAAGGCAATGAAATTTGCAACAAAAAACGTCGAATAAGTTTTAGCTTTAAAATGGATTTTTATATACTTATCCAAAAACGGCTTCAAAATCGGAAATTTGCATTGTTAACATAGGATAGGAGCGTCCGGATTTCATTATGAGTACATCATGAGTACATTATAAGTACACTGCACATAAAATAAATGCTTATGAATTTACAACTAAATGCAGAAAAAATAAAATGGAATATTACTAATATTTTTAACACATCTTCTCTCGTAAGCCGTACTTAATAAAATTATTAATTACAAAATTATTTTTTGAGATTGCCATTTTAGTGATACCGTGCCTATTTTTTATAATGCAGAACACCCAAAAATATTTATCACGAGCCGCCACTGGCTTTGAACCAAATGGCACTAGTCTACATACAATTAATTAACATTATAAATGAACTTTGTAGAGACACCATAATAGTCCATAGCATCATAGCAACAATGGTTATAGATTATCTCTGTTACTATTAAATGTATACCTTACAATGGTTTTAAAAAACTGGATATATTTTTTTATTGTTGCGGTCTGGAATTTACAAAGGATTAATTTCCAAAAATTCCTAAAAAATCTTGAGAAATTTTCAAGAATTTTTTTTAAATTCTTGTGTTCATTAATTTTTTGACGTACTACTCAAGATCCTTTAACCAAATATGTGAAATGGGGTTCATAACTGAGTTTAGCCAACTTGGTAATGAGAGAGAGAGGCAAAATTCGGACTTTTGATCGACGAAAATGTGTTAATTTAACATTTTTAAACATAAAAGAAAAAAGAAAATAAAACGAAAAATCGTAAAATTTTTGCAACCACTTTTAGAAATGTTAACAACGAATTATGGATTATAATGTACAGTGCCGTAACAAGCAGTTGAGAGACCCCCGTGTGCAAAGTTGTTAACAGGGGGTCCTATTTTTGCAATAAGACAAAAACAATAGGAAATAATTTTTCTAATTACCCATAATATTAAAATACAAATTTACATTAAAAGACAATTTTGCAGTAGTCAAACCTGATCGAACGTTATAGGATAATAGTATATTATAGGCCAAGGTTGTGAAGACTGTCATTATAGCCCTAGCGCCAATATTATATTCCGAGGTGCGAAGCAGCGAGAAATATAAAGCGCGTAGGCTATAATGGTCTTCACAACCGTGGTTTATATACGATTTTTTCCACTACTAGATTTATTACCATTTTTTTTTAATTTTTGTAAAAAAAAAATTTGAATTTAAAATATTTATTTAAAATGACACTTGATTTGTTTTGTTTTATTGATTTGACAGTTGTTGACAAATGTTTAAAATGAAATTAAACTATTAAAAACACGTTTTGAATAGCTTAAATGCAATTAAATAGCTTCTCTTGGTTATACAAAATCGTTTTTTAACTAAGTTTGTCTTACAAATAGTCGCCAAACTATCAAAAATATCAATATGTTCATTATTAACTAGTGGTGTATAATGATAAAAATTATTCACCACTTGTCAAAAATGCGTCACGTCACATGCGACTTGGCTAAGTTGTAATGATAGCCTATATGACTAGTAGTGGAAAAACCAGTTTTATAAGCATGGTTAGGTTATAAAACCATCCCATGCATATAGAATATAGGAATATAATAAGTATAATAATACGTATAGAATACGGTCGCAATTCCACTTCAGCCACCGTCGAACACCATCCAAAAATTCAACAAATGAATGACCATAAAATGTAAACTTCCCTCTGAGCAAAAAGGTCGCCAGTAATCCTAGATGTAAACTACCCTCCAAGCAAAAAAGTTGCCACTAATCCCACATGTAAACTGCCCTCCAAGCCTCCAACTACCTGAGGCTTGATATATTAAAAAAATCGATTGATACGTGGTTTAGGTTTTCTAAAATAGTGATATGGTTGATATATTAATCCTATAAATCCTTGACACTAATACCAATTAAAAAATATTACAGGTTAAACACATAAGGGAACGTACCCATACTACGTGACCCACTTTTTAGCAATTTTTATCCCCCTCCCCCCCCTAGGTGACCACCTGTAGTATATTCCAAGACCCCCCCCTCCCCCCCATACTTTTCACGTAGTAATTCAGAAATAAGATTTTAAATCATTTTTTGCTAACAGAAAGTTAAAAAAAAATTTGGATCATGTTTGTCTTTATTAATGCGGCGCTTAAAAAATATTATCAAAAAAAAAACTTATGTAAAACATTCATTGTAATAGAAATTTATAATTAACAAAAACAAAAATCTTTTTATTTTCTTTTATTTACATTTTCAAATTTTATCATCTTCAACGAACACGTTCCCAGCATCAATCCACTCAGACACATTGTAGATCACGGGGCGGTGGGATCAGGAATTTCCTCAGACGTGATTAATATCTCCTCATCGACGGCCTCGACGTCTATCCACTCTACGCTTTCCTCTACACTCAGGGCTGTTGTCAAGCCAAAACTACAGCGTACTACTTTATAAAAAGTAAAAAATTGCAATAAATTTTCTGAATTAGTATTAGAATTAATATTAAGCAAATGTCGCTGCGAAAGTGCGAGAAGAAAGCCAAAGAGCTCTTATATATAAAAACTCAAACTGCCGATAATGCTAAATTTTCATTTTACAGGATAAATAATCTCATGTGTATGGGAATCGCATGGCAATCAAAAACCTCATCGATGTTATTAGTTTATTACCAAGAATGAAATTGATATCATTTTACACTTGTTTAAAATATACAGGATAAATAATATGTGTGTGAGAATCGCACTTCGCATGGCAATTAAATTCTTATGCGTTGTCGACGTCATTACCAAGAAACTTTTATAATTTCATACACTGTTTAAACAAAAAGTTGCTAATTTGAATTTTTTAAAAATAGTAATAGATTTAGGGTAACAGTATTTAATTAAAAGTAATATATTATGTATTTGCATTACGCTGTAGAGAAATTAACGTAGAATAAAATTGCAGAGATAACGCAATTTGTCAAAAAATATTGACTACGTGACGAAAACCTAACTCCCCCCCCGCCCCTGTGACCAAGCGTAGTCTTTTGAAGACCCCCCTCCCCCCCCTAAACGGGTCACGTAGTATGGGTACGTTCCCTAACCCTCCAGTTTTGGCTTCGCCGCTGTTGGGTAATAAATATTTAATTCAGAACAGAAAAAAATCACAGCGTTGAGTCTACATCGAGGGAGATCCACTCCCTTCCTGGTAGCACACTTTACCGAGTAGGACCGGTCTAGTAGGGATATTTTTAGCGGGTATGGCGTTTGTCAATACTGCCCGGAGGAGACCGGAGCGGAGGATGCGGATGGTCCGTTTTGATAACTGCAACCACGGAAAATCTCGGAGCCACTCTAAAATCTAGACATCTATAGGGTATTAGTTATTATAAGGACCCTTACGTGGGAGAAGAGGGAGTCAAAAATTACAAAAATTATATTACATTACATTACATTAATAGTTGTATTCTTTTCACCTATTTTAAGTGAGATTGTACTGAGATACTCAGGTACTCAGTTAAATGGGTGTTCTTTTTACCGTTTCAACAGATGAGCTGTGCCGTGCCAAACTGAGTTTTAACTGAGTAAATCACCTCCAACCCTAACCTAACTGATCTTGCTTTTTCGAAGTGTTACAACTGAGTACGAACTGAGCTAAATTGGGAAATAGCCCGGATTGGTCGATTTAAAAAGGTAAACGCCTCATTTGTTTATGTGGAGATTATGGTTATAGTAAACATTGTCACGTTTATGTTATGTTGAGGTTATGTTGATAGTAAACATTGGTAAATATGATTTGGTTCGTAAATAATTTTTGTATCATGGTTGGTAGTGTACTTTTGTTGTTCTTTTCACCTTATGTTTTTCCCACTTTGACTCAGTTAATACCTGTTCGGCTCAGCTCACTTCGTCTCAGTTGTGTAACTGAGATGGAAATAAAATAGGTAAAAAGAATACAGCTAATGTGTGAATATGAAGCGAATTAATTTTCGAAATTTTTTCAATATGCAATAAATTAAAATAAAATAAAATATTTTGAGCAACTATTAACAGATAATATATTTTTAATAAATAAATTTAATTAATTATTTTCTTACTGTATCACCATGTACTTTGTATTACTGAGATTAGTGGCAACCTTTTTTCTTGGAAGGCAATTTTTTTGGAGGGCAGTTTACATCTGGGATTAGTGACTACCTGTTTGTTCGGAGGGCACTCTTTTCTCTTTTCTACTCTTTTCCATTTTTTCATTTTTAGGGGATAAGGGTAATTTACAGCAACCTTTTAAAATAAGGAAAAATGATGCCCACCTTTTTTATCCCAATAAAGGAAAACCGTCAACAAATTTAATATTTTATTGCGAATATTAAAAATTAAATACTATCTACATATTGTTATATTCTTAATTGTGGTAATTTTTTTTTGAAAAAATTAGAGCCGAACCAGGGGATACTTTTAGCCGGGAGCCCATATGCATGTGTTTTACCCAGCGCACCAAACAAAGGAACAGCCAAATTTTCTTTCTTACATGATTAATAGAAATCGACGATTGAAGTGGATATCCAACTTTTTCCAACCAAAAAGCAGCACTTTTTGTTTCCAAAATTTGGAACTTTGAGTTTTTAATTTTTGGTACCTTTCCATTTACAAATGGAAGAGACACTTTAATCCAATGGAAGGTTGCTCTCCTCATGCTTTATAATAGAGCTTTAGTTAAGACCATCAGTAAATTCAAAAAGAGCAGAAAAAAGTAATTACTACATCAGGTTCAATACCCATAACTGGGTCACAATCCGTAACCCCGTGAATGTCAATCTAAATATCAAACTCCTATTTAACGCACAATACAAATCATCAAGAATAATATTCAGACGACGGTGGTGTTATGATATCTATGTAGGCCAAAATTCTTTCATTTAAATTTTAAAAGCTAACTGAATCGGCCAGTACTACACCCTCAAAAATACTATCAAGATCCACTACCCCGGAAAAGTTGAAAATTGATCAACCATAACAAATCCTCTAAAGATGAACCGAAACAGAACACTTGGTTGCAGCTTGAAACTTAATAACCTCAGTTCCCATTCAAATTTATCTTCGATGGAATCTTGCTTGAGCATTAGAAAATTCTCCAAAAAATGTAACATAGTAGGTATTAGTTCTTGATTAAAACATCACTGTTAAGAAAGTCCGATGTTTCTCGAAAAAAGCTTTTAAATATAATTTAGTTCCTAATTTTTAAAAATTGTCGATGTTAATTTTTGAAGTTAAGTACAAGTTTGTTATTTTTCCAAATCAGAAACTGGATTGTGGAACAAAATTAATTAACTAGAAGGTCACGCCTACTGAAGATCAACATTTACGCCTTTGTTAATTTTTTCAAGTTTTTTGAAACAATGCAATTTTATCGAAATTAGTTACGATTTTTGCAACAATAATAATAATAATAATAAAAATCCTATACCATCACTCGCTTCAATCCCTAGCAATGGTTCACTTTTTAAATTTATTGTAAGTGATAAATTGAATTTAATTCGACAGGATAAGAATTTAAATGGTTGTCAATTCGATTAGGTAAACTTTAATTCCGGAAGATAATTTTAATTGTATTATCACGAGTTGATGGTCATTATGTTCTTACAATGCATGTTCAGCAGGTTTAAAAATATTTAAAGATTAAATTTTAATCTTTCTACTTTTATTATAGGAATAACAATTATTACAAGATGGCCTATGAACTTATGGATAGCTGAGATCACTCCTTATCAACAGGAACAAAGTTCGACTACTTAACTCTGAAGACTGTGTACGCGTGTTAAAGTGAAAATTTAGTGATGTGAACACAAATTCAATTCTTTTACTACTTCTTTTTTGAAACTTTTTATTGTGGATTCAAATTTTAAAATTTTTACAAACTGAAAATGATACCAAATCCGTCTTTTTGTTTATTTTTCACGTGGTTTTGGGGGTTGTGCTATGGTTTTGTTTTGTTGTCTTCCGCGACTGGAGCTGGAGGATTTCCACAAGAAAATACGCTTAAACCTGGATCGGCGTGGCTTTATGATCTGCGAACGTCCGTTTTGCTTAACGAAAAAGGAGGAACCACGAAGGACGTTGGATTTTTGATAACGGCACAGGTTTTAGTGGAATCAGTTTGGGGCAATTCAAAATTGGATCGATTGTTTAAAATAGAGGTACGATTTCGTTTTAATTTTTAACAAAATGTTGAATAAAACTGTTTATTTTGTTTAATTACAAAAAGAGATCACTATGCCGTAATAGCATACTTATTAAAAGTAATTAAAATTGAATATGGGGGTTACTTGCTATTGAAAATTATAGGTAAAGCGTAATACCTTAATGCACATTAAAGTGTTCATCAATCTTATTATTACAACGCTTGACTGCTAAAAATGCCGGCTTGTAGTATAACGAAAACGAAGCAGTAGAGGGACTATATAGGAGCTGGACCAAAATATGGAACAATCATGTTTTTAAAAACATCGAGCTCATATTATAACTTTTTCTTACGATTTTTGTATATAAAAAAATTTAAAGTAACCTAGCGCTTTTAAAGAGAAGGCATTAGCATTTTTTTGTTGCTTTATTTTGGCCCGCAAATAATTTTATAACCTACATAACACCCGCATCTAAAATAGTTTAGTCACGCTTGACCTAGCATTGCAGAGTATTTCAAATTAATCAGCAATTAAAATTTCTGCTTGTTCTAGTTTTGTCACCCTAACAGAGCATGACAAGAATATCTACTTCTAAATTTTGAGCACATGCCTATTAGATTATTTTATAACAAGGAAAGTTTTGCAAAATTTATTTAACTGATTTGTATTAAAAGCTGTAGTTTACTCTCTTTTATGATAGCAAAATAAAGATAGCAGTTAATTAATTTCGAGAATTTTATATGACTTGAATGTATTATTTAATAATAATCTGGTTGAAGTTTGTAAAACTTTAATAATTACACATATCGTGGAAACATCAAGGTTTATTAATTAACAATATTTAATATAACAAATGACAAGGCAAATAAAATAGTGTAAATGCGTGAGCATTTTTATTCCATCAATAGGGAGTCTGTGTTAATTAATTAATTATGATAAATATCCTTGTACTTTACCGTTCTATATCAATGACTAAATTAGGAACTTATTGTGGCAGAAGCGTATGTGATACAATAATATTATTTTTCTACACATTTATATAGTCAAATGTTAACCTTACTTGCAAGGTTAAACCACGAATAGAAAAATAATCTTTTCATCTATTTTGTTTATTATATATTTTTCCGCAAAATTTTATGTTATTATAAACGGTTTTTTTTTAATTACTTATAGTTTTGAAAACTTGCATTGTTTCAGGATATTTTAAATAACTATTAATTCTTATGCTTTCTCTATTTGCTTTATAGCTTTATAGCTATAAGCTTTATAATTTATATAAAAATAACGATACAACGAACGTTTACTAGTTTTTTATATAATTTATTTAAATTTTTTTTTGCAAATTGTTGAATTCTTTACAGTTAAAAGAAGTGCAATTCTGCATATTTAAAATAAAATAGAATAGGGTAATGACTTCCAGAAAGTTATGTTTTGGCTTTTTCTTACTTTGTTCGAACTGATGTAAATAAAATTGTCTTTCTTTCGGATGTCACTGTTTTTTTGACACCGATTATGTTTTTATAATAATATTAATGAATTATTTGAAGGAACTGGTAAAATGCACTTAAATGTTTACTTGATTGGCATTCTATAAGTAAGATACGAACCCTACTTGCCAGCTAAAAACATTATTAAACAAAAAGATGGAAACCGCTACTAAAGTACTTCAGTGCCGCCCGTCACAGGCACTAAAGTACAGCAATTACTTTCACATAAACATTTTTTTTTAACTCAATTTATTCAGCAATCTATCTACAGATAATAAGCTTATTAGTGAACAAAAGAATAACATGCACAGAGTGTTCTAATGAGCACTCCGTATTATTTACATTAAAATTGCTATGACAAACTCTTAATTAATTTAAACAAATCTGCTTGTTAAATCCGCTGGCTTGAACCTTTTGAGTCGGCGCGGTTCGTCACTTGGTACTAACAACTGTTTGGCCGTCACATTAGGGTGAACTTTAAGTCTCTCTTGATAACATTCACTAAACCTTGTGATTTCGGTTACTGTCAGTTAACTGCCCGCACGAATTGGGCTTTGATTTTTTTTCTATTAGAAAGAGGACAATTTTCTGAGCATTTTGAGACCGCACTTCGATGCGGATTATCCAGTAGTTTTCGAGAAAACGGCATTTGAAAATCAAAATTTTACATGCATTTTACATAGGGAATTGATCCGCTCCCGTGTTTTAGTGACGGTGCGTGCGTTCTGATATAGTCTTAATGATGGGCGGGGCACTTGTATTCAGTTGTTGTCGACCACCGGCCGGGAGCACACCGACCGTTGCTAACGAGTTTCACACCTTACGAGTTGCACCTTTGGCGAGGTGGTGCGACCTAGAGGGATGTTTTTAGCGAGTCAGCGTTCGTCAAAACGGGGCGTAGCGCCCGGAGCGGAGGGGACCGGAGCGTAGGGTAGCGGAGCGTCGTTTTTGACGAACGCAACCAAGGCACTCGAGATTCTAACCTAAAAACGAGTTCTGCGTTTATTTTTTAAATTATTGCATAATGTTGCGTAATACACCCAATGTACACCCGGGTATGTCACAATCGCGTCTGCCTGCGAACATTAAGACTATATCAGAACGCACGCACCGTCAATAGAACTTTTATGTTAATGAATTTCCCTATCTAAAATGCATGTAAAATTTTGATTTTCAAAAGCCGTTTTCTCGAAAACTAATGGATAATCCGCAAAATTTCTTTTTTTATTATACACAGAAAATTGTCCTCTTTCCTATAGTGTAGGTGTCGAGGCCCAATTCTTGCGGGCAGTTCTCTGACAGATCCCGGATGCCGTAAGTCCAAACCGGTTTAATTATTGCCTTATAAAGAAGGATCTTATTTTCGTAGGAGAGTTGTGACTTTCTTCCAATAATCCAATACATCTCACTGAGTTTTAGTCCAAGCTGTTTTCGCTTAGTGAAGATATGCTTACGCCAAGTTAATCTTTTATCGAGATGCATACCAAGGTACTTGGCGTCCTCTGCCTGTGGTAGCTGACAGTTGTTAAGTTGAACCGGTGGACAGGTACTTCTTCTCAATGTGAATGTTACGTGGACCGATTTTGATTCGTTGACTTTAATTCGCCATTTTTTAAGCCAATTTTGTATGCCATTTAAACTTACTTGGAGATTTTTGGATGCTGTTGTTGGATTAATATGCGACGCAAGAATGGCAGTATCATCGGCGAAGGTTGCAGTGGTAGTTGATTCAGCTTGTGGAAGATCTGACGTAAACAAAAGGTACAAAACGGGACCCAAAACACTTCCTTGGGGTACTCCAGAGTTAATAGGATATAGGTTGGTGTATTCATTTTGTTGTTTGACTAGAAAATGTCGGTTGGATATATATGATTTCAGAATTAAGAAGTAAGGATACGGAAGATTTTTCTTTAGTTTATATAGTAGCCCATCATGCCACACCTTATCAAATGCCTGACTAACATCTAGAAAGGCCGCCGAGCAATATCTTTTAGCATCGAAATCTTCGTTTATTTTCCTGTCTACTCTGTGCACCTGTTCAATGGTTCCATGGGAGTTCCGAAATCCAAACTGATGATTAGGTATTAGCTTACGGTTTTCGATTATAGGTTTTAAGCGTTCAAGCAGTAATTTTTCAAATACTTTTGAAAGTACAGGGAGCAAACTGATTGGTCGGTAGGATTTTACATCGTCTTTTCTAGCTTTTTTCCTGGCTTGGGTATCATCACTATTTGAGCAACCTTCCATTGGTCTGGAAAATGATTTAATCTAATCATGGCGTTGAAAATTTGAGTAATGGCCATTAAACATTTTTTACTAGCCTCTTGTAGCACTTTTCCTGTAATCAGATCATACCCAGGAGCCTTTGTAGGATTTACTGATTTGATTATCCTTTTCACTTCTTTTATTTTAAAGTTTGGTATAGGGAGATCCATTTGGAATGGGCATGTTAAATATTCTTGCACTTCATGTTCTTCTTCTGTTGCCATGGCTGGAAATGGTTGGAAAGTGTTCGCCAAATGATTTGCAAACGCATTGGCTTTTTCTTTGTCATTTCTTGCCCATTGATGGTTATTTCCGTTTCTAATTGGAGGAATAGATTCTTGTGTAACGAGTAATTTGTGGCTTCTGTGGCACTTAGGTTTTCCAAATATTTTTGAACTCCTTGGTTTTTGGCTTCGACTAACATTTCATGTAGCTCCCTAGCGCATTTATTAAACTTGGTCTTATCACCCGGATATCCAGTTTCTTGCCACCGTTTGCGGAGTGACCGTTTTTCAATTATTTTTTGTTTTATTGTGAATGGTGTGTAGTCCTTTATTTTATTTTCCTTTGCATCTGGGGTTGCCCTCCATGCAGCTTGTTGTATGTTGGTTGTTAGTTTGTTTACTGCTTCCTCAATATCATTTTCTGTTTTTAAAGGGACATGAAGTGATATTAGTTGGTCCAATTTCTCTTTGAAGATGCTCCAATCAGTTTTTCTACTATACAGGGTTGGTTGCTTTTCTTTGCCCATTATTTTTGTCATAAAATTTTAAATTTAGTCAGCTTTTTGTTGCCAGTTTGTAGGATTGACGGATGAGTGGAGTAATTTAAATTCAAAAATTACAGAGCAGCTATAAAAAATAATTTTACTGCAAATAAAATATTATTGCTGTTATTTCTTCGAACGTAAAATGTAATTATTAAAAAATTTAATTATCGTTGCTTTCGAGTACAATTCGCCTTTCCTTAATGAATTACTTTTACCTTAATTAATTTTATGTTAATTTATTTTTTAAAATATTTGTCGTATATTTAAACACTAAATTTCCAAGTTTATAAGCCCGACACTCACTCCTTTAAAAATTTGCAAATCCTGCAAATCCAAATTAAAAATCTAAAATATCAAGATTAAATTAAATTAATTTTTAAGATGACTCGAAACGTTGATCAATAAAAACATTGTAAAATATAGACTTATAACTCAATCATTTTTGATATAACATTAAACAATATACACTTTTCATACAATTTAATCAATGAGAGGGTTGTGTCCTTCTAATACATGGCATAATTGCATATAGAAGATAATCACATCATAAAAGTTTATAATATTTAGAATATAGTAAATAATATGAAATGTTATATAATAAAATAACAATTTTTAGCCAAGTCTGAATTTTAATTCAAATCTTGAAATTTTGCTATTTTCTTTATGCACTTACAGTGGCTCTAGAAAGTATTCGTACAACGTTAATTGTACATTTTGAAGCCGTTTTTTGTCGTATAAAAATCGATTCATTCTCTAAACTCCATTTTCTAACCTCCATTCTCTAACCTCCATTCTCTAACCTCCATTCTCTAAACTCCATTCTCTAAACTCCATTCTCTAAACTCCATTCTCTAACCTGCATTCTCTAACCTCTATTCTCTAACCTCCATCCTCTAAACTCCATTCTCTAAACTCTATTCTTTAAACTCTAATCTCTAAACTCTGTTCTCTAAACTTTATTCTCTAATTTTTTTTGTTATTAACATGTAATGCAAATCTGAAATTCAAAACACATCATATCACCGTGTAGCAAAACTATATCAATCAACTGCATAGTTTTGATCTAATAAAAAATCCACTGTATACCAAATCTTACCAAATACCAAAATTTTGATTTTTTATTAACAAATTTTAACTCTTCGTACTGCAAGAAAAACGTACATTGTAAATGTAAAAATTTAGAAAACGGTTTTTTATTCAGGTCATTATTTGATATTCTGATCCATCATTAGCTGTGGCCTATCAACCCTCCACGGGATGACGTTGAGTTCTGAAATATCCTGTATCCTGTATAGTATTCTTAATTTATTTATTATAAAAAAAAAATTTTAGTAATTTTTAGTTAGTCAGAAACACATACGTGGTATGATGGCTTGATAGTCGATGAAGCGTGTCTGCCGCTCTTCCTTAATTGTGTTTTTAAATTTTGAAATTTATACTGGCAAGATTGCGAGAACTTTTATCTTTAAAAATTTTTAATTTTCTTTATTTGCACAAAAGACAAATTTCAAATTCAGTGGTTACTAATAGTAATAGTAATAACTTTCTTCACGAAATTTGAATTAATTAAAGTTAAATTTAAAAATTTAAGACAAGAACAGTTGGGGGCAGGTGCCTCCTTTAAGCCCCCCCCTCCCCCCTAATAAACGCCCATTGCTTTACATAGAAGGCTTTAACCGAAAGTAGTACCTTGACAAGTGCCTTCTTTTGCTCTCCAGAAGAGTATGCTTAAAATGTCGATAAGCAACTAAGTTGATGTAAATATATTTCCAAAAAAATATGTTTTATCGGTTTTATGCAATTTTAATTTAATTTTGATACAAAGTAATGTTGTAATAGGTAAAAAATATTACATATTTTAAAATAATAATTTCTTTTTTAATACTATATTAATTTTTGCTTTGATTTGATATGGTTCTCATATCTCGTACATTTCACCCACATCTTCCCCACATTTGGGGAGATGTGGAACCTCGCACTGCTTTCATCAATTCATCGGCTATGAGTCTGCAAAAAAGATTAAATTAATTTATCTAATTTATTAAGTTCTCTAACTGTTCTTGATGATCTATAGATCTACTTGTTTTTGATTCATTTCATTTATGATAATTATATAGGAAATAAAGTAGCAGTTTTACTGCTGCGGTAATTTAAAAATAAATTCATAGACAAAACTGTGCCATATAGTTTATGAGTGTCTATTCTGTTTTAAACAATAAGCCATAAACAATACAATTTCTCCGAATAAAATATGATATGTTTTTTTTGCTTACATTAACATTACTTTTATTTAAGGAGCACAGCACTAAAGTAGTACTTTAGCACCGCTCGCCGACACTACATTAAACAATGGCTTTCACAAAAAGTAAAACTTTAAATTTGACAAGTGAATCAAGCTTTCTGACGTTTCCAGAAAAAATTAAAAATATTAAAAAAATTAAAAATATAATTTTAATTGTTTTTGTGACGGTACTGTACATCAGACCGGATAATTATTACATTCAGTTTCATGTCCTTGTTCTTAATAATAATCAGATAATGATAATAGTCATAGTAGTAATTGTATAAATATAAGATACCTATCGGATTTATTATAACAAAAAAATTATCATAAAATACATAACAATCAAAAGGCATAAAAAACATACATATATGTTGTTCTTTGATGCATAAATTTTGTGAATTTAACGGAAAAAACTTAATTTAATTCGTTCAGATTCTTATCTCATTAATAAAAATACTTAGCAGAAGTCACTGAACTTATATTTACCTTTTGCAAAATTAGAAATTGTAATTTTCAAAAATTCTTATTTTAAAAAATGAAAAGTTTTTTTTTGTTATTAATTTTCAAGTTATTATTATTTGCTCATTTTACTCAGGAATAGAATCTATGATTATTTCTCATTTCTCTATTTGTTGTAGTTACTTTCACCACAATTACACATTCGTTCTAGAAAAGCACCGGCTCCTGATGGATTTGTGGTACACACATCTAAATTAGATTCACTGATCCAAAGTCCGTTTTTAGTCGAATGGAGTAACGGAAGAATCAATAAAATCCACTTAAAGAAAGATGAAACCGTTTCTATTGCCAATTTGAAGAAAGGAATTGCTTCGCTGTTTCAAGTAAGTATAATCATAGCCCATCAGTACGAATAAATTAGAAAATTTATTTAATTTATTTTTTGACAGTTTCAAATATTAGACCAACAAATGACGGAGACAGATTCCTCGGGAAAATGTGAAGCCGAATACTACTCTGTGAGTTCTAATGCCTTCAGGAAAACTAAATTTTCTTGCACATCAGTTGATTTGCCGTACCTTGCAAATCCAGAGTTATTACTTAGTACCAAAATTGACTCCAGTAGAATAGGAGAATACGTCATGGATGACGATAACTCATACATCAAGTCGATTCACTTTTCGGAAAAGCATACAATGTTTACAGTAGCAAAAGAAGAGATAGGAAATAAAATTGAGACCCAACAGTTATTATCGTTGGTGAAAGAAAAGCATGCGAATATAATCAACGGTGACACATTTGATGACGCCATTAATCAAATAAGCAGCAAGGAAGGTGTAACTTTTACCCAAGAATCGCTTTTAACCGAAAAAGAAGCTCTACCTTCCGAAGAAGCAATTACGTTCACTAAAATTATTAAAGAAAATAGGGACAACTTAAAAAATAAAGTCGTTGGTTCCCTTGCATCGGCTAAAATTTTACCAAAGATAATTGGGGTTGGTCGAATTACCACCAAAAACGATATTATTAAAGCGCTAGAAGTTAAAAAAAATCAAGCTATTCTGTATGTAATCATACTAAATTAATTTCAATAATAATAATAATAATAACTTTGTTTTCAGGCATCAGTTATATGATATACTTGGTTACGTACAAACAACAGCATCTCATGAAGCAGCAATGAAAAATTTGCAACTCGATGACAAAGATAAAGAGGATTTAACGGAACGCTATTTGTGGGCTCTTTCGACTTCTTCCCAACCGAACCCTTACATTATTGAAGATTTGTTAAGCAGATATCGCAAAACTTCTCATTTGTCTCCTAAAGTAAAAGAAACCTTGCTGTCGTCTATAGCTTCAATGGCGGATAGACTATCCAAACTTCCAGTTTTTACCAGTAACGAAAAACTTTACCAAAACGTAGAAGATGCTTTGTTGCATGGTTTTGATTCGGCCAAAGGAGATGACCGTTTACTTTACTTAAGAGCGTTGAAAAATTTTCAATCTAAGAAGATAACCTCAAAATTATTAAAAGTGGCCAAAAAGGGTACTATTAAGGAACAAGTACTAGCATGGAAAGCCATACGATCTTTTGATAAATCTTACTGGAATAAAGACGTACTGAAAGCAGCTTTTAATACATTCTATCAGTTATACAAAAAACAGGATTCCAGTTCGAGGACTATAGCGCTTGACATTATAATAGAGTTAGATCCTTCAGATGAAACCTTAAGAAATATGTTTCATTTTCTGATGTCTGATCCGAAAGCTTACGAAATTCAGCAATACCTTGTTCAAAGATTAACCATGATTGCCCAAAATTGTAATGACTTCAAAAATAGAATACAACATATCATTGTAAATGATAACAAATTAAATAATTATGCCTTTTTGGCACAAAGAGGATTGTCGACGGCTTTAATGAGACCCTTTCTGCAAAATCCGTCTAGCAATGGAAGTTTAGTGACAATCCAGGAAATGCAAAATGGGATCGTTAAACGCGGGGTTGTAAATGTTGTCATGAGTAAAAATGAAATTTCTCATGAAATATTCAGTGTAAGAGGATTGTATTAAGGCTTGAATTTTTTACTTGAACATTTTTTTGCAGTTGGGAATATTTTCTGGGGGATTAAGTAGTTTTGTATCCAGCGATACTGAAGCTACCGATTCGGATGAGCCCGCTACGGCAGGAATAGAACTTGCAGTACTTGGAACCAAAATTCGACCATTTGTGTTTTTTAATGGCCAAGGAGAACTTATGGGACATGTTTGGTCGGGAACTGCGTCGGAGAAAACTACTGCTTATAGGGTAAGGATAATGTACAATATTTTTAAATGTTCTAACATTTTATTTAATCAGGCTTTAGCAATGCTACATGATCATTTGGAATACTTACGTCTTGGTTCGGGTTTTATAGCAGAATTAGACGTAAAAGGAGGTATTTCGTTTGATCTATCAGGTCAAATTGAAACTTCTTTATGGAACAGAAACGCAGTTTCGTTGGTTGAAAAATCGTAAGTACTGGAAAATTGTTGGAAACTATTAATTCTTTTATAATTTTTTAGAGCCGGAATTGCGGTACTTGGTTTTATGAAAGTTGATACATCATTTGTACGATCACAAGTGGAGTTCAGTGTTGCAGTGGAACCCAAATTAAATCTCAACACAGATTTAGATTTTTCCTCTACTGTTAGTTTATGTATGAAACTATCACAACCAGATCTTAGCTTTAGGTAGGTTTTCTTGTTTTCTTTGGTTTTTATTTTTATATTTATTTTTTGACATGGTGATCATGTTATAATTTATTTATCTTTCCTAATTTTCATATTTATAAATAAGCTAAAAAAATTTATTGAATTGGCAGTAAGTTAACAAAGACAATCATTGTTTTAGTAAGTTAGGCAAACAACTGCTGACTCTAAAATACGTCTAAAATCTCTTATAACCGTCTCCGTGCTTCGGAGGGCACGTCGTCCATCTGAATTATGATTTCCCATAATTAATTATTGAAACAAGGTTACAAGCATTCCCCAATCTGGTTTAAGTATCCATGGGGTCTAAATGTTGTAACCTTTCTAAAGAGAAATAGTCTAATTATTGGTTACGAATTGGTTAGACTAATTGGCTGATGAAGAAAGACTTAACTGCTTTCTACCTTACAGTAGAAACAGACCCTACAGTCTTTCTTCTATTGCACAAGGGTCAACTCGACCTACACTATCTGTTCAAGGCCATTAATCAAGAGGGAGCTTACAAAGTTTTAGAAGAGAGGAAGCCAGGTGCGTGAAGATAAACGCGTGTGACTCCGGAGAGAATGCGAGAGAGATTCCAAGTTTTACAATGGGGAATGTTCTCTTGGGTAGAAATTCCACACTATACCACTTGGAACCGCTTGGTGGTGTCTTTGGAAGATTGCAATCTTCAATATGATTTGGCTTAAGTTGGCTGGGTTTTAATTGGGTTAGGTGATCGCATTGTAAACGTAAAAAGTAGAATCAAAAATATTGACACGCAAAAACTTGATATTTTGAAAATTTCTGCTTGAGCTAACTGTTTTCTGCGCAAGATCGTCTAAGGTCGGCCCGTTTTATCGTTGTCCATCTACTTTTGCTCTTTAAGAAGTTGCTCTTCGCGCACTTAGGCGCCAATTTTACTATGTTGTGACTTTTCTTTGGAATTCCAGTTTTTCTTTTTTTATTGTTCAATTTTACCAAGTGCTTCTTTGACGTTCTTAGCTTGTTTTTGGCTGCTATTATTTTGTCTATGATTTTTGTCAATTGAGTCCAATTTACCTTGAAGCATCGTAATTGTATTCCTACACTACTACATGTTAGTGTTAGTATTTCTTGGATCCATTTCCTATTAGACAACATTTTTCGAGAGGTTCAAGCTTGGGCCCGCGAGTCTCAGGCCTAGGGCAGCAAAATTCTAGGGGCGCCTAAACTTTAGAAGCGAGAAAATTTTAGAAGTTGTGAAATTTAAAGAAAAATTTTAAATTTGATTTGGCTAGCTTTGCTGTGATATGAACAAATTTCTAAAACCGTTGGCGCTGCAGGCGACAAGTTCCATCGACAGTGACAAGTTCCAACAATAATAATATTATAATATTATTTATTGTGATATTTTGGGGTATTCCATAACCCCCCCAGACCCCCTGGTTTAAAAAACTTAGCTTTGTGTCCGTATTGTGTATATTGCGATGTATTTTTTAAAATAAAACCAATTTTCAAAATATTCATAAATTTTTTTATAATAACGCAGTCCAATATTATAAAATACAAAATGTGCGTGATAACTCGACCACACGTTCGATATCACTCCAATTTGTTTCGTCTTCCAATTTATAACTTTATTATTAATTTAAACAAATTTATCCAAATATTATAATATTTTAATCGATCCAAATCAATTATTCTATTTTACTTCACGAATCCAATTAATTTTGCTTTCGTAATTACCAACACCAAAATTTACAAAAATCTTTCAACAGTCATCCAAATACGAACGATTATACTCCAAATCAATAACAAATATGCTACTACGTTTATAAATTATTTGTTCATAAAAATATCAACACATCTCAAAATTTCGAGGCAAAAGTACAATATAGTAGTCGTCACGGAACTGCACGTCTCGTCATAATGCATAACAATGGTTTTCAATTATGACGAGATTTAAAGTTCCGTGACGACTACTATATCTACGAAGACGCGTAAACGCGTCCGTCCATTCTTACGGACTCGGTAAAAAGCAAATTAAACAATAATTCTACCAATTTAATCAAACTAAATATTGGCGCGAACAATTATTCAAATATTTACATGAAATTAAATTTAAACCAAAATTTTTAAACAAATAAAATTCCAAATTAAACAAAAATTTAAATTTCAAAATTCAAAATTCAAAAAATGGATTTTGAAACACGACATTTTATTGTGTACGGTTATTTAAATTTCATTGGGAATTATTGTTATTTTAATTCGAAAATATTCAGTGATGCAAATGTTTTATTTATGTAGGTAATTATTACTATCAAGCAAACAGGGCGCCATATTGAATAGGGCCCAGGGTTCAAAAACCCTAAATCCGCCACTGTTGTCATCTTTTAATGATGGCAGCATGTGGCTGGTCGACACTGTATATTTAATAATTTATTTCTGTACGTTCACGACTAACTCAATTAAACCTAAGCTAGCCTCCTTCAACTTAATCCTAACCTATCCCTTACCCAATTTAATACCTTTTTTGGAAGGAATTTTTTTGAACCAGTTCATTACTGAGTGGAATATGGTATTTTTATCCATTGAAGCTCTTTATCTATTCATGTTGAGGCGCTAGAGACTAGACCAGGGATGGGCAAAGTACGGCCCGTGGGCCATCTCCGCCAAAGAGTTTTAATCCGGCCCGTAAGTGTCGATTCTAAATTAGCAGTGTACGGCCCTCGCAAATAAATTTTAACAGATTCGTCGGCACAAACAGGTGTAAAACAGATACGTAGATAAAACTGCAAAAATTACTGCCTACCCGCCTGTCTGTCGGTTGTTGCTTGACGTGTCAGGAGAAACGTGGATGAAGTACTATGACAGTCGTTTGTTTTCCAAACACGACCCACACGCAATGGTCACTAACAAGGGCTGGCTCAAACGTATGAAATTTTGTTTTGCTTTATACTTATACTACGTGAAGGTTCCACCTAAGACATTACGTGAATGAAATAGTAGCGCGCCATATTAAGCCAGTTTTGAAAAAATCGAATTTGAAAATTGCAGCACTTGTTTAACTTACCATGTGAAACAACTTTAACAACACAATGTTCGTAGCTTAGCCGTCTACGAAAATAAGCAAGTTGTATTTTATTTTTGGATTATTGTCCCCTAATAAAAAAAGTTTGCCCACCTCTGGACTAGACACTATATTATTTGGCATGCAATAACCTCTATTTCTTCTAAGGTCTCGGCTTTAGAAAACATATCTCAACCTGTCACCAGTTTTTCAATTGACTGAGCTAGCGCCAGCTTCTAGTTCTTTTTCCTCCCTTATAAAAAATCATAACTTCTCTGTTGTAGCCTGTTGCTAATTAGTAATTACATATTTCAAGACTTCTTTTTCTTTTCTAATTTTTCACCGATGTAGTTTTCTACCCCCTCTCGTTTCTTAACTGCACTATCTTGTCGATTTATTTATTTGCTAGCTACCCAAACATCCACTTAAACTGTCGATTGGTAATTATTGTTGTCGTATGTTTCTATTAAATCAAAATTATTCTACTAGAGCTGACACAAACAAATTGGCACACTTCGATGCCATTAGAAAAGTACGTTAAACAAATGTTCAATTAAATTAGATGTTGATAAAAAATTAAAAGAATACTAAAAAAACATGAATGCTTTTTCATAAATATCAAAAGAATAATTACTCGGAAAAAATTACATTAATTACAGATTAATTTTTGATGTAAATGTGAAATCTCAAAAAATGTTTTTCTACACCCTATATACATACGGCTAAAAGTTTACTTGTAATTTTCTTTCATTTTTATTGCTTAGTACGTTGAAAATTAATTACAAATGAACAGTGTTGTGTCTTTATTATTACATAATGCATTATTATTAATTTTATTACATGCAATTATTTTATAACAAGGAGTTTTAATTTTTACATATTTTTTCATGGAATTATCTAACATAATTTGAAAAGTTATGGAAGTAAAATTTAATTATTGTAATTACACAATAAAAACTTTTATAACTTATTTGAAAATAAAATTATGCCTATTTGACAACAAATGCAGTTAATCAAAAATTTATATATAATTTTTAATTTTAATTTTTTTACGAAAGCGATGACCTTCAATGAAAACTCAAATATTATTTATTGATTTTTATTAGTTTAATTAGCTTGTTATATTGAAGTTTTAATATTATTAATTTTCCCAAGTTAAGAATTTATATAACAATATAATTTATTCTAAATTTTATTGAAATTAGATTTATTAATTTAACATCCAAAAATTAAAACTTCTTTTTATATTTATTATCACCATTGATAATTTAAAAATATTCATATAATTATGTACAATGATTTTATTTACATTTATTTTTTTATTTAATTTAATTATAGTTTTTCATTTAATATAATATATATCTACGTAAATATATATATTACAACATTTATTAGAATATATTATAGTAGATACATAATATATTATGATAATATTAAATAATTAGGTAAATTATATTAATTAAATAATTATTGTAATATCATTATTATTTATTATTATTAGTTATTACTTTTTCAACGATTATTTGCATAATAATAAGTAATATTTATTACATATTATTATAATTGAATAATTCTAATTATTGAAATTATGAACCGTATTTTTGTTTCAGACACAACATATTTAAAATAGAAAGGATACCTGGAAGTAAACATAGACTACGTAAAGTAAAATACAGAAAATACATAATGCCTGGTAAAACGTATTCTCTAAACAAGAAGAATAATGAAATGTGCAATGTGATATTTAACAAATAAACTGATCAATAAACTACATTTAAAAACTGCATCCTGTGTGAGTGTGTGTTGTGCAACACTGATTAAAATATGCTCAATTGTATATGAATTGTGAATAGCAAAATATGTAATATAACTATTTTAGTATTTGAGTGTTCCATTTTATTTAAATTAGTTTGTTACTCTTGAAAATGCCTCAATCGCTTTAGCTTTATCTGCACCCGCATTCGGCAACCACCATATCTTGATAGCCATATCTGTAAGTTGGAACACCTCTGTCATCCACATACAAAAGCGAAATGGAGTCGAGTTTACTTGGCACACAACAAGATCTTGTAGCTCTTGCCGGTGCCACGCTGTGCATCAAAGCTTGCACAATTGCGTGTTTTGTTGGAGAGAGATGATCAGCAACGGGATAAAAACATTTTCCCGTACATTGGTAAGCCTAAAATAAATCAGGTTAAGTTTGAAATCCAATACCTGCTTTTTTTAATTCTCAAGAGCATTATGACATTAATCACCGCCTACTTACTTCATATCCACTTGGTTGGACAATCCAATTATTGTAATGAATTTCAGTGAAATCAATATACAACTGTTTACGTTTGCAAGTATTTCTAATCCTTTTAAGTTTTCTAGATTGAACCTTATTTATCTGCTCGTTATCCCATATACGATTACTTTCTTCCTCATAATCTTCTTCAATATTTCGTTTCTTTCTATCAACTGCTATTTCTTTAGTAACATCTTTTTGAGTCATATACGAAAGCAGCAAAATTGGGTAATCGTGCTCAATGTTTTCGATTACCGGCATCAAAGATAATTGGAAATGATCGGATTTGAAGTTTAGGTAAGGTAAAAAGGCTTGCACGGATACGACCAATTTCAAAATATTGTGTTTATAATTACTTTTTATTAATTGCTCAATTAAGTTAGTCAAATTAAACGTTATCCAGGTGTTATCCGCGTGATAAATATGACGTTCGTGCTGCAAGCTTAATGTGTTTGTGGAATCGTTGTAAACTGAAACTTTTATGAAACGTTCTACACCTATAAAAAAAATTAATTGATTGTATTATTTAAGGTGTGGCCGTAATATAATTTTACCTGAATAAATGTTTCTATCAATATTTATTAACGTTAGAATACGTAACTCAGCGTCGAAGAAAGTTTCATCATCACTTGGCGATGGAATATCAAAAATTAAGACATGATTCTCTTCGAAGGTTTTATATACGCTTTGATTTGGTAATGTACCTGTAAAATAATTATGTTTATTCATCTTGAGATGACCAAAACGCAAACTGGCATACGCAAAAAATGACGAATGTACTGACTTCTCACCTGCATTTTTAGGTATAACGCTGCGAACCACATCAGGTTTGGAATAATCGTCATCACTACGTTTTCGCTCTTCGTACAATTCCAACATAAATTTGGGAACGTGCACTTTTCTCCTAACATTGCTTGTAACTTTTTTAGTTTTTAATTTCGTCAAATTATTTAGCTGATTTCGAAATTTATTAGCATCAATAAAATGAAATTGGATTGATGTACTTGAGATAACTTTGGCATTTTTATTCGATACTATAATAAAAAAGTACAAACATAAACCAAAAGTGGTAGATACAAAAACGTAATTCCACATTTTTAAACATAATATGCCATTTTAAAATATAAAAAATACAGATGCACCTTTTTCAAACGATTATTTTCAACTAGAAATGTTGGGCGTCAAGATGCCATCGTCCAAATTAAAACACTTGAAGTTCAATTAGTTATTTATCAACATTAACACTGCTACCCTATCAACTATACGTTAAAAATAACACAATAAATTGTGATGATTTTATTTTAGTCAGTTCTATCAAAACATATTTTAATTTTAGTAAGAAAAACAATAACTCAAGAACCATTGCCATTTATTCGTTCAAGCTGATGGATTAATCAAGAGCAATGCTTACAAATGTTTAATTTAACTTCAAATTTACTGAGAAAAAGACGAACAATGAATAACTTTTTAATTTTAGAGCTTTTAAATCACTTTTATTTTTTCCTACGTTAATGATTAGAGTAAGAAATCAGAATTTTTTTATTTTCAGTATTAAACCTGAATATGATATACCTATCAAAGTCTAATACCAAACAAGCAAATAATTGTATATACTTACTAAACAATTTGTGTTAACAGACCAGAACATCTTTAACAGTTTTTTAATCACATACCCACATATTATATAAAGCAAATCACTCACCGTCATCGTCATGAGAAATATTTTTGTAGAGACAATGCTTATTAGAAACTGCAGGTCGTTAATAGTCAAAATAAATAACCAAATTCTCAAGGAACTTTAAAAATAAAGCTTGAATGAAAATTTGCTTTTAAAATGGAGGGGAGGCACTCTCAATTTATTTATTATATCTTATTTATATAATTTTTTTTTATATATAAAACACAAACTTTGTAGGTATATGCGTCTGTCCAATCAAAATCTTCCGAACGAAGAGCTTTAACCAAGAGAAACTGTAACTGAAGGTTCTGCTACGAGATCTAAAGCGAACGCCGTTATTTCCAATTAACTCTCCACGACATTTAATTCACGTTCTGGAAGCATGGAAATATTCGGTAATATAAAAATTTTTAATTAAAAAAAATTAAAGTTTTATAAAGATCTATCTAACCCCCCCCCCACACACAACCCTTTTTAGTTATTACACACATTTATTATTTTATATATTACTGTTATTTTAAATTTTACTTTTTGTTTAGTATTCTTTACAGCTAAAATAATCTTTTTCACCTCTCGAAATCAAAGTCATGCCAATAAAATTATTATCGAGAAGTGATAAAAATAATGGGGGCTCCTCCGAAAGCGGCTATTCGCGATTTACATTAAGAATACGCCACTCCGCGGAATAATTTCAAACTAAGCCAAAGCGTATGATTCAATTGCATTTTACGTGATTTTTTATTCAAAAACATTTGTTTACGCGTATTTATCAATCAATTTGGTGAATTATGTTTTAATTATTAAGTTGGGAAGTAATTTATTGATAATTAGTGTATATATAGTAGTGTTTTTGTATCAATTACTGCAATCTAGTAAATAATCTTTTTAAATTACTAATACAGGGTGTTTTCTGGTTCAGCACACATAATAAAGGTGAAAGATCACTAATTAACAAAACAAATGACAAAAAATATAAGAACACACTAAACTTTTCGTAAAATTTAACCATAAAAACATTGAAGTGTACGCTTTAATCCTACCATGTTGTTGGTGATAACAGCGCCCCCAACGTTAATGTAAATCGCCAATTGATGGGAGAAAACGGGATTATATTCGGATTCAAGATATCGTCTGCTGAATATTGCATTGTATATACCATGTCCAATTTTCTTTTTTTTTAGATTATTTCTTTTACTCGTTTTTAATATTAAAATTTAAATTTTAAATTTACCACTATTTATGAGATATAGAGCATTAGTTTTTTACTGAGTCATTAGAATATATACTATGTTTGTAACTTCTATTGCGATTTTCTCATAACTAGCTTTTTAGGACTTGGAACAAACCAATACTCGACTGACGATATTTACGAATTTTACACAAGAATCAGCGGCAGGAATGGTGTCGGGACTAAAAAATAGCAATTTGATCATTGATGATCAAATTGATGAATGATCATCAATTTTTTTTTTTTGATTTTTTTGGATCATCAATGATCATTCATGCAGTAGAAGGTCATGGTGTTCTAGTATTATCGTAATATAAGCTATCATAAATAAATACTAAAAAAAACAGTGAGATTTTGGACAAAAACACGAAGCACATCATCTTTTGTTGGCGTTTTGCCGTTTCTCGCGATTTCTTCAAGGCTTAAAATTTATAATATATGCATCACTAGAAAAAAAAGTGTAAGGAAACTAGATGAACACGACAACCTCATCTTTAAATCAATACAATAAGAGCCCTTGCAGACTGCAGACTTTCTATCGGCCGATAATTTGGTCGGTGTCTTAATCAGTATGAATGCAAGTGCGCAAATTATAACGATTCAGTATCGTGATACGTAGGTCTTTTCTTGTGAAAAGTAAATTAAATAAAAAATTAATAGAAAATAAAATAGCTTGAAAAAACTGAATTTAAAAAAAGGGATTTCCGGCTGCTCAGTTTGCATCAAAACTTCCTCAGGGTCGTGAGGCGGGAAACTAAACCGTAATTGGATAAATGACTTCGAGTATCAATCCAATCTCATATGACGGTCAAGTGTGTCGGTAAGCTCACTTTACAAATAAATACCTCTGAAAAAGAATACATAAGACAAATAAACACAATGTAAAACAAAATATAAAATTTAATGTTGAATCGATGTTTGGCGAAATCGGCAGTTACAGTAATAATACTTAAATGCTACGAGATAGTGTCGACACTTGTTCATGCATGATTACTTAAAATTTAGACAATCTTCGATACAAAATTGCATGGCAAATACATAGATATTATTCACTTCATCTAGTGAATTACAGCATCGATTGATGGATCAGTGGCCGACAATGATACCTGGCCCCCGAAGACACTGTGGTAATTATCCGGCAAATACCAACTTGGCGTGCACTGTTGACGCACTACTAATTCTAATTCACTTTAAAAGGTAAGACAGAACTCACTAATTAGCTGGCTTGGAGACACCTTGACCTGATGGTATTCTGATGAAGATGCTCGTCAGATAAGATATTAGAGACGGAAGTATTGCAAAGATGTAGGCAGAATCGGCATTAATCGAAAAGGCGTACCTTGACTTGAATTGAACTCATAAAATGTGCGTACTTATAAAACCGGAAATAAGCATTCGAAAACATAATTCGCACTTTCTTCGTAGGGAAGAAATTATGCGTAACTCGAACTGGGCTTCACAAGCCTAAATTGCGTCACTAAACGTAACACTAAATACGTCATTAAACGCATCGGTCAGATAACTGACGATCAAAAATAATCGTGACTTTACGACAAAATCTCACCTCGAGACAAATAGGCATCACAATTACTCGCGACATTAAGCATAATCGCGATACTGACGCATTCTTGCACATTCCACAATATTTACGTAATTGTGCATAACCCAAACTCGCGCATAAAACATAAACGTGAAACTCACGCGTAACTCAAAATCTCGCATAACAGCGAGTTCGACCGAACTTGGCGTAATTCTCTAATTACGCATTCACGATATTTAAACTATTTCGTAAACCCTTTATTACACGCCTCATGGCGGATTAACGGTATTTGCGGTATTCTACATATGTAACACTTGATTTACAAAATGTTGCGCAGTAGGCGGTATTCGGTAGTCGCGCAGGTAAACCTCACCCACGCAATCTCCATAGTTGCGTAATTTACGCACCTTGCGCGTTAAACTACAATGCGACAACGGCGCATGTCGCCCGGCACAAGACATGATTTCGGTAATTACGCATAACGGTAACTCAAAGTCACAATGGGTTCTACCCCCAGGAGCTACTCGTCCGCCACACTCCACACTCGTCCGCGCTCCAGGGTAGACTCCTGCTTAGAGCAATTCTCCTAGTTGAATTCCCACACCACGATGTTAACTTTGTCGAATCTTGCAAAGACTTGCCTGGAAATGGTTCGCGCTATCTCGCCCGTTGGAATTGGAGACCATTAACGATAGCAAGCGACAGGAAAGGTGTAATTTATTGCTTGTGGAGATTTGCGAAATTTTATTTAAAAATAAAAGGAAAGCAAATCGTAACAATCGGCCGATAAAGAAGTTTGATAGGCTATACGATTGTTTAGTCGGCAAATAATTCAGTTCGTTTTGACTTTGGCACCGGTTGGTCGTGCGTATTTTTGTTATAATTAATTATCCAATTACCCAAGCAAAACATTTTTTGGGTAATCGAGTAATTTAAAATGCATCGTGTAAAATTTTCCATTAAACAGTCTATCACTGAGGATGGGATGCACCCAATACTCTTAGACTATCTTCTTGGTTTTCCTCGTCCGTTGCATGGGAGCAATAATAACAATTCTGAACAGCATTGTATTAAATTTCATTGTGCGACCGTTCTCTTCAACAGTGGGTCACAAACTGTTACAAACTAGCAATTTGTTTGAGAATATTGTCGGCCGACTGTTGGTTACTTTGCGCACTCATTACCAACCAGACTATTTAGTTGCCTCGATGTGCGCACCAGCAGCCCAACCCGACCTAACTATCGGCTGATAGAAAGTCTACAGTCTGCGAGGGCTCTAAAAAAAAGCAATTTTACGACAACTATAATACTAGGTACTAAATTACAATTAAGTTTTTCTTTTCTTGATTACGGTTTATCTCATCCTTTTGAATATTAATGAAGTATGGAGGTTGTTGAACATTTACCATAAATAAAGTTTTCATTTTGCCCGGGATCGAACTGGGTACTTGGAATAATTAGCAATCACTTCAATAAAATATGTTAATTTTTATAAGATGAGAAACTGATTTCATAGTTTGAATCTTTTGCATTTTGAAGATTTTTTTTGCTAAAGCCAAAATGATTTCCTAAGGAAATATAATTATTTGGGAAGTTTTCCATTACTTTTTTCATTAAAGACTTTAGACTTCAGATCACTACAGTGCAGTGCCTACACACTTTGTACTATTAAATTATATTCCAAAGCCCTTGTGAGGTCTTCGGAGGTTACAACTTCCCCGATTTTTCAGACACTAAAAATAAAGAAACCGATAAAATACACTCCATTGTAATAAATGTAAAAAAACTTTCCTTCTTTAATGTAAAATAATTACTCTCCCTTTCTTCCATAAACTTTGTCTGGATCCTTCCTTGCATTGTATGCATTGTATGCGAATGCATGGCATTCGGCTAGTTTAGATCACGTGGAAGGTTTCATGATAGTTTGAAAAATGGTAAGTTTAATTTTATATTTTCATTGTCAGTACGAGCCCGATGAGGTCAATTTCGTTGGGTAAAACCGCGAATAAGTCCAAAACATATGTCGTTCGTTAAGGCGTTTTGAAATTAATAATTTTTTTCTTGCTATTTTTTTATTCATTATTGATTCCTAATACGGTTCTGACTACCGATGTCCTACTACGAATTTGTATTTTGAAATGTATCTACTTTGTAGATTATAACGACCTCTATCTCAACTATTTATATTTCTTATTTTCATGTATTTATCATTGCATTATTGTATTAACTAATTAACCCTTTCAGTCACCATGTTCGTTAAAACGAACATGAACTTCTGATAACTACCAATATTAACTAAATACATTTTAATCGGTTTGATCATCACTATCGTCTAAGGGAACATGTATTAAATTATATGTCTATATAGAAATGTCTGCCAAAAAAACCAAAAACGGAAACAAGGGTCATAAATGAAATTCGATTTGATGAAACAGATCATTTGCCTTTATTCGATGAAAGTAAAGACGGCACAATATGTAAAAATGGCACCGGCTTTGTGCATTTGTGTATTACACATGATCGAAATTGTTTTCAAGTTTTTCATACAAAATAAATCTTTTCTTGGTTTAACTTTTTTCTTTAAATTTACCCTGATTTGCCCTGACTTATTCTGACAAACATTATTTTTTTTTTTCGAAAAGTTTGGGCCGTAAAACCTTGAAATGTATCTCAAAAATTTTTAAATAAATCATTTAAGCTCTGTTCTTAGTTTCAACATTTTAACTTCAATAACAAAAATTCGTGACTGAAAGGGTTAAAAGAATTGAATAATACCTATTTTGTAAAAAAATTTATTAAGTTCACTTGAATTTATAAAAATAAGATCCTTTTTATTAATATTTTTAAAAGGATTTGAATATTAATAGATATCAAAGATTGCTGATAAATTGACGGACCTGATTGGATTAACAAGATTTCCACTGTAAATACTTCAAATTTGATCTCTTCAACCAAAAAATTAAATTGTTCTTTCATTTTAATGCTTATCTTTTCTTGATGAACGTTGACGAAATTATAAACCTTTTCTAATAACCTAGTTTTCGATTGATTCTTGTTTGTCTATAATTACAATAAAATTTTTTACACATTGTAGTTAAATACTTAATAATAAAATCCATATAATCTATAATAAACATAAGATAAAAATTACGCACAAATAATTTTCTGTTTTCTTCCAGCTCTCCCACTTGTTCAATTTTTTTACTAATCCAAAAAAAATGAGTAGGTATATAAATTTCTTTCTTTGTATCATTTTTTCTTCTCTTTTTAAATTCGTAATTAAAAATAAAAATTAAATGGAAGTCAAATACAGGATTTTATTGAATTCTAAACGTAAAGCCCGAACCGAGTTGCATTTAATCTATTTAACATTTAATGGAAATCTCGTTAATCTATTCACGACCGGAACCGAAGAAGTTGAATTTGTTCTTCCATAGAATGTAGAACAATCTCAATAGAAACATTCCATGTAGAACAATTAATTGAGCAATCAATTTTTTATAAGAAACCTAACCTAAACCTCGGCAAACTTAAACTTAACCTAATTTTTAAACTAATATATTGTAAGCAGATAGAATAGTCCACGTAAATCCGTTTAAATATTTAGTTACCAGTCAGCGTCAATATAAATATTGGATTATGATAGCCAATAAGTTTTTGCGCACAAGATACGACGTACTTCCGGTTGACGTCGTATTTTTGGAAATATTTTTATTTAACAATGTTTTTGGTTGTTTTACAATGAATTTATGAAAACTTAAACAAACGATAAAATTGCGGTCCCAGTTATAAAAATCATTATCAAAACTTAAAATAGACCGTATAATTTACAATTATAAACAAGTAGGTATATAATCATAAATAAACTACCAAAGTAATGATGATTTGTTTGGTAGGTACTTCTTTAGAATTTTTTTCTTGTTTAATTTAAATGATAAACTTTTCGATAATACCACATAAATATAAAAGAAATGCAGTAGGTGCCTATTAGTATAAAACTTCTCGTTTGAAACCTGCAATCCAACCATAATCCATCTGGTTCTTCATATTGAACAATTTTTGCAAAGCCATATAACTAGAACAGAAACCCTCGCTTTAAATAGCGCGCCCTTAAAATTCCCACATCGCAGGGTGATATCGACGTCTAGCGTCGAAAATGACGTCACGTAATGTGACCAATCGAAATGCGCATTGGGGTATCATACGTTCCAAGATACACCCATAAAAGGTGAAATTATATTACAAATCAATCGATAAAAGTTATTAAATATTATTGTGATCAAAAGTTTTCTACTTTTCTAACATAATTTGATTCGGACATTTGCATGCCGTGCTATTACAACGTTTAAAAATTAAAGTGGCAATAATAAATATGTGGAATGAAAACCAAAAAGTGATCCAAGTTGCCTTAAAAGTTGCATAAACCTTGATAAATTCAACTTGTACCAAAAATTCGATTGCAATGATCCGGTTCAGTTAACAAAATATATGTTTTATTGTGTGAAATACTTTTAGTTATTGTGAATAATTGTTTATAAAATAATGTAAATAATGTGCCAAAACGTCTAATTAAAATAATTCATCGGTAAATGCAAATTTGTTCCTTTAAGTGTGACTTAACCTAAATGCATCGTTTTCACATAATTAATAATATATTAATAAAATCAAACTTGTTTTACGCATTCAAAATGAAATTTTAAGCATTCAAAATGAAATTTTAAGCAATACAAATTTCTAACTTTAAAAAATTGTAATACACGTAATATAATAATTTAATTTTACAGTCAATATAAAAGCAATCTCTTCGATAACGTTGAAGGTACACAAATCGCATTTAGATTTTTATAATAATACATCACATTATAGAAATTAATGCTCTTTAATTATCATTAACATAATCATTTTTATGTCACCAAAACATTAAATTTCAATAAAATCACTTACATTAATCAGAAAATTATTCCATATTATCGCAATTAACCATTTGCGTTGTCGAAAACTAAAATGTATGTTCTTTTCAGATTTATAAATAATATATCGCATGTGTTTGATGCGTAATATAATTATTACAATAAAATTTTTAAAATGGTATAACACCACCTTTTTAAAATTTCAACAAAAAATACGCATTATTAATGTTGGCTCTTAAGTTTATAGTGAATGCTACAAGAATGACTTTGGAATTAAGTCAAAAATTGGACATCTCTAATATAGGTAAGTACAGGTGTTTTATTTCTTTATTATATTTTTGATATACTAGGTGGGGTGGCCCATCATTTATGCGAACATAGGGTAGTAACCAGGTTACTACCATTTACTAATTTACCAGGGTAAATAAATTTCTTTAATTTCCATTATTTTTCAATAGGCAAAATTTTTTCACGTGCTTGAAGATATCCAATACTTGATATTTGCTTTATAATTATAGTTAAAAAAACGGAAAACAAATAAGCAGTTTTGAAATTGCTTAAAAAACAATCGCCTGCAATTACAATTTTTTTTTTATTTTTTATTTGATTGTTCATCATCGTTGGCATCGTCAAATCAAATTGGTAATATTTTAGGTATATAAGAGGCGCTGCAAGGTTGAATGGTATTTTGGCATGTAATGTCTCAAAGATGTTACCAGCACCCAGCAGGTGTACTTGGTCGAGGATCAACCTCAAGCTGATCTACAACTTCTCTCGGTCGTATAATAGCACCAATGATATTGCACCTTGCATTTTTGTAAGTAACAAACAACCATTGATGGTCAAAAAACAATTTCCAAAAAGTTGATATTATCGACAGCTCTTTCAGCTGCCGAAAACAAAATTTTGAAATTTTTGTTTATATGCACAAATGTAGGTCTGGATAAGCCAATAGTCCTTTCAATAATTATTATTATTGTTTAACCTTCGTCATTGGGAAATTGATTTTCCTTCGTAAATCTTTCTTCTTCTCATTTTGAAAATATTCTTGACTATATTATATTTATTACGTGAAAGTATTTAGGAAAAATAGACCAACACTTCTGGTTATAAGCGCATACCTTTTTATGTAGCACATAGGATACCTTATCAATAATTTAGAAAACTCAGAAAATGGACACACTTCTTAGAACTGAATGATTTTTAATTTTTACAATACACTGTAAGTATAATTATCAGAAACGTTTTTACCATACTATGGAATCATCAGGCAAAGAACTTGAAAAAAAAGAAGAGATAAACCGAGATATATCGTTCAAATTGAAAGAAAAAATGTGGTGGGAGAAGAAGTATTTTTGAAACAGAATTTTTAGAATATTTTTAATATAAGTAATTTAGTCTCTCGAAAAAGAGAAATAATTTTTCATAAGTTAAGCGGAAGATGGGGTTATTCATTAAAATTTCTTAATTAAGATTAGTTGTTTAGGTCAGATTATTGAGTAGAAATAGCGGGTTTTGCCATACATTCTTTATATTTGAAATTTTCAAATCATTTGTAACTATATTTTATTGTAAAGTGACGTCAGACCTGTCTGATGTGCCTCGTAAATAAATTTAAAAAATTAAATAATGAAATTAATTGATTTTCAAAATTTAGTTCAAAATCTAAAATGTATTTTTTCAAATTAAATAATTAAAAGGACAAAGTAAAAAAACAAGTTTAAAAAAAATTAAAATAATTTTTATGTGCGCTCTTGCCTGGAAATGGATCGAGTATAAGTTTCTTGTAATATAATTTTCTTCTCAAACTTTAAAGTATTTCATATATTTTTCTATAAGTAAGCAAAACGTATAGTAAATGTCGATCTCCCCGAAATTTATCACAGATTAAAAAGACACGAGCTTATACAGGATCAACTGTATGAATGTGGGTCAAAGATAATTATCTTTTCAATTTTAACACAACTAATAAAATAAGTTGGTAATATCAAAAAATAAGGGGTTACAAAGCAGGGGTGCTCCAAAAGCTTTGAATTTAAACAAAGATTAATATTTTCTTTACTTAAAAAGTGTACACCCTGTATTTTAAGATAATAGTTTAAATTATAAATCAATAAATAGGTAATTACATTATTTTTGTTATGTTGCCGTCAAATTTTTACCCTTTTCAAATATTTTGATTAAATATTTTAACTAATTAGTAATCTTTCTCCATTGTTTCAACCTTGATATTATAAATATGTATATTAATATCGATAATTCTATCAAATTATCAATTTATATACATTGTACAATTTAACATTTGGTAAAATTTTTAATAGTTATTTAATGATGTGAAAATTTTATTTCTGGATATTTTTGAAATTTACAAAAAAAACGCCCCCGGGTGGGCTTGAACCACCAACCTTTCGGTTAACAGCCGAACGCGCTAACCAATTGTGCCACGGAGGCTTATGATTTGCGATATTTTACTTGTTTTCTACCGATTACTGAGTGTTATCGATTTACTTGCAATATATTTATTTTATGATATCATCATAAACATGTAAATGTGAATAATACAATTAAAAGGAATTACATTATAATAACTTTTCAGAAAATAATCCCTCTTAGTTATAAGAATAGGGAAAGTGGAGTGGAACGGGGTAATTAACATTCCTTATAAAAAATTACGATTTTCTCAAAAGATTTGCACCCTTCGTTTTTTAAGTAATTAAAAATACAATCTTTCATTAATATTTTCAGGATGAACCTCCCTTTAACATCTTGAAATACACAAAAAGCACCCTTAATTGTATGCTTAAAATTTTTCGAAAAAAATATGTCATAGAATACAGAAAAATTTAAATCGGGAATTTCTGTATTTTTACCCAAAATGACATTCAATGACATAACCGCTCCCACCAATCAACAAATTCAGAAGAAGCTGTGGTTAAATGATTTATTAAAATTAATTTACGAATAGATACTAACTAAAATTTGAATTTTAATCAAAATAAATTTTTAAATATAAAATTATTTTCTATTAAAAAAATGTCTGAAAAAGAGTGGGGAGGGGCAGCATGTTTTCTCTAAAGTAAGGTTTTTAACAACTACACCGGAAGTGGTAACAAAAGTTTATAAAGTCTAAGGGGGGATGCCCCCTCTCCTAATTAAGATACCAGAAAATTTACATAAGGTTAAATTATTAAATGTGCTATTTGTTGCTTAAAATTTGAATCGCAATTTTGCTTGAATAAAAAATTAATTAGTCGCTTTCGTAACACGTGTAGTGCAAAAGTCAAATTTTCCAGAATGAAACGTGTATTTCTGTGACGCATACTTGTTCATTTACATTAATAATTTCAGAAATCCATATATTCGAAGTTGTATTGTGCTATGCACGTACTTAATAAGAGTAGATATACAAAGGATTTTAATTCGAGGTTAACGTATTTTAGTAAAAATAAATAAATTTAGAAAATTTTAAAAAACTTAACAAAACACTGGCGTGTTTGGATATTAACTGAACGTTAAAAAGATACAGTAGCGGTTATGGAAATTATTTTGTAATTTTTAAAATTGAGACAAACAAGTCAATTTTTAAATTAAATTTTATTTATCTTTTCGGGAATTTGGACCTGTTTTCTATAAAGCTATAGTTACAATTCGTTTTATTTTTTATTAAAACCGTAAATACAATTCCCAATATGCAATTAAACATATTTACACCCACACATAATATTAAGTAATATTATAATATTTTCCCATTATTAAGAACATTGTAATCTTTCATCAAATATACATCTTTTCAAAATAAACATATCAGTAACAATGTAGTTTTTTTTACTGATTTTCACGCAGTCACGGCAACTAAACAACTAACTTTAATCAGTAACTTAACACATCGTAGAGCATGTGATTTTGATTACTTTCTTTTTTGTGGTGGTAGAAAAAAGTTTATATTATTTTGGTGATGCTGACGCAGTGAGAGAACACAAGACCTGCATTTTTATGTTTAGATGATCAGTGTTAATCGTGTAATTGCAGTATTTACGCACATACATTTTTTGCCGTAAGATATAATGTTACCAAAATATTGAAGTATTAAAAATATAACTACAGTTATGGGTCAACAAGATTATACATAATATGTACATTTTAACGAGAATGTAAATCATTGTCTTGAATAAATGATCAATTTAAATTGTAAAAAGTCATATCCGTCGTTGGCGTCGTTCGCCAATACATAAAATTTGGATATAATGTAGAAACGAACTTTGAGTGTTCTAGTAGCAAGGACCTTGCAGAAATATTTGACGTTCAAAATTACGTATCTAATATTTAATTATAGTACCTTCATAACAGATAATGTTTTAATGATTAATAAATTACACGTCTTGCGTTATTATCATTAAAAATTTAGTGATGATTTTGCAAATTCGAAAGAAAATAATAGTAATAGGTGTAAGATGTGTTATTAGTTTGAATAGTCTGAACATTTACTTTTATTAACTTCGAGTTTTATTAGTGTGTGCAACAAACTATATTATCTATGTATTTCAAAAGTAAGTCTTTTTATAAAAAATATTTAATTTTTTGTATAAATAATATACTGTTTTATCAAACCAGTCTAGACAGAAGATGACCTAAGGCTGCCCCCTTTTTCCGCTTTTTTCTAACAATTTTTGTATTTTTTCTTTTTCTTTACACTGGTGTAACCGAAATCCTCGGTCATAGGACTAACATATAAAATTATTATTTCGTAATTTTTTGTTCCCTTAATTTTTAAGGCAAAAATTATATTAAACACCTAGAAGGCAATAGATTGTAAAATTACCGACTCTAAAATAAGCGAAATGCTTATAAATCTGGTCTCTAGAACAACGAGAAACCACGAGAATTTATTTTCTAATTGATAAAAACCTTTAAAATAAGGCAACAACAAAAAACAGAACGGCGAAAAATCAGAACATAAAATTTTTTTTAAATATAAATTTTATTTTAATTTAAATGCAAAAAGTTTGCCATCCGCCACAAGAACCTCAACTTATCATCATAATTTTCATACTCTTGAACAACGGATGCCACTTGATTACCAAGGTTCTCAAACTTCTTCTTTCTTACTTCTGAGCGACCAGTTTGTGCACTGGCTAGCAATAATCTTTAACAAACAATACTCCGTTTTAATCCATCCAAGAAATTCCATATACTGGGATGGCTGCAGTGGAAGATGGAGTTCAAAGCGTTATGTCAAAAATTTCCATTGCGATGACATTTGTGCTAATAGACGTTTTCTATTGGTTAATTATTGAAAATATACTGAAGCCGGACCTTAAACTAGTAGTACATTATTTAGTGTAAAAATGTTTTTGTTCTCATTTTTCAGAGTGCTCTTTTGTTAATGTTCTGTTCTTTCATGTTCTGTTTTGTCCGGTTACCAAAATTTTTACGTCTTATCATTTTGGAGAGGGAGGTTCACGGTTTTCTTATTTTCTCTTATACGGGGGGGGTGGGGCTCTAAAAAATCACTATAAGTTCGCTTACGTAATATTTCAATTTATTTCGGAGATATTAATATTCAAAATTTTATAATTATTTTGGTGATTAAATCTATACTAAACAATGCAGGCTCGTGGGGTTCATGTTCTAGAATTCATTTTTGCGGAAATATGTTGTTTTTTATACAAAATGAGTAGACCTGTATTTTCTTTTTTACGCAACAGAAGTTCTGACACCCGATAGCGACATTTTAATTACATTTATTTGAAATTTTCAGAATCTATAAAAAAATTCGCCCCCGGGTGGGCTTGAACCACCAACCTTTCGGTTAACAGCCGAACGCGCTAACCAATTGTGCCACGGAGGCTTATGATAACATTTATTCCTCTTGTTGTTTGCTGATTGTGATAACAGAATAACTGTAATTAATTACAAAGTTAATAATCAAAGTCAAATATATATGTATAGTATGAAAGTGGTAATAGTTTATACGAGTTATTAACATTGCAATACTTATAAAAATGTAATTGTTGCATTTACGTATATAAAAAACAAATTCATATTTTACTTTGTAAAGCATGAATTTCATGAAACATGAAGTTTTTAATTGTACCATTTCAATAAATATGATATATTAGGTAAATATTTAGAAACCAGATTTCTTACGTTGCGCGGCTTCAAGACCGCACTAAACTGTTCTTCTTTCGCAATCTCTCCATTGTTTTAGGTTGGTAACGTAAAATAAACTAATCGGAGATGCTTTATATAAAAAGGAATGAAAACATAACTAATTTTCTAATTACAAATGTCTACTTTTTAATTTTCATTTGAAGTTTTCCGCACTCCATTCGGGACTTCTATGTTTCATTTATATTTTATTATTATATTTATATTGTAAATATCGACAAAAACGCTTAATTAAAATGCGATTAGAAAAACTTTTATATGTAAATAAAAACTTGTAAATAAGCTATTATTTGCTTAAAACGTAAACGGAATATCTCGTTAATTCCTCTTCACGTCCGTGTTGTTTTTTTAAACATTTCAAAAAAAAATTCAAACTAAAAAAAATAAATGATCTAAACTATTTTTGATTAAAAATTCCAAATGGGGGAAGGCTGGCATAATACAAATCAAAAACTCAAATTCCAGAATTCTATCTTATAAAATCTAAAAAGATGAAATAATATGAGGAATTAATATTAAAATTTTAATTTATATAAACATGAACATAATAATATGGATTTTATGATTGTGTTTCATAAATCGGAAAAGTAGTAAACTGAATTTTAGTCGTGTGATTAGTGTGTGTCGTGTGTGATAGTCTACATAAGCATATACTATTATTACCGACCACTACTGTTTCGTGATTACCCAGACACACATTTGACCTGAGATAACTTTGCATCGTCTGCATCTACACATAAATATATGTCGCTAGAGTGTCAGAATAATCTCAGTATCCCATGCCCTCTATGAGAGACTAAAAGAGTTGTTTTCTCAGTAGCCTCACCTTGCGCTTTGAATGTACTATATTGTTAGAAAATCTTATCTTTTCGCGAAATCACGCAATCTAACTCGTTTAGTACTTTTTGATTTCCGAAAATATAAAAGTGAGCCGATTTTATAGCTAAACTTAATGTGACATTACAATATAATAAAAAATAGCCTGTTATAAACTTAATTATCCCATTAAATTGTAATTTTACAAAAATTAACCAATATTTCAGAGTGATATGTGGGATATTTTTAAAAATGGGATGAGTTTTATTAATAAGAAATAAAGATACAGGGTTGCCCAAACAAGACAATCCACCTTTAAGAACTTAGAAACAGATTTCTATATGCACATTTCTATATGCATATTGGTATATCAATCATCGCATTATGAAATGTACAGATTGCCGAAAGAATTTTTAAAATCGGTTCACACATTCTTGGGTTATCGTGTCCATATGCTGTCTACAAACAGACAGACAAAAGCCCACACGAACAAGGAATATTTATTCGCTTTTCGTGTTGTCGCAAACGTTCGAGAACACGAAAAAAGTCACGGAATATTTTTTATTAAAAGAAATGGAAAAATTCGATTAAGTAAAATTATAACTTGACCAAGTTTTAATTACATTTTTCTGATTAGAATGTTACTATCGAATTTAGTTTTTTGCTTTAATTATAAAATATGATAAATCAATTATTATAGATAGGTACTAAAACTTGAATTGAATTTAATTATAAATAATTAATAAACGTAATTTATTATTGTTACTTCAAATTCAAATTACATATAATTGTTACTCTTTGTACTTTGGTTAAATTTACCAGCAAGTATTTTAATTAAATAATTTTAATAATATAAACATTAAATCCTGATAAGATAGTTGAAACCACTGAATTTTATGTAATCCACTGTAGTAGCACTTTATCATTTTACTACTTTAATTGATTTGTTATTAGTGAACGATTATGAACGCACCATTTTCAAAAATGTGTAAGTAAATACTTACTATTACAATATTACATAAATTTTACGATCATGTCTATACCTACATTAATTTATTCACATTGTTTTGTATTCGTGCAAATAAATTTCAATTAGTTTTGTTTAATCTTATTTGAACATCTTGACGACATTCTTCGCTTTTATTTTCATTTAGATATTTTTTTTAGGTTTTGTTAAAAATAAATTTAATAATATTGTTGAATTTTCTTAACCATTACGTCATAAGTGAAGTGAAAATATTTTTTACTGGCAGACAAATATTATTGATTGGTAATAATAATAAATTATTGTCAATAATCGACCCTATTTAGGAACTCTTGATAAACTTTCCGAAACGTTTCTCGACTAATCGGCTTGTATATTGGGTTATTCCATTTCTGAGGTCGATCTAAATCGAGGTGTCTTTTGTTTTTATCAAATCGATAGTTATTAATATTGATTACTTTTGGTATATAAATATAATAGTATGTTATTTAACGAGTTGGTAAATTTTTTCGGCACGACCAGGTGGCGAGTATCATAATTCATTCGAGGGAGTAGTAATTTTTATACACAAGTGCTATACTATAAGAATTTTAGCGACGACGATTCTGTTTGAATTTTACACGGGACGTTATTTAATAGTTTAATCTGACAGTTTAAAATAATTATGATATATTTATTGTTATTAACTAGTCCAAGGTGCATTAGTTAATGCTAAACAGTAATAAACAATATAAGTATAGGGTATCTTAAGAATGAGGAAAGTATTTCCAAGTAATAAAAATATGTACATACATACACAAATGAATTCATTTTAAACATATATTTATTTAAAATTTAATCAATATGTAAAATTAAGTTGGCTTAAATAAATTCAAAATGCCTCAGAAAGTCTAATACTGGTTAGTAAATGATATTATCTATAGCTTAGGAAAAAATATAAAATAAGTATTTCCACGATTGTCTTAATTCAAGAAAAAACACAAAAAATTGAAATATTAACCTTTTAAGTGAAAGTGATGATAGTTATGATTATTATGTATCTTAATAGAAATGTTTTCAGACTCAATAATACAATAAATTATTATTTCTGGTTACTTATTACTTGTTATTTGATAAATAGTCGAAAGTGCAATGAATGCTGTGTAATACGTATATTCTAAACATTTTAATTATAAAAAGAGATATGAGCAATTCATTTATTTCGTATTAACTATAACAAATATTCCGACAATAAACAGTGTAATACATTGAAGTCTATGTAATAGTAAACAAAAACATGTACACATCGAAAAAATAGTAAATAAAACAAAATCTAACGGATTATTATAACAATTACTTAAAACATTTTTTAACAGCCAATAGCATCAGTTGTATAAAAAATAATCATTTTCGGATCTAAGTTAACTCGATCTTTGGCTAATCATGAATCATAAATTCCTGAGCTAACTCCAATTTGAAGATGATGTCCTGCTATATAAGAGATGCCCTAAGTGATCTTTCGAAATCAGATGAAAATGAAATTTTTTTTATGATTATCGGAAGGAAACATTTTTTGTAAGTACCTAGTGACTTGAAAAATTATTTGGACTTTGATACACATTGGAAAATTTTAGTTTTAGTTTATTATTATCTATTATGGGATAATAAATATCACAATTAAATAATTAATTCTATTTGTATTGCCATATACAATTAATTATTTATTTATTTACATAATTATACAAAGTTACACCTAAACTAAATTTAAACTGTTTATATTAATTAAAATAAAATAAAATTTATGTAGATACGGTACCTTAGTAAAATAAATTAATTTGTATTAAGTATTATTTTCGTAATTTTATAATTAATAGCAGATTAATTAAAAATAATTAATTAATAGCAGCACAATTTAAACAATTTTAATTTAACAAAAAATAAAACAGATTATTTAATTACATATTATACATGCAATACAAATTTATAACAATACAAAGTTTCAAGTTTGCAGTAATCATAACAAATAGTACAAGAAATAAAAATTTGAACTAACAAGGAACTTGCACCATCAGAATAAAAAAAAATTATTTTTGATTTTTAATTACTATAATTTTTACGTATTTTGATTTCTTGTAGTAAAATGCAATATGCGTACATGACACTGTACTATACATAGACCTTTGGTGACTACCTTGAAAAAATAATACCCAATTTTGTTGCAATACCATAAGTTATTGCTACAAAGTATTTAATCATTCATTGATTTCTTTATGAAACTATAAGCCTAATTACCAAAAAATGATTTTTTATTTATTAAAAATTACATCATACAAACCATTATTTACTTTCGTTTAAGAGCAGCTTAACCCTCTATTACGCCATTTTTTGTTTTTCCATAAAAATATTTTTACATGTGTACTTCACCGACGTACAGTTGAACGAGCATAAAATTTAAAAAAAAAAATTTTATTTTAATTTTTATTAATTTTTTCGGTTGAAATCGGTCAATTTTTTTAAACTACAAACAATTTTAAACCTAAATTAAGTAACAAATAAAATAGTATCAAAAAATCTCCTACAGGACTATTAAACACAAAAATATTCTAAAGGGCGACTAAATGAAGGCTGTAGCTGATATGACACAAAACGTAATGTAGGGTTAATGCAACCTCAAGTGGTATATCTGTTCAAGAGGCTAGTAGCTTCGCACGCTTCAACGAAATATTTAAATTTAATCAAAATTTATAATAAAATTTATACATATTATGTTAACTTTCGTCAAGATTAGCTAAAAATTAAAAGCTGTACATCTAAACAAAACGGTTTAATTAAATAAAGACTGGAACGGAAAGAAATAGGTCACCTACCTTTATGGATTAAACGGTACTTTATGGTTAAACCCCTAAAATTTTATAACTGGGGGTACAAAAAGGCATTTTAAAACTATTATACCTGCCTCAGTTGCAATTTGAACAAGTAACGAAATGGAAAGTGAACAACTGACGAACCGTAAAAGAATTATTGCCGGACATATTCAAAATCCGCAATTGTCATACCGGCAATTAGTGAAATTTTTAAATTTGCCGAGAACAACTGTTTTACGTGTTGTGACCAAGTTTTAAAAAGAAACTAGTGTAGAAAGAAAAGGTGAAAAACGATCGAAAAACAGGTTCAACTGATAAAGTACTGACTAAAAAAGTTGCTGCTGTCCAAATGCTTATGAAGGGAGTCTGAGCAAAGGCTCGAAAATTTTATAGCCTTAATGAAAAATTTTAGTTTTATGTATTTTCCCTATAGATTAATAGTATACATTGCCAATAAAAATATTAAGCAGAAAAAAAAATGAATTCGTTTTCATTTATTATAAAATATAAAGTGACCCATTTTTTTCCGTTCCAGTCTTTAATATGTGCAAGATAGAGTAAATATTTTTCTTCCATGATCTTTACAGTTCTTGCAGCGTGTTTAATGCAAAGTCGCGGTGATTATTTCAATAACCGTACAAAATCTAAATTGAATACACTATCGATTAAGTCGCCCAAACTGTTTGTATTAATGTCCAACTTGAAAAAAAAGCCGTCGCTATAAGCTACAATTTAGTTATAAAGATAAATATAATATTATAATAATCAAACTACAAATACCCACCTACTGTTTATTATTTCTATTTTTATGTTTACTACATAATATTATTCTTCTTTAGCCTCTTTCGTCTATTTCTAAACACTCGATCTTTTTTTTGCGACATTTTGGCCCTACAGGGATTACAAATATCTTAAATTAAACAAACTGGATCGGATATTGTATAATTATTATTTTTGCTAAAATACATAATTAATTTTAAAACATCTCAATATATTGTCGTGTTTCAAAATCCAACTTGGAATTTTGCTTTAGTAATTATGAAAATTGTTATTTTGATTGTAGAATTTATTTATTGAAAATTTCTTTTTATTTTGAATTTGCTAGTTTTCCCGCCAACGAGTTTGTGATGGCAGCAATGGGCGATGAAAACGGGGCTCCTTGCTGATGATGGCCGTCTTACGCGGTTGAGGTGCAAACGGTCTCCGTTATATTTTGTGATTTTTGATATTGAGATTTAGATTATTTTGCTAAAAAAACGCCTGATTTTGCGGGAGTTATTTTTATTATTATTGGAATACTATTTGGAGATCAATTTTTAAATATAACCGGGAAAAATTTTAAGAGTGTATTTTTATGGATGAACCCAATTGGAATATTTGAACCTAGAAAATATTACTTCAATATAATATAACTAAAGCACTTTAATATACATAGTTAGTAAAATTTAAAGTCGGGCTTTTAAACGCTCACCTGAAATTTAGAAAAATTATTTTCGAAAATCAGTGTCATGAAAATTCATTTAAATTTTTAGGGAGTAAATTTTGATCCACATCTATGTGAAAAAATACTCTGGGCATCTTGGTTTTGTCCAAATCTTTTATTTCAGATGTTGAAATAAACATAATATTTAACAGAAATACTAAGTTATACATAGAAAATTATTATTCAAAAAACCAAAAAATACATGAATTATCACATAAAGGTTAGTATTAAAAATATTTGAAGAAACAAGAAAAGTGTATATTACGTTATAAAGATTTTAAAAAATAATAAATAAAATTTTCTCAAAAAAGAAACGTTTTTCTAGCCTTCGAAAAACAAATTTTTGATAGGACTGCAAAGTACGATTCTACAGCATTTTCCAGGTCGTTATTCGATAAAAAACGACGCTCTTTCATTTTGATTTTGAGTTTTGAAAAGAGATAATAGTCACGTGAGACGAGATCAGGACTACTTCAACAATTCCTGCTTTAAGCACCCTGCAGTTGTCGTGCGAAAACAGAGTTTTCTGACCATAATTGTGGGGTCTTTTTTTCTTTGTATACATTTCCCATTATTGTAGTCCCTTTTTTTTCCTACAAAAAATTGCGTCTTTACCTTCTTGGGGTTTCATCCTAAGTTACCAGTGTTTAGAAGAAATCTTTATCTTGGGATAAAGCAGTCAAATTCTTTTCGAAAATTTGTCGTCTAACACAATTTTTGTTCGGGAATGTTTCATAGCACTTATTTTTGCTTCTTTACAGTGTACACAGTTAGTAGTACTACAACCCAGGGTGGGTTTTGGCTAACCACTTCATTTTTATGAAGGGTTTTCGAGCTTCCTTTTTTTTAAGTTCCTGCTTGGTAGTCGACGCACTTAAGCATCAAACTGTAACCCTCCTCCTAAACTGATATAAAAATGAGAAAATATAAACAATTTGAACCAAACTTGGAGATGATTCTATAAAATGCGACAGAAACTTGATTATCGGAATAGTATCTTGTTTTCATAATTTGGTTCTTCTCCACAGGGGGGAATCCCCTAAACCGTAATCATTCAATAAAACTGTGCGCTCCATTATGTTCGGCTACTTTCTGCATTTTTGTCAAGAAAATGTGTGAAACTTCGGATATAGTAGATTGTGCAAAATATATACTATTAGTAAAGTATTTCTTTTGTTTTATTTTACTTTTTTGTTTTTTCGCCTTGATATGTTAATTTGAGTTGTTTCAGATTTTAATATTTTTTTAAAAAGACGATCTTAGTAAACCTCTTCAAAACTAAATGTATTAAACTTCCGAGGTTCGGATCCCACGTTAAACAGTGGGTTCCCTATTCCCTATGTGTGTGACAGTATTTGGCCCGCCCACCACTCATACACATAGAGGAGGTTGCAGACGTCGAGGATCCGGCTTGGCACTTGGATGAAGAAGAACGTAATTACCGATAATTACTGTAAAACTTGTAACGAAAGCAAACATTTCATTTGAATTTAATTATTTACCTATTTAATTACTGTGGTATAATTTTTACCACCTCATAGTACCAACAAGATAAATTATTAAAAAGCGCCCAAAGGTATATTTCGCCATTGAAAAAGATTCACAAGCAGTGTAGCGATAGATTAAAAGATCGCATGGGCATAAAATTTACTCTACTTAGTAACGGGACACCCACATCAGGTGAATGTCCTGCTTACTTGGTCACTGTACCATTTGTCGATCTTTCCTGAAGTTCCAAGCCCTTAAATCAATTATTATTATCGGGTAACTGACCTCCTTAAGAATAACGGAATTAACTTACTACGTCGTTCTCACATTTTAATATTAAACAAAAATTATCCATAATATAGATAGTAGGTATAAAGTAGAAATGCAGTTATCAAACAGAATTTATGCAATTTGCGCAAATTAGAAAACTTTCTGCACGCTATCTCCAACGATGAATCAGCATCAACATTTCTGCATAATATTTCATTATTTAATTACAATCTTTAAGTTTATTCTTTCATCTATAATGGCAAACTTTTTATCTGCACCAATAAGTTTATTGCCTTACCTTTGTTATTTCCATAATAAGAAAAAGAGAATGTTATGATCAGTTATGATTTTACCATCTTCTTGAATTAGTATTGGAAAAATGTAACCTACAATTCGTGACCTGAATAATCAACACTTTAAATAATTACCATCTGCAAAATTTTCTAATGCTCTTCCTTATTTTATGTTGTATAACTTCCAAACAAAGCCGCATACTCGGTTAATCGGAAAATTGTCGTTTTAGGATCTCAACAAGGAATTGTTAATAATCAGTCACTTACACCTTTTTGTCTGCTAAAAATAACGTGCAAAGGTGAACAACCTTGTTATGGTGTAATTCTGTATGTAACGAAAAAAATAAGTGGGTCATGATTTTATTATTTTCTTTATTTCCGCATGGGCAACCTTGTACTGCAACCTACGGATTCTGTGGATGTTCTATTTTGTTACATTAAAATGATTCGACCAGGTATTAAACGTTTGTCTGCACTTTATACCGAGGTACCGTAATATCAATTGTATAGTGGTACAGTGTTATTTTTTATCTTTATTTTCCTATAGTATTATATTATTATTAGTTAAACTGTTGATTTCTACCAAGCGGAAAGTACGATGTAAATAAATCATTTTAATCAGGATGCAGAAAAACTTTATTGCTTATTTTTTATGTTTCCTCAATTTGTATATTTACTTTCTTCCAAAAACATTCTTTTCGAGATACAACGTATGAGATGACTCACAATTTCAAGTCGAAACCGATTAAAAGTTTTTTGGACCAACATCCCACGAAGTTAAAATCCACTTTTTACTATTCGTATTACTGCTCATATTGGCAGTAAATAATGGAAAAGCCAAATACAGCAAGCAGTACCAAAGTTAGTAGGATGTTACATTTTTAATGTGCGGTATGTTGTCATCAAAAATTTTATTTATAATTTTTTATCTGAAGTATAGAGAATCAGTTTTATATACCTTTCAAAGGCAAAATACATAATTATGTATTACAGTGACGGATCTAACTTTCTTGGCCCAAATGGAAATTACTATAGAGGGAGCTCTTTCCGTAGTTAATTTTATTCTGTAGCACCGTTGGATACATATGAGGTCTATTAGGGTTTATAAATATGCTTCCAAAAGATCATATTACATACATTCTAAATTTGAAAAAAAAATCAAAATAAAGCAGCAATTAAGCTGCTATTAGCTTGGGCCCCCACGAACCGCACCGCCCCTGGTATATTATATTATTAGAAATGTTGTAATACAGAATTTATTATTATCGATGTGCTTTATCTGATTCTAATCATCATTACAATACAAAATTTTATAAAAAAAATTCTAATCTAATCATAACCTGTTTTTTATATTATAAATTTGACGACATAAATTTCGAAATTCATAAAAGATATAATTGAGATTTTTTTTTCTTATTTCGAAACTAGAATGTATCTGCTACCTATCAGAAAAGTGCACTTTCTACATTCTTTTACGTTACAAAACGGCCTGCTCATATTAATAAAAACTAAAATATTCTGGTTCACACAAAAAACTACGTTTTTAAAACAAACTAAAAAATATACAATAATTACTAATTACAGCCTCATAAATATTTGTAAAATTTAAAGCGAAAAACGTGGGACGCATGAATGATGTATGAATAGCTCACCTAAATCATCACTAGTAATTATATTAATTAGTATTATATCTTTATAGTGTTATCTATTGCATGCGCCCCACGTTTTTCGTTTTAAATTTTACAAATCTGTATAACTAAAATAATTAGTAATTATTTTATACTTTTTAGTCCGTTTTAAAAACGTTGTTTGTTGAAGAACAAATTTTTTATTTAAATTTTTATTTTCTGCTTTTTAGTCCTACCTACCAGTAATATTAAAAATACCGCAAGTCTTCAATAGCTATTACAAATGGAAAACAAAATTTTTTCGTTATAAAATTAATAGAAAACTATACTAAAGAAAATGATGGTCATAATTTTATTTGTTAATCTAAATTCATTCAATTCATAAAACTTTCATAAATCAAAATGTGTGCTCCAAAAAGGCGGTCATAAGAGGGGGTCATGGCCCCCTCCAAACCAAAGTATATAGTAAAAATATATTTTTCAATATTATGGTTATTTTTTATGAAATGCCCCCTCCCCAGAAATGGGAAATATGACCACCCCTGATTTGTTTGTTGGTAAAAATTAATTGATTCAATAAGGTCACTGTACCGACGCGACGGGTAAATAAAGTAAGACTAGGGAGTAATCCCCCTTCCAAATACAACGTTAACCCTTTCCAAAGATAACATATATTTTATCTATTAACATTATATTAAATATTAAAATTTAATTAAATGAGCAAATCTTCAGTGGGAATATCGTTTTATACCCCATTTATATCGGGTAGTTATTACAAAATTGCATTAATACTTAAATTATATAAATATATAAATAAATATAGTATATATATACATAATTACATATAAATAGGGCCGTAATTAAATTTCGCGTTATTGTCGTTCCATTGGGTTGCCGGAACAAAAATTCGACCTAAAGTTTTGGTGACTCAAAAAATAATAGGTCAAATTATTTTTGACATTACAAAATTTTCTGTGACTTCATTTTCTTTACCTACCAAATATATCATGTAAATCTAAAAAAAGTTGACGGTAAAATCGTGAACAACGTTGAAACATGTCATTCGATAGGCTAGTTTTTAATACGCAGCACAAATATATAATAATACATTTTTGATTTTGTGAAAAGAGTTTATTTAAAGTGATCTAAAAGAAAAACAGTTAGAGAGAGTATGCAATTTAAACTGTTACAGACTGAAGGATTAGGCGATACAGAATACCTCAAAATTTCTAAAAAAATTTTAATCTAAATGACTATTATTTTTTTTTTTTTTATTATCGAATACAAAACTATACAAATAAAAGACAAAAGATGTAAATAAAATGACTATTATTTGTTTAACGTTTTTGAGACTTAACGTTGATTATTCCAGCAAATATCGCTGAATTAGTATAATGAAGTGACTATATTTGTATGTAGATGTAGTATTTTCTCAAATACGTATATTGCAAAGACAAGAAATAGTACATAATATTTTCAAAATCAACCTTCACGAACTAATTTTCTTTAAAAATGATAGGAGTATTTTTTATTACAAAATCAGCAATTTTGGATTTTAAACAAATATTATCAAATTATCTACCAAAAAACTCATTCATACCGATATTTTGAATTTTGAAAAAGCAAAATTAAATTAATAATCAGGGACCTTAAAAACTGTTCTATATCTACTTATAACTTTTATTTAATCCAAACCTTTTTATATTTTTGCCCGCCTATTTCGAAAAATTCAACAACAAAAATTTTTTTAATTTGATCTAAAAAAATGTATTTCCCCTTAATTCAGTTGCAGGCTTTGGCCTAGCTTGGCCTAACATCCAGTAGTTCAATTACAGGTTAAACCAAAAAGTTTTAGTTATTTAACATATTTCTTTGGTTAACCCAATCTTTTTGGTTTAATCTGCAATTGCACAACTGGAGTTACTTTCAAAAGAAATTGAAAACTTAAAATCGGTAAATTTTTAAATTTTGTATAAGTTATTGATGTTATATATTTTTATACAATAAAATATGATTATTTTTTAATTACTAAAATACTTTTTCTGTAATTTTTGATAATTAATGTCGTTACAAAATAAGAAACGTTGACATCCGACCCGCTTTAAAAAATTTTGATCTAAACAAAAAATGGAAGAGAGATCTGATGATAATGAACAATGATAGACATTCAAAACAGTTATACCTATACAGGTCCATTAAAAGGCAAAATGCTAAACGGTCTAAAAATTGTGGAATCATCAGAGATGACGTAAGGACCAAAGCCTAAAATATAAAAAGAAGATGATTTGAAAAATGGTATCTTATAACTTATAAGGCTGAAATGCTGAAAATGTAGATCTTTGGTGATCTTGATCGTGGTATTTAATCATTGAAGTAGTCGGAAGCTCAATTATTGAATCAATTGAAAATGGATGGTTTGTTGAATTCGCTATATTATTGCAGCGTTAGATTCTATAAATGGCAATTCAAACAAATAAGCGATATACCCTGACTTTTTTGGCATTTTTTTTATTACGATATTAGGTTTTGTCACTTTGTTTGGACCGTAATTCGGTGACGCTGCACTGATATGGCATATAGAAACACTCGTATAGTCGTATACAGTCCACATGATACCTGTCAATTGGTTCTAAAAACCACCGCAAGAGGAACCGTGGGAAATTCAAATCAACCATCTCAGGTTGGAACACCCTTTATTTCAATCTATGATAATTACCAAAGAGTTATAATTGAAAAATTTTCTGTCAATTATTAATTAGAGCTGTTATGTGTAATTTACAGACTGGTGGATTAATAAAAATAAATAAACATAAAATATGGTTTATGTGTTCTATTTACAATTTAATTAACATATCGAACAATTTTACCATCTATTAAGCCAATTATTTATTGTGCACTTAAGCTAGGTCGTTCGAGAAGATAAATACAAACTAAATTTATTGTTTTTTGTCATACATGCTTCGATGAAATGAATAATTTGCCAACATTATCCTGTCGACAATAACTAACGATTATAACTGTCTACCGTTTTATATTGTAATATTTCAGTCGTCTGAAGTCAGCCTATTTTGTAATAATTTTATAACATATAATTTAGTTTTTTAAACTTTTTATGAACAATGAAAAATTATTTCAGTAAATTTTTGGAACCGCATTGCCACGAGGGGACAATGCACTCCGATGAAATCGTTGAAGTTTTTCAAACCGGTATCATTACAAAAGTTACTTCCTCGCAGAGTTTTCAACAGCTGTTTAGGGAAAAACCCCAAAGCGATAACTAAATTTCTGTAAAATGTAACAAAATAGAAGTAAATTGGAAATATTTGCCATTTCCAAACTTCTACACTGACAAAATTAATATTTAGGATTTATCAATCTTTTTACTAACTAAATACATAATAATATATAGGATGTAATTAAGAATGTTTAGACCTTGCAAGCAGGGTTAGTTTCGAAATGAAATGCCTTAGGTAAAATTTCTAATTTTTATAACTTTAGACCAAAAGATGAATGCACATTAAAAACGGATATAATTATAATTAATTGCTATCCCTATTATAGAACACAATAGAAACAAAGATACAGTGGTTGGGAAACTGGTTTGCCGCTTTACATGAATTTAGGTGCGCACTGAAAATGTGGTGGAGTTGACTGATATGGTCCATGAAAGACTCTTCCGAGTCACACTTATACAGCTATTCGGTATAAGAAAAGTCATCAAAAAATGATGTAAAAAATTGAATTTCAACAATTACTAACTTATCGCGTTCGAGTAAATAATATACAAACCGTTGCGCGATATTATAAACTCTTGAAAATTAATGCAGAGAATCCGGAAGATTTACCGTAAATTTGCTCCAATTTTCCAAACCGCGCTATTCTACTTAATCATTTGGTGAGCGCCAGTTCACCAAAACACAGATATGAGTCATATTTTGATGTGAATGTGATTATAATTTAAATTTGATTTTTATTGTGAATTTTTAATTTTGTAAACGATATCTTGTGTTCGGTATACCAACAAAAAGGCGAAAATGAAGGAAGAGATAGTGTTGAGTGCGAAACATTACATTAAACATCACAAGCCAAAACAACAAAAGAGTGATAAATACAAACCGAAAACAAGTAATCAAAACAAACCCCAAAAAACAAAGTATAAAAGGCGATGGCGGAATTGTAAGTTTTTATTTTATTAATATTCAATTTTAAATAAATTATTGATGCTAATTTTGTATGGTGAAAAAATTGATCGGTCTCTTTGTGCGTTTCGTACGCACATAAAATTTTGTAACTGTAAATTCACAAAAAAATATAACATTTCGTGGCTACTGTTCATATAGTTCACTGAACTCAAATCGGATATTAAAATTTTCACGTTCAAGGTAATAAATTAATATCAGCTGCTTTTATCAATTTGTTTAAAAAATTAATAGAAAGTAGGCAATACGTGACTGCATCTGCACGGTATAACAAGAATCTCTCTACAAGATTTTTTTTATGAAATTATGCTTTTACATTTTTCATGTAGGTGGATATAAATAAATTGTGAACATCTTTTTTATTAAAATGAGGTGCCACAAAAACAATTTTGACTATCTTAATTATTTTTAACTGTTTGTATATTGAAATCATACGAAATTACCATAATAACATGTTAGGTGTAGCTGCAAGTAATAAGTTTAATTAAAGTGAACTTCGTGTTCAAGAAATTATGGAAATTTTGTAATTTGTAAGTGTTCATGTCAAAACCTTTGTTTTCGAAATCAACTTTTTCTTTTACAAAGAATTTTTAAAAAAAGAATCTCGTTTCGAAACCTAAAGCGAGTTTCCATTATGTACATGGCAAGGCAAAATGCTGCATCCGGATCAATTGAAAATTACAGCTACGTCAATTGAATCCACGTTTACTATAATAATTAATGAATTATAAATTAACAAGCTAAATAAACGTATAATTAATTTCAATTTAATTTCAAGCTTTAGACAATTAAGCTTTATTAATTTTACAACCTAATAATTTATATGTATATAGTATTTTAATAAAATTAAATAATGGATATTAAATTAATTCAAAAATTTAACCTTTTAACTTGAAATTTTTCGTTCCAACTAAAATTGAAAATTCAAATGAGTAATAAAATACAGTTTTTTTACTAAAATTTGCTTAGCACTTTTACATACAGCCTAATGAAAACTTCTGTTGAAATACAAAGGATCCTTTAAAATATTTAGTTAACTGCCCAATTTTTTTTACACACGAAATACGACGGGATATGTCGAATTTTTATTAGGGAAAATAATTCGCATTTTCAGCATATAAGCCGCAGGAAAGGAATTTAAAATTTCATTGTTAATAAATTAAGTAAATCATTCAAAGCTGCTTCAATCAGCTTGGGAAAGCAAAGACAAATTGAATAAATCTTGCTTGAACATTTTATATCGAAAATTTAAATTTATTTCGAAAAATATATGCAGACTGTTCAATAAATTCTTTTATATTTACGTAGAAGTTCTTCTCGGATTAAGACCCCGCAAGAGCTTTTAATTAATGTAATTTAAAAATTTAATGTTTCTCTTTTGTCATTTGGCAAATTCAAAATAGGAATTTATGTTCTCAAAGTCATTTGACATAATTATTGACTTTTGTAATTGCAAAACAGAACAAGTAATTCTAAAGGGGTCTATAGATATATAATAAATAGTAACAACTATATATGAGAGAACGCCTGAAACCAGGGCCGATTTATCCATTAGGCAAGAAACGCAGCTGCCTAGGGCGGCTGTCTTTTAGGGGCGGCAAAAATACTAATTAATTCTAATAAAAAATGTAACATAAATTGAAACTTGATTGTAAATTGTACTTTAGGTATTTAAAAATCATATTACATTATGTAGAAAACATAAACAATTTTTAAGTGCCGCATAGTAATGCAAGAAAGTAAAGAATAAAAATAAACGAAGAACAAAAAACTGTCTACTGTTTAAGTAAATAAATTTGTTCTCAGAGTTTATACTTATTTTGCTAATAAATATTATGCTGTTATAATAAGTTCAAATTTTAATTTTAAGGGGGCGGCAAAAAAAATATGCCTAGGGTACTCACATGCCTTAACGCGGCCCTGCCTGAAACAGAACAGACGTCGGTGTGAAGAATTCAAGTCATAATTAAGAATTATATGTACCGTCAAACGGAGTGAAACAGATCACAATTTTAGTTTTTTTCTATTTTTCATACTTTTTTGGAAAGAAAAACTTCTGGATAAAATGTAATGTTAAAGATAGTAGGTACATATCTGGGGCACAGATTACTGGAACATTTTTCAAAAATTACCTATTAGATTTTTGTATTTTTTTTAAGTTTTTTAATAGGTATCTACATTTTTTTGAAAAAATATATAAAATATTAAACTAAGTAAAATACATAAAAGCTATGAAAAATATTAATAGGTAGGAACCTTTGTGAGTTCATCGTCAAAAAAGGCAAAGTTAGTTCTTTTTGAACGACTTCTTCCTTAAACATTTAACTGTAGCCTCTTCGCCTAAAATTTCTTCAATTTTAGCAGCAAAAAATCGATCTCTTTTGTTCATGACAAATTTCACGATAACAAATTCTCCAAGCTGATCATTTTCATCAATCCCCTCAGGAGGTCTTCTGAAACGTTGTCGTTATTTTCCAATTCGTCGGCTTGGAGCAAAAACAAGATAACTCCATTTTTGGACAAAATGAGTTATCTACACGATTGGATACGAATCATACTCAACTACGTTCTGGCAAAATCAGATAATTGTACTAACACTAATAAAATTTTTATTAAGATATTTAGTTTTGAATTTGTATACTTTTACATTGTCAACTCAACATTCAAGTCGCATTATCTCAAAACTATCATTTTGGAGTTATCTTGTTTTTGCTCCAAGCCGACGAATTGTAAAAAACTCATATCAGTGCCGTCTTCCTCCTGCTCTTGCGAACTTTTATCTTTTTTTTCAAACTTTTTCTTAGAAACACTTTTTCCCGCCATCACATTCATTTTTTACCCCTCTTTGGATTTTCACTTGAACCTGTTCTTAGTTTTCTTAAATAATCAACAATGGTGTTCGCCGATCTTTGCTGTACTCTTGCTTCCTCGTTCTCTTCATTCATGTCTTATTCTCTTTTTTTCAAGTGTTCTATCTTTTTGAGGGTCTGATTTGGATTAGATAGCACAATACCACAAGCTTTGAAACCTTGCTTTGATGTTTAAGGCCGATTTCAGACCCACTTTTTCTAATGTTTCCGTCAACAATGTAGGAAAAATGGTTTTTGAAAGAATATCTCTGATTTTGATCTTCCACTTTGTTAGCACATTTCGCCAAACACGTTTAAGAGGTAGAAAATAAGCAGCATCAAGGGCTGATCAGATAGGTTCTTAATATGCAATAGATGATCCGTTTCACCCCCTAAACTTGAAATTTTTTACGTAAAAATTCTTAAACTTCAACCAAAGAATATTTAAAAAATATTTTTATTGGCTGATGTAGTCAACTAATTAGGTAACTCAAAAACTTACCAGAAATCTCCAACTTGTATCGCTTCTCCTGTGGCAGTCAATCTTTACTTTGTAAAAACTGCGCAAGTATCACTTTATGTTTTATCGCAAATATCAACCATACGCAACGCGCACCAACTCTCTCTGCAGACTCTTTCCAACAATTGATCTTCCCAACTACATATTTTATCGTTTATTTGCCACGAATCTAACACTGTGAAAAAGGATTTGTCGCCCTAACAAAACTTTTAGTAACTATAGTCTCAACAGAGTTTTTCGTTGCTGTAACAAGTTTTCTGCTGCCATAACAAAGTTATTTCAATGCAGAATAAGAAAATTTGTTAAATCAACTAATCTTTTTTACTGAATAGAAAACAACTTTGTTATGGCAGCAGAAAATTTGTTACAACAACAAAAACTTTGTTATAACAGCAAAAAAAACTTAGTTGATGCTATAGCTACTAATAGCTCTGTTAGAGCAACAAATCATTTTTCTCAGTTTACGCATACTATAAATCCTAAAAACATTCCGTACAAAAGCGTCGGTGATCCGTTTTACCCCTTGTAATCCTTTTCACCCCTTTTCAACACGCGGTAAAATCCGAGAATATGGAATTTTCCAAACTTAGCGAGACCAAGTCAGGGAATTTCAGATTTTTTAGCGAAAGTCAAGGAAATAATAATTTTTAGTCAAGAAAACTTCTCTAAAGCTTTAAAAAACAGAAAAAATGTAAAAATCAATTTCAAAAAAATTTCGGCAAGTTGATGAACATTTTTAATTTTAATTATAGAAAATTTGGGGGTATGGATCACCCACCAATACACCATAAAAACGTAGCTTAAATTTGTATTCATCTTTAAGTACTGGGGACATTAATTTAATTTTGGAAATAATGGATTTTAAATTTTCAAATCTTCATAATATAAAAGTCGCTGACAAAGTTTTATATCAGATTTAAAAATGAAGATCAAGGGTTAAAAAGCTTTTAACTTTTTTTTACCCGTTTTTATAACATGTTTATGGTGGTCAACTATTTTACACTAACCGAAATCTCGTTAATCCACTCGCGATCGACATTCTCTGAAGTTTATAGAGTAATTACAAATTTTTAAACAGTTATCATACGTCTGAGATATAAAATGACCTTTTAACGTTGGGATCACCGAGGTCAAATACATCCGAAGACCGTGTTGCTGGACCACACAGACAAAATAATAACAAGATATAATATTATATTGAGATATCATAAAATAATTAATACTTAAGTAACACTTAACCGAAGTAATTAATTATATTCAATTGCGAATCAGTTTTAAACCTATAAACTATAAAATATCTTATATCTTCTACATTTTGTTTATCAAAGTATACCTACTTGAAAGACACCAATACATACATATCTAAATAAATTTCACTATTGCACTTAAACTAATAATAAATTATGCTACCAGTATCTTATATTGCTATGTTAATTCTCTAAATTAGAGGTAAAAGGGTAAAATTCACAATTGCTTTTATATGTATATGATTTCCTTTCGCTATTGATTAGCTTATTGGCGAAAATCGATATATTTGTCTGGGGGTTGTGTTGTCAATCGAAGTTTCATTGTATTTCAATAAATAGTTAATAGGTACTACAATATTCTAGCTAATGCAAATTTACCTACTAATTGTAAGACTACATTTCTGGCACATACATCCAAAAGATTTTGGTGAGTACATGCTTGGTTTCTTCGCTTATCATTTCTCATTTTTTTTTGTTGGGGTCAGAACTTTAGGAATAGTTTTCCTAGATTTTTATTTAATTATAAACCTGTAGCAGCTGTACAAAGTTCAGGCCAAAAATGCAGTAGCACCTCACGTAGTCCGCCTAATAAAACAAAACTTGTTAATCTTCGTGTAATTTGAGCATTAGCATCAAGTGCAGGCTATGAGGTACCTATTATTATTATGTAAATGTACTATTACACGCAAATTTTATATAATTAATTAACAACCACAAGATGAGTGATGAAATTTTAGATTTGGCGCTATTTTTCTAAAAACATCTCCTGAGCCCTGAGCAATAATTACTGCCCCGCTGCTGATCTGACATTAACTTTGATTATAATAGCACACTCTTGCCCAAAACGAAGTAAAAGAAAAATAAGTATTACCTATCCAAACTATGAACATCGATTGGAAAACCGCTAAAGTTCAATCCCAACACTCGAATTATTATAAAATAATGTCATTGCAAACATTTGGCTGAACAAAATACAGAAAACTTTTTAAACAAATGTCATTTTGGGCAAGTCAAATAAAATTTAATGTCATTTCTCATAACATTCGTAACATAATTGAATTCATACCTTCAAGAAAGTTTAATAAAAATGCGTTTATTGATCACAAAGTGATTCTAAATTATTAATGACAATTCAAGAATAAAATAATTCAATGATTCTACCTATCATGACCTACCATAACCACGTCAGCGAATTGTAATATACTCATATTGGCTATCAAAAATGGGATCTTACTCGGTCGAGTTCCGGTTTGAGTTTTAGCAGGCAATGTTTTTGCAACTCAGTATTATAATAGCAACGACGATAGCAGAAATGATTCTATTTCAAGTATTAGGTAAGCCCATACAATTGAACTTCTTAATTTTAGTAAATTGCACAAATTGATAATAATTAGTTTTATGCTGCAGGCAGTAATAAACCGAACCGAAGCAGGCCACATCATAAAATTTATAGATTATTCCTGATAATCAAACAGAACCTTGAATAACGTTATCAACTAAACAACACATTTTTAAATTCATCTATCCAATATTTAATACTTTATATTTATACATAATCGTAGTAATGATTGTGCCTCTTTTCCGTTTACTTTATCATTTTATTACTACCACTCGACAATCACAAGTATTGAATCTAAAATCGTACAAATAGATAATTAGTTTATAGTTTTGCATAATACCATTGAGTGATAATACCTACAGTGAGAATATTCAAATTAACCAACTTAAACCCGGGCGGTGCATCCAATCAAAATTTTGGTAAGTGAGATCGAACTTCTCCAAAATAAAACTGTAATAGCAACGGTGAAATTCAGTGTCGGTTTGAGCAGATAAAAAAGCGGAAGTTACTCGTTGATTGGACGGTCCTCCCATTTGGGCCGGTAGCTCCTTTTTAAAGGTCAGATTACACCAAGCAACGGTGTAATGCGTGGCAAAATATTTTGTTTGCAAAAACTATTATTATTATTAATATTATTATATTAATAAATGAATACGGTAAATATTATGGGCGGAACGGACGCCTGTTTCATGATAGTTAAACAATTGATAAACATAGTAACTTCGATACTTCTAAAAATAAACAAATGTAAATAAACCTAGTTAACATTTTAATTTAGTCGAGGAAGGAAGTTTACATTTACATATCCTCATCCATATGCATTATTTGCATGGTGAATCACTGGTGTAGTCTTTTTCCAATTCGGGTGAGGTGTTTCGGACCCCAGGCAAAATTTTTTTGATTTCTGGTTTTTCTTTGCTTTGGTGTAACCAAAACCAAAACCAATGTTTCTGTTTTGTTCAATACCAAATTGTAATGTAAACACCGCGGAGTTTTTCACTTAAAATGGACATGGTTCTATCCATAACCTATTCGTGACTTTGAGTCAGTGGAAATATTGCGTGTAAAAGTAATACTATTTAATTTGAGTGTTTTCGGAAATTATGGATTCCTACACCTTGGGTCATCTTCGCTTCCATCGAAGCCCTCTTCTTATGCTAGATCCACACGATGCGTGATTCGGCAAATGTTTGCCATTTGCGAGAGTCATCTTTTATGATTTAGGCGTAAAAGTTATTTTTTAACTTTAACTGCCTTTCAGGCCTAAATCATGAACGATAAAAACTTCCACAAAGGAGCATTCGCAGAATCACGCATCGTGTAAATTCAATAGCGGATCTAGGCGAAGTTCGTGAGGGGGTAAATAGGGCAAAACGTCTGTTAATTTTGTTTATACACTCAAAATCGGATCTCATATCAATGAGCTTGTTTTTAACGGTTTAACTTCTCGGTGATCACATACCTAAAATGCCTAACCCAAGGCATCTAGGCTGAAGTAAGCAATTACCTTTTTTTTTCTTATGCATTTCTGTTTTTGTTTTGGTGTGACATTTTAAATACACCCTTTGTTTGCGCCCCGGCACCCGCCCCAGTCGTCCCACCATGCTGCTTATACCTTTCACGTTGACAAACAAATAAGATATTTAATTTTTGCTGGCGGAAGGGGGAATATAATATTTATTATTTAATATAGATACTAATATATATTCTGATAGAAATTTAGGTATATCTTTCAAATTTTAACAAATGTAGTGAATTTTGTTAGTTTCTGAGAGTCACGGGGGGTAGTTACCCCGTTACTTCCTCCCTGTATTCGCCTTTGTGTGATTTAAGCATTACGCTTATAAGTAAAAACTATGGATTTATAAGCATTTTTACATATTTCATTGTGGGTAATTTTGCAATCTGTTGCTTTTTGGAAGTTCCACATGATTTTTCGTATAAATCATATCATATTATCTAAAGCAAAAATATAAGAGTCCTTAAAAAGTACAGGTGTGGAATTACAGACATCAAAATAATGTGCAGAAATTTAAGCATTCCTGAGTCGGGTTGAAGAGTCATACTATTTTTCATCTGTGAAAAAGTATCATTTACTTCAGAAATTGGGGATTTCCCCCACCCCCATATATATAAACATATATTTATTCCAAAAGAGAAAGGTTCCAATTGAATCTGAATGTAGACGTACACACGAACCATCATTATATTATATCGGGGGATCTAGGGGATATGTAACACCCCCAGTTTCTAGTATCACAGTAATTTATAATCCAATAAAAAAAATTGGTAAGTTTTAAAGTGAATTCAAGCCTCCCCTAATTATATCACTGGGTGAAGTCCCCTAATTTTGGATTTGTTACATGCACATCCATGATATGCCTTCGAAGTGTGAATGTTACAATCCCAAGGTCAGAACAATAAATTTTTTGTTTTATTTAAAAAATTCAAAACTAACATGGGAACTAAAGGCGTACTGATGACATCTAGAATGTAGAAAAATCTCTGGGTCTGTATAAAACACAAACGATTTTTGCTACAGCCAATGATTTTAACTTTCAAAAACATCTTTGATGATAGGAGGGTCATCGAACTATTCAATTTTAAGAATCTATGCTCTAAATATTTTGTCAAGAAATTCGCCAGCGGCGCTTTTTCTATTTTTAGTTGTCCCACTCGATACTTGATTTGACCTTGCATTGGGAGTTCCTTCCTAGCACCGACTGTTATGGTTTATGGGTGATGCTTAGTTTTTTAACTGCATTTCCATGTTTAATCCAATAGTATTTTCTTATTATTTTATTACATTCTGATCATAAATTTTTGCTACACCAAAGTTTTGATACCCGTCCGGCCTTGACCATTAGTACTCCCTAATTATTCCCGTAAATGTTTACTCATAGTAAAAAATACTTGTTTAAAATGATAGCATTGTTTTGGGAGTAATAAATTTCACGGTGATTTTTATTCTCAATAAATGATAGCATTGTTTTAATAAATTTCACGGTGAATTTTATTCTCACTGGAACCTTGAGTTAAAATCGGGAAAATATATCTAATTTGGATTGTCTTGTTAAAAAAAATTATATTCTCGATGACGTTCTTCGTCGTTAGCGCCCTTCAACTTTGCACCTTAATTTAAAATCACGTGATGTCTGGCGTTTTTGAAAAAATATTTTTATATATATTTCATAAAAAAAATATTTACCGATATTAAAATGTATAAATATAATGTAAAAAACAATGATAACTTAGTAACATTCTACACATATAAATAATTATGTAAATAAAACGCAAAAGCCAGTTTTAGCACAATAAAAAATGGATAATTAAATTTAATCGAAAAGGTATGGATATCTTCCTTAATTAATTTATATCTTTTTAAATAGTTATAAATAAAAAATAAAATTTGAATTAATTTATTGAAGCGCAAAATATTGTACCCCTAAAAATATTTTCCGTTACTAGTTTAGTAGGTATAATGCCACAATTTTCGAATTCAAGTTAGTTCATAGACCTCGCACAAGGTTCCTCCAATCGACTTTTGGAAACCATTCACAGATTGTGCCACACACTACAATTTGGCTTATTAGTCGAGGGGTAATCCTGGGATTTAAGATAAACTAACTTTGCAGATATCTACTGTTAGTTCTAATTATTTTAGTTTATTTTTAGGGTTAATTTTTATATATTACCGCATAGCAAATAAAAAAGTTAGTAGCGATTTTGTTATTTTTCGTCGTTTCCTAAAAATGTAACCTCTTAAAAAACACGTGGTTTTGTTTGTATTTGAGCAATTTTAGGTTTAGTGGGGAGATGACGTACTCTCACGTATTCGACAAAATTTTAACGTCACGAACGTGATATTTTCTATTACAGCTAGTTAATAAATTAATTTGCATAAAATATTATGGGGTGTTACGTTTAAGGGAAAACCCACCTGGTATTAGTATGTACGATAACTATCGGCAGTTATTTTTTAGGTTTTTGAAATCATACAATTTTGATGTATACTTGTATCTAATAATTTTTATATTTCCAGTGGAGGAGATGGATCAGTACCTGCATTACATTGGGGGAGGTGCAGGTGCTTTAGCCCTTACCGGAGTAGCAGCAGCTTCGGCGTTTTATTTAGCCAGCCGACCTAGTTCTCAACAGCCCCTTTTCCCTCTTGACGACCAATGTAAAATAGCACCGGTAAGAACTTACTTTTATTTCAATTTAAAATCAAACTAAGATCACAACCCCGTACGATTAACGTGAGTAAATATTTTGGATTTAAATGCGCATGTTCGGTTTGGCCTTCCAACCGTTGGTTGGCGTTACAACAACAGTGGCGTATCATACCAAATTTAGCGACTCGGGGTTCCCCTTCGGAATCCCTTTGGCTCTACAAGTATTGCAGTAAAAATGAGTTTTGCCATTGCTCCACTTAAGACAGCTTTCAGTTACAAAATTGATGAACTTTTTCTATTTTTATCGTTTCGTTGTATAACGAAGCATTTAAATTTTTAAATAATAATATTTTTGAAAAACGGAACGCCAAATATTTTTAGAAACTTTTGAAACAACTAATTTGGCATTGGATGTCAATCATTTCATCTTTTATAATTTCAAATACTAACGATGATCCGGGGAATTTGCACAATTTATTTTTATGACGGAATTTGGAACCGAAAATTTTGCGTAAAATTAATAAAAAAAGAATCGCATTAAAGAATTATATAAATTGTATAAAAATATACAACTAATGATAATAAGACTTTAAACTTAAATTTATATGTTGGCTGTGGTCCAAATAGTCACAAGTCGTCAAGTGTGAATATGTTGTAGTCACGAGGTGAGAATTTCGAACCAAGTGTTCATTATAAATTCCAAATCGAATTGAACTTTGGGCATTTAAATAAATATTTCACTTCTTTGTTGTTTAGGATAATTTTAGACAATTGACCTTTTCCCTTCCGTTTGATTTAAGTTCGTCTCATTTTATTATTAGAAAAGCTCATTAAGTATTGAGCAATATTTCGGCAGGTCTCTTATGAATATCATAAATCGCTTAGAACAAAATTGAAAGTAAAATATACGAGTTTATGGTAACTCATACTGCCACGTGGTCATATAATAATTTTAGTTATACATAAATTTAAATAAAAAGGTCAGTACCCGTTGGTACCGAGTCCACTCTAAGCTTATCAAAATTCATATCAAAATATATTGTTTGGAATGTGTGGCGGCTGACCCCATTTTAAAATATTTTTCATTTTGCTTTTTGCGCCCTCGCCTTTTTCAAAAATCACACAATTATTGATTTGATTTTTTTTCCCTGTATATATAACACGAAGATTTTCAAATTATGTAAAAATAACCGTTTTCGGGATATAAGATTACTTCATTTTTAAGGAAGCAAATAATTTTCGATTGAAATGTCTTGGAGCCATTTAGAAGATAAATTAAAATTGTTATATGTTTTACAAATGTTTTGTTTACTCCAGTTGACACTATTTGGCACTTATATTATTTGTCTATCAGGTGACGTATATTTTTACTCATCTAAGTCAAGGTCTATAAATTTTATTTAAGGTTAAAACAAATTATGAATGTTATGATTAGCTATTTTTGAATTTTGCAATTTTCCATTGCCAAAATAAAGTTGTTTATTAAGCCACTAGCCCACTATAGTTTAAGAATTTTATTTTTTATTATTATCTTGAAGGACATACGCGAGTTTTCAAAAATTATTAAAGGAGAAATGTTCAACTGTGATTTTTCCACTGTCTTTAATTTTGTTCTGGCAACCGAAATAAAACAGGAAAACTTTCTTGGCTAGGTATAAAATAGTAAAGCAATAGTATTTAGTTATAATAGTAAAATCGATTATGATCAAGTAAAATCTTCATGCACGGACGCGTTCAGGAGGTTTTTTCCGGAGAGGGAAAAATCCAGAATCCAGAGCTCTTTTTAGAAATTATAAGTTAATTCTTCAAGCCGTTTTTGAAATAAATATTTTCTGATGAAATCCTGAAAAATAAGTCTAGCATTAAAGCTTATTTATGAAACATTTGAAATCATTTTCAAGCTTTTTTTATTATCAAGCATTCCCCTTCGGTAGCCAACTCAACTAGCGATCACATCAAACAATTTTTGTTCCAAAAGTCTGATTTTTTTCTTAATGTTTGTTCAACTACCTATGGGGTAATAAATTATTGAAATTTTAATTATTAAATGTACCCAAAGAACGAGGTGTGTCATCAACGCTAGTCTGTGAAAAACGGTTTGTCGTCTGAACATAGCTTTTAGTAGCTATAAATGGCTTCAACAGAGTTTCTGCTGCCATAACATTTTCTTCTGCAGAAGGTAATTTGTTTTAGCAACAAAAAACTTAATTGCGGTTATATCTACTAAAAACTGCATTGAGGACCGTCCAAACCATTGTCTCAGGTTTTTTAACCAGGAGGTTCTTCTTCTACCGGGGCTTCTCCTGCCATCAATCTTTTCCCATCAATATCCCGGATCTTTTGCTCTGTCGCATGATGTGTCCGAAATACTCAAGTTTCTGCCGTTTAATACAACATGTTGTAAGTTTAATATCTTCTTTCGTGGGGTTCAGTCCTTCTCTATTGGAAACTGTCCACCCAAATGATTTTGAGCATCCGCCTATATATTCACATCTCAAATACTTTTATTCGGTTAAGAGTTGCATCGGTGATTGTTCATGTTTCCATTCCATAATAGGACAGGCAAAACCAAAAACATGACCATAAAACAACTTCTTCATGTGCATAAATGCGTCACGGGTTTTTTTGGTTCGTATTTTAATTTCAACAGAAAGGTCCTAATTTTCATAGAAGATGTTACATCCGAGGTATACCGCTCTAGGGATTTCTCTTCCTGAACTGGATTTTCTTTGCTGATATCAAATACTTTGTCTTATTTATGTTCAGTTTTAATCGATATCGATCACAGGCCTGAACCTCTATCTATCAGAAATGGAAGATCTCTATTTTCCGATACCAGAAGAACAGTATCGTCTGCATATCTATTCTCACGTCTACATCTTGGAGTCCCTCTCTAAAAATGTATTCTGAAATGAAAATAAATATTATATAACGCATGTTTCTTTACATTGTGTTTTGTGTAATCATCTACGTTGTATTGAGATAATCAGAAGCAACGCATATTGCTAAAATGTATTTACTTTCTCGTAATATACAATCATCATAAATACTATGAAAAGTTAATTTATAATGTTTTGGTTAATTTAAGAGCATAACTTATACCTTACAACATTTGTTCCGATCTTATTAAATCTTGATTAAATAGAACAGTATAATCGAGAACTTCATCAATGCACAATTAAAAAATCGTCGAAACTGGATTATTTTGTCAATTCGGAAATATAAATATAGTTCTTGAATGGAAAAATTATCTTGCCAAAAAATTAAATTCGAGAAAACTAACCACGTGGAGCAAAATTACGCTGACGTGAGAGACAAAATTTCCAATTTTTAATTTCAGAATTGTTCCAAGTCCAAATCTTTGCACTTATCTAGAGTACCACGGTGAATAGTTTACCTCACGTCTTGTATTAGTATCGGTGTAGGCGGTTTACTAGCAGATCGTACTGCGGAATGCGGAATTCTTTTTATCTTGTCAGTTTGAGCAGCCTTTGTCTAAGTGCACCACCTAGTCAGCCATGGATAAGGATGGAACCTACAGTTTTACGTGGACTCCGAGCCACGGAGGAGGCTTGTACAAACACGCTCGCCCTCTTTGGGCAAAGAAGTGCGTTTCTGTACGGCGCCAACACCCTCTCTTGTTCTTTTTTGCACAACATTCACCAATCGCTATATGGAGTATTGCTCGTGACATAAAACTGTATCCAAACAACACGAAGGTCCAATCCTATTGACGAATGCATAGACATCTAATCAAATTTGAATATTCTTTGACGTCAGACTATTTAATCCATCAGTAATCTGCATTTAATGTGGAACAAGTAAAAAACCATAATTACCAACGTGCAAGTTTTGTGTCGTCGACCTTTGCTTTTAATGAGTTTAACATTATCCACTAATTAATGAATTTCAATAGCTAATGTTCCGGTGCATTATCATTGAATTAGTTTCAGCATTTACTCTTACTGTACTTCGCTCTAATTTGGATGTAACGTTTTGAAAACAATTTTATTAGAATTTTTGGACCAAAACATATTTTTTTCCGTCCTAAACTTGAATCTTTGTTTTGTTGAATAAAATCTTATTCCACATCATTTTGTATTAATTTGTATGAATTGGAGAGATTGCGAATACTTGCACATTAATCTAACTGCTCTGATTTATGACAAATATCACTTACGACATGCGTTTCTTTATTCACAGTAGTATTTTCAAACACTTTTAGTTTTATTTTGCATCTGTTGCATCTGGTACCATTTATCAAGCAGTAAATTTTATATGAAAATTGGCTTTAAAATATTTAGAAAAATTGAATTCCTTACATAAATATCACAAATTTCTAAAATAAGCTTTACGTTGAAACGCCAATAGAATAGCTTTCATCAAATTCGTAAGTGGACTTTTTTATCCCTGGGATAGTGAACTATAACGACCTTCGATAGTATAAGTGGGAAGAAGTATTCTTGGGTGTTTTATCCCGTAGGAACTTCATGGAGACAGTCCAAGCCTACATCTGTCTGATTTCAGCATCGCTTCTTCAATTAAAATTTTCTCGGTGTTGTAGGATCAGTAATTTTTAAATTTTTGCGGTCGTAAAGGTGTGTGCTTGTATTAGCAATAAAATTTGAAATGTTCTAATTTTAATTAACGTGAAAATTAAGTTACTACTTGTTAAGTTGACGATTACCTAATAAAATTGGGTACTTGACTATAAGCCAAAAAATTTATTATTCAACGTAGTTATGCTCCTAATTGAATTTTATCGACAATTGACTTTTCCGTGGTGATGAATTTATCCATCGTGTTAGTAAAATTGTACAATAAGTGTAAGACATTATTCAACAGCCGGTGATTGATGAGAGTCATTATTATTTTTTTTTGACTGTTGCAACTGAATAAATCTGAAAAATGTGTTGTGATTGTTGTTCTGCCAGCGTACCACCAATTCGACCTCCCACTGATCTTAATCGTCAATCGGATACTTACAATTGGAAAGTAAGTTTTTCATAAAAAAAATTAAAAAACTTAAATTAATGCCTACCTTTCAAAAGGTTACTTGTGCGCTGATTTGCAATGCTCTAAAAATGACTAATTCCGTTGCGAAATTTTCTCGAAGAAAAATCCTCAGATATCTCAATTTAGGTTGTGAAACTGCATAAAACATATTATTGATAGATAGTTGACTCCAACTAGGAATTTAGAGAGAATTTAATCAGGAATGCAATTAAAAAGTTGATGTTAAAATTATTGTTATATTATTTCTAAATAAATTATATCTGCTTCGGTGGTCCAAATAACTTCTCCAAATGTGTTTCTGGATCCTTGTTTTCTTTTCACATGAATTGCATTGCAGTTCGATAATCTAAATACCTTTTTACCGCTTGGTTGAGATTTTTCATGAAAAACCTATATATTTTTTTGGCCAAAAAGAAAATATAATGAATGAGGTAATTTTCACGGTCTATTTTAGAAAAACCTATCTGAAAGTGTATTAAAAAATTATACGCTTAATTTAAAATACAGGCGTTTCTATTTGCCAACTTATGTCCGACATAATTATAAGTTGTTTTATACTTTGTATATTATTGTTAATGTCCAAAGTTTTCCTATTCGTTTATGGATCAGAAAACAAGAACTGATGGTTTAAATTTCTAGTTGCATGAGCAAGTAGCCATTTGAAAAGTTATAAATAAATATAAACTACAATGTTTTTATTGCATAAATTATTATTAATTGCAAAAATGATAATATTAATACTGGGATCTATTAAAGTGATTCTATAATGAAATGCGAAATAACAGTATTGAAAGATTTAATATATTTACATATCCACGCTAAAAAGTAAAATAAATAAACGTAGGCAATAAATTTTAATTGATTGCTTTTGATTTATATTTATTGACATCTACCGGTAAAACGGTATCACACCAATAATTTTCAATCTTACTAATTACTGAAATTTTATCAAATTTTTATTGACATAAATTAGTCGCACAGTTACACAGTAAAATCCAGTTGGGGCTATGCAAACTGTTTTTTAATTATATTTATTTAGATTATTTGTTTTTATTTACGAACGAAAATTGTACTATCTAAGGTTAGGTTTATGCCACGATGCTGATTGGCTCTCCACGAAACAGAAACGCAGTTTAGCCAATCAGAATCGTGATATTGCGTGCAATTTTTTCCGATTGGTTAATGCATACAAAAACGCTCTGGAAATAAAACGCGAAGAAAAAAATGCGCATATTTGCTATGTGAGTAATTTGTAGTAAAACGGAAGTTGTAAACGTCATATATAAAAATATTTTGACGGTCTATTTAAAGATACCACATTATTGCACACACATACATAGTGTGGTATAAACGGAAAATTAAATGGTGCCTATCAAGAATTTAAGTCGTTTTCAAATTCATGTTCAAAGTCAAATATTTGACTAACACAACCGAAAAAATTGAGCTATAAAAAGCATCCAAAACAAAATAACTTGCATTAGATTTCATTCCTTCTTTCTAGAAAGTTTTTCAGCTCTGGGATTTGAAGTTCGTAAAAAGCTTCCTTTGTTTTATTGACCAAACTGAGAATGTCGAAATTGCTTCTACATAAATAAGATAAATTTTTATGAAAGAGTTTAGGTCGTTTTTCAAATAATTTAGTACTAAAGTTACGTTTTATGAGCTTTCATAGCATGTAGGAAGAAAAACTTGAAAGTTCTTTACGTTTTAATTACACCGCTAAAAAAAGAGGAGAACCGCTCAAGTGTAACTCTAGGATCGGGGACAAGCTTTGGTAGGTTGAAGGAGCACCAAAATTAAGCGAACACATGTATTTGTTTTAGAGTGCTACCAGCAACCGTTTCTGGGAAAATAGCATTTTCAAGTTTCTAATAGCAATATTTCAAAAAATAAATAAATCAATTAATGCACTGTACTTGTATCTTTTGAAAATATTTATTCTTGGCGACGCGTTTCGACCTTTTTACTTGTCTTAATCATGCCAAATGTCAGATTAATTGCTACTTTTACCGAACATACGGGCGGTGAACCCAGATGTCAATCAGAAAATGAAAATTAAGAAGTTGAAAAAACATAAGTTTTTTAAAATTTTGCTAAAAAGACACTTACAAGATTCTAAAATACCAAAACACGCGAAAAACCACAAGACAGGTGTCAAAATTTAAAAACGCCAAAGCAATATTTCAGCTAGTTTATTCAGCAATAATGGTAATGCGTCCACAAGTGGTTAGGAAAATCCCAGGTTTGATTTCCCGCAGAAATAGTTATTTTGTTAGATATTTTTATATATCTGAATACGATACAAAACATAAATATTCTGCTACCCTCATAACACGGCATACTACAAGTAAAAACTACTACTGCGAAAAAGCGAACCTGGACCTTCCAATCCACTTACAGACGCGTTATAATCTCTATTTGAAAAGATTTTATTTCATAAAGTAGCTGAAGTAGAAAAGATTGCTCATAGCACTTAAAAACAGGTGTTAGCTTAATTTTAGTGCACTTTCAACCTACCAAAGCTTGTTCCAATCCTAGAATTACACTTTAACGGTTGTCTGCATCAGGTATTTTTAATCGCTAAGTAATTACCCCTATTTTCAAAGTAAATTTTTTCTGAAGCAGGATCAGGTTAAACTTTGAACTTGACTGGTTTGGAAATTAACCTTACTCTTCTTTTGCATTTTTTTTACATTTCTCCTGATGTAAACACCAAAACTTTTCTTTCGCCAGAGATCGAAAAATTATTATTTATTAATGATTTTTATTTTGCCCTAAAAATAAATGCCGAAAGAATATGTATGTAATATCACAATAACTGTGAAAAAGGTTCCGATTTTCTTTTTAAGATTTTAGAGCCGCCGAGCTTAAAAATTTTACGATTTGGCTCTTACCAAAAAAAAAGTTTGCCGAACCCTGGTTTAGATGATGGTTTCATGTCTTTTATTGTTCTGATCATTCTTCCAGGTCCAGTTGCATAAAGCTCAAGTAAGAACAAATAACTACAAAGGTTAATTTTAATTAAAGTATTTTTGCTTTGTGCCGAGTTTTGTTGGAAAATCCGAAACTTCTCGCTGAAATTGATGTTATTGAAAGGATTTACTACCTCGCCTAGCGATTCCATGTCAAAACGTCGGAAACAAAAACGTCGAAATCAAAAAGGTCTAAAACAAAAACGTCGAAAATCAAGAGATACGTAAAGTCCTTGATGTTCTCAAAAACCTCATGCCTGGGCTAACTCCTGAGAACGTCGTGACAGATTTTGAAGTCGCTGAGATTAATGCGTTCCGACAGGCATTCGAAGGCATTAATAACAGAGGATGTTTTTTCCATTTCAATCAAAAAACCATAAGATTCGAGTTCAGTGTGAGAACCGTGAGAACATTCAGTTCTCAGTTAATATTCGAAAGTTGGCTGCTTTGAGTTTTGTCCCCCCGACAAAGTGATTCAATCTTTGTGGAACTCATTCAAACCGAGTTCTTCATTACTAACGATGAGATAATTGAACCTCTGGTTGATTATTTTGAAAATACTTAGATCGGCCCCCAGCGCGGATTAACTAGACGCCCTCCAAAGTTTCTAATTGCCCTGCCCAAAATAAACAATTGAAAAAACAAAAAAACGACATTGCAGTCAGAATTAAGTTCATAGCACTTCGTATGGTGAGCGTAACCTGGATGACTATCTGACTGGTATCGCCAATAACTTTGAATTCCAGGATAGTTGATACAATCGTGTTTAAAACATCTTTTGATTTTTATTTTGTGAAATAAATTTTAAAAAAGTTTTAATTTTCGACGTTTTGACTTCGACGTTTTTGCTTTCGGCGTTTTTGTTTTGACGTGCTACCCACCTAGCGATATTTAGTAGACTGGAGACGATGTTTTAACACCTTTTTACGAAAATGTAACTGTGCTATACTTTCGTGAGGGGTAGCACCACTAAATCATTATAACTATGGATATCTTAGAGGCACGCTAACCATCGAGCACAGATGATATCATCTTTTTTATATGCGAAAAAGTTTTTAGTGTGGATGAAACATTTAACAAATTGAACCATAGGGTATAAATTTACAGCCCTTAGAGGATTCCAAAACAATTGCAAGAATCAAGTGTGAATTTAAAAATTTCCTCAGTTATGTAGCATTACATGCAGCAATCAGTACAGTCTGTTTGTCTATTGTCTTGTCTCTGAACACCCTATTTCATCTTTATTGCTTCAACTTAAAACATCAACTAATACACGTTTGCTACTTACAAGTGTATCTTTTCAAACCACCCCCCAACACATGCTTTGATTTGGAATCTTTGCGAACCCAGCTAAGTAAGAACCAAGCCCAAAAATGTTCGCACTTAGTCTGTAAGAATTTTTAAGTTCAACTCATTACGAAATTAATGAGTAAACAGTAAAAAATACAAAAGCTATTGCTATGTTCCATCTTGACAATTTAGGGGAGTCACAAATTTCAACATATAAATATCGAATATTTTTTATGTAAAATTTGTGTTATAAAATTTAACTCTGAAGGGAATTTTAAATGCAACACTCGCGAAATCACCTGACTGCCACGTGCTAACTATTTTACCTTGGATTTCGATTTTTATTTGATTTTTAATAATTATATTTTATTACTCGTTCAATAATAATTATTCTTATTTTTACAATTAAATTTGATTAAATTTTTTACTATGATTTTTTGATGTTCTCAATTTAATCTTACTAATTTACAACTTCGTCATTAATATAAAAAAAAAACACTGATTACCAATTCAATCTATTTAGTTCTTAACCATAAACCACGGATTTAATAATAGTTACTATTATTAAATCCGTGCCATAAACACACAACTGAAATAGATCCGTGAAACCGGAAAGTGGACAATCGGTATAAACCCAAAAATATTAATTATAAAATATTATAAAAATATTAAAATTGGGTTTGATTTTCACCGAACCCGCCTCTTAATTACATTCAAAGTAATTCTTCAAGAACGTAGAAATAATAGAGTTTTTCTCTGAACTTGAAATATCTTTGACTTGATATTATTTAATTGTTAATTTGTTGGACTTTCTCGGGTTATTTCTTATATGTGTCACCTAGCCTGCAAGATGTTTGATATGCAGCAATCTTTCAGACCACTACATAACAAACATCTAAAAGTTTGGAAGTTTTCAAAGAAAATAACTTAGTAATCTGAGAGTAATGAAAAAAATTTACGAATTAAAAGAGTATTTCAAACTTTTGAGAATGAAAAATGTAGTATTCGTATTGAAATCGCGATACATTTTCTGCAAAAGATTTGAAAATTTGATTTCTTATCAGCGTTTGACGGATGCGTTTGACTGATGCAATAATGTTTTTGTGCGGAAATCAAAATAGATTACCTCTTTGATTGACACCTCGCCTTGAGATGGGCTAAAATATTGAAATATTTCAATTCAATCATTCAAGAAAACATCATTTACTGTAAATTTTACCGGAAACCAACAACAGAATGAAAATATTTTTTGATAATAAATAGTTTGTGGATGTCAGAAAAAGTCCGTAGAGAGTAGATGCAATGCTAAAATATATGGAGACGAATCCCCAACCTCCGTAATCATTTTTTAATTAAAATATACTGCAGCAATTCCGAAGGGCACTTTATTGGTTTATACATAATGTCAAATATGGGGCAGAAGTTGATAAATTATTGACAGAAATAATTCAGTTTAAAAACTCTTGGGAGAAGTTTTTATTTATACAACATTGATTTTCATTCAATTTTACAATTTTCTGCTAAACAAATTTTAATTAAATATTACATTGCATTTTTAAGATACCCGGAGAAAATTGATCCCTTACTCAGAGATGATGAGCTCTCCGCGACCTACGCTTGTAGAATATGAACACCTTAATTTGATCGTAATTGTATATAGATTATAAAATTCAAACTTTTTTAAATAACTATTTTATTAATCACAGGCTATTTTTGACTTCGTAGTAGTAAAAAAATTTGAAACTGCTGTTTGAGCAATAACTTTCAGTTTAGTATCTCACCGAACAGAATTCGGCCAACAATTTGCTAGGCAAATCATTTTACGTGTTTTTTGTATCATTAAGCATTACCATAAAACAATATTGATCCTATCATATACCGCATTATTTATTAAAACAAAAATATTGAGTTCCCACGTTCATTAAAAATAGCACACTTTACGTCAGTTCGTGTTCAGCTGTTAAAGACATTAGTTATATATTTCTTATTTCATTGATTATTTTTGAAAAAAAATCTATAAACTTAAAGCTGACATTTATTCAAATAACTGTGGAATTTTCAAATTGCAGGGTCCAGAGTTAATTCGCGTTTCAAGATTTTGCAAAGAAGCACGAGATGGAAAGTTCGTCAAGCATCTTTACGAAGACACCAAAACATTATACGAAGGTTTCAGAAGAGGTGCCAAAGAATCAAGTACATTACAATTATATCTAAACAAAATTTGTTGCTACATTTACTTTAATTTTAAGATAATGGTCCTTGTTTGGGATGGAGAGAGTCGTATAATAAACCCTACCAATGGTTGAGTTACAATGAAACTCTTTTGAGGGCAAAAAATTTTGGATCTGGTTTGATATCTCAAGGTCTTCAAACCGGTCCAACCACATTTTTAGGAATTTATTCCCAAAATTGCCCCGAATGGATTATAACGGAACAAGCTTCGTATTGTTATAGCATGGTTTTAATTCCATTATATGATACCCTTGGGCCTGATGCTTGCGCCCATATAATTAAGCAGGGTAAGATATTTTGGCAGGCCCAAAGACTTTTGATTGATTTTTCTTTTTAGCTGAAATAACCACAGTTGTGTGTGAAGACGATGCAAAATGCAATCTTCTCTTAGATCGCTCTCCTTTATGTTTAAAGAGAATTATAATATTTAAAGACATAAGGCCCGCAACCAAGCAAAGGGCGAAAAATAAGGGCGTTGAAATTTTGAGATTTTTAGACGTCGAAACGCACGGATCAAAATATAACCGAGAAGAAGTTGTAAGTTTTGATTAGTTTTGTTATTATCGGACTTTACGTTATCTGCTTTTTTGTAGCCTCCCAAAGCATCGGATTTATGTACGATTTGTTACACAAGTGGAACAACTGGAAATCCAAAAGGAGTCATGTTGACCCACGAAAATGTTATGGCGTCTGTAGCGGCTGTGTTGATGCAATTGGGGGATCATAGACCCACAACTGACGATATTTTAATTTCTTTTCTACCTTTAGCTCATATGTTAGAACGTTGTTGCGAGGTAAATTACCCGATTGCGTTTTAGTGTCGAGTTTATAATTTTTTAATTTCTAGAATGCTGTATATCTAATGGGTGGTGCTGTAGGATTTTATTCGGGTGATATTAGAAGGCTGTCTGATGATATGAAAGCTTTACGTCCTACAATAACTCCCGCCGTTCCAAGACTGTTAAACAGAATTTACGATAAAGTGCACGCAGAAATTCAAGGTAGTTGCTTGAAGAGGATGTTGTTTAACATGGCAATGAGTGCCAAAGAAAGTGAAATTAAGAGGTAAGACTTTGGTACAGAAAAACAAACGCGTAGCTTACGAGTTTCGTCTGATTTCAGGGGAGTTATTCGCAATAATAGCCTATGGGATAAAATAGTGTTTAAGAAGGTGCAAGAAGGAATGGGAGGTAGATTAAGATTAATGTTAGTCGGATCTGCGCCTTTAGCTGAAAATGTGTTAACATTTACGCGCTGCGCTTTGGGATGTCTGGTGAGTACGATTTGAAAAAAAGTTGAGTCGATTCTTAACTGTTTGTTTACAGGTTGTCGAAGGTTATGGCCAAACTGAATGTTGTGCACCAATTACGTTAAGTGTGCAAGGCGATCACACTCCTGGTCATGTAGGACCACCAGTTGGTTGTTGTTGTATTAAATTAGTTGATGTTCCTGAAATGGAATACTGGGCAAAAAATAACCAAGGAGAAGTGTGTGTGAAAGGAACAAATGTATTTCAAGGTTATTACAAAGATCCTATGAAAACCCAAGAAACTATTGATGAACAAGGTTGGCACCATACAGGAGATATTGGTCAATGGATGCCAGTGAGTATTGCCTTTTGAATCATAATTTTATTATTACTGTATACCTTAGTACCATGTGATATACTTTTCCAACATTTTGTCTAAAATTGGTACTAAAACACCTCACTTTCACTCAGTTTGGAAAAAATAAAGTATGACTTTCAAATGGAGTTAACTTCATACTAGAGAATAATGCGGGATCGGAAAAATCCCGTCTCAAGCGCGATACGGGACAAAACGAAATTTGATACCAATTCAGTCCTGCGTAGAACGGAATATCCCGTTCATCAAGTAATCTCGGCATTCTTTTCTACTTCATACTCATAAAGCCCGCACTATTTGATTCCATTTAAATAAATACAAAAAAAACAGTTTTTTAAATTCGTTAAATTTTTAATATCTTCAAAACTATTTTTGGCAGATATAAACACTAGAATTCAATTTATCGGAAATTATAATATATCTTACAAAATCGATCTCTTGATGTTTTAACTTAAATTTCATAATTATTGAACTAAACTAAATATAAATATGTGAGCCAACACTGGTATTTCATTTTTACGGCGAATATTATTAGTTTTTTTTATCAACAGCAATACCTACAGGCTGCTCCGTTTTAATTCAGTTTAATAAAAATTAATTAAATTGATTATTTTTTTTTTTCAATGAACATACAAATAAACTGATTTAGGGATTTGGAATTATAAGCAACAATTCGTAAAATATTGTTAAAAAGAGCCATTGGGTGTATAGATATGAAAATAATATGATAAACCAGTTGAATGAGAGTTGAAGTTCTACAAATTTTTAAATCAATTTTTAGAACTTCGAATAACAAATTCGGTATACCCAGGACATTTTAAAAATTTGTTCAAGTTAAGTTTAACTGAATTACCGTTTAACTTACAAGGAAGAGATCCTCTGTGTCTCTCACTGATTTGGATAAATTTTGTATATGTTGTCGAGCATCACAAAATAAAATATCTTTTTTTTAATTTTCTAATAAACGGTTTCAAGGGGTGTAATCGCTCTCAAAAAATTGATTGAATCTAAAAGTAATAGGAGCAAATTAAATATTTTTACTTTATTTCCAAGCAGAAAAATTTTAATTTTATAAAAAGTTAAATCTTGATATTCTGTTTTAGAATGGAACCCTAAAAATTGTTGATAGAAGAAAACACATATTCAAATTATCCCAAGGGGAGTATATTATACCGGAAAAAATTGAAAATATTTACATTCGGTCACAATACATTTCCCAAGTATTTATCCATGGTGAATCCTTAAAGGTAAGATTTTCCTATAGGTAACGCATTTTTAGTGAAGTATAATTGAACTGTTTTAGTCTTGCATTGTTGGAGTTGTTGTACCAGACGTGGATGTAATTAAATCTTGGGCCGTAGAAAATAACATACCAGGAACTTTAAGTGTCTTATGTAACAATCCTGAGATTAAGCAACTCATATTTGACGATATGATAACTTGGGGAAAGGAAGGAGGTCTCAAATCATTTGAACAAGTAAGTTTTTCTCTTTAATTGGATATTTTGTAACACGGATTTCTGTAATTTAGGTGAAAGACATCTACTTGCATCCAGATCCATTTAGTGTTCAAAATGGTTTGTTAACCCCAACTTTAAAATCCAAGAGACCACAAATTAAATCTTACTTCACACCACAGTTAGAAGACATGTATAAGAAACTAAATTAAGTTAGAAAAAATTTTAGAAAATAGAAGTGACTTTCGAGTAGTAGGATTCTTGTAAAATATCAATTCTTGACATCTTTTGTTGTCAACCTTTTGATGTAAAATAAAATTACAATTGTGGGTTTTTTTTGGAACATGCTGTATAGTACATAATTTATGAAATTAATGTTCTATTATGTAAGATATACTGTGAAAAAAAGGTATTTGGTATAATGCAGGGGGAAAATTGTTTTATATAAATGAACAATTTTTTTGTAATTTTATGCTTTGTTTATAAATAAGGTGGAAGTAAACGTAAGATATTAAAATTCGTCAATTAAATTTTTGAAGATGATGGTTTTTCTAGTTAATAAATGAAAGATGTACTTATTTGCCTGAAAAATTATAGTTAGTTTTTTTCTTACTTTGACGAAAAAACAAGAAAGGCTACCGAAAAGCCTCTTCGAAACTACATCTTAAAATTCATATTAACGAAATATTCCAAATAACCGATTTTCATAGAATATCAAACTTAATTTTTAATACTTAAATAATTTTTTAAACGGAAGCAGCAAATTCATAATATCAATTTTATGTTATACTAATTTAATTTATTACTTAGATAATTTTTAGTATCTGAAATACGTAATTTTTTTAACCGTAGCCCCGCAGAACAAACTTGCCCTGCGAGGCGAATTGGCACTTAATTTATATTTAAGCAAATTATGACACTGGTGATAAAATTAATTCTACAATATTTGCATCAATTTTCTATACGTACTTACTTATCCTATAATTAATTAACTTGTAAACATTAAGCAAATATTTAGACAATTAGAAGCAAAAATAAAACGATTTTGAAAAGTCAATCGATAATAATTACCTATTAAATAGGCAAAATGTTAATTTTAGCATGAGTTTAATTTTTAGCAAGAATTTGAAATGACATTTTGGTCATTTGGTTAGTGCGTAGATGCAAAAGTTAAATAATCGGAATGCCTTGATTAAATAATACATCTAGTTTAAAAATATTTAAACAAGAAATAAATTTTATTTTAATATATTTAAATAATTTGTTGATTATTTTTACACTCGTAAGTAATTAATTATCGTTACATTTAATTCACACAACCAAGTTTAATTTTTTTCCTGCACTGTACTTTGCATTCACTTATTATGAAATATAACCTACCCATACTACAGTACCTTTTGTTTAAATTTGGTTTCCAAATGAAAATTTTAAAACAAATTTACCAAAATTGTATTTTATAATTTTGTTGTCCACGAAAAATTAAATTTTTAATATGTAGTGCAAACTAATTTATTTTAAGTTGATGTATGCCTATGTATTAAATTTCTTTTTCTAAGCCATGTTTGTCGCACTTGATCCAATAAAAATTGTTACAAATTTATGGTTTTTTTATACAAATGGAATACTACAAAAGAAAATCTGCAACAACACTTTGCAAACATCTTTGTCTATTAACAATGTTTTCTGGAAAAACCAATAACTATATACCAGATTGTTATCGTTTTTAAATTTCCTGTTACCTTATGGCACATTTAGTATAAACAGTACAATAGATTGCTTTATTTCTAGGGTATAATATATTGAAGCGTTATTTTTTGGTGGGGTGCTGATTAAAAATAATATTCTTAATCCCTGACTAAACCACTGCAAGCAAGGAGACGTAATCCAAATTCTAAATTTTAATAACCAAACGAATAACTCCCAATCCAACTCCAATTTAATAAAATTTTTATTTTTCTAAATTATTAATTTCAAACTTGAAATTTACGAAATTCACTATTAAATTAATTTTTAATTTTCAAATGATATCCCTTATCTTCCAATATAAACCCAGAGGAAAGTGGAATGTGGGCCGACCCAAGAAAAGATGGGACGACCAAGAGTGACGTAACGAACAACAAGTTTAAAACGTGAAAATGATGATGATCTTCCAATGTTCAATTGTCCAAAATATCGCTCATCTAAAAATATCCAAATTTTGAGACAAATAAATCCAAATATATAATAAAATTTAAATCAATTTATTTCGCCACAATATCAAAAATCTAGCATCAAAAGCCAAATTTAGGTAAAATATCAGGAGATTCAGGGGCATCAACCATGAGTACGGCCATCAATGGCCTCGTACAAACGCCTAGCTGATCCGAGCTCAACTACCCGGCGGAAAAACGACAAAAATTAAAATATTTACCAACTTAAATATAAATAAAAATTACAAATATTTACAAAATGGAATGGAGATTTTGGAATCCAACATCCCAACAATATATTTTTCTCCAAGTTAGTAGGGTCGCAGATTTCCACAAGTTGCAAATATATTCCAAAATTAAAAAGGTTCTATCTCAAACGGTTTTGCCAATTTAAAATAAATGCAATTTGGAAACATCCCCTTCAAAAAGCGGTAGGTCCGAAACAGTGCATTTTTTGATCTAGGTAAATTGGGTTCAATCGACTTAGAAGTCTCTAGGTTCATAGTCTGCAGTAAAGTTTTTTTTACTCTGTACATTTTAGAAAAAGCCTGTAATAAAAATTATAGAATGATCGACAGCAATTATTTCTTGTTATAAGAAACTTTTACCTATTCCATTGCATTATGTCTTATTGCTTCAAGTAAACCTTCCATTCCCTTCGTGCAATAATTTCATTTATCTTCAATAGGCTTCATGCCACAGCAGACAAAAACTTAAATCCAAAATTTGGAATAATTTAATTGCTTTGTTTAGATGCTTTCGTAATATAAACGAGTATAAAAAGTATAAAAAATAATAAACGAGTATTGTGCTAATATTTAGACAAACGATTTTGCTAAATCAGCATCATCAGCTGATAGTGATGAACAAATAATGCAGTGATTTCTCTCCAAGCTACAAATTAGACAGGTTCAATGTTTTGTTAGCCTGGAATATTCACTTCAATTACAAAGATACCTCCAAAATGTTGACAGCCTTATAAAGATGATCAGAAAAAAAAGAAAAGAAATTTTCTTATTTTTCCCTATTAGGGAGTGGGGGGACCTGTCTAACGGTAGGAAAAAAACGTCTTACGTAATACATGAATTACCCCTTACACAATGCATACGCCTTTTTAAGCAGACGTGTAAGCACTTTATACAAGAACTTTTTTATTCTATAAATTTACTTTCAAAAACCTATATCCCTAATGCAATATTTTCAATTTCAAAAATTTACAGTTCAGGAGAGTTCTGCCGTCATAAGGAAGAACACAGTAACTCTGAAAAAGTTGAAATCGAGATAAACGGCAAAAACATTTAAATGCAATGCAATAAACATAGCAATAAATGCAATTTTAGAAGACTTTTTTTACCTTTTAATGAGTATTTTTCTGTTTTTTATCGTATTAGATCTGTAGAATAACGTATCATATATACTAAGTTGATATTAACTCATTTTTCAAAAATTTCCGACTTACTGTGTTCTTGCGTATGACGGCAGAGTTCTTCCTGTTTGTAATTAAAAAAGCCTGGATTTTAGTTACCTTAAATGCTTATTTAAATACCGTAAAAATTGCATTTCAAATAAGATTATAAAAATTTTAATTAAATTCGACCTCATTGTAATTAAAATTAATTCAACTTGAACTCCCGAAGATTTACATTGCACGAAACTTGTGAATAATTTAATTTTATTTAACCTAACGAAAATTAATTTTTGAAAAAAGGATTTTCCTACTTGAAACATGCGTCATAAAATTTATAATCTGCATTCAACAACAATGAAGATTTTTATTAATTCTAAAAAATTAATTAAACTTGAAATCGAATTTATTTTTGTTAAATAAAAAATTTTCAAAAACCCAGCAAATGCAATGGAACCAAAAATTTTGTTATAGAAGTCTGATTGGGGTTACAGAACTGGTACCCTGAGAATCAAAATGTTAAATACGAATTGCTATGCAAAATCTATTCACTGCATAGTTGTACTTCTAAGTAATAAATTCAATTTCGACTACCACAAAATTAATACTAAAAAACCTGTATTACAAATTTTTATTAATGTAGTTCCTTATAGCTATGAATTCTTCTTTACAAGAAGATCTCATCAGTTAAAAGCTAAGTAATAAAACCAAATAATACAAACTATCATTTATTAAATCGTCTTACTTCTTCTTGGCAACAACAACTTTAGGTTTTTGTGCCTTAAGAACATTAACAACAATCTTTTGTTCTTCAATGAGGAAAGCACGTACAATCTTTTCCTTTACACAACGGTGGCACAAAACACCTCCATATGCACGCTTGACCATCTTCTTCCTTTTGCACATTCGAGATTTTTCAAATGAACGAGCTGGAACAATTCCCCTTAACTTTTCTTTACATTGTCCACACTTTGGGACTGTCTTATTTTTCTTTACATATTGGTAAACAAGACGTCCGCCAGGCGTACGAACACTGCAAAAACAATACTGTCAACCGCCATTTCAAAATAAATATTCAAATTTGTTATTTAAGCTAATTTTCAGATATAAAACGAACGATAAAGGATTGTCGTCATAAGTATTCAGGACTCTAGCCTTGTTTTCATCATGAAAAGCGTACACGTTAATGTATTATAACCTCAAAATTTATGCACGTTTAATTATAGTTGAAACAAACAACAATTAGCAAAATATTAACAAACTACTTACATCCTCCTCTTATTAGATTTGGTATTGTACGACAGGCGTCTTCTGTATACTAAGCGTTGCACCATTTTCGCTACAAAAAGGAAACTTATTAGTTATCTTGCAAGAAAAATAAAACCGAACAAATAAAGAATACACTTTCCAAAATCCAAAAAATTAATAATTTTTCAAAAAAGTGTTCACCTTAAATAGATGTTTGTAAATGTAAAAATTAACACATGTTCACTTACCTCTTTACGAAAAACCGAAAGAACTGTAAAAATTGACAGCGCTACAAATGACGTCCAGGGCCACAACAGGGTTACCAACTTTGCTTCCGCCATCGCGACACCTACACACAGATTTAAAAAGTTATTGTGATGTGATGAAAGAAATGGTATCCACTTTTGAGACTTTTGAACAGCAATATTCGGTTTTAACAGCTGATATCACATCGCAAATTAGTCAGCTTAGTAATTCGGGAACAAGTAAGTTGCAATTACATCAAATTTGCTATAAAAAATAGAAACTATGGTTGTTTTCATGTGTACAACTTTTTGTAGAAGATCGGCGGCAATTGATTTCAAATATCGAAAAAAATGTTAAAGAGGCGCAAGAATTGGTGAGATTAAACTTTTGCTTTAGTTTTGTTTTATTCATTTCTTAAATTTTCAGTTGGAACAAATGGAATTGGAAGTTCGCGAAGTGGAAGTGTCAAAACGACAAAGGTGCGGAACCAAGCTAGATTGCTATCGAGCCGAATTAAAGCGTCTCATACGCGAATACATTAAATCTCGCGCTGTAAAGCAGGGGGCGCTGGGTTACGACTCCGGCGGAGATTTTGAAGATGTTCGAATTGATGAAAGCCAAAAGCAGAGGCTATTGGATAATTCTGAAAGGATAGAAAGAACAGGTGCAAGATTGCAGGAAGGTTATCGCGTTGTTATTGAATCGCAAGAAGTAGGTAATCAAATTTTACAAAATTTAAATGACCAGAGGGAAACGATACAAAGGTCTCGGGGAAGGGTAAATATTAATTCAAATTTGAAACTAATTTCGTTATACACATTCAATTCTTTTAGTTACGTGAAACAAATGAAGATTTGGGTCGATCTTCACGAATAATGAACTCTATGATAATGCGTTCCATCCAACACAGAATTGTGTTTTTTATTGTAGGAGCTTGTTTTATCGTTGCCATTTGCTTAGGTATATATATAGGTTTTAATAAATAACTGCATAAAATGAAGTAAATAATTTTAAATATTTTTGATTTGTGCAAATAATATTGCGTAATAATTTGTTACATTTTATGTATTGTATATTACAAATAAGATAGAATTTATAGTATTTATTGATTATTTAAAGAAAATAATGTAGTACTCCGATTATTAAATTTAAAACTCGTATTAAACTTTTCAATATGCCTATTCATGTCGTAGTCAATTTTTATTCTGAACAAATGAAACTTATAATTTTATTGCAATATGACTGTAGGAAAACAATTGGTTGAAAATTATGGAAATTTGAAAGGCGCTGAATTTATTTTGAAAAATGAATCTTAAAACTTAATGACTATAATTTTCATGTTCATAATAATCCCCATGCTAGCGGACTTCTGGCCTAAACATGACCAAGATCAGTAGGATGGGGAGCAGCTGTATCGGAGGCAGTACAATGGGCCTGGTTGAGCAGCTTAGATGTGCATGAAAATTCTTCCTTGCCCTCCCATCTAAAATCCAGAATACTTCTGGGATTCTATTCTCATTCCTTTCTGGGTTGCAGAGCTGCACATACTTTCTAAAATTATCTTAAGTCTGCAAATTTTACCTTAGGTATTCTAGTGCGAAATCGCTCGTCTGAAGCAGAAGAAGAAATGTTGACAGAAAGCACGTAGTTTCAGTGGCAGATTTAGATAATTACCATAAAAATAATAAATAGTAATAACAAAAATAAATTTATCTTTTGGTTTTTAATAAATTTTCGAGTTTTAGTTGATGTTTTTTGAGATTCAAAGGGAACGATAACTTTCCCTAGATCCGTCAAATATCAATTAACAAATCTGAATTATAATTAACGATTGCTGAATATCTATTGACAAATCTGAATTACAATTGAAGATTTCTGATTGACTCAAATATTACAAGCAGCAATCTAGTGATCTAAAAATTTGGCTTGGGGATGTACATAATTCTATTATATGGGGCTGAAGGTATTTCAGGTATCTCTTGATCTATACAATTTGAAAATTTAACTTTTTAACTGATGGTTTATGACTTATACTGGGGTCATGCCCTATTATTCCATATCGTAGAGAGAGAGAGCTGTTAAAGTACTTCAGTGCCGCTCGTTACCGGCAGTAAAGTAAACAAAATAACAAAGTCAGATTTCCTTAGACGTGGATAAGAACACGTAGGTACTTTTTTAAGTTTTGTACTAACCTAATGTTTACACAATGCATTTATCTGATTTAAATGATTTGAAAAACATACGTTTTTAAAACACAGATTTTCAAGTATATCCCTTGGGGTGCAATCGTCTTCTTCTTTAACTTTCTTAAGATCAATGATCTGTTTTTTTCGAAGCTCATTTGTTTTCTTGAGAGATAGATTATCAGCTATCTCTCCATCTTTTTGGTGGCTTTCCCCGTGGGCGACGTCTTCTTAGTTTTCCTTCGAGAGCGATGCCTGGTAGTCTGTTCTTGTCCATTCGTTTAGCATGATCGTGCCAGTATTGTCTACGCTGTCTTCCCTATCTGACGACATCTTCCACTCCACACATCTCTCTTATGTCAGTATTTCGCACTCCGTCCCTACGAGACTTGCCCACCATCGATCTTAACGTTTTCATCTCGGTTATTCGTAACATACTCTTTGTTTTAGTTGTGTCCGCTCTATACTCTATTCCATACGTCATTATAGGTCGCACGCATGTCTTGTATAGTTAAGTCTTACTTCTATCATCCCCATATATTTGTTGTTCCACACCACGTCTCTTAAACAACCAGATATCACTGCAGCTTTATTCACCTGACTTGTTGTTTCTGTTATCGGATTCTGCTAGAGATGCCCACACCAAGATATTTAAAATGCATAACTCAAAAATCGTGTTGACAACATCACTCTACCCACTAACGAGCTGTTCTCATTTTTTCTGACTCCCTGTTGCCCTGATGAAGTATTACTTACAATACGTAAACACTGTAAGAAAAATTCCTCTGGCTCGGACGACGTTTCTGGTCGCGTACTACGTCACATTGCAGATATAATATGCACCCCATTATGCCATATCATTAATGCATCATTCTTAGAGGGCTGCTTTTCTGAGGCATTAAAAATATCGAAAATTCATCCAATTTATAAGAAGAAGGGAGACAGACACTGCGTTGATAATTACCGCCCAATTGCCTTATAATCGCAGTTTCCTAAGGTAATCGAAAAAATTTTCTACAACAAACTTCTTAACTACATTGAGACCCGGAATCTACTCAGCGATTGCCAGTTTGGATTCAGGAGGGGTAGGTCAACGAGCGACGCTATTCTACGTGCCGTTGATTTTGTTCAAGCAAGCCTGGATAGAGGACAACGAGTTCTGGGCGTATTCTTTGATCTATCAAAGGCATTTGATTCAATAGATCACGATATTCTGCTCCAAAAAATCGAGAGATTGGGAATTCGAGGTCCAGCCAAGAGATGGATTCAGAGCTATCTCGCCAGGCGAAAACAGTATGTCAGGATCAACAAATCGACATCCACATATTTAAATTCCATATTAGGTGTCCCATAAGGTTCAACATTGGGTCCATTGCTTTTTCTGTTGTTCGTGAACGATCTGATACAGTATTTGCTCGGGGGGAATTGAGAATCCAATTTTCAGACGACTTCAATGCACTGTGTGTTTCGGGTGATGAAGATGCATTGTATCACAATTGCATGCAAGTTATCCGAAGCATGCTCGATTGGTGTACAAGAAACAGTCTGACGCTGAACCTGAACGGAAATTGTTGCATGCGTCCAATTGACGCGCGCCCAAATTTCTGCGTCCAATTGTCGCATGCGTCCAATTGTTACATGCGTCCAATTGTCGCGCGTCCAAATTCCCGCGTCGTTTTGACGTGGAAATAGAAAAGAGCTAAGACTGTCGCCCTGCCTGATTCCGCTTGGTGTAGGTATATCGTTGGTTGTTTTGTTAATAACTCGTACTTTGGTAGTGTTGCCATTATATATTATGTCTTGACGATTACGGAGGGGACTTTTTTTTGTATAGTTTGCGTACCACGTCTTCCAATTGAACCCTGTCAAAAGCTCCCGTCAAATCAGTAAAACAAATGTAATATGCGTTTGCTTTTTTATTCGTATTTTTTTTCCTTTAACTGTCGGATGGTGAATATTGCATCAGAGTTGATCTGTTTCGTCGAAACTCTTGTTGCTCCTTTCTATTTTGGATAGTATATAAGATTGCCCAGGTGGAAATATTTTTTTGAAAACTCTGAATTAGACTTTTGCAAAATTTGTAAGACTTCTGCAGACTTTGTATTACTTTTTCAGAGAAATATTTCTACCAGGGTGGAGTTTCACTCTTATCATGCTTGTAAGGAACTTGAGTGTTGAGCATAGAAGGCAGGACCGTAGCCAGGGGGGGGCACATGCCCCCAGGTGTTAAAAAGCAACATTTTTTGTAATAACAAAAATCCTCGGAAGGGGATCACCCGAAAATGTTACTTTTTACAAAAGACTTTTTATGAGTGCCCCCCGAAATGAAATCCTGGCTACGGGCGTGATAAAAGAGTAATCCCCCTAAAATTTTCAGCGTTGGTTTTTGCCCCTTCTTGAAAATTGGTATGGTAAAATGCATTTACTTTGGTATGGTTTTGCGATTGATAAACAATAAGGCTAATGCTTCAGCTAGCCTGGTTCCACCATATTTTAAAAGTTCTTTTGGAATGTTATCCACGCCCAGAACTTTACTGTTTTTTAATCTTCTTATTTCTTCAAGAACCTCTTTGCATCCTCTTTGTTTTCGGCGATGAAGTTTTCTATAATTATATTATGTACAATCGTCGTCGCTTTCTTCGAAATATTTTTGCTAGTTTGAAGAAGAAATCATTAGAACATTAGTTTCCTCAATTCAAGAAAATATTAATAAAAAGTTGTCGATTTACGACATTAACCACCAGTTTATAAATAGAAAATTTTGCAAAAAAAACTGCGATGGCCGGGAATCGAACCCGGATCAACTGCTTGGAAGGCAACTATGCTGACCATTACACCACCATCGCACTTGAAGGTTAACTTGTTTCTTTGTGAAGTTATTGGAAGTTTAGAAAATAAAAAAAACTATTAAAATTGCAATATTTGAAAGAAATAAACAATTACTTTTTACAATAAAATAATTTAAAAGTTGTATATAACTAACATAAACAAACAGATATCTATTATTCCTCTTAAAAATTGATTACCATTGATAAATAAATCAAACACTACCAGATGGCGCCGGAAGTATTTTAAAGTTTTAGTCATTAACATTTTGTTCTGTGTGTGTTTCGAGTGGTAAGTAGCCAGTGGCTTGTGTTTTTATAAATTTTGTGCAGTGGATGTTAAATTAGTGGTTTAAAATGGCCGATTTATTGGAATCGGGGATGAAAAGCGACGATCTACCCAAGTTGTCATCAGCTTCGAGCTACGTACAACCATGTAAGTAATAAATAAACTGCTCTTTATGTTAGGTTAAGTGGCCTTTATTATTGGAATGCGTCATAGAATCTCGAATTGGAATAATGAATGGTTCTAAATAAATAATTCTCTTCACTTTTTGTTTCCCCGATATTTCAAAATGTTCTAATTTGGGGCAGACACAAAATATTACATGGTTTTCTATTGTGGTTTTCGGTGTCTTGTGTACGCAATGTAATGAAATTTGAAATGTATTTGACATGTAATAAATCAAAAATCATGTAATTTTTGTTTTGTAGTTGATTAGTAAATTTCTTACAATTATCCATCTGTTAAAAACAAAAATATAACTGGTATCTTGACAAGTATTCCTCCTGAGAGGGGGCAAGGTCGTACAAGTAGTCTCGATAGATGTTATTCGCGTTCTGGACCCAACACTTCTTTTGATCGTTTTTACACTTCAATTTTTAAAATTTTCTGATGAAATCGCTATAGAGGAGCCTTTCGGTGCTTCTTTAAAATAATAATTAAATGATTTGGCCCCATGAAAATTGAATACATTAATTATTAAGAAATGAAACTTGCATTTACGATCAAGCTAAGATACTTTCATCTCCTTATACGAATAACCTGATGACCGATTAATGGTAGACATAAATGTATTCTCGTTTTAGTTACATTTATTTGATTCTCGATTGAAGAAAGAAATTTTTATATTTAAAATTATCTTAAATTAACTGCTAAACGGGTTTGCTATTTTTTTATAGACAACGTTAGATACATCTTCCAGCTCTCAAAATGTTATTCTTGACCCCTTGTGGGTTTAGGCGCTAGTCTTGGCGCCAGCAGTGGGTCTGTATTTTTCAGGAAGTTGCTAGAATACTTGCCACCACGTGACCGTCAGATTTAGATTTTTTTCAATATAAATTTCGTTATATAATATTTTATTGGATGATACTTTCTGGTACAACAGGTGAATAATTATATTTAAATGGTTATTTAAAAATGCACTATTCAGAATAATTATAATGACGGTTAATAGTTTCTTAAAATTAGCAATAACGTAATACATAATCGTTTTTTTATCTTTTTTTTTACACTAAGTACCTACGAACTAACCAACGCAGCGTTGTGGTTTTACCACGCATTCAACTCGTTCATAAGTTTTATCATAAAAAGTACTAAACCATTGAGTATACTACATTGTTATTACAATTTTATTGTATTACATAAACACGACAAGTGCTACAACAATAATTGAGAGAAGAAAAATTACTTGCAGCGCTGGAATTTGAGAGCAGTTTAATTTTATTGCACATTTGAAAAGATCTATCTAATCAACTAATCACTTGAGGTCGCAAAGCATTTATTACTCATTATTCATACATATTATGTACAGTTACTCCATGGCCCAATCGAATTTTCTTTGCCATGTAACAGTGACATAAACACAAAAATTGCGGGCACAACTTATTTTCAGGTAAACGAATTCGTCTTATTTAAATTAGAAGAAATTTCTTTGAACAGGGTTCTCACTTGTATGGAAAACCTGGATAAATCAGGGAATTTAAAACTAGTCTGGGAAAGTCAGGGAATTTGAAAGTTTTAAGGGAAAACAAAAATTCTGTCAAGAAAATGTTTTCAACAATACAATGAACTTTTCTCGACCCTGTAGCTTATAATTAAACTGGATGTTGGAATATAGTGGGTTTTTTGGGTCCTACTCAAATAAAACAACTCTATTAATATATTTACTAACCGGTTTAAACCCTTATTACATTGGTCCTCATCAGGGTTTAAAAAAAGTCTCCTTTTTTTTAGTTCTCAACAGAGTCTAAAAGAAAAGGAGACTTTTTTGACCAATGTGATAAGGGTTGAAACCAGTTAGTAAATATATTAATAGAGTAGTTTTATTTGAGTACGACCCAAAAGACCCACTATATTCAAACATTCAGTTTAATCAAATGTTTTCAAATAAAATATTTTTAAATTTAATTTGAAATAGTTTTTTTTTAATTTTCAAATTTTTAATAAATTATATTGTGCACTGAGCTGATAACAAAAGACCGATGTGAAAAATCTTTGTCTAAAATTTGTCCTTGGGTGAATTTTAGTTGATGTTTAACGACAGGATTACTGTAGCCAGGGCCGCGTTAAGGCATGTGAGTACCCTAGGCATATTCTTTTTTGCCGCCCCTTTAAAATTAAAATTTGAACTTATTATAACAGCATAATATTTATTAGCAAAATAACAAATTTATTTACTTAAACAGTAGACCGTTGTTTGTTCTTCGTTTATTTTTATTCTTTACTCTCTTGCACTTAAAAATTGTTTATGTTTCTACATAATGTAATATGATTTTTAAATAAGTACAATTTACAATCAAGTTTCTATTTATGTTACATTTTTTATTAGAATTAATTAGTATTTCTGCCGCCCCCTAAAAGACTGCCGCCCTAGGCAGCTGCCTTTCTTGCCTAATGGATAAATCGGCCCTGACTGTAGCCATAAAAATTTAATAATATTTTACCCAAAAAATATTGTTTTAAATTTTATTCTTTAAAATGCCAACCAACATTACGAATAATTACTTTTTTATCTGATCCATCGCCGCCGTGAAGTAATCGTGGCCATCAGTGGGATAACGCACAGAAAATATTATGTACGAAATTTGCAAAAACCTACAAAAATTAGGTGTAAGTGGATTGTAATCATTTTTTAAATTTTGCTTTGCCCCCGAAGAATATTCTATATTATGGTCTCTTACGATATCTTATCAATGAGTAACGTGGGGCTACTGCAAAATCAGAATCCCAGCTAAACACATACCTGCAAACAGGGATTGGGACAACTCGCCGCCGCCCAACTCGTCGCCGGCCAACTGTTGGCGGCCGATTTCGCCACCATCAATAAAAATGGCTTTTGCATTTTTAATATTTTACTAATAAAAATAATATACTACTATACATTATAACAAATTATTACGTGTATACTTGCCGGGTTAAAAGGGGTTTTTGCTTTAAAATACTACATTAGTTACCTTAAATTTAAGTAGGGCTCAATTAAATAAAAAAAAATAAATAAAAATAAACGAGTTTCACCTTTTTCGAGTTCCACCTTTGGCGAGTTCTTTCGGTCTTCAGGAATATTTATAATTAATTTAGGCCCAGTTGCACCAAGCTCAGGTAAAAGTTGCACCTGGTTCAACTCAGTTTTGATCTAATCAGAGTGCTTGAATTAAAAGTTAAACCTGGTTTAACTTTGAACCAAGGTTAAACTACTGTTGTACAACTGACCCTTAGACTTTGTCAAAACGGCTCGGAGCGCAGGGTAACACAGAGTCAAATTTGACAAAGACAACCATGGCAATACACGGATTCACCGTAAAAAACACATTGTCATATGTTTGTTTAAAGGTTAATAATTTAGGAGAGACATCTGGCGAGAACATCGGCCGGCGGCGAGTTGGCCCGGCGGAGAGACGGCTCGCGGCGAGTTGTCCTAGACCCCCGATGCAAACAGGTGACGATTTTATCGTACTACCGACGGTTTCGAGATTATTCCGAAAAGATTTCTCTTCATCGGGTATGTTTTTGGCTGGGGTTGTGATTTTGCAGTAACCCCACGTGCTACTTATTGCTAGCATATTGTGAGAGAAGTATCTATCTTCACGACAGATCTCTACGACTGAAAATCCACTTACACCTACTTTTTGTAGGTTTTACATTTTTAGATAAATTTTTCATTCAGAATCATATCAATAACATAATGCACAATTTGTATTATATTGACAGTGGGTTGCGGAACTCTGTATAATTTTTTTTTCTTTAAAAAATAATAAACGGATTAAACGTATACTTACTTATCTATATTATCTTATATATTATGTTTAATATTTATGATACTTTATCTAATTGTCGATGTTCCTTTCAATTATAACTCTTTGATTAACCGATGGGTTAGTCGATTAAATAATACGTGAAACTTTTCCGATAAAATTTTTCTTTTGTGAAAAATGCACGTATGTACGTCAGATACTTTTTCCACATGCCCGAACATTTATTAAGAAACACCGATTTTTAATCTAGTGAATTTTTATCAAAATAAGGAAAAATTTATAAGAAGTTGTTTAAATAAGGAAATTTCTGTAGATGTTGCTCGTCGATTTCACTTTTTCTCATTATTTAAATCGTTTCTCAAAGAAAACGATTTTATATTATTTTCAAAAACTCCATATATATTTTAAACGAATTAATGTTTCTAAAATTTTTTCCCATGATGTGCAGATGATTTGGGAGGTTGAAAATTTCTCATTCAAATAATATTTCAATGTGTATAATTCGACGTCACTAATAAGCAAATTTAAGTGGTTACAAGTTATTAGTACTATATAGCTCAAATATTGCTAATTTATATAATAAGGTGTAGCAGTTAATTAATAATTGGAATGACCAATTATTTTTATGTATGCCTAATTTATAATACCGTATCCGATTTAATCGCTTTTGGATGCATTTTTTTGTACATAAATTGTGTACTTTTTAATTAATTTTTAATTAATTTATGGTGGGGACATAACTTATGTTCAACTTGAATATTTTTTCATAGCTTCTAATATTCCTAACTCCTTATCTCCATGTATCGAAGATCGTATTTGAGTTATTTTGAAATTCAACGGTGAAAATTAAGTATTTATTCCGTTAAATTAAACGAAGTACTAAAAAAACTGCAATTACTGATTTTGGTTTCGGTTTCAGATACCATCTTCCAAAACCATGTAATACTTTTTTTTTAACTTGAATAGTCGATGATTCAGCCGAATTTCAACTTGTCTTAATCATAAAAGATCACAATAAAATTTATACAACGTAAGTTGTACCAACTATAAAAAAGATAAAAATTATGTCTGGAGCGTGGAGCCGTAAGGCGTCAAAAATATAATTAATGTAACACCTTACAGAAGATGGTTTCACCTCACCTACATGGGTGCTCTTATAGTCCGTGCCAACGTATACCGTACATCTTCTCTTGGTATTTATTCCATTGTGCTTTTTTGAATTTTTTAGTTGTGCTGAGAGCTTATTTGATATTTAATTCTTGAATTTAAAAAAATGTTACTAATTTTTATCTCAATATCTGGAATGTAATCCTTTTTATACCATGGAACCGACTATAAGCAACGACGACTTTTTTTTACTGCCTCTTTCAGGTTTTAGTTTGATGGTTGAATAAAGATGGACCAGCTAGTATTGTGAATCTCAATTTTTAAGAAGCGGTTTACAAACGCTGAAAAATGATTTATTAGATTGTGTTTTGAACTATACCTCCAAGGCGAATGATGTTATTGTCCTAGGCCTATTTATCATATATTTTAATTAAAGTTAAAAATTAACCGACCACAATTTCTGTAGCCACAAAAGCATTAAACTGTCTGACTTGAATATTAACTTTTTATAATCTTCTAATTAATGTGACATTCTAAGAACTTTTTTTAATTTGTAATGATTTTAAAATTTTTCTGTACCACTGTGCTGCCGGCCACTCACATTTTTTGCAAAATTATTTTATTATGAATACATGCTACCTAAGTACCTATTTATGATTTCTTACAAATTCGTTGATTAGTTTGTATAGTTGGGTGATTAAAATGGTGACGTTTAATTGCTGACTAAACAGGCCGATAAGTAAGTATTGCAATCAAGTCTAATGACTATTTGGGTTTCAGTGCTGAACAATTAATTGCAGTTATTAAAAATTGCACCGGTATAACGTAATCGCATTTATTAATTAGCTTTTGTTTCTATTTCCATAATAAGTGCCTACCTAATTTTTTTCATGCATGAGTTACTTTTAAGTGGTTGTGTTTTGGTCATTAACAACAAATTAGTGTAAAAATTGGTTTTCTACTCGATGAAGATTAATAAATAAAACTTCTTAGCCTTATGAAAAAAAAAGTGGTAAATCATCTCACACCCGATTAATAAGCTTTGTCAGCTATAAAAGTTGAAAATTTATATTCTTTTGTGTATTTTGATAGTTACGTTCATTTTTTTGACACCTAAAATGTAAAAAAGGCGCTTAATCTTCGGCTACAGGCGCCATTGTTACGTTCTTGAATAATAATTCTTCGAACTTGTTATTAGTTGACCTACCTTGAACTTTTGATTTAAGATTAGATCAGATCATAGTCATGTCTAATTGCTTCGGGTTTTAGAGGCGCGAAATTTAGGGTTCTTGTCCTTATTACATAGAAGATGTAATCGATAAGCTGTTAGTTTACATCCTCGACAGCTCTCAAGCGTAGGAATAGACACACTTGTTTGATTATTATGTATACTTCTTTATAAACTTTTCATAATTCCCATACTGTTTTCATCCAAACGTGTTTTCTATTTTTATTCAATCTATTTTTGAATTATCTACACAAATAACTTCAGAATATAGTTCATTCTGCGTTAAAAATGGAAAAAAAATGTATGAATATACACTCCTTGTCGTGAAAAATTAACATCGCGTCACAACCATCGAAATTTAGCACCGATAACCGAAATGGAAATACATAATAATAAATTGTACAAAATTTAATGTGGCTGCTTAACCTAAACATTATTTTCAGCCATTTGAATTTATATTATCATTTTATGTTGTATGACAATTTCATGTTAGGGTCGAGGGGAGTCACAAGGCAAATTTTTGTACGTTAGATTTTTGAAAGATTTTCCGGATTTACTCCTGGATTGTCTTAAGATTTCCTTTCGAAAAAGTTGGAAAAGAAAAACAAAGGTCATCTATAGTATTTATATATCCTTGGATTTCCTAAAATTTGCTAGGATTTTCTGCACCTCAGATATCCTATTTTCTAAGTTTTCCTGAGATTTATTCAAATTTCCCTTCATTTGCACACCAGAGATTTTTTCAGCCATTCCTCTCTTGAGCAGGAAATTGTCATGACGTCAAATGGGACGTTTCTTCTTTGTGATGTATTGACAATTGACGATACATATCTCTTACTTACTATTGGCCAGAAAATACTTACCAATTGGTGGGAAAAATTAATTTGGACTGCAAATGAAATTTCTAAAATGTACAATTTTATAATTCTATTCATTTCTTGTGTTTTGGTAATTTACATCATCTTTATGACTAAATGGATGCTGCAGAGTGCGAGATCTAAAGAAACTTTCTTTTATAATCTAAATAAGGGAATCTTTTATAATATATTATGTAAAAGTGAATTTTTTTCGATTTCTTTTGATTTCGAAGTAAAACAACATATGTATTTTGTCAAACAAACGTCGAAATATTAACGAGAGTGATATCTGATAGATCTGTACAATGTTCTCATACATTTGAAATGTCAATCAATTAACTGTGATTATTAATTTTAGTTCGTAATTCTCTGCTGCATTTAGAAATTCATGTCAGTATAAAATGTTTAATATTACTAACTGTTTTGTTATTTTACAATTTTTTAGAAACCTTAAGGCGTAATGACACTTTAGAGTTTCAAGAAAATGCAAAAAAAATGTTTTGCATTAATTAATAGTTCAATATCTTAAAATTTATGTGTCAAAATTTCATATTGATATTCGGAATATTTTCGGAACTCAAGCATGTCAAGCGCAATAAGAAGTAGGCAATATATTACTAAATTTTATGATACTAGAGATACTATGTAAAACTTTAAAACGCTGTATCTCAAAACTACGTTTTCTAAACTGGCCGGCAGCACAATTTTAACAGATCTTAACCGATTTGCTTCAAATTTTAACTGTAGCTGTAAAATTATATTATCTATAGAAGTACGTAGGGATTTTACGTTACATTGTATACTTTTCTAGTTATAAACAATTCTTTATGTAATTTTTCAAGAAAAAACAGAAATTTGAAATCAATCGTACACAATTTCTACAAAAACCAATATTTTTTAATTCCGCTACGTACTTCTATTTTTTTCCGAGGTTTCCTTTGCTGCAATTTTACCCTGCCATTTTCGAAAAAAAAATTATAAAAAATTATACAATGTTCTTTAAAATATGTCTAATAAAGCCTTTTTAAAAAAATTTTTTATTGCATTTACTATAACGCCACAAAAAATTGTTAAAATTATGCTATTTTTGCGTCTCGAGAGTGTCATTACCCCTTAATTGCAAAACATTTTGATTTTATTTCTGAAGACAAACATATTGCTTGCTATATTGTATAAAGCTTCAATTCTGCCGACTTCATAAAACTTCGTACAACTAATTTAATTCCCAAAAATTATAGTAATTTCCGGTAATTCCAAATTAAGTCGAGCAATTCCTGATCTATGCAAGGGTGATCTGCCATTGATTCCATGTAAATTCAAGTAATTCCTAAGAGTATTATACTAGGGAAAAAATTGTGTTTAGGTACACTATCCACCTTCACCTTTAATTTGGAATTTATGTGCCACTTCGGACTTAAATTAATTTTTCTCGCATTTCCCAGCTCCCACCTCACGGAGAATATGATAATTGTTTTCCGGATTTTAAAAATTTGCTAATGAAATTATGGTAATTGAAGGCGTAAATTACAAATGTAGATATTTTAAATTTATGAATCATCTAAAATTTTGGGTGAAAATGACCCAAAAACCGAAAAAATTCAACGGCTACTGATTTAAGATTACAAGAAAATAAAACAAGTCGGGGGGAATTAGTTTCTGGTCTCACTTCTTTAGTTAAAACATCCCTGAACGCCGCCTGAATTCGAAAAACGCAGATCGCTAAGCCCAGGCTCTTTTTGAAACATATTGCTACACCTATTTATAAGTGGGCATTTCTTATGTGAAAAATCGAAACTTTAATATCGATTATTTTGTAAATTAATCAATATTAGAAGTTTCTTCATAGTTTAATCGCTCCGTTTATCAGAAGCCATTAAATTTTTTACAATATATTATTGCAATGTCCCGAAGCCTTTTAATTTTATGAAATTTTAAAGAAACATTTATTTGCTTTCGGGCCCACCCATTTTTATGAACATGAGACCCTTGCCTTTATAAACTTTAATACTCCAATTTTCAAATCAATCTCCAATTATCACACTAACGCTTCCTAATTTCGTATTTAAAACCTTCCAAATCATTTCAAAATCGTCTTAATCCAGACAAATGTCATCCAAATCAGCAATAAAAAATTACTCGCAGTAAATATCAACTTTTATTGCATAAATAACTCATTTAATTAATAAAATTCTACGGAAACTTCCGCAAACGCGTCCGTTCACTTTAAGGGACCTGGCAAAAGCCAAGTTATCATAAAACTTTCGTGCCAACATAAAAATTTTGGCGCGAACAATTATTCAAAATATTTATAACAAAATTAAATTTAAATTCACAAAATTAAAAATTGACAGCAAAATAAAATTTCAAATTTCAAAATTTATAAATGATTTTGGAACACGACAATATGTATTAAATTTTTTTAAATAAAAAAGTAAAAGTTAACGTACTTGCACCTCCCCCCCCCTTTTTATTTTAATTGAAGATACTTTTAAACGGCACTACCAAACGAAACACTAGGAAGTCAGGACCTCTATAACTTATTCTGCAGCTGACCTAAACAGAAAAACTTAAAGAAAGCAACTGATGAAATATTAAATCAAAATGAAATATTATCATAATATTTTTGATTATAATTTCATTTGTTAATAACTATATCTACATTATAGAAATATTAAATCGTTATTAAATTTTACCAACTCGATATAATGTTTTTATGCTTCTGATGGTGTAACTTACTACTTTAGTCTTTCAGTTCATAGTGTAAAGTAGACGGTTATATGCCAAGATAATAATTTTCTTTTGAGTTTCTGTGGGGCATTAAAACAATCTACGAGACCCCACTGAATAAAAGTGATCCCGGCTGATTGGTTTGTACGAGGAATATATACCACATACAAAGTCCAAGTTTGGGTAAAAGTTGTTTCAGAATCCGGTGCGGACTGGTCATAAAGGTTACCGAACAAAGTCAAAGGATAATAAAATTAATAATATATAAAATATTAAAATTACTACGAAAGTAGTAATATAAGGAAATAACAAATGATATTACTTCAATCAAATTGGATTGCCCCAATAATGGGGCTTCGACCGGTCGTCCAAGAGCCCTGTTCAAAATGTCCTAATCCGTCTCTATTGACAACACTCAAAAAATCTTAGTCCATTGCTACGCCATTTGTCAATATTATTGTTAATTTATTGTATGCGTTAGCATTATTTTTCAATAATTTTGCATTCAAATTATTCTGACATTTGAATTACAAGTTAATAAATAGTTTTATGTATCTACCAAGTGATATCTCCAAAGTAATAAAAAAAAGATAAATTTTAAAAATGTTTACTATGTTTCCATTATTTATTGTATAAGAGTAATATGTAAGTAATAAAAAAGTTCGTACAATTTGTGTTAGTAAACTTGGTAAATTTAAAAATCAACATTTTATTATATCTATCAATTTTGTTTTTTGCATTAACACTAATCGGAGGTTGAGTTATTAAATTTAATGTTATAATTAGGGAGTATTAAAATTAACGGAACTAATTGAGATTTACAGTGTTGTCGCCTTAAAGTTAAAAAAATAATTCACCAGGAGCAGAGACATGCATATTAAGTTATTAAAAAAGTCGTATAATTTAATTTGTAAATATCCAATTATGTAATTTTCTTAATGTGCGGAAGTCTTCCGCATCTTTAATTTAGAAAATTAACCAGGATTTTTAAAATAACCACGTAGTTTATTACAACTTCACAATAATTGCAATAACTTTAAAGCAGTATATCAATGTGTCGTCAACACGTCATAATTATTTGATATGGAAATATAACAAATTATTTAAATATACACCAATTTTATTGTTTACATAAAAATTGTGGATACGAACTTTATACATATTATGATGTACAATTTATCTTGTTTTTAAATGTAAATGTCTAATAAAATGGCTATAAAGTTATAATCTCCATGTGATAAAAATACAGCTGGCGCCGTCCATGTGAAAAAATTATTTGAAAAGCCTATTTCTTTTTAATTTATTTCCTACAAAAATCATATAAATTTTTCAAGAGTATGCTTTCGTTTGAAATCAAATAAAATTTCGATGCAGAAATGATCAGTGGCACTCATCCCATAACACCTGGATTGGTGAAAGAAAACGTGAATCGGCCAACCACACTTCCAGCATATCCTCGATCATCCCGTGTGATTATGATGACACTATCGCAGATTGGTATGCAAGAAGGAAATAGCTTCTCTATTAACAGCATATTTTGTTTACATTTATTTTTTTGTTCTTCGATTATTCTGTTAATAAGAAAACTCCCATGTATTTCCGAGGTATAATTTGCAATGTCAATGTAACTTTTAATTCTACGTATTAGGATGGTAGTGAAACAGTGAATTTTGAAAATATTGCATATTTAATGATAGATAAATAACAAAATTATAATTATATCCTGCTGTTTAAATGTTGTTTTAGTCATTTAAGTGTGCACCCACCTACCATTTGACCGTTATAAGAATGGTGATTAGTAACTCGTTCTTGCTAATTACTCACTAACTTTGTGTTGTATAATTTTTTACTTGTGCCTTTTGGTTGCTACTATTTCGTTACGATCGAGGTCGATTATTATAACTAAGTAACCAGAAGTGACTGATATGTAGAACATAATCGTTAATAAAAATATAAAGCTATATAACTTTTTTCATATCAAGCTGAGAATCGTGACTGTAAAATTAGATTATAAATTGCCGATTGTCTAACAAAATGCTGTAAGGTTTCTATTGTGGTGGAAGTTTTGTTGTGCTAATTAATATTGAAGGTAATTTTCTTGAACCGTTGCGAAAATGCAATTGTTCAAGAAATTGCAATTCTCGAGCATTCAGGAAGGAGACCGACCTCACAAGGCTGATTTGAAAATCTCCGATATGATTTTCTATTAATTTTTGAATTGTAATGAAGATAAATTGATATTTAAAGCGACACGGGGTTATAGGTCAATTATTTTATTCTATTTTTTGTAACTTCTAACGGGGTCAGCGGTCATCACGCAATTTTTCTATTTTAGTTTTCGAACTTTTTATTATTATTTCTGCGATAACTCGGCAAGCATGCTCAAGGCAATTGAATTTTTATTATTATTATTTTGTAAAATTGCGAAACAGTAAATTAGATTAAAAGGAAGCACCCATTATTCACGTTTTGCAATTGTTTTGTAACCCATAATAACGCTTCTTACGCCCCTTCCTTATCACATTTTAAAACGATTAATTCTGGATCAATTTTTTTACCACGATTAAATCTTGCTCAAAATTTTTGAATTATGACTTCCAGATTTCGATCGTAACATTTAATTATACACCAAAACCAACACTGATTTATTCTCATGCATTCTGTTGGGGTGTACATAATCCAATATGGTGTTAACCAACTAAAATTACACTTATTTAATTTTCACATTAGGAAGATTTTAGTATATTTACTAATTAAGTTTTGGAACTGCTTGTTCCAATATTTGTCGAGTTATGTGTCACCTGCTAATCAAACACGTCAAGTGCAGGCGAGACTTTATTTTTTGTTATTTTTTCATCCACCTGCACCGATGGTGAAGCAAGTTTAAATATTAATTAGTTACAATATTAATTGCATCCATACGAGAAAATAGGTCTCGTCGTTTGTGTTGATAACTTGACGGTAATTTAATTGACGTTGTGCTTATAAAAGTTAAAGATGAAATAAAATTATAATTTATAACCGCATACGATGTTTGAATAAATAATCGCTTTGAATTACATTGATGACCATTTATATCGTTAAACTAACTAATAAGAAGACCTCATTGTTCTATCAGATAAACCAATTTATGCAGAAGTAGCATTGTTATGGTTAAATTGCTCTTTCCAAATGCAAAACTCGAGAAAATTACTTTGACGTATGAAGACCCGAATGCTTAATCTTGATTTTTTTAACTTCGTGGGGAGACATTCAAATTGTACATAATGAGGTATAGTTTTCAAACAACCCCATTTAAAAACTTGCTTTTTAAATATCACACAGGAAAAGGGTCATATTGCGCCGGATGTAAATAATCAAAGTGTCGCCTGCATTGGTTAAATAATTTAGGCAGGCTTCCATTCTATTAATCGTTTAAAGAAAATTACCTTTTAGTTTCAATTACGGCACTCATTTTCATTTAGAAATGGCGCCATATTTAAATTACAATTATGTATTATCATAGGAGATTTATATTTATGCATCTATTTGCCGAACACTTAAAATAAATGCATATAATAACGGCGGCTTCACAGTTTTGGAATCAGAACTAGCGCTGCCACCTCTCCGGGTTTGACTCGAAGTCTACGGGTTTGAATAGGGTATGTCCGGTTAATTTTTCGCGAGCCGAAAATTTTAAATATAATTTGAAACACATATGGAACGATAATAATTTTTTTAAATATAATAGCACAAAAATGAAAAGGGAACTCGGGTACATTTATCGAGAGCTACAAATAATCCTTCAAAGCGCCGCAAGTTGGCCACCCCTGTTCTATTGTTTAATTGTTCCATGTTCTATTTAATATTTATATTTAATAAATAATACCTTTTTTTTTGTTTTTTTACTATCTCGCAGGAAAAAGTAATAATCTCCGGGTTTGCTCTTTTTGACAGGTGGCAGCCCTAAACAGGGCCCAAGTGAAGTGAAATTTTACATCCCATGAAAATTATTTTTGCTATAATATATAATAGTGTATTGCAGACAAGACAGGTTTAAGGACTTCCTCTTTTCTTCACATTGATATTCAGAAACTGAGCAACAATCACATTACATCAACACCTGCATAGGCCATCGCAAAACTATGCGATAATTAGAGATCCGTGCGAGTAGTATTGACAAAAGTAATCTTAACGTTCGACGTACTCAGGGTCGGTCTGAATTAACGTTCGTGATTTGTAAAACTAATTCCGGGTTCCTTATAATGCGGTATGAATTAACCGCGTTATAGGAGGGTTGGCTGTAGAATTTATTTTTAATTTTTTAGTCTGTTTTAGTCTAACAGTCCATTGTCCAAAAATTATTGCACATACCTCGTACCTAGCTGGACTATGACTTGAGTAAATATGCAATTTGCGTGGTAATACAAAATTATTATTCTTTGTCGTACTACTTGTAGATTAATATCCAAGAGTAATAAATTATAAACAGTAAACAAAAATTTATTATTTTTTAAATAGCATTAGATAATTTTATAATTAAACATTATCAACCATCTATTTTTAATAATAAATCTATTTTAAGAAAAATTAAATAAATTTATTCAACAGTTTTTTTTATCGTAGTAATTGATGATCTTAATCCACTCGACACCATGAAAAATATTTTTCAATTTTTTCCATATTGTTTGCATAAAGAAGTAATATCTTTAAATATTTGCATGTTTTTCACTTTATCATCCCTTATAATGTACAAGTCATAATGCACCTATGTGCGTACAAACACATATTTATTGTAGATAAGTAAAAATTTGACGACTCCGCGTCACGGAATAAAAAAATAAAACACCCACCATATAAATAATTTGATTTTAATTTAATTTGAATAAATTGTTTAAAATTTGATCAATACGAACCATTTTGAGTTTTTTTATTTTAATTAACAGCATTTGAAATTTTTTAAATTACCAACTTCTTTGGTAAAATTTTATCACAAAATCTAAAGTATTTTGTTGATGATCGTCGGATTTAATTTAATTTTTGTGTTTTAATGATGAAATTAAATCAAGATTAAAAGGCTTCTTTTCTCTCTTTCGATACCTGTAGTATTTTTTACATCTCTCATTCAATATACCAAATTGGTGGGGTTTGTCGACCAACGGCTATACGGTGCCAGCGAGTCCGAAGCCCCGAGCAAAATTTAGTCAACTGGCCGTTGCTATAAAATTCTTTTTTCGGTGATTTATGTTTTAACTTTTTGTTTAATATCCCTCCAATTCTTATTAGAATTTGGATGACCAAAAAATGAGGTGTTAAATTTTTATTCTAATTGCTGATCATAAAATTGATTGAAAGTAATCAAATTTATTTCTCAGTTTTAATATTTAAAGTTTATGGATTCAAAACTTTCACATTTCCAAAAACGGAATTGGTTTATATAATTATACCATATATAACACATCATCCAATTCTAAAACTCAACCTACCAATTATGTATGTATGTAGCCGTTTCTAGTTTCTCTTTTATTTTCAATCAACATGCAACTTTTTTTGTATATGCAAATTGGATAAATTGCAACTTAAATTTGCAATAATTTGTAATATTAATTATCAAATGTATTGATTACACAATGAAATATTTCCAAATTAAACTTGCTGCTGTGAGTCATCAATTTTAAGGATCCGTGCCAGTTTTTTTTGCTTTCGATTTCGGTTCGCTAGTTGCTGTGGTCATATTTGGTATTTAAGTAATTCGTAATTATTATTATTATTTATATCATCTGTCTATAATCTTGTTGTATTATCATTATCGTAGTTTTTTTGTATTACAGTAGCTCTTTGAGGTCGATTTCTGCGGCCGGGGCGAGGGGGTGTTACAAAATATCGCAGAGATGAACTAGTTTAAATGGACCATTTAAATGTTTTTAACTTTTAGTAGATACTCACCACTTGAAGACGTTAGGTTTCTTTTAATATTACAGATGGCAGCATCATGTATTCTAGTTTCATTTGTTTTCTATTCGTTAATGTTCTATTTCTACATGCAGTATTTTAGTTTCTAATACTCTTTTGTTTTTTATTTTCAAAATTATATACAACATAATAAATATAGTAAATCTTGTAACACTTTTCAATAACAAAATGTCAAATTTGTTAACTAATTTTCTTACATTCTGAAAAGCGTGTCTTAATGACTTACAATTTTATTTTGGAAACACGTGCTCATCGTTTACGAACGACTAAATGAGTAGCAATTATCTGAAATGGGGGGTTGTAAAGTCAAAATTTTATCATAATTTAGTCTGTGTAGTTTTGAATGGCAGAATCAGTGTCATTATATGTTGGGTGAACCTGTAATTTAGAAAACTTTTTGTTACCTGATGTTAAATGTGTAATTATGAAAATGACATTGACGAATGAACATTTATCATAATCAAAATTGTATTTAATTCAATTTTTTGACATATGTGTCCATTTCAATTACGTCCACTATTTGATTCTAATTTTACTTTCATGTTTTGATTGCCCATTGTACTTTTGAGATGTTTTGAAGGTGTGTATGCTATGTGTAGGATGACAAAGGGACTTTTCCGGTTTTGCTGTTCATTTTTTGTAATTTTAAACGCACAGTTGGTAAAAAGTTGTGCACTACGTAAAGATTTCTCCCACGTGTGACGCTGATTGCTTGTAATTGCATGCCGAAATTAGTTTTAATTTGAACTAGAGGATTTTCGGCATAGAAAGCCACTGCTTTTAATTATGTAGTACAATACGCCAGTTATTTTTATATTAACACACAACTATTAAATTTTACAGGTTTCTATTAGTTATTTTGGCAGACTTCTTTTTGTTGAAAGATTTGTAGGTGTTTTAATATCCAAATAAAAAAATATCTCTTGCTGGAATTTTTACAAATCGTTTTTAGGATATTTATTGTTTTCAATGCCTTATAATATGTCGCATTTTTGAGAAAATTTATTTATTTTGACGCTTCTGTACATATTTCATCATTTGCACTTAGAAAAGTATTTGAAATATTTTTATTTTTTAGTTAATTTATTAATATTTCAGCTTAAAAACAACTCGATATGTGGGACAAACAGCGGTGCAGTGTTATTAATTGTGCCAGGGGCGTTATTTAAGGGATCCAGGGTGGGGCAATTAATTGCTAACTCGAAGTTTTTGGAAGCGATAGGATTATTTTCAAACTTACATGTTAGAATAATAACCAATCCTCGTAGCTGAGGATGTGAGCTTGAAATTTTCAAAAATTGCATAAATATATGGAAGTCATCAACCTCGAATTATCGATAAACATTGACTTTGTATCAAAGACAACATCTGACGAACAGTTCAGCATCCTTAAAACGAGAGGGTATATTATATGGAGGCAAGTTTTTAAAGCAACAGGTCAATTTTGCTGGCGGCAAGGTTGCTATGATCCCTGCTATCTTAACATGCTCTTCATGTGCTACCCATCTTCCACATACACGCACCTCATTTCTTTTAAAATTAGCTTCGTCATCTATCATTAATGGCTTAACTATATACTATTAACATATTATAAAAGTTAACCTATTATTATATTTATCTGCATTGAAAATTGTATTATTTTTAATAATTATCTTTAAACATTTTATTGAAAAGAACGCTTAACTCCTACAGCTATAATGCTTTTTTTGTTTCGATTGAGCATTTGATCGTAATTATGCAAAATATGGACTAAGAAAAAATCATAACTTCTTCGTCCATCTATCTACTAGGTGGGCCGCTCCTGTTTTCTAATCGTTTTCGCTCCGCATAAACCAGTATATGCGGCAGCGGTATCCGACTGTTACATTAACCCTGATGCTTTCATGATTCGGAAGTTAAAATATTTACAGGATTTCCTGGAGTTGACCATTCCATGTGCAATTTGTGTTGTAACAAATAATGTTAAATTTTCAAAGTAATGAATGAAAAATAGTAGGTTATGCAAATTCTTGCAAATAATATAATTGAATTGAGTCCTATAAGTACGACATTATTTATGAAGACGTGAATTATGAATTCACTTAAGAACTCGTTTTCATTTATGATTATCGCAATATTCAATTAACCATTTAAATTGCAAAACTCGTAATGGCTTTAGTATCTCAATTTAATTTTAAAAGTTTCCATTGTGGATGGCAGTTCAATCATCCGATGAACGTATACTCTCCCCAAAAACTAACCTGACGACTACCTTTAAAATGTAGGTTTGAAGGCGCCAAGTTTTTTTCTATTTAATTTAATGGTTCATCTATAAGTTATAATACACTCGATGTGTTACCATTCCACCACCAACTTTTTAATATTCCTAAACGTTTAATTGACCTAATTAAATATTTCAACCAGGATAAAAAAAGACTTATTTTTTATGGTCATAATAAATTTGTTTAACATTGTTGTTTAGCTGTTTACAAAAAAACGCAAAGGTGTTATAATATATTATTGTCTACTTTTTATATTTTCCATAAGCTTGTAAACTTTGTTTATATTAATTTATTATTTATTTAGGAAATGCTAGTTTGTAAGATTGTACTACACCCACAGCGACGCCTACCTTAATCAATTAATTTAACAAAATTGCTAATTTTTACATATTTATAGAAATTTCATGTCATTTAAATTATAAAAAGTTCCCGTTATGATTTTGTGTATAATTCTTCTTTTTTTTTGTTCTAGGTAAGTACCTACACGATTTTCTAGGAAGTTTTTAGCAAACACCAAAGGTAAGAAATGGCGGCGAAATAAATTCTCGCGAATAAAAATAAAAATGTTTTTTGTAATCGATTGTATTCAAAAAGTTTGATCCGTAAGATGCTGTCTTGTATACAATTGGAATAACAATTTCAGGCGCCTGAATATAGATACTCTCGAGTAGTCTTGACCATGCTGGTATGGCGGTCGCCTTTTATATGTTTTTTATGTTCGAATGTGTGATGGGTTCTTTCTTTTTGTTTTATTATACTTGTTAAATCTGAAAGGTGTGCAGATGAAAAATACTTTTGATTTTGTTTGTGTCGCTACTATCGAAATTTTTAATCTCGCTTTAAAAAAACGCAAGACCTTCGCTCGGACGCAATAAAAAGAGAGTTATCGATTTTCCAAAATAGGGGAAGAGCCCAATTTGTAATTATTACTCATTTCTTTCGTTAATTATCATCCATCTGATAATTCGAGTTCACCATCTGTTACTCGACCCTGTTAACTCTATAAGGTAAAAATCCAGTTTGTGTAGATTATGTTTTATAGTTGTAGATGAAATAAAAAAAATGTCCAAATTTTGTAACCCACAACGTTTTACAAGCTTCTGAACCGCCCAATCGAGACATATTACTAGCTAATAAAGTTGCACGCGTTACAAATTTCGTTAGCCCAAACAGTACCATGATCCGTAACGGGCAAACGTCTTGTACACGGGGTCACTTGCACAGTTTTCAAAAACAACCTTCAAATCTCAATTTTACTTTGTTCCATCGCATCTGCATACAAAATAGTTCTTGTTCGACTTATATTACAGGTTATTATGTTCTATTGTTAATTATTCCAGTGTGTATCAAATTTGTTCAGAGGTTTTATTATTTCAGTTGATATGTGCTTAAATGCCGATATGGTATATTGACACAATATCGATTGCAAAGGTTTCATAAAAATGAAAGGATCCTGTTACAATAAAATTCATTTATACCTCTTGGTTTACGGTCTTTCTTAAATTTGAAATACCGCTTTTGTTATGCAAAGCCTCTTACGAGCTTTGTTCATTGGTGTACTGGCTACAATGTGAAGGGGATTATAAATATTGTAATTTTGCGAAAAATCTTCAATAAAAATCTAAAAGTCGACTTGGCAAAAACTCTGCTTTACTCTTTCAATTCATGATGTCAAACTGACGGTTATCTACCACGATTAGAGTTTTTCTTTTGAACTCAATTTTTTAAGGATATTCCAAACTCCAAAGATAGCCCAAAGATTTTGGACATTAAAACTAGCCCGATTTTTCGCAACCTGACAAATAGGGCCATCCAATATCCACAAACCGTATTGTACGAAGATGAGATGCTTATTTGATTCCTAGTGTCTCTTAAGAATTTGCCGACATTCAGCCGCACTTGCTCATCTTCAAACACGTAGTTCATAGGTGTGTTTTTGATGGCGATATTTTTCGCAAACGCAGGCATAGAACCTGCACACAAACCTCTAGACTCTGTTTTGGGTAAATAAATTAAGTAAAACACGAATAATGTTTCACATACACGATAGTATTACATTATTGGGCATTTCTTTAAAGATAAAATACATATTTATCGAATATTGTTGCAGATTATTATAACTTTGTTATTATTTCCAATTCTTGTTTCAAATTCATTACACAATTTTAATTAAGTCTCAATTAAGAGAAAAGTCCTTGCATCATAAAGTTGTTAATATCGGAATTCTACCTATTGTTCTTATTAGTATGTGGGCTTTATTATCATTTATGAAATGTAAATCATATTTCTGTTACAAGTTCTTATTTACATTTTTCATATTATTAGTTGTACTACATACATTGAAATGATTTCCAAGGATTGGTTTATTGAATATTTATATTCGTTAATATTCTACAATGATCTTTAGTTTTCTTCCACCTTCCATCTCACACGGAATTCCTCAAATGGTCAACACTGGCGGCGAAATGCTTTTGATAGCCGAATTAATATGCAGTCCTGATTCAATAATTTGTAATTTCTCAAGGGTAGTTTAATATCTCAGGGTTATCAAACTCAATATTTCGCTTGCAGTTTCTTCGCTAGGTGATTTTTTATTAATAAATTAGCTTTTTATACAAAATATATTTATTAACAATAAAAGCAATTTGTTTTGATTTCAGTTAAAATATTGGCTTCGCTTTTTAGAAGCTCCATTCTACGAAACTTAATCCCAATCTTATGGGTTTTTTTGATTTATTCAAAACGTGCAAAATTAAATCTTCTTTTTAAATGGAATAATTAATATTCGTTTTGAGGTTTCTTTATATCGTAACTAATTAATTTTAGAATTACTAGGAAAAATATAAATTGCAGGTGTTAAATATATTGCTTATTAATGTAATTACAAATCAAGGTTGGAAGTCATAGGTTAAGTCATTAAATCCGGTTTTTTATCCATCTATAATATTCTTTTTGACAGTAATACTTGAAGGTGATACAATAAGGATTTGGATAAAAAATAACCATACTAAATTAGACATTTTGTTATAACTCAATATAAAAAAGTAAATTTATTACAAGTTCTTTGAGCGACTATCTTTTTTGATATTATTATTAATGACATGCTGGGCCATATTTTTATTGGATTACATTGGTCGTTAAGTTTAATTTTGGTATTTCACCCCGAGCTGACGTTTTGGACAAAAAGGTTATTAAGTAAACCTAAATTAACCGATTTATCCAGGATCCAAAAAGGTGGGGTCATATTAATTATATTACAATTCAGAAATTGTGAAATGTTGATAGCATCGCATTTTAAATTAAATTTATTAAATCTCACTGTCGATCTCGATACAAAATAGATATTTTTTAACTTTTCCTTGGCGTAAACCTATCGATTTTAGATGTAATTTACATACAATAATATACCACGATGGTGGGTCGACACAACTCTTCACGCCTTGATTTTTATCCTTTTTTATGTTGAATTATTATGCATATCGAATTTCTTTTTGATCGTATAAATCCTCTTGTTCGTTTCATCCATAGCTAATCCTGGCTTCGCTTTGTTCAATTTTAGTTTTTTGATCATTCGATACCTCCATAAGCTGGCCACACTCGACTGGTTTCGCTGGTTGGTTACATTTAAATTATAATACTTGATCTCGTGATTTCTTCAAGCTTTTAAACTATTAACACGCATTAAAATTTTTTTATTCCGATCGTAATCATTTTATTTTAAAACGTTGCTCTCTAAAATTATTGGATCTGTTATTAAGTGTATTGCATTTAAAAAATACAGACGCTACCGTTTTGAATAGAAACTTTAAAAAGGTGTAATTAACATGAAATTTACATACATTAAATTTTAAATTATACGTTGATTTCACGATAAATTAAGTAGATCCCGAAAAATTATAGATGCCGTACTAAAACGTAAGCACAGTGAATCCAAAATTTAAAGGATCGGGATAGATAAAACGAAACTATTCATTAAAAATTATAAAGTGGGATTAAAACTATGAGGGGGAGCAACCATCCGAAGAATATCCTGCTTTCTTTAATTAATAACTGAAATTTTGAAAGGACGACAATATGAAATTTCATCTGGTTAGTTGTTTATGGCCTGAAAATCACTCGATATCGATTAAACGTAAATGTTTGCAAACAAAGCCTTTATAGGGTAAATGGGGGATATAAAGTTACTCGTCCTAACAATTTTACAAGATATCTAATTTCTTCAACAAAGGGCACCGGAGTGTAACATTGTAAAAAAACTAAAAATCGAGTTTCGTCTCGCCACGACCATCTAAAACTGCATCTTCTTATATTATTCCGTCGTTATTTATTCGATTCGCTGCCACAATCCTGACGTGACAAAGGAAAAGTCGACTGAATTTCATTAAATTTAAATTGCGTCAAATTTAATGCCTCGCGCATTACAAAAAAGTCGTTCTCACCGAATCCACTCTTATCCAAAAAATCTTGACAAGAAGAGATATTCAGGAATTCTTGTATTGTGCTTGTTTTTACATGGTGTTTTTGTTTTGTACAACAAACTGGTTGAATAGTTTGCTAACTAAAAGTTTACACTTCACAAATTTAATTACCACTTGAGGAATTTTGTCAAATATCAAAAAACGTGTTACTTACTCTCCCGAAGGAAATTTTCTTTTATTCTCTCTATTCATTTTTTCTTTTTATTCGAATTCTACTCACCAATTCTTATTTTTAAAATGGGATTTTTTCGAGACGTCCTATTATAATAAATCGTGACCATTACGAACACCACGATATTGTTATCTCAAAACACGTGTTTCTTCTAAACCGCATACCTACCTGGTAGGAATTAAATATACAGGAGATCTCGTATTCTGCACCGTGACCAGTTGTCCTCGGTTATGTAAAAGCTTTGTACTAAATTATAAAAACGTGTCATTTTCGTGCAATGCAACTGTATATAAAAATTCTCGTTGGGGTATAGCTACATTTAAATTTTCAAACTGTAAGCTTGCAAGAAATTTTTCCAACAAGTAAAACTAGAAGACAGTCTGTATATCACTACTTCGACATTTCGTAGTAAAAAATGCATTTGATGCTCTTTTACTTGTATAAAATAGTATTTTACATTACGACTTGGTAAAAGGTAGATTACTGAATGAGTAGATGAGTATGGAAAATGTCAATGAGGGCTTCTCAAAAAACATAAAATTAACAAAACGTGCGAGACTATTGATTTCGAGCATAATTAACCAATCAGTAATAGCTTGCTGTGCTATTTTTGCTACATTGAAAAATTATATTTTGTTTTTTTGCTTTGTATAAATTCAAAGTCTCTTAAAGGGGTGAGCGAAAACAGAGTGTACAACCAGAGTGCACAATCGATTTGTACTGTACACGCAAGGCATAAGGCATGTGTGTACCTCAGAAAACTCTTGAAACCTTGCATTGGAAATCACACACATAACATACTGCTAAAAATACAATATATGTAGCTGTATAATTTTTAAGAAATTCAATTCCCTACAAAGTTAATAATTTTTCTTTTTTCAATAGTTGGGTTTTTGGAATGTTCTTGCCGAAATAAAACGATTTTAGTATCTAGGCTTTTATTAGACCATCTTCAGGATACTGTGTCATTAGAGATTCCTATCAAATTTCGTCATATGTAACATTCTACAGATCATAAAAATACAAACATTAAATTACAATTCGATCTCAAAACTCAAAAAATCGTCTAAAAGATTTGACGATTGAATTGTAATTTATTATTTGTATTTTTATGATCTGCAGAATGTTAAAACGCGTCTCCACTTAAGCGGTTTTGGCCGGGCGGCTTTTTGTGTATGCTTTAACATGGTATCACCCCATTTCGCCGCCTGTAAAATCGCCGCTTCTCAGTTGCCGCCACTTTTTTCACTGTTGAATATATGTAGATCGGCGTTAAAAAGCTACATTTTTTTTAAACCAGGGATCCGTGCGGCAGGTTGCTGTTACAAAACGATATTCACGTTTTCAACGAGTTTCACCTTTTTCGAGTTCTACCTTTGGCGAGTTCTTTCGGTCTTCAGGGATATTTTTAATTAGTTTAGTCTTTGTCAAATCGGAATTTAGAATCATCAAAAATATTGAGATCTCAATTATCAATGTACTCACTGTGATCAGGGCCTATTTTATCAAAAGGCCGGTTAGGCCTGGACCTGGGGCCCCCGAGTTAAAGGGGCCTCCTGTTTGGCCCAACTGTAACTGTTTAAAACAACAGTTTAATTTTTTATATAACAATTAAAAAATTATATTTAAAAATATCTGCTGACAACACACTTTGGCTCGTAACAGCCCTTAATTCATGAATGAAAAAATAATTTTTACTACCTTCAATTTGTTACATCAGTACAATTTTTTCTTACCCATATCCAGTGGCGGTACTAGCGTACGTAGAACTTCGCATCGCGGAAAATCCCGTGACCGTGAAGGGCCCAACGCTCACATAGCGCGACAAACATTTTTTTAACATAATTTTAATTTTACAACTATGCTCTCTAGTTGAACACGCCGGCACCTTTTATGGTATATCTTTCATTTACCAATATCGAAAATTTGAAATTAATTAGTAGATATACAGGGTGTACCCGTGATCGTGGAGAACCTTTGAGATGGTGACAATGGACATTTTTCTAAGACAAATTTTTAAATAAAACTTTTATCGAAGTCCAAACCCTATACTCTTTAAAGCAATATTTTGAATTTTTAATTTTAAACATCCATAGCTCCAATATTATTGATTTTTTAAGCTTAATAGATTAGAATTTTTTTAAAGATAATTCTTTCATCTACAAATTAGATTTTAACCCCTTATTGTCTAGAATCACCGGATTTCGAGTTATAAATTAAATTAAAGGAAAAAATGTATTAAAAAATTCAAGTTTTATTTTTTTTACTTTTCTTGCGAATTCCGTATCTCTTAAACGAAACGTCTTAGAACAAAACTAATGACCCATACCGGATAGGAAATTTAACGGGCTACAACTTTGGTCAAATAAATTTTTTTGGAGAGCCTACCGTTTTCACAGAAATTCTGAAAATAATGAACAAGGTGTAGGTAAAAAAAATAAATTAATGGAAAGAATACGGATAGGTGTAACAGAACTTACCGAAAGAAGCACCATTATAAATAATAGCGTGCAACATCTTTTGAAAAGAACACGCCGAAAGTGAGGGAGGCCATTTTGAAAATTTATTAAAATAAATTTTGTAAATTTATTATTTTTTCACCTACACCTTGTTCATTATTTTCAAAATTTCTGTGAAATCGATTGGTTTCCCAAAAAAATTCATTTGACCAAAGTTGTAGCCAGTTAAATTTCCTATCGGGTTTGGGTCATCAGTTTTTTTCTAAGACGTTTCGTTTAAGAGATACGGGATTCGCAAGAAAAGTAAAAAAAAATAAAACCTGAATTTTTTAAAAATTTGTTTCTTTAATTTAATTTATAACTCGAAATCCGTTGATTCTATACGACAAGGGGTTATAACCTATTTTATAGATAAGCGAATGATCTTTAAAAATGTTCTAACCCATTAAACTTAAAAAATCAATAATATTGGAGCTATGGCCGTTTGAAATCAGAAATTCAGCAAATTTAGAATTAAATTAATATTATAATTTTTGTGAATTTGTAACGCCAAGTTTTTCGCCTACGCCGCTATTTTTCTAATTTCCTATTTCAATAAAAATAATAATTTCCTAATCGTACGAGGGGCCCCAGAAGGTATATGAGCCTAGGGCCTATTAGAACCGAAAATAGACACTGACTGTGATTGGGCTCTTGTAAGTTACAAGATGGCATATTATCTAACCCAACAACTCGCACCTAAGAAATAATTTAGCGAACAACTCGTGAAATGAATCCTTCAATCCTTTCGCCTTAAAAATAGCAATTGTGTACTGCTTTGAACGCCACAGAAAGGGGTATAATTGATGGGGAATCGCTGGGGAAATCTGATGTACAAGTGAAGGGAAATCTTGGAAAATTATAGGAAATCCCAGGAATATTATTTATAGATGACTTTTTTTTTTACTTTTTCGAAAGGAAATCTTGAAGCAATGCAGGACGAAATCCAGAGACATCTTTCACAAATCTCTCAAAAAAAACAAATTTTCATATAAAACTAAACAAAAGTTGACTATATTTTAGAAAAGCCAGGATATCAACTCATCAGTAGAATTCGGATACAGTAGGGAAGAATAAAAGTGCAACATTAAACAAATATTTAGACGTTAAAAACATAACATTACTGAGTTTCACACGTTACTTACATAATATTGTAACTTTTTTATTCCGTGATAAAAATTAAGGTACTTCTCTATAATTTACCCATAACAAGAATGCTTTAAGACCATTAAAAAACACAATGTAACTTCAATTTACAAACACAACATAATAGTAGTTTACATGGTCGAGAATATGTTCCAGTTTTGTTATTAAATGTAAAATAAAATCCATAAATTTCAAATCTTTTTCGACCATTCTACTATAGGTAATTGATGCTGAGACGTACATAGTGCTTCAAAATATTGTAGCTGAAAAAAATATATACTGAAATATTGAGTAGTTATCTCTGTACATGCACTGTAATTTGAAAGAAGACTGTTGTGATTGAGGGAGGGGTCATTATCATAATCCACACGTGCCCACGTACTCATTACATACGAGTGGGTCTTCAACCTACACCTCTTCACCTGACCATCTGGCCACTTGTCGATTAATAAATGCATATCCTGATTTGTAACCGATCATCTTTAATGACTTATGCATTACCTTATTAATGTACTGGCTTGCCTACATACACTAAATTGCAGTTAACTTTCCATAAAGGTTCAAAGAAAACATGTGTCTTTGACAATTATTATGGCACTTGATTGTTAATACTTTATTGAAAATTGTGATGCTGTTAATATTAAATGCTATTTTAGTTATAAAATTAAAGTCCAAGTAATTCTTCGGTAGCATAAAAGTGACAGAATAATTGCAGTCCCCAGGTTAACAATTTATTTTTGGTTAAATATCGAGGATAAACAAGTAATTGAACTACTGTTCGCCATTATTACAACCCGATACCAGGGCCAATTTATCCATTAGGCAAGAAAGGCAGCTGCCTAGGGCGGCAGTCTTTTAGGGGGCGGCAAAAATACTAATTAATTCTAATAAAAAATGTAACAGAAATAGAAACTTGATTGTAAATTGTACTTATTTAAAAATCATTATGTAGAAAACATAAACAATTTTTAAGTACAAGAGAGTAAAGAATAAAAATAAATAATCAGTTCAAATTTTAATTTTAAGAGGGCGGCAAAAATAATATGCCTAGGGTACTCACATGCCTTAACGCGGCCCTGCCCGATACGTATAATTTTTGAATTCTGATTTTATAAACGTCTAGATGCAGTACTTCAAAAATTACCATAAAGCATTTTATCGAAAAAATAATACTCGTAGAGCTCGTGGTGAAATTTCGTTCCCTAAGTTCAATTTTAATAAAAGGCTCGGGTTGATTTGCATAAAATGGAATTTTTTAATAATAAAGCGTGACATCCTTGGTTCACGTTGTTGCCTTCATTTTTATGTAAAACTGTGAAGTAATTTGCGTGATATGTCACCGAAAGTGTATAACCAGAATGTTGCTTCAACAAAGTGACACCTTTCTCTGGTGGTAAAATTGTGTTGATGGATAAAGAGGGTTATTTTAGTTTTGTAACAAGTTTTGTAATTCACTTATGTACATTTTTGTTGTGTGCTTTGCAGCCGTAATATCTGAGGTTTAAATCTGAACACGAGAAACCTTTTTTTCTCTATATGTCTCGTTGACCACCAGTTTCATTAAAGTAAACTGTTATTAAGGAAACCTTCCGTAATTCGCGAACACGTGTTCTTGGTGTACCTTATAAATGTTATATATTTATTTTTATTATTACTATAATTTATAATATGTTTCGAATCTGTTTATCCATTTTTGTTAAATGTTTCTTGTGTTCGTTTCCTAATTTGCTTAATGTATTCGTTTTGTAACGGATTAATTTTAAGTTGTTACTTTTGTAATTTTTGGAAAAAAAATTTTCATTTACCACCTTTAAATTTTATCTTTTAGGAACAGGTTTATGTCCAACGAACAACTCCACCTACGTCTCTTAGGTCAAGGCAATTTTTGTTTGATATTATTCTTATTCATTTACAAACTGTCAGCGTACATATGTTCCAATCAATTCCGTTTTGTATTCTTCATTTCAAATTAACTTCCATTTTTTCACACCTACACCGAGCGCATCTTTGAATATTTATTTTTAATTAAATCACCCACAACTAGTTTCGGTTCGATTTTGGTTTAAGCGTTTCCAAGATTTGATAATTTTAATAAAAATGCAAATCTGGAGTGTATTGTAATGTAATTTATTATCTGGACAAGCCTGAAAAGCAGAGTTCATTTTTTTAATTTTTACTAATAGATCAGTAAAATATTTTGTGGGTTTGAAAATTATTGCTTACTGATAGGACCACATGTCGTTACATTTTAATAGACAAATTTGATTATAACTGGTGTTAGTTTTCAAAAATTATTTTTATGAGTTAACTGTTTCGCCATTCTGGTATTATACATTTTACCTTATTTGCAAATTGATAATTTTCCTGTATAGCTTGATCTAAAACTTGGGAATAAATTTCGTCAAATCGTTTTGCATGCATATTTGTGTTAACATTATATCGCAACATACATTTTTGTACATTAGATTTCTATTTACTACATTTTTTCTCGAATTTCCTTCTATAGATATTTTAAGATTTTCCTTATAAAATAATAAGTATTAGATAAGTATAAGATAATAAGTATAGAATAAGTAAAGGAACAAAGGAAAAAATAGCACTTCTAAGACTTCCTCGGATTTGCTATTTTTCAACCCCCCGGTTGGTTCTCGATCCACAAGGGATATAATCATAAAATAATTAATTTCGCATAACTAAAAGTTTTTTTAAATTAATTTAATTCAAAAATTAACAAATAATGATATGCGATCATACGTATAACACTCATCCCCGTAAATTTAGCAAATAATAATAATAATAATCAAAAGCACAGGAATCAACACTTTAACTGCTAGTCTGCAAGAATGGTTATATTCCGACTTTTGAACATATTATTCTGTCGGTATACCTTCTTCGTTGTTATTTAATTTTTAGAAACCAAAATATGTAGGTGAAACCAAGGCAAAAGTTGCATAGATCCAAAAAAATTTCATCAAGGTTAAAGGTAAACAATTGAAGCAATGAAACCATCATAAAGTGTTCAAATTTCTTATTGGCGACCGGTGTTTTGCGGTTTGCAGATTTTGCGCAACCCACGATTTTTTATTTTAAAAAATTTTTATTTATTTTTTATAAAAATTATTTTATTTTATTTTAAAACCAGAGAAGTTTTGAAATAAAATTTTCTTTTTTATCAGTGCATTTGCAATAATTTTTATGATTTTAGTAATAATATTTCAGATGAATAAAAAATTTTAATTACTAATATTTATATGATAATAAAATGGAATTTATGCAACAGCCATTTTTTTATTAATTCATTTGTTATAAAAGAACTGCATTACAATGTATTACTTCATTTGCATTATTTATCAGTATCACGAAGTAAAAATACAAGTTATTACCTTTAGACGGCTGATTTGTATATAGAAATTTATTTTATTATTTATTTACTTTGAATCGCGTATCGTAACTATTACGATATATTATTATAGTACCCCACAATGTTACTACATATAAATTTCAATCTTTGTAACTTTCAAATTCAATTAATGGGTTTTTCTACTATGTGTTTGCATTGCATTGAAAGAACATAATTTCTTCAATTTACTTTTTAAATCGTAGTTTTACTCAAAATTATTTTGGTAGGAGATTATAATATTATTTTTATTTAAAATCTAATTTCGAAAATAATTATTCAAAGATGCATAATTTTGTTTAAAAAATAATTTCTGTGATTAAATAGGTATTTTCGGTTTGCGTGCGATAAAGACGACGCTTATAAAACTAGTTTCTTAATATACTATTTATACGAAAAATAGTTAGCATAGAGGCTTCTTTATATTATACAACACGATTTACTGTGCTTGATAATTGCTATTTTTCTCAGATTAAAAAATAAAATTTTTAAATTATCAGATATCTGGCAGGACTTTCTACCATTAGCAGAAGTGCGAAAGAGTTTGCAACTGAACAAATAAATGTTTTCGACACTGGGTGAGGGAAGGCAGGTTTTCCGATGCAAAGAATCAACTATCGAATTATCTTACATATTTTGGGTTAAATTTTGCAATTTGCAATCTTAAAATGAGGAATAGAAGCTGTATATAATTTAAAGAGTTTCTTCGAATAAAAAGTATTGGAATTAGAATAACAATAAATCTCAGTTATCTTTTTCTTTAGCATCTTGATAACCATTCCATAACTAATATCGTTATTTCTTGAGATTGCACGCAAACCTTTATTAAAAATAAACTGTTTGTAGAAGCAATTAAAAGTACGTGTAGGTGTAAATAATTACTAAATAGCTTTTTGTGCCAAATCTCATAAAATAATAATTTTTAGCGACAGCATAGCATATTGCATATTTTAAAATACCTAGTTAAGCGCCACAAAAGTCAATATTTATTTATTCATCTATGATTTTATGAATGAGAATATGCCTCGAGCTATCTACATAATTTCACGTTAACCACATATTTGCTCTGCGTAAACCAACTTTTAATTTATATTTTTCCATTGAACTATTTCGCTAAGAAAGGTCCCCACAATTTTATGCTAATTAAAGCTGTATTGGTTTTAATCCTCATTTATTTTGAACTGTCTGCGAATGCGGGAACATCTTTGCACGGTTTGAAAGAGCATGTGATGTTCCTATGTATAGACACGAGTCACGCCTTGCATCACACGTTTCGATAGATGTTTTTGACTCCGCTTCAGTGACAAATTTTCTGCGTAATGTCATGTACCTTACTTTTTTGTTTACCAAATGTTAGTTGTCGAGCCCAACTATGCTCAACCCTTCCCCTCACATGATTTGAATACACTACAATGGTAGAAACAAATGTTGTCCAAATCTCACATTACTTTTTTAAATTCAACATCGTGCGACACGTCCGGCCCAATTATTTTTAGTTAGTTGATGTATAGCATAAGATGTGTTGGGTTTATCTAAAATCACCTCGTTTAATTTTGTATCTGTTGTGCTTGTTAGTGAGAAGAAACCTGCCTCCTCGTGTTATTTATTTACCTCGTTTTTTATGTGTCCACTTAGTTAGTATGCGCGTCTTTTCCTGTTACATATAGGCTTTAAGTTGACTTGTTCATTTCGACCACCGCCGCTGTAGCTTAAATTTGAGATATCAAAATCTTAAAATGACATGAAAAATTGATGCGATGATTGTTCGACCTTTTAACTTACTTTTTATTAATTAGCTCGAATAGCTTTTTAAATTGATAGTTTCTATAGGACGATTTTTACGATAAAATTTTTCACAACAGCTGTATTAATTAAGGAAGACAATTAACTCTAAAATAAAAAAAATGATTGGGATCTAAATAGGGAATTACTCGTAAAAATATGTATATGAAGTGAGGAATTTTTGGTAATTAAATGTTTTATTTTTCAACAACAAAAGATGTATTTTGGTGTAATAATTACGGAGGTAAAGGGTCAACATGCGAACTTTCAATTTGTTTTATTTTTGGATCCAACGTCCAATTTTTATTTTTAATTATAGCCAGTTCGATTTGAATTTGAGCTCTTAACGATTGCAGTAAACCTTTATGTTGGTACTTGGTAGGTAATGAAAGTTGGAAAAACTGCTGGGAAATATAATAAATAATTTCAATCGCAGTCGGTCTGCCAATATGTCTGCACATACGGAGGTGGTAATTTGCAAATTGCGCATGTAATTCGCATTGAGACATAAAGTAGCATCGTTATCTTCTTGTCTGTATTTACCTAAACATGGCTCTACTTATCTCGGCGAGAATACTACACACGAGCATCCCATTTTTCCTCCACGCCGAAACGCATTAAACCTATCTTTTCTTTTATCGGTGGCGATGCTAATTAGCAGAGTGCGTTGTAACTTCTAGGCTTACTTGTTTATTTACGTGCTTGAACGCAAATTACATTACAGAATTAAAACTAATAGTTTCCAGGCACGTATTGCCGTATGTTCCGGTCAATGTTCATTACAAAATAACAATCGATTTGTTTCAAACCTGCACCATAACTTATTAATAAATTATATGCCAAAGCCAAGTATACGTAATTTCATTTATGATCAAAGGGTTTTTGTAATTGGGCAAAAACGTGACTCCAACTGGGCAGGTATACAAAATTTTTCTTCATTAACGTAAACAAGCGTTGATAATGGAACAAATAAGTAACCGACGTTTAATTGCCAATGCCAGAACGAGCATTTGTTAATTCGAAATTCTGTAGTTATCTTGAACCTTTAAGCTGAGCTGACACCAGTTGCTAAGCTTAAATTTAATTTTTAACATGTGTTGTTTATTTCAAAGTAAGCCATTTTAATTTGGCGCAATTAAAATTAAATTGCGAAGAAACAGTGTACGGTGACCGTGCCGGTAATGGTCACTGCGCCAGTAAAGGTCACAATGTTTTTTCAGCTTCACATACAAACTCTTACTGTCTAAAATATTTGAAAACAAAATTAATAAAAAAACAAGTTCATGAATTTTCCAAGTCTCACATTTTTCAAAACGGGTTTTCTAGAGAAAAAAACAGGTTCTTAATTTTCTTTTTTATCTTCAGAAGATAAATTTGTTTTAAATTTTTATCTGGTATTTGATTTTCTTCAATCTCCTAAAAGAGCTTTTTGTTCTTCTGAATTAAATGGTAAATTTAATAAAACAGATAACAGATACATCAAGTTTTTCATCACAAAATTCTAAGGCATGTCTTGTCTTTTTTCTCAATTTTTTATTTCTTTATTAAAACTTCATCTTCGTTTGTATTTTTTTTTATTTAAGTTTTGGCTTTCATATCCTTTTTATATTTCTTTCAAAAGCGCTCAATTTTTGTTGGGCACCAGCTGAAATGTATTTTTTTAAGTCTCAAATTTTTACAGAGAACACATTTCAAATTGAACAAATTAAATTGAGAACGCATTGAATAAATTTTGTATTTATAAAAATAAAAATGTTAAATAAAATGATACGAACCCCCACGTTTCTTATCAAATACAATAAGTCATTCCCTTAAAATTAAATTATACTAGTATATTTTAAAAATTTTCATCATAGTACATTTACAGTCAAACTTCTCTAAGTCGAACCTCCATTGTACAACGAGAAAAATTCGAGAAATAGAAAATTCGAGTTAGGGAAACAATTTTTAAGTAAAATGCGATCTTGCTGCAAATAGTATTTCTTTAAAACTTCGAGTTATAGATAAAATCGATTTAAGGACGTTCGAGATATGGAAGTTCAACTGTAATTTTCAATTATAATTTCTTTCCTAGTCCAATATAATGATCTTTTCCACTCTCTTACTTTACCATCTGAGGCTTACGCTTTAATTTTATTTTGCAAAACTAACCAAGAACTTCTCAAAATTATCGAATTCAATTTGTACATAAATTGAAATACTTTTCAAATACAGTAGAATCCTTTTAATGTGATCAAGGATAATGTTATCAGTCGGTTATTGTGATCATTTTGACTGGGACCGGCCGCTTTAATTAGTTTACATACAAAAACCACCGGATAATGTGATCAAAAAACCGCTTATTATTATCACTTTCAAGGAATTACCAACACAATAATCTCTTTTTCTAAGTATCTTTTTCTGATTTGTCATTGAAATTTTATATATTTTTACAAAACACGTCACTCGTTTTAATTTCTATACAAAAACTAATGAAATTTCCCGTTTCATGAGGTGTTTCTATTTTTATTTTGCTAAAAGAGGACTTTACTTTATGCATTTTAATTTATAAGTTTAGTTTATTCTTGCTTTTTTTACGATGTTGACGAAAAAGCGAAAGATCTCTTGGTAAAACAGAAGGTGGAAATTATCAAAAATCACTGTAAATTAAGATTCTCTATTTTTTCGTTTTTAAAATACGTTTTTTTCTAAGATTTGCAGATTTGCTTATTGTTATCAGTCGATTAATGTTATCAAAATGCATTGACCCATAGTGATCACTAGAGGGCGGATTTATATGCGCTAAAAACGTGTAAACAAAGTTTTACTTAATTAGGCTTTACAAATAGCTGCTAGAATTTTTTTAATCCAATCAATGCAAATCCTAGCAGGTTTTTGTAAAGCCTCATTAAGTAATGCCTTGTTTACACGTTTTTAGCGCATATAAATCCGCCCTCTAGTGATCACATTAAGCGGATTCTACTGTAGTTAACATAAAAATTATTTAATATAAATAAAATAAATCTATTATCAAAAATTGTTAAAAGCGAGTGCTTGGGATCTTTACGTTACGTTGACTGTATAAATGTTTACCCGCTATGAGAGTTTGTAAGTTTTTTTTACCCTAATGTTGTAAATATCTTCCACAAGGTGCTAACAACATCTTTGAAGTATTAACCCTTAACTGGTATCGTCTTTTTCGACACCTTATACTGGTATCGTCGGGTCATTTGTGTCCGGCGCTTAAAAACGTACTTTAAAGTGCTCTTAAAAATCTGAAAAAAATCATGTAAGTTCGTTAACTATTGTATTTTAATAACCAATTGCTATACTGCCGATTTTTTCATTTGTTTAAACAAATGAAAACGTTAAAACTAGACCATTATTTTCAAAAAAATCATAACTTCGGCAAAAATTTAAATTTTTTTTAAATTCCAACGGCAAATTGAAGATGAAGAATAGTACTTTTACGAAAAAAATATAAGAATAAGAAGTATGTATGAATTAATAGGATACTTAAGTTTTGAGCATCAAAATCACGTATTTTGAAAGAACGTAAAATACGTACATTTTACAATAAAATACACATTTCTTTTTTTTAATTAGTTGTATTCATGCAAATGATATCAACTATAAATATTTATTACAAAAACATTAAAAAGTAGAAAAATAAAAAATTATGGCAACTCCGAGCCTAAATTATTGTGGGCATTCTAAGCATAACTCGTACCATAACTCGAAACATGGAAATATATGCCGGACAAAAGGTCAGCCGCCAAAAAAAGGACTTGTCCAGGAAAAACCGGACGTGTACTAACCCTAAATTATAGTAAACTTTTAATTTATAGTAAAAAAAAACATCAAAATTTAAATAAAAACTTTTTACATGCCTTCAATTTTTCATCTAAAAAATGAAAAACTCGTCGAAAAACGGTCACTCGTGCACTTTTCGAATTTCAATTAGCTCTCACAACGCCTGTTTACGCACTAAACCGTTGGTACTTGGGGTGCTAGTAGTTTACTAGTATACAATTTTTTCAACATAGTTTGCCCCCCCCCCGTCCCCCTCTCCTTACAGCTACAGGACACTGTCAATTTCGTCAGTGCACGAATGGCCCAACGATACCAGGTAAGGGTTAAATACCCATATACTATGAAAACCCATAGCAAATACTATAGATAGATAATACGTAGTACAGCTTAAGCCTATTACAATAGAATTTTTTTAGCCCAAAAATTAACCCCACCAGTTTACCGGAATTGGAACTGTAATTAAAAGGTTATGATAATATAAATTTAAAAATTTAAAGCAAGATAAATTAATAGTAGTTTAAAAGAATAGTATATTACTGGCCGAACATCGAAAATGATCTTTTATTGGGCGCGCATCTATAATATAGATTTATAGTAATAAAGCTGCGCACCCAGTAATGAATCATTTTCGATGCTCGGTCAGTAATATACTATTATTTATATATATTATAATTACATATATACAGTTTACTCACATAAATATTCGGACACTCCTATGTTAACAATGTTAATTTGCCGTTTTCAAGACTTTTTTTTAATATAAAAATTGCTTTTACAGTAAAATTTTGTAGACATTTTTTGTTGGAAATTTCATTGCCTTAAATTTTGTTTATATACATTTTTCTATTTTGTTGCACCGTTTCCGACTGACAGCGACTTAAACAAGAAGACCCTGTAAAATCCAAAAAATATTATCATCTATATCTCGGAAACGGTGCATCATAATAAAAAAATGAATATACAATTTTTTCTTGTAAATTTCATTCTCTACAGTTTTGTTCATATTCATTTTTCTAATTGGTCGTACCGTTTCCGAGATATAGATGATAATATTTTTTTGGATTTTACCGAGTCTTGTTCAAGTCGCTGTCAGTCGGAACCGGTGCAACAAAATAGAAAAATGTATATAAACAAAATTTAAGGCAATGAAATTTCCAACAAAAAATGTCTACAAAATTTTGCTGTAAAAGCGATTTTTATATAAAAAAACACGTCTTGAAAACGTCAAATTAACATTGTTAACATAGGAGTGTCCGAATATTTATGTGAGTAACTGTAAGTAGTTAGATGAAATAAAACTGCGTATGTTAATTGTGAGTAATTTTTTTAATTTATTTTTGATTTTTGAATTATTTTTTTTACTCTTAACTCTTGTAAAATTTGTAGCTATTAAATAAGCTTTAATCAAAAAATTAAAATATTTATCTACAAATAAATTTACGTAAGGATTACATACTACATAACAAATATTATTTTCCTTAATTTTACTTTTTGAATTCTATAAAAGTATTTAAAATGTCAAAATTAGTTAGGTTTTGCATTCGTACACTCCTATATGTTAACAATGTTAATTCTTGTACACTGTGAGGCCGTTTTTGTCATATAAAATTCGATTTCACAGCAAAACTTTTTAGACATTTTCTGTTGCAAATTTCATTGCCTTCAGTTTTGTTTATATAAATTTTTCTATTTTGTCGCACCGTTTTCGAGATGACTATATTTTTTGTATTTTACCGAGTCTTGTTTAAGTCGCTATCAGTCAGAAACGATGCGACAAAATAGAAAAATATATACAAACAAAATTGAAGGGAATGAAATTTGCAACAAAAAATGTCTAAAAAATTTTGCTGTGAAATCGAATTTTATACCAAAAACTGCTTCAAAGTGTACAATTAACATTGTTAACATTGGAGTGTACGAATTCTTTCTGGAGCCACTGTAAAAATCTACTACAAAATCTAGTATAATTTAACTATTATTGTCTCAATTAAACAAAATAGTATGTTGACTGAACTCGAGAAATTTTGAATATATTATTATTATTATTTCCAACCCGGTATGGAACTTTGTATATTGTGCTCCTAACGGAACAAGTTGCCACTTTACTCTTTCAGTTCGTGGTGTAAAGTAGACGGCTATGTAACACCATAAGGAGTTATTGACGGTATTCTAGACCATGAATGAAAATAGCCAAGTTTTACACGTGTATATTTCAACGAATGCAGCTTCGATGAGATTTTCTTCTAACTAAGGATAACTAAATGACAAGAAAATATATGTAGGAATTTAATAACAATATTTGTTATTGATTTGGGCTTATGCCCGCCTTTGAATAAACATATTTGGAGATTTTGCAATAACTTACACACCAATTATTATCAATTTATTTAAATTAACTATTAGTATGTTTGTTTGAAATTTTTTGTAGAGGTGATTGGTCTCGACTTTTTATGGTAAACGATTGTCAACAAATGAATTTAAAAAGTGACTATAATATCTACACCGAAAAAAATCTTGCAACCAATCAAGTTATTTATAAAATTTTATAAATAGTACAATGGTGGTCAGTTTTTATGTAGAAGAACTTCTGGTTACATCAGTTCTGCGTTCGGAAATTTGATTTAAATAAATAAAGTTTTATCAGCGCAATGTCACTGTTTAGAGCCTAAATCTACCTTATATTTCTTGTTAAGTTTAAAATTCTGTGATCTCTAGGCTTTATGGGCAATGTTAATTCAACCGAATAAAGCTTTTCATTTTTAAATATACTTTTCTTTAGAATTCCTGCACAAAAATCCATCATTTTTATCGATAGAAAATATTAGCAAGTTCATCATTGATTTGTAATTAATTTTAGCTTCTTTTGTGAAAGATAAAATTTGCAAAAACCGTAATACTTCACATATATCAATGTAGTAACTTTTGGTAGTATGCCAGATTGCAAATTGGACTTTGATGTTCAGGAAGTCTGTGTTCAACCGTATATTGTGTAGTAGACGGGAAGGAAAGATTTGTATTTATCCAGAAAAACGGTCGATTATGTAAAAGAAAACGAGGTGTTTCTAAATGTTTCATCGTCGCAGACTCCATTTTCATAACCTCAAATACACATTGACGGGTTTTTTGCACCCATCTTATCTTGTAATCTTAATTCCAAAGCGCCAAATTTACAAGATTTTTATGAGTTGTTTTAAGATGTAAACAAAAGTATTTAATTATAAAGATAGTTTATCTTAATTGTTATTGACTTAAATGTTTTTGGTGTCTTGAGATAACAATGTGTTGGTGCCCAAGGAATTATGCAAATTTATAGTTGAAATTATGTTTCTTTATTAAACCGTGACCAATCGCGAGCTGCGTCGCATTCCTAAATTTAATTGTCCCCCGAAATAACTAATTCACACACAATTGGTTGTTCGGTAGGTGGTTTGGCACGTTGGTCGCGAACTGTTTTTAACACAAAACATTGAATATTACCTACTAATTGAATTTTAACTCGTAGTTTTATTACCACTCGTAATTGCATGCACGTTATTATGGTGGTCGTTTCAGAAAAAAATTAAATATCTAGATACATAAATCTTTTTATGATGAACAACTGGTTCCATAAAAAGATCAGCAATTTTGGTGTTATTCTTGCATACATTAAATTAAATTATAATGTCTAACGTCCTTTTTTATCATATATCTTCCGAGTTTTTTTGGTAATTTAAAAAATAAACGCTGAAGTTGTCTAACAAGTTCGTAATACTGACTTAAACATGAAGCTATTTTTTATTACCTGTATTATAACATACTATTTTTGTATTTTAAATTTAAATTTTCAACTACCTACCAACTTCTTTACACCTTACATCTGATAAGTAACTTTTAATTAATTGTGTTAAGAATATACATAAGGAATTATTCAGAGTTCTTGAATTAATGAAATTTTTGGATTAAGACCGGGTACTTTAATGCATTCTTTTATTGCTTTCGGTGAATCTTGTGAGAAAATAATGCCGACCAAGTTTTAATTTTATGGTTTTATTTAGCAGCTTATTACATTTTTTTATTTAAAAAATGTGAATTATGTAAATTATATTATTTAAATGTCGATTAATTGTGAAAGATATTGAATGCGTTCTTCTTGTTTGCGTTTCTCGACGATATCTAGAAAATGCGGATGTTGGGCCATCATTTGCCAGCCTTCATCCCCTAAGCCTTATCCCTTCAAATCGGTGAGATAATTTATTTTTTTTTTTTCATTTTAGGTCTGTAGTATCATTGTGTTACCAATATTTCCCACCATACATTTTTTTCACATTACACGTAGTATAAGTTTTTTCAAATGAATTTCCTTCAAAATGAAGTTAGGTTTGTTATCTTGTGACATGTGTATACTACATCGATTTTCTTGTCATATTTCAAATGAAATTGTAGTATTCACCCACATTAAAAGCGGTTCCCGCTGTGTGTTTATTAGCGACTACATGTGTTCCATGGACGTTGACGATTAATTAAGTACAGATGACACAATTAATACAATTTTTTATACAATAAAATAATCCGAATAATTAATAAGATCCTTTAATTTTGGTGTGTCGATTCACACGTTCGAGTATTTACAAAAATAAATTCTTGGTGATTATTTATATTCTATACTGGCGGCTTTATAATATTTTTCATTATAATTTAATAGTCAAAAGGAAATGTAATTTAATTAACTTACCTGCAATATTTTAAATTTGAAAGTACATGCGCGCGGTATTAATTAAGAATTAATTAACGTATCTGTTTTGATTAATTTTAACTTATTAGGATTCCATTTTTTGGTAACTTCTGCCTTATGTATATGTATTCACATTTTAGATTTAATTAATTTTACGACCATTAAATAGAAAACTTTTGACATCAAAATATCTCACAAATTTCCATGAAGAAATTTTTAATGAATAAACTTCACACCTAATAAAGCAAAAACAATAAATTTGAAAACTACAGTTTTTAAATTAAATTAATTTTGGAATATTTGTTGTTAATTGCATTTACCACTAACAAATTGAATTAATTACTTGCCCAGTGTTAATTCAATAATTCTTATTGACAGCACGACAGCCCACATCTAAATATAATCGAATAAGAGGGGAGAATTTTATTACATTTAATATATTAATTAATGGAACATCCTTTAAACTAATTTAAGCACTTTAAATCAATTTATAGTTGTGTAGATTTATTACCCTTCTATTGTTGACCGGAAGTTCGCAATGAAGTGTAACAAATGGAGTTAGTAGATTAGCTGCTGCTAAGATTATTCATTCATTAATTAGTGTGAAACTCGGCATTAATGAATGACTTATAGTTTATTAGCATTTTTCTGATTTGTTTCAAAAGTTAATAATAATACTCGGGATTAATTATCTCAAATTTAAGTGGTATTGTACCTTGCACTGCCTCGAGCCGGTTCTGTGCCCCAAAGATAAGATGCGCTGGAACAGTTTTAGTGTTTTTGTGAAGGGGTGGGTGAAATTTCAGTGAGATTTGCATATTTTTAAATTATAATTTTGAAGAATTTTGTTTTTTCACTTTTTTAGTAATGATTAAGAGCGGCGTTGTAAGGGGAGGGGTTTTAATTGGATCCCCAATCACTTGGGACATTGAAATTTGCACACAAACCGTCGTTGTCTGAATCCGATCAGTCTGGAATACCCTTCAGTGTCTGAAGGGAATAAATTGTGTTTAGAAAAAAAATTATTATGATAGTAGATGATCGTCCGTCCGCTTTAAATTATGAACAGAGTCAAATCAACTTATTAGCTATCAGGAACGTATAAAAAATATTATTCTGAGTACACATTGATTCATTCATTAATTTTAATTATGTAATTAAAATTTAATCAAGTTTTAATATTCTATTTTGGGATAGCGGCGCTTCATCGCCCCCGTACCAAGCCGCCACTGAGGTGTAATAATATAATTTTATTGTGTAATAAAACCAGCATTAAAAGTTCATTTATTTGATGTGGTTAATTATTATTAAATGAATTAAAAATAAATTTTTCAATGAAATGTCAACTTTTAGTTACCATTTTTAATTGCATTAGTTTTCTTTCTTAAAAACCAGTAATTAAATTAATGTGATTAGTTTGTGACACTTGCTTCAATTACCTACAGCATGTAAATTATTTAGATCAATTATCTTTATTCTACTTTCTACAAAACATAAAATTGTTATTTTTCTATCTAAGGCGTAAATGTTAGTTTTTGGCCCACGGAGTGAATGTAGCTCAAGCCGAGGGCCAAAAACGCCTTTTACGCCAGGGTCTAAACAACAATTTTTGTCCAATCAAACAAAATTATCAAATATAAATTCTGTTTTTCTTGTTGTATATTAATATAATAATATTAATTTAATTTTCTTATATTTTGCTTTGCTTTGGGAAAGCTGCGCTTATCGTGGTCCCTGTATACTAGTTTATAAAATGGATTTGCCAATACACGTCATTCACATTGACGACGTCATATTAGACCAGCGTTGTCAAAATTTTAAGTACCATGCAATGATAAAGTGAGACATATACTGAACTGTCACCGCAACACACAACACTGTACATACAAGTTAATGTAAACAAACTTATAAAAATAAAAATCACTGTACAATCATAATTCGCATATTATGTGATGAATTGGAATTAATTGTGAGATGGAAGATCTCACGGGTGAGGCCTGCCCTTATAATTTATAATTAATTTGATTTAGTGAAATTTTTTTTAATTTTTTGAAATAAGTTAAGTTTTTGAAATAGCCCATCGAATACCACTTGTACTCCAAGTTATGCGGAAGATTAAATAATTTCTTCTTTAAGTAAAAACTAAATGACGGACATCTTTTATGAAAGTACCCAATGATAATAAATTTTACATCCCTCATACTGTCTCACTTGACGTAAATTGCATTCAACACGTCGAGAGTGCCTTTTCATTCTCTTACTTTTAAAAATTGCATTAATTTGTGTAAAATATTAATTTCTTTTTTTTTTTTTTTTAGGTAAGTCTTTCCAGCCAATCCAAAAATTACTTATTCATAGCGGTATCGGTGAGTTTTTCTATAAAGAAATTTTTGTAAGGAAATAATTAAGAAATTAATTTATTAGGTTGTTCGTAATTTTTACCACTGCAAAACAATTACTTTAAAAGATTTTCAAAATCGGTGTCAAATTTGTGTTTCCATTTCTAAATTTGGAAGCTACTTGACTGAATTCTTAATCTATTAAATATGTAATTGTGTCTCCAAATTTTACAACTGTGTGCTTTCAAATAATTTAGTTAATCTTGGTAAAATTTAAGTAAACATAACAAATAACCGTCCGTCGTGAGGCGACTTTATTTAAAGCGCGAAATGTTCTAATTGTACACAACATTCCAGTAGGTGTGGGGATTTGAGCTAATAAATTTCATTAAAATTAGAAGATATTACTCACGTAATGATTTAAATTAGTCTATCGTCGATCATCATAATCTGACAAGTAAAGCATCGGTAACGTCATTACATTCATGATTTGGACATTTGGCTCCGCAGCCGAAGTCATAAATTGCGCTAAATCTCTTCATCTGTAATTTCTATTTCGGCTTACTACTTGAAGATTTGAATTACTTATTTATTACGTGCACAACGATAAATTTTCTTGATTTAAAATTTTTTCCTATTGGTGATCAGCATGGAGTCACATTAAGTTATTGCGTTTAGGAAATAGGAATAGACTTTTAGCAATTTGGAAGAAAGAAATCAGAACTTAAATTTACGATACCTCAATCTAATAAAACTGGGGTCGAGGTTAACTTATTCATAAACTGCAGCAAATTCGATGTACATATACCATGGTTATAGTAAGTGGGTAATAATAATTAGGATGTCAAGTCCATTGACTCCGCCATCAGTTACACCATTTGAATGGGGTATACATTCATTATTTGATTTTAACGATGGTTTATTTAAAGTCGTTTTACGCAAATCCTAAATATTTCTTTTCCCAAGCATTTAAATTTTATTTAATGCTCATCTTGTCCAATCTAAAGTAAGGATGAATATTAAATTAATTGCAGGTGTCGCGATGCGGAAAAGACGCGTCAAACAGTCCGTCTAGTGAACAATTTTTGTGTCTCATGCTGGAGTCCTCTCTCGATAGTCAACACGATAGACTTAATGAAAAATATTCCTGTTTTACACACTTCCTGTTGTAATTATTTGATTATTCTCATCAGATTCGATTCTCACGATATGCGTAATTTGTGCTCGGTTTATTACTTTATTTTTAATAGTCGCAGTTCGATTGATAATTTTTTATCATTAGTTGATTTTTCCCAAGCAGATGAAATAAATTAATGGTACTAGTTTTATTCACATTTACGGAGAGACACATCTTGAATCATGATTATTTGTTGCTGCACACCGTGATCAATTCATTATGAATGTTTGAGTAATTGTCAATGTGTTTACAATTATTTTACCATTGAAATTACTGGCACATGAAAGACTTTATTATTTGTATAAATTATAAAATATAAACCTGCGAAGCAATTTTCCTACTAAATTGTATGCTTGGCATTAGAGAATTGTTCAAGTCGATTTGCAAAATTGCTTACTTATATTTATTTTTAGCCCAATTTTTGTATTTTAATAAAAAAAATGTCATAAATATCTGTCTCCTGCTTTCATTTTTAATTTCATGCATAAATTTTTCTAATTGCAAGTTCTCTTTCTAATTTTGAACCAAGGAAATTTTTGTCTTGAACCAACATCGTATTAACAGTTTTTTTATGTATTTATGGTAGGCATATTTTATAACGAACTTGAAAATGGTAAAACGAGGTAAGGGAATGTTGCAAACATTTTGAGCTTTTTCCAGATCTTCTTTGCTGTATGACTAGATAAGGAAGACCAAGTAAAACTAGTTTTAAATTTAACCACAATCTCGACATAACAATGCTTATAATCTTATTGTACCAACTTTTTTTTAATAAAATACGTTACTTTATTATCTCGTTCTTAGCAGATTGTTGTGTATTTACATTGCAAAATTACATTTCGTTATGTTTTACATATCGATGAATTTTTATTCATTACTCCTATTATTTAATTTCGTGTAAACTGTTGCACAGTGGGGCCAGATCGCAAATCCGCGGCCAAAATATGAAGGACTTCTCTGATTTTTATGAAATTTGGAATACATAGGTTTTCGGGGTCGCTGATTACGAATATCATATCAAAAAATCCAAAAACAAAATGGCGGATCTAATATGGCGGACTTACATATGAAAATGATCTTTAATTTCTGCAGAACTTGGTATACATAGGTTTTTGGGGTCGCTGATTACGAATATCATATCAAAAAATCCAAAAACAAAATGGCGGATCTAATATGGCGGACTTACATATGAAAATGATCTTTAATTTCTGCAGAACTTGGTATACATACGTTTTTGGGGTCGCTGATTACGAATATCATATCAAAAAATCCAAAAACAAAATGGCGGATCTAATATGGCGGACTTACATATGAAAATGATCTTTAATTTCTGCAGAACTTGGTATACATAGGTTTTTGGGGTCGCTGATTACGAATATCATATCAAAAAATCCAAAACCAAAAAAAGATACTAATTTGTATTTAGTTTTATTTTTGAAAGTAGAGGTGTTAAGAAAGCGTTACTAAACGGAAAAAATTTAACCAATTATAGTTGCCCATCTTTGTTTCTGATTTTTCATTTTTTTGAATTCACTGTATCTTTAATATGCTTGGTACTTAATATCTAGTATCAAATTCATCAGTTTGGAAGGGTATCATTTTGTAATACATTAAAAAAAAATTTTAAACTGAATGATGGTGTAACAACAGAACTGAAACATGTAGTTTCGTTTTTAGTTCTAGTTTGAGTAACTAGCCGTAATATGAATGATCTACTTTTAAATTTTGACGATAAAAGTGGTTAGAATACAAAATACACTTTTTTTTCAGAGCATGTAATTTGATGTATTTCCCAGCCCAGGGCATATTTTATTTGCAGAACCGGATTAAGGGGGCTGCAGCCCAGGGCCTCCAATTTTCTAAAAGCCTCAAAAAAACTGAAGCAACAAAATTTAAATCACCAAAGTTGTAGCTCAGATTAAAATAAATTAATTTATAAAACTATAATAAAATCTGTATAACAATAATTTTTATCTTTTCAAAAATTTTACATTATTTTGATCTAAGCGCAGTTGACCTTTCAAAATAAAAATCTTTTGCCTGCGGCTCATTTTATTAAATATGCAAAGCCAATGGACCTCCAAAAAAGTTAGTCCCGGTTCTTACATATCCTTAATCCGACTCTGCTTATTTGTGTGTAATTTGGTAACTTGATATATCCCTTCGAAACAATAAAATTATTATTGTCGTTTTATTTTAATCAACTTCTTCATGCATTACGAGAATTACATAATATATGCATTATTGCATGTATTATTTTCTCATTTTTAATATTAGTTAATTACGCTTGGGGCACTCCGGGGCAGGATTTTTTTTCAGATTCTATTAAAGACAAGTCTTACCTACAATCTGAAAAAAAAAACTCCGCCCAACAACGTCCGACAGTGTACTTTAATCAACTTTGTTTGTCAATTTTTGTACGTATTTTTTACGTTATTTTGCATTTAAAAAATTGATAAAGATTATATTCATATATTACAATGATATAATTTTCTAAAGTACTAAATAATATACATACTTTCACCTAAAGATTCCATTTTGTAGATTGAAAATCGGACAAAATTTGCGCCTTTGGTCACGCTTTTTCTAGCGCTATGAAAAAATTGCTTCAAAGCTTGTACTACCTGCGCGTTCAAAGGTCGCTGTTCAATTGCTTATTGTGGGCCAGGTATATACATTCGACTCCTTTAAATTATGTCGTTAGACCCTTTGAGTATTACTGTACCTAACTGTATATTTAAATTTCTTAAAAATAACACTTCATTTTTTCTATTTTGGCCGCGGATTTGCGATCTGGCCCCACTGTGTGTTGTGAGCAATGTATAGTTCGATCAAGCTTTGCTATCCTGAGTGGGAGTGGCTAATGGCGCTACAATCGTTTAACTTCAAGTATTTCAGTATCGATGATTTGCCCCTGTTCCGATTTGCATCCGTTGTAGAAAGTTAAGAAACTATTTTCTTAATAATTTAATGATTGGACTAAAGACTCTTTGTGATGTAGTAATTGATGATTTTATTATATCAATATGTAAATTTTCAGTGCAGATAGTAACTATCAGTTTGTTAATGAATAATTGATTATGAAACAGAATAGAAAACAATGCAAGTATTTGTTTAACTTTATAAAAAGATATTTATTAAATGAAAAGCGATAAATTCTAATACCATAACTTTAATTGCAATTTAAACGGTATATAAATGTCATTCATTATAGGTACACGGTTTAATTATTTTTATTTTAAATAAAAAGTTCTCATTGTTTCTCTATTATTCATACACCCACATAAGTTTAATTTTATCGTAGCATTGTTAAGGCTCCAGTTCAAACGGCTATAAAAATTAAATTGATTTTATACTTTTTAAATTTATTATTGTAATTATGGATTGCTTACCTTATTAGTGGTACCTATACTCGTTTTCTCAGTTTCAGTCAAAACCATTTTCAAAGGCACATCTGTTCATATCGATATATCTTGCCGAAGATAAGAAATTGGCTAATTGCACTGTATTTATGAATAAATAATAATCGATTGTACTAACAGACCACTGGGAATTACTTTCAGTACTCTGATTACATAACAAAGGTTTGTTTCATACTATCGCAATGGAGTAATTTTGACTACGTAACTTTTAATTTCAACGGAAGACTAATTTGATCTCTCTAAATGGGAAAAGAACCCTTATTGGTTTGATATCTAATGACAACCAAATAACTGTCTAAATGACATTGCCAAAAGTTGTGATGGCGCCAAATTTGTAGCGAAACTATTTAGACCTCCCGAAATAGGAGATTAGAGTTTAGTAACTGCATAGCTTTGGAAGTTCAACCAGGGTTAGGAATGAATCTTCAAAATTATTTTAGTACACCTCGTTCTTCCTTCCGTCCTTCTGCAGGCTTTAAATTTTACGATATCTTCGCCGTTATTGTATTGTATACTCTGCCAGAAGTTAGGCAGTGAATCTTTTAGCCACGCCACTCATTAAAAACATCTCTGAAGCGGCTCCAAATAGAAAATTTCGGATCTAGAAAGAGCGGAATCTATTTTTAAGTTAAATTTGTTATAATTAAATGATGTTAACAGCTTCACGACTAGATGTCAACTGTAGACTGTAGATGACCGCTCACTAAATCGAATCGCGTAACTTAGAAATGGAATACCACGACGCTGCCGTATACGAGTTGGCCGTCTTTGTAAAGAGTTCAATGTCTTTGTAAAGAATGTTACTTAGTAGATTAAATCGTTTTGTGGGCAGTTTTCTGTCGGCGCATCGCTGCTAGTAAGGCACCCAGTGGGTCACGGCTTAAGGACGGGACCTCTTGCTTTACGTGGAATCCGAACCACGCAGAGGCTGTGTGAGGTTCGGCGAGTCTTCCCAGGACTGTTTCAAACTGATCAACGCACACACATATAAATTTTTGTTCGCTTCGAACCTGGCTTCTCCAAACACCTGGAGAGCCTAATGATTACTCATGTAATCGAGTACTGACGTCGAGCACACGTACCGTCAACATAATGAGCAATTCTTCGACTTTTATGTGTGAAATCGAAACTTTAAAATCGATTATTTCCTAAATTGGTCGACCTATAATTTACTAATCATAGATAACATTTGAATTTATCTTCTGGGGGCATTTTGAATATTCCTTATTTATTTTATGATACTTAACTTTCAATTTAAGGTTTTTCATATTTTAAATACTAAAAATCTTTTGAAAATTCGTCATATTGACTGAGTATTGTATAATTAGAAACGCAGATAAAATTATAATTAAACGTAATGAATCAATATTATTATGCACACGTGTTTGTGGAGTAATGTACGAAATACCTTTGCAAATAATTTTATTTTGTGATAAAATTGCACTTTCAAATTCTTGCTGATAGTTTATTAAATTATGGGTGCATTCTAGGGTAAAATTTCTATTGAGACTTTGCTTCTCATCCTGAATTCTTTTTTTATATTAATTCACTTGACTTAATACATTAAAAGAATTTGATGCAGCTAATTGCAAGTTCTTTTGTTCCGAAGCAAATAATATGTATTAATATCTGATTTTATCTCGTTAGGAATGAACCGTATTATTGTTCAATAATTGAGTTATCGATCGAACGCGTTCTAATTCTTGTAATGTTATACAACATTATCAATGAATTGTAATTTTTATCAACTTATTTTATTATTCTCTCGGGTAAATGACAACTTGGTTTACTACTTTTATCAACAGGAAGTTCTCTGATGCAATCGATGTATACGTTCGTTCATTGATCGTTCATTTTACTCCTCGTAGGTAAATAAACTTTTCTCTTTGATCTTCGTAAATTTTGATTCGTTCAATTTTACATTATATCCGGTTATTTCAAACATTTTTAGACTTGCATAGGGTGGCACAAAAAAACAATTCATTCGTTTAGTAAATTTGGTAATTCGGACTTATGCGAAAGTTGGAATCTATAATTTGAGAACCGTTGTGTAATTTAACCGGCGTTTTAATTTTTGGTAGGAGTTCATGTAATTTTAAAGTATATAATGCATTCGCGTCTTTCTTTTCTTTTTCTTAAATTAAATGTTCTGTTAAAAAAGTAAGTACTTTCATTCACGATATTTAACGTCTATCATAATTAAGTTTACGTGCTTCCAACAATTATTATCGTTCATGTTTACTATCTTTACAGAATAAAAAATAATAGGTAGCCATTGTTGTTTATTTAAATGAATTCAAAAATCTAACAAATGACTAATAATTTGAGATATTATGGTGTGTCTGTCTGAGAAAAAAATAACACCATGTTATTTTAATAAATTTGTAAATGTGCGGTTCCGTTCCTTTTTTCGTGTTAACAAAGGCGGTCACCAAACACCTGCCTTTTAGTATTTCGTATTATAATATCCATCCCTAACGTTTGTAGAACGTTAAAATCTCGATAGCCTTATGCATCGAATTACAAAGCTTTGAGGGTGGGATAGAGAGAACACCTGTGTATGTCACTAGAAGACCGAGAATGCATTATATCTTGCAAGAATAGGCCTTCCAAGCTTTTCAAGCTTCGTTTTTAGTGCTGGACAGGTCGAAAACCTTGAACCGTCTTTCAATCTTGGAATCTTATTTTTCTTTGTTATTAATTTCTATAGGTGGAAATTTTAAGAAGTCCATAATGTTGCTTTCATTTCGTTTCAATTTGGATCCATTATGATATTCATTATAAATCACTCGAATAATGAAATTGAACGTAAATACAACAAGCGAATCAAGTTCTCTTGAATATTTCCAATTTTTGCTAGCTGTATAAACTTCTTTCACTACTTTTAAATATTAATTAATACGTAATTAATGTTGAATTTCGACTCATCGGTGTATCAAACGTATAGCAAGTTCACCATAATCGACGAGTAACGCTTTTTTACTTGATAGATCATTTTTTTTATAAACGCTCTCAGAATCTACCGATCAGAAATGTTATACGCTTCACACATAATCAAATTGACGCTTTTAATTTTTTAGTTTCATTCTTCAATGACTTCAGGAAGAAACCTTTTTGTTTTTGTCAGGTGAATCGAAAACTGTGGTTTGATGTACAGAAGCCCCCTACAAATCATTTTTTCCGCCAACATGCTTATAAGTTTTGCGTTATATATTTATACACTCATTTTTATTTAAACATAAAATTTAACTGTGATCTGGTAGTACATTTTTTTGAAAATCAATTCGTTTCACGAATGACTCCAAAATAATTAATCCAATTAATCCAAAATAAAAAATTGATTCACAAATTATCATATTTAATTTTTATTGAAAAAACCCAAATTTTTAGAAGTGTACATTTACCTTTTGCTCATATTTTCCATTCAGAGATAAACATCAGCTTTGAACTAAATGCTAAAACTCTTCTTTAGCAACAGTTTTTCTGAACTGACGTTAAAATGTGGACCTCCATGCTGAAGATGGGACAACTTGCCGCGGCCACTCGCTGCAGGTCAACTCGCCGTAGCCGCAAGACGCGAGTCGACTCGCATAAATTGAACAGAGTTTGCATTTTAAGATGTTTTATGGTAAAAAATTGAGTAACTGTGCGGAAAACTACCTTAGTAATAATATAGAGCATCCTGTACACTTGTGTACTTCAAGAAACTAGAGAAAGCTTCTAGAAAGCCCGTCTACTGTTTTAGAAGTAGAATGCGTCTTTATAAATCACAACAACCACACATACATATAACTACAATCTGTAAATAGCTCCATTCCCATTCCCTATCATAAACATTCACCTTTCACCTGTATATATAGGATGTCCCAAAAGTAGCGCTCACACTTCTACCCTCAAATAGAAGATCGTTTGTGAAGCCTCAAATTAAAGATTCCTATTTTGTTTCCTAACTCTTGATTATATTATCTTTCAATTTTTATTTAATGCAGATGTGGTTATTGTTTTTTGATAAGCCCAGTAGATTACATGGAACAAATTCAAAATTCATAAAATTGAAAAACCATTTCGTAGTTATGATAACTCAAACGGTAGTGCTTTGTGTGATCGCTAGTTAATTTACAAAATTGAAAATTTTTTTCGTCGAATTTCTTAGCCTGGCTCTCCGACGAGCAGCCAAATTAAAGCAGCCTATGGTTTTAATTGATTCTATTTTTACACATTATGTAAGTCAGACCAATTTACAAATCGTAACTTAAAAAAGTGTAATTTATTATAATAATATAATTTAATCGGTTTCTTGAAAAATCATTTCGTTATACATATATTTTTTTTTTATTTTTGAGCTACTATAGTTTTGGTTACCGTTTTGTTTTCATTCCGTTCCAATTCAGTTCTGAAACTGGTTTAAGTCGAAGTTAAAAAAAAATGTATATGGGGACTAAAAATTATGGAAATTAGAATTTAAAGATCATGCGATCCATAATGTATTCCAATCCTAAAAAACAAAAATAAATAATTTATTATTACATTTTTACCTTTTGACCTAATATGCCTGGGACGAGTGTAATTTTTATTAATTAGCACATCTAGCGTTTTTGTTCTATTTTGACATGTCAATGACTATTTTAGTTGTCACAGAAATACATTGTAATCCTTGTAGCCCACTTATTTTAACCCAGTTAATTTTTGTAAATTGTTATAGACTTTTGTTTTCAATTATTTAGATTGGGGGAATTCTATCAAGAAATGAAGGGGAGTATACATTTAAATATTTTAAATCAAAGAATATTGTCAATTGAATATTTTTAATTAAAGGGAAACGAACTTGAAACTATTTTCCGAACAAACTCCATAAATGTTTGTAAAGAACGAATAGGGATCTACTATTATTTTTGTGATGCGCATAAGTACCCTTCTTAACTGTTTATTAACTGTACAGAGTAGGTTATCGATTGATAATAAATATTTTCACAATCATAAGTAAATATTTTGTTGAAAACAGGATCAATTGGTTTTGAATTTCTAATGATTTTTTAAATTTATATTTAGTTATCTATTTACCTTATTTCTTACTTGCATTTTATGATTTTTATTCTAGAGAAAGCAACTAATCAAATTATTAAGGTTTTCATGTACAAATTTCGATTTGCATTTGTCAAATAATAAATTACAAAGTTTAATTTAAATTTTTCAATTTTCTTTAAATTACCACAGGTGTAGTTTTGTAGTGATCGCTGGGTTCTCCAACCAGATCTTTTTTTGTCGTTTTTCTAATTTAAATAATACATTTTGTCATCTATAGATAGGAAAAGTTAATTTATTAAACCCCTCCTTTTAAGTGCTAATATAGGATATACCACTTGTGAAAAACTATTACTAAACTCGTATTGTGCGTATACTCGCACTCCTTTGGCAGCTTGTGCTTAAATTTATCTACTCATTCAGTAAAATGCCCTTTTCAAGTCGTGATATAAAATACTATTAAATACGTATAGCAAATGAAATCTGTGACGCTGGCAAGGGATTGCGAGATAAACAATTTGCAAATTTATAGTTCGGCTTTCCGGTGAAACTTAAAAAATTCTTCTGTATTATACATAATTTTTATTTTTATGAAAGTTTTTTTAACAAAAAATGAAATTATTTAAAATAAACGGTTTTTAAAAGTACGCCAATTAAGTAGGAAATTAAACGCTTACATTTTCATTGCAGATAACAATTTTTTAGTGAGATATTTTTAAAACGGGAAGTTTTGTATTAAATAATAATCCATCCATAATGAGCTTCGCTCATTTACTTATAACAGCAAATTTTTACGTTAACAGCCAAGCCTTGTTCTAAAACATAGCAATATATTTTTCCCAAAACTAGAATAAATATAAAATCAAATAATTTTTTAAAAAAGAACGAAAAGAAGAAATAAAATTCTAGTGCTGCTAAAAGCTAGACCTCACTTGACAAAGAATAAGTCAATTTTTAAAGTATAGAGCTCTGGAGTAAAGAACCCGGGGTCAAGGGTCTACAAATTTTTTCCGCGCGGAAACCTTATATCACACCTAAAATAAACCAGAACTTTGACTAATTATTCATGTAGCCTCTCTGTTACAGCCGAGATCTACAACTTTTGGTTCGATGATTTCAAATAGGTCCACCTGAGTCACTTACCAAACGACGCTTCTTCTCTGCTTTCATAGTGTCGGATATTCTGCAAAATCATTTCCAGAAAATTATTTTTAAACTTTTAATCTGGTGGGTGTGAGAAATATTTAAAATATTTTCCCAATGTCCAACCAAATTAACTCGGCACATCCAACGCTATCATCAAAACGCAATCAAAAAAGTTTTATAATTTCACCAATCCAAATATACCAATTAATATTTCTAATTTTTAAATCAAATCTCCTTGTCTAAATCAATCCAAATCATATCATCAATCAAATTTTCCAAATTTGGGAAAAATCCAAATAAAATAAAAATCGCCTACGCAATAATCAAACTTGATTTTCTCAAAAAATACCAAACTTCATATTTTAAATAATCTCAAAATTCCAAATGACAGGAGGTGATTTTCTCCTCAACCGCGTTAAGACGGCCATTTTTGGCAAGAGTCATGCTTTTCCCACCCCTCTTGCAATGCTAATTTGATGGCGGGGAAGCGAGAAAATTCAAACATATTTACAAATTCAAATAAAAAAAATTTTAATTACAAAAATTCACAAAATTAATATAAAATTAATATTAAAAATTATATGAGGATTTTGGAACACGACAATATAATATTTACATCACATAATATAATCCTTATTATTATTTCTTTAAAAACTAATTATAGTACTATTTTACCGCATCTCTCCTACATTTACTATTCAAATTTTATTATACATTTTGTCGATCCAAACCTCGGCTGTAGTGCAATTTTGATTATGTACTTTTATTATACTAATCACTGAAAACTTTTCTTTTGTTTCAAAGCTCAAATTTGAGGAGACACCGTGTTTTTTTAAAATAACTCGAAAATAGCGAAAGATATTAAAAATGTTGAAAAGGGAAAAATTCTTGTGGAAAAAATTTGATGACGTATATATTGTAATGCTCCTATCCCACGGTCAAAATTTGTATCAATATTTTGATAAAAACAATGATGGAAATTTTGATCGTGGGAATAAAGGGGCATAACAGTTTTTTTTCAACTTGCCTTAAATGTTGCTTATTTACTTTTTTTATGTTTGCTTCCATATGAAGAATATCTGAAATTTGGGGGGCCATAAAACCATAAAACAATAATTAATACACGGATGGCATCACGAACACATAGTTCATCAAATTTATGTTTGAAGGACCAAGCTTCTGATTGGGTGATTGCACCTCATTGATGAGTTTAACATGGCATAAATTATTTCTAGTGTATCGATTCTCGAATGGAATTTACACTTATTGCAAATTTTGTTTATTTAAAAATGAGAATGACAAATACTTGATAAATTAGATACCTACTTAATTTACATATTCTTCAATCTTCCTAAATTACTTTTGGGCGCGTTCTTTCTTATTTGCTAATATGAGATGATTACCAAGAGTTTACGCCTGTATTTTTATAATAACCATGTGGGAGGCTCATCCTGTGTTAAATACAATTCAAATATTGATTTTAAATGATGAGCACTTGAACATTTTGTCATACCAATCCATTTTTGTCATAAACCTAACCCTTTAAGAAAATATTGTACTTTGTCTAATTTTATGAGTAGGCACGATTTTACGACATGGTACTTTTGTAGGTGGAACAATATTATTGTGTAAATAAGTCAAATTTAATCCTTTTTTTATCGATACTTTTCCTATCAGTTTGAAAAAAAATTAATTTAATACGGAGTTGGTTAAATTGAAATTTTATTTGCTCAATTAGTCGCATATGAGCTTTATCACATACATCTTATCGAAAGGTAATAAATAATAATAAATCAGCGTAATTGTTAAAATAAATCGGCAATTATATATATTACGGCGTAATAATAAATTATTAATTCGTAATTAATTAATTTAGTATAATGAGCAATAATGAGTTTAAATTGTGCTTTCTACATGAAAATTATTGAAATTAAGCAGTATTAAATTGCTATCGCTCACTAAACAAATTAAATTTAAAAAATGCGCATAAATTTTTTAACCGGAGTTTTCATTATTTTTGATTGCGTTTTTCAAAATCAATATTATGCATTCAATTACACCATTATCCCATTGCAGTGATTGATCTGTTAATTAGTTCCAATGATGTAATTTTTCTAAGAACACCTCATCGTGTTTTTTTGTTCTTCTACTGGTGTAACCGTTTTGTGGAGAATTTTCTCAGCATTAGTGGTGATTTTGAATTAAAAATGAATCGTACTTTATCGTCGTATTTCCATTTCTAGTGAGGTTCAGCAATTCCTTATGTTGTTCCATTAGCGTGATAATAAGAAACCTACGTGCTTTACCTGCAAGTGTTTACTAACCAACCACAAAGATTAGAGCACGACTGCCGGTAGCTTTTTACTTATAAGGGAAACGTCAAATGTCGTGGTTTTTCTATTAATTTATAAAGCATCCGAGTAGACCATACAGCACGTTTTTTTTTATTTATAAATAATTATATTTAATTAGCCGAAAATTTTGATTAGAAAAATAATAGATGTGGGAAATTGGAATTTACATTTTTATCGTTTAACAAAAATTCTAGTTGACAAAATTAATTTTATTTGCATTTTAAATGGATCATTTATTGTAATTTTACAGTACGTAATAAAATTCATGAGAACTTTTCAAATTAATTGAAAAAGATTTTTTAACCAACCTGACTTATTATGTGATACAACCTGATTAAATAGGGTCAAGTAATAATTATTTACTTGTTTTGTAAATATTTTCATTTTAAATTTTACACATGAATAAACAGCATCGCTGTCAGCGTTTTCAATGATCGCTTGGAAAATATAATAGGACCTTTTTGCTTCGAATGAGTTATATTTTATTTTCTAATTACCATCTATTTGATATACCAATAATTTATAGAGCAAGATAAAATATTATTAACCATATCACTATTTTAGAAAACCCAAAAAATGCACACACACTTTTCAGAACTAAAATGTTTTTAAGTTATCACAATTAAAATACACTGTAAGTATACAATATCGCAAACGTTTTCACCATACTATGGCATCATCAGGCGATGTATTAAAAAGAAAATTTAGAGAGAATCCGTTTAAATAACGTTCGGGGGGGTGGGAGTGGGTAATTTTTGAAAAGGAAAGGGTTTTTTTAAAAAATGGAAGGGGTGTATAAGTAAATGTTCTAATAGGTTAGATAAAAAAGGGGGGGGGGTAATTAAAAAATTACTGTTTGAATATGTTTAATAGAGGCGAGTTGTTTAAATCTGATTGACTATTTAATAATAATGAAGAATATTTTAATTTATTAATTTCCATAGCTTCTAAAAATTCTAGTTTTTTACTTTTTGACTCTACATGCAAAATTTCGTACCCCCCCTGTTTGTGATTAGTGTCTAATAGGTGTTTCGCGAAAGTAGATTTTCCGTCTGCAAGTTTATGGGATCGCGTGTGTTCATTAAATCGTGTTTGAAAAGATCTGCCTGTATGGCCGATGTATTTTTGAGAGCATTCGCAAGTGAGCTCGTAAACCCCCGATTTTTCTAAAAGATCTGATTTGAATTTCGCGTTATTAATAAATTTATTAAGTTTATTGTCTGTTTTGAAGGCAATGTTAAAATTTTGGTTTTTTAAATATTTGACAATTTTTTCAGATTTTTTTCCAAGAAAGGTAATGACATTAAAATTCGCGTTAGTTTTGTCATTATCTTTCATCATCATTCATTGTCATTATCTTTCAATGTCATTACCTTTCTTGGAAAAAAATCTGAAAAAATTGTCAAATATTTAAAAAACCAAAATTTTAACATTGCCTTCAAAACAGACAATAAACTTAATAAATTTATTAATAACGCGAAATTCAAATCAGATCTTTTAGAAAAATCGGGGGTTTACGAGCTCACTTGCGAATGCTCTCAAAAATACATCGGTCATACAGGCAGATCTTTTCAAACACGATTTAATGAACACACGCGATCCCATAAACTTGCAGACGGAAAATCTACTTTCGCGAAACACCTATTAGACACTAATCACAAACAGGGGGGGTACGAAATTTTGCATGTAGAGTCAAAAAGTAAAAAACTAGAATTTTTAGAAGCTATGGAAATTAATAAATTAAAATATTCTTCATTATTATTAAATAGTCAATCAGATTTAAACAACTCGCCTCTATTAAACATATTCAAACAGTAATTTTTTAATTACCCCCCCCCCTTTTTTATCTAACCTATTAGAACATTTACTTATACACCCCTTCCATTTTTTAAAAAAACCCTTTCCTTTTCAAAAATTACCCACTCCCACCCCCCGAACGTTATTTAAACGGATTCTCTCTAAATTTTCTTTTTAATACATCGCCTGATGATGCCATAGTATGGTGAAAACGTTTGCGATATTGTATACTTACAGTGTATTTTAATTGTGATAACTTAAAAACATTTTAGTTCTGAAAAGTGTGTGTGCATTTTTTGGGTTTTCTAAAATAGTGATATGGTTAATATCGAGTTACACTACCTAAACCACGTATCAATCGATTAAAATATTATTTCAGGAAAATAATTAAAACCTATACTCGCATCATAATATCTAATAATCGATAATAAAAGTTTAAATAAAAAGAAAGACTGCCTTCAGGCTGAACCTCAGTAGCTGCGGAATAGTTCGTATATTACACACATTAAGTATCTATAATAGGACTTTGGTTCTGACCATCTCTCTGCTTCGGAGGGTACGTGAAACTAATATTCCCGTTATGTTGATGATTGTCACCCCCAGTAGTAAAATAAGCGGCCATGTGGTCTAAATGCTGAAACCATTTTTAAAGAGAAAGAAACGGATTATCTCACAGTGGACAGTAAAATGTATATTCCAACAAACTTATAGGAACGGAGTTACATTGCATATTCCTGGCGAAAGATTTAAAACTGCGAAAGATTCGGTGAAAGATTCGGTATTTCAAGGGAAGGCGGTCAGAAATAAACTTCTGACTTAGCAACAAAAAGTGTATGACAAACTTTTTTATGGAATTGCATTTCATTCCTTTACAATATTACCCCAGAATACATACCTATTATCAGGGGCGGATGGGCCATAAGGCGAACCGGGAAATTTCCCGGTGGGTCGGTTGTTCAGAGGCCCATAGAGCCGGTGGTTGAAAGTACGTCTAACAAGGAGAGGGTCTGTACTGTGGGTCATTAATTTCTAAACATAAAAGAATGTTTTTTGGATAGTAAATGTAATCTGATTCAAAAATCTGCAATAAACCTATGCTCTATTTAGTTTTAAAGGAAAAATTCGTAACACCCTGTAAATGTATATTTTAGCCATATCCGGAAATTAAAAAAGGGCCGACAAATATTATTTTTCGGGCCGCTTAGATGTTGCCCATCCGCCCCTGCCTATTATTATTTATTTTAATAATCTGCATTAAAATAAACAATTTACAACTTATATTGTTAGTCTGCCTTATTATACTAACCTTAATAAGAGAATTCAGTTTTTATAATATTTCACGTACAGTAAAAGAAAAAGTCCAGACCATTGTCTTTTAATTGAGAGTATAAAATCGATACTGTTTACCCATAAAAGCATTTTAACGTTAAATTTCCGATCACACAATTTACATTATCATTTGATCTGAGAAAATAAAATTCACTAACTGGTTTATTAAACGATTTAAAAATATTGCGATTCTCACAGGCATAATAATGTGAAATTGTTAGGAAATATCTTCTACTAATACAGAGTAAATTAATATTTTTGAAAAACGAGAAGTTTTTAGTTGCCAATTGAGAATGCCCCGATAGTATCCGGAGTTAAACCGGACTGTGTGTGAAAATCTACGTTAGATGCGTTTTAATTATTGTAATTTATGTGCTTATACTGCATGTAAACGAATTTAATAGATCTATAAGTTTTATTATGCAGTGTTTATCATAAATCATTATTCCATTTTTCGATTATCAGTTCTTGTTTACTGTGTAACAAAACACTTAGTATTTTTTGTATTATGTATCTAAAAAAATTGTTGAAAAAGTTTTTGACTTATAGCACCTGCAGAAAATTCAATCAATTTAGAAAAGCTAAACCACTATTATTTAAAATTTGAAAATTGATATCATTAACCATAATAGTCTCACATTACAAAATCGTCACGTTTCTTCTCGAGCTGAAAGCCGGTTGAATGTATCAGTTGAAGGTTTTATTATTTCCAGATGTGCACAAGGGTGGCTTTCGGTAAACAACCCTCTATTCTCATTTTACTAGTAGGGTGTAAATTCTTAGAACCTTCTCTTATTAACGACTTTGTATGGTTTGGGTTCAATATTTGACTTCACGTTCTGTAAGGACTACAGGACCATCACCGAAATAAAATAACAAAATCGAATTGGTTTGTATTTTTAAAAATTTCAAGTAGAAGAACTGTTTACAATTTATTATTGTTAAAATTAAACCAAACGTGACTTTTGTTACATTTAGAAGATTTCGGAAAAAATAACAGAAGGTCCTAACTAATTATCTTCAGGATTTTTTTAGTTTGTTTTAGCATATTAGTGTTTTTTAGAGTGAACTCTTTACCGAAATACAAGTTTACCTTTAATCTTCTAACGTGGTTCTATTTTAGTTATTAATAATTAGCTAACTATAATAAATTAGTGTATGTTAGCTAATTCAAATTTACCAATTCGTTGTTAAAATATACTATTTCAGTTACACTAACCTTGATTAATCTTAACCAAGGTTAGTTAACAATGATAACTATGGCAACTTATATGGTGTGATCTATCATTTTTTTGTAATTTAAAAACCAATTTAGGAACTGTCACGTAATTGATCTACTGATTGTAAAGAGGACAATTTTTTAAGCATTTTTTTTAATTCAATCTGGATTATTCATTAGTTTTATAGAAAAGAAAATCTGAGCACACGTACCGGTAACAGAATATCCGTGTAGAAAACACGGGTTAATCCCTATCTAAAATGCATGTAAAATTTCGATTTTTAAATGCCGTTTTCTCGAAAAGTAATGGATAATCAACCTTGAATTCTTTTAAATGCTTAGTAAATTGAAAAAGTTCAATTCGTAGGATCAATTTCGTGACAGTAAAACAGCAGATAAAAAATTTTATTTCAATAGGTATTTGAGTGAGCAAATTATTGTAACTTTTAATGTTCCTGTCATTATAAAATATCATATACACCTGTGACATGGCTCTTGCACTTTCAACGATTTTAATGCCACTGAATCACTATCTGCATCATAATATGGCAAATTTGAATCACTAAATTTGATGTTCCAGTTGTTGTAGGTATAATAAGCACAAGCTGTATAAACAATATATTTATTATTGTTTGACAAAAATTTATTGAATGCATTTTTTAAGATAAGTTTTATTGCAAATGAAAGCTTGTTGAACGCAAGAAATGGATCTCTCCATTTAGAATTTTGGATTGAAAATGGTCGGAATCGTTTTAGCTTTTTTGGATTGGATTAACGAGATTTTAAGTTTGTAAATTTAAAGTGAACATTTTTCTTGAAACTAAAATTAGAAAGAAACAGCAGATTTACTGTGTTTTAACGAATTTTTGCTTCATACTTTTTCTTTTCCATTAATTTGTTAATGTTTCTCAAAAAGTTACTATTCTTCTCACAATAAATATATAAAAATTAAAAGTTTTGCATTAAATTTGTGGTTTTTGTACAATTTATATAATAAATTAACTTAAAGCATGGACACAGTACATTGTTAAAATTCTCAAATAAAGCATTGTTTTAAGAAAAAACAGTCCATAAAAATATATTCTACATTAATTTAAAACATTTGTTTTTTGTTCAGTGGAAAACTTTTCACTTTTAAGATAAAAGATTATAATTTTTATATAATAAAAGATTATTTTGTTTAATTGAAACTTTTGCTGCCTTTTACAGTATATTATAGCATGGAACTTTATTATAATTATCACTGAAAATAATATGATGCTTTATATTAACGAACAGTGATTTTTAACTTAAATTTCGCTGCGACAAAGAATTTTTTCTTTGATGTAAAGAAATCCTAAGGTCAATTTTTAGGTGCTCCATTCTTAGATACGTTAATATAGCGAATTGGCGTTCTTAAATACAAAGAAAGATTGATTCATTGGTGAACGTAAAATATTCCTTCATAATAATAAAGTTTTCGTCTATCTGATAAAAGTTGTTCTTTGTATTTAGGAATTCGAACATAAAATAACTATGACAGATTTGAAGAAATTTGTTCGTTGTGATAATTTACAATGTTATTAAATAACAATCTAGACGTTGGATCTATTACGAAGAATCGTAATTTTGATGTGTGCGTTACGTGGAGTAAATGTATGGTATTCTTTTTACCAACGAACTTGTAATACCCATAATCTTTAAAGCGACGAGTTTTTAGGTATACATGCAATACTTAAAAAATTGCTGGTGACTGTGAAAGTTAACCTTATGATGATTATAATTATTAGACCTTAGATAAAAATACAGCAATTTAATACTCCGCTCCCCGCAAAAATTATTTCAGGGCCCCTAATCAAATTGTATTTTTTTTATAAAAAAGAAAGTTTATAAAAAATATCTATTTCTTTTCACATAAGTAATAACTTTGCAATTTTGTAAACATGATTGTGTGTACTTTATTTCCTACTCGATTTTATAGTTCGTTTTGATTCTTTCAAATGTCGCGTTATATGGTTATCTCCGCGCAAAGAATTTGTGCAAAGTAACAAGAAACTGTTGGATAGCTTTTAATTATCTTTTAATAAATTGTGGGGTGTTTTTTAGGATTTTTTTTAATTGTACTGACGAGTCAAAAACCTGTTTTGATTAAAATTTATTAAAACAAAAGTTAAACAAAAAAATAAATCCAAATTATATTTATGAGAACCCTAGGTGTCAAGAAGTATAAGTGACAATTTTGGAAAATTGAAGTTAAGTAAGGGATGCTAGTATCCATTGATTACTACTTTAATTTAAGACGTTGATAATTTTGTTTAGCGAATTACCATCTAAGTTTCATGCACTTATAATACCCCTTGGTTTGTAGGGTTCTCATATTGTGTCCAGATATTATTTAAGTTGTTCTATTAGGTACTTTTAGTTTCTAAAAAGGCGATCTATTTTTACTGACCGACAAAGAAAGAAATAAGTCTACTTATTTTATAAAGTTTTATTTCGTTATTTTATTACAAGTAGACAATCGTCGAGCAGGATGCTAAAATTTGTCTGTAAAAATATGTTTTGTCAGATCACGGTCTTCCTGTATCTTTCCAAACTATCGTGCTATCGTGCAAAACAAATGTTTTATTGCATTATTTTAAGCCCTTGTTGGTCACGGCCTTTCCGCCCCCGTATTGTACCCTAGTTTAGTTAGTGGTCTACAGCCTACAGCTTCAAGTCGTAGTCGAAATATAAATTTATTCTGTTAACAGTGATTTTTAGTGTAACAACTTACTTCGTTTTTCAACTTTGAAATAGCAAATTGTAAATCAAAGGTAAGAACTTATAATTTTAAATTGTTTTACTTACGTATATTTAAACTTTAATTTAATTATTGTTATTGCATTTAGGAGGTACTCTAAAACTGATAAAATTTTTTAAAAATGGCCGTAAAATTTTTTTTTTTAATTTTACTTTTGTTGTTACTTTTTTTAAAACATTTTTTCCATTTTTTTTCTTATTTTACAAAGTTTTGGCCAAATTATATTATATTTTTATGAAATGTTTATAAATATCTATTTTTAGAACCGGAGGATGATGCAGAAGTGTGTATTAGGGCATTAAAATATGATAATTTGACAGCCGAACAATTTGACAGTACCTGGAAAGCCTGTAGCCAATATCGGCTTAAAGATTTGGAAAATTTAGAAACCACTAATGAAATTTTGGAAAAATGGCCATTTTATAAAACCCCAACAGGTTTTCGACTGGTATGATTTTCTAGATACAAATAATACCTGATCATTAAAACCGTTTACTTACAGATTGATATGGACTTTAATGCTGCATATAGTAATGACGGGAACGGATTACTAAATAATTGGATTACATGTAGCAACAAGTTGCTTGAATTTTTATCTGATGCTAGTAACGTCAAAGACAAAAATGCTCGAGGTTTATTAAAAAATCTCAATACAAATGCCACCATTTCTGATAGTAAGTACTAAGTACATTATATTCGTATTGCGTAAGTTTGTAAATTTGGTACAATCATATTGTTATTCACTGTAGTTTACATTTATTCTGAACTATTATAAGAATAACCAAGCACAATGCGTTTAAAAATGCATTCAACGCAGCTGCAAATCGATTGATTAATCTTGCTTATTTATTTTAGATACAAGAACTGCAATAATACTTTGGAGTATGCATGGCTACTTTGTGCCGACTACTAAAACAGTAGTCGCCACAGAAAACACTACCAAAAATACTATTAAGTTCACGATTAAAGATTCTCAAGAATCTTTTATCTTCTTGGGAAAATGTCACCAAGAAGTCGAAGACCATATCAAACACTTAAAAGAAAGGAAAAATAGTATTCAGCCGTTCTTATATTGTATTGGAAGCGATTTCTTCAACATCGAAGAAATTTTTATTTTTTTTTGACGATATTCGATACCAGTTCTTTAATTTTTTAAGAGCTGTAGATATTTGCTTCAAAATATTTTTTGTATTTAATTTAGATTTTCCAAAGGAATCTACAATGTTCTACAGTTTCTTAGAGACATATTTTTTTAAATTTAAGTCTGCAAAGAATTTTTCAAAGGTTTTTATACTAGGTTCATATTTGGACTCTGATTAATTTCATATTAACGCTTGGTTAAAGGGATTTATCGTTCTAGTTTTTTCTATTCAGAATTTGTTAAAATTTGGTAAATCAACTAATCTTTTTCTCTGAATAGAAAAAAAACTTTGTCATTACAGCAGAAAAATGGTTGCAGTAGCGAAAAAACTTTTACAATTTTTGTTCGAGTAACAAATTGTATTGTAAACATTTTGTATTATTTATATAACATTTGTTAGTTCGTATTAACGTTTTCTATAAAGAAATCTAAAGCAAGTGTAAATAATAAAACTTTTTAATAAGTTTAATAATTTTGTAAATAAATTTTACAAGTATTTTTTATATTATTTATTTAAAAATGTACTATACTTCGTTTTATATTTTATTATTTGTTAGACAACATGTTTCGAATATGGGATATTCATCTTCAGGACGTCAAATTAAAATATTGTTTTTAATTAAAATATTATTTTAAAAAATTTAAAATTTAACATAATATTTTTTCATATTTTTATTAAAATTAAAATATTATTTTAAAAATTTAAAAAAATTTAAAATAATATTTTTTCAAACAATATTTTAATTTGACGTCCTGAAGATGAATATTCCATATTCGAAACATGTCGTCTAACAAATAATAAAATATAAAACGAAGTATAGTACATTTTTAAATAAATAATATAAATAACTTCGATAGACAAATCATAATTATTTTTTATATTGTTAATTATTAAATGAAAATAATGCATTTTTTGTATATTTTTTTATTAATTTTCTAACGGTTTTGCTTTTAGCATTATCAAGTATTTTTATAATTTGTAAGAGTTGCCAGTTACTTTTTACAAAGCAAATACGTTATTTTCATTTAATAATTAAAAATATAATAAGTTTAAGCTTTACGCTTTTCAATTTTAGGTTTAAATGAATTTTCTTTTTTTTTAAACTCCACTATTAACTTAAACTATTATGAAAACAAAAAATTGAAACATTTTGTTATTGTGTAATGAAATGTAAAAATTTTAAATTTTGCTTAGTACATTTGTATTTATATATTATTAAAATTATCAATTTTAATAATTTTTAATATTTCTAATTGATAATAAGCTAAGGTAACATAATAAAACATGCTTAATGTATTATTATTTGTTTTTATTTTATATATAGCATAATATAATAATAATAATATCTAACTTATTTACTTTTTAAGGACAGTTTTGTATGTATTGTATAGGTATTTAATTTTTATAAAATCAATTTTTTTTTTTATAAAATTAAATTTTTTTTTATAAATAAACGTTATAAATTAATTAAAACTTTTTTTTTATAAACCAATTCAATTATTTGGACTAATAGTTTCATTCGTTTTAACAAAAACTAAAATTCGTTACATCAATTACTACCATACTTTAACTACGAAATGTGTACGTTAAACAAAGACCAATTCTTATTTAAACAACGAAATGTAGTTATCGGTTACCGAATGCTAATCGTATTCGCAAAAACTACGAATCAGTGTGACAACAACTAGCATTCTTAGAGACAACAACTAGCATTCTTAGAGACAACAACTAGCATTCTTTGAGACAACAACTAGCATACTTTGAGACAACAACTAGCATACTTTGAGACAGCGAACGCTAATTCTTCCGACCAGAGATGCTATTCCTTGCATAAACGAAAACCAGTTTTGAAATATGTGTATTTAGGGTGTTAACTTTAAAGAATTTATTTTCGTTGATACAAATATTTATGCGTCACTTAGTGAATGCGTTCGTCAATTACGAATCACGTTTTCGTTAAGATGAAGAAATGGTGCGTTGGATCAATTTTAAAGTACTTTTTCATTATCATTACAACCGCGTTCTTTATATTTAAGCACTGTTTTGGTTCAGTGATAACTTATCTAGTGCTTGGGGTTCTGAGACCCTAGCGTTCAGTTGCAGGGTTAAAATGGGTTGTTGCTTATAATCAGCGAGTGTGAACAGAGCGAACATTCTACGGTGAACGTGGGATACTCGAAATTTGAATATTATTGAATCTGACACCATAATGAAAGTAAAGTAGGTACCTACTAGAAGTGTTTGAACACCTATAAGTGTTCCATTTATAGAAGAACTAGTATAGCCTGTGAATTGCAAGCACGATTGTGTTTCTTGATTAAAATCGTAACGAATTGCAAAATAACCTCACATAAAATCCATATTTGAAAATAAATCCAATGCCGCATTTAATTTATTTATTGCCCATCTATTCTCATATATGGAATGTGTCTTTAAAATAAATTAACCGAGTACATTCACTTGGTTTTATTGTTCATGTGCTTTGTTAAGATTTCTGATTATGGCCGTGTAATCTGGAAATGCGCTAAAAATCTCAATGTTTACACTTGGTAGGAATGCTACCTCGATACGCAACTTTTCCAGCTAAGGAATTAAAAATAAAAACACCAAGAAAAAAATCAAATTTGGTCATGATGACGGTAATTTTCGTTATATAACATTAGCTTTATTAATTGGCAAATCATGAAATCCCACAGGCAAAACATTTTTCCTGCGTTCTAATTAGAGGGTAATTATCAAATATTTGCATTGAGTAAGGAAATGACGGGTTAGTTCATAAAAATTATAAAAAATTTAACTCTTCATATTTATTACAAATATTACAAACGTCCAATGTTTGGAATGGCTGGAAGAAAACTCGAGGCGTAATGAAATTTTAATCTTTTGCTGATAATGAAAGTGCAATTAATTATTTTTAATGCAGTTGCTGAACAATTTGCCACAACCGTGGTTCGTAGTTTCTACAGTTTTATAAAATATGATCACTTTTACACGTGTTTAATTACACGGTTTGGTTAATTTCAATAAGAAGCTGATGTTCAGAAATCCGTAACAAACGAGTATCCAACCAACCACTTCAACGTAGCAAATCAAATCAGCGAATCAGCTTGATCTTTTTTTAGAGAAATATTTCAAAAGAATTAAACTTTAATTGTGTGTCAAAGTTTTTGCGGGTTAACCCAATTTTTAGGAATTAAATGTTTGTTTCGTTTGTGAGTATAGATTTAACCCATCATTATATCCAATTAAACTCATTTAATCGCTAACGGCTCTACTGTTACGTGATTTCAAAATTAAAATTTAAATGTTTTTCCTCGGGGAAGTAATTGATTTTTAATTATTTTTTTCTACTACCTTTGATGAGCCAATAGTAAAATCTGCATGGCAAAAAGTTACCGGAAACTATTCCGTTGTCCTTGCTAAATGCTAAAACACCAAAGAAAAGACCATCTGGTGTTTCTTGACTTTTGGGATTGTATTAAAAAAATGCCACCGGCAGAACATGGAGTATTCGCTTCAACTTCTTTGTGTTCACGACATCGACAGCTTGTAGTACCTTTATTATTATCATGATTCATGAACTTATGCCATTCGAGTTCTTCCTATTTCCGCGGGCACCATAACGCATATCGACTTTATTTTTTTCGGCTGCCACTGTTTGGCAACAGCTGATAATTAAGGCTTCAATTTACGAAGAAACTCTTCTTACTAAAAATTTTCAAAGATGCTGTGAGCAGTCGTTTCCGAAAAATTGTGGGTGAATGCTTTTGCGGCTAAAACAGAGGATAGATGTGCTTTGCAAAACAAACAAAAATTAACCACCACTGTCTTACGGCATCGATTGCGCCAACCATCGTGACTCCAGCTTAATACCATGTAGTTTCAGGTGCGACAGACTAGAATAATTATAAACAATTTAGATGGTTTTTCAGTTGATATCGGATACCGATAGACATTGGCGACTGTGGATATAAATCGATTTAAAAGCTTTCTATAAAGTGGAAGGATAATTATTAAGAAATTAATTTCTGCATATAAAAAAATTTTCATTAGTAATTATGAAATAAATTTAATTACGACATTAAATGATTGGCAATGAACTTAATAGTGGGAAAATTTTCGCAAAAGTGAAAAGTTGCCTCGAGATATTATAGTCTGATAAGGAAGTTTGTACGAGTCTACTTCTGCTTCATAATCGATCTCTTCGGCAGGAAGAGCCCCACAGGTCTCATCTATAATATCATCATCTTGTGATATTTACAGCCGGTCTACCTGTCTGTAGTATGAGAACTGCGGCTTATAGACATAAAACTCACTCGTTCTCATTCAATTGCAATCTAATTCATTTAGTTATCCGGTTTTTCATGTTTACAAAAACTTGCAGTTAGAAAATCGTTATTAATTACTATTAACAATTTCCGCCTTGATTTTACACATCTATGCAGATGAGAATATTACACTAGACGGTAAAAGAAGTAAAAAATATTTTTATTATTTGTTGAAAATTATCATATAAGGATAGCAGGAACAAAACACATTAATGATGGCACTTATTCCATATCTATCCAAGTCTAAAATGGAAACTTTTTCCATTATTCTATATTTATTCGGAATTCTTCACTTGCGTTTACTACATTTAAGGAAACTAAAAAGTAATTTTCCTTGAATCGAGGTTGTCGTAACAAAAAGTCACATTTCAAGTACTATAATCGATAAATTGAGTTCTTAGTTTGGTGCGATCGTATATCTAAAGAGCTTTATATAGATAGAAAGAAGACTTGCAAACGGCAGTGGAAACTAAAACGGAAACTTGGAGTCATGAGAATTTTTTGTAAAACAGATTTTTTTGAATACACAAATTTCGTAATTTTAAGTTTATTCTGTTCAGTTTTGGAGTTCTTTCAGAAAAGAAAAATACAAATCCAGCTGATTTAGTTCTTCCCTAAAGCTTATACTCGGTTGCGAAATTGAGAAATTAGTATCTGAAGTACCCAAGTAAGTGATTAGAGAATCTGAGATCCGACAAGGGAACGACTATGTTAAATTAATGTTTATTGGATAAAATGGATAGATACTACGTTAGGAAACTTTGTTTTAAACGAAACAGACATTTGTTGAGTTTGTTTCACAATTTATAATTTTTCACTTTGTTTCTCGAGAAATATGCGGGAAAAAATCCATACATCAATCATAAACACTTTGTTCCATCATTTAGAAAATTATCTTCGCAGAGGTGCGAGGGTTCGAAACTGGGAAGGGTGACGTCAGGGGTCCATATATTTATTACATCGATTTGTTTTCCGGTCCTAAATAATTTGAAGAAGTCCGAAGTTTTATTCTTTGGAAACGCTTTGGAAGTTTAGGGGTGACTGCAATATTCAAGAACGAATTTGTTTTATAATTTAATTTTTGGAACATCATAAATATTCCGACTAATTTGAGTTCTTGAAAAATCACCGACCTTGTCCTTTTGAATTCGCGTAGCATTGTTTGTTAATATCGTTCCCGTTGCAAAAATCAAAAAAATTGAATCTTAATGAGTATAATGACATAGCAACCAATTTTTGCAAAGTAATAGGAAATGGACTAGACCGGCAGAAGCGCATATTTTTTTCCGAAATGGTCAAACCCGAATAAAATGAAACATTTTAATATATTTTGCAAAATAACTTTACTACGACGAAGGTTCAAATTAATCTTGTGCGTAATTTATCAGCAGGAGAAATGTCACAATGGAAGTTTTGCCTAATTTGTTAGTCAAAACCGCAAACGTGTGGGTAAAAGTTTTGGTAAAAGTACTATCGTGACAAGAAATTTCTTGTTGCACGAACCGTTCGCTCAATTTTTCATAAATTTTGGTTTTCGAGATTTCTAAATCTGTGTTGATATTTGACACATAACAGAGCAAATGAAAAATTGTTAATTAGATCGTTGCGTTTTGTTTTTGTTAAGTCGTGCTTAACGTAAGTTAAGATTAGATTAACTTGGTAATTCTTCTTTATGAAAATATCGTGAGGTCATTAATTTTACTCGCAACAATAACCTGACCATCGAAGGTGTGAATATTACAAGACAACCTGGAGCGGAAATATATAAATTCCAATTTGATTTATGATCATATTTTTCTAATAAAATCATTTGCGATGGTTCGTTCGTTTTGTGCTATTAACAATATTTTTTTACTTTTTTATTATTAATAAATTATCATCGAATTACAGGAATTGGTGAGGTTGCTTTTGAAAAATAATTTTCATAAATGTCTCATAAATTATTTTTATTTTTTTGACTTCAACAAAAGAGTCAGGTCTCATAAAAACGTTGGGGGAAATTTGAAATATGTTTATCCACGGGATTAAAATTATTAAATGACATAATTTGGATTTTGTTGACTTCTATAAGTTATAACCACTTTTGCGTGCTTTGATTGCTAATTCTTCTATGTTAATCAAGTTTGATTGTTCAAATTAATCAATCCTTATTCAGATTTTGTAAGTATTCAGAAACCTGACGTAATTTTTTTTCAAAATTGTTTACACTACCGCTTGATTGGCTTCTCTTCTTCGTAATTAATTCGGCAATTTGAACAGGGGCGGACTGACTAAGAGCTGAGGTTTATAAAATGCAGTTTGGTAGTTTAGTTCTCTTGAATTGTATTATACTCAGGTGCAAGAAACATTAAATTATAAAAAAATTAAAGGGAGGCTTAAATTAAAAAATTCAAATGGGCCAGTATCAAAATATTAACCCACGATACCACAGAAAGGGTCCCTTTTTTGTCTCGAAACAAACTTATCCCAATTAATTTCATTATGAGATAGAGTATACATGGTGTCCCCGTGACCGTAGAGACCCTTTGAGATGGTGATAAAGGACACTTTTCTAAGACAAATTTTCAAATAAAATTTTTGTCCAAGTCCAAACCTTTTGGGGAGTACCGCTCTTGAAAGCAATTTTTGAATTTCTGATTTCAAACGACCATAGCTCCGATATTATTGTTTGTTAAGCTTAATGAATTAGAACTTTTTTAAAGATAATTCGCTTATCTACAAATTATATTATAACCCATTATTGTCTAGAATCAACGGATTTCGAGTTATAAATTAAATTAAGGGAAAGATGTTGCAAAAATGCAGGTTTTATTTTTTTTACTTTTCTTGCGAACCCCGTAACTCTTAAACGAAACATCTTAATTGAAAAAAAATGACGGCCTAAACCAAATAGGGAATTTAACGGGTTTACAATTTTTGTCAAATAAATTTTTTTGGGAAACCAACCGTTTTCACAGAAGTTATGAAAATCATGAACAAGGTGTAGGTAAAAAAATAAATAAATTCACTTGTTTTCACGGTTTCGACTTAGACAAAAATTTGATTTGAAAATTTCACGGGTGTTACGGGGACACCCTGTATACAAATCTTACAAATAACATCAGTAAAATGTTGTTCAAAAATCAAAATAAAGAGGAAAGGCTGAAAATAGCATTTTGTTATAATGGAATGATGTATTTTATGCAAATTAAATTAATCGTCTGCAAATCACGATTTTGTCTTCAACAAAGATGGAAACATCGAAAATGCTAAATTTTCACTTGACAAAAAATTGTTTTTTGATTTTTTATGATGATTTAATTTCATTCAGTGGCGATTAAGATAGTCTTTTAGTTCAATATTACTTCGGTCATCGGGAAATTAATACACAGAGACTGCCCCCAGGCAATCTTTGAATATTGTTACATTGAGAAAAAGGATTTGTCGCCGTAACAGAGCTAATAGTAGCTATAGCCTCAACAGAGTTTTTCGTTGGTGTAACAAATTTTCTGCTGAAAATTTGTTGCAGCAACAAAAAGTTTGTTATAGCAGCAAAACAAAACTCAGTTGAGGCTATAGCTACTAAAAGCTCTGTTAGAGCGACAAATCTTTTTTCACGGTGTACCCATAGGCTGTTATACCTACAAATATCGATTATAAATACGGCTATAAGTACTTTTTTATTTTGGTGATTTTTTTATTCTGGTATTTTTAATAAATTTAATGTCTTTCAATTTTACTCAATAATCAATTAAATTTCAATATTAATACAATAATGTAGTTTGTAATATTTATTATATTTACCAGTTGCTAAAAAAAGACAGAAAAATATTTATTGTTCACCACAACTGGTTAAAAGTTGGTAAAAGAGGAATGCCGAATAAGTAAGGGTACTATTTTTAAATGGTATAAAAATAATTTTAAAGTGTAACAGTGAATTGAACGAGTAAATTGAATTAAAAATTATAATAACTTATTTCTAGCCCAAATATTTGAAATTTTTTTTTGTGGAGGAAAGCACTTCTATACACTTTTTATTTTATGGCTATTCCACTGAACTGTTCAAAATACGAAAATACCCCATTGTAAACATTTTTAATATAATTTGTTCGTTAATCCAATCGTACGCGTTATCATCAGGAGAAACAAAATTTGAAAGAAAATGAAAATATGTAGGCTGGCTTTAACTTTAATAATAAATGTAATTAAAAATTCTATTTAAATCATAAGCTTCGAACAGAGGGGACCATAGGTCTTGGGGTACGGAATAGGCCAGAATCAGACCTGCAGATAATCATTTATCACCATTGGAAACATGATTAAATAAAAAAAGAGGATCCAAGAGCAGGATTAATCGCAAGGGAGCGGTGTGTAATATTAAATGTTTTTGTTATTCCTTCCAAATTTAAAAATCGATACGTGCTTGAGAATATTTCTTTCAAATGAACTTGAACGTTTTATACTGAATGCTTTTATTGAATGGTAAAAGAATAAAGCAGTTTTGATTGGTAACGATCTATTGTACAGTATTATTGCGTAGAAAATTGTGATGCTTTATGAGTTTCACTATAAATACCTGTTCGTTTCGTTGTACAATGGAAAATTTAGATTTTGATTTAAAATGAAGCTCCCATAGTGGGTTCGATATTATAATAGCAGTCAGGTTCACAAAAAAACTCAATAAATAATCGAATTACCCCTAACCTATGTCATAAAGCTGAATAAATTATAGCCAACTTGCATTTTTGGGCACAATAGAAAAAGAATAAAGAAACATCTGTGCATCCCACATCACACCTTACAAAGTCTTGCTGTGAGCAATTTTGGACCTTAAACAACGTACCTGATGGTTCAATACCTACAAAACCTGATCTTGTAGCAGCTAACACTTTTGTTAGTAGCAAGCGTTTCTATCCAGCCGAGAAAAACCATAATTCAAGTTGGGTCGAAAGTTTTGATAACCATAATACTAATCTCGAGATTAGCGATCCTCCAAAATTGGAGGACGTCGGATTCTGAAGTGTGTTTTTATTTTTTATAGCCTTATCATAATATTCGTGTAAATATAATCGAAACACTTTTGATTAGATAAGTGCGGTTACAGCATTAAAAATAGACACCTAATTTACATAATAAATTTGGAAACGTATTTTGTCGACCGATTGGATCAATTAATTTCATATGATGGCAAAAAAAAGTAACAACATCAAGAAATAGTTTTTTTCTACTCGGGTTGCAAGGGGGATTGTGCGTGTTGTGTTAAACAAGTGAATACGAATTTTTTTCCTTTTTTCAATATCTTGACAATCTAGAACGGTTCGGGCTGCGCACCCTACAGCATCCTCCGGAATAACAATAGTCCGGCATTCCCCACCATCGGTCGGCATAGCTCCGTCGCTGCAGGATTGCTAGTTTTTTCACAGCCAGTTTATAACGACCTGTAATCTGTGGGTAGACTTCAGTTCCGTAGTTGCCGTTGCGCTGTGTGTTATGTTTTTTCAAGGTGTTCGGCAATGTGTTCAATACGCCCACAAGTATCGTTTTCGTTTCTGAATATTCATCGTGCCATTGACTGTGGTTAGCAGTTCTAAACTTAAATCCACTACAAACATTTTGTTATTAGTTTTTAGAAATGTGAACTTGAAACCGTTTTCCATACAAATAAAACAAATTTTGGCTTTACTTACAAATCTGTGATAATAATATTGTAGTGATAGTACAAATTAGTTATAACACCCAAGTGTGGTTTATTTATTACATAAAAGTGTTCCATACAATAAAAACTATTTTTAAATAGCAACATCAGTGTTTGTGTGATATTCTATTCTTAATAAGTTAAAAACACCTTTGTACAAATGCCTAAAAGGAAAAACAAAAACATGCGTGCCAAAAAACAGAACGGTATGTTTATTTTAATTTTTTCCATTACTTACATTTTGTAACAACGAGGAAATTGTATTATTACTAGAACGGGGTTGTATGTATTGTGTGCAATTAGAACATTCTGGGGGATTTGAAAATTATATTCAGCTAGTTTATTGATCGGCATCGCCTCGGAGTTTACTCGAGTTTGTACACGTTGTTTGCTCACAAGATTACAATTTTTGGATGGATTTTCTTTAGGGTAAATGTGCACACTGCAAGCTAGCTACATTTACATCGAAAAACCATTTTCTACTTCACTTGTAGCGTGAAGCTTTCGATTTAAAAGATGCTTTCGAGACTGATTTTTTTCGTACCAAAAAAAAGGGTCCTTATTGTAGAATGCGCAATTCTAAGCTTGATGATCCTCCGGAATTGGAGCAAAAGTAAGAGTAACTGCTCTTATTTCTTTTCAGAATTTCATCTATACATTCAGCTCTTCGCCTATCTCGGGATATCGTCGATTTTGGGCATTGGGAAACTTGGGCATATTATATTCATGAGTAGGAATATCATCCACTGTATCTTGGGGATTGCCTTATCTAATCGTTCCATTGGGAAACTTCGTGACATTTATTTTCATTTTAGATAAACTGTTTGGTAAAAGTTTAAAAATATATCTTATCGCCAGATAAGCAACTTTTGGTTCAGACAAGCTGGCTTTCGAGAAATTGGATTCGAATCGAAACTTGGATTTCAAAAAAATAATTTTTTCAATTTCCAGACAAAAAAAACGACATACGGTTTTATCAACAGTTTGATTTGATGGTCTGGTCTTTCCTTATACGAACCAAAAGCAGTTTGGTCAGCTGTGCTGGTTGATTTGCATGGTTTGGACGCAAAGTTTAATTAGTATGTCGTAGTTAACAATAAATCATAAGTTAAATTACATTCCTGTCCCTTCTACAAACCGTTTATCCAATATGTATTACACGCTTCTAAATTACGCCCCGATAATTTTACAAGTGTGATATGTTAATATCAATTTAACTTTCGTTTAAAATAATCACGTGTTGAATATAATTATTAAATACATATTGAAACGGTAATTGGCGATGGATTTTAATTCTGCTTCCACCAAAAGCGCGCCAAAATCATGCTTGTCCATTACCCGCTGTTAATTTGGGAAATTAAATTTCGAGCAGCACGGATTTTCTTCTTTTTTGAAAATTCCAAAAAAATAATTGTATGAATACGAATGAGGTGTATCTGGTTTGTACTCCGTTAACCCTCCTATCTCTGGCATCTATCTATGTCTTGTGGTTCTGAATTTTTGATGCTGCCGTCTCGCATACCTGGCGCCTAAAAAACACGTACGGATCTTCTAGTTTTAAAAAACCAGAACTATATATTTTGTTATTCAGTTTATTATAATCGTTTGGTGTGTTGCGCGTCGCATTTAAAGTGCCTTTTTGACATTTGCTCCAACTAAGGGTCACTGTACAACTTGTGAACGCCGGAGAAATTGTTTTACGTCATCATTAAATTGCAAATCGATGTTAAGGGATCGTAAATAGAATTATCACAAAGCATCCATTTTAGATTAGGAACCAACCTCCGTAGAGAAGAATAAATCGAAGACGGATTTAGGGATTTGGAAACTTTTTTTCTGCCTAATAAAAATAGAACGTTTCAACCCTTTTCGCACCAAGATGATTGTTTCCGCATTACCTCTACAGCTGGTAGATCGGTTGTAAACTCGGGTGATAATTAAATGTATCGTCCTCAACTGGTCGAGTTACTTTATGTTATGGAATACTTACATAGTAATTAGTTTTTTACGTCTTCCGAGTAATGCGTGTTCTCCTTTGATCGACTTGTCTGGCTATCGCCGGAGACAGAATAAGGTGAGAACGCAGATTTTTTTCCGATCAAACTAGTTATGTAATAAGACGATGTCACGATTTAATCGGTATGTAATTTAGGCAGGAAGCGTTTTACATTGCTATTTAGCATTAAAACCCATATACGTTTGTATAAAACGCCTATAGAAAACTCTTCAAGTATATGGGATAGTAGTTTTTCCCACACTATTTTGCACTACTTGTCAACTTTAATAGTTCAAGGTTCTATAGATTATACTCGATTAATGGAAAAAAGAAAAAATGGAAAGTTGTTTTCAGTGATTTCAAATAAACGCACTTTTCTTGCCGTAATATACATTTTGATGAGCCTATTTAATTGTTCCAATGGCGCCCATCCTCTCAAGACTGAAATCGGTTAAAAACTTGCCAAGTCCTCGACTCGAGCGAGATTGGTAGTGAAGTTACGCCTCCCCGCATACATAAATTAAGATCTTTAATATTAGATTACGAATTTTTGAAAACGAAAAGTTTTTGGAACAATTTCTTAAATTTTGGTAATTTTTGCACTTAAGAAGTCACGCTTTTGATTTATGCTCCCATTATCATTACGTTTATCAGAAAATGTCAAAAAGCTTTCAAGTAATCAATATTGAATAAATTAAGCATAATATTTGCTGCTACTGCATTTAAAATTTCACGAACGTAATTATTGTAAAATCGCCTCGAAACGACGATTAAGTAATTACAATTGAAAAAATTTACTGTTTTTAATTAGTTACGATTAACGCGACATCAGCAACGTCAAGAAATCAATTTGTTTCGGAGATTTGTAGCATTTTGTTTCCTAGTGGTGTAAAATTTTCGAAATTTGTTAATTCAAATCACAGGTGGATTCACTATAAATTTCGTTTACGTAATTCGCTTGGTTAAATTTATGAAAACTGACTAATTTTGCCATTTCGTTCTAGCAAAGTTTTGTATTTATTTTTACCTTAAACTAAAATAATACCAGTTACTTGAATTATTTTAAGAAGCAAACAACGCGTATTGTACATACATAATAAACGTCTGGTTTTGTTCGTTGCAAAATAAAAGCAATACGAAGTACTTTCCAGTTTGGCCCATACCATACTTATATGGAGTTACGATGTAATTGTGATCGGTAATTCACGTACATATATCCGACTTATATGTCTTCCAACAACGCAAAGATGTTTTAAAAATAATAATCTGAAACACCCTGTACATTAAGATGTACAGTGATAAGAACTGAGGAGGTTCTTAAGATAGAATCTTGGGCCTGTAGCTGTTCAATGCGAATTTGCATGCTCGGACGAGAAGAAGTTTTAATTCAAAATCAAATATCTCTGCCTGGAGATATTTTAGAGAACAGAGAACCCATAACATACTTATTTGAAAATAAAAATAATCCGCAGTTGTTTCTTCAAAACTTCGAAATTGGAGTTCATAAGAAAGTATTCCATGAAGAAGAAAGCTTCGGTGAACAATAATTAAGACTATTGGTGTTCGTGACGTTGATGGAAATGCTAAGATGTTACATTTGACGATGTGTTATAAAAAGTACAGGGACGTGGTTTCAACTGAATGAATAAAATTCGAGTTTTCGACGAATCACTTTTCCAGGACTCGACGATGTTTTAAATAAAACACATTCATTTAAACATTAAAATCGAGAAGTTACACAATACTTTGTGACCTTGTTTCTATTGAATTGGAGAAAAACTGCACACCTAAGTTGTTGCTAACTTCTTGGCTTTGGATCATAAAACTTGAATAAAATAGAGCCATTCATGCATTCAAGCAGATATTGGGAATGTAAACCGCATAAAATAAGCAAGTGAGGATAAAATATCTGTTAATAAAGTTAAAAGAAACCAAACATACAGAGGTGATTCACTCGGCTGGTAGTACCACGGATAGTGAGAGAGCTAACGTCCTTCAAAACAGCTGGTCATCGCCGAGCTGAAAATTGAAAAGCCTTTGTTCACCTTCAAACAAAAGTTCATGAAAAACAGAAGCTGAAACATCAAATCCTTAGCAAGGACTGCAAATGTAATAGTTAGTAGCTTCGAACTGACTAAATCAGGGTTTCCCAAAAGTCGAAAAATTATCTCGGAAAAAATGCTATTCGTCGGTTGGAAACAATTACAGAACCTCTGAAATCACACACTGAATCATAAACTGGCATATACAATAAGAACTTGATAGCCCCAATAAAATTTCAATCAACGAACAAAATTTTACTGTTTTTTGAAAATTTTCTTTAACTTAAATTTTTATGTTTTGACTTTTTAAAATTTTTTGGGCTGCAAATAGTGGAACAACCACTGAAATAATTAAATAAAATTAAATTATGCGTTACTTTTTAAAATTAAAATATCTCTTTATTAATCGAAATACTGAGGTGCAATATAACCTAAAGAGTATATTTATATAAATTTGACAAGCTGACAGGACGATGGTAAAACAGCTACTCAAATATCAAATTAAATTATCAATTCAAATACACTCGACTCTTTCTATGTCGAAATAAAGAATTTATCCTGTGAGGTTTTCATTGAAATACATTTATTTATTTCAAAATCCTTTGTCAAAGTTTTGTTAGCGCTGATATAAAAAATCGAGATAAATTACTTCCACTAGATCTAAATGGAAAAGAAAAATTTGAAAATATTATGTAGGTATTAAAATTTTTAAATTATATATTTCATTTCATAATATAATTGCTTTCTCGCTCAAAGTCCCAATTCCAATATTCACATCGTATTTAAATAGTAAAATAAATCTTCTCGAAAATAGCAAAAAATTAATTTCCAATATCCAAGTAAATTAATAATAAAGCAGACATGTCAAGCCCATTTGAATATGCGGGATACATTTTTCGAAAATTAGATTCCGAAACCTTTCGCGGGCCACAAAACTTATTAATTTTTTTATTTTTGTTAAACAGTTGTATTTTTGCAGTACACATTATTGTTGAAGTACCTATAAAAAAAATTATTGTTTTAATCTATTTAGTTTGGAGTCATAACGACTCGATTTTTATCGATGTATGCACCAAAAAACTGTAGTTTTCAGTTTTTATTGCCGAGTTTTTTCTGATGATCTGATGCAAGAGTGGTTTCTGGACTCAATTATTTCTAATTCTATTGACTCGCTTTTGCCATTTATTAATTTTTTTGCAGATAACTCAGTTGCATAGTGCATCTCGGACGCAATAATATTAACTTTATATAAAGTGTAAAAAACAAAATTTCATGTAGGTATAGAAAAGAAAAGCGAACTAAGTAGTTTTACTGTTTTTAAAATACCTTATTTTGATATGAAAATTTCAAATTTTTCTTCAAAAAAAAACCTCAAAATAGGTAATGCAGGTTGTCAAGTGTGATACCTACTAGGAGATGTGGAATACTCTTTCCCCCCTGTAAAAGGACCGTCTGAGAGTATTTTCCCGGGAAGTTTTTTGGATTTTTTTTTATTTTTTTTGTAACGTTTTTTTTACTTTGAGGATTTCGGACATTGAAAAGCAGTATAATTTACAATACCAATTATCAGGACTATTTGAAATGAAATGTCTTTTTGGTCCGCGACCCCCTTTTGCACGTGGGAATTTCAAAGGCTCCCCAAAGTATGGGTATATGTAGAAAATTGCATTAAAATATTCTTAATTGTGATTACTCTTTAATAATTCTCGAAGTGTTTTTTGCAACCACCACTACGAGAATCACTATATACCATAGGAGTATTATATTAGTACCTATATGTATAGGGTGTACTTCTTTTTAAAATATTGAACGGAAACTTATTGTATTAATTTCAGTTTAAGATTTTGTGTGTTTTTTCGATAATTTAAAATCGACTTTGGAGGTCCTCAAGGTAAAACCTTGGGTCCGCTGGTGCTGTTGGGTACGAATGTTCTTGTACCGTTTATTTTGAGCATCTCGAGTATTGAAATGCCTTAGGGAGAGAGGAAGTCATAATTCAAAATGAAATGTGTTGGAATATCCCACTTGTTCTTCGAATTGGTTAGATTGTAATGCAGCAATGAAGAGATAAACGAATGTAAAATAGAACAATAATTAATATGATATTAAGTCAATAATTAACATTTATCGATTGAATATTTCTCAAATCGTCACACCCACAATAAAAACTAGCCAAGATTATTGAAAAAGTATCGTTACGGGTATGTAAATTTTAATAGAAATCAATGCAGTGCAGCTGTAAGCACAGGTGTGCTTTAAAGATTTGAAATTTGCATAACATCCTGAATAATTTGCACTTTGACTTGGCTATAAGGTTGCATTTACTTTTTCGCTCATTTTGTGTCGATGCGTCCGATATGGTTGACGTTCAGTTATAGTTAGTTTCTATTTGGTTTAAAAAATGGCACAAGAGAGTTTAGATGGGGGTTTGCTATAAATAGTAGCCGCAAATATCACAGGTGCTTTTGATTATTTTGGTTTCTTGCTGCAGATGTGTAGTTATGTCATCTTTTTACTACAGACGCAGACGGTCAAATCAAAAATAACCCAATGCTTCTCTTCTCTTCAATTGCTGTCTCTTCGTTTAGATAATTCTTAAATATCCTCGTATTTTTAGTAACGTCTGCGAATTTTACAAATTGTATGAATTGGCATCCTACACGTATAAATTTTTATGGATCGTTCGACAAAAAATTGTTTACCTTGGGGCAATCATTAGTAAAGAAAACGTTTGATTTCTTTGGGCGGCCAAAAAATACAAAACCACAGAATAAATAAATTATTTACTATACTACTTGTCACATTATAAAAAATTGTTTTTCGAGTAGTAAAAATAGTCGAAAATTTAATTTTTCACGACCGATTAACTCGAAATGTAGCTTTTCTGAGCTATTTTCAAATACAACGTTTGTTCTACACTAATTTATGTTAATTGGACGAAGTACATAGCTCTTTGAAGATGGTTTTTTTCCTATACAAAACGTAACTTTGCACAACCCACATATCCTAACTTTTCCTTCAGCACTACAAACAAAATCATAAGTTTCTGCCAACATTTTAATCAACCATGGTAAAGTTGTGACGAAATTGTTGTACAATTATGCGTCGTAACAACCGAATCCAATTATTTTGATTTAAATTCGCCAACATTTTTATGACTTTCTTCTCCACCCATCGATATGATTTCTATTTATGAATGAACCATTCGCCTCTTCTAAACCTTGGCTACGATACGCCAAAACGCCGATCAATAATATAAACATAAAAAAATTTCGACCACACCTTTTACTATTTAACCTTCTTTTTTCGACAAATCTTAATTTTTCTCTTTAATTCAATTTCGACTTCTTAATTAATTATTTCCTAACAATTAAAACACTTTTTTTTATGATTCATCCTAACTGTTCGGTCATTAATTATTGTTCTTCAATTTGAACATTCGATCGAGAAATATCAATGAAACGTAACTGATTTTTATCGAAACAGTTATATTTTTTTATGCACAATTTTGCATAATATATATTTGTGTTTCCTTTTAAGTTTCGAGTGGACGCTTTACCGGGGCCGTTCAATAATTATTATTATCGCATTTACGGGTAGTATCGGGATATTCAAATTAACTGTTCAGGCAGTTGTAAGCCCACACACACACTTAACTCTCCGTTAAAACAAGTTACATCTGTTTTACTACAAGGGAGGTTTTCTTAATAGAATCAACCCCAAAAGAAAACAATCGATCCATTTAAACGGAAGGAAGTCGAGTATATTTATTCACAGATAATCTTACAATTACGGAGGGCGAGATTATCGCTCTAAGTACTCCTTGTTGCTAGCCAGCACGAGTCGCTTTATTTAATTTGGATTTTTTTTCAAATTTTCACTTCAATCCCGTTTGATTACTTCCAACTACAATTAAGCTCGAAGATCCATTTTTCTTTTTTTTTTACCCTCTCCAGCTAGAGCTATTGATTACTTTGGTCTTCATCTTGTAATACGAAACCCCACCGTGTTTGACTAATGTGTCTACTTAACTATATTTGATTTTTTGTGTCCATTATGTATTGGAAGCGATAGAAAGTAACTTCATTCTGATGGTAATTTTTTTGAACTGATTGACAGCAGCTAAATCTTCTGAACGACAATTGGATTTTCACCTAGGTTTAATTAAACCTGTTTTTCTGGAGCTAATTTGCAGTACCAAGTAGCTCTTGCATTATCAGTCGATCACCACTTTATATCCAAGGTCATCGACTGTTGATTCTTGTGGGTGTATGGGATTGGTTTTGCGGCCTGTTTGAATGTACCCGGACGCTAGATGTAACTTGTGCACGTGTTCAATCCGTTCGAGTATTGGTCGTATATGCAAAATGAAATGCGTTTTATTAATTGACCCACATAGATGCTATTACTTCCACGATTAAATTTAAATTTTACTACCCAGAACCACTTGCTCGCCAGTTCGAACGAACCCATCGGTTGGAAAATTCAATTTTAGACGTAACAATTTTGTGGTTACGGAACAATTTTTTTTCAATTTAAATTCCAAATCTCTTACGTGAGAAATTATCAAAAATTATTACGAATTCAAATTTTTATTTTACTACCGAATGTATACTTAATTAAAAATAATTTTGTGTAGGAAGACATAACTGCATTAGATAATAGCTTGAATTGTGAACCTACTTATTTTTTTAATTGTTAATATTTAATGTAATAAGATTTAAACTTTCGTGGGTTGATAATAAAATTATTGTCTTTTGTTACCCAACTTATTTCTAAGTACTTTGAGGGAGCGGCCTTAAAAAAGCCTTGTTGATTGAGCCGTGTATGATATTTGATGTGGAAACAATGTAGGACACAAAATGTCGATATCTGCGATTGATGGCAAATTATTTTCAAGGGGAGATTTGACTTCGGGTTTTATAAATCGGCGCATTTCAGTATTTATCCTCTTGATAATTACCAACTAATTTGATGAATAATTGATTATTTTGTAAAATCGTAATGATCCACGCTGTCATAAAATATTAACTGTGCATAACTTGTGACGATCTTGAATTATGTCCAGGAAATTGGACTCTTTTCAAAATTTTATTGGCATCAGCGTCAGTCATCTGGGAGAATTGTGTCATGATTTTAAGTTGACGCAAATTTAAGTTGAAGTTTCAAATAGGAAATGTTCACTTTTAATTACGGCAATAGATATATTATATTGGGACTTTGATTATTAATCACAGCTGAGAATACCTACTCTAGAGCCAGCCAACTTTTTTAATTTTTAACAGTGTATGCTCCAACAATGGGTGCTAGGGTGCGCCATACCAGATCAAATATAAAAAAATAAAACTTTCTTTAGAAAAATACAAATTTAAAAATTGCAATATCTCGAAATATTACTCAAGCAAAATTTCAAAAATCGCAAAATTTGCTTCATAAGAGTAATTAATTTTGAATAAAAATGTCCACGCGTTTACCCTTGCATACCGGCTTATCAGTGCATTTTTATTGTCACCATAATATTATCTAGGATATTATGTTATACCACAGAATGTTATACTTTATTATTTGCCTGACATAATAGCTGCTTATATTTCTTATCAACACCTGCTTTTTTCAAATTTTGTCTTATATTATGCAATTGTTATGATTCTTTATCATTATTTACTCCAATGAACAGTGGCGTCTGATATGGGAAGGGCGAAAACGGTGATTGCGTAAAAAAATTCCAAGTTGAATACGACACTTATTTTAGGGCAGCGATTTCTACCTTCAAAGAGTCTTTAGAATTCCAAAAGTCTCTTCTTTAGGCTAATTAGACCCGCATAATTTCCTTTTTATTTATTTTAAATTTGAGAAACGCAAAATTTTAAATTGAATTTTTAATTGTTACAGTGAGAAGATGCTATTGTGAAGGCCACTGTCCCAATGATATGATCAATGGTACATGCGAAATAAAACAAGGCGGTCAGTGCTTTACAGAAGTCGAAGAAATCTTTGATCCAGATACCAGAACCATAGAATATGACGTCACATATGGTTGCCTGCCAAATGATGAAAGGGGATTTTTGCAGGTAAATTTTAAATTTCTTTGTTAACCAACGTAGCGTGAAATTAATTTCTCGAGATTATATATTTGATTTATTGCAACAGCTTCGCGATAAATTTCAATTTTATTTTTTTACTTTTAAGGTATCAAAATTTAATTGTAATTTTATTTTTATTTTAGTTCGCATATTAATTTTTGTATTTCTTTTTTAGTGCAAAGGCTCCCTTGTGCCACATCGGATAAGCAAGTCGATCGAGTGCTGCGATGATTTCGATTTTTGCAATAAAAATTTAAGACCGAAAATAGAACAAAGAACAACCACACCTGTACCGTCCATATTAGATCAGGGAGACAGTGTGTCATATATAGTAATTTTAGCGTCGGTGACAATTTGTATAACTGCGTTTCTGCTTGTGGTTGCGTGTGTTTATCTACGTTACAAAAAAAAGGAGCAAAAACACTATTTCATCAAACGATATCCGGATAAGTATCCAAATGTTGATAAACTTCATAACGGTAGTAGTCTTGCCAATTTCATCGAAAACTCCAGTGGTTCTGGGTTCGGGTTACCCACTTTAGTTCAACGCACAATTTCGAAAAATCTTCAAATGGTTAATTCCGTCGGGAAGGGCCGATATGGTCAAGTTTGGCTAGCAAAATGGCGTGGAGAACGCGTGGCTGTTAAAGTGTTTTTCACAATAGACGAGCAGTCTTGGATTCGAGAGACCGAAATCTACCAAACCGTTCTAATGAGACACGAGAATATTTTGGGTTTTGTGGCGGCCGATATTAAAGGGACGGGATCGTTAACGCAAATGCTTCTCATTACGGATTATCACGAAAATGGATCCTTGTACGATTATTTACAAAATCAAGTTTTGAGTTCTTCGTCTTTGCTGGTTATGGCTTTAAGTATTGCGAGTGGATTGGCTCATTTGCATGCCGAGATTCACGGGACTAGAGGGAAACCCGCCATAGCCCATCGTGATATAAAAGGAAAAAATATCTTGGTTAAACGAAATGGGGAGTGTTGCATTGCCGATTTTGGGTTGTCCGTAAAATATTTAAGTGATATCAACAAGATTGACGTGCCGCCAAATCAAAGAAGCGGTACAAAGAGATACATGTCTCCGGAAGGATTGGACAATAGTATTAACATCAACAGTTTTGAAGCACACAAAATGGCGGATATGTATTCGTTGGGATTGGTTTATTGGGAAATGTCGCGAAGGTGTGTGACTGGCGATAAAATCATGAGTGCAGAAGAGTTTAAGTTGGCATATTGGGATTGTGTGACTAGTGATCCAAGCTTTGACGAAATGATGGAAATTGTGTGTATAAAGAAGATCAGACCAGCGATGTCTTTGCGTTGGGAGTCTGACGAAATATTACAAACTATGGGGAAAGTGATGCAAGAATGTTGGCACAGCAATCCCGCAGTTAGGTTAACGTCTCTTCGAGTCAAAAAGACTTTGGCCAAATTAAATGCCGATGCAACTATAAAAATTGTATAATATTTATATATATTTTTGACAAAACATTTTAATTTTTCAATGATTCAAATTTGGAAATTGTTTTATGTGTACGGGAGATGTAACTGCAGCTTTTGTTTAGTTGTAAAAATTCTATTACTGCCATTCTGCCAAGATAACAAGTGGCAACTAGGCCTAAGGAAGATTTTCGATATATATCGACCATTCAATATATTATATCGAATATATCGATAGATCCCTAATTATAATATAATATTGATATTATAATATAATATTGATATTGTTGATATATTTTTCAAGATCGCCCAGCCCTGGCGGAAATCCGCTAAAATGAGGAATAAATAAATTTGAGCCTTACGACGAAGCATGCTCTTTTGGTTTGCTCCGGTAAATAAAACAATGTACAAGTTTTGAAGTCGAAACTAAAAGGTTTTTTAATCCGAGGCATACTTATTTTTTTAAATGCAGTTTTGTACCTAATGATTTAAAATTTGTTCTCGAGGCTGGGATTTACAATAATGTAGTGTACATAGCAACGAATTAGTTTTTAATATTGTAAATATGTATTTAAAATATTATAAGGGATGCGTAAATGCTATTTATTTTATAAAAAAGAAAATTTGAATTGTCCTAAAATGTTGCCATTTTTACTTTAATGTTTTAATAATTGTTTTATACAATTTGTTTGTTACTTTGGGTGCTTTTAATTATGACAATCGTTTTTATTTACAGTTGTAAATTATTATAACACCTGTTAATATTAAGTCACGAAATTTTTTTAGATGTTTTATATGGCTCAATACTGTTAAGAAATAAATGCACTTGGAAAGTTTATGTTAAAAATTGTACAATTGATATTAGGAGTCTGTGGACCAATGTACAATATTATTTTGTTATGGACTCGCAAAAATTAAGAATTAGCCCATTATTTTTTGTCAAATTATATAATGTTTATACGAGTAGGCCGTGTGACTCAAAAAAATGTGCATTTATGTGTATAATATTATTTGAGATTGCTGAAAGTGTTGTTTCATGTATTATAAAATGTCGAATGAACGTTGATTTTAGATATTTCAAGACTGATATTTGAATGTTAGGGTATGTTTTTCTGTAAAAATTATATAAAAAAGAAATAAAAATAGTTTTTAAATTATTAATTAAAATTAACTTCTCATAATTGAATTACCACATGGAGGTCAAATACCTTTGGTCTAAACAATGTTTATTATGACTGCTTTTTATTGTATCCATTCAATTGTTCTGTTCCACCTTCACTTGATCTGTAGATGATTATTTTGTTTTTTTTTACTTTTGATTATTGTTACATGTGATCAAGTAGTCCTGCATCTGAATTGATGCTTAGAATTATTCAGAATCTACTTGACTGCAGTCATGGTTGGTTGCTGTCTCTTAATTTCGATTTTATTTTGATTTAATGATATTTAAATGAACAGAATTAAGTTTGAATCATTTCAGGTCGTTCCATATCAAGTGGTTGTGTGGCGGTTGTATTTGTTTTCTGAGGTTCATCGTTTTAGATGGAATCACTGTAGTTTGAAATAATAATCAATGCCAATCTGCTAACTTTTTATTTGTATCTTCACTTGATTAAAATGTTCTTGGAGCTATCTAGAGCTACATTTTGGTCTTTACCTCAGGTCATGATCTCGGTGTTATCCGCAAAAATGATTGTTTTATTTGGTGTTAGTTAGTTGGCAGATCGGAAGTATAATGAAGATTCAAAAGTGTGCCAAGCACTTGACATCGTGGCACATCTGATTTTAAGGGAAACGGAGTGGAACAAGCTTCTCCTTAGGGCTTGTCTGGAAATTTCTTTTCTATCATACCCTTGGATGACCGGCACCATTACTATTGGTCCATTTCAAAATATAATACTTCACTCTGTAGTTTTTATGAGTAGTTGGTCTCTGCTTCTTCATACTTAAAGAGTAAGTGGATCTGTCAGGTAAGACTTCAAAATTGGGACCAACTTGTTTTTAACAACATCGTTCACATGACCTGAGCACAGCTACTGTGTAATTTTTATTTGCTCAATCAAAACTTAGATTGTAATTCTTTATTGACTGGTGCCTGTACTAATAGTCACGGATTAATCCGAGATTCAAGATTAATTCTCGAAATAACAGCTGTTGCTACGATACAGTCTAAATTCCTGTAATCTCATTGGTAAATGCTAGGATTATATTGAATCTCTGATTAATCCTTGTACGGACATGAGGGTTGTGATAATAATATAATGTTCGAGATTATAAAGTATTCAGATTCTTTATTATAATCTCGACAATGCAAATTCTGAATGAAGAGCATTCAGAATTTGGCGCACAAGCTCCAAGTAAATAGTGAGTTTGACTGCAAAAGTTACGCAAGGGGGTAATTACTTTGAATTTTGCGTTCAACAGACTTAACGAATATAAAGAATTTTACAAGGTTTCATTGGACTTCACGAGATTTCATCAAGATTGTACAAGATTTTGACGAATACCTCGTGAGACTTGGCAAAGATTTTATAAGATTACACAAAGACTTCATGCACTTAGTTTTGCCTGTTTCACAGACTTACCTCGTTGCTGTGACAGGATCACGATTTTGAAAAGTAACTGATCCTGGTTATCTACAGTAAGTCTCTAATAAAGACCAACAATGCTTTACGGCCAACTTATTAAATTAAACTAAACTTCTAAAAATTGTAAAAGAAGCTTTTAGGAACTCACGCGCTTTCCTTCAGCTACCCCAGCTATAAAAATTGGCGCGTGTTTGGGAAAAGTGGTATATGTCTAAAAATACTGAATTAGGGTGTATAGTGGAGAAATGTTCATAGTAATCATACGAACTCGGGGAAAAGTGGTATAAGTCGACCAAAACCCTATAGAAACTGGAAATCTGGGTTAGATCGACTAATACCAATTTTCCCTGACTTCGTATGATTACTATGCTAATTTCTTTACTGTAAACCCAAATTCGGTATTTTTAGACATATGGTATCACTTTCCCCAAACACGAGCCAATTTAAATGGCATCATACCAATATAAAAAGTTAGATTTGCCATCTTACCTTTACGGTGGCGAGTAAGATGGCTTTGGGTTTAAAAACCAACTTGTTTGTTTCCAGAAATAGAAAAATTTCCTTTTACAAGGGTTTTTCGATTTCTTTAAAATTTACTTTCAAAAGAGTTGAAAAAGCAAACATACTAAAAGGTCATCGGTATTTCGAAGATTCCCTAAAATTTTCTTGAATTTCTTAAGATTTCCTGGGATTTCTTCAAATTTTCCTTCACTTGTACATCAAATTTCTCCAGGGATTTTCCCCTTAACATTATCTTTACTTTAGTACTTGGGCACCCAAGTATTTTACTATCGACGAGAGACGGGTGGCCCTAAAGTACTTGAAAAAATCGATTCTTACATTGTTTTCAGAAAATGATATTTAGGTCTTTACTATATTTAGGTCTTTACCTTATTCGAATAAAATGTTTATAAATCTAAGCGAGCATAATATTATTTAAAGTGAAAAAGGTCCATAAAACTGGCTTTGCGAGCCATATTATTGCCGACCCATTCTCAATTTTGTAATTTTGTTTATGTTTTGTTTTTTGAGAAATATGACTTTTATACATGAAATATTCCAGGGCCCCGTTTCATAATGAAAATTTACTAATAGTATTACTAGTTGTTACAAGTAACTTTAAATACTCTTTAAATAATTAATCTGATGAGCTACCTGCGTGGTTTTTGGTACTTATTTATTAATAAAATAACCTATTTTAAAAGCACAGCAAAAAATTATTCTCCGATGGTTTTCAATAGTAATAATAAACAACTAGTATTTTCCAACTAAAAATATTAGTACTATTATGAAACGCGGCCCGAGAGTAACTTCTCTTAGTCAGAAATTTGAAATTCCGTGCTTCTGAAATAATACGATTTGATTGGCTTTCAATACTAGGTGTTCAGTGCTGCGCTCTGGTGGAAGCATCAGTAAAATACTTCTGACTGTGGCCATAGTGTGATTACTCATTCCTTGTGATTAAATAATCTAAATTACTTATAAAAGTTAATTTTTGTGTTATAAACTGAAATAATAAGTGAACTAGTTTGGTAGACCTAAGATAATTACAATCTTACATAATCGGGATTCATAAATGGGACTGGTGTTGAATCATTTTCCGTTAAAGGTGTGTGGGGGGGGGGACGATGTGTACGTGGTGTGTGTGAATAGTTAGTGATGTGATGGTGATGTATTGTGAGGTGAGCTAATAATATAATTATGTAATTTTTAATTATTTATTAATACAATGAGGCCCATAGGCATTGTTCATTTATGCCCACCAAAGCGCGTGAATGGATTAAAGAGATTCTATTATTATTTAAAGGAGAAGCATTTTCATATCACAATGCGTCTTCAGTTTCCTTTACGATATTTTTAGAATTTAAACTGGAGTCTAATTTAGAAGCTGTGAAACCACTTATTTGAACCTATTAGTTGATATGCTTCCAAGTACAACGGGATGACTTTTTTGCCCGATACCTACCAATGGCTGCTAACTAGTTAATTTTTCTAAATGCATACTTTAGTTTAGTATTACTAGTGGCGTATGGTGGTATTTTAAAAATCATTATAATAGAAATGAAAAATGAGTCGAGTCGAGTGAAATTGATTAGTTACCGATAGATTAACTCACCGACTACTTTATCGGTGAGTTGGATGAATGAAAAATAAATGTGGCGTCCATTTTGGACGCCACATTTATGTTCCATTAATTATTCCAATTTTAAACATTTCAAGGTTACACAACTCCAGGTTAAAGGGTGGTGGTAAATGGAGTTTCCAATCGATCAGATGGTACTATACTATTTCTGATTGGTCGGTTACTCCTTTTATGCTCCCCCCCCCTGAGAATCCGCCCTTATTCGTGATTATCGCGGTGTGAAAAGATCAGGGGGTTTCTTAAAACACCTCCTAAAATTTTTGGATGTTTCCACAATCACGCCTGAAAAATTAAATATTGGAGGTGAAAAGTTTAAAAAATACCCCCACTTTTGAATCCTGGTACAGCTATTTTATGGGCTTCCCCTGTTTGATAAAAGTGATTACTTCGTGTCAGATAATAAAAATTCAGGATTTTCTTATAGCGTTTAGCCATTTTAAATTTAATATTGCAAATAACCGCACATAAATTTGCAAACTGATGATTCGACAGCCGTGGGATCTAAATGTTTAGAACGAAATTAAAATACCTGTTCGAAATCAATGCTAAGCTAGTATAGAAATAGGATCCTCTTGGGTGCTGCAGAGAAGGAAATTTATATGTCCTCAAATGGAAAATATAGCATTCGAAATTCAAAAATATAATTCCGTTTTGCACTTCCCTGTAGATAATGCATTATAATCACAACAAAAACCGGGCACCCGTTTTTCAAATTCCGGATACTGCACTGGTAAGCTCTGTCGGTAATAAACTTCAGGAATATTATTATCCTATTTTGAATTTTAAAAGCCGGTCCTTGGCGGCAAAATAATTCAGTAACTTGATTCGTTTATTTAAAGTTTAAAATTAAGAAGTTGGCGTAAATTAGTGTCTTTTTGTGTTATGAAATCAACTTGGCAAATACACAGGTAATTTTGATTTTATAATGTTTATAATATTTGTTTTTAGTTATTTTGTTTAACGATTGTAGATGGCGCTTAAATATTAATTGGTAATTTATTGACAAACTAGTAGCATCAAGCGTCATTTTGCTGATCAAAGGGAGTTGTACGTGTAGAGTTTCGTATTAAATATTACAAAAATTTACTCTACATTCAGTGATTTAATTTTTGTGTCCTACAATTGAGGTAAGTTACAATTGATTAATATATATTCTGTTGGAAATGGATTAAGAGGTACCGTAATAGTTTCATTAATAACATCGTTCAAATAATCTGGCGTGTACGAATCAACCTCTTGGTAATTTTTTTCGTAAATTTAAGTTGAACCCACGTCGATTGGTTACAATTGTACGATATTTTAATAATTACGTCGTAAATTCTTTTTTCATAAAAATTTTAAATATGGAGGTCGATTCTCCAAACGACGCTAAGTTGCCACGAGTCGGCCTTGTCGCTACGAGACAAGATTTATCAGTGTTGCCGGATTCAGTAATTTTTTGTTTGCATTTTGTGTTTATGCTTTAAAAATTCAGTTTTTTATTAAATTAAAAAGTAACGGGATGAGGCCTGGTCGATTTGTTAAATTCGGGAATGTTTGGAATTATATTAAAACATTTTTATTGATTACATGAGTAACGATGTTTTGACAACCGAAATTTCACCATGGGCGTAGATTTTCGTAAGATATTTAAAAATGAGTAAAGTTGAGGAACCGCAACACTAAAATTAATCTTGTCGACGTGCCCGTCTCATTGGCTTGATCATTATTTTATCATAATTAATTGCTTATCAATCGGGTGTTGATTAATACGAGTTTCAGGCTAGAGAAATGCCGGGTTTTAGCAGTGCGGGTACATTCAAAATATTTATCGGGAATCTCGCCGAGAAAACAACAGTCAATGATCTCAAACCGTTGTTCGAGAAATACGGAAAAGTTGTGGAATGCGATGTAGTCAAGAATTACGGTTTTATTCATATGGAGAGCGAGTCGGAAGGACGCGAGGCCATACAAAATTTGAACGGATCACAAGTTAATGGGCAGCCCATCAAATGCGAAGCCGCCAAAAGTCGGAAGGCGCCTACCACACCGACGACTAAGATTTTTGTAGGAAACTTGACGGAAAATACAAAGGCGCCACAAGTACGGGAATTATTCAAAAAATTCGGTGCCGTAGTGGAATGTGATATCGTCCGGAACTACGGGTTTGTACATCTCGAGTCGTCGGGCGACGTCAACGAAGCTATCAAAGATTTGAACGGAACTATGGTCGACGGGCAGCCTATGAAGGTGCAACTGTCAACGAGTCGCGTTCGCCAAAGACCGGGAATGGGTGATCCCGAGCAGTGTTACCGTTGCGGTCGTGGTGGTCATTGGTCTAAGGAATGCCCAAAGGGCATGGGACCGGATCGATTCCGTGACCGGATGTTCGGACGCGACCCTTATCCGCCGCCACCACCTCCACCATTCCTGCGCGACCGAATGATGGGCCGCTTTGGGGTACGGGCAATATAAAATATTATATTTGTTTTATCACATTTTCCTTCTTTCTTTTCAACCTGTCATGATTCCTTTTTTGCACTTTTCCTTTTAATCACACCAAACTTTGACTTACTCAACATTAACACATTTTGATGTAACAGGATGGTTATGACAGTTATTATGACCGAAGATACGATGAACCACGTGATTTGTACGAACGTAGGTATTCTGGATTACCCACACGTAGCGAAATGGGAATCCGGGGTGGACGAGATTTCTTGCCACCTCCGCTTCCTCCAAGGCGCGAACCTCTACCGCCAATGCCTTCGATTGGTCTCCGAGGTCCGCCATCGAGCAGTATAAGCGGGGGAATCAGAGATTCCGGCTTTGGAAGAAGTAGTAGTGACTACGGTATGTTCAGCAGAAGGTCGCCTCCACCTTCGAGTGGTATGCAAGGATCGAGAGTCAGTCGAATGTACGAAGATTTTAGCAGAGATTCCTTTGACGATAGAAGGTATTTACTTATTAGATACTATTAGAACAATAATAATTAACAAAAATTGTCAATCGTAATATAACTTGATTTATGTTTGCAGACCGGGAATGAGAGGTCCATCACCTTCCAGACGTTATGCTCCGTACTAACTGGATTTAATATCAACAGTAAAATAACTTTGAAAATAGCGAAATGTCATTTTAACTCTTAAGATTAATTGACATCCAACTTGAAATGAGAGTTTTGTATTAATTTAAGCAACTACGTGATTGTTGTGATGGCATTTCGTTTCATTAATTATTATTGTGTTAAACCTTTAATTATATTTTTAGTTTCTAATTAATTACGATGTAAATTATTTTATAAACAATTAATTGAATTTGATTTCCATGATTTTGTAGAATAATAATTTTTTATATATTTGCCACTTGCGTTTGACCTGTAAACTTGAATTAGGAAGTAGAATAAGTTTGGAGAAATTTGAAAAAATTACTTTTATTAATTAATACCATTGTATGTGACCGTAAAATAAATTTTTGTTCTAATTTTAAATGTTTCGCAATTTTTCCTTTTGGATATGGGGATGGGTTGTGCGGTAAAATTTCGATGCGCCGCCACTGACATTTATAAGCGTAACCAATCTTCTAGTTTGAAGGGTGGAGGGGTTCTTGTGCGCGCGCAACGATTTTGGCCATTTTGTCACAATATTAACCTTTTGTTGTGATGTGTCTATTGCGATGAATTATGTCGATGAAAATTAATTAGTGTGAACATTTATTGAACGTGAGTTATTTGTGCGATGTTACTAATAATACTAAAATTATGTTGGGTTATTAATGCAAAAAAATACGTCAATCGAACGTGAATGGTTTATGTTGGAACATTAAGTGCCGCCGGACGACAACCGTTGGGCGCTCGACTACTCAAAAGCTGTAATAATTTACGTCATATCTCGATTGTCACGTAAGTGATCAATTTGTTAATATTATTGTTATCATCGCAAAGAGTGTAGCATTGTTATTTCGTGGTTGTTTAACGTGCATCGCCAGTGTAACTATCGAAAAAAACTCGTTAAATATGCGAGTGTTTAGTTAGTCCAAGATGGCTAACGACGGGATCTGCTTGGGCTTCGTGCGACTCGAAAGCGCGCGATTTCATGATTAAGCGGGAGTTCCGCGGTGTTACATGTCGATTTATATTAAAAGATTTGATTTACGCGTGCACCGATGTAATTCTTTCGTAATGTAATCAATTTGTTTTAGCAAATTTTATAATAAGCCGGCGATAAACGTTAAAAGGACTGGGTGCGCGATTTGTATTTTTCTCATAGTCCAGGTGTCAAATGTTTTCTGCTTTATTACAGTAACCGGCATGTGTGAACCCGAGGACGTTTCTCAAGAGGTTTGGTCGGGATGGATTTTGGATGCCATACGAAAAATTCGTTCACAAAAACAACGTCCCAGTGTCGAACGCATTTGTCATGCAATACGCCAGCATCATAATTATCATGAAGAAGTTGTGTCCGAGCATTTGGAGACCGCCGTCAAGGACGGTACGGTCCTCAAAGTCTTCAACAAGGGCCAGAGTTCTTACAAAGATCCCATGGGACTGCAGAATCGCACCCTTGTCATCGAAAAAGGTGGCGATATTACCAAAGTCATCGCCAAAGCGGTGCGAGAATTGGGTCAACGTGATGGATCCACGCTTAAATCAATCGAAAAATATGTTAGGCAATCACATACTGTTGTGGAAGGTGGAGAGGCCGACTTAAAAAATGCCCTTAGAATGGCAGCTAAACGTGCAGTTTCTCGAGGGCTTATCATACCGGACGGAAAGGCATTCAAATACAACTACAATCACAGTCCAACGGCCAAAAAGAGGCAAGAATGCTCCACTCCAAAACGTGGAAATACCTCCTCGGAAGACACTCCTAACTCTCCAGCCAAGGTAAGCTTTATAATCAATTGCGGTTTTGTTTACAAACAAAAGAACACCGAACAATGTTTCGGAATTCACGTCATTTTCAAAATAATTTGGTAGGTTTTATTTTTCATTTTTAACTCGAGAGCGCTAAATCAAATACCCATGACAGTTTGACAAATTAGACGGTTAGAAACGCTTCCAGTGCCTTAATAAATTAAAATTTAAGAATATCCAGTATCTAACTGCCATTCGAGAAATTGTGAGTTTCCTGCGTTTTTTTTTATCTTAACGCTCTGTAAACTGGTGTTTACCTTTTTACAAGTGTAAATATCGAACGCAAATCAATGCGAAATGTTAAGTAAAGAAAGTAAAAGTTGTTATATTGCTTTATATAAGAAACATGCTAATTAATATTATGTTCATGTCTTTCTCTTTGTTTGAAATCGATTTTATCGTTAATTCTTTTATTTCTGCTCGATATTATTCAACTTGGTCAATGAAATTTAAAAGTCGTAATTGGAGTATTGAACCACGCAACTCGAATTTAGTGTGCACTTGGTTTTTGAAGTACATACTACATTTTCAGAGAGCAGACATAATACATTCAAGTGAACTGAACACGTCTTGAGTTGTGAGGAAAATTAAATTGTGTGTCAACTTTAAGTGATAATCTCGAAATAAATTATGTTCCTGTCGGAGTAATTTGGGTTAACAAATTTTAAAATTTAAAATATATTTTTAAGCATCTTAATGCAAAAACCATAAATTATTTGGTTTAGAAAACCGCAAGCTTCGCCGAGACCTTCATCCTTTATTTTGTCTATGTTGAGCGAACCTTCATACAATTTGGTCTGAACAGGTTTCTTGCTCATTCATTTGGAACAAAAGCAAAGTGGTTGTTGATATTCTAATTATGCTGCGTGTAATGATTGGCAAAGTATTGGCTTTGTCCTACTAATTGACGAAATATGTTGGTTTCTCTTTCCAAGTTTAGCCAGATAGAAACAAACATATACAATACTTTTACTTGTCGAAATGTAACAGTTGGTCCATACTATATGATTAATTTCTTCTTACTTCATAAACTTTCAGTAGCAGGACGCAGACATTTTTTAGGTGCCTCAGGCAAAACAAAAGTTTTACGAGGGAAGACCCTAATCTTAAATCTAAAACTTAAACCAGCGCCGGCGCTTAGAGATAATCCGGGGATGAGTTGTAGCTTCCCTGGCTACATCCGCGATCGTAAATGCCGTAATTTTAAGGCGCCACTATTGCAGCATTTAACACAGTGTTTTGGAAAAGTTCCATTTATTCCGTTAGTAATAAATATTTTTAAATGATTCAAAAAATATTAATTAGGTAAATCATTAAACTGTTTCGATAAAAGATTAAAATTTTAAAAATACAACGACTTTTTATGCAATAACGTCTTTAAATATGTACAACTTTCAGCGCTTATGTATTATAATCAATATAAGTTATAAACAAAAAAATTACTTATCGAAATAGAATAAACCTTTACCTGCTGCTGTAAAAAAAATTAAAATTTTTTGGTCATTAATCGAGCAGTAAATTGCACGACGAAATGTACTGTTTTACAATTTTTCTCCATACAATTGCATATATTGTAGGGGTAAAGCAAGTTTTATTTCAAATGCACATCGTTCAGACCAGTTTGAAAAAGTAAACATGGTATTGAGTTACCGGCGTGTTGATTACTTTTATAATAACACACGATTAGGTATCTTACAACAAAATGCTAGAACGTAATTTCTTGAAATTTACACAAATTAATTTGAATGTTTGTCAAAAACGACCTGGGCCAAAGATGGTAACATTTTACCAAAAGATAACTTTTTAAAAATCTTTAAAAAAATAAATACATACGTACGTATACATCTTTTTACGTCCATTTTTACATAATTTTAGAAAAAATTTGCATTTTAAATTAGGTTAATTAAAGTAAAATTTATTGTATTCTTACCGCAGTTTGTTTATTTTCGAGTCGCCATTAAAATTCACAAAATAATCTTGTCATTAAAAAATTTAGCTGTTGATCCAAATCCAACTACAGTTTAATTTTGCAGCCAATATTCATACTCTTTCTGTACTTATTAGTCAATTATTTTATTTTAACTAATTACTAACACATAAAATTGTACTGTATTTACACACTAAAAACTCAACTAATATACATACGCCATAATTAATACACTAATAACTACATTATTACTTCGTTTAAAGATTGTATTTACTATATAAGGTATTTACTCAGTTTATTCAGTACAATCAATCAGTAACCGTAGATTGGTTGCTAGGTTTAATTCTCAAATCCTTAATTTTTAATTTTTTCGGATGTTGTGGATCAATTAATTCGGGTAGTACGCACTTAAAATAAAATGTTTTTAATGGAACGACCATTTTTTCCCAAAAGTTTTCATCTTTATATATAATATCCCGTTCCAATCCATAAGGAGTCCAGATTACAAACGCGCAATATTCACGATTTGTAATATTAAGTTGTCCCTGTACTTGATAATAATATGGGTGGTTTTTGTTTAATTTTACATTGCCATGTATAATTTTAGCAAATTTAATTTTTTTATTAATAATTGCATCTTTTGGAGACATGTCTGCAGCTGATTTAGGACATTTAATTTCAATTATGCCCACTTCTTCAATTAGTCCATCTGGAGATGCTCCAAGAAATTGATTTTGCTGATCAACAAACAAACCGCACTCTCGAACATGTACTCCATATAAACTTTCGTATTCTTTTATTGCTACGGCTTCGTGATCAGTTCCCCATTTTGTACAGTCGTTGCCATAAAAACTGCTATATAAAAGGGACTTCACGGTGTTTTCGCAATGAGTGCTTATTTTCATGCGACAAATTTTGCCAAAATTTGAAGCAGTTATTCGGAAAGAACGTTCTTGCCTCCACAAAATATTGTTGGCCTGACCAATTGTGTCACTGCTCAAATGCTCCAGTTCTTCTGAAGTCTTCTTCAAAGCACTCAAATATTGTGCCTCACGAATTTGGTATTCTTCCTCGGATAACTCCAGTTGATCCACATCACCATAATCAGCATCAGCTGGTGCACTAGTTTTATACCTATTAGTGGGTTTGTTCTTAAATAATTCTCTTCTAATATTACTTTTAATTTTTCTTGAAGTTAAAGATTTTATATATTTTTTGGTGAAATGTCCAGGGCTACGACCACTTATGTTTTTATGGATCACATTTGGATATTGTGTTGGTCCTACATTAAATGAAATGGAGGCCGCTTCACAACGAGTTTCATATGATCTTCTGAGAGAATAGTTTACACGTTTACCGCCTACAAATTTACACAAAACGGAATTGTAACGTTCTGCAACATTATTGTTCATATTTAACAGCAAACTTTCAACATTTCGTGCAACGCGATCTACAGGAATCATAATGTCTTGATATAGGCCAGATTCTATAATATCTGGTGTCCAATTTTTTTCATGTAATTCTTTGGGACCAGTACAAAAATAGGCGTCGCAGTTACTGTGATCTCCAAAGACATGATGAGGTCCATTTAAAATATCTCTCCGCAATCGTTTCATCTTTTCAACGTGCATTAAATCACCACCGTTTTCAAGGATATGCTTAACAGCATACTGAACTCCGTAGCGGAGCCTCTTAATTTTATTATTCAATAAATTCCTTTGATGAACAATTACTTTTAAACCTTTTGAGCTAACTTTTTTTGTAGTCAAGTCTTTCAGTTTAGTACAAAAATTCCGAAGTAAGTGATTGCTACATTCTATTTTTTGTACTAGTCTATGACCATATGGTCGTGCCTCAGCTAATTTTTTAGTCACACTACTGTCTCCATCCCCAACTATATAAATATATTTTAGTTTATGCATTTCAATGCTAGACATAAACCCTTGTAAAATAATATCCGATTCCATTGAAGTTGACGATGAATTCCAGTTCTTATAGCATATGTGTTCTGTTGGCTCTTGATTTAATGTAGCAGACCTTGCACAAATACAACAATATTTGTTTCTTATGCCAAGAAACAAAATTTTTCCAGTTCTTTGGCCTATTATAACTGCTACTCCTGAAGGCGCAGAGTAATTAACCCGATAGGAACGTTTGCTCCATGCACCATCAGCTATAACTGTAATTATTGGAATACCATCGGTATCAACTCTATTCTCAGACACAGCTAAATTGTACTCTTCTTTTCCAGCATCTGCAATAACTTGCCATGCAATATCATGGATTGATGTAGCAATTTTATTTTGGTGAGTACTAAATAAATTAGGGCCCATGCACGGAATGTCACAATGGGCAAGAAATTCTTGTAGTTGACTATAGCCTCCTCCAGTTGAAATTGTTCCAAGTACTGCTGCATTGTTGATATCCAAACTGCAAGTTGAATCATCGGTGTTGATTTCCTTTTTAGCTTGGCACATATTACACTGTACAATTAATTTTGAATAAAGACCTAAACGCTGCTCGCTTTTTATTTGCAAGTTATTATTTCGGCAGGAAAAAATTTCTAAATGTGGAAAGTTTATAATATTTTGAAAAAATGTACTCAAGTTAACAATACGCCTTCCCCTTACTTCGTATTGTTGCTTTTCTTTTTCACACTTTTCTTTTAATATACGCAAATGTGAAGTAGAGGTTGATGGTTGTGGAGAAGAGCTACTTTCACACACGTTTTGTGTGTCTATTGAATTATTTTCGGCGTCGTATTTTGTATATGATGTCAATTGAAACGAATGCGTTCTACTTGATGCAGCAGTTGATACTTCTGGTGCAGTACTTAAAATGTTTTCTGGGGAGACTGTAGCGGAAGTTGTTGGCTGATCAATGGGGATATTCATTAAACCACTATCAGTTTTAGGTTCCGTGCATTGATTTTTATTAGCAACAGATTTAGGCTGCCGAAAAGCTCTCATTAAACGCATTTTACGCTTCATGCTAAGGCGTTTAGAACCGCGGGGCTTATCTTTTCTTGCCATGTTTAAGTCAAACTAGAAGAAATTTTAAAGAGATTTAGTATCGAAAATAAATTTCAACTTTTACTTACTTTATTTAAATTAAAATTGCAGTTTTACTTGAATGTTAACCAGTGCGTAATATTTTTAACTATTCGATCACAAAAGTCCGTATTAATTGTATCTTATATTTTAACTTGAAATTAAACTAGTTTATTTAACACTTCCAATAACACAAAACTAATTATTTTTAAATAATGCACAATCTTCAAATTCAAATTCAAATTCAAAATAGGTATTTATTTTACCACTACAAAAACAAATTAAAATAACTAATAATGAAGCAAATCCACAAAACTTTTTGCACAAAATAAAATTTGTCCACTCTCAACAGGAACCTTTAAGCAATAGTTTTGTTTCACAACTTTCGTAGCTTTTATATACTATTTCTATTTTTTACATATTTTTATTGCTATGTCGGTTTTTGAACAGTTTGATTTGTTTATTTTAAGTGCCGTTATATATTGCTAACGTGCATATCGAAGGGTCGTGGTGTTCGACAAGTTTTTATTTTTTTTGTAAGTTATTATGGGAACCACTAATTTCGGTCGTTCCTAGAATATTATGTAATTTTCTGTAAATATTTTTTTTGTAACCTTTCTTCAACCATTTAGTTTTATCAAACTCAAACTTGAAAAAGTTGATTTACTTGCTGTAGTTGCTATGTAAATTTAGTTAGTACCATTAGTCATCTTAAACGCACCAATTCTTTGTCAATTTTATGTTATATTTTTGTAACAATTATAGTGTTTACTTTTTCTGATTACTTAATAATTTACGTTTAATAATTCTTCCTCTGCATTTTGATTCCAATTAATAACTGGACCATCAAATTTCAATAGTATTAAACCTTATAGTAACACCTATTTTATAATATTAAAAATGAAGTTGAGTTTATACAAAAATGATACCTCAGCATAGAATCTGATATGTTGTTTATAAACTTAGGCGAGATATAGAACAAATCTCTATCCACAAGAAATTTCTTCTATTACACGTCAATATAATTGTACAACACATCATCAATTACCTTTATATACATCTATCTTTTCTTGAACTTTGCGGTTTTCACCAACAATATTTTACAGAATAGGAATAGCAGCGCCTTAACAACATACTTATTTTAAACGTATTCTGGAAACAAACATTAGTCACTGGTCCAATGATTCAATTTTTCGTGACTACCCTTTCATAATATGAAAGCTTTTCGAGAACGCTGTCGTAACTGTGCTATAATATCAATATCAAGGCTTCCCAATTATTTATTTTAAATTATTCCAAGAAATGCTGGGTTCATCTATCGCTGCTTCTCCCCTCCCCTTCTCCCGTTTACTTAACCTATCACTGTGATGAAGGAGATTGCACCTCAATGTAATATTGTCGAGACAGTGATTAGTTTATTAAGAAATAGCTTACATTCAAGGGTGACGATTTTAAAAATTCAAATTTTTGATTTTTACATTTTCTGAATGCTATGTATGTTGAAAATAATTTCCTAAAATATTATATTATATTTCGCAATATTAACAAAGTTACATCAGTTTTCTTGGAATAGTGCAAACTTGCAGTAGTATGAATTTTAAAAATTGAAATGCATTTACCTCGAAACTACATTAAATTTTACAATGTTTCGATTTTTTCTTTTGGAAGTGTATTTGTCGAAAAGTGATATTTTAAAAATATCTTCGATGAACGGAAAATGCATCTATTAGGATCAAAATGACTTAAAATATGCTAAATTTTTGAAATTCCGTTCAGCGAAATCGGTGGTTCCCATGTACGTGAAGGCACAATTACTAACTCGTAGCGAATAGGGTTGTTAATGTTTTTTTTTTATTCATAATATTTTCAATATTATGTACTTAGAAGAAATAAAAATAATAATAGCACTAAATTAAGCATTTGCATAATAAAATATGCTGATTGTTTTTCTATCTCGAGGAATAATTGTATCCTGGTGGATAGAACATTTAGCACACAGCCAAATATTATCATCAAGCTTTCTTCCAGGTTGGTTTGTTCTATTTACAATTCATAATAATTTTTACAGAATTCATAATTAGAAGTAATGAAATCTTTACTGGGACGAAGTCCTTAAATAAACAAAATATTAAAATAGCTATTTATGTAACCAGTTAGGAAATATTTAATTTTGTGTAACGAGTAACGTTGACGACAAGCGATGGAGTTATTGCAGAATTATACAAACTGCATTTTGTTTTGTGTTTTATACGGGATTCTTTTAATTTGTATTTAAAACAAAGATTTGTTAACCTTTAAACCAATAAAAAAATATTTTGCATTAGTTTGGCAGATGGCATCAATTTTTGCGAAGTATTATCATATATTTTCTTCTTTGGCTCTTTACTCCTAGAGAAATGTTTGCTTAAACCTGGTTCCTGGTTAAAGCTGGTTGCTTAAACCAAATTTGGCTTATAACCCTGTTGTTGGTGGTAATCATTAACCCGCGGGGGGGGCTGAATAGTAGTTGCTTGCGGTAACTTTTTCGAGAGCCTATCCGTTCACGATGTTGGCTAACATCCTGGCTATTTACGACAAGATGAAGTACTAAAAAATTATAATTAACGGGGTGGTTTCCCGTTGCGTTCCCCATAGCCCAAAAATCTAACTTGGGCTTTAGATCACAGCAGTAGCGTGATCAGGCTTTGATGTCTGCTCGATTTAAGCTTTTCCACCGATTTAACTGCGGTAACTCTATTGAAGAATTTAACCACTTTTAGCATTCGAGCGTTGAAAGTGATTTACTTTGAACCCAGTAAAACGGCATAGTATGTCAAAATAAAATCTGATAAGGTGATAGATAGTCAAATAAATTAAATTATTAAATCAAATAATTTAATTCATTTTTTTCTCGTTTGTAGTCGTCAAATGAAATGAAATTCTTGTATATGACAAGGATTCGGTAAAAACACTTGTTGAACACGGCCGACGATGCAAAATATCATACGCATTTGATAATGATTTATTTTCAAAACTATCATGAGGATAATTTTAGAGGTATAAAGACGCGTCTCCACTTAGGCGGTTTTTGCCGGCGGCTTGAGCCGCCGCCCTCAAGCAGAACGAAAAAAAAAATTTATGTATGCTTTAACATTGCCGCCGCCGGCAAAAACCGCCTAAGTGGAGACGCGTCTTAAGAGTTATCTGCACCGAATCGGACTGCTACGGGTTTTCTTTTCGTTTTTGGGTTTGTGTATTTTTATAACAAATTATTTGAAGACGGAAGCTGGGATTAACCATTAATTTAAATAAATCATTGGGCATAAATATTTACGTCTAAGTAGTACCTATGTGATTGTGCGTGAAATATGACTAATTCGAACCACCCACAATTTATAATTTATTTATTATGGCTTTACGGGTTAAATAATATTTACTTTTTCTAATGAAAATTTAATGAGTGTAAATTGAGGTAGTAAATAAAATCTTAATAGTAATTTAAATTGATTTGTAATTTGCCGCCAAAGCGTCATGCTGAGACTACGATCTCTTAATCTCAATGGAATCGGTGTTCTCATTCTCGGCCTGATTATGAATGAATTTTCTGCACGTGGATTCCAAATGAAATGGCTTCAGTATAAAGTTGCAATACTCTCAGCACTTTGGCCTCAGGCAGAACGCACTGAAAATAAATGGAGAAAAAAGTCTCGTTGGTTTTACTTAAAATAAATAGCATTAAAAAAATTGCGTTTTATTACTTTTTTTTTAAATAGACACAGAACAGAATACTAAATTTAACTCACAAAACAAACTTGATCCCTGGGACTGGATTTCAGTTTTATTCCATAATCCTATTGCATTTTTTTTGTCGATGCCAAACAAAATATAATTTTGATTTTGTATCAGTTTTTCTCTTTTACTATGTATTGGAATATTAATTCAGTAATTCCAATATTAAAAGATGAGGAAAATTTTCAAAACCGTTTTTTGGCAACTTTAAAGGTTTAAAAAAATCGTTAATAAGCTACTCGAAATTTATGTTACTAATATACATGTTATTATGTGAAAGCCTACTCTTTTGTCATATCTCTAGAACCATAGCATATTGAGATCCTTAAATTTATTATTTAATCAGTAGTTGTGACTAGGGGATCCTCTATAATTAATATTTTTTACTATAAATTATTACGTGGAAGCGTGCCCCCTTTTTATTTGATAATTGATTTTATTTTAAATGGGTGACCTTCTTATCAACTATATAAATGCTTATTTGAATCATTATAAATATTTACTATCTACATCGTACTTTCAAACTTTTTGGAAGAATTTTCGGCCGTGGTTTTTTCTTTAAGAAAAATATTTCACAAAAGTTATTAACCATTTCTTTTCTATTAACTTCACAAAATATAATGCTTTTAAATCTGCTTTTCTCAATTCCATGAAAATGAAAAGAGATCGGAGATATCAGAACAATATCATCTACTTTTAAACCAGCTGGAAAGCCGAAATTTTCACAGGCGGAGATTCAGTATCAGGCTTTTCTTCCATTTTGAGAATGGCTTTAAATGTTAAACGTGCTATTGTATAGAGTTAAAATCATTGGAGCTCGAATAAGTTTTTTTTTTCTCTAATGACTCAAAAATGTTCGTAATTTTATACCAAAACTTTTGGCTTGTTCCGACATTTTTTACATCTTACACTAGTTTCGAGTTATTATAAAATTTTAACTGCGAAGATTAGAGGACGAACAGAGCCAGTGACCTGATTCTTCAATGTGAGATGTGGATACCCTTGAGTGAGGCCGAAGGCCGTGCTACTGTCGCCCTTACACGCTCGAGGCACGGTAGTAAAACTAGATGATAATTTTTTGTGTTTTTCCCGAATAAGTGATAAATGAAGCATTGATCTGGTTTACCCGCCTACATTCTTCATTTCTTGAAGGTTCTCCCTTTTCAATTTTGCCCAATTTTCTCGCCATCATTGAATAATTATTAGATTACATCGGATGGAAGATGGAAAATTAAATTCTTTATGTTGTTGTTTATCTTTCCTCCCAAACGTCAATCAACAAAATAGAACAAATGTGAGAAAATTATACTATTCCGCTTGACGAGAGGCCTATGTACTTGCCGTTTTTTTTTCGACGAATGGGGGTTAATATTTTGAAAAATTCTAGCGGAAATAATTTACTGACAATGTTTCTCCTTGAAAATTTTTAATTGAATTTCATTAAATGTTAATTTAAAAAATCATTTTTTTAAATAGTAAGTTGAACGACATACGCAGGTGTAAAAACTTGTTGGCGGGACTGGTTCTGTGGTTAACGAAGCAATGATAAAATGTGTCGAGTTTTAGTTAAACACAATATACATGAATTTAATCACCTTTAATAAAATCATTATGTAGTTGTAGTTCCCGGCAAGAACTAACATAGTTTTTGTGATAACCTGCCTTATATCTTTCGTCTTGATCAATAATTATTGTAATACTTTTTAAATTGGGATTTGATCAATTATTTTGATAAAGCTGATCATTATGTTATTTGAAGAAATTGAACATTCAGAAAATACGGTTTTTATGATTTAAAAAAACAATTAATATTATATTTTATTTTTTATCATTAATTTATCTACTCGAACCTGAGTTAAGTAAATATCCAAATTCTGGTAGGCACTACCTCAAATAATATTATTAGTGAATTGGAGTACTCTTCAGATAGGAAATACAAACAAAAGTATAGACGAGTTCGTAGTTTCCTGCGTATTTCCTTGCCCAGTTTTATTTTAATAGTTTATTCAGAAATCGATGCGAAATTTGAATAATAAATAACAATTCTATAATAATTATTATGAATTGTAAATAGAACAATCTAATCTGGAAGAAAGCTTTGGCTGTGTCCTAAATGTTCCATCCACCAGGATACAATTATTCTTAGAGATAGAAAAACAATCTGCATATTTTATTAAAAAAAAGCACAAGTGAATGGTGTTGTAGCAAAAATAGAATAGAAAACAAAAGATGTGAATTTTAAACAAACTTGTTGAATAATTTAATTTTTTGCAATATGCAAAAACATGCTTAGTTTTTGTGACTGCAAAAAACTAGAAGCGTATAAAAATAAATTGTAACTTTTTTTTACTCGACACTTCTTAAATAAAAATAGTAAATTGTGTTGGTCGACGAATATCAATATTGAGAAATGATTTTGTATCAAGTATTTTCACTTTATAAGTTACAACAAATCGTTGCGACCGTTCTTTATTGATTTATAAAGCAAATGGGTTTGTTTAAAGATTACGTCATACTTTCGGGTCAGGAATTTGTATTGGATTGTGAAAATCTTCTCTAAGAACAAAAGTTTAAACTTTCACTTTCCCTAATAGGTTTGTGGCATAGAGTCTCAAACTGAGTTTGCTTGATTTTCAATTCGGTATATTTGCAATAATCAAATTTTAAAATTGGAAAAATTATTCTTCTTGTACCTCAATTGAGCCTCTTTGCTTACGAAACAGGTACCTATTTAAATACATCACGGGCAACCACCCCACACCGTAAAAATCTAATGTTGGTTTTTGAAACTCTTTTCTTTGTTTATTCACATTTAATTGGCGAAAGTCAAATTTATTATTGTTTTTAAAGTGGGCAGCGCGTGGCGCTTACTTTTGTAATTTGCATTGTTCGTCATATAAATCCGGACGAATCGTTCCAGATAAAACCGGAGTCATCGAAGAAAAATTTCAATTATAAAAATTACAGAATTTAAAAATAATTAGTAATTCTATTCATTAGAATATAAAAGAATATTTTTGATAGATTGAAAAATTAAGATAGGTAAATAATTAAGGATTCTTATGGCACACAAAAGGTTTTTTTTACTTCATTAAAATTTTGTAGGTGGGTTTCCCTGTCATCTTAGTTGCTACCGCGCTAAAAGTAATAAAAATCAACCATGTTTCCTATTAGTTATTTTATTGGCATTGGGGGAGGTATTTTTGGCACCCGTTAGAATCTTAAAAATGCCATTTAGAAAGATTGATGATGTAGAAAAAATGTAAATCTCAGCAGGTTCTTTTTGAGTTTACCAATCATTTAGTTTGGGCGGAGTTTCAAACCACGTGCCGAGTGGAAAATAGTGTCAGGAGGCAACGCTAATCTGGATTAGTTTCAATTTATTTTGATTTTTTTAAAATTTAATTTAAAACAACTTATTTAAGTGCTTTTTATGCAAGATAGTGTTGTTAAAACGAAATCGTTTTACTTGCAAGAATTCACCTTTAAAATAAAAAATTATTAAAATAACGTGGATCAAAACTAAAATTTTCTTCTAGGTATTTTACAAACTTTTTATCATTTTCTTTGTGAAAAGTAATAATTTTCACATTACAAATACATTGAAATAATTAAAAAAATGAAATACTAATGATTGCAAAAAAATTCAAAAAAACTTAACCCTTTCAGTCACCGTTTATTTATATTGGAGAGAACATTTTGCTATTTACACCATTGCTTAATTGTTATTTTTTTTAATATTTAAAAAAAAATTAATATTGATGTTGTCGATTGATTACAGGGTGACCGAAAGGGTTAATAGGCATTCTTTAAGGGGTTACCCTAATGTGATCTAGCAAAAATCAACGAGAACTTTGAAAATTAATTGCAGGAAAACTACAAATGTGATTTTTGAAATTTTTGGATATTTATTAATAACTGTCTTTCTTAGTTTATATATAAAATTTTATTAAAAAATAATTATATTTTCAGGAGTTACGCGGCTTTACGTATAACCTTGTTTCTCGTGCATGGTCGGATGGTGTGATGATTTTGGCAATTGGGTCAATCTAACAAAAATTTAAAAAAAATATTTTTGTTAATTACATTGTATTGGCTATGGCGTGACGAAGGATTTTGTTGAATTACTTTTCTGTTAATTATTTTTCGGAATTAATTTTCAAAGTTCACGTTGATTTTCGCTAGCTCACATTAGGGTAACCCCTTAAGCAGGTAATGTTAATTATGGAGTAATAATCTACCAAGAGAAATTATCTTTCAAAATGTTTCCAAACTCGAAAGTAGAAGGACTGAGAAGGAAGGCTGATGATATTACCACTAATGACAGAATGAAGTCTGTCTGTGTTTAATATTTCTCGATATTTTTCAAACGGTTTATCCAATTGAACTAAATTTTTGTTTATTATCCTTCTTCTAGTCATGGGATGTAAGCATTACATTGTTTGGGTTGAATTCATCTTTAGAGGGTGCACTTGTTCCATATAATTTTCAAAATATTGATTTTTTTTTTGTAAAAACGGCTAACAGTTAAAATCTTTTAGGTAGGGTTTATGGGTCTCCCCATTTCTTTTTTTACCCCCGACCTAAAATAGGAGTGTTATAAGTTTGATGCGACGTTTGTCTGTCTGTGGCTTCATAACTCTTCAACAAAAGGTTAAATTTAGATATATGTTTTTTTAATGGTAACAGTCTGTCAAGAAGTTTTTTAGCTATGTACCGTTACGCTAACTCTTTTGCTTATTTTCAAAAATTTAAAAAAATTATATTCGAAAAATTGAAATACCATACGATAACATTCACTGGAACAATGTTGTAAGCCATTAAATTTTCTAGAAAAAAGTCCACGATAGCATATATTTTTCTTTATTAATTTAGACGCAAGAGACAAAATTCAACAAAAATAAACTGCAGTACTAATTGTTATATTGTAACAAAATTACATAAAGTTGAAAAAATAAAATATCATTGTTTAATGATAGTTAAAATAATAATATTAACTAACAATGACTCTGAAAATAGTAAATATATAAAAATTGCATAATCGGTGCTCCATACAATAATACAATATCAAGCAAAATAGCAGAACGAAATTGTTTGTTTTATCTATTAATTAAACATAAAAATTCAAACCAACATTTTCAGTTTGGAGAAACTTAATTAAATGAAAAATTTACCAGATTCTTTATTTACCGTAACTTGATGCTATAAAACTTTTATTGAAAATTTATTTTGTTGTAGACTCCCGCTGCACTTCCGATATGTATGGAATGTTTAGGCACAGAAGCTAAAAACAAAAACGGAATTTTTGAAAAATTAAGTGCTTGCACTGGGTGCGGTTCTAGCGTACACATTAGTTGTGTAAAATCTGGCCCCGAACTTGGTGTCCTATTGGCGAAAGGAAACAAATGGTTTTGTGAAGACTGCAGGACGTGCGACGCATGTGGTAATTAACACTTTGTTTTAATTTTGTTTGGAGAGAAAAAAAAATAAAATTATTCTTTTCTATAGGTAACGCAAATATATCTACGTGCTTGCTGTGTTGTTGTAATTGCGAAAAAATTTTCCATATGGGATGTTTGGATCCGCCTTCGGAACGTAAACCAAAGTGTCCTTGGAGATGTAGGCACTGTTTAGCACATCACGATAATGGTAAAAGTAAAAAATCTGAAGTGGGAAATAACATGAAAAAGAAAATAGATAAAGTGCGGGAAAAAATTAAAGAAAAAAGTAAAAAGTAAGTAAACTCGCAGTTTTTTGTATTTTGAATTAAAACTTGATTGTATTTTCAGAGTAACAAAAGATTCTAGTGCAAATGTATCATCAGGTTTAGCAACTCCGATAAGTTCAAAAGGTGGCAGTAGAAAAAATGGTGTTCCAAGTGACAGTGACTGCAGTGATCATGATGGTACGCCAATCCCTACCAATTCTTATCTCCATTCACCCAATTCTCAAACCTCTCCCATCAGCGATCGGCTCGAAACGTCGGATCGAATGTCGAAAGAAAAACAAAAATTCTTTAGACTCTCTGCGTTTAATGCAGATAAAAAACGTGATAAAAAAACCGCCAAAAGTGAAAATAATGAAGATGCAAGTAAAATGGAAAAAAAATCAATAGGTAAGGTAGCTCAGAGAGTGACGCAAAGTCGAGTATGTAAAAATGTTAAAAGCAAAGATGAGTTGACTAATTCTGTTAAAAAAGATTCTATAAATAAAAAAAATGGAGGTGTCGGTGCAAAAGTTGTAAAAAGTAAACAAAACAATATTAAAAAGAAATCTAATAAAATGGAATCAGATTCAAATTGTGTTAACGAAATTAAAAAACACAAAAGTCCCAATAGAAATAAAAAAGTTGCGCGTTCTAGTAGTGACAGTGGTAGTAGCGATCAGGATATCGATTCCACCTCCAACTGCGACTCAGATTCTTCTTTACAAGCATCCGAAACATCAAGTTTGAACATAAAACGTTCAAACATGATATTTGGTTCTTGTCTGGAAACCAAAACGTTTGGAACTGTGGCTGGCATCACCACTAACAATAAGGATGACGTTTGGGGATTTGCTGCAGCAGCAGCCGAAGCAAAACAAAACGAAAGTAATAAAAACACAGTGGACGAAATAAAACAGGAAGATTCAAATAAAAGTGGCGAAAAAGGCAGACCAGGTTTTGGACAGTTAAAAAATTTATTTGACGGATTGTCCCACCTCTTTGCCACGCCCACATTAAATCGTTCCAGGAATACAAGTTCGCCTAACTATAATTTAACCAGACGAAAAAAGCAAAAAGGTGAAAGTCAGAAAAACGAGAATCAGAGTGAGATTATGGAACAAGAAGATAGCCAGCCAGAAAAAGTTAACAATGTTGAAGTCACAGAGAACCTAACAAAAGAAAAGATTATAAAAATTGAAAAGAGCGATGAGATAGTAGAAAGCAAGACTAAAAGTCGAAAAGAAATGTCGATTCGCAAAATCCCAAATCCTATCAAAGTCCCAGACATAACAGACGAACCCAAACAAATGATGACGCCTTCCAATTTGGTAAAGACGGCCGTCAATTCTAAACGGCACGAATTAGAGCGAAGAAAGCTACTTAAGAGCGAAGCTGGGTTGGTGGGTGCGGTGGGTTTCTCTCAAAAGGCTACTTTAGAGGACGTTCGAACGAAAAAACGTAATCTAATTGCTGAGGCCACACAGACAAATCATCCATTGTCGGTGCCGTCGAATTCCAACAATCAGACGGGTAAGATCCGCCTCCACAAACCGTACATTTTTCCACTTCCCTCTACCCTATTACTCTTGTTTTCCTTTCATGTCTGAAATATTAAACTACAAAATGATGAATTGTGTTATTTACAGGATTTTTTTTTCTAAATCATGTAGCTTATATTTCAGGCTGATCAATTATTAGATACTAATATGGAGTGGACAAAAATTAATTGCTTATCCCAAAACATTCCAAATCCTCTTCCTGCATGTGTTTGGTATGTTTTTGACAAAACCATATTGCAAATACTTTCCGTTGCGTTTTATTATCGACCGAAACTTTTTGCAAAGGTTTGCACTGTTAAGATTTTACTTGTCTGATTGGCTGGCCTTGTGGAATTTTAATGCTTTTGTGTATCTCTTATTTTTAAAATCAAACACTAAAACATTTTCACTCTTTATTTGGGTTAGTTTTTTTTTAAACACCTAGAATTTGCATGCTCAACTTTATTGTTACCTAACTCACAGAAACTTTCCTTAGAATAGACATGGCATAGAAGGTTTAGTTTATTGGATGTGTGGTGTTGTAAGTGAAGACTTTTGAAGATGGTTTTTTCTTTCAATTTGATGAAGGTTTATTAGATTTGTTTTTTAATATTCTACTTTGCACTGCCATTTTATTTAGTCGGCTCAAATTAACATTTTGAGAATAAAAGTATGTGTGAACTAATTCAAGAAAGTTGGTTTTTTGTTTAATTTTTGAGCTCCTCCCATTGGCTTTTTCCGTAAAGGGAGTTGATGTATATTGAATATTTAAAAGTACTGAACGTACTTCTTCATCTTAATTTAGGACTTCGTCCTGTTATTACCATTAAGGTACCAAGTTTACACTTGGCACTCGTGGTTCTGTCAGCACTTGAATAATATTTTAGTAGGGTACCAATCTTACTAGATGCATAGTTCATAGATTGAACTTGGTTTTTAGATCACAGCAGTGCAGTCGGCATGACCAGGCATTGAACAGTTAAAATTAACGACTTGTTAATAGTTTTATGAACTGAGCATTAACTTTGATTATCTAATTGATGTTTAAATATTTAAATGGCGTTATACAATCGTTCCTCAAGAGCATTTGATCACATTGAGCAACTGATGTGTATGAAACGATGTGTATGAAACGATTAATTAATAACAAAATTTATTGATCTCTGATATATTTAAATGAAAAAATACAGGTTTTTTTTGCACCAACCTGATGTATAAAATTGATTTTTATTTAAAACTGATTCATTTCGATTAAGTTCCATAGCTTAAAATTACTTTGGTGTAATTTGCCCTAGTGCCGCGATTCTGGCTATTTTATTTTTCAATTTTCAAGATTTAATATTGTTAAAACTAACTAATAAAAATAAACAATTTTGTTTTAGGTCTGCTTTTATTTATTGTTACCGCCTGGTGTGTAGAGATTTGTAATATAAATTGAATGAATGTGTGACCTGTTCCTTTTAAATTATACTTAGTAATTTTATAATTTACCGGGCTTAGAATTAAAAGAACTTTTATAACACAAATTGCACTTTTTAATTTTCCAATATTAAGTTTGAATTTAGCACAAAATATTAACAAATAAAATCCAATTTAGCATACATAAAACATCATTTATGTAAATTGTTTCAGGCCACTTTGCGACACCCACGTTACCACCCGGTGTAACCCAAAAAGATGTTGAAATATTTCACACCACTAGAGAACGGGCTAATACCATCACCACTACGATAAACACAGCCATAGGAACAAATTCCATTACAAACAATGACAATTTTACTGGAAATTACACCTCACCCTCACAAATGATGGTTGCACAAGGCAGATGTCCGGCAGCAATTGAGTTCGGAATGTACGATATTCAAACCTGGTATTCAAGTCCGTTTCCTCAAGAATACGCACGATTACCGAAATTATTTCTGTGCGAATTTTGTCTTAAGTACACTAAAAGTAAAGCCGTATTAGAGCGACATCAAGATAAATGTACGTGGAGGCATCCACCAGGAACGGAAATTTATAGATGTGGTGAACTCTCGATGTTTGAAGTCGATGGAAATGTGAACAAAATTTATTGTCAAAATTTGTGTCTACTAGCAAAATTGTTTTTGGATCACAAAACCTTATACTACGACGTCGAACCATTTCTATTTTATGTTCTCACCAAAAATGATAAAAAAGGATGCCATTTGGTAGGCTATTTTTCCAAAGAAAAACATTGCCAACAAAAATACAATGTTTCGTGCATTATGACCATGCCGCAATGCCAGAGGCAGGGTTTTGGAAGATTTTTAATCGAATTTAGTGAGTATTTTTTTAACTTTCTCAGGCTTTCCAGTCATTCTAAAACGTAGTAGTTCTATTTGTTAAATTTTAAGTTAATTTTGCTTTCCGGGGATTAAAGTTTTCTCAGATATCCTTGTTCCATCAAATTTTTTTGATCCTCAACTCAAAAATAACTAGTAATTTAATTTTTACTGGGCCACCTGTTTTCTTTTTTTTAAATTGAAATTAACACTAAAATTTTATTTTAATAGGTTACTTGTTATCCAAAGAAGAAGGTCAACCGGGAACCCCAGAAAAACCTCTTTCTGATTTAGGAAGAGTATCGTATCACGCTTATTGGAAATCAGTTGTACTGGAATATCTAAATAAACACAAATATGAAAAAATATGCCTTACGACTATCAGCAAAGAGACTGGCATGTATTGCCATGATATTGCAATTGCATTGCACCTGCTGAATTTTATCAAATCGACCACAACAGACAATGGAGCTACTAAAGCAGTTTTAAATGTAGATTGGAAGTTGGTGGATAAGCATGCCGAAAGAGTTTCAAAATCAAAGTCACGAATACCCATTGATGCCGAATGTCTACGTTGGACCCCACTATTAAACACAATGGTCAATCCGTTCAGAGAAGACAAATCTGATTGTGAAAAAGATTCAAGTTTAGTAGAAACTGCCGACATAGTTGTTCCTGTGCCGGAAAAAATTATAATTGAAACTCAACATGGAGTTAAGACAAAGAAAGGCAGGAAACGTAAGATTTCAGTTGCTCCTAAAACACCAAAGACACCTAAAATAACACCAAAAATTAATCCTAACGAGGAACCTGCTACTCCTATTGTTCCGGATACCGAAATGGAAGTAACTTCCTCTGGTCGAAGAAGAACTCGCCCCAGTAAGTTTAACGAAACCACTTATGCCGACGTCAAACAAAAGATTCACAATTCTTCAGAAATCGGTAAACGAAAACGTAAAGAATCCCACACCAGTGATAAAGAGGAAGAATGCAACAAGAAGAAAATCAAACAAGAACTCGATACTTCTTCGTTGGCTGAAACTATTACAGAAGAAACCAAAAGCGAATTACCTGAAACGCCAAACATTCGTGGAAGGCGCGGTCAAAATCGTGACACTCCGAACGAGAAGTTACCCCCACAAAGGCGGGCAAAACGGAAAATTGAGACGAAAATTGATAATGATACTAAAGTGGAAGAACCTTCCAAAGAAGAAATTGTACCAGAATTGAAACCGGTAGAGGAAGTTGCATCTCCTACAGAAGTCAAAACGGTAACTCCACTTGTGTTGCCTCAAGCTAAATCCAAATCTTCAAGAACAGTTAAAAGAAAGCGCGGTAAAGGACGTGCGAAACGAAATCAGTTTGACAATAAAAAACAACTTACATTGTCGGAACTTCTCATGGGAAGGCTTCAGCAAAGCAGTGAAAGCGAATCTGTTATTTCGGAAAAATCAGATGATGACAGACCGTCGATACGAAATTCCGATTCTAAATTGAAAGGTGATGAAACCAAACGAGACGAAGAAAAGGTTAGTTTGCGAAAGAGGAACAGCAAAATTGCGAGTGAAGAGGATTCTTCTGCAGAAGCTGATGATGAGATGGAAAATGATGAACGTGACGAACAAAAATTAATGAAAGAACGTAAGAGTTTATCGCCCATCACAAAATATAAACTCAGTTCCAGTTTCTCTAAACAAGAACCTGCAAAGAGCATATTAGAACGACCAAAATCGATTGAAAAAATAGTAGAAGAAAAGGTACCCGAAATAGTTGTTGATGAAACAAATTCTGAAAAGAGTACCAAAACAGACGTCGTTGCTGAACCATTACCTGAAAAGGTTGCAGAAAAACAATTATCTCCAGTTTGTTCGACGTCATCAGAGTCTGAGACCGAAATTGATGGTCAAAAAATTAAAATCATAAGTCAAAAAGAAGCTTTAGAATTATCTAAACAAACTCCACTTGTGATAAATAACCCTATCAAGGTGGAAGAGGCGCCAAAGGTCCAAGAAGTAATTCCAAAACCAAGTGATAATTTGAGTTCGAAAAAGGAAGTAGTAGTGGAAGCTGTTGTTGAAAAGCCTGTAGAAATTGTGGAAGAGAAAGAAAAGAAAATAGAGGAAATTAACGTGATACAATCTAAAGTTGAGCCAGTCCAAATACAAAATTCATTGGAAAGTGAACCAAATAAAGACGCTGCTTTGAAGATGGAAGAATGTAAGATGCCACAAGTGGAATACAAAATTGAGGCTCCAATTGTTAGGATGGATGAGAATAAACCAAAAGAAGAAAAGTTGAAAGTTTCCAAAGAACCTGTAGTAGAAACTAAAGTGCCTATCGTAGAACCAAAAATACATACAGATTTATTGAAACCTAAAGAAGTACCAAAAGTGCTACCAAAGCAAGAAACCATTCAACAACCGGCGAAAATTGAAACCAAGCATAAACTTGAATTGCCCGATGTTAGATACCAAAAACCGCCAGAAGAGAAGCAGTTTGAAGCTAAGAAAGTTTGCCTTATGGAAAATTCTGAAAATCTTTTGGCGAAAGCAGACTTTTCAATGGCGAATCCAAATTATCACATGACTCAGGCTCAATATAATCAATGGCAGTGGGATAGGTATGCATGGGAGAAAAGTATTTATTTTGATCCTACAAAACGAGATTACAGTGGTTATCCAATGCCCATTCATATTCCACCTTTGGATGTGTTACCAAAACACAATATGGAAAAAGAAAAACCACCAGTGAAAACAATTCGGCACGAGTCGAAACAAAGCAGTTCAAAAGTAAAAGACTTGAAGGAAAAGGTTTCTCCTAAGAAAACCGAAAAAATTACTGAGAAAGCTATGGCCAAAACAAAATCTAATTTAGAAGAAAGTCAAACTTATGCTAACATGAATAATCCTCACCACCGTATTTCAAACGAACCTATGAAGAACTCCTGTGCTAATAAGGTCAATAGTAATAATAATGCCACTATTGGCGGCGATCTACATGGAAATGATAAATATTTATCCAAAGCAAAGTCAAATGATAACTTGGAACATCACATAGATTCCACAAACAAATTAGAAGATACTAACATGAATCATACTCACAATTCAGTTTCTGGTTTACTCAAACATACACCGCCTACTTCTTCTGCTCCTGACATACCTTCAATGGGCGTGTATACGCCCGACTCGACTACAAATTCGGTACACAGTCTTCACTATGGACAGTGCGATTTAGACGTTGGCCAATTAGGCTTGGAATCTCCCACATCCATATCCAGTGACATGGCATCACAAAATTCTGTTGAATCCGCCCGCCCCCCATCAGTGCATACAATTTCACACAATCAACCTCAATCGCAACCCACATACGATTGTTCAGTACAACACAACATGCACCAAACAATAAGCCAAGTACAACAAAATATTTCTGTGTCTGCTGCCAGTCCACAACAAAACAACTTAAATCAGCAGCAACAGCAGCCACAACAACAAATTCCCATGCCTACTGCTAATCAGCACCAAAGCAGTTCAAGTAAGCGGCAAGTTCAACAACAAAGGAACAGATCAAACACACCTTCGAGTAAACAACACTCCAATGTTAGATCCACGCCTCCTTCTCAGCATGCTCCAGTTCAACAGAGGCAACAACAAAGAGCTACTCCACCTTCACACTTGCACATGCAAGTTAGCCCTACACAAAATCAACAACAGGTGATTAAAATTTATTAAATTTAATAAAAATCCAAAAATGTAACGTTCCGATGGCCAAGTAGCTCTGTTAGAGCTTTAGTCTCTTCTATAAAACTTCTCCATGTATCCCGATTCATAAACTTAATAATCATGCTAACTAAAATCTGTTACATAATATAGCTTATCAAAATTTGCCCTAAATTATAAGTCACTGATTGACAAAAACAACGAATTTTATGTTTCAATATTTATTTATTTTTTCCATAGGTTCAACATAATGCTATGCAACAACAACAGCAATTGCAAGCCCATTTACAACATCATGTGATGCATCAAGGATATGGGCATACCCATCAATTGAGCGCATCTGGAATGCATCACAACCATCATCACCCAGTTATTAGTCAAGGCAATTACTTACCAGTGCCACAAATGGCAGTTTCCTCTCAAGCCTTTTCTGCTCAGCCTCCTAGTACTTACGTGAGCGTACCAGCGATGACTACAGTAATTCAACATCGCATGAGCGCTCAACAAGGTAGTGGTTTGGGTACTTTAGGACCCTCAACTTTAAGTGCTCACCAAAAGCTGGGCCCGTCGCCCGCATGTGCAGTAACGTCAGGCGGTAACTTTTACATCCAATCAAATCCACATTCTCACACCCCATCACCTATTGCCGTTTCCACAATTCAAAGCAACGTCACTCAAAATCCTTCGGGCAATTCCAGTTGCAGTTTAGCCAAATTGCAACAATTGACTAACGGACTAGAAATGATCCCACCAGGCTCCTGTAACACCATGACTCCTCCACCAACAGCAATGACTCTTACACCTCCACCTAGCATTCACCATCCACACGGAAATATGACACCGCCCCCCAGTCATCAAATGATTCAAAATCAATCTGCTCGTAATTTAGCCACCCCACCTTCTGCAATTCCCGCAAATCTTCAACAGCAAGTCTTGGGTTACCACAAATATTACCAAACAAATATGAACGTTAATCAGTTAGGTGGAGCAGTAACTCCTCCCATTGCTCAAAATCTAGGTAGGTCCGGCCGAAATTCAACAAATGTAGCTGTACAACACATGCAATCGCCGCCCAGTCGTGTAAGTCCAAACGTCACCTTAAACCCTAACATCATGGCACAATACAACACGGCTGCCTTAAACGGTTACCGGATGGCGGCGCAACAAGCTCCCAGTGCAGTTGCCGGTTATATAACAAACACGGCGGCGAATTTCATCAACAACGCCCAAATACCAATGCAAATGGGCGTGATGAACATGTCGCAGTCACAATATCAAGATCCGGCAGCTATTCAACGAGCGGCACAGCAAAACACCATGTACACCACGTACGGTTACATCAACGGTGGTTTAATGCAACCTTTGAACGGGACAATGAGACGCTAGTTAGAGTTTTAATAATTGTGATACGTGACTTTTGAAGAGGACTGTTTAAAATCTATTTGTAAGCGAGGCTGTGCTTGATTTGTTTTGTTGAAAAATATGTTCCCACATGCAAAATGAACAAACTGTGATTTGAACTTTGATTATTTTTAAGATTTACTTATTGTTAAAAAATATGTTTTCAATGTTTATTTATTTGTGTGTGTATGTAATGTTATGTCGCTTTTATATTAGGATGGCGGGGACCCTTTTTCAATCTTGAAAGTACAAACAAACAGGCAAATTGAAAAAGGGTGTTTAAGTGAATTTCTTTAAGTTTTCTATCCGTGCCAGATTATCCCAGTGTTTTTAGCTTTTTGATTCGGTTGTACAAATTCTGACATCAAGTTTTTAGTAAATAAGTCACGTTATTTTGTGTACGACGACACAGTGAAATTTAAAATGTTGTGTTTGGTTTGTGTGACTTTTGAAGTGTTGAACAACACAATAATTAGCGTTAAGTGCTTAATGAGTTCCAAAGATTTTAAGGATTTTGAGACACAAAAAGTTTGCCTTTTTTATAAGAAATCGCTAAGGTTAAAATTAATATATTCGTCACGAAATCAAATGAAAAAAAGAAATGGTATTATTAGTTTATCTTCTTTAATAGTGTAAAGTATTTATTTAAATTTTTTATACCGTAATATTGTAAAATAGTGTGAATATGTAAAGTAAAAGAAACATTTATAACTTTTCTTTCTCTTTTTATTATTTACTTAACAAAAATATATTGTTGATTTGATGAGTTTTATTGTAAAACTTTTATTATTGTAAAAAATATCTATAATAGGTAACAGTTAATTGAAAATATTTGCTATTTGATCTTGTACAGATTGTTAAGTGTTTGATGTTTTTATCACATAAAATATTTTAAGATTTGTATAGCACTGTGATTAGAATATTATATTGTTAGTTTGTTTCATTTTATTTGTGTTACGGTGGAATTTATATCCGTATGCATGAAATCTCATTTGTATTACATCAGTATGATATTAAAGACGTTAGTTTTTATTTTTTCTTCATTCTTCCGGTATATTACTTTTAGTAACTAACCAGCATGGTTGTGTTGCATACAATTTTATAAACTAACAGGTGGTGTGGGATACACAAGTTGTATTGTGGTTTCTTCTACAGAATTGCCATAACTGCTAATTATTTTGTTATTTTTGTCAATTATAAATATTTCCCAATTTTACTTTCAAGATTAACTTGGCTTTTTCAGCCTCAGGAAAAAGATAAAAATTTATTTTGGGATTTCCTTTTGCCTATGGAAAACAATGGAAACCTGAACAACAGGCACTTTCCATCTATTATCTATTACAAATGAAGTCGTTGAATTTACATTAATATCTGCTTTGACAACCAGTCACGGCATTTTGGTCATTTTGTCAAAATGACAAACAGATCATTATCATCTCTCAGACATATAAATTTGTATACTTCTGTTAAATCAACTGATTTTAGTTGCAATATTTGTTGTAAAAGTTTTAAGAATATATCTGGTTTGCATATTCATGTTGGCCAAGTGCATCGACTGCTACCTGAGAATGGCCAATCATTCCAAACAACGTCCACAGGAAAAATAGGAGGTCATTCTTTAGGAAGAAATTTTCGCCCAGAATATAAATATACTTCAGGTTTGGAAGCATTTTCTTCACTTCCGTCCAAAATTATGGAAAAATTTACATCCTGGCCAATGATTGTTTATGGATACCTAAACTTTATAATTTTTTGAGATGTTGCCCATTCTGGAAACACGAGGATGTATGTCAACTTTTTGATACCAAGATCAAAAACACTTTGGAAAATCTTTTAAATATCAGTCTTTTTTTGGATTTCGTGGTATCAGGCTTCCCTTCCTGTTTCTTTAGGGGGTCTAGGAGTTCGTTCCATATCGGATTTATCTTGACCTTCTTTATTCATTGTACATCGGATCTTATCGGTACAATTCTGAATCCGTCATTAACAGACTTTGAGATCCAGTACAAAATAGAAACTTTAGATTTTTGGGTAACACAACATTCTGATTTAATCTTTCCAGATAGACCACTTTTACAAAAAAAATTGGGATATTCAAATTACGAAAAAGAAATACCAACAATTATTATCTTGTCTTGAATCCCCACACAAGGCCATCTTACTTGCTACTTCTGAACATGAATTTGGTACATGGTTATATGCGTTACCTTCTGCAAATTTAGAAACCCTTTAGACCAGGGGTCGGCAAGTAGTTTTAGGTGGGGTCCGGATACTGTGGGAAAATTTTAACGAGGTCCAGAAAAAAAACAACTGATAATAATTAAGTGCTACCTATTTATTGTATAATATTATGACCCATTGAGGATATATTCAAATTCAAAAATACACTTTCCTCAATTATTGTATGGTTCTGTTCTGAGAAGAACAGCAAATTTGAAGTGTGGCGGTCTGAGGTTCGACCTTTCGCGGTCCGCCTGTTGCCGACCGTTGCTTTAGACAAACATGCTTTATAAATAGCTGTGTCTCTAAGAATTTGTGCAGAGATTTGCCAGCTCCATGTGTGTGTTTGTGGAACACTGGTTGATCGGTTGGGACATCATGTTCTAAAAGTTATGGAAGATTTGGGGTCTTAATGCTCGAACCTTGCTGGAAAGAGAAGAGGCCGATAGTCCAGAATTGGACTGAAAGGCTGAAGAAGGAGTAAATTAAATTGCAAAGGTAAAATAAAGCTTTGTTACCTAATTTTATTTAATTGTGTAAAAAAGGTTAAGTACTAATTTACGTAGGTTTAAATTCAACAAATAAATTTAAAAAATAACTAAATTTATCTATATCAAGCTTTAAAATTAGCAATTCCATTAAATGTACACCCAGATTGTTGCACAATTTGACATGCAGTCCAAATGCCACACTTAATGCAAACATCATAAGACTGACCAAGAACCAATTGGGCTAAAAATCCTCCAGCAAATGCATCACCAGCACCATTCGTATCAACCAACTTGTCCTCATCCACCAACATAATAGGAAACTCGGTTATTTTTCCATCTCGTGCTAAAATTACAGGGTTGTGGCCCGTCGTTATTACACAAACTCTAGATCTACTTTCATTCTGTTTTGGTAATTTACTAATTTTAAGCGCAATTTCCTTTAAATCTTCTGTTCCCAAATTTTGTTCCTTTGAAAAAGTTAAAGCTTCCTAAAGGTACAGAAAATTGGTGGTAAAAATGAGATTATCGCTAAGTTTTTCTTATACTCACGTCTTCGTTTCCTAGTAAAATATCAACATATGGCATCAATTCCATTAGAGGTTCTTTGTAAAATTGTGAGATGAAGGAGGCACTTAAATTCATGATAAAGTAACGCTTGTGAGATAATGCATATTTGGCAATTTCCAGTGCGGATGGAGGATTAACGGTAAGAAAGAAACCCTGCAACAAAATATCATGGTATTAAAATAAAACATTCTTTTCTTAAAATAGTTATTTTAAATAAATTGTAATGCAAAATAATATACACGATTATTAATTTATGCGCGGAAAAAATTCATAGGGACATCATAGATATAAAAAATTAGGATGTAGGAATGCTAAATTATGCTATAAATTGGAGATGTAAAAAATTTGAAAGTCAATTATTGAAGTGCTACTGAAGAATAGACAACCATTTCAATAGGTCACAATTGGCCACCCTGTATATAATTTTATAGCAATTTACATAAAAGTCAAGTGCTTTTTGAACTTGAGTTGGATAGACTATCTGTAGAAAGATTTAAATTAAATTTTATTTGCCGATTATAAAAACAGATTCAAAAACCTTTAAAATTGAAAAATTACAAAAGAATTAAGTAATAAGTGAACAAAAGCAAGCAAAATTCAATAAAGCGAATTTGAACAAATGCTTAGTAACCCTAACATTGATTGTTCCAATCTGATAATTTAACACAACAAATATGGGTCATGAGGGTATCATTTACTTAAATATTAAAATTACTTCATACAATAAATATTCCGTTATATCCTGTTTACGTCATCAGAAGCTTTACCGCAGTTTACATGATTTAGAAACAACAAGGTCATTAGATAATGATAAAATCTGTTAGCAACAAATTATTATCAACTTACCGAAATATAATAAAATTGAGCATTTTCAATCAACTTCTTATTTTCAGGTTTATGCAAATGATCCGTTGTGAAGTGATTGGCTGCACCTAAATTTGCACACAAAGATCTATGCTTTCCAGTAATAAGAACACCGCATGTACCCGTAGGCTGAGATTCGATATATTGATACTGTACGTTCACACCGGCTTCTTGAGCATTCTCTTCCAATATTTTAGCATATTTGTCTTCACCAACACCGCCGAAAAATGTAGTAACGCGTGGCTTTTCCAAAATCCATTGTGCTATTCTCAAAGTGTTTTGCACACTTCCTCCGGCAATTAATTGGGCATTATATTTGTCGATCAGTTCTCCGCATAAAGGTTTATGGATTTCGCTAGCCAAAATTGCGTTGTCAGATTTCATGTCATACTTTTCCAAAATTTTGTTATCCACGTTTGCAGAAACATCTAATAGCGGATTTCCAATACCAAGTAGCAGACCTTCCCTATAACATATTTAATTTAAACCAAGTAATTTTTAAAAAAGTTTTTTCACCTTAAGTTTGATTTGTCCATGTTCTGTATGTCAATAAGTTACACGCGTCAAACAGTTACGTAAGTTGGAAGTCTTTCGAGTTTAAAAACCTTACTGGACATAACCTTAATTGTTTTAATAAGTTTAAAAATGTTCATGTAGGGTTTTTAATTTTTAAGTAAAAATATCTAGTTGGTATTGTACAGGGTTTTCCATTAAGGACGCCTAGATTTTAAAATTGAATAAAGCAAGTTGTATGTGAGATATCTACAAATTTTTATTTTTATTCGAAAGGCCTATCAATGACATTATGTGTGAAAAATAACGTCGTTCAAATGGGCGCCGCGGCTCCGCTTGGTGGCGCGCACCCGAGAGGTCCAATTTTCGATTACTCTTGCGCACAAATCAGGCTGAATATGGGCGATGGTATAGCTGATGTTGGTTTTTAGGGCATCGGTGGTTTGCGGCTTATTGGCATAGACCTGGGACTTAATAAAACCCCACAAGAAAAAGTCTAACGGGGTTAAATCGCACGATCTCGGTGGCCAATTCACGTCGCCTCTGCGTGAGATAACCTTGTCACTAAACCGCTGCATCAGAAGTTCTATTGTGGCATTAGCTGTGTGGCACGTAGCACCGTCCTGTTGGAACCACATGTCGTGCACATCCATGTCTTCCAATTTGGCCCAAAAAAAATTGGTTAACATCGATCGGTAGCGCTCTCCGTTGATAATGATGGCAACGCCATCGTCGTTTTCAATGAAGTATGAACCGATGATGCCGCCAGCCCAAAATCCACACCAGACAGTGACTTTCTGCGGTTGCATTGCCATTTGGAGGCCCTTGTGTGGATTGGCACGGCTTCAAATCCGGAAATTTTGCATATTGACGTACCCGTTCATCCAAAAATGGGCATCGTCGCTAAACAAGATTTTTTTTCCAAAATCGGAGAAATAGAACATCTATTTTGATAATAAAATTTTATGATTTGCATGCGTTCCTCGACGCTGTAACTTGGCATGATGATTTGTCAATTATCATTGAATAAAAACACCAAGTTTGACATATGCAGCTTCAAAAACATAGCCGCATTGATTTGTTAAAATCTAGGCGTCCTTAATGGAAAACCCTATAGAATATAAACCATTATTACTTAACTGAAATTCTTCGAAGTATGTACTCCGGTATGGTCTAGTGGCTAGGATATCTGGCTTTCACCCAGGAGGCTCGGGTTCGATTCCCGGTACCGGAATTTTTTTTTAATATTTTGACATTTCTTCAAATGTTTAAATTTCAGGAGTACACCCAGATATGCCAATTATAGTTTTTGTTTGTTTAACTTTTTTGTCAAAATGTACAGTGGCTCCAACAATTATTAATACACCCCTATGTTAACCATGTAAATTGCACATTTTGAAACCGTTTTTTGACATATAAAACTCGCTTTTACAGCAAAACTTTTCAAATATTTTTTATTGCAAATTTTAATCTCTTCAGTTTTGTTTCTATACATTCTTTTATTTTCTTTCTCCGTTTACGAGTTACAGCGATTAATAAATTAAATCAAAAATTTAAAATTAACTCAATTTAGAAAACTTGAAAGTGTAAAATAATTTATACGAAACATGTCTTAATAAAAAATAACGAAAAGTACGTTATTAGAAAAATAATATTTATAATATTCAAACTGTCAACATTATCTTTACCTGTTTGCAAGAAATGCGCATGCACCTAGCATTAACCGTGATTAAACTCATGGTACTATTCTACTATTATACCGTTTATCACCGATTATACCATGGTATAATAGTACCATAATTAAACTCAACTAATCGCCCAAAATCGATGTGGCTGAAGACAGAAACAGAATCAGACTCAGAAATTCAAATAATACAGTGGACCAGACAAATAATTAAAAGTATTATTTAACTGTTTTTATATTGCTAATTCCGCATTAAAATTTTAATTTATTAAAAACTAAAACGTCTACTACTCTTCAGAGCGTAATATAATAAATCTTTTAGACTCAAAAAAATTCGAAGGCTGAGAAGTAGCAACACCGCCTCCACATTTTAAAAATTTATAACTCTTGCAAAACATTATGTTACACTTTGAAAATAGTGTCAAACTTTAGCTAAACCCATCAAAATCATGCATCAAATCACGTCGGTTATGATCAAAAAAAGACCATTTAAATTTTTGGCGATTTTTGAAAAAAACGTAAGGTTAACCCTTTTGGTGTTTTTTTACCCCAAAAATTGAAAGTTTCAAATCCAAACATTTTTTGGCGTTTTCCTATGCAGTTTTTTGAGATAAATCGACTGACGCAGGCAGATTTGCCGTAAGTATGATATTTTACGATTTATGCGTCTTTAAAGTTGGATATATTTGAACGTAATTTTGAACCTCTTACGAGCGTTTTCCCCAAACGATACCGCGTTTTTGAACTCCCCGCATCAAATCCCGTCGGTTATGATCCAAAAAAGACCATTTAAATTTTTGGCGATTTTTGAAAAAAACGTAAGGTTAACCCCTTTGGTGTTTTTTCACCCCAAAAATTGAAAGTTTCAAATCCAAACATTCTTTGGCGTTTTCCTATGCAGTTATTTTAAATAAATCGACTGACGCAGGCAGATTTTCCGTAAGTATGCTATTTTAGGATTTATGCGTCTTTAAAGTTGGAAATATTTGAACGGAATTTTGAACCTCTTACGAGCGTTTTCCCCAAACGATACCCCGTTTTTGAACTCCCCGCATCAAATCACTTCGTTATGATCAAAAAAAGACCTTTAAAATTTCTGGCGATTTTTGAAAAAAACGTAAGGTTAACCCCTTTGGTGTTTTTTCACCCCAAAAATTGAAAGTTTCAAATCCAAACATTTTTTGCCGTTTTCCAATGCAGTTTTTTGAGATAAATCGACTGACGCAGGCAGATTTGCCGTAAGTATGATATTTTTGGATTTATGCGTCTTTAAAGTTGGAAATATTTGAACGTAATTTTGAACCTCTTACGAGCGTTTACCCCAAACGATACCGCGTTTTTCGAACTCCCCGCATCAAATCACGTAGGTAATGATCAAAAAAAGACCATTTAAATTTTTGGCGATTTTTGAAAAAAACGTAAGGTTAACCCCTTTGGTGTTTTTTCACCCCAAAAATTGAAAGTTTCAAATCAAAACATTTTTTGGCGTTTTCCTATGCAGTTTTTTGCGATAAATCGACTGACGCAGGCAGATTTGCCGTAAGTATGATATTTTAGGATTTATGCGTCTTTAAAGTTGATAATATTTGAACGTAATTTTGAACCTCTTACGAGCGTTTTCCCCAAACGATACCGCGTTTTTGAACTCCCCGCATCAAATCACGTCGGTTATGATCAAAAAAAGACCATTTAAATTTTTGGCGATTTTTGAAAAAAACGTAAGGTTAACCCCTTTGGTGTTTTTTCACCCCAAAAATTGAAAGTTTCAAATCCAAACATTTTTTGGCGTTTTTGTATGCAGGTTTTTTAGATAAATCGACTGACGCAGGCAGATTTGACATAAGTATGATATTTTAGGATTTATGCGTCTTTAAAGTTGGAAATATTTGAACGTAATTTTGAACCTCTTACGAGCGTTTTCCCCAAACGATACCCCGTTTTTGAACTCCCCGCATCAAATCACTTCGTTATGATCAAAAAAAGACCATTTAAATTTCTGGCGATTTTTGAAAAAAACGTAAGGTTAACCCCTTTGGTGTTTTTTCACCCCAAAAATTGAAAGTTTCAAATCCAAACATTTTTTGGCGTTTTCCTATGCAGTTTTCTGTGATAAATCGACTGACGCAGGCAGATTTGCCGTAAGTATGATATTTTCGGATTTATGCGTCTTTAAAGTTGGAAATATTTGAACGTAATTTTGAACCTCTTACGAGCGTTTTCCCCAAACGATACCGCGTTTTTCGAACTCCCCGCATCAAATCACGTAGGTAATGATCAAAAAAAGACCATTAAAATTTTGGCGATTTTTGAAAAAAACGTAAGGTAACCCCTTTGGTGTTTTTTCACCCCAAAAATTGAAAGTTTCAAATCAAAACATTTTTTGGCGTTTTCCTATGCAGTTTTTTGCGATAAATCGACTGACGCAGGCAGATTTGCCGTAAGTATGATATTTTAGGATTTATGCGTCTTTAAAGTTGGATATATTTGAACATAATTTTGAACCTCTTACGAGCGTTTTCCCCAAACGACACCGCGTTTTTGAACTCCCGCATCAAATCACGTCGGTTATGATCAAAAAAGACCATTTAAATTTTTGGCGATTTTTGAAAAAACGTAAGGTTAACCCCTTTGGTGTTTTTTCACCCCAAAAATTGAAAGTTTCAAATCAAAACATTTTTTGGCGTTTTCCTATGCAGTTTTTTGCGATAAATCGACTGACGCAGGCAGATTTGCCGTAAGTATGATATTTTAGGATTTATGCGTCTTTAAAGTTGGATATATTTGAACATAATTTTGAACCTCTTACGAGCGTTTTCCCCAAACGACACCGCGTCTTTGAACTCCCCGCATCAAATCACGTCGGTTATGATCAAAAAAGACCATTTAAATTTTTGGCGATTTTTGAAAAAACGTAAGGTTAACCCCTTTGGTGTTTTTTCACCCCAAAAATTGAAAGTTTCAAATCAAAACATTTTTTGGCGTTTTCCTATGCAGTTCTTTGCGATAAATCGACTGACGCAGGCAGATTTGCCGTAAGTATGATATTTTTGGATTTATGCGTCTTTAAAGTTGGAAATATTTGAACGTAATTTTGAACCTCTTACGAGCGTTTTCCCCAAACGATACCGCGTTTTTCGAACTCCCCGCATCAAATCACGTCGGTTATGATCAAAAAAAGACCATTTAAATTTTTGGCGATTTTTGAAAAAAACGTAAGGTTAACCCCTTTGGTGTTTTTTCACCCCAAAAATTGAAAGTTTCAAATCCAAACATTTTTTGGCGTTTTCCTATGCAGTGTTTTGAGATAAATCGACTGACGCAGGCAGATTTGCCGTAAGTATGATATTTTTGGATTTATGCGTCTTTAAAGTTGGAAGTATTTGAACGTAATTTTGAACCTCTTACAAGCGTTTTACCCAAACGATACCGCGTTTTTGAACTCCCCTTATCAAATCACGTCGGTAATGATCAAAAAAAAACCATTTAAATTTTTGGCGATTTTTGAAAAAAACGTAAGGTTAACCCCTTTGGTGTTTTTTCACCCCAAAAATTGAAAGTTTCAAATCCAAACATTTTTTGGCGTTTTCATATGCAGTTTTCTGTGATAAATCGACTGACGCAGGCAGATTTGCCGTAAGTATGATATTTTCGGATTTATGCGTCTTTAAAGTTGGAAATATTGAACGTAATTTTGAACCTCTTACGAGCGTTTTCCCCAAACGATACCGCGTTTTTCGAACTCCCCGCATCAAATCACGGAGGTAATGATCAAATAAAGACCATTTAAATTTTTGGCGATTTTTGAAAAAAACGTAAGGTTAACCCCTTTGGTGTTTTTTCACCCCAAAAATTGAAAGTTTCAAATCAAAACATTTTTTGGCGTTTTCCTATGCAGTTTTTTGCGATAAATCGACTGACGCAGGCAGATTTGCCGTAAGTATGATATTTTAGGATTTATGCGTCTTTAAAGTTGGATATATTTGAACGTAATTTTGAACCTCTTACGAGCGTTTTCCCCAAACGATACCGCGTTTTTGAACTCCCCGCATCAAATCCCGTCGGTTATGATCAAAAAAAGACCATTTAAGATTTAGGCGATTTTTGAAAAAAACGTAAGGTTAACCCCTTTGGTGTTTTTTCACCCCAAAAATTGAAAGTTTCAAATCCAAACATTTTTTGGCGTTTTCCTATGCAGTTCTTTGAGATAAATCGACAGACGCAGGCACATTTGCCGTAAGTATGATATTTTTGGATTTATGCGTCTTTAAAGTTGGATATATTTGAACGTAATTTTGAACCTCTTACGAGCGTTTTCCCCAAACGATACCGCGTTTTTGAACTCCCCGCATCAAATCCCGTCGGTTATGATCAAAAAAAGACCATTTAAGTTTTTGGCGATTTTTGAAAAAAACGTAAGGTTAACCCCTTTGGTGTTTTTTCACCCCAAAAATTGAAAGTTTCAAATAAAAACATTTTTTGGCGTTTTCCTATGCAGTTTTTTGCGATAAATTAACTGACGCAGGCAGATTTGCCGTAAGTATGATATTTTAGGATTTATGCGTCTTTAAAGTTGGATATATTTGAACGTAATTTTGAACCTCTTACGAGCGTTTTCCCCAAACGATACCGCGTTTTTGAACTCCCCGCATCAAATCCCGTCGGTTATGATCAAAAAAAGACCATTTAAGTTTTTGGCGATTTTTGAAAAAAACGTAAGGTTAACCCCTTTTGTGTTTTTTCACCCCAAAAATTGAAAGTTTCAAATCCAAACATTTTTTGGCGTTTTCCTATGCAGATTTTTTAAATAAATCGACTGACGCAGGCAGATTTTCCGTAAGTATGATATTTTAGGATTTATGCGTCTTTAAAGTTGGAAATATTTGAACGTAATTTTGATCCTCTTACGAGCGTTTTCCCCAAACGATACCGCGTTTTTGAACTCCCCGCATCAAATCACGTCGGTTATGATCAAAAAAAGACCATTTAAATTTCTGGCGATTTTTGAAAAAAACGTAAGGTTAACCCCTTTGGTGTTTTTTCACCCCAAAAATTGAAAGTTTCAAATCCAAACATTTTTTGGCGTTTTCCTATGCAGTTTTCTGTGATAAATCGACTGACGCAGGCAGATTTGCCGTAAGTATGATATTTTCGGATTTATGCGTCTTTAAAGTTGGAAATATTTGAACGTAATTTTGAACCTCTTACGAGCGTTTTCCCCAAACGATACCGCGTTTTTCGAACTCCCCGCATCAAATCACGTAGGTAATGATCAAAAAAAGACCATTTAAAATTTTGGCGATTTTTGAAGAAAACGTAAGGTTAACCCCTTTGGTGTTTTTTCACCCCAAAAATTGAAAATTTTAAATCCAAACATTTTTTGGCGTTTTCCTATGCAGTTATTTTAAATAAATCGACTGACGCAGGCAGATTTTCCGTAAGTATGATATTTTAGGATTTATGCGTCTTTAAAGTTGGAAATATTTGAACGTAATTTTGAACCTCTTACGAGCGTTTTCCCCAAACGATACCGCGTTTTTGAATTCCCCGCATCAAATCACGTCGGTTATGATCAAAAAAAGACCATTTAAATTTCTGGCGATTTTTGAAAAAAACGTAAGGTTTTTGGTGTTTTTTCACCCCAAAAATTGAAAGTTTCAAATCCAAACATTTTTTGGCGTTTTCCTATGCAGTTTTCTGTGATAAATCGACTGACGCAGGCAGATTTGCCGTAAGTATGATATTTTCGGATTTATGCGTCTTTAAAGTTGGAAATATTTGAACGTAATTTTGAACCTCTTACGAGCGTTTTCCCCAAACGATACCGCGTTTTTCGAACTCCCCGCATCAAATCACGGAGGTAATGATCAAAAAAAGACCATTTCAATTTTTGGCGATTTTTGAAAAAAACGTAAGGTTAACCCCTTTGGTGTTTTTTCACCCCAAAAATTGAAAGTTTCAAATCAAAACATTTTTTGGCGTTTTCCTATGCAGTTATTTTAAATAAATCTACTGACGCAGGCAGATTTTCCGTAAGTATGATATTTTAGGATTTATGCGTCTTTAAAGTTGGAAATATTTGAACGTAATTTTGAACCTCTTACGAGCGTTTTCCCCAAACGATACCGCGTTTTTGAACTCCCCGCATCAAATCACGTCGGTTATGATCAAAAAGAGACCATTTAAATTTCTGGCGATTTTTGAAAAAAACGTAAGGTTAACCCCTTTGGTGTTTTTTCACCCCAAAAATTGAAAGTTTCAAATCCAAACATTTTTTGGCGTTTTCATATGCAGTTTTCTGTGATAAATCGACTGACGCAGGCAGATTTGCCGTAAGTATGATATTTTCGGATTTATGCGTCTTTAAAGTTGGAAATATTGAACGTAATTTTGAACCTCTTACGAGCGTTTTCCCCAAACGATACCGCGTTTTTCGAACTCCCCGCATCAAATCACGGAGGTAATGATCAAATAAAGACCATTTAAATTTTTGGCGATTTTTGAAAAAAACGTAAGGTTAACCCCTTTGGTGTTTTTTCACCCCAAAAATTGAAAGTTTCAAATCAAAACATTTTTTGGCGTTTTCCTATGCAGTTTTTTGCGATAAATCGACTGACGCAGGCAGATTTGCCGTAAGTATGATATTTTAGGATTTATGCGTCTTTAAAGTTGGATATATTTGAACGTAATTTTGAACCTCTTACGAGCGTTTTCCCCAAACGATACCGCGTTTTTGAACTCCCCGCATCAAATCCCGTCGGTTATGATCAAAAAAAGACCATTTAAGATTTAGGCGATTTTTGAAAAAAACGTAAGGTTAACCCCTTTGGTGTTTTTTCACCCCAAAAATTGAAAGTTTCAAATCCAAACATTTTTTGGCGTTTTCCTATGCAGTTCTTTGAGATAAATCGACAGACGCAGGCACATTTGCCGTAAGTATGATATTTTTGGATTTATGCGTCTTTAAAGTTGGATATATTTGAACGTAATTTTGAACCTCTTACGAGCGTTTTCCCCAAACGATACCGCGTTTTTGAACTCCCCGCATCAAATCCCGTCGGTTATGATCAAAAAAAGACCATTTAAATTTTTGGCGATTTTTGAAAAAAACGTAAGGTAACCCCTTTGGTGTTTTTTCACCCCAAAAATTGAAAGTTTCAATTCCAAACATTTTTTGGCGTTTTCCTATGCAGTTTTTATAAATAAATCGACTTACGCAGGCAGATTTGCCGTAAGTATGATATTTTAGGATTTATGCGTCTTTAAAGTTGGATATATTTGAACGTAATTTTGAACCTCTGACGAGCGTTTTCCCCAAACGATACCGCGTTTTTGAACTCCCCGCATCAAATCCCGTCGGTTATGATCAAAAAAAGACCATTTAAGTTTTTGGCGATTTTTGAAAAAAACGTAAGGTTAACCCCTTTTGTGTTTTTTCACCCCAAAAATTGAAAGTTTCAAATCCAAACATTTTTTGGCGTTTTCCTATGCAGTTTTCTGTGATAAATCGACTGACGCAGGCAGATTTGCCGTAAGTATGATATTTTCGGATTTATGCGTCTTTAAAGTTGGAAATATTTGAACGTAATTTTGAACCTCTTACGAGCGTTTTCCCCAAACGATACCGCGTTTTTCGAACTCCCCGCATCAAATCACGTAGGCAATGATCAAAAAAAGACCATTTAAATTTTTGGCGATTTTTGAAGAAAACGTAAGGTTAACCCCTTTGGTGTTTTTTCACCCCAAAAATTGAAAGTTTCAAATCCAAACATTTTTTGGCGTTTTCCTATGCAGTTATTTTAAATAAATCGACTGACGCAGGCAGATTTTCCGTAAGTATGATATTTTAGGATTTATGCGTCTTTAAAGTTGGAAATATTTGAACGTAATTTTGAACCTCTTACGAGCGTTTTCCCCAAACGATACCGCGTTTTTGAACTCCCCGCATCAAATCACGTCGGTTATGATCAAAAAAAGACCATTTAAATTTCTGGCGATTTTTGAAAAAAACGTAAGGTTTTTGGTGTTTTTTCACCCCAAAAATTGAAAGTTTCAAATCCAAACATTTTTTGGCGTTTTCCTATGCAGTTTTCTGTGATAAATCGACTGACGCAGGCAGATTTGCCGTAAGTATGATATTTTCGGATTTATGCGTCTTTAAAGTTGGAAATATTTGAACGTAATTTTGAACCTCTTACGAGCGTTTTCCCCAAACGATACCGCGTTTTTCGAACTCCCCGCATCAAATCACGGAGGTAATGATCAAAAAAAGACCATTTCAATTTTTGGCGATTTTTGAAAAAAACGTAAGGTTAACCCCTTTGGTGTTTTTTCACCCCAAAAATTGAAAGTTTCAAATCCAAACATTTTTTGGCGTTTTCCTATGCAGTTCTTTGAGATAAATCGACAGACGCAGGCACATTTGCCGTAAGTATGATATTTTTGGATTTATGCGTCTTTAAAGTTGGATATATTTGAACGTAATTTTGAACCTCTTACGAGCGTTTTCCCCAAACGATACCGCGTTTTTGAACTCCCCGCATCAAATCCCGTCGGTTATGATCAAAAAAAGACCATTTAAATTTTTGGCGATTTTTGAAAAAAACGTAAGGTAACCCCTTTGGTGTTTTTTCACCCCAAAAATTGAAAGTTTCAATTCCAAACATTTTTTGGCGTTTTCCTATGCAGTTTTTATAAATAAATCGACTTACGCAGGCAGATTTGCCGTAAGTATGATATTTTAGGATTTATGCGTCTTTAAAGTTGGATATATTTGAACGTAATTTTGAACCTCTTACGAGCGTTTTCCCCAAACGATACCGCGTTTTTGAACTCCCCGCATCAAATCCCGTCGGTTATGATCAAAAAAAGACCATTTAAGTTTTTGGCGATTTTTGAAAAAAACGTAAGGTTAACCCCTTTTGTGTTTTTTCACCCCAAAAATTGAAAGTTTCAAATCCAAACATTTTTTGGCGTTTTCCTATGCAGTTTTTTTAAATAAATCGACTGACGCAGGCAGATTTTCCGTAAGTATGATATTTTAGGATTTATGCGTCTTTAAAGTTGGAAATATTTGAACGTAATTTTGATCCTCTTACGAGCGTTTTCCCCAAACGATACCGCGTTTTTGAACTCCCCGCATCAAATCACGTCGGTTATGATCAAAAAAAGACCATTTAAATTTCTGGCGATTTTTGAAAAAAACGTAAGGTTAACCCCTTTGGTGTTTTTTCACCCCAAAAATTGAAAGTTTCAAATCCAAACATTTTTTGGCGTTTTCCTATGCAGTTTTCTGTGATAAATCGACTGACGCAGGCAGATTTGCCGTAAGTATGATATTTTCGGATTTATGCGTCTTTAAAGTTGGAAATATTTGAACGTAATTTTGAACCTCTTACGAGCGTTTTCCCCAAACGATACCGCGTTTTTCGAACTCCCCGCATCAAATCACGGAGGTAATGATCAAAAAAAGACCATTTCAATTTTTGGCGATTTTTGAAAAAAACGTAAGGTTAACCCCTTTGGTGTTTTTTCACCCCAAAAATTGAAAGTTTCAATTCCAAACATTTTTTGGCGTTTTCCTATGCAGTTTTTATAAATAAATCGACTGACGCAGGCAGATTTGCCGTAAGTATGATATTTTAGGATTTATGCGTCTTTAAAGTTGGATATATTTGAACATAATTTTGAACCTCTTACGAGCGTTTTCCCCAAACGACACCGCGTTTTTGAACTCCCAGCATCAAATCCCGTCGGTTATGATCAAAAAAAGACCATTTAAATTTCTGGCGATTTTTGAAAAAAACGTAAGGTTAACCCCTTTGGTGTTTTTTCACCCCAAAAATTGAAAGTTTCAAATCCAAACATTTTTTGGCGTTTTCATATGCAGTTTTCTGTGATAAATCGACTGACGCAGGCAGATTTGCCGTAAGTATGATATTTTAGGATTTATGCGTCTTTAAAGTTGGATATATTTGAACGTAATTTTGAACCTCTTACGAGCGTTTTCCCCAAACGATACCGCGTTTTTGAACTCCCCGCATCAAATCCCGTCGGTTATGATCAAAAAAAGACCATTTAAGATTTAGGCGATTTTTGAAAAAAACGTAAGGTTAACCCCTTTGGTGTTTTTTCACCCCAAAAATTGAAAGTTTCAAATCCAAACATTTTTTGGCGTTTTCCTATGCAGTTCTTTGAGATAAATCGACAGACGCAGGCACATTTGCCGTAAGTATGATATTTTTGGATTTATGCGTCTTTAAAGTTGGATATATTTGAACGTAATTTTGAACCTCTTACGAGCGTTTTCCCCAAACGATACCGCGTTTTTGAACTCCCCGCATCAAATCCCGTCGGTTATGATCAAAAAAAGACCATTTAAGTTTTTGGCGATTTTTGAAAAAAACGTAAGGTTAACCCCTTTGGTGTTTTTTCACCCCAAAAATTGAAAGTTTCAAATAAAAACATTTTTTGGCGTTTTCCTATGCAGTTTTTTGCGATAAATCGACTGACGCAGGCAGATTTGCCGTAAGTATGATATTTTAGGATTTATGCGTCTTTAAAGTTGGATATATTTGAACGTAATTTTGAACCTCTTACGAGCGTTTTCCCCAAACGATACCGCGTTTTTGAACTCCCCGCATCAAATCCCGTCGGTTATGATCAAAAAAAGACCATTTAAGTTTTTGGCGATTTTTAAAAAAAACGTAAGGTTAACCCCTTTTGTGTTTTTTCACCCCAAAAATTGAAAGTTTCAAATCCAAACATTTTTTGGCGTTTTCCTATGCAGTTTTTTTAAATAAATCGACTGACGCAGGCAGATTTTCCGTAAGTATGATATTTTAGGATTTATGCGTCTTTAAAGTTGGAAATATTTGAACGTAATTTTGATCCTCTTACGAGCGTTTTCCCCAAACGATACCGCGTTTTTGAACTCCCCGCATCAAATCACGTCGGTTATGATCAAAAAAAGACCATTTAAATTTCTGGCGATTTTTGAAAAAAACGTAAGGTTAACCCCTTTGGTGTTTTTTCACCCCAAAAATTGAAAGTTTCAAATCCAAACATTTTTTGGCGTTTTCCTATGCAGTTTTCTGTGATAAATCGACTGACGCAGGCAGATTTGCCGTAAGTATGATATTTTCGGATTTATGCGTCTTTAAAGTTGGAAATATTTGAACGTAATTTTGAACCTCTTACGAGCGTTTTCCCCAAACGATACCGCGTTTTTCGAACTCCCCGCATCAAATCACGTAGGTAATGATCAAAAAAAGACCATTTAAGTTTTTGGCGATTTTTGAAAAAAACGTAAGGTTAACCCCTTTGGTGTTTTTTCACCCCAAAAATTGAAAGTTTCAAATCCAAACATTTTTTGGCGTTTTCCAATGCAGTTTTTTGAGATAAATCGACTGACGCAGGCAGATTTGCCGTAAGTATGATATTTTTGGATTTATGCGTCTTTAAAGTTGGAAATATTTGAACGTAATTTTGAACCTCTTAAGAGCGTTTTCCCCAAACGATACCGCGTTTTTCGAACTCCCCACATCAAATCACGTCGGTTATGATCAAAAAAAGACCATTTAAATTTCTGGCGATTTTTGAAAAAAACGTAAGGTTAACCCCTTTGGTGTTTTTTCACCCCAAAAATTGAAAGTTTCAAATACAAACATTTTTTGGCGTTTTCCTATGCAGTTTTCTGTGATAAATCGACTGACGCAGGCAGATTTGCCGTAAGTATGATATTTTCGGATTTATGCGTCTTTAAAGTTGGAAATATTTGAACGTAATTTTGAACCTCTTACGAGCGTTTTCCCCAAACGATACCGCGTTTATCGAACTCCCCGCATCAAATCACGGAGGTAATGATCAAAAAAAGACCATTTCAATTTTTGGCGATTTTTGAAAAAAACGTAAGGTTAACCCCTTTGGTGTTTTTTCACCCCAAAAATTGAAAGTTTCAAATCCAAACATTTTTTGGCGTTTTCCTATGCAGTTTTTTGCGATAAATCGACTGACGCAGGCAGATTTGCCGTAAGTATGATATTTTAGGATTTATGCGTCTTTAAAGTTGGATATATTTGAACGTAATTTTGAACCTCTTACGAGCGTTTTCCCCAAACGATACCGCGTTTTTGAACTCCCCGCATCAAATCCCGTCGGTTATGATCAAAAAAAGACCATTTAAGATTTTGGCGATTTTTGAAAAAAACGTAAGGTTAACCCCTTTGGTGTTTTTTCACCCCAAAAATTGAAAGTTTCAAATCCAAACATTTTTTGGCGTTTTCCTATGCAGTTCTTTGAGATAAATCGACAGACGCAGGCACATTTGCCGTAAGTATGATATTTTTGGATTTATGCGTCTTTAAAGTTGGAAATATTTGAACGTAATTTTGAACCTCTTACGAGCGTTTTCCCCAAACGATACCGCGTTTTTGAACTCCCCGCATCAATTCCCGTCGGTTATGATCAAAAAAAGACCATTTAAGTTTTTGGCGATTTTTGAAAAAAACGTAAGGTTAACCCCTTTGGTGTTTTTTCACCCCAAAAATTGAAAGTTTCAAATCCAAACATTTTTTGGCGTTTTCCAATGCAGTTTTTTGAGATAAATCGACTGACGCAGGCAGATTTGCCGTAAGTATGATATTTTTGGATTTATGCGTCTTTAAAGTTGGAAATATTTGAACGTAATTTTGAACCTCTTAAGAGCGTTTTCCCCAAACGATACCGCGTTTTTCGAACTCCCCACATCAAATCACGTCGGTTATGATCAAAAAAAGACCATTTAAATTTCTGGCGATTTTTGAAAAAAACGTAAGGTTAACCCCTTTGGTGTTTTTTCACCCCAAAAATTGAAAGTTTCAAATACAAACATTTTTTGGCGTTTTCCTATGCAGTTTTCTGTGATAAATCGACTGACGCAGGCAGATTTGCCGTAAGTATGATATTTTCGGATTTATGCGTCTTTAAAGTTGGAAATATTTGAACGTAATTTTGAACCTCTTACGAGCGTTTTCCCCAAACGATACCGCGTTTATCGAACTCCCCGCATCAAATCACGGAGGTAATGATCAAAAAAAGACCATTTCAATTTTTGGCGATTTTTGAAAAAAACGTAAGGTTAACCCCTTTGGTGTTTTTTCACCCCAAAAATTGAAAGTTTCAAATCAAAACATTTTTTGGCGTTTTCCTATGCAGTTTTTTGCGATAAATCGACTGACGCAGGCAGATTTGCCGTAAGTATGATATTTTAGGATTTATGCGTCTTTAAAGTTGGATATATTTGAACGTAATTTTGAACCTCTTACGAGCGTTTTCCCCAAACGATACCGCGTTTTTGAACTCCCCGCATCAAATCCCGTCGGTTATGATCAAAAAAAGACCATTTAAGATTTTGGCGATTTTTGAAAAAAACGTAAGGTTAACCCCTTTGGTGTTTTTTCACCCCAAAAATTGAAAGTTTCAAATCCAAACATTTTTTGGCGTTTTCCTATGCAGTTCTTTGAGATAAATCGACAGACGCAGGCACATTTGCCGTAAGTATGATATTTTTGGATTTATGCGTCTTTAAAGTTGGAAATATTTGAACGTAATTTTGAACCTCTTACGAGCGTTTTCCCCAAACGATACCGCGTTTTTGAACTCCCCGCATCAAATTCCGTCGGTTATGATCAAAAAAAGACCATTTAAGTTTTTGGCGATTTTTGAAAAAAACGTAAGGTTAACCCCTTTGGTGTTTTTTCACCCCAAAAATTGAAAGTTTCAAATCCAAACATTTTTTGGCGTTTTCCTATGCAGTTCTTTGAGATAAATCGACAGACGCAGGCACATTTGCCGTAAGTATGATATTTTTGGATTTATGCGTCTTTAAAGTTGGAAATATTTGAACGTAATTTTGAACCTCTTACGAGCGTTTTCCCCAAACGATACCGCGTTTTTCGAATTCCCCGCATCAAATCACGTCGGTTATGATCAAAAAAAGACCATTCAAATTTTTGGCGATTTTTGAAAAAAACGTAAGGTAACCCCTTTGGTGTTTTTTCACCCCAAAAATTGAAACTTTCAATTCCAAACATTTTTTGGCGTTTTCCTATGCAGTTTTTATAAATAAATCGACTTACGCAGGCAGATTTGCCGTAAGTATGATATTTTAGGATTTATGCGTCTTTAAAGTTGGAAATATTTGAACGTAATTTTGAACCTCTTACGAGCGTTTTCCCCAAACGATACCGCGTTTTTGAACTCCCCGCATCAAATCACGTCGGTTATGATCAAAAAAAGACCATTTAAATTTCTGGCGATTTTTGAAAAAAACGTAAGGTTAACCCCTTTGGTGTTTTTTCACCCCAAAAATTGAAAGTTTCAAATCCAAACATTTTTTGGCGTTTTCCTATGCAGTTATTTTAAATAAATCGACTGACGCAGGCAGATTTTCCGTAAGTATGATATTTTAGGATTTATGCGTCTTTAAAGTTGGAAATATTTGAACGTAATTTTGAACCTCTTACGAGCGTTTTCCCCAAACGATACCGCGTTTTTGAACTCCCCGCATCAAATCACGTCGGTTATGATCAAAAAAAGACCATTTAAATTTCTGGCGATTTTTGAAAAAAACGTAAGGTTAACCCCTTTGGTGTTTTTTCACCCCAAAAATTGAAAGTTTCAAATCCAAACATTTTTTGGCGTTTTCCTATGCAGTTCTTTGAGATAAATCGACAGACGCAGGCACATTTGCCGTAAGTATGATATTTTTGGATTTATGCGTCTTTAAAGTTGGAAATATTTGAACGTAATTTTGAACCTCTTACGAGCGTTTTCCCCAAACGATACCGCGTTTTTCGAACTCCCCGCATCAAATCACGTCGGTTATGATCAAAAAAAGACCATTTAAATTTTTGGCGATTTTTGAAAAAAACGTAAGGTAACCCCTTTGGTGTATTTTCATCCCAAAAATTGAAACTTTCAATTCCAAACATTTTTTGGCGTTTTCCTATGCAGTTTTTATAAATAAATCGACTTACGCAGGCAGATTTGCCGTAAGTATGATATTTTAGGATTTATGCGTCTTTAAAGTTGGAAATATTTGAACGTAATTTTGAACCTCTTACGAGCGTTTTCCCCAAACGATACCGCGTTTTTCGAACTCCCCGCATCAAATCACGTAGGTTATGATCAAAAAAAGACCATTTAAATTTTTGGCGATTTTTGAAAAAAACGTAAGGTTAACCCCTTTGGTGTTTTTTCACCCCAAAAATTGAAAGTTTCAAATCCAAACATTTTTTGGCGTTTTCCTATGCAGTTATTTTAAATAAATCTACTGACGCAGGCAGATTTTCCGTAAGTATGATATTTTAGGATTTATGCGTCTTTAAAGTTGGAAATATTTGAACGTAATTTTGAACCTCTTACGAGCGTTTTCCCCAAACGATACCGCGTTTTTCGAACTCCCCGCATCAAATCACGTCAGTTATGATCAAAAAAAGACCATTTAAATTTTTGGCGATTTTTGAAAAAAACGTAAGGTTAACCCCTTTGGTGTTTTTTCACCCCAAAAATTGAAAGTTTCAAATCCAAACATTTTTTGGCGTTTTCCGATGCAGTGTTTTGAGATAAATCGACTGACGCAGGCAGATTTGCCGTAAGTATGATATTTTAGGATTTATGCGTGTTTAAAGTTGGAAATATTTGAACGTAATTTTGAACCTCTTACGAGCGTTTTCCCCAAACGATACCGCGTTTTTCGAACTCCCCGCATCAAATCACGTCGGTTATGATCAAAAAAAGACCATTTAAATTTTTGGCGATTTTTGAAAAAAACGTAAGGTTAACCCCTTTGGTGTTTTTTCACCCCAAAAATTGAAAGTTTCAAATCCAAACATTTTTTGGCGTTTTCCTATGCAGTGTTTTGAGATAAATCGACTGACGCAGGCAGATTTGCCGTAAGTATGATATTTTTGGATTTATGCGTCTTTAAAGTTGGAAGTATTTGAACGTAATTTTGAACCTCTTACAAGCGTTTTACCCAAACGATACCGCGTTTTTGAACTCCCCTTATCAAATCACGTCGGTAATGATCAAAAAAAAACCATTTAAATTTTTGGCGATTTTTGAAAAAAACGTAAGGTTAACCCCTTTGGTGTTTTTTCACCCCAAAAAATAAAAGTTTCAAATCCAAACAGTTTTTGCCGTTTTCCAATGCAGTTTTTTGAGATAAATCGACTGACGCAGGCAGATTTGCCGTAAGTATGATATTTTAGGATTTATGCGTCTTTAAAGTTGCATATATTTGAACGTAATTTTGAACCTCTTACGAGCGTTTTCCCCAAACGATACCGCGTTTTTCGAACTCCCCGCATCAAATCACGTCGGTTATGATCAAAAAAATGTCGTCACTCTCTGCCGCAATACCTCCAATCACCAGCACACCAAATTTTGTCCGGAGATACGATGACATAATAATGTTCATTTTTGTTTTCTATTGTGGTAGCCTTAACAAAGATATCGGTAGCCCTGGCAAAGATATCTATATGTATCACCCCCTACCCTAAATCTACCTATAAAAGTTTATTTAACAAAATCCAAAATGAAAAAAATTTTTTATTTTTGTACGCCACTGAATTTTTTCCAAAATTTTTATATACGTCACATAATACCGTAAGAAGTCACAAATAAAATTTCTCCAAGATTGGTACAACAAATTTTTTCGGTCATCTAGAGGATTTGAAAATCCTGATTCTGAAAACATTTGCGAAAAAATTTAACAAACAGCCTAAACTTGGTCGCTACCTAGTGGCAGAACCTTTTACTTATAAAGTAACGTTCCGTCAGTCCGTACGACGATATTATAAAATATTTCCCACCGAACCACCTATTTTTGTATTCTAAAATTAATTGTTACAAGCCCTAAACTCAATTCTTATGCTGCACTCGGTATACAAATCAACATTAACCTAATTTTGACACATATGTCACAAAATTATGACGTTTATTAAAATTTTGAATATATTGTTTTACTTTTGCCAGCCATCTGACCATTTCTCACAAAAAATATATAAATTAAGATTTCAGTTAATATTTTCTATAATTTTTCTGACCTGCCCCGCCCTGTTACAATTGGCTCCGTTTGTTTTCTCACCAATACTTATACTTTCAAAGCTCCATCGATACACCAAATTTTAGCTGAATCGGTTAAACATTTCCGGAGATACGACGACATTTTCATTTTTTTTTATTTATTTTATTGTGGTGGCCCTGGTGAAGATTTCTCTGGCAAAACCTTATTTTCACCATTCCAGCCCACGAGGTATACGTCCAATAAGTTTGATTGCAATCGACGCAGAAATGCCGGAGAAAATCGATCGACAAAAACTTTTTTCATGTTTTTGACAAAAAAGTTAATTTTATTTTTTTCATGTTGCATTACTGATTTCTATCAAAGGATTACATATGCTCTCATATCCATTAGGATCAATGTACCTACGTACCAAATTTGGGTAAGATCCCTTCAGCATTTCTTGAGTTATTCACTCTTAAAGTTTCAACTTTGACAACTTGTGATTTTTGACAGACGACAGATAGAAGATTAATTTTACCTATTCTGGATAAAGCCTTTTAAGGCCTTTAAAATAACATATCGCAAGACAAAATATTTTAAAAAATCCCGTATTATTTTCTTGTGATGGCACTCCTGATTGATAGATCGCGACGAAAACCTTATTTTCACCTTTCCACCGTGAACCCTACCACCATACCAAATTTGGTCGTAATTGGTTGAATGGTTCGGAAGCAAATCGATCGACAAAATTTGACGACCGACAGACAGACCGACACAGAAATTTTTTTTTTACTTTTTGCAGATCTTTACGTTTCTGAACACGGTGATCTCGAAAATGCAAAAAAAAAAAGTTGAAATTTTTTTTCGATTACCATACCTCTAATTTTTTTTTAAAATTGATTGGAGGTAAAAAGACCATTTAAAATATTGGCGATTTTTGAAAAAAACGTAAGGTTGTTGTAAGGAAAACGCCAAAAAATGATCGGATTTGAAACTTTCAATTTTTGGTGTGAAAAAACACCAAACCTTACGTTTTTTTCAAAAATCGCCAAAAAGTTTTCATGGTCTTTTTATTACATAAATCGACGTATCTGCATCCATAGAGTTCGGATAATATAGATAGGCCTGGCGGAAACGCTTAAAACCTACAAGGAGACTACGGCTACTCGTCATCACCGATTTCGTCCACGTTCATGGTATATGTAGGGCTTGACTAGAATTGAACGTGACCCAAGTGGGAACTCCAGATGGCCAAGCGTTTAGAAAATAAATTTTTTTCTCGCAGATCTGACACTACATAAGTCTTTTAGGTTAGGTCAATTTGCAAGTACTAGTTAGCTTAGCAGTAGGAAGTCGGACTAGTACTCCGAGGGTCGCAGGTTCGAATCTCCTGTGGGTAGCATTTTTTTGCTTTTTTTTCAATTTTTACGATCCTTACGTGACAATGAACCGAAATAAAACTTGGTGTTAGCATCGTAATTTTCTAAACGCTTGGCCATCTGGAGTTCCCACTTGGGTCACGTTCAATTCTAGTCAAACCCTACATATACCATGAACCTGGACGAAATCGGTGATGACGAGTAGCCGTAGTCTCCTTGCTAGTCAAAAACAAGAATTTAAATTGTCAAGTGATAATCCAATTTGTGCACTTTAAAGGCTTATAAAATGAAAACTATCATACTTACGAGAATTCTGCGAAAAATCCATTCGAATTTTCTTGTCCAAATAAGTAAAAATGCGTGGAAAAAGTGAAAGATTTCAAACTTTCATTTTTTGAGGTGAAAAAACACCAAAGGGGTTAATCTCAAAGGTTTAGCTCCTGTAGAGGTAACAAGGGGTTAAGAAGGGGTTAGCTCAAAAAGTTCTCGTGAATATGGTGGAATGATGCATACCGTGTTTAATTTATAAATAAAACACACACATGGCAAAAATTGCATTTCTTCACTTTCAAGTCAAATAAATAGCTAAATGTGATATTAACGGCAAATCTATCTGTTCCATTCTATTTATCGCAAACGAAGCGATTAGTGTAATTGTGAGATATAATTAACTTCTTTCTAAAAGTTAACTTGCCGTTTACTCGAAAGCAGGCCCGTAGCCAGGGGGTGGCAAGGTCGGGCAACGCCCGACCTTTTAAGGATTTTGCCCGATCTTTTAAAATAAAAATATGCAACAATAAATTAAAAGAAAAGAAATAATAAATTTTATAACTTTTCTTAAACCGCGTTGACCTTGAAATTTCAGAAAATTTTCGCCTGCGGCGTAAAATATTGCCCAATCTTACTATCCGTTTGCCCTACCTTCACTTTCGGTCTGGCTACAGACCTGCTCGAAAGCTAATGAATAATTCACCTAGAATTTTCTTAAACGCGCAGAAAATTGGCCTGGCACCAATAGTGTATAATAAAAAGTGCAACTCGTGAGATATAATACATAGTCCCCAAACATTAATATCCGATTGTTAAATTAGTAGATCGGAATATTTTTTTGTTGCTCTCGTTGTTTACGAGTGCATTATGTTTTCTATATCTTGGATAACTTCTACCTGATCTGATGAGTCGTTGATTATTTTATCTAATTCCTCTGAATTTGGGATTGGTTCGAAATTGGAATGGATTTTTGTGTGTTTCTACCTTTATACCTGTCCATATATGTCAGGTCAAAAGTGTTTGATTCCAACTACTATAGCCAATAATTCTTTTTCGATGGTACTACAATGTCTTTCAACCGAGTTTAATGTCCTGGAATAGCTATGGATTTGTTTTGTTGAGTTAATACTATTCTAAAACTCCAATTACTCTTCAAATAGTGCAAAATGCAACTACCTTAAATAAAAATTCGCGTTGTCTAATTGTATTTTGAGGGTTACTCTTTCAATTTTTGACATGTTGTATCTATATCTAAATATAGATGTAATGTAAAAGCTATAAGAATCAATGAGCCCATGTTTAGATTATAAATATTCATGAGAATTAATGAGTGGAATATTTATAATCTAAACATGAGCCCATTGATTCTTATAGCTATTACATTACATCCATTATAAGATTTTTAGATTTTTTCTTAAAATATGTTGAGATTCTGTAAGATATTCTTAAGATCTCTTAGATTATAATGTAATATAACCGTTATGAGTTTTTATGAGTAATTTCGTGGTCAAATAGATACTAGATACACATAAAATCTTATAGAATATTTTCGTATTATTTTTTATATGAGATTGTATGTTTATTAATTTAAATAAGTTAGAACAATAATAATAATAAAGTACTAAAAAAGTAAAAAAGTAATAAAAAAAACTTTTTCTATTTTGCGTCTAAAACAAAGTTATTTCGAAACCCAGTCGCGTATCGAAATGGACAATTTTTCGAAACGCAATTTTTTGTTTTAAAGGGTTGGTAACTAAACGTCAGTGAAAATTAAAACTAATGTTGTCACTATATTATAATATTATAAACCTATAAATTGATGCAAAGTAATGTTAATTGCCAATAAAATAATTAATAATAATAAAGAAAATTGTAAACTGCAAGTATAATTTCGTTTATTTAAACTTTTATGCGATCTCCTAACCTGAAAATTTTTTGTTACCAACTATCACAAAAATACAAAAAAAATTCAAATTTACTATTATTTAATAAAATGCACATTTTAAATATTTTTAGGGCTTATAAAGTTCAAAATAGAAAAAATAGTATAAGAAACTCGTTTTATAAGACGTTTTATCGCACTTATCCTTTAGAAAACTCCCCGCTACGCGGCTCGTTTTCTAAACGGATTGCGTGCGTTAAAAACGCCACTTATAAAACTAGTTTCTTAATATACTATTTTAATTTTTAATTTTGACAAAGCCAATATCAAATTATTTATTATTTATTTATATAAATTATATAATGGTGGTTTGGAGGTTTAGTCACTCTATCGACTTGGGCATCGTCCTCAGAAGCAGTTACACATATTTATAAAGGGTTTACCAATACGATGTTTGTTTTTAAATTTTAAAGGAAACACATACTTTGGATGAAAATGTTATGGATTTTTATTGATATGTAAAGTAGAAGGTCTGCCATTTATGAATGAAAAATAATATCCTTCAAATGTTCACCACGACCACGCTTACAGACATCGATTCTTTTGTCAAAATTTTCAATCACATTTTGGCATAATTGAGGCTCTATCTCACCAATGACACGTTTGATGTTGACTTTTAAGCCCCCAATGGATTGTGGATTATCCGCATAGACTTAATCTTTCACATAGACCCACAAGAAATAGTCAAACGGTGTAAAATCGCACGATCTGAGGTGAAATTTATTGCAGAATTACGCGAAATTATTCGATCTAGAAATTTGGTTTGCAATAAAGCCATTGTTTCTCTGGCCGTGTGGCATGTGGCGCCATCCTGTTAAAACCACATATCACTTACATCCATATCATCGATAATAGGTCAAAAATAATTTTTCAACGTGTCCCCAAATGTTGAGAACGTCGTGGAATTGACAAATTTGGTTGCTCTTCGACACTTTCACTTACAGCAGCGATATTTTCCGCTGAACGACCCAAACGAGTATGTACTGTTGTTGGTATGTTATATACCAAACCAGTAACCTTAAATTTATCCCCCAAATTCTCGATAGCGGTTTCAGAAGACCGATCATGACGACCAAAAATATCGCGAATTTTACAAAATGTGGTTTTCACACATCGACTATTTTCGTAATAGGCTTAAATGATTTTAATACAATTTTCAATTAAAATTGAAAACATTTTCACAAATGGCAAAGCTCCTGCTGTACATAAGATAAAAAAACTAAATGCCAGAACTGTCAAAATATCCTGTATGCCCCTATTGAAAAACAAACATCTTATTGGTAAACCCTGTACTTGCAGGTGGAAATCTTGCTCGGTAAAATCCAAAAAATATTATCATCTATATCTCGGAAACGGTGCGACCAAATAGAAAAATGTATATAAACAAAACTGTGGAGAATGAAATTTACAAGAAAAAATTTCATATTCATATTTTTATTATGATGCACCGTTTCCGAGATATAGATGACAATATTTTTTGGATTTTACCGAGTCTTGTTTAAGTCGCTGTCAGTCGGAAACGGTGCAACAAAATGGAAAAATGTATATAAATTTTTTTAGTGCCGCATAGTAATGTAAGAACGTAAAGAATAAAAATAAACGAAGAACAAAAAACTGTCTGCTGTTTATTAAGTAAATAAAGTTCTCAGAGTTTATACTTATTTTGCTAATAAATATATTATGCTGTTATAATAAGTTAGTTTAAATTTTAATTTTAAGGGGGCGGCAAAAAAAAATGCCTAGGTTACTCATATGCCTTAACGAGGCCCTGAGAATACAAAAGTTATTTTCAGCAAAAGACAAAATAAGAATGAAAAGTTTAGTTAATTTATATAAATTTCAATCATTGAAATGTAAAAATAATAGTGATTAAATGATAAAATTGTGAGTAATTAATAAGAAAAACAAATAGAAATCCCAATACTAAATAATTTGAGAAGCACAAAGAATACCATAGGATCTCATAAATTTTTAAATTGAAATGAAATACCATAGAATCTCATAGCTTTTAAAAATTCAAATGTTAGAAAAAAATAATGTTTACATTGAAAAAACATGTTTTTTTTTCAAACCTGGTTTTCCATAAAAGAAATGGTATGTAAATGAAAAATATAAAAAAAATCCTCCCCGGCGGGGAATCGAACCCCGGTCTCCCGCGTGACAGGCGGGGATACTGACCACTATACTACCGAGGACTTATACTTCATTTTTTAAATATACGTACTTTAAAAAAATCTTATTACTAGTTACTACAAAAAGCTTTCAATGATTTTTAAAACTTGAGATTATTACCTAATAAGTAATAACAAAATTTCATATAATTATAAAAACAATTATACTAATATTACTATTATGATATTAATATAACAATATTAGTAAATTATTAATTAAGAAATGTTTTTGTTTTCCTGATTTAAGTAGCTATTAAAAAAAATAATCTTGAAATTAATCGTTTGACAGTTTTCACTTGTATTACGAAATAACAAGAAAATAAGTACATGGGGGTGTAACTCAGTGGTAGAGTGTCTGCTTCGCATGCTGAAAGTCCTGGGTTCAAATCCCAGCTCCTCCAAAAGTTTTTTTTATATCAACGTCATAAATATTACTATTATTAATTATTATTATTACAATTAAAAATAGTTATTATTTCTTTTTCGCAAAATTAACACATCTAATATTGTCGAGTAGATAGCAAAACAAAGCTTAGAATCACAAATTGTTGTTTATTAGATAAAAATCAAAACTCAAAATTTATACAACGATAAGTCTGGTTCTCAAATATCTACTGATAAACATATTTTAAAAATGCACTTTCAAAGTGCTGGGAGTTATTGGGTGCAACGCTTTCAGAGTCAATAATTTCGTCGCCGGTTTGTAAAACACCGTCCTGATCCACAACTGCTTCCATAACGACAGTATTTATATCCTGATCTGGAGCTTCCACATATTCCAAATAATCCACCTCCTTTGATGCTTCCTCCACATGCTCATCATCTGGATTTACAATTGAAAAATGGGCGGCGTTAATTAAAATATCATCGGTGTCACCGTCGTATCGGTAAAAACCCCAAATCCAAAGTTGATTTTCCATACACTTAATGTAACCTAAAACTTTTGCAAAAAAACTGTTAATTTCAATTTTTGGATGATCTTCGATGTATTGCCACGCACGTAAAACGTTCTTCTTCTGGTAACTACTCAAATCCCTACCAAAAGTCTTTTTATCTGGTTTTGAATAAGTAGTTCTGAGGAAGTCTTCTAATTCGATTAATTTTTCTATCACATGCATTATTGTAACTTGGGTCTTCTGCAACTTCCCTTTCGAGAGAAGCAGAAAGTCCCGTAACTTCTTAAATGGAGCTATAACATTTTCGTTTATTCTGTTTTCGAGTTTGTGCACACAAAATAGTTCAGGAGTGACATTTAACATCCAGGAGACACGAATGTGATCAAATAACGGCCTCGCCAATTCGGAAATGTTTAAATTTTTTGCTTCCACTTCAATACTATTCAAACCATCCATAATTGTGTTCACCGGTAGTAAGGGCAGCATGAGAAGCATGTGGTAGATGTTTCGAAAATACTGATTCGTTTCTAAATCTCGAGATAAATTTAATGAACAAATTTTTTTGTATAAGTTTTGGGTGTAATAAAACACTGAACCTCCAATGTTACAGTCTGTGTAAGTTTCAGCTAATGCATAATACAAATTTGCTTCGTAATCGGTTATTATTTCCAGCGGACGTAAATCGGGTGCCAAATGATTGTGTAAGTAGGAAAAAATTTCCCTGAATATCAATTGCGTCTTTCGGTTCACCAGTGTATACAAAATTGGATAATACTAGAATATCAATAGCTTTAGTGGCATTTTTAATAAGTTACAAGTAAGAGTACTTACACTATCTTCTATCCAGACCAATACGGTGATGAGTTGATATTTAAAGTCTTCGTTGGTGTCGATCTTAAACGATGCATCAACGTACATAATGTGACTGCTTGAAACTTGCCGTATGATCTCGATGTTTCCAAATACTATAGCCATACTTCCTTCTTCTTCCACAAAAAACTTTTCTTGATAAAACTGTTGATTGTTGTGCGTAAAATGCAATTTTTCAAAACAGTCGTTTTCAACCGTAGCATAAAAATCTTCAAATGTAGTTATGCTTTTCGTTTTAAACGTCAATTGGTGACGACAAATTTCGTTAATAACATTTCTCAATGGGACTATATCTCTGATGTTGGGATCTCTGAAAAGAATGTTACAAAGTTAGAACAAACAATTTTTTAACAGATATTGTTTGAAATTTTGAAAAATTATTGAAAAACTTTGCTACCCCAAAGAAGCAAACATTAGGGGTAAGCATCCCACAGACCAACTCAATACCAACTCAGATCCAGTTTATTACTAAAAAAAAACTTACTGTTTGCATGCAGCTTCATAAATTCCACGAATATTAAGATTCCTATCGGTTTGCATCTTTTTTCTCATTATACACAAAAACATTTGTTTAGTTTTTAGGTGATCATCTGGTTTTTGATGATTGTGGGGTATCACAACATCCACCTTATCTTCAAATTTGGAATCTCCCAAAGATTTTTGTCGAGCATGAGATATACAACTTGGAACTGTACACTTCAGGTGCCTAAAAGTTAAAAAAAGTTATATATAAATGCTTACCATCCATCATGCTTACATTATTTGTATACACACTTAAATGAGGGACTTTACGTTCGTTAATTTTTACATTATTTGTTTTTAATAATAAAACAGGAGCGTTACAACCCAGGATGGGTTTTAGCTAACCACTTCAATATGAAGGGTTTTCAAGGCAGATTACCTCGGTGGTTTGCCATTGCCCGCCGAAGGAGGACGGCTAAAATAAAGTTCTTACTTCACTCGGGCTCGAACCAGGGTTCTCTGCTTAGCACTCGACATACTTAAGCATCAGATCGTAACCATTTTAATAATACTTTATTTAAATTATGCTACTAGTTGGGCTATTCCACTTCAAATGATCCAATCTGGTCACCCGACCATTTAAAAAAATTGATTTCTTGTGTGGAAGCCATCAAATATGTTGGTAGTTCAAAATGACCATTATTTAAATACTTCAACGGAATTTTTGAACGCTAAATATCATATTAGTGCCGTATTTTTATTTCATTAATATTAATACAAAACATTGATTGGTAGAATTGTAATAATTTATTTCAAAATAATATACTCCAATTATTTTATTTAAAAACTCAATTTTCAGGTGGAAATTGGAATAGCCTCACTCAATAATTTTTGAAAATATAATAGTTTTACATAATTTTAATGATTAGTAATAATCATCATGCTTAAGAATGATGATTCAAGACCAATTAGCGATCAGGTCAGGTAAGGCATTGAAAAAACTAATTTTGTAATATCCCTGGGAATAATTCTTTCCAGATTTCTCGAATATAGACCACTGACGGTAGACAAAAAATAGGGCAAACATAGAAACAATTCACATGTTTCTGATTTTTTGGTATGTTCTTAGGGTACCTACCAGTAGTGTAAAACCAAGTTTGCAGCTTCGAAAGACCTGTGCTAACTTTGTGGTTCTCGAAAAACCTCGAAATTTTTCAACTGATTTCAGTTTTTGGCCCAAAACTCCTAAAAGTGTGCTACTACAGAAAAAGTTGCTCCATCCTTTTTTGAAGCTGTGAAAATTTCCTACAATTTGAGCTTAACCCCAATTTTTTTTAGGTCCAATAGATACTAAGATGCAGGACCTCAAAAATTGGATTTTTTTTCCAAAAAGTTTAAAATTTCAGTTTTGTCATCTGTCGGGCTAAATATTGGCTGTAATCAAGTTCTTCAATCACGTCCATTTCTTTAACTAATTTCGTAAGATTAGCGGAGAATTTTGGACACCAAGTGTAAATGAAATAATGATATCGATCTACGTTTCCAAGATTTAATGTCTTCTTATTAGATTTTCGTTATTGAAGATTGAGGTTTTTAAAATATTCCTTAAATGTTCTCTCATGAGATAGGAAATCTTGTAAATTTAATTGTTTGAAACTGCTGTTTTGATCCTGATAAAGAAGACATAAAATCTTCGAAACGTAGATCGATATCATTGTTTCATTTACACCTGGTGTCCAAAATTCCCCGCTAATCTTACGAAATTAATTGGCTATAATACTCATTCTACAAAAAAATGTATTAAATATGTAGTTTTAGAACAGTTATTTAGTCTGCAGGCCCAACAGGTACCTCGTCATCTTAGAAAAACAGAAATTGGGGAAATAAGGTGAGGGACAGGAATTATTGTAGCCTGATGATTTGCGGAACCAATAGTTGCTAGTGTTAACAAAGAGGAAGGTAAACACTTTCAATATTCAAAATGAAAAATCTTAAGTACATTATAACATATCTTAAATTTTCTAAAACAAAGGTGTAATAATTTAAAAAAAATACTAATTTCAAAATGAACGTGTTGAGACTTTACAATTCCGCAACTTCTTCTTGTTCAAAATGGGAATCTTCTGAAAGGCCCAGGTTGGTCCTCTTGTGCTCATCATTGGGATGAGAAGCTGATAGGGGGGCTGTCTTTAGGTGAGGTCTTTTTCGTAGTCAGTGTCATCGATTTCAACTGGGACAGCGTTCATACAAGTCTTGCCTCAACAAAACCCTTGTATCCCTTGGGTGTTTGCAAGAAGGGAATTTGAGGAGAGTTTTTGGAGCAAGGTCTCTAGTGTTTTGTCAAGGACGGAGCCCCTGGTTGCTCCTACTCCAGCCTCAGTTGAACGGGTCCTTATCCACCCCTAACTACTTTTGCACCTGGTGGTACGTGCGACAGCTATGTTGAGTAACTGCTTCTTTGGTTGGGGATAAACGAGCCAAATGGACCTTTACGTTGGTTGCACTTCTTACAAATAAATCGTATCGAAAGGTAAATACGTGGAGGAACATTTGAAATCCAGGGCAGAGTAACAATTCCCTTCGATTGAAACTCGTAGAAGTGAACTGTTGACAACCAGCCTCACCCTGCCACTTTTAATGACACAGCCACAATTATGAGGTATAGCTCATAATTTCCAGTTACAGTTATAAAAATATGATTTGTTTCTAAACAAAATTTGAATTGTCACGCGATGAATTGACCGCAATGAATTGACGGTACACCATATTCTCCAATGATGAAAACAGTTTTCATGTATGAAACAGTTAATAACTGTTCTTTTCTCTTTTCCAAGGCTGTTTGTACAATTAAACAGTCAGCATCCTCTGCTGCTTGTTGGTGGTAATCCCTGGATTACAGAAATTGTTTGTTTTCGACAAGCTCACGTTTCTCACTCACTGCAATTAGCGTCTGAATACCGAGTTTTCTTACAACTACCATTGTCCCTTCACTGAGTGTATCGCGACACATGAAACAATTTCCCGCTGGAACCGACATTTCGCCAAAAACACTTCGAACAATTTTACGAGAACTACTATTTTTTTAGTATAGTAATTCAACAAAAAAATAAATTTTATGGTGGTTCAAATTTATCTAAGAAAAGGCTTATTTTTATTACTTATTAATATGTGTAATATGTGTAATATGAATATCCATGGCAATTAAATGTTGCATTCGTCAGGCTCCGATCTATCAATTTCTTTAATTCTTTGAATTTTTAAGATAACAGAGGTACCTGTTGAGTTTACAGACTTCGTTCAGGGCTTTAATTATGCTAAATAACTGCTCTAAAACTTCATATTTATGATTTAGCCCGACAGATGACAAAACTGAAATTTTGAACTTTTTGGGAAAAAAAGCCAAATTTTGATGTCCTGTATCTTAGGATCTATTGGAGCTAATAAATTAAAATTAGGCTCAAATTATAGGAATTGCTCACAGCTTCAAAAAAGGATAGAATGACTTTTTCCGTATTATGCACCCTTTGAATTGTTTCGGGCCAAAAACTGAAATCAGTTGAAAAATTTTAAGGTTTTTCGAGCACCACAAAGTTTTTCTTTCGGAGCTGCAAACTTGGTTTTACACTACTGGTAGGTACCCTAAGAACATACCAAAAAATCAGAAACATGTGATTTATTCAGATGTTGAATGTCTGAAGTCAGTGGTCTAATACTGGTTTTCTACCATACTAAACTGTTGATATTTTGGTCAAGTTACCTTGAAATATTAACCTAGATGTTCTTTTTGGAGTTTAAATTAGCACTGAAATTCAAAATTGTAATATTTTTTATCTAAACCACCCCCCATAGTCTTGAAATTATGAACGGCAGTATAGTATGGCTGGAAAATTAAGTTTCCTTCAAGAAGAGGCGCAGTATTTTCCAAAATTCTTGCCTGCTTATATTTCCTAATGCATTGCTTTGCATTGCTAAACAGCATTGCTGTTTCATCCCCAAAATGAAGACTAAGACGTATCTCTGTTTCATTATGCAAATTGTGTCAGTAATATTGCCATCCATCAGGACCCTCCAGGTAAAACTTTTTTTCATCACTGGAACATACATTCTTCCAGTGGTTGGTTCACAACATGTATTTTTTGCATATTTCATTTTGGTTCTTTATATGAATGTATCAGTAAGCTTAGGTTTACCGACCCTGCTTCAATAATGGACATGAGTGTAGTGATGCAAAATTTAACCAACACTTGATAATTCAAATCTACCATGAGTCAATTTATTTGTATTACTATTAATCAATTTGAATTTTCAAATTTTAATATTAGCTTTAATTAACTAAATTTAAGAAGTAATTATTTCAATATTTTTGCAGATAGCAGATAATTTGGTGAACAAATAACCTTAGCATAGGAAGCTAACCGCTTTGTTACTCATTCATTAATTTGTACAAAAACTCACCTTATGTTGGCTTTTAATAATCCAAATTCAAATAAATAACCATCGGCTTCCAGAAAAACAGCGTCGTTAATTGTAGACCTATAAGAAGCAGGAAATTCACCCCAATCGGACTGAAACTTTTCGACTTGTCTAATTTTAACACCTCTTGGCAATCGAATTTCTGACGATGTAGAATTGGAAGCTTCTTTTTTATTAGAAATATGAATATTTGATCTCGTTGCAGACCTTTTAATTGCTGGACACTTCTTTATAGTTATATCTGTATTCTCTTCTAAAGTGTTTATTACTTCTTCAAGTGTAGCTTCGTTACTCGATGCTGTACTCGTTGCACATTCTAAAGCTTTGGTATTTTGACCGTGTATTTCCTCCATGTTCCTTTCTATATCATCAAAATTATCAACCACCATTTTCTTTCGTCCTAATTCTTGCTCTATTTCTTGATAATCATCATCGTCATCGTCATCACTTTCGTCAGAATCACTCAGGATAAAATCAACGCGATTCTTTTCCGAATCTTCATAAACAATTTCAAAATCTGAAGAAGTGACATCGAGTGTCGATTCCTCTGCATCATACAACTCTCCGTTTGCCAAAATTTTGACGCCTCTGTCTTTAGGGTCAGATTTTTTTCTTTTAGCATAAATTTGCTCATAGTTGTCGTCGGGTAATTTCCTTTTGGCATTTTTTAAACCTAGCAATATGTCGTTTGTCGCCATACATTTTCTCCTAAAATTGTGAATAACTTTTAACACGTCCAAGCACTTGTTGCATATTCTCTGAGATAAATTGTTGTCTTCGAATACGTTTATCGGGTATGCACATAACATGAACACGGAACCAATCGTAACGTTACTGTCATCTACGTGATCGTAAATACTTATTTCTACATTATTTTTTGACATACATGCTCGACAAACGTTGTCCGATGAGTTTTCTGAAATAAACAGCCATTGAATAAGACACACAGAACATTAAAAGGATAACCACCTAATTGTGCCTTGTTTCCATTATCTGCACTCTTATCTTTATCTAGGATCAGTTCTTCCGTTTTAACTTCTAGTGACTTTGTTTTACCAGCTAACTCATCATCTTTTGGCCCCCCAACAAACGGTTCGGGATTGTTGGGAATACCGCCTCGTTTTATACGATTTAAAACTTTCTTAGCTAAAATTCCAAGTTATGTCGAAAAAATATTAACCGCAAAATTGAAATTGACCACTTACCATCGACAGAAACTTCTTTCAAGTCGCCGGGATCAAAATGCGAAAAGCAAACGATGCTTTCCGTATTCGTTTGGACATCATCGTTTTGTAGATTTAAACCTTTTAGCCATTCCAATCTGATGTCGACATCGCGAGGTAATGGTACGCCTTTTGAACCAGTGCACTTTGGCACAATGCAACAACTATTCATTTCGATATTTATGAAAACCGAACGGCTATATCATAAATATTCGTTTGGTTAAATAACCTTTATAACCGATGACAATTATGATAATCTAAAAAAATCTAACAAACAAATAACGTTCATTTTTCATACGATTTTGCATTCATGATTTGGAATTTTACAGTTCTGAAGTTTTTTCAAATTTTTAGAGATTTTATGAATTGCAACAATTATATTACAAAATTTGTATGGAAAACACACAAATTTAAGATGACAACAAAGTACTTCTCTAGTAGGTGAAATGACTACCAAGGCGGTGATTCATACGAACTAAAATGTACCGCCATGGATTTGAATGGCGATTTTTTTTCACATCTAATTTTGCTTTACATCAATACTTATTTTTTTCTTTCAATTTTTATCAGTTAACAATTCAATATTAAATTACAAGAAAAATTATTAAACGATTTCCAAGCTAAATCATTTTTGGAAAGAAAAAAAATTTAGAATTTGCGCTATGGAGAGGAAAGCTGGGCTAGTTGGCTACAGAGATAAATAGGCCAACTAAATTTTTCGCTTCTTTTGTATTTTTCTTCCGTTACTATTAGTGCTGTTATGTTGTTGGTAACGGATGTAATTGTAAATTGTAATTGTAATTAAATAATGTAAACTGTGGATTTACATTGAAATATAATAATACAGGGTAGAGGCCTAGGCCCCAGTGGCGGCTCCTGACATTTCATTTGAGGAGGCTAATCATAAAGTATAGTGTAAAAGTGAGAGAAATGGTACTGAATGATTTTTTATTTTTTTACCGGAACTTTTCTTACATCGGATAGTGTGCACAATAAGGAGTATGATGAGAGACTTGAAGAAATATTTAAATTTAAATTATGCGCTTCTCCTCCACCCTTCCTCGACGAATTTGGCTCGATGAGGAAGAGAAGCAAATCTTCAATGGTGACTGTTTTGGTTCCAGATTCAAATGAATCATCAATCACCCCAAATTCAGAGAAAGTTGATGGAGGTCACCTTCTTCATACAGGTTTATATGGCCTAGCTAGGCCTGTGGAAGCTTCTTTTCCCTTAAAAAGTAGGGCCCCTCGAGATGGTGGTGAGGTCGTTCCTTCAAGGGCTTATCACTAACATACCACCGCCCGGCGACTAAATTACAATTTGCTTTTACAAAACACAATCCTGTACAAAAAAATTAATTTCTTTAGTAATATCATATTTTTTCCAAAAAATCTAAAAAATGCGACAAATGATTACATTAATTCGTAACTCGTCTGGAAATGTTCACTTTAGCAAGATTATGCACAGGACCATTTTTGTTCGCAATTTAATGTAGATTATTTTTGTATAAAACATTTTTTGCGCTAAATTGCATAATTTTCGAAATATTTAAGAAAAACTGATAAAAACTACTAATTTACCAACATCAACATCCCCCCCACCCTTGCAAGAACACTTGCAATAAAGCTGGACGAAACGTCGACCTTCATTTTCATGCTAGTGCGCTATTTAATAATTTAGAAGTTAAAACGTTCGATTTTCCATGGCCTATCCATTTATGATTGACTCCAAGAAATTTGCCTCGTGCCTATTTAGCTGTTGTTTGTTCAAGCGTAAGTCCAGCATCCATGGTTATTTTTGTTAATAACTCAGGCTCTATCCTCGGTAGTTGAGTTACTGGCCTCTTCAATGAATTACCTAAAATAAGTGAAACTTCTATATTTTTATACAGGGCCGGATCAAGCTATTTCAGCGCCGGGTACAGATTAGGTAAATGACGCTTTTAATACTAATATAATATCATATCGAGGCCCGCTCTAGGAGGCGGACAACCAGGACATTAGTCCGAGGCGGCAAATCTAAAGGGCGGAATTTTGGCTGTTGACGTGATAAAATAACAAAAATTGAAATACTTAGGAAATTCCCTGAGACGCCACGAAAAGACTGACAAAGTTAACAAAGCGCTTTTTAAAACGCCCGAAACGACAATATTCGACAGCAAATATTTTATTATTATTAAAAATTATTAAAAAAGGAAAAGTGTTTTGGACAATTGTCCCCCACTGGACAATTTTGTATTATATAAATTAGTGTGTCAATTTTGCAAGTCTTCCACTGACCGTTTACACAAATTCGATGCCATACTTGAATGTTTTGAGAATGATATTTCATTTGCATCCCCTTTCAGTACACACCGAGAAAAACTACTACACCTACCAAGAAAAATTCCATTAGCATTACAATACATAACATAATAAATAGAAACTTTTATAGATTATGTTATGGTTGTATAGATTAGTTCACTTGCATAACAGTGGTAAGCTCCTCCTGCTGTATCGTTGGTGATTGGTGGTTGTAAAAACTGTGTAGTGCTAATTGGGCAAAACTAAGTGGTAGTTTGAAATGAATGAAGATAATATTAAAAAAATCAAAAGTGATTGATTAAGATAAAAAAGACAAATTAAAAAGTGTTTATTAATACTGATAAGAAGTTGATGAGGTATTTTAATAATAAAAAAACTACATAATAAATTAATCCATATATTATGACACATGAAATTCAGAAATATATTTTAGAAATTATCTGTGTATATTGTAACGTACCTATCAATAACTAAATATTTAGGCAACACACACAACTTATCTATTTTTTCTTATAATTATTATACAAGTTCAACAGTAGATATTCCTACATATTTTGAGATCACAAAATATATATTTAATAACAAATTTAACAATTTTCGAATTATTTTTTGCAAGAAAGATGATTGAATCGTAAAAATATTGCTTTGAACTTTAAAATGGCAGTTACAATTTTTGTTTTTCGAAAAATATTATCTAACTAATTTATTTGGTGTATTACAATATAATGCCCCCCTCGATGAGATCTACCAAATAAATCAGTCACGTTTCTTGCAAAAATATTAAAAAAATTTGTCTTCTTTTTTTATAAATTTCGCATTCTTTATTTTTCAGTAGATAGGAATCATTAGCTGCCAATATATGTATTTCAAAATTAAATGGTCAATTTAATAAATATCTTATATTACAAACCGAAAAAACCAAAATGTCTTTTGGCATAATTATTTTTGTGTTAAGAAAATTTTTGCGATAATTTGATTTTCCATTTTCTAAAATTTCTTTGTAATAAACAACAGAAATATTATCACATCACGTTCAGCAAAAACATACTTGAACAACAAAAATAGTCAAAGACTTTCGTTTGTACAATGAAAAGGTGCTTGCGTAAAAATTAAGTAAAGGATTCCCCGTTGGGCCGTTACAACGCTAGCCGCGCTATCAAGTTATTCTACTAGTGAACGTCGTGATTTGAGTATTACATACGTCAGTGTTTTGTACAAGTCCTGCGGAGGTGGAGGAGGAATAAGAATCACCATTTTTGGAATTTCACAAACAAAAGTAAGGAAGTATATTATCTTAGTGCACGTAAAATTAAGAAGCCAATATGAACACTCTGTGATATCGTACGCCACCTCCGAGCAAGTTCTGCACAACTTTTTTCATACAATCGAAAGTCCATTTATTGTAGAATTTTTACAAAATTTAACGAAGATAACTTTTTTCTCATAATTTAAGTTTTTTTAAAAAAATATTAATAGGTATCGAGAGAACGAAGAACATAATTAAAAATTATATAAATATTTAAACAATGAAAATTAATATAACAATTAAACTACAGCGTCTAGATAAATATTTAAAAATTTTTTTTAAATTTATAAATTTAATTTTTGGCAAGACAATAGAATATCTGTACAGTACTTTATAAAAATTTGACTTTAGGTATCGTCCCGTTTATTTGTAAATTATAAATGCATTTTTAAAAATTGCTACAAATTTTTGTATATTATGAAATTTATTCAATTTCGTATAAATATTAAACGTGATTGTTTTTATTATTCCTGAGTCAATTTTTCTCGACCAACAAGATTTTCCATGTTCATCTTTTATTTACATTTCAGAAATAACAATTAACACAGCGATAATTTGGACGTTGTACTATTGGGCGTTTATAAATATATAAACATTTTTGTATTGCAAATTGTAAAATTAAAAAAAATTATTGTTCACTATTTTTGTATAAATTTAAATAACGCTTACCTAATAAAAATTTCTAAAAACCAAAAAGGCGAGGGGCGCTTTTACTTTTTCAAAAACCGCCCCCCCTACGGACAGGGTCCGCACTAACGTACAACGTTGTAAATATACTGAAGATTCTAATTGCATATATGTAGATAAAATTTGTACTTTTGTGGTGTTTTAAAAATACCATTTTGGGATTAGGGGAATTCAAAAAAATTTAGGTGAAAATTATTAAAACTCGATTTTGGCCAAGGTTTTGAAAAATTAAAATGTCCATAAAACGAAACGCAATTTATTTAATTTTCAGATCGAGATTCACAAATTTGTCTTGACATCTGAAGGCCTGAAAAAGAATTAATTTTGCTGCAACTGGAAAAAATATTTTTATTTTAAAAAATCAAAAGAATAGTCTTTGTAGAGGATAGAACCCGCAACCAGGGACGCGAAAATTTACCAAATCTGTGCATCAAATGTTTAGCAGGCCTTCAAATTCAAATTTTTGAAAAGTCATGAACATGTAAAATGTTTTTTAAAATGATTAGCGACCTGAGTCGCAAAATTTTACAAAATAAAGAAAAACAATCTATGTACATAACAATGTATCGGGGGGTTCCCCTTTCAAATGGTTGAACCACATTTAAATTTTTATTGTATTTTGTACTAACATTACCATGCATTGGTGAAAAACTTTGAGGTACAATTTTTTACCAAAATCCATTTTTGGGCATTAATAATGAGAACAACAACTAACACTAGAAAAATCAAAACAAAAACATTTTAAAATTTCGTCTGGTTAGAGAAAAATCTTGCTGGTACAAGTGAGAGAAGAAAAAAAAATTAAAAATGCATTTACGATTCAAAAAGCGCGAAATAGGAAAAACTTAAATATCATTTCTTTTTCATTTAACAGGCACTCGCGAATCATTCACACTAAATATTAAAAATTATATAATATTCTCAAGGTTATGTAACTATCATATAATATACCGAGTGCTACGTGCTGAGCACCACAGCTTTGTACTTCACAATTGATAAAAAATATTACTCTTATAACAATTTGAAAAATATAAATTAAAAACAAACATCGAATAACAAGAACAATTTTGAAAATAATCTAACAAGGTTTTTGTAAAACATAGAGCTCAAAAAATGTACAAAAGCGTAGTCAGTAAAATTAAAGATTTTAATAGCGAAAGTAGGAAGGAAGGCTATCATTTAAAAAAGATAGATTCTACCTTTTATCGCGCCCCACGTTGGGCGCCAATTTGTAATAAATAAGTCTTTTTCCTCATTAAATTTGCGACCATCGTTCCTACAATCCTGTTAAAAAATAAAATAAAATTCGAATTGTAGTGCGCGTTTTTTAAAAACTATCTTTACTATTTTAAATAGCAATAATTACTATTGTATAATGTATGTACAAGTTGTAAATTTAAATAACATACTACAAAATTGGATGATTAATAAATCAATCGGGAGCGTTTGGTGTTATTGCTCTTTGTTGTTCTAAATTTTCTGTGTTTGTAGTAATGACGCTTTTCGCTGGCATTTCTTCTACGTTTCTCACCTCATTATCTATAACTGTTATGGAAGAACTATTTATTTCACAAGTTTCGTCGTTCGGCACATTTTCGACTTCGTGTTCGTTACTATCGGGCGATGGTAATTTTGTGCAGTGAAAATTGTCTTTGTTAATAACACCATTATAATTTAAACTTTTATTTTTTGATATCGTCGTACCGTCGACGTTTTTTAATTTATATAATTGTTTTTCTAATTGAGAAACTTTTAATTCTAATTCTGATATTTTATTGTCTTTATGTCGACATTCTTGAATTGTAGTTTCGTGCTCTTTGGCAATATTTCTAAAAACATCTAAAATTCTATTTCTTATTTCGTCGTCGACGCCTTTTAGCGACTCTTCGATCTTAAATAAATCTGTTTGTTTCTCTGACGTTTCGGAGGCACTGTCATCGGTGTCCGTTGACAATTCAATTTCCGAATTATACCTACTCAAATTTCCAGTACTTTGTACAACCGACACTGTCGAATCTATCACACTTTGCTGTTCTGGAGATTTCTTGAGAACACATTTCACTTGACTCGTTTCAACTTCCAATTGTTTTTCGTGCTTAATCACGCTGGTTTCTTTGAGCACTGGCGACGGCAGTTCACTTGGAAACTCCTCTTTCACTTGAACTTCTTTACTACACAATAGTTCGTTACTTTTACAATATCTAAATTTTTTTGGTGTTGGTGGTGCAAGAGCAACATTTGGTTGGTAACTCTGTTCGAAACGTCTCGTGTCCGACAACGAAACCACCCTCTCGGGATGTTGCAAGACTGGCGGATCGGCATAACGATTGATTCCAATTCTCGATTTACTATTGGTATTATCTTTAAAATTGTGATGAGGTGGAAAAGGTTTAAATGCTGATAAATGATGGCGATTAGTAGCTTGCATGTCGTGTAAATACTGAATGTACATTGGATCTATCCCTGCATACAATTGCTGCATACTAAACGATAGCTTCGTCAATTCTTCCACTTTGTGCTTTTTCAAAGGTATCTCCAATCTCTCCGACTTAATCATATCGATATCGTGAAGGATCTGAAACAAAAATATTAGGGTAAATATTTTGTACATAAAATTTGGGATTATTTCCAATCGTTTGGATATAATGGACTACTGCTACCTCAAAAACACGATCATCATTATTATTATTATTATTATGCTCGCATGTTACTTATATATGCCTGGTCCAACAGAATAAAATTCCTTTGTTCGGTAAATATTTATACAACCAAAATGATTTCAAAGTTGAGTAATAATTTGCTTGTGTTCGGCCTGTAAGTGCTGTTAACTAGTTAACTATCAAGGACGATCAAGAGTTCATCAATTGGAAAAATCTATCGAGGCACGTGAAATGCAAGTTCCACTATTTATCGATTCAAATGTAAATTTTTGCTAATACATACAACGCGGAAAATGCAAAATAAATAATTTGTATTAGCGAAAAGAAGCCTGGAAATTGTTTGTATTCGTGAGATGTAAACTGTGAAATTCATTCATTAATCGTAAATATTTAACGTACACTTGACATTCAACACAAAACTATTTAATTTTCTATTTTGAAAAGAATAGATTTAAATTCGTATAGTTCTCTTATAAATAAAATGTTGTTTTCATATGCAGCAAACGTTTCGAGAACCGCTCAAAAATTGCAACAAAAATTTAGCATTCAACGAGGAAGAATCAATTATTATCAACATTAATAAGTAATAATTAACAGTTACGACTTCATGATCATTCATTTAACTTAAATAGGTACACGATATCGTAACATTAACACATTATAATAAAGGTAATGCAGTTAATAATAGTTTTTGGACTAAATTCCAAATTAGTTTCATTAAGCAAATTGAGCAAAACCAGTCGTTATTTCACCCTTATTCGTTATAAAATGTAAATTTTAATGTTTTAATTAAATTGAGTGTTTTGAATTAACTTCTTTAATATTAAACCTGCAAGATTGAAAGCTGTACCCAAATCAAGAATTAAAAAACAGTTGTAATCTTCAGACTAATCTGGCAATCGCTATACTCAAATGACCATCACTGTCGATCTGCCAAACTTCTCAATAGGTTATCCATAATTGATTGAAGATGCTTATGGCAAAAGTCCCTGGCTTCACATTCACCAGAGCTTAACTAGATTTTCTATTTCCGAGTTGAACTGAAGTACCTGACGCATTTACATATTACATAATTCGTAAGCCTATCCCAGTATCAAAGCTAGCCAACAAGAATTTTCCTATTGCTTTACCATTTCAGTCCATGGCAGTGGCGGATCCAGGGGGGGGCGATGAGGGCGATCGCCCCCCTTTAGAGCTCCAAAAAACATTAATTCTTACACCAAAAAATTCTGACGTATTACAAATTCCTAAAACTATTTTAAGAATTTAGAAAATACAAAAGTATTTTGTATTTTTTAAACTTCAAAATCACAAAAAATCACCAAACTACGATATTATTATATTTTTAAATGTTATATCTATTTTATAAAATAAGACCAAATTTAGTACTTCAAAGAATTTAAAGCCGAACTTCCGGAAGCCGCCTAATCTGAGGCTTCTATAGCCCCAGGTAAATTGTATAAGCTTGTTGCAATTTTGGAAAACCCAAAATTTCTGGTGTTTTCCCTAATTCCAGAAAGAATCTGTTTAGGTAACAATATTCTCCTTTGTCATTGCTTTTCATAATTTAAAGCAAACAGAAGTGCTTTTTATTTCAGTTTGCGTTTTTTGAATATATTTTCAGTACTTCAGTACTGATATCATTTAAATTAAGTGAGTAGTGAAGTTGTGAAATTAATTTATCATACAATTACAGTTGATTTTTTATAAAACAATAAAAACTATTGCAGTGGTATTATTCATCATAATCAATATTCAATTTTCAATAATATTAGATATTATTTTGTTATACTTGCTGTTGGAGTTTCTATCTGAAGAATGTGTGAAAAATTAATATACATACAATAAATTAAATTTCATAACAATTTAAAAGTTTTTTGGAAATTTTAATCATTGATTAAATTTGAACTTGATTTTACGTAAGCAGACATTAGATTTAAAAATTCACATTAACCATATATCTATTATATAGGTAATTAAGAATCTTGAAAATGAAACGGTGTCCGAGTCAGTCCACTCTGAATATGGGGATCTGTCAGGGAACCACAACCACGAATCGAGCCGCGATTGCTGCACTATAGGAAAGAGGACAATTTTCTGAGTATATTAAAAAAAGAAATTTTGCGAATTATCCATTAGTTTTCGAGAAAACGGCATTTGAAAATTCAAAATTTTACATGCATTTTAGATAGGGAATTCATTAACACGAAAGTTCTATTGACGGTGCGTGCGTTCTGATATAGTCTTAGTGTTAGCAGTCAGACGCGATTGTGACATGATCCGGTGCACAACGTGCATATCGAACCCCTTGCTTGTAACCGCACCCATTATATTACGCAACATTATGCAATAATTTAAGAAATAAATTTTTAGAACTCGTTTTTAGGTTAGAATCTTGATTGCCTTGGTTGCGTTCGTCAAAACCGACGCTCCGCTACCCTCCGCTCCGGGCGCTACGCGCCGTTTTGACGAACGCTGACTCGGTAAAAACATCCCTCTAGTACCACAAACTCACCAAAGGTGCAACTCGAAAGGGGTGAAACTCGTAAGGGGTGAAACTCGTTAGCAAAGGTCGATGGGTACCGTACGGTATCACAATGGCGTCTGACTGCCAACACTAAGACTATATCAGAACGCACGCACCGTCAATAGAACTCGGGAGCGAATCAATTCCCTATGTAAAATGCATGTAAAATTTTGATTTTTAAATCCCGTTTTCTCGAAAACTAATGGATAATCCACATCGAAGTGCTGTCTCAAAATGCTCAGAAAATTGTCCTCTTCCTAATAGAGAAAAAATCGCGGCTCGATTCGTGGTTGTGGTTAACTGACAGTAGCCTGAATATGATTGTAAAGAAGCACAAAATTCAAGAAAATGAAAATCAAGACAGTAAACCACAAAGTAGTAAATCTCAAGACAAATGTTCTGCAAATATAAATGTTGCAACTATTTTTGAAATTGCTATTATACTACTTTTTATTTTTTTATTTAAAAATTTTTTATGTTGTCGCCCCCCCTATGGTAATTTCCTGGATCCGCCACTGGTCCATGGTGTAAAGCGGACAAGATTTTTTGGTTTTCAAAGCGGACGCTCCTATGTTAACAATGCAAAATTTCGGTTTTGAAGCCGTTTTTTGGCATATAAAAATCGATTTTACAACAAAACTTTTTAGGGGTTTTTGGTTGCAAATTGCATTGCCTTCAATTTTGTTTATACACATTTTGTTATTTTGTCCTGCCGTTTCTGACCGACAAAGGCTTAAACAAGACTCGGTAAATAAAAAAATATATTGTCATCTATATCTCGGTAAAGGTACGACAAAATAAAAAAAATTAAACGACATTTTTTCTTGTAAATTTTATTCTCTACGTTTTTGTTCATATACATTTTTTAATTCGGTCGCACCGTTTCCGAGATATAGATGACAATATTTTTGGTATTTTACTGAGTCTTATTTAAGCCGCTGTCAGTCAGAAACGGCGTGACAAAGTAATAAAATGTATATAAACAAAATTGAAGACAATGAATTTGCTACAAAAACGTCTAATAAGTTTTGCTGTAAAATAGATTTTTATATGCCAAAAAACGGCTTCAAAACCGGCAATTTGCATTGTTAATATAAGAGCGTCCGGATTTCATTATGAGCCACTGTATATGTCATGGCTAGAGCTGAGCTTTTATGTATTTGCATATTCTTCAATATTGATATGCCAACAAAGTCGTTTTGAAATCTGGACGAATTAGGAAAAAAGGAATACGAAAAAGCGCTTCTAAAATGCATATTTTACATATTTTCAATGTTTGATGCATATTTCAGTAAATAATGCATATTTAGGCTACTTTGGAAGTTTTTAAAGAATTTTTATAGAGAAAATAAAAAATTTTATTATTAAATTTGCCAATTTAAGCAATTATTTTGAAAATAGCCGTACGTTCTGTTTATAATTTCCTTTTTGAAATATGCATTCTTAAACAAATTTAGTGTTTTTCTTTATTGGCAATATTTGGGTAGCCTTTTGGTTAACTTAGAACTGTGGTCTCATCCAATTAACGCTACGTAAATTAATCGAAAATAACCAAAATAATATGAGATTTCTTCTTTAAAACCTCGTTTTCTTTGATATATTTGATATAAATTGGCTAATGAAATAAATAAAAATTCATTTCAAGTCAAATATATCGGCGAAAATGAGACTTTAAAGAAGAAATGTCTTATATTTTGGATTATTTTCGATTAATTTTCGTAGCGTTAATTGGACGAAAACGACGCTTTATGTTTATCTATTATTTATTTAAAATACATTACCATGGGCGTACCCAGCTTTTGGCCTAGGGGGGGGGCAAATCAGGAATTTTCTGTTGATAAATAATTATTCTGGCATAAGCACATAATTAACCAGCTAAATGTATGAGAAACAGGAAGGATCCAGGGAGGGGCAGCTGCCCCTCTCTGCCCTCCCCTGGGTACGCCCATGTACATTACTATAAAAATTTTTAAAAAATTTATCATTATGCATATCAATGCATATTTTATCAATGTTAGAGAAATTTGATGCATATATATGCGCATATTTTCAAGTATTTTTGTGCATTTCCCAGCTCTAGTCATGGCAAATATCATTCGAATGTCACTCGACTCGACTTGTAACATGTAGAATGTAACACACTATTTATTATAAGAAAATAATGTATATTGCCAATATCCATGAACAATAACAATTAAAATTTAACTTTATATTCTCAAAATCCAATAAAATAGCTTCAACTTACTTGAATGTGATTAGTAACTAAGGTAAACAAAGTAATTTAACTTTTGGAAGTAGTTTGGTACCTACTTGAGTGGAATATTCGATAAGTTATAGGTTATAACATGTAGTTACTATAACAAAAAAGTAACCAAGTTATTAACTTCCTTCATAGTGGATTATTAAGGCGGTATTCTAGTCCTAAGTTAAAAAAAACAATTTCTTTCCATTTTCTTCAAGTGCAGACTCTTGAAAATCAAAAACCGCGTTTTATTTCAAAACTACATTTTTCAAAGTGGTTCTATTTGACTGATGAACTTCAAAAATTGCAAAATTATTTATTATTAAAATTTATATTAAAAAATTCCTCGAGCTGTGTACACCAGGTTGGGAAATGAATCAACCTCTGAATCTCTCATATTCCAGATAAAATGTTTTGTATTTTCTATAGTCTCCACAAAGCTCTCATAATTCCTTCTTACGAATAGGGTCTTTTCAGTAACATTTCTTACAGTGGCGCTGACCATCTCCTGCAACCCAAGATTCAAAAGATAAATCTGTTGAAAGTTGGCAAGTCTCGAGTCCCCTTGGACTCTCAAATCCAGTTTTAGGTTATCGACGAAGTTCTAGTTCTCGACTACTACACGTGCAAAATCCAGAGTACCTTTGTAGTCTCCCTGATGGATGTTGCCTGTGACAATCAACGGATGTGAATGGATTATAATGGTGTTTGCCTCCTACTGCGTATTTGAACTGTTTTGCGTCCTTATAATTTTCGGATGACAAACATTACCATTTAAAAATTTGCAAAACTCTTGAATGAAACCTTTAGAGCAGTTTAATAAAATAATGAAATGCGTAAGCAAAAAACATAATATGCGCATAATATTGACTTAATATACGTACGTGTGTAAATATCGTCGCTTTTGCATTTGGAATGATAAACATAAGAAGGATTTATGTAAAGCTGGTGTAATTTCCTCCATTTACAGATGAATTATTGATAAGCTTTTAATAGTTTTCTTTTTTTAAATCGTTTAACACGCGACACTTGGAAACTCCCATTGAAGTTTATTTTGTATGAAGATGAGAAATAAAAGAGAAAAAATAGCGCCCACCGCGCCGGTAGCAATTTCTACTAAATATAGTCGAATTATAAAAAATGCCTACCAAGGTAACGTTAACAGATAAGTAAATTTTCCCTAACGTTCCCTTCTTTTAGGCAAACGGCCAAGTTTACACAACTTTCATTATTAACGGACAAATGCACTTGAGATAATCACAAAGGGAATAGAAAAATGATGTCTATTTAGTGTCAACGCTACCCTCTTTTAAAGTGCTTACAAATGTTAAAAATATGGGTGCAAATAAAGCCCTCCACACATATCAAACTGTGTGTGGGTATTTATTAACTTGATTTTGATACTTAATCCCCGAAAAAATTCACCCTACTATCGCGAACCTTTATTTACATCTACTTTATACAATTGACACTCCAAAAAATAATCGCCAGTTTTGCGAGTATTTAAAACGTTATTCAAAAAAGATTACCTAGGGTAAAAAATATAAATCCAAAATATAAACCCCGGCCAACCTTTGCTCCCTCGCTCTCATGTTTCAACAAACTCGTCACTTTTGACATTTAAGTTCTAGGCACAGTAGCAAAATGCATTGCTTGGCAATAATAATTATTACTAAAAATGAACATTGCATTTTTAATTCTGGGTAATGAATTCGGCTCTCCGCAGTAAATGCCATGAACTTTTTTCATTGCTAGCGAGATATGCCATAAAACTCGACGGAATAAAACTCGGTTGAGCTGTGAATAGGCCCCTTTTCATTATTACTTCTCTCATTGAAGTTGCTTTGAATACTTCGTCTTCCCCTGTCAGAAATCCCCAGAAATTCTTTTAGATTTAGAAAAATCCTCGTACGCCTTTTAGAGGTTCTCCGGCGAACAAATATGCACACACTACATCAATCGGGGAAAACGACGTGCGAAACCATTCCACTTCAATAAAAAGCCGTGCAATAATAATCGAGCCAAGGCTCTTGTTTTAAAAATTAATTAAGAGAAATACGCACAAAGAAAGTGAAATGTGAATTCAGCAATGTCAGCTCAAGTGCGAACTTAAATTCTGAGATTAACTACACTCCTGCAGGTTTTATCGCTTTTACGCTTTTACGAGCTCAATCTCATATCAGCCTTCAATGGCACGCATTTTCTATAGTACAACTCGACGAGTCGCAATTAAAAATTCCTTTTAATGCATAAAATCTAAAATCGAGTATTTCTTGTAATTGGAGAACCCTTTTGTAATTCCAGTTGGATGAATCAAAGTAGGCCTACCACAATGATAGAACTAGTGTTCTTCGGTTTCTGAGTTGGCAGCTTGATGAATTACATAAGGGTGTCACACCCTAGATAGGGAAAACGAGGGTCCGTCTTTCTTTGCTCCCTTACTTTCTATCCCGTTGATTGCTGTGTGGTACAAGATTGATTTAATATACTTGTTCGCTGACCTATTTTTAATGCAGATCTTTCTTCTTTTTGCAAAACGAAAAGATTTTCCAATTAACACAGAAAAAAAACGATCGTTCTTTTTCAACTTCTAATAGAATCCATTTCCAACCGGCGGTTGGGCCGCGCGCAAAAAAAGAATTCTCCAATTTGCCGGATTAATTATTTAACACCGTTTTACTTGAGATTTACCACAAAATTTCCAAATTTTCGGCTATAGCTGTTTAGTAATTGGTAAGAAAATTAGCATTTGAACATTCCAGACCTTGCAAGATGCTATAATAGGCAGCCAAAAAAATAATAAATAATAATCTAGTACAAATCGTGTTCCAAAAAAGATAATAGTTACGTTTAACGGTAGATTCAGCGTATTTGATGAATACTAAATCATCTTAGCTTCGTGTGTATTTATTTACTTTCATAATTGTAGCTTTGGAAGAAGTCTTGGGCGCAACAGTAAATCTAATAAATAAACTTTCTTTGTTACCATTAATCTTCCCAAAAGTGTGTAGATACACGAGTGAATTACACCTTATAAATGCTGACATTATGCCCGAGGTTAACAACTTAGAAATGCTCGTCTTATTTTAAACTAAAATTATATTTGTGCTAACCAAACTCGAGAAAACATCGTCACAAACAATAGAATGAGATATTGTTTTGCATTATTCAACGGCAAAACCCATATTTAAATAAAATGGGGAAGAATGAAATGCATTATTCGATACTTAAATATAACCACTAAGGGGTTTTTCCTGAAAACATTTTTTTGTAATCGTAAAATTTTGATTTTGTTTTGCCTTTGTTAATATTGTAAATGCGTATTGGAACCACACCAAAACCATTTATCACACTATTAATACAGCAAAAAATTCCAAAATCTTACGTTTTTATTTTTTGCATTGCCATAGTATTATTTAATTCGGGTTATTACTCCCAAAATTTAAATCATTTTCTTCGACAAAATTGTTAAATAATGGCACGATTTATGTCTTTGTACAAGAAAGTAGAACGATAATCAACTTCTCTTTCGTCGCACGGTCCACGCTATTATCTTTTTATGAGAAAACAGAGGCGTCAAAATTTGGTCCTTCCAGCCGAAACACTTAACTAAATTTGGTAAATTCGGCCAAGCTGGTCGTACGGTTAGACTGTCAACTTCGCGAAAGTTACAATATGAATGTTGTGAATGAGTGGAGGAACATGTGAGTGAATGAGAAAGTGGAACAACTCCCGTTGAGCAATTTCTTGAAAAAAATTAATTATAAATAAAAACAAAGCTGCACGAATCTTAAATTTTTCCCATTTTAGCCAACTACAAAAACCATAATTTCCCTGTACGTTCGTACTCAAGGGTCTTAAGGATCTGTTTCATTTTTTAGGTGGAGAGAAAAATATTTTTTCTCGTAGTCTTTTTCTTAAATTATTATTTTTATTGCAAAATATATATAAATACCATTTTTTATCCAAAACGTAGATTATTGGACGATCAGGAAAAAAACATTAATTGTAATTAAATATGTTTGTTTGGACTTTCATCCAAGATTGTTTAGATGTTTTAATCGATAAAGTGATACTATTGAATTTTATTGGCCAGATAAGGAAGGAGTAGTTACGCCATCGTGAGGATTACTGCGTCTACTTTCTTTTCTCGGATGTACTACTTTAACTGCCCTCACAGGTTTTAATTACCACTAAAATTTTTTAATTTCTCTTTTATTTCTAAAATACCGATTTATCACAACATAAGAGTCGGGGTTTTACATATTCTGTTGGCCGGCTGCAGGAGTGTAATAATTTAAAATTGTTGAAGACGCTTTGAAAACTGCTCCCGTTTTCTTTTGACTATCTCTTCCCTCCAAACGATTACAATTTGTTAAATTTGAGTATTCAATTATTGTTTGCTAGTACGTAAGTCATCAATTTAGCACTAGCTTTACGTTCATTTCTTGAATCTTACATCTTTGATCTACGGTTAAAAATTTCAGTTAAAATAATATTTGGATTAATATTGAACATTCCTGCAACAACCGGTAAGAAGCAAAATTTAACATTCGTAAATGCATTAATAAGTTGACAACAAACATCCTTCCTAAAAGCTGTCACGAACAATGTATCTTGTTCGGTGAAAAGGAACTAAACATAAAAGTTTCCATCTAAAAATTTGTATGGATTACCAAATTACTGAATACATTTCCATAGGAGCAACAAACACTCGATCTCAAAATGGACGATAAAACGAAAGGGTAAATAGTGGAAGATTCTAAATTTTTGAATCTTGCAAGCGGAAACAAATATAAGAAAAGTTGTGCAATAAAAAAGCAGTAAATAAGGCTTGTTTGAAAAAAAACTTGAAAAAGTATTTGTAGGCAGATATAAAAGAAAATAAAACTAACAAAACATAAAGTCGAAGAAAAAAACATGGCGAGGGAAAAAACGACGATACAATTGAAGGAAATTTGCATGCACGACGTTAGCAATGTTTTCAAATTTTAAGATGACCATTGTTGAAAGAAAAAACAAACGATGTCAGTTTGTTTATTAAAAATTATTAGGGAAAAAATCGCAATTTGAACAAAGAGTTGCTTTTTAAGTTTGATTGAAAGACACAATCGCTTCCATTATGGTTCGACGATGTCGAAATAAGTGAAAAACATTAATGGAGTAGTAGTAAGTGGAGAGGTAGAAAAGTCGATAAATATGCAAGTGCGTAATTTGGAAGTAGTTGTGTTTACACAAAGAATGTAGAAGGGAAAAATTAAATATGAAGCGAACGGTCGGTCGAAAAGCAGTATTTTTTTTTATAAATAATTCCAAGTTGTTTATCAATTTTGGTTGACACCCTAACAAAGCAGCCACCCAAATCGTAGCTACTGATTTTACTCGAAAGACAAAGGGATGATACCTTTGCGCAGGCTTACACTCCGTTATCGCAGTGCGGTGTCCGGCTAGCCGGAACCCAGACGGGGAATCCGACGTCTCTAACACCCCGACACTTACCCCTTCGATCCCCCACGCGCTCATAGCCCTACGCATTACTCTCCCTCTAGTAACGCACCCCTCACGCTTTATTCCCCGCTTTCTACCCACAAACGTTTTCAGGGCAAACACGCGCTTTCGTGCAATAGCTTTAACCCGATGTACCCTATTGCGATTCATGTGAAGTAGGTAATGTGATATAAAAAAAAAAAGAAAAATAATGAGAATGCTAACGATTTACGTCATTAAGGAAAAAAGTATTGTCCCTCCAATTGCATTGTATCCAGATATCGTCAATAAATTTTATGCATAAATTTATTTGCAAACACTTGAAAAGGTAAGATTAACGTCTGCAATGTGGAGATAGTCCATTTATACAGTTATTTTATTGCAGGTACCTACTTGTTGAACAGTTTTATCTTAAGATATTTCCACGATATTGTCAACAGATAATGTACTATTAACATAAATGTGTTTGTTCAATGCCGTTAATAATGCTATAAATTATTTAAAGGCTGTGATTAAATCGATATCACAATCGATAGCCTTAATTTTATTTATTAAGCTACTCCCTCGACCAACACATCGTTACGATTCCTTTCCAATTCCAATTAGCCAAATTAAAATTCTTACTACATATTGCAAAGGGTCAAAAATTTCCTTCTTATTTGGCCCAATATTCATGGTGAAGGAAATAGTGGCATTAATAAAATTGTTGTGGCAAATTTTCTCTTCGAATGCTCCGAATGCCGACGCATACCTTTAACTGCGTCAGAGCCCAGGCAGTAGGCCAGACCTAGCGAGAGACAGAGACTGGATCGATTCTTCGAACAAGGGTTGGGGATGAAGGATAAAGGGTATTTGGGACACTAAGGGGAGCGAAAAGTAAGAGGAAGACGCCTCTGGGCACAATCCATTCATACTAGCAGATAACCCGAGCCGAGAAAGAAGTTCAAGTTGGAGACGAGCACGTTCCGTCATTTATGGAATTAAAAACAGCCCTTTCCGACATTTTTTAAATTTCAAATTGACAAATACACCCAACTTTTGTTGAAGTTCAATTATATTTTGAAATCTTCCATACTCGGCCGAACTGTGATTATTAATTGTAAGAATCCACGCTGATTTTTAACGGTACTATGTAACAATTGACTTTGGTTTTTCTCTGAAATACGCTTTGCATGCAAAACATTCAATACTACTATGTAGCTTTTATGCTACTACAAATCTACGTTTTAATAACAAAGAACCCATCAACCTTCGTTAACGGACGTGAACAGACACGGCCAACCGCAAGAGCAACAAAACAAAGAAAAAAACCACAATCATAATATTCAACGGGCAGCTGAGCCAGTGCACTAAGTTGACCTTGCGTCCTCCTATGGTGCAGCTACCAGTGGTTCTCTTCCACATTGCAATAATTATTTCTAGCATGACGAAACGCAGTCTGCTATGCATGTGTTAACATCCTGTATTTGTTCTTGTCCAACATCGTGCAATCCAACGAGAAGAGATGAGAGAACATCTACACCTGAGATAATCTCCTATATTAACTTCGTAGCAACTTGTTCTTGAATGGATTATGAACACTAGTCTAAAGCGACGACTTCAACGCTTTTCACAAACGTCGCAATTTTATTAAATAGCACCAAATTTAAAAAATACAACCCAGTCGCCCCCGTATTATGTACGGAAACTTCAAAATACTGGAGGTGATATCACACCTCGGGGAATTTGTTTCAGCCCAATCAATAAAATATAGGACACTTCTACACCGACTGCTTTACTTGCCATGTTAAAAAGTAAAAAAATCGAATTTTTCACCAAACCGAAATACAGACACATAATATAGAGAAAATTTAGGGAACACATGGGAAGCATTAATAAAGCTTATGATACCATTAAATTGAAACTAATGTTTCGCATTAAAAGATTATGAATGTAAGAAAATAAAAGTAGATAACGTGTAGGAATGATTGCGAAAATGAGTAAAACGGAAATGGAAATATTTAATATAAATACGGGAAAAAAATTTGTGCAGATCGAAATTCGAAACCATTTGAACATTATTTGAAACTACGATTGGAAATGGGATAAAGCCTAAAAATTTACAACGATAATATTTCTCAGGGCTAATGTAATAAAATAACAAAAATTGTTGTACAAGCTATTCCAAATAGAGAGCTTTCCACATAAAATAAATTTTTGGGACGAAGTTCTCCAATTTCTTCTTGGGGCGACGCCCAACTCCAAACACTTTTTTTAGCCACAAGGCAGAAATTCCAATTGTTTCTCCCACGAATTGGAATATACTATGAGAACTATGTATGTATAGCTTAATATGGGTTCTGAACCGTAACACCGTAAATTCAACGAAGGATCAAACCCGGGAAATTGGCTTCATAACTGAGCTCATTGTCCATCACACCAGAGTGCATTTTTGATTTACTGCATTATAAATTATGCATATTTCACTGATGATTTACAATGGAATAAATTATAATAATTAAAAATGTATTTTTCCGTAAATATAAAGAACAACAATACTAATAATAATAATTAATAGCTTCGTTCCGTTTGTTACTTTACCCGGATAAAAAAAAACCATTTAAGTCAAAATTAGACGAAGTTCTGTAATCTACATTTACATTTAAAAAAATGTAATTAAAAATTAACCAAGATGTAGAGTTTGTTATTTATATCTGAAGAATTTGTTTGTGTAAATAAATAAATATGCATTTTAATTTTAATTAAATCATGTTGAATGTTTTTACAAGTTCAACTTCATGAGCCTCTTCGGTGAACTGTATTCATTTTTTTACATTTGTATTCGATAATAAAAAAGAGTTCAATAAATAAAAAAACAAAGAAAATATGAAAAAACACCACCACAACAACAAAAATAATAAATTGATTATTCGTAAAATATCAAATCTTTTCGAAAGCAGGGAAAAACAAATTAAAATGACAAACCCACCAGTAAGGTTTAATTTTCAAAAGAAAATCTAATTTTCCAGTCGTTTGCTTAACCATTTTTGAAACACGAGTAGCTATTGATATATCATCGATCAATTCTTCTATTTAGAAATTAACCTTGTAGTTGTTTGAAGTTGGACTTCCCCTTTTAGAACTGCTTTTGCCATCTTCCGCATTCAATTCAAGAAGCGGTTCTATTCTCGTCAACTTACTCTGATCCATACACTATATTATAAATAGATAATCCATTTTTTATTTTGTTAAATTCTGTAGAAATAATCTAAAACTCCAATTTATTGTATGGTAATTTCAAAAATGAACAAGAACTCAAATCTTGGTTTGCATGTTTTCAAATGCATTCTCAATCCTGGAATCAATCCTCTCTTTTCTTTTGCATGATAATTGTAATTATACATAAAATTTGAGAAATGCTGTCGGACATGGCAGTTTGAACACTATTAAATCTCTCGCTTGAAGTGTTTTGTTATAAAACTTAAGGTAAAAAGTAAAATTTATTATTTTAATAAATCAATAATACCCCCCCCCCAAACCGAAGAGTATTAGCATCTACTTTGTTATTCAGAAAATCAACGCTTACGCATTCGACTATGAAGTGTGCAATGCAAGGCCAGCAGCCACTTTTCCTTAATTTTGGCATTTGAAAAAATAATTTAAAGGTGCACGGAAGGTAATTAACATTTTAAAGTAATTTATTTAATATATGTAACATGTATCCAACGGGGAATTTCCTTCCTTGGGTGAAAGCTTGTATTTATACAACATGCGATCCTTTCGGCATTTTGTAAAAGGAAAAATAATGGTAAATGCTGAATTAAATAGAAAATACTTAATAAAACAAATACCGCTGATGTTAACCCATTAAAGAAAAAGATAGCCAACTTTCGGTTCAGTAGTTTAATATAATTTTACCTCTTGGGCGGTAGGAACCTTTGCAATTTTTATCTGCCCTTGTTGAATAGTTTAGTCAATATGTATTTTAAAATGTGTCTGCTCATAACTCCTCGATTAATTTTCTCACCTAGCCAGATCGTGCGGCCTGACAGCCGCACTGAAAAATCATAACCAACTTAATTTTTTAGAACTAAAATGAAAAAATAATACTCCTAACAGGTTTTAAGCCCAGGGCAACCATTTGTTACAAATTGAAATTTGAAAAAAGATAGTTCTATAAAAACGAACATTTTTGATATTTAATATTTATTGCAATATAGGAAATGTATAGGGGCATTACCGAATTAAAAAATCCTAGCACCAAACTGTTCCTGAAAAAAATCTTTTAGATACTCTGGTTTTCTGCGAGTAACACATCAGATGTCTGTAATCCTACAACTTCTATCTGTCATTTCCTCTTGTCAATTAGTTAATCCAGTAAACAGTGAAAAATTTCATGACATGGATTACTTTATTTTCAATTTTTCTTGGAGATGGTATTTTTAGTAGATTCCTGATCGAGTGGAGCATGACCAAGAATTTGTTTTCGCGATGCTGCTAATCAATTATAAAAGTTGCTTAGTTTTTATTCACAAATTACGTTCTTTATCTTGTTAGTATTGGCTAATTGCTAATTAAGTAACGACCGACCTTCAAACTGCAGTTTAAACTGCGACTACAAATGTGGTTTTATGTGCAAGGCTAAAATTATGCGATCGTGTTGAACAATAAATTATATCAAGAACACGAAAATAATTATTAAACATAATTATCTGCGAAAAAAACCGTAAAATATGGTTTTGATTATTTAACATCAAATTTATTTGGAAAAGATAAATTTTGGACACAAACATGACCAAGCTGAAAAAATTTTCGTTCAACAAATAAATTATATGAGATAAAAAACTTGCGTCATCTCAATTTAGGCTTTTATGAGAACCGTAAACTTGGAAGAAGCACAATAATTTTCTATTAGAATTAGTCAAGTGTCGCAACTTTGCAGCTCTTTACCCGACACGCTTTATAAACCAACAAGCAAGACAGTTTATGGCAACATAAAAATTTTATAATGTTAAAATGGCCGACTTTAATTGCAACAACACTAAAATGCTACATTGGGACAACTTCAGAAAAGACACACTAAACTAAAACTACATCGTAAATTGCAATACAATGTAATTTTGATAGTTGTGGAAATACTTCATCATCACGATACACTAAAGTAACGATCCGACGCGACGTCCCCTTTTAGATACCTCCAGATATAATAACAATTTTGAAGGCTTCCAACACCGGCGGAATAATCGTGAATAAAAGCACGACAACCCACCATATTATGCAGATATCCTACCTAGAATTAAAATTATCTGATTGTAGCCCAATTATTGAGCTTTCTCGTTTTCCGAAGAGAAATTTGTTTTTCCAACCCAAAGATGAGAAACGATACAAAAATATGCGTCCCCTCCTGTTCTGTCGATCCCTTTTATATCCATTCTATGGCTTCCGCTAGCGACTTTCTTAGCTCCTCCATTTGTGCTCGAAGTTACATCACATCCGAAACCTGGTGCTAATAATATTTAAAAGTTGCTCCTTATGGAATTTTTGGGACCCCGAGGTCGAGATTCCTCATTTGTTTATTCGGAAGTCATAGTAATCTGCATTTTCCACGTTACGATTTAATCAAAAAGTAAATCTTTTTCGATAAGCCGAGGTCAAACAACTCGAAATTATGCAAACCTTACTTGTGAATGTGACAAGTAGGATATCAATATTGTAAATGCGATAAAAATGTTACGGATCACAACTCCAGTTCAAACATGAAAATAGCATCCGCAAAATTTTGATAAGAAATTAATTGTGAATTTCATACACCAAATCTTTTGGAAGACTAAACACACTTATGCTGGTGGGAGGTGTAAGGTATAGCTTGACCAACAATAAATTTCCGTTTTTTTCAAGTTTAGCCGTAGGAAACTCGAAAACGAAATACAAAAATGTTCTTTGTTTAAATTATAAACTTTATGGTGTGAAATGGATCGGTATTTGCACAGATGTTAAACTACGTAAGGGACCAAACAAAGACCTTATATTCAATTCAATAATGAACTCGAATTGAAGCCCTTTTATAAATCCACACATCCCCAGTCTTGAAAAGGTTAAACGTTTTTATCTTGCGAAATATTTCAGCTAGGAAGAACCCTTTGAAAATTTTCGAGTAACATCACATTCAAACAATTTCCAGTTCAAAATTCGTTATAGTGCATTCAATTATTTTGTTAGTTGTGGTTATAAAATAATTTCTGAAATATGACCAATAATTAATCTTCCGTTTTTATTACGTACTTACTATGCAAACGTGGCTCGATTTGTCAACATCAAATGGAGTCAAAAAATTAGTTACGGCTATTAAGTTCACCCTATGGGCTTTAAATTTCTTCCCCGAACATTAATTTTGCTAATAACAACCGGATTTGTGTCATTTGTGTGACGGGTTTGTCAAGGGGTTTTAGAATTGCCGATGACACCTTGAATTTGTATAAAAGATACAAAGAAGCAGCTTCGTGCAAAATTCTTGCCCTTTCCTCATAAACAATTTAATGTGGAAAATTGAAGCATTGTAGGTAGCATCAAAGCTAGAAAAGATTAATGATGCGTTTTCGTGGCGGCATTTTTCACCCGAGATATGCAGGTTTAGCTGATTACCAAGTTTTTTGAGTTTTTCAAGAGAACAAGTTGGAAATTTAAAACTTTACAAGAATGTTTGCCGTAAACTTCGGCAAAGCTTTCAAGTAACCATGTGGGCAAAGCACAAAAGAAATCCGACATATAGAACAAGAAGAAATATATTTTTAAAAGAAAGAATTGAATCCTGATTCTTTAGAAGCAATAGGACAAATGTTTGAGATGAATGACGCATAAAAAAAATAGAAGAGATCTGATCGCTTTAAAAAGAAGTAGAACAAAAGGACAATTTCAAAGGTATGTGGTTTTCTTATATTATGTAAATGCATATAAAGTACTTTTTTATGTACCAGATTTTTTGATTACGTAACCCAACAAAACCATGAGATAAATCGTATGATAAACGAAAAAAACAATACGAAGTTCAAGATTTATTGATTCCACAAAAAACTAGCGTGCATTCTACATATATGCCGTATAATCGAGCAAAAAATTCCAATACATTCCGAATCAAAATGTCGAATTAACATCGCCACGTTGCATAATAAATTATTTATTTATCTTTCTTTTCTGCATAATTCAAATCATTATCATCTCTTGCACCCGCTCTTCCACTCCATTTGCTCATAACCAAACGATACGTACAGTTTCCATTCGGAAACCCAAATTATCGAATGCATGCAATTCAAATTCGTGTACGTAACATTGAACAAATGGAATTTTTAAAAATACGTCCTATCATAAAACCTCATTTCACACTTCCATTTTTACCCATACGTGTTTTCAAGTTTCTCAAATTTTTCTACCCTTTTTAAAAAAATTGATTTATGAACAAGTGTCTGTCAAGTTACGAATGCTCGAAATAATACGAATTGCACGAGTCGATATTTCATTTCGAAAAATCAAGTTTCGTGCGTTGTAATCTAATTTATATAGGACCGACCGGAAGACTCGATGTTAATCAATGAAAGCATTTTGTAGTATATTATAAAGTATTAAAAGAACTGATTTCCACTTATCTCTTCTAATAATGCGTGCACAGCATTTCCATCTTTGCCCACTTATCTGATCAAAACCGCAAACCTACAATTTATGGTATCCTTATCAAAAATACCCACGATACACAAACCTATGTAAGATTTTTGGTGTGAAAAATTTATTATTATTTACTAAATGACGCATCGTTCAGGACATTGACCACTTCAAAATTAGTTTTAAATTATTCCGAGTGAAGCTTTTTCAAAAATTGAGATTGGAAGTTAGGCCCAGTTTTCAATCTTCATTCTAAGCTTTATTTGAATAACCATTACAAAAATGGGTTTTTTCGGTCCCAAGTTCGATCGTCGTGAGAGGTTTAAAAAACAATGTGTTTTCTCTATTTTTTAAAATTCTAAGCCGGTTACTTTTTAAATCAAAATTTTACAATCCAAAATTCCGATAATAGAATATAACCCTGCATTAGCAAATGTTCCTACAAAAAAAGGTCCGTTTAGAAGTGATCGACATTCGAAGTTGAAGAAGTCGAGAGAATTCATTCTCTACAAAATGGTGTATTTTTTAACAATATAATATTGCCGTATTAATTACCATTTCGCAACATTTCCATTATAAAGCTCAGATGATGGATCTGTGAACTTATCAAGCTCACAGATGTTCATGCCATGTATGGCATGCCTCTCAGGTATCAAAGTCCCATGTCAAACTTGATCATTTGTGGATAGCTTCAAGTCGTGTTGTGTTCGTTTCTTAAATGCAGATTAAAATTAATGAAAAACTTTCACCTCCAAAAATTGAAAAAGCGAAGCAAGGAGTAAATCGCCTTCACAATGCACTTCTATTCAAGTTAACTTGCAAGTTTTTGAACTTCTCATTCGAGGTAGATCTTTTGCCTCCTAAATATCCTTCAAGTGACCTATCACGAAGAGGTTAACCCAACCTGTGAGCAAGATCACCGATTGCTGATAGCCTCGCATTATTTTTCCGAATTTTTGCATAAATTTGTTATAATAAGCAATTGTCTTTAAGCTGTTAAAAGAATGCAAGATTGCTAATCTCTGTTTAGATGAAAGTTTTTCGGGAATCAATCACCCGCTCAACAGAAGTTTGTTGGGGACGATACTACACGCATATTTATTTATTTACTTGTTATATACCGAATAATCATCAACTCGTTGATCGTTCATTTGGTTCACTGCAGTGGCAGGTCGAGTAGCGTGTGGAGTGTTCGACACGCATTTGCAGCCATCAACGATTTTCACCATTAAGACACTAAATTAAGCGATATCCACTTTTCTCTAAACTGTTTCTGCAGACGAGTGATAAATCTCGGTCACTTTTACTTCATTAATCAAAAATTTAATAACCGCACTGTAAGAGAAAATATATCCTGGCAATTAACATTTAATTTTTAAATTATAGAAAAATATTTGGTAGGTTGACACTATTGACTCTGCTTGTTGCTGGAGTCAAGTCACCGAGTTGTCAATGTCACCCCAATCAACAAGTTAAAAAGTTTGCGTTATACCATTTTTTTATTAAGAAAGAAGTGTGGATTTTAGGGGTAAATTTTTGGACTGGATTCATCTTGGTTGATGAATCTCAATCGCTGGCTTGCACGAATTGTCCCGCCACTGATTATCCTTTATGTTAATTCTTTAACCTTCACGCTTTGTCTAGCAGTGCATTAGGATACCATTATAAATGCAAATAATGACTAAAACATCGACACAATACCGCCTCTTGTTAACAGCTATAAAAAAGTAACATACACGCACACTACAGGAAATTCGTTTCCTACATCAACTGCTTTGGGTTCATTATGCAAAAGTACAAAATAAATTCTGATTTGAATATCAAACGAGTAAATAGTCGGACGTTTGGTAAAAATATAAAACTGCACTTGGTTTAGGTGAAAAATTACAAAACAATTAAATTAAAAATCAATCTGCAGGCGGCAACCGCAAGTCCACGAGGAGCTGACGAAATCAAATTCCAGTCCTTTTCACAATTCAAAATGGTAACTGCTAATTGATTGAATTTTTAAATGAGATTTTAAAACGCGACTGTATAATAAATTGAATTCAAATTTCATTTAGTATAATCCAAGCGTCGAGATTAAATAAATTATTTAAAAAAAAATTGAGTTTATTTTATTGCTTCTACTAATTTTTTTATGGTTCAACGATTGCGCATATTTTGTATCCCACAAACCTACCCACAACCCACTTGTGACCTCTTTTAAAGAATGTTGTCGTACACATACATTTCCACGAATTGCGTACAACATCATCGTATTTTGGGAATTCGCTTCCTCGAGATGAAAAAATTAAACGAAATTCAATTATGCTAACGAAAACGTTCCAAGTGTCGCAAGTGAATAATAGAAAAGTGGTAATTCGATTAAAATGCAAGTGCATCGACGACGACTATCACGACTGCGAAGTGGTTAAAATTCGGTGAGATAAAAGAAAATATCTCACATTTACATTATCATTGCTATTCTTGACGGTCGCTTCGAAATACCAATCTATTAAATAATCAAAAATTTAACTCATCGTAAGTCAATATTTTTTTCTACTTTGCATAAACTTTCATAGCCGACTCGCTCACCTGAATTTTGATACGTGTTTGAATGAAAGCTACAACGCTTAGAAGAAGTCTCACCTGCAACAAAAAAATTAAATTAGTCTCGAGAAAAACTGTATTTAATGTCGAGTATTTACAACAAAACTGACAAAACAATACAAAAATGTTTCCTGTTAAAGCCTGTTATTAAGGTGTTTAATTTATCTGAAAAACTCCAAAGCACAACTAATTCGTGACTTGGGACGATACTTAATTTAAGTTAAAGCAGTTTTTGGTGGTTTCGAGAAACCCCAAGTTATCACGGTAGTCGTAAGTATCAGAAATCAATATCCATGTCGAGCTGTACAGTGGCTCCAACAATTATTAATACACCCCTATGTTAACCATGTAAATTGCACATTTTGAAACCGTTTTTTGACATATAAAACTCGCTTTTACAGCAAAACTTTTCAGATATTTTTTATTGCAAATTTTAATCTCTTCAGTTTTGTTTCTATACATTTTTTTATTTTCTTTCGCCGTTTACGAGTTACAGCGACTTAAAGAAAACTAAGTAAAAAAGTTAATAAAATTAACATTGCTCTTATGGGAGCTTTTTACAGAGTTTTCTTCAAGTCGCTGTAACTCATAAACGGCGAAAGAAAATAAAAAGATGTATAGAAACAAAACTGAAGAGAATAAAATTTTCAATAAAAAATATCTGAAAAGTTTTGCTGTAAAAGCGAGTTTCATATGTCAAAAAACGGTTTAAAAATGTGCAATTTACATGGTTAACATAGGGGTGTATTAATAATTGTTGGAGCCACTGTATAAAAGACGCGTACCCTTTCGTATAATGCCGAGTTTGCTGATTTCCGATTCCACTGAAAGCGAAAGTTGCTTTTCTAAATATAGAAACCAAAAATATATACTCCAATTTGGAACGAATTTATCAAACATAATGAAAATTCAATTAAACTTGAACCAACAACTAAATCAAAACTAACCAACTTAAACAAAAATTGTAAACCAAATTTTTTTACTAAATTAACCCCTCATTCTTTAATTCAATATTTACATTTACACTGCAGCATTACGACATAACTCAGAAGTAAAGAAAATTAATGATTTTTCTTGATTTTGTTCATAATGGATTTTAGAATACAGGATACTATAAAATTTATAATAAGAGCTCTCTTTGATTAATACTACATAATATTAGAAAACAAGGGTGCAAAGTAGGAAATATGGATAGTAACTTGTCTAAACGTCTGGTATCATTTACCTTGTGACTTGATTCCCTAGTAATATAGGTATCCTATTTAATACGCTCTCGAAAAATCAATTAAGTTATATTACTAACTTGAAAATTAGAAGATTGCAAAAAACTATTCTTCTGAACACAACTACACTTTCATCCTGGGGAGTATTCCAAACCCATACTGGGGGGTATCCCAAACCGTATATGTCGCGGCAGCACATACATACCGGAAAGTCTGTCGAGTTTCAATTAATAAAATCGAAAAAAATTGGATGTGGCCAAGCCCATAACTTTATCATACTTTTAAATAACAATAAATTTAAAAAAAGGCTTTTTGTAAAAACAATAATAGAAAGAAAATAAGAAAAAAAAATGTAAAAAAACTGTGTAAAAACTATATAAACAAAAATAGAATATTTACAAGATTATTGATTAATACTTTTTTATTATTATTTTGGAGAATATAATAAATTTAAAAAATTAGAAAAATATTACTTTTTTAATTTACAAAATATATTACTTTTTTGCGTTTCCGTGTACCGATTTTAACTTAAATCTAATCAGCTCTAAACCTCAATATTTATGTACTAAATAAGAAATTTTGTTAAAAAAGTTCTATTACTTTTTGAGGTAGAGGCACACAAAATTTGACCTCATGCATACATACATCCATACATACACATTTTTTTGAAATGATGATTTTCCACTTCTGGGACCCCAATGTCTAAATTCATCAAAATCTCAACTTTTTTTTCTGCACGATTACAATATAAAGAAAAAAAAAGTTAAATATGGGCATTTTCCCGATCTCAAACCTACTCAGAACAGAATTTTGTTACCAAGAAATATTAAGAATTGTTCGTTAGCAATTGGTTGACTAGCAATACACTTACTAAATTGACAGAAAGATTAATTACTTACTAGGGACATTTTTACAATGCTCATTAGTTAAGCTCCAGTTAACTGATGATGGTTAACTAACCAATAATCTAACCAATTACTCGTAAATCTGTCGATTTATATCTTAATATAATATAAAATATCCTACCACGCCACTATATCTTTTATCTAGCTATATTAAACCGGCTTAGCGATCCGCATGACCTCTGCGACGACAGCGGACATTTTTTTAAATGGTCTCTACTCTCTAGTGACCGCCATAGCGCTTAACGTGTTAATCTTTGGTTAGCCTTAACCAGGCTTACCTTAATAATAAGTTTATTATTATTTAATACTAAGAGAGTTGAGGATGTATCCTATGAACTCTCTGAATAGCAAAAATTATATTTCTGGTATTCGGCGCGACCAGGAATAGAATCGCACTTTGTCGCTCACTCACGCAATCAAGATTTTTTAATTATTAAAAACTAAAATTACATACAAAACTTGGTCCGACTCTGTCTCTCTTTCTGTAACGACGCTCATAAATTCAGGTATATAAAATAGTGTAAATAAGTGAACCGATGAGATCTCTGGTGGCAGGCGGTAATTACCCCCACTCCCAGAATATTATTTTGGATATATTCAAGATAGATACTTCTTTCGTAAAACATATCCAAAGTTTAACACAAAGCTATTTTCAAAGACATGTTTCGGCGTTATCCTAGGATTCCCATGCTCAGATGATACTCGCTGGCAGTAACTATAATCAGATCACCGCCAAATTCTTCCACGTTTATACGTGATGGAAGGCGAATAGTACAAATCTAATCTAATCGTGCAGCTCTACAATCCTGGGTGGGTCTTGGCTGACAATCCATTTCTAAACATTTAATCATCCACATAATCAAGTCTACTAAAAAGGCATATAGGGTTCCGATATAGGTTCCGAGATAGGTACCTTTCTAAAAAGTTTTAGGTTGGTAATACAACAATTTATATTTTTATTTTTACTCACCAAAATAAATGTATTATATTATTGTATACTACTAATTATTTATATAAATACAAACAAATATGAAATATTATTGATCAGATGACCCACTCAAACTATCTAATTGTGTGCAACTTGAAAGGCACCTTCGCTACGCCACGGTTTAATAAACTAAAATTAAATACTCATGAAAGATTTCCTCGTGACGTGGCATAAGCAGTGGATTTAAAATGTTTTCTAAGGTTTACTGGTTCATAACGACGATTGAATAGACATCTCGCCAATCTCGATCGTTAGTTCTTTTTACACCTGCTGCACCAGGATCATGAAAAGGTATATGAAAATCATGCCACCACGTGATATTTGAAGAGGCGGCGAGGCGGTAGTTCTGTTTATTGGCAAAGAGCTGAAATGATGGAAAAGTACACAAAGAAATGAAGAGCAATATCGTTCTTTCATAAAATCCTTGAAGTGATCGAGAAAAAAATACTAAAATAATAAAGATCAGGTTATTTACTGTAAGGGTGCACTATTAAGTTGTAAATATCCTGTCGAGTTCTGTAATTGTCCCTTCGTTATCAAACTATGCAAAGTTGATTTTGCTAATCTTGTGAATTGACATAATTAGCGGCATATGTTCATAAAGTTCTCAAGGGTGAACGGGGTTGAAGGTTGCCACAGCGCCTGGCGCACCAGGGGATGGCCCGGTTTTGATGAGACGGGGCAAGACGCGTCGTACAGCGTCTGTACAGCAGTTCTCAACATTCCGAGCAGTGCGTAAATTGTTTTTAAAATATACTTAATCTTTTCTGTTGACAAACAATTCGCAAAAAAGTTGTTGTGCGATATAATGAGGTTACCTCCAAAAAAATTCGCATCCCCAATATCCTAACGAGCACGATTGTCGCAGGTGCGTTGACAACGTGAAGCGTAGTTTAGTTGAAACTTGTTTGACAATTTGACTTAATTTAAAGACAAGTTTGCCAATAATTTGGGAAGGAATGAGCGTCTTTGTCAAATTAATGTAGAATATGTCGAAAATTCGAAATTTTATTTTCGATAAACAAAGCGGATAAAATAGAAAATGAAAGTTATTAAAAGTGAAATTGAGAAAAATTGTCAAGTACTGCTGGACGGCGCGACCACGACTATTGATTTGACGCAGACGACGCCGTACACCGTCGGCCGACGCGTAGCAGCCGCGCCACCCCCTCATGGCACACCACGATGTCCTACCACTTCACACTTCACTTGTTATGCAGCCCAGTTTGTTCCCAATTTGGTAAGAGCAAGTTTTCCAAAACACGGGGTCATTATGTCCACACAAGTGTAACTTTGCGTAAACAAAAAATTACCAAGGGATAAATTGGATATCGCGTTTACTTGGGCGTAAACTTGACCTTTCCGTTATAATTTTATTTAACGTCAGCTTATTTAGGTATTAAATATAAGAAACACCATAATATAACGTAAGAGAGATGGGATCAAATTAAAAACGGCTCGTCGATACTTTTCCTCTTCGAAATGAGTGTAAATTCCGTAACCAATTAAATCTTGGCTATTTAATTACAGGAGTAATATTTTATTACGCAAACTGAAACTCGAAATTGGTAATAATTAATTCTTCTGTTCTCGTTAGATCGTTATTAAAATAAAGGTGCATCTACCTTCTACACCTAGCCCATGTAGGTCCCCCTAAAACAATGTATTTTTTTAAGCGAACAAGTATTTCCAGTTCTAAACGATATCTCAACAAGAACAAATTGCATATCGATTTCTAATAAATTGTCTTTTGAATGACAGAAGAATGGCAAACGTTACTGGAACAAATCCCTAATACAAAGTTACCGAGTAACCAATCTGATATGAAAGCTTGAAATAGTCCGAAATTTTCTTCTCAAAAATTGCCCGATCGCTTTTATGCTGATAAGCGATTTTATACTGTCGATGTTGTTATTTGGATAAAATCTATTTTTAGAAAGAAAATTTGTTACATAATTTGATGGCATAATAAATACATATGAGAAAAATGGATAAGGTGGATATATATTTACATTGTAACGACTACCGAAACCAACGGCGCATCTCGTTAATGCTGCCGGCACGAGGAGAATTAAAATGCAAAAATGAAAATAGCAAAAACTGTAAAACGTACAAGGAGTTATAATGGTATAAATCTGCGGCACAAGCAAAACACATTTGTCATACAGGTACGAGTACCTGTGTATATAATAACCTGGTTCAACGACCTGTTAAGACCGCGAATAACACAAGTTGAACCGTCTACAAGAAGTCTACTTGAGAATCTACCTGTTCCGTGTAGGAGGCGTACGGACATGAAGATGAAGTATATCAACCCAAAACATTACCTTATTCGCTTCCTCGTTGGAAGTTGGTTGGGAGAAAAATATACTTATTATATTATCGGGCTTTTTATTGCCACCAAATCAAAACATTTTTTATTGTTTTATTTTGGTCGCGGATAAAAAATGGAATCACGATTTGAACAAAATTCCCAATATTTTGAACGTTGCGAATGGCGTATTAAAAAAAGTTAAAATGGATGTAGTAATGAAAAATTTACCATAAAAAATATGAAAGTTTTCCAATTTGGCTGTCTAGCAGTGCGTAATTTAGCTTAGTTCATTTTGTTTACGACTCTTTAGACGCTTTCTTTTAAAACGTACCTACATAAAAGCATCAGTATCTTTTCATTCATTTTGGGCCATTGCCGGAGCAATTCGCTGAATAGGTAAGGGTAAATGAAGTAGATATAACAAAGACGGGAACTTTTTGCGAACGTCTTAATATTGGGGTGTGTGCTAAATTGAAATCGCTACAAGTGAAGAATGAATCGAGTTGTCGTCTGCTTAAATTGTCGCCGAAAGGAATTGAGATGAATGACTAAGTCGTCTAAATGTAAAGAAATCTCATCGATAGATTGTGGAAGAAAAATTTACCAAATTACCATTTCAAACAAATTTTTTAAGCAGATCCATTATTAAGTTTCCTCAAAAGAAAGATTAATCAAAAGTAAATTGAAAACTTGTTAATTGCAAAATGACAGAAGCTTGATGAAAGCAGGAAACTGATAATTTTTCATTTATGCAAAATATGTTTTCTAAATAAATTCAGTTATATTTGATTGGGTTAAGTACGTGAATGTATTCAAAAGCAATTAAATTTCAATGAATCGAAACTGTATGTGTGTACCCGTTTTATGTACTGGATAATATAAACCATGCAGTGAATACGGCCGGTAATAAAAGCTCAAACCTGTATTATTTTTACGTAACATTACGACCAATTAAAAATCTATGTAAATTCAATAAAATCGTGTTATACTTTGCGTTTATGCAATAGGACATAAAATATTTTATACAGCAGGAGTGGATTCAGGCATCAAGAGAAAGCTCAATAAATAATCAAGAATCCAAAAAAATATCAAAAAATTCACAAAAGCTTTTTTCTGTCTCTCCCTTTTTCAGTTAATACAAAATGATTATTTTGATGCCTATGAACAAATTCATAAATCCAATAACATTTTCATTCGTATAAAATTTTTCATCAAACAATGAAATAATATGTTCCTTAGCACAAATATCCTGATATGATGTTCATCAGTAAGTATTATGATGAACCTGTTTTTCAGAATATGTTTTTCAATACATTTACGTATTTACGTAAAAATTGAAAAATAAAGTAAAAAAAATTCTACGCCGGAGACTCGAACCAGAACCGCTGTGCCAACTAGATCTTGATATTTAAGTTAACATAAACAACTTAGGTAGTGTGTTTACCGAAAACATATTTCATTCTTTCAAATACATCGGTTTTTTACCGGACTATTTCTGTTATAAGTTCAATATTGTTACACCATCTACTCAAATTTTTAAATGAAGTGGTTTCAAATACAGTGTTCTTGAATCAATTGAAATTTAGTCGACTCAAGCTCATATTGGCCAAATACGCGGCGCATTTGGGAATAAAACATGATTTTTATCAGTGTACAATTACACAAGTAGCAGATTGCCGAAGTATCAGACCGGTATACTGATGTCCAGCCAGGAGCCGCTCTAGCCTTTCCGCCGCCCCGGACAAAAACAGAAATTTCCGCCCCTTTATGGGGTTAGTGAGCTTTTATTTTTAGCTTTTTTAATCTTTTTGTGGCGTCTCAGGGAATTTCATTAATTTTTCAATTTGTCACGTCAACAGCCAAAATGCCGCCCTTTAGATTTGCAGCTCCGAACAGATGTCCGGGTTGTCCGCCCCCTACATCGGCCCTGTGTCCAGGACGAAAATATGAATTTATTTCTATATTTCTAGTACGAAAAGTGATCTGTTTTTATTATGTATGTAGATACGTATAATATATAAGTCCGAATTACTCATATTTTTTAACTATATTATTTTCGAAAATTATAATTAAATTCAATACATAGTACAGTGGCTCAGAAAAATAAGCGTGTAGTCCTATGTTAGCAACATAAATTGTACCTTTTGAAGACGTGTTATCTCATATAAAAATCGCATTTACAAAAAGATTTTAGTTTTGTTTATATACATTTTTCATTTCGTCGCATCGTTTTCGAGAAGCAGTGACTTAAAAATCTCTAAAAGATTAACATTACTCATGAGAATTTCAATAAAGTTTTTACCGAGATTTTGTAAGTCACTGTATCTCGAAAACGATGCGACAAAATAGAAAAATGTATAAAAACAAAAATGAAGAGAATAAAATTTTCAACAAAAAATGTTCAATAAATTTTGTTGTAAAAGCAATTTTTAGTTAAGAAAAAATGTCTTCAAAAGGTACAACAATACATTGCCAATATAGGACTCGCATTTCCTTTTGGTAATGATTTTTCTTTTTGTTTCAATTTAAGGTAAAACTTGGATCGCATTTTTTTAATTATTCCTAAATACCTATGTTATCTCTATCTGTAGCTAGAAATTAAAAATAAATTGGCCTTCTAATATTTTGCTATCTACGATAAGAACATTATAAAGCTATTCTTCTTTATCACAACCACATTAATGTGATATCACTTATCAGTTATATTAACATCAGAAACGTTTGCATATGAACAATTCTGATGCCAATTTATTTTTAGAAAAAATTAATAATTTTATAAAAACAAATAACCAAAACCAGCTGGTTTATTCTAATTAAATTTTCTAAACCGAAGGGTAAAATAGCAATAGCAGCAAATACCATAATACATATAATGATAGCAATATTTCCTGCATAAACTTCGATATTTACATATAAATAAAGGTATACTGACAATTATTAGTGTTTTTGTAGAACATTTTGGGTTTAGTCGAAGGGTGAAAATGATTGCAATTATGGTTCAGAATAAACGCTTGTGGGCTTTGGGAATTTTGATTTTATTAACGAAGCACCAAATCGAAAACATATGCCTTTTAAAATTAAATTAAAACCGAGAGTAGTAATTTATGTTGATATACGGGAACGCACACGCGTATGAAAATGTGTGTGTAATAATACGTTTCATATAACAATAATACGTAGCTGTATTTCGAATTATGCGTAATCTAAATAATTATAACTAAAATATTGATTATAAGACAAGCCCAGCAGTGCAATGGCGTAGTAACAAAATTCACATTAAAATAATCCACGCACCAGCCTCCTAAAGCCAACACTGCGTTACCTTCAACCAATTTATTTGTGAAGTGTCTAATTAAAACTGCATTCATAAAATTCAAAAAAACAGTTATTTCCAATTTCCTCCTTAAAGCTGTAATTTTACTTTAAAATATTAAATCCATAGAAAGTATGCCACATAAAATGTTAATTTTAAAAAATGAGAAATTAACTTCGAGTCAACGAAATGTGAAAAATAAATGTTAAGGAACTTTTCTTCATAATTCCTGCAAAAATTCACTTAAAAAAACCAAAAATGCTCGCTACATTAACCCACTTTCATTCTGAAAATATTTTAAAATTTTTTCGGCACGAATAATTTTAATTACTTTACAGTTTTCAGTTCTTAAAATATAAAAGCATCCGCGAAAATCTCAATATCTGCACATTTTTATATTCCTGGTTTGGGTAGCTTTTAGTAGCCAGTCGTGCTAACCGCTTGATTAAGCTGTCAACTTCCAGAGCGGTCGACCTAGCTTCGAATCGAATAAGAAATGCGAGCTATATTAATTGCATTAATTGGCGCTGTCGGGTATTCGTAGCAAATTATACGGAGATTACTTCTTGAATTAGCATTCTTTGTTCTTTTTCACCTGAAATGATATTATTATTGTAGATCATCGACCCATTCAGTTTTCGGCAGTCATTTTTGCAAAGCGCATAAATGTAAATTGATTAAAATGATGAAATTAGAATTTTAACGAAACCAATTTCGGCTACCAAATGTAGAGGAAAAGAGGGGAGGGGGTTATATAAACTGAAATTGGCTATATGTTACAAAAGTATATATGTATTTCAAGTTTGCTTTTGAATTCTTAACATCACCATACATACACAATAGTATTTATAGGTGATTAGTCTTAAAATTCATTAGCACATTTATAACAACAATTGACGAGCCAATTTTCAATGTTGGGCACCTTGAAAATTTGAGAAAATTTTTCTATTTCTATGCTACATAATATTTTCATCAACTATCATCTTTTTTAAAGACGTGGAATTACCTAGCATTTATTACCTAAAATCAACGAACTTTGAATTATTTTTGAATTTTGAATAAATTATGGAAAAACTAATGAAGAAATCAGAAATAAATATTTTTTTAAATTTTTCTTTAGAATAAAGTTTATCTTGAGGGAAATCATTAAATCTATTTGAGTCCCGATCAAGCCCAATTATGATTATTACATTAGATTTTAATACCAGATTAAGTTTTTCTTAAGGAAACGACCTTGGTTTTGAAAATTAACTAAAATAATTTTAAAGTAATTGTAAATTTATGGTTTTTTTGTACTGGGTTGTTTATAATAATTTACTGCATATTTACTGGTCATCAATATTTGAATATTTCGTTTTCACAAGAAAAATGACCGCTACAGTTAAAAATATGATCTGAAAAGAATACAAAATTATTTTTAAAATGTATTGTTGGGGAGTAGTGGCAAGTCGTAGTTTCTACAGTAGGGGAAGACTAGTAACTTGTAATCTGAGAAAATTCCGGAAATGTAGAAGAACTTCATTGATATATTTTAGAAGTTGATGAATTTTTATGACCACTATTCCGGGAAATCTGAGAAAATCTGGTCTACAAAAATGTATGCCGGTATTCCTCCCTTTCTATTATTTTGTTATATGATAATTTGAAGCTCAGCATCACTCTGTGGAGCTGGACAGTTGAGGAATAGTATACGTCAATGTTGCCAACTGTGATTATAATAACAATAAAAAACTTTCTGCTCCAATCAGTTAAATTAGTTAGTTTCTGGGTAAAAATTATAAGAAAAATCTCATTCGTGGTGGTTTTAACGTACAATTGCTCAACAAGAACAAATGTACCACAAAATGTTATTCAAAACCGACGTTATTATTAGAATATTTCTACATACAAATTTATGTATTACCTTGACACTTATCCAATAAGAAAAAGCATAATTTTTAACGACCACGTTTGCGGTTATGCTATTTATGACAAGCTTAAAAATCTATTGAATATTTTTTCATTTCGTTGCAATTAACAAACTAAATTAAAAACATATGAGAAACCACCGGTTTTATAGCCTTTTTAGTGTTGTCAATGAGAACGAGAAATAAGCAGAAAATCTATAAAAAATAAATCACCATTTTTGTGGCTTTAGAAGATTAAAAAATTCAGCTAGTTAGTTAACTTTGAAATTTCTGGCATTCAAAAATATTTAATTTATATTTCACATGACACGGAGCTTATAATTAACTCCTAATTTAACATTGCGCCTTCTGTTAAGCGGCGCTAAATAATTCTCTTGATGGTTTGGCACATTAGTGTTGCGTCATAAATGAAAAAAAATTATTTTTAAATTTTTTTTAAAATTCGATACAACCTTTTGTCGGAAAATTGCATGGTTTCCTCGTCCATTTTTACGACAAACTTTTAAAAAATATATAATATAAAACGAGTAATTTGCAGTATTTTATTAAACCTGTTTGGTTTTATGTCGGTAATTCCATAAAGCCCCTAATAATGCAACAATAATTTAGTGATTTAAATTAACTGCAGTATAAAAGCAGTCGTAAATAAAAGTCTTCGCATAATAAAGTTGTACCCACACGTACCAACGGTATTGAAAGAACGACTTTGGTGTGTCGCAAGGTAGAACGTTTTAACCATAATTCCATTCACGAGATAAATTTAAAGAAAAAAGGAGGCAAACCTCGCTTGCAAATCTCGACAAATTAATTCAGTCAGTAAACAGACTAGAAGGTTAGCATTGTGTGCAATCTGCAGGTGCGTATCTCTGTAACGACCTCCACGTTCCATTAAAATAAAGATGGTTGTTAATGAGAACCTAATGCGAAAGATAAAGAAGAACAAGTAACAAATCGTAAGAGAGAAAATAGAATTACCAAGTTGGTATTTTATGGTTATCCAACCACTAGCGACTTCCTGGATCTGATTTGATTTCCATTTTTGAAAGTGTATATGTAGCTTCAGCTCCTGACCGCCATCTCCTACAGACTTGCAACCTACTCATTAACATAAATTAATTTAATTATCAGTTGCACATTTTCTAACCGAACGTGTCGATGGCAAACAAATTAAATTATATGACGCGAGAGAATTGATTTTCAAAGTTTGTTCTTGAAGAAGAATGGAACCTTGAAAACGAAGAATTTTCGTGGGCATACAGTAATTACAATATACGATGACGAAAAAAACTAGTGCCAGTTAGTAATCACAATATAGCCCTCGAATATTTACACAAGTTGAATAATTCGGTAACTACGACAATGCCCTTACTACGTTTGATGAAAAATTAAACCATTGATTTCCACCCCACGCCTGTTGTGTTATTCGTCGACACCCACATCCACGCGACATTTATATCTTTACGGTTACAACGTAACACCGTTAAATTTCCCCCTTCGAATAACCATTTTTAATGCATTTCGAGTTTCCAAGTACACCAACGTCTAAAAACAAAATTTGACAAAACGCGCGATCTAAAAACAACTTTCGCGATCTAAATTCAACTGTTGTGACCAAAATTAATTCACAAATTCTCTTTCACTCCCAGTCCCACATGCATACTTAAATGTTTATCTATTGTATGGGCATTTCTCTGTAAACTCGTATTTGGCTGTCCCGACCGACTCTTTCAATAAGTACTTTAATTATTTACTAATAAATCATTCCTAAAGAAACTCTAATCCCGAAACTTTAAGGGCTGATTGTTTTAAGCACCATAACTATTTTAATTTTTTTTCTACACATGTTAGAAGCTCTAAAAACACAGTCCCCTGGCTGTCCCCACCATTGATTTGTTGACTAGATATGGGATTTACGAGAAAGGTATTATAGCTACATACATTTGTCAGTAATTATCATAAAGCAAACATATTAAAATATATTATTTTCATAAAACTAGATCTCATTACGCATTTTATTATTTAGTAAACACCTGCAAACTTTGTCCCCAAAATTTTTATACAGTCCCCTGCCAAAGATTTAAATCCATAGAAAAAAAAAACTGTAAGATTAAAAAACATTGTTCTAAGTGAAACGAAACGCAATTGATGTGAAGTTAGCTACGATGCCGAAAGCGGTGACGAGACGCCATCTTTCAGAGTGACATTTGTGTGGTGAACACGTGTTTGTTCCGGTACCCCGCACAGTCCTCCGGTAAGTGATAATATCATGTTAATTACTTTAATTATTAAACAGTCCCCTGTCATGGTTTTTTAGAAAATCGCTAATAACTCGAAAAATACGTATAAGTTCAGTGGGCCACCTTATTTTATTAAAACAACAGTTAAGTTTCTTCGAAATAGGAGACTTTTTATTGGCAAATATTTAAAAAAATCGCCAGGACAACATTTATATGGAGCCTGTACGAGCTTACAGAGAAATGCCCGTATTTAGAACGTTAACCCTTTCTAAACCATTCGGACCACTTTATGGCCGAACCCTCAGGTTTTACTATTTATTGCGGTTTTGGCAGCAATTTCGATCAAAAGCTTGCAACGAACAAAGATGTGGGTGGGAAGGAATTCTATCTTGGTCCTCGCAAAGAATTGTCAAAAGTTCGTGACATGCTAGTTATCCGTGGTATGTTATATGCGCATAAAGAACACCTTACCGGGGCGTAATGTAATTTCGTTGTGAAATCCGTTATAGAAGAGCTTCCTACTCACTCGTGGAGCGGTTTTGGATCAAGTCGTCTGAGATGCAAGTCTATGATGTCGTCCAAGAGACTCGTTTGGTAAGGTTCAAGGTCATGGAAGAGGTCCATGGCTTACCATAAGAAACTTCACGCTTAGCAACTGCTTTTTTTACGTTAGCTTCTTCACAAGAGCTTACGATATTAACCACCTGTATTTTTTTATACGAGCAAGTAATGAACTTGAATATAAAAATAACCGAAATCATACAAAACAGAAATAATGTAATAACACTACAATTTTACATCGGATATTATTATACGTTTACCTTGACTATACGTACGATAAAATGCTCCTTGAATGATGGTACATTGAATAGAACACACGTGAAAATAATTAGCAACGCCAAATGAAATTTGAACCAAAATTTGTAAAAACAATAAAAAAAAGTAGGAAATATTATATATTATAATGAATCTCGGCAAAAACGTTGAAAATAAATGTGAAAAATTTAATCTAATGTTCAAAATTTGTAGCCTTTCAATACTTTAATTAATTGAGAATAATGAACAAAGCGCAAATGTTTGTAATTAATTTAATTATAAAAGGTTTTGTCAAGCGCCCAACGAGTAATTTCTAAAAGCTCGATAAGTAAACGTTTATACTGGATTCTAAAAAGTTGAATGTGTATACAACATAAATTAATGGAAATTCAAACCTAATTAAAAACGGAGCTAATGTATTTGTTGTAAATAAACAACGTTGTAACGGATACTTGCGCAGTATTCGTGTATAGAAAAAATTACTGTAATTTAATTCTAATAGAAACAGAAACGATAAATTCTTGAGCTTAAAGTAGCCCATAAGATGCTAGGGTTTGCAAGAATGCGAATGATCTGAAAATGTATCCATTTAACCTTGGCGATTGGGTTTGTATTTTGCCAAGCAAAAATATGGCTTCGCAAACGTGAATAATTTGCCGGTCATCAAAATAAAAACAATCGTAAACACGTGCCGAAATTGTATCCAAGTACAAACATTATCAAATAACTGGAGACGGTGATGTTATTTATCGCTACGGCATAAAACTAAATACAAACAGAACGCGTTTTTTATACATTCCCAATCGTTCTATCAAATGAAAAACAATAATACCCATACATTACCGTCTTCTCGATCAAATAAAACAAAACAACAATTAAATAAAATTACAATGCCCCAGCGCTTTGTCATCGTCACGAGCCGGGAGAACGGAAGAGAGAGTGATTCCGTTCCTTTACTATTTTGTACATTCCTTAAGGTCTAAAGTGCTTTGTTCTCCACGTAAAAAAAAGAAAAGATCACCCAAACAGGGCAAAAAACGTCGTTATATATCTCAACAAGTTTTCCCCATCCTCTTGGATTTCATCGGTATTTTCATACATCAAACCACCCATTTCCAGTTAGCTAGTTGAGGGTAATCCATCAGTTGGGTTCTGTGATCCGTTAAAATATGAACATCTTCCAAAGTATCAATGCAATCCATTGTTAACTACATATGTTTTCCGTGTGGAGCAATAAACAATCGCAAAGTAGACTTTTTCAATTTTATATCTGCAGACTCCCAAAATACGGTTACCAAGTTCCCAAATACTGATGGAATGATAAAAAAATGTATATAAACAAAAATTAAGAGCAACAAAAAATGTCTAATAAGTATTGCTGCAAAAGCGATTTTTAGTTTTGTGGTTTTTTGAATTGCTAACGTAGGGCTCTAGGGCTGTATCTTCATTTTGCGCGATGCTGTATTTCCTTTCTACTTTCGTTGTACGTAGTCTAAATGTTTAGTACCCTCCTAGCAGATTTCTACGAAATTTTTGACCAAGTTTTGAATTTTTTGAATAAAAGAACATTATTTCATTAATTTCTTCAAGTTATTATAAAATTTTATTGCAATATCAAGAATATTGCATTTTATGGATTTTATTTTATTATACGATATATTGTGTGCGCAGTATAATTATTATTATAACAAAATAATTATTTAAAATTTTGGAATTCATATTGTGTACCGGTTTGATCAAAGGATGTACAAAATGTGTGCATTTTTATTTTCCGCGTACTTGGCTCTGTGGTTCTCGAACACCTACAATTAAAATCTCAAATTTTTTTCCTTATTTGCTTAATTGTGTATGAATAATAATTTATAACTTAAATAACCTTAAATTGTGGACGTTTTCAAATTCCACATTCATAATTTTACAAAAAAAAGCAGAAAAATTTAAACTCATTTAAAAACACGAAATTTAAAGAATACTAGAGGTTAAGCCCGTTATTCAAACATTTTCAAATTATAAAATGTTGTATTATTTACTGAGGATCACGTTAATCTATTAAACACTAATCGATATATCGCTAATCCATTTACGATCGGCACCGATAGGTTCCTTCCCATGAGGAAATCAAAATTTTTGGAATAACTACCCGAATCTAGTACGAAATTTTGGCGTTGGTTGTAATCGTCGAGGTCAGCTGCCTCCGAAGACTGTAATACACACAAACAAAATATAGATTTTATATTACAAGATAAAAAATGAAAACAATAAATTTTAACAAAAGCAAATGTCATCGCAGTTAAGGTATAGGCACAGCAGCGGTCATGGAAATTGCATTGGAAATTATTCCCGAATTAAAAAAATAGATTTCTAAAGTATGTTACCCACATTTTTAATAATAAAGAATAGAAATGGACAAAGAGTTAAATTTTTGGTTTGAAATTAATATGCTCAAAAATACATTTTTTTTTTGAACAAAATCACAAAGCTAGGTTTATACAAACCGGATGGTCTGGATTCTGGAATACCCTCCAGCACATTAGTGATTGTGTTCAAAAAAAGAAAATGTGTTATTGAATTTCAAATCAGAAATCTTAGATTTTTAGAAATTAGATTTCCGGTTTGAAACTTATAAGCTCAATAACACTTTATTGCGCATAATCTCTGGTGTACTGGAGGGTATTCCATACCCCCCAGACCCCCCGGTTTGAGAAACCTAGCTTTGTGTGCGTATTGTGTTTATATCGTGTAGGGTTTTATTTAAATTTCATTGGGAATGGTTATTTTAATTCGGAAATATTCAGCATTGCAATTTCCATGACTGCTACTGTATACATTACAGTGGTTCCAGCAAGTATTTGTACACTCCTATATTAACAATATTAATTGTACATTTTGAAGTCGCTTTTTGTCATATAAAAATCGAATTCACAGCTAAACGTTTTGGACCTTTTCTGTTGCAAATTTCATTACCTTCAATATTGTTTATACTATATATATATTTTTCTATTTTGTCGCACCGTTTCTGCCTGACAGCGACTTATAACCCACGTCAAGCTAGCACCCCCACCTTCTCAAAAATTAGAAATATTTATACTATAATTATGGACTAATTATGGACTAATTTTGGACAGCATTCGCGAATTTTGGACTACAACGGTTTGGCAATAAAAGATAAATCTTTGGTGGGGGTGCTGAGTTGACGTCAAGCTAGCACCCCCACCTCGAAAAAATTACATTTTTAAAAAATTTATTATACCATAATTATGGACTAATTATGGACTCATTTTGGACAGCATTCGCGAATTTGGAACAATAACGGTTTCGCGATAAAAGATAAATCTTTGGTGGGGGTGCTGAGTTGACGTCAAGCTAGCACCCCCACTTCGAAAAAATTACTTTTTTTTTAAATTAAGTATACCATAATTATGGACTAATTATGGACTCATTTTGGACAGCATTCGCGAATTTGGAACAATAACAGTTTCGCGATAAGAGATAAATCTTTCGTGGGGCTAAATTTTAAATTTGATTCTGACTTACATGTTGCTGCCCCCCCACCCAATCGAATTTTTTATTTTAATTGGTGTTAAACGTTTGAGCTTTAGTTGAGCTTTCATTTTCGTCGTTTGAGCCTCCCAAATTCCTAAAACTGGTTGAAGAAAAGGGGGGGGGGATATGAAAGAATATAGAGAATTTTTGGTAACTTTTTCTTTATGCAATCGAGATCAATCGATAAAGTTTTGTTTAAGATTCATTGAGCTTTTACTGCTATTGTTCGAGTTGACAAGACTTTATATTCCTATGCTCCTTTTCTACAGGGAGGTAATCGTTTTTATTGGTTCGAATGCTAAGAAACTTGAATTGCGGTATTTAATTGAAAGACCAGCAGCCATCAGTCAGGGGACCCAAAATTGATGAAAATTTATTGTTCATTACTTCAAATAAATATTTAATTTTAAATCAAAATAAAATCAAATCCAAATGAAAAGTTGTTTACCAAATTAAAATTTAAAATTTTCACGCGCAACTTGCTTGGAGGTACATAAAATTTAAAACACCAATAACTTTGAAAAAAATTACATTATAATGATGAATATAGAAGCTCGTTGAAGTTCAAACGAAGCTCTATAGATTGACACCAAAATTACTGAAGAATGTTGAAAAGTACCAAAAATATAAAAACATGTCTACAGCTTTCCTCTCCCAAAGATTTCGCAAATAACTCCGCGACCGTTGAAGTTCAAACAACGGGAACGGAAGCTCATTGAAGCTCTAAGGAAGCTCAAACGTTTGACACCAATTTTAATAAAAAATTCATTTGGGGGGGGGGGTAGTGACATGTATCTTTGACTCTGAGCATTTTCTGATACACCCTGTGCATGGAAAACAAAATTTTAATAAGAACACAGTGTCCTTGTCGAAGCAAATGCTCAGGCACTGAAATTATTACAGTTTCAGAAATTGGTAAGTGATTAATCTAGTCGGATTTTTTCCTAGTTTTTCGTTTTTATTTATTTATTTTTATTATAGGATACTTTCTTGCTTTTGAGATTTATGATTCTAATAATCTATCAAAACTTCCATTTATCGAATTAAATAGAATTCCTCAAAAGATAAAATATTCCTTTATGGAAAAGAAATATAAAATGATAGGATTAGTTCATTTTGAACCACCACTGGATGATGATTTGACTTCCGTTGGCCACTATTATGCGCTTTGTTTGCGAAACCAGCAAGTATGGGTGCAATTAGACGATTGTAAAGATGCCCAAAACACCGTAAGAAAAGAAAAACAAATTTATCCCGCCTTACTGTTATATTCAGAATAAGTACTATTTTTTTTAATAAATGCATCTATTAAATTGTTAGTATTTAAATTGTTGGTAAATATTTAAAAACATTTGTCCCGCCAAAGATTTTCTTTTATCGCAAAACCGTTATTGTTCAAAATTCGCGAATGCTGTCCAAAATGAGTCCTTAATTAGTCCATAATTATGGTATACTTAATTTTAAAAAAATGTAATTTTTTCGAGGTGGGGGTGCTAGCTTGACGTCAACTCAGCACCCTCCCCAAAGATATATCTTTTATTGCGAAACCGTTGTAGTCCAAAATTCGCGAATGCTGTCCAAAATGAGTCCATAATTAGTCCATAATTATGGTATACTTAATTTAAAAAAAAAAGTAATTTTTTCGAGGTGGGGGTGCTAGCTTGACGTCAACTCAGCACCCCCACCAAAGATTTATCTTTTATCGCGAAACCGTTATTGTTCCAAATTCGCGAATGCTGTCCAAAATGAGTCCATAATTAGTCCATAATTATGGTATAATAAATTTTTTAAAAATGTAATTTTTTCGAGGTGGGGGTGCTAGCTTGACGTCAACTCAGCACCCCCACCAAAGATTTATCTTTTATTGCCGAACCGTTGTAGTCCAAAATTCGCGAATGCTGTCCAAAATTAGTCCATAATTAGTCCATAATTATAGTATAAATATTTCTAATTTTTGAGAAGGTGGGGGTGCTAGCTTGACGTGGGTCGACTTATACAAGACTCGGTAAAATACAAAAAATATTGTCATCTACATCTCGGAAACGGTACAACAAAATTGAAGGCAATGAAATTTGCAACAAAAAATGTCTAAAAACTTTAGCTGAGAAAGCGATTTTTATGACAAAAAGCGACTTCAAAATGTTTGATTAACCCTGGCACTGCACACTGGGCTCTCAGAAACCCTGAGCGTAATAAAAGTTAATGCCATATGTGCTGTAATGCTTTTTTTAAATCCATTCTTGTAAATTTGGTTCAAAGTTATCTGAGTAAGTATGAACATTCACAGTGCCTTTTAGTGATTGAGCGAATTACAATAATTGAAGATAAAATTTTATGGGTATCTCAGACCCCAGTGTGCAGTGTGTATTTATTGAATATACACTGCACTGTGTGTATTCAATACTCACTGTACCTTAATTGAAATTTTTACGTTGGTTTTTGAATTAAAACTTCAAACGTCTATGGCAATGAGCTAGAGTCCGGATTTGTAGCTAAAATGCTTTTCCTGACAATTCGAAGCAGCTCAAAAATTTTAAATAATCTAAGCGATTTATCAAAAAAGGATCCATTTGGCACTATGTTTTATATGCTTTTTTTGCTTTTTTTTGAATTATTATGCTTTTTGTGCTTTTTTTTGAATTATTATGCTTTTGAGCTTTTTTTATATAATAATATGCTTATATGCTTTTTTAAAGTTTATTCGTTGTTTTGTTTACAAACTTAATCTTTTAATGCTTAATGCAAAATTCAAGTTTACACCAATCACCAGTGTCGATGTAGAACGAAGTTTTTCAGTTTATAAAAATCTTTTGACTGACAGAAGAATGAATTTTACTCAAGAACATTTGGAACAATTATTAGTAATAAATTGTTCTAGAAATGAAATTAATGCTTTTGATGACGAATAAAATCTGTGCTTTTTTTATTTAAATTGATTTTTTTTGGTAAATTGATGCTTTTTTTTATTAAATTGATGCTTTTTTTGGTAATATTTGATGCTTTTTTAAGCACTTTTTTTTTAATTTTTATGCTTTTTTATCCGGACTCTAGCAATGACATTGCAAGCCGAAAATGGTGACATTCGCAGCAGAACGTTCGGTAAAACTTTAATAACACTCGAATTTTCAGCTGTGCATTGTTTTTTTTTAATTAACCCTGACAAACTACATATTCTAACCTTAAAGACTTTTCCCGAATATTTTTAATTTTGTAATTCCGATTTTAAGAACGATCTTGGATTATACAAATTCTAACAGCTTTTATGAACGATAAAAGATGATGAATTTTTCATTACGTTTTGAACAAAGATCTAATTATGGTAAAAAATCCGATACCGGCCAATTATTTGTTCAACAATTTGGGGAATAATAAATTAACGTACTAGTGAAATTTAAAATTAAAATCGAGTTTAAAATATGCTAGCAATAAATATGTAAATAATTTTAAACAAATACATAAACAAATGGTAAATAGGACACTTCCATTCTATCCATATAATGAAAATCTTTAATAAAGAAGATTAAAAATTCAAAAAGCGCACATCAAATATTTAAAAAGCACAACTCGACGTGCTCAGAATTGCTTCATAAGTATTCATAATTAAAGCACATTTTACTTAAAAGAACATTTACGATGGCTTCCACTATATTTAAGATTAAAACCCATAAAACTTAATTAACAAAATTTCCAGACAATTGCTGGCACAATATTCCGCTAGACAAATCTATGGCAAAAAATGGTTATATATTTATTATATTACCGAATAAAATAAATAATGTGTAAATAAACTAAAAATATGCAGGCGCCATTATTTGCCCGAAGCTATAGACATCTTAAACAACATCACTGAAAAAACCACTACCTTCTTTTCTATATGCACGCATTTGCATCATTGAGAAATGAGTTCATCTAACGCAACCATAAACTACTTTTTCGGTCGCTTTTTCAACAAAAATATGCAGAAGAAATATCCTCGAAAGGTTAACCGAATATGTTTTATTGGTGACGCTATAGACTTCATGTGAGAAATTTTTGTTAATACTTTAATTACGTTGCTTTAGGGTTCAACCAAAACCGGAAAATAATTTTTAACGATTACGTACCTCTATACATGCAAGCAATAAACAGTTAAAATTTATACACATTTATTTTTCAACCTTCGAAATTTATAAATTCTTCCTCTCGATATAAATATGAAAATTTTCCTTGAACTTGAGAGGAAATTATAACATTACTTAATTTGTGTGCTTGAAGTTTATGCCAATTTACTCATGTCATTTCAAAGAAAAACACATCAAAATTTCAAATGTTGCCAAAAATTTCGATACTCTTTTAATTATCTAAGCACATCCATTAAGAAAAAATGTATCGATCGCAAAGAATTTATTTATCGATGCCAAATCTTAAATTTTAGGAAATTGATTAATCATTTGCTTTCTGAAAATCGTATAAAAAGGTTGGGAAGAATGTAAAATCATTTAAAATTACGGCTTTTAACAAAAATGTTTGTAGTGTGGCGCCATTTCAGAATAAATATATTTTCGAAAATTCTGAAATTTAAATAAAATATTTCTTAGTAGATACTACTTAATTAGCATTTGTTAATTTTAAATTTAATTGCATCAAATTTCTCGTTTGTATTAATTTTCATAAAATAATAATTCAAATGTTTATGCCCAAGTTTTATTGTAAATATATTTTGATTTTATAATTTAATCTCCCAGGAGATTGCTCCGAAGTTTCGGGCGAATCCAGTTTTTCAATTTTTAAATTATAAATTCTCCACTTCGGAGGAAGTGTCAAATTTGATAACCTTCGTTTTGGATATTCGTACAATTTTCCAGGTCAAAAATGATCGAAGTGTATCGATTAAATATTTATGGCTTACCTAGAACAAAATAATGTTATTAATATTTATAGTTTTAATTGCTCATAAAAGACAATTGATTTTGGATTACAATTTTTTTAAAACTGCATTGCGGAAACAAGTTTTTAAATGAATTATACGTAATTATAGCAAAGTACTAAGTAGGTACGTGTGTAATTAGTTTAGCCAATACCTGTCCCGATATTATTCGGCGATCGACGAGATAATTTATAAAGGAATCCAACCTTGCCATTCGAGATACGGTTATGGCGAAGTGCCAAAAACATTTTGGCAAACTAAATTACCTTTTAAGAAAACTTTCAGTTTTGAATTATATTCTTCGCGCCAATTATTATAGAAACAACTAAAGTTCATGAATAAAATAATTTCTAAATTGTTTTTGGTAATAAAGAAAAGTTTTGCATTTAAATTTTAAAATGTTAAAGCTACCTGACAGGACGTGTCCGTTTTAATACCTTCACCAAGGGTATACTAAAACCCACAACTTTATTCAATATCGGTGGCTTAACCCAACCATATTTAATGTTCCTAACATATTTAATATGGTAGCAAAACCAACTTGTTATAAAACAATAAATGTTTACTCAACTAAATTAAACTAAGCTGCGTACATTTTGACATTGAAGGGTCTGCCAAAAGTTAATGATATTCGGAGACCGTTTGGTGTCTATTTTCTTTAAAATCATGTCCCAAAATATTATTACAAAATAAATGTCTCCATTGTCAACATTTAACGTTGGAGACTGCAAGTGAAATGCTACTGGCTAAAGCAATGCGAAAAGAATTTCAATTTCCATTTTATTTCGATTTGCAACAATAGAATCTTGGATCTGCTGGATTATTTTATATGTTCGCATCATCTCAATAAGGCTTCCAGAAATATATTTAAAGCTCAATAAGTTGCAAGATTTGTTTCCCTAAATGTTCCTAATAGCAAATATACAAGATTATTTATACCAGATACCAACAAGTTACATACACACACACACGTCGCTTTGCAAAAGTTACGAAACAAAAAGACCATTTCTATTTTAACCAGAAAATACCTATGATGCACAATTTATATTTATCCAAAACGATAAAAATTAATACTTTCTTTAATTACTTACAACTTCACGAACACGGGATGATATATTGGTTTCCTGTATCTTTTTCGACTACAAAACACGAATTTGATAAGTCAAACCAATGTGGGCACGTTTTCTTCACGATAAGGAGCGTCACCAAAACTCCATAAACATACAAATTGCTACCGATTTCGAAGCCATAAAAAGACGCGATAAAAGAAATACCTACAGAAATTGTGCAAAATGTTTTTCTAAAACGCGATTTAGTACAAAAGTGGAGAAAATCTCAATTTAATTCCTATCATTTAGCCAACCAGCCAACGTTGGCGCAATTAACTATCCGAAGAAGAAGAAGAATACATTGTGTATTGAACATAATATGAATTAATACTTTGAAGTGATTTCGTTATGAACATGAAACAATATTGAATTATATAAATACCATAGATAGAATCTAAAAGTATGTTGAAATTATGTGATTAACTAATGCAAATGTTGGACTTGTTTGTCTGCATATCAAGATGGTTTATTTTATGTATGTACATCAATGGATACTTAACAAGTTAACTTACACAATTTTGCATACTTCTTAGAACACGTGTATTATTATATTCAAAAAAAAGTTTTTCTAATGAGATACTATAGGTCAGACAACTAACGCACGCAACTGATTATTTTAGATGGTATATGACGGTGGAGTTTGATAAAACCGAGTTCAGTGGGTTAGAACACAAAACAATTAGCTCCAAATTAGAATTAGAAAGAAAAAGAAAAATTTTGAGCTTTTTTGTAACTCAACGGTTTTGTCAATTCACCAGACCAACTTTCCGTCATCGTTCGTCAACCAAATTTTTGCCTTAAAATGCAATACCACTAATCTTTATCTGGACAGCACTCAAAGCAGCCAACGATCACGTCAAGCCACTACATTTTTAAAAATGTAAGCTCAAGCCCATGAAATTTGTATGCATAATTCATGCCATCTTTGTATATTACATAATGGAATAAAACTGTTAATTTAATATGAGTGAAGAAAACACCATAACTTCGTTCTGCGTATACATTTGAAAGGCTAACATTGCCCGAATACTGCTAATAGCTTTTTCGCTCATAATTTTACTCAGTATTTCATAAACAGATATACTAGCTTAGTTTTATCATGAGCAACATTCCTATTTTCCAATTATTGTAATGTACTTGACAGTGACAACATAGTGCAATTTTTAACATTAAGCCAGTGGGCATATTTCATATATACAATTCATATCCTTTATATTCCATAATGAAGAGAAATTTATAACAGCTAATTTTTGCACATATTTATTTTAGCTTTTATGTTAAGATCAATTTTCACATTTTTAGTAAATCTAAGTACTTAATTGATATTTAAATAAATAAATTAAATTGCATTTATAAATATCATTTATCATTCCCCAACAATTAAGATAAAAAAAATCATTGCAACACTGTGAAAAAAGATTTGTAGCTCTAACAGAGCTATTAGTAGCTATAGCCTCAACTGAGTTTTGTTTTGCTGCTATAACAAATTTTTTGTTGCTGCAATAAATGCTCTGCTGCCAGAACTAAGTTGTTTTCTATTCAGTAAAAAAGATTAGTTGATTTAACAAATTTTCTTATTCTGCATAGAAAAAAACTTTGTTATTTTAGCAGAAAACTTGTTACAGCAATGAAAAACTCTGTTGAAGCTATAGCTACTAATAGCTCTGTTAGGGCGACAAATCCTTTTTCTCAGTGCAATATACAGCAACTAATTTTGATGTGAATGTTGTTTTATTCATCGGCCAAATATCGATTTATTTTCAATTGTTTTAACAAAATTATATAAAATAGTAGACATTACTCGGGAGTAAAGTGGTTATTTAGAATGTGGAGAATATGTAACTGGAATGAACTCCTGTTGACGTATTATTCACACTCATGTTTATTAACCTTTATTATGTAATATTTTATTGAATGAAGAATATTAATATATTTCATAAAAATTTATTTATTCCCAATGTAATAATTTATTTTATAAATCCTTTGAGAACTATAAATAACCCGGCTGGCTTACAAATTATGTAATATTGTTTTTGAATAACTATAAATAATTTTTTTAACCTACCATGAACTATGTTTTCAATTATAAATTTTGTGGTCCGTGCGGTATTAACGGAAAAAAAACAAAAACTGGACCGCGATTTTATAAAATCTGTTGGATAGCGTTGTGAGTGATAAATCGGTTAGCTATCTAATTGCTCAAGTGTATACCCTACTGGGACAGAATTTCTTGCGCCGTGCTTCTAATTTCACGTTCAACTACTCCCTACACATTTTTTTAAGGACACCTGTACTCCACCACAAAATGATGTGTGGTACCTGAAATGCTTTTTTCAAGTCTTATGACAAATTTCAATGTCACTTTCGCGTGATGGTCGTGGGTGTTTAATTTTTTTCTGCACTACAATAGCCAACTTAGCGTCTGCGTTAAAATTAAACGGAGCCAAATAGTCTTGGGATTATTTAACTTCCATTTAGCGTGAACCATCTTCAAAATGCTCCAATATGTCACTCCAATGATTGTTTCAGGCATAAATATATTCTTGGGCTAACTAATTGTTTTGTATTCGCAGCGCAATCGTGCCAAATTAAATGCATGTTTTATAACTTACTTCTAGCACCTGTTGTAGGCTAAAATTTTGTAATTCACAAATTCACAAAAAAAAAACGAAAGTTAACTCGAAAACAGTGCATTTTTTCATTTTCAATATTTTTCGATATCTTAATATATAAACATAGATTTTATGATTATATCCTACATTGTCACAAAAGATGGCAAAAAAATTGTCAGGAATTTGAAGGTAAATGATAAATTTACTCACATGACCATGACATGTAAACAAAAATTTAAGTCTCCGTTAATTCGTTATTTTATTATTACCGATAACCCCCTTTGCTCCGATTCAAGCCAAATCTTTACGCAAAACAGTGATTAATTAAATATTACAAGACATAAAATTCGTTGATTCATTTAACGTACGAAACGTTAAAAAATATTTACATAAACAAAGTAGTAATTGACGTCTTAAGAAGACCAGACAAAATAATGGAATTTTGTTACTACAAACAAATAATAAATATGCACCGATAGGAAAGCTAAAAATGTGTGGGTACAGTCCTGAGCGTCTAGAATTTAGATAATTAGCAAACCGAACTCCAACGTAAAACTAACAATAAAACTCCAGGATAGTGAAGGCATATTTTTACTAAAAAATATTTATATTCCCGACACGATGCAATATAAGTAAATTGGTAAATTCATGCTATGTTTTTCGATCTAAATTGCACGTGATACAACTAAAAATTACCGATCCTGAGCATGGAATAAAGACGATCGTAAAAATTCAAAATACAGCGTTTTGGAATTGAATTTTAACGTAGGCTTTAATTTTGTTTATAATACATTTTATTTATTTAAACAAACGTTAAATTTCTACGTTAAAAATAAATTATTCCATCCACCTCTGTAGCAGGTTAACCCACATCTATATTTATATAAATCGATATGTGTGCTACGTAGACATAGAACAGACCTAGACATATTAGTATGAAAATGCAAATAGATATCGTCATATTAAATTAATTATAAATTCGACACAAAACTATGCATGTCATATCTGTATGCATAGTTAATATCATTATATTTACGTATGCTGCATTATTTTGCATACTCGTTTCATTAATTAGTAACGTTTTCATCATAACGTATAATTATGCCAGATAAATCGTATGTTTAATGATTTACTAGAATTTTTTTATAATTAAAGAAAAATAAAATGTCTACCTACAATTAGAACAAAAATTTGATGCATTGCAGATAATTTATCGACCAACGTGCAGTTAGTTAATAACGGTGACATAAATTAATATGGGAAGACGATGGCAATGATAGTACCGAAAAAAGCTCCTTCCAATTTCACAGAATGAAAAACCGAGCTTCCAAATAAGATGTAATTCGTCCTTGTACTAAAAATTAATGAATTACAAAATGTGGCATTTATGATACAAAATGTAAATTTTAATATTCCTAAATGCCAGAAGAAACTTAAAACGAAACTAATTCGAATTTCTTTGTTTGGGTGATGAAAATTTTACGATCAGTTTTACTATTATTAACTTTATGCTCCAGCATTCTACTTTTATGACTAAAGTTCAAAAAATCCATAATGAATTTTCTCTAATCGACTTCAGAAAATCTAATATATTTTATGTTGTATGTTATTGCGACCTTGAGAACATTAAAAAAATTAATTTCAAATTTTGCTACACATATTTAAGTCTTAACTTGCAGAAAAAATAAAATTTTCCCTTCGAACTTTAATTGAAAATATCTCCCCGTGAACGAATTTTCCATCGCCCTGCAGAGAAAAATGTGTAATTGAAAAACCGACGAATTTCAATTTAAAAAATAAAACAAACAAAAAATAGATTATGCAACAATTATTAGACTAATCCAAAGTTTATATCACAGCCAAGATAATAAAACGTTCGATGATTTTAAAATTGGTCCACGAAAATCTTAAAATAACCGTGCAAACCGGTCTATTCAAAAATACCTATACGACGAAAACGTCACAATGATAAAATTAACGATGTTCTAAATATAAATTTACAAATAAGTTTTTACAAAAAATACATGGCAAAAATTTCATAAATTTAAAATGTTATTAAAACTCACACCGACTTCAAAAGAAGTCCACGGTTATGAAAAGCCTTGGAATATCCTCTCACTTTACACATCAATTTAAGGAATAAAACACTCACTTTCAAAAATATGATTTACCTACTTCGTAAAAATTAATTGATCGAAATTGAACCCTTCGACCCGGTGGCTTTTGTATTATACATACAATGTCCTGAAGATAGTTACGACACAGGTTGTAAATTCAAGGTAGGGTTGAACTAAGTAATTTGCTTGCCGATAATGGGAACAGTTGCTGTTTAACTTAACCAACAAAACTCGAGAAAATATGGCTCGGGACATTAACCTCTCATCAAAATAAACCATTGAAACTTATAGCAAGTACGTTGAAGACGCATAAATTATTGTTGGAGTTCACAGGTGTAAATCGTGCTCAAATTTATGAATAAATCTACTAATTGGAATAGTTTGGGCCGGAGAGAGCAAAACATCTGAAAAACAAAATTTATTTTGTTGTCGTTTAGCTACATTCTGTATATCGTCGAGTCTCAATTTAGCTCTCCGCATTTTCTAAGTCGTCCCGCAGATTCACCGTAACAATACCACCTCGTGTTCACCAAAATAAACACGAAAGCTAATTTTTTTTAGTTGGAAAATTGATTCAGTTAGTACCTGATCTTCCATACTGGATTTAGCTTTGACAATGGCAAAAAAATTCAACAAAAAATAAAAACTGTATCTGAAGGTCATCGAGAAACTTGACCCAAGTATCAGTTTTCTTAGAATTTATTATGATGTTTATCTACAATGTTATATAGTCCATTCTCTAACATCTATCGAAAGATCTTGGTTTTGTTCAAGCTAATTCGACTGGACTAATATAATTTTTTTGCTAAAATATAAAATTACCATAAACAGTTTTATACTTAAGGCGCCACTATTGCAGCATTTAACACAGTGTTTTGGAAAAGTTCTATTTATTCCGTTAATAATAAATATTTTTAAATGATTCAAAAAATATTAATTAGGTAAATCATTAAACTGTTTCGATAAAAGATTAAAATTTTAAAAATACAACGGCTTTTTATGCAATAACGTCTTTAAATATGTACAACATTCAGCGCTTATGTATTATAATTAATATAAGTTATCAACAAAAAAATTACTTATCGAAATAGAATAAACCTTTACCTGTTGCTATAAAAAAAATTAAAATTTTTTGGTCATTAATCGAGCAGTAAATTGCACGACGAAATGTACTGTTTTATAATTTTTCTCCATACAATTGCATATATTGTAGGGGTAAAGCAAGTTTTATTTCAAATGCACATCGTTCAGACCAGTTGGAAAAAGTAAACATGGTATTGAGTTACTGGCGTGTTGATTACATTTATAATAACACACGATTAGGTATCTTACAACAAAATGCTAGAACGTAATTTCTTGAAATTTACACAAACCAATTTGAATGTTTGTCAAAAACGACCTGGGCCAAAGATGGTAACATTTTACTAAAAGATAACTTTTTAAAAATCTTTAAAAAAATAAAAGATGGGTACATACGTATACATCTTTTTACGTCGATTTTTACATAATTTTAGAAAAAATTTGCATTTTAAATTAGGTTAATTAACAGGCACGGAACTAGCCCTGTTAGACTAAGTGGGCCGAAGCCGGGCCCAGTTATTTTTAAGGAGGCCAAGAAAAAAAAGGTAATGTACGTGACCAATAACAAAAAATAATGCAATAATGCGATTATCTTAAAAAAGCGTATGTAAAACATTTTAAACTTAATTAGTCAGAAATAAATCACGAAATTATTGGAACGAAAATCTTCATTTGCCAGGGTGGGCACAAGAGTGGGCCAGCACAACTTTTAGATGGGCCATGGCCCACCCTGCCCCCCCCCCCCCGTAGTTACGTGCCTGCTAATTATAGTAAAATTTATTGTATTCTTACGCAGTTTGTTTATTTTTGAGTCGCCATTAAAATTCACAAAATAATCTTGTTATTAAAAAATCTAGCTTTTGATCCAAATCCAACTAGATCCAGTTTAATTTTGCAGCCAATACTCATACTCTTTCTGTACTTATTAGTCAATTATTTTATTTTAACTAATTACTAACACATAAAATTGTACTGTATTTACACACTAAAAACTCAACTAATATACATACGTCATAATTAATACACTAATAACTACATTACTACTTCGTTTAAAGATTGTATTTACTATACAGTAGAATCCGGTTATAGCGACGGCCAAGGGACCGGCGATATTACGTCGTTCTAACCGGACGACGCACAAAACGGTTTGAAATTTTCACGGCGAATCCGGGCAGCTAGTTGAATAATATGCGTGTAAAATAAAAAAAAAAACAAAAATTTAAACTTTAATTATAATTAAATCTAATAGGTAAAGTTACAAGCTAATAAACAATTTAAAATATAAAAACATGATTGTAATGTACATACATAATAATGTAGGTACATGTAGATAAGTATATAAAAAACCTACTGGTTTAGAAAAAAAAAGTTATAACACAGCTAAAGGTAACAAAATACGAAGTGATTTACTCTGGAATCTTAATACATAAAATCCCAGCCCGCTGCTGCTGCTCCAGCGTATCATTTTTTACCAACCAAAAAATATTAAAGTACCGACGACGGTACTCCCCCTGGGACGAGTTGCACATCAATCGAGTTTCCAACCAATCGGGTCTAGAGGCCCGTCCGTGGACGGGCTTTCCAGCTAGTAATAATTATAAAGTGCATAGAAGGCATTTTACTTGTGTAAGGCATTTGTGGGGGCGGAAATATAATGCAAAGTATGCATTTGCGCTTGAAATTTTGAATTATTTTGAGACGAGCGTCGTTTTAATCGGACGATTTTTAATAAATACGTGGCTTAAAGCGGTTGGTCGCTTTAACGGGAATCGTACTAAACGGATATACTTTCGCAGGATGTTATATGAAAACCAAACTTGAGGTTGCACTTACGTCGTTAAAAGCGGTCGGTCGTTATAAACGAAGTCGTACTATTCGGATTCTACTGTATGTATAAAGTATTTACTCAGTTTATTCGGTACAATCAATCAGTAACCGTAGATTGGTTACTAGGTTTAATTCTCAAATCCTTAATTTTTAATTTTTTCGAATGTTGTGGATCAATTAATTCGGGTAGTACGCACTTAAAATAAAAATGTTTTTAATGAAACGACCAGTTTTTCCCAAAAGTTTTCATCTTTACAGTGGCAACAATTATTATTAATACACCCCTATGTTAACCATGTAAATTGCACATTTTGAAACCGTTTTTTGACATATAATACTCGCTTTTACAGCAAAACTTTTCAGATATTTTTTATTGAAAATTTTAATCTCTTCAGTTTTGTTTCTATACATTTTATTATTTTATTTTGCCGTTTACGAGTTACAGCGACTTAAAGAAAACTAAGTAAAAAAGTTAATAAAATTAACATTGCTCTTATGGGAGTATTTTACAGAGTTTTCTTCAAGTCGCTGTAACTCGTAAACGGCAAAAGAAAATAAAAAAATGTATAGAAACAAAACTGAAGAGATTAAAATTTTCAATAAAAAATATCTGAAAAGTTTTGCTGTAAAAGTGAGTTTTATATGTCAAAAAACGGTTTCAAAATGTGCAATTTACATGGTTAACATAGGGGTGTATTAATAATTGTTGGAGCCACTGTATATAATATAATATCCCGTTCCAATCCATAAGGAGTCCAGATTACAAACGCGCAATATTCACGATTTCTAATATTAAGTTGTCCCTGTACTTGATAATAATATGGATGGTTTTTGTTTAATTTTACATTGTCATGTATAATTTTAGCAAATTTAATTTTTTTATTAATAATAATAACTCAAACTTGAAAAAGTTGATTTACATGCTGTAGTTGCTATGTAAATTTAGTTAGTACCATTAGTCATCTTAAACGCACCAATTCTTTGTCAATTTTATGTTATATTTTTGTAACAATTATAGTGTTTACTTTTTCTGATTACATTTAATAATTCTTCCTCTGCATTTTGATTCCAATTAATAACTGGACCATCAAATTTTCAATAGTATTAAACCTTATTGTAACACCTATTTTATAATATAGAAATGAAGTTGAGTTTATACAAAAATGATACCTCAGCATAGAATCTGATATGTTGTTTATAAACTTAGGCGAGATATAGAACAAATCTCTATCCACAAGAAATTTCTTCTATTACACGTCAATATAATTGTACAACACATCATCAATTACCTTTATATACATCTATCTTTTCTTGAACTTTACGGTTTTCACCAACAATATTTTACAGAATAGGAATAGCAGCGCCTTAAAAGACTTTACGACTCTCATACTGTTTAGAAAATCCTTTCATCTTCCATCTATAAATTAAAACGCAGTTTCAAGAGTTTGTTGCATCTTTCTCGAGGTTGTTCATCTGTTCTGATTACAATCGATCAGGTTTGAAAAATCTTAATATTTCAATGTGATGGACCTAGTTATAGCGGAAACTGATTCTACGTGAGATTAATGGCCCACGCTTTTTCATCCATTTGCATTTTTTCTTTTCATGTTTTAAAAATTCACATTTTATGCGTTTCAGTTCTTACCAAAACATCTCTGTAAAAATTTTATACAAGAAATAGAAAAATGTTATAAACAAAAATGAAGAGAATGAAATTTTCAACAGAAAATGTAAAAGCGAATTTTACCCGAGATATTACAGGTCTTCAAACGGTACAATTTACATTGCTAACATAGGACTGTACGCTTGTTTTTGCGAGCCACTGTATTTGAACCAAGCGTTACTTTTATTAACCTCAGGAACTAAAGGTGATTGGCTACGACATTAAACAAAGCATCAGTAATAATCACTAGATAGTAGTAGCACTTCGATTATGAATTCATTATTTTAAAGCTATTGATTTCATACGTTGAATAAATTAAGGGATATTAGAATCCAATAAAAATAGTAGTTTTTGATCAAGTTACAGTATAGCAGACCAAGTTTTGTACTTGCATTTGTTTGAGATTTCATCTGCGTGCGAGAATGATGCCGTTTTCCCACTTGTAAAAACTACTATTTTGAGTGTTGTTTGCCACTGCCAGGTACAGATCTACACCGAATTTCAAATCTATCGTTAATTGGGAAGTGACTACGACGAAGAATAAATTTAATTAAAATTTGAAGCTTTTAAAAAAGTTGCAAGTATTTTGGAAACGTTTTATGAAAATTAAAAAACTGAATTAGACGATTACTATCCACTACCACATAATAATAAATCAGCGATTTGATTTAATAAATACAGAAAAAGGAAAACATATTACCCAATAATCAATACGAAGGAAATAAAATAATTTTCCAAGAAATACAAAAGTATAAATCAAAGATCAAAAGATTGTAAGATGTTGCTTTCTCGATTCATACAAATACGTATTATAAACAACGACCAACTTTAGATATTACTACATAAAATCAAGTCCTCCACGGACATCCATAAAGATCTCAAAACTTTCGTAATTCATTCAAGGTTTCAATATTCTAACAACCAACTACATCAATTTATTCGAATTCAATAAATATTATTAAAGGTAATCGTAAAGCTAATCTAGACATGACAAGAAATTTCGACATATTATTCGACCAAAAAATAGTAATTTATCATAATGGCAGGTATTTAAAAAAAAACTATATATTCCCCAGACGTCTTTAAATTTCCACATATTCGAATACCTGAACAGATATTTACAAATTTTGATAGAATAATAACCCGTGGGTTAATAAACTTCTACCTCGGTTGCAGAACTGTTTTGATTTGTAAATTATCAATATCTTGTAACTGTATTCAGGGTCGGATTCGAGAAAATGTCACCGTAATTTCCGCAATTCTCGAATCGATTTTTGCAAAAACCAAAAAATCGTAAAGAGTTCTCGAGTTATTTCAAGAAGCCAATGTAATAAAAGTGAAGCTTAGATTAGAGATAGCGCCCGTTAATTAAAATACAGAAACAATTGTGGTTTGTCGTAAAAGATGATTACAACCTTCTGTACCTTAATGATGGAAGTTGTTGGTATTATTTTCATTAAAATCCATCATTAACGGTGCAAATGACTTTGAACCAAGATTATCTCGTTCGTATCATCAAGCAATGCAATATTTGAAAGTGGAAGTTGTCTTACAAGAAGCTTCAAGATTTCATCTCCAATCGATGATTTCACTTAAGACATAAAGTCGTACAATTAGATTGGAGGTGTAACATTGGAAAATATTCCACCGGCGTTTTCCCATTTATTGAAGAAATTTATAAAATAAAACCAACTTGGGGCAGTTTTTTTTTATCTCAATAAAAACATTTTTTCCTGTTTCGATTTTGCTTTCTACCTTCAAGCCAATTCAGGTTGTAGCCATAACCATCAATGTAGGATAACAAAATAAAGCGCATCTATAAACAATAACTGCCCTGCGGGCCAAAAACAAAAAATTAAATATAAACAGTTCTGAAGAAATAATTTGGAATATTAAAAAACTGTGCAGTTATTATTATTTTTCCACACGCAAAGGTAAATTTGGAACAAGGCGTGCGTTTTAAAATGTTGTGAGACATGGAATAAAATCTCTCGATATAGTAAATAACACAAAAATAACGAGGACGCTGTTTTACCAAAATTACGAGGTCATCCGCCTATCTCGTTACACGTTTTTACGTCTCCTGGTGTAATGCGTTTGTCCAGTGAGATAGTAGGCGCCTCTATTGTATTATTTATCACAATTTTGTCGAGCGAAATAGATAAAGAAAGTGTGCACTTCACAATTTTATTATTAATCCGTAATTATGAAGAAGCTTTCTAATGGTGCAAAATAATGAAAACGTCAACAAAAACAGTCCCATGCCGAGCAACCTCCTAAAATTGACTCATCATGCTTATATTAATGTCAGTCTTGCAAACTAAAATTAGAATTTATTTTTATAGCGCTGATAAAGGAAAAATTATGAAAGTATATCGCCACGAAATACAAGACATTTTAGAAGCAAAAAAAATAGTTTCAAGGGAAAAACAACCCCCGAAGGTGATTTGAGTAAAAATAACAAACATATCAAATTAGTAATCGATAAAATCAAGGGTACTAACTACGATAGGTTTCGAGTTAATTAAATAATGAAATGAACGAAATAAATACCGTGCATCACCTTATTGAAATTTACTATCAATCACCAACGGTTACTCATCTTTATGATCGAGAATGCTTTTCAAATAGATTCATTATTGGACACAATCATTTACGGCCAGGAAACGTCACACATATTATGAAAGAAATTTTGTGATAAAATATCTATGCTTAATCTTGGCACTAAAATAAAAATTAATGAAGATAAATTAATAAAAATCATTATGACTATTGCTTCCTACATATGCATATGCGGCTGTGTGCAAAACTGTCGTTCGACGCAGTGTAGTGCATTCCTTGAAAACAATGCCGTAATAAATTTCCTTGTCCGTGTTTATTTCACAAGAGAAACTGACAAGAGATTGTTACGATACTCAACCTAAACTACTTTACGACATTTGCCATTGATACAATTTTTTCTTACTTCCCAAACATATGCCGTACAACGTACGTACTACATTAAAAACGCGCAAATATTAATTTGGAACAACAAAGAAATTTGTCTCTATATTCTATTTTTGAGTACAAACATGATAAAAAGAACATCAAGGCAACTCGAGTGTTGTTTTCAAAGCGCCGATAAGAAACGCTAAAAAACTTATCACAACATATTACGCATTTAATAAATCATTCAGTCTAAATAAACTCCCAGATAAATATTCTTGCCGACAGTACAAATACACTTAAAAATCACACGTGTTAAATTAAAATAAGGTATCAGCTAAATTATGCAATTCAAAAAAAATAGTGATCTTGACGAACCCCAAGTTTTCAATGAAACTGCGAAAGTTAGGAGAATAAAGTAGTGTCCATCCAAAATATAAACACATGAAGTAACACAAAACTATTTTCGCTCGCAATCTCATAATAAAGTTGATAACCTCTGCAAGATAAAAGAAAACCAGAAATCAACAGTCGTTCCCTTTTTCAATAAAGACCAAACAATATGATAAAACATGAAAAAAGGTCAACGATTAAAAAATAAAAATGATAAAATAAAACAAATCGTATGGACTAATTTTTTTAATCAACTACAGCAACATTGATAAGCTATAATTTTAACAAAGCTGGTTTTGCAGAAAAAATACCTCCACACTTGGCAAGTTTGTTTACACGATAAATTTTAATTCTTAATCTACAAAATATGATTATAATGAGCAATGAAGTTATAATTTTATCAATGGCAGATTGTTTACCGCATTCTTTTGTAGTTGATTCATAGACAGAGGTGGACCGATATCAACATTTTTATATGAAAAATATACCAATTTAATCAGAGTCCGTTAAAACCAGGTGAAAATTTTTAATTGTTCCGAAAAGTTTACAAAGCCAATAAGATTACTTTTCGAATTAAACAAATGCACGTGGAAGCGTGTGAGGCTACATATCCCCACGAACGAGTATACCTAACTTGAAAAATGTCATGCACTAAGAATGCAGATAACAGTTTGCAAGTGTTTTGTTAAAGCAAACAGACTAAGTACAAAAATCATTATTTAATTAATTTGCCACGTGCACATGTTGCATTAAACTTTTTCATGTTATGCGCGTTTACGAACGCAAATAATACAAAAAAATACATAGAATTTGTTCAAGCAATTATGAATTACGTAAATAATACAAAAGTTATATTAATTAATTTTTTTACTTGCATACTATTTATTTTATTATTCCTTCATTAAAGTGAATTTTCAACTGAAGTAAAAATATTAAATTATAAAAGGTTGTCTAGTTCTATTTTCAAGAGCCCAACAAAAAAGTCCACGACGGCATATATTTCAATTAAATTTTCTACAATATATTGCCACGTAAATTGCCTTTTCAATTCGAGTTGTATCTTAATTTCTGTGTGCACTGAGGGTTGTAATAATGCCTCGTATGAAAAACCTATTTCGTTTAACCCCAGAGGAACGAAAATTTTAAATATTGAAAATAAATTTCAAGAAACTTTTGGTTTCTCGTGTTCGTGTTTTCGGTCACTCAGACTGGATAAAAAATCCCAAAATCAGAAGCTTATGCAATTAGTAATTGATGCTCAACGAAATGAGCAGGAAATTGGATCGAATGAAATTTGAATATGGGAAAAAAGGGTAATGTATAGTTGCTATATTTTAAAATTTAATAGTTCAATTAAAGTAATGGAAGAAATTAGGAGGTCCAATTAGTTTAAAATGAACTGAAGTAACAAGTTGAAAAACAATTTTGTTTACTGCTTCCTTGTAATTGATATTAAATGAGAATCGAACCCTTAAGTACAACGATAAATTAAGTTCATATCAAAAGGCGATTTCGAGAATTATCTCCTATAAATTATATTAATTTATTGTAAAATAATACTGCCGCTGAGTTTCAATAATGAAACTATTTAAAGACAATAAAATTGCACTTGACTGAACTCACATGGTAGTAAAATTCAATACTACTGATTTATATTATAATTTGTAGTTGCAACAAAAATGTTGCGTATATTATGTTACGCACCATAGCAAAACATTAACCTTTTTCTTTTGTACTTTCGCAATGTATAATTATAAGTAAATTGGAAAAAAGTTTCACCACGAAACCGGCTATTATGATAATCATTCGTGAACATTTTTATATTATTGTTGGCAAAAAAATATCTATCTTGCAATAGAACCCATCACGAGTGCAGTTGGATCAATTTTTGAATTATGGAGATTTGAGTTACGAAATGTCGTACGAGAAATTCCCCAATCAGCTCCGAGTTCGATAACGTCAATCGAAAAAGGCCAAGCAACAAAAATCTAACCTGTGATTAGTTGTTTAGGACAGATTAAATTACTTCCAAATTATCCCTAACTAAAGGATAAACTGTTGGGATTACAAACATCACGAATTGGTCAAAGTTTATTGATTTATATCCCCGATAGTTAACTGCAACTTGATGCGTATATTGATAAACCGGATTTGAGAGGGATTACGAATTTCCATTATTTTAAATGAACGTGGTTAGTTACCCCGGAAACAAGGTCGGGAACCACCCCCTAATGCAGTTAAACATCCTATGATTGAATAGTCACGGGATTTAAATTCTTGAGAACTTTTCTTGTAATACCTGATGGATGAACAATAAAGAATAAATTGAACCAGTTTGAAGCATTTGCCGAGAACACAAAGAAACTTTTGTTGCTGTTATGGAATATATTTAGATGACCACCAGTCATGCAATAATAAAACAATTTTTTTTGTATTGAAGGAGTTTTGGCATTTCGAGTGATATTTCAATAAAACCTAATCGATCTTCCTTTTATTACAAAATAATACCTAAATAAAAATATCCCAAATAATTGTCTGAAAGCTATTATTCATAACATTCTAAATCAACTATTATAAAAATTCGTAGTATACAAAAATATTGTATGGAAAATTTTCGGCTTAACTGAAGCACATAACGAATTTAATATAATAATAATAATGGAAACACCTTACGAATAAAACACAACCAAAGAGTAAATATTAAGATCCACCGAAAATAGGTCAAAATATCAAACCTATTTAAATGGATGTGTAAATTTACTTAGTGCGATGTACTCATAATAATTAATGAAATGAACATCCCAGTTCAATTTTTTGTCATGTTTTGATAAAAGCGCTCATATATTACGCAAACAGTTTACCATAAGTTCACAAACTGTTGAGCGAACACAAAGTACAGGCCATTAGCACTTGGAAAATTGAAAACTTATCTTTAATTCTCGTCGAGAAAGAAAAGCGTAAATTTAAACAAATTTATTAGGGTTGAATTAAAATAAATTGTGCGTTCTCACTCTTAATTGATTCAACAAAGTATCAAACATCGAGAGGACCATCATAGCAGTGGTTTGGTGCAAATTTTTGAACTTCGCGGAGTATCTTAGCTCGTCCATTCGGTGAATAGCGACAGTTTGGTCAAAAGAGACTCTTTCGTGTTCTAATAATAACCAGATTCACTTCTGGTCAGGATCGATAACCTGCGCAATTGAAATAGTTTTGTGGATGCAACCTCGTGGAAACTTTGTCAGGGGCGGACTGGTACTCCGTTTCAACTATTCGCCATTACAACAGAGTACATAAATTTTGTAGGAATAATTTTAAATTAAAATAATTTAGTTTTACTGTTCATATATACAAATGTAAGTCTAAAATTATTGTCAATTAACTAGAAAATAAGAACTAAGAGATATTATTTCACATAAATTACACAGATCACTAACATTTAAAATTTCGTAGTGGGGGCTCCGAAACTTTGGACTACCTAACCAAACTATAATATCGATCGATTGAGAGCATTTTAAAGTCAATTAAATAAACAAAATAAAAATGTCAATATAAAAAAAGTTCGTTTTAAATTAAATAATAGTAGGGGCGGCTGAAGAATCATTTTCTTGCCTCTTGATGAACCTCTTTTTGGCCCCTTATTTAGAAAAAAAAAAATTAATAATAGAAAAACACCACATTATGAAAAAACTATATCCGAGTTCGGCTGTGTATCGGCGCCCCTGAATGTTAGATATTGTTGTTTCGTAAATAAACAACATAAAACTCGTTTTCAGTAGAGGTCGGTTAGTCTCTTATTTAAAAATACAAAATAATCACGAGCTGAAACAAAATCATTAAATGCAATCATTATGCTAGAAATAAATAACTTGGGTATGTCCAGAAAGTTACAACAAGTTCCAGTTTTGTATAATAATTCAAAACAAGGTCAATCGCTTAATAAGTCTACAGTCTCTGTTGCTTCGTAAATCTCGAGGAAGTCATAATTTAAGTCTGGTTTTTTATGATTACTAAATTAAAAGAAAGAAAAGAATGAATATCTTAAAAAACCATAAAAATACACTCCATATTTTCTAGAACTAAAATGCTGATAATGAAATTTAAGCTTACAGTGTATTTTATTTGTGAAAACTTGATGCATTTTAGCTCCGAAAAGTATGCAGCACATTTTTCCAATATTCTAAAATATGGATATCAAATAGATCGGGAATTTTTGAAGAGCTTGCTATAATAGTTTTGCGACGTTAATTGAACGACATTATGACGTTGATTTAACGTTTATATTATGTGCTTATTGGGTGTGTATTTAAAACTTGCAATTTTAATCCATAATCAAGTCATTAAGTTAAGAGGTATTTCATACCCCCCCCCCTTCGTTTCAAATCATTTGCAATCACAAAAACGTTTAAATAATAGTAAAATGCATTTCTAAGGGGTTCACACCCAATAACAGGAAAGACTACTATAGTAAGAAATTACTCTTATTAAATAAAAATATCGTTTTCACAACAATCATTTTCGAGTGAGACTAGATGATATCAAGTTGACCACTCAGGTAGTCTACCCTCCCACAGTAAGATTAATCTGGATGGTTTTATTCTATAGGTAATAGTAAAATATACAGTACATAGACATAGCCTGTAAATTATTGTCGTACGCCTTTGGCTATGCTTAGCTCACCACAAAAAGTTCAACATTTGCTTCCAATAAAGTAATATACCAATCTTACATTGTAAAAACCCGATTGATGAATAAATGGCATCCAGCCAAGAATTTTATAGTTTTAAGAAAAATTATTTTTTAGTAGTTGAGTAGTATTTCCACATTCAGGGAGACATGATCGAAAAGGTCAGGTGTACTTGGTCGGCCGAAATTTTGATTATTAATTTGGGCAACAATAAAAAATAGATGATGAATTAATTAAATTCTAATTTGTAGGATAACTTAAAAAACGGTAATTATAATTCAATTTGATAAATATTAATATTTACTTGAAACAATAGTATATTGTTCACTGAGGAAACAAAGTGGGTCATTTTCTCCCTGACGTGGCGTTTACTGAACGAAGTATAAGGTCAGGAAATGCTCGTGATGCAAATATACTAGTTTTTCTCCGTTGGGGAATAAAATAGACAAAAAACACCGTTAAATTTATAAATTTATATGATAAAAAAAAGATTGTGACAAATTTAATTTTGTGTGGAAGAGCCGCTTTGGTCTACAAATAAAGAGCGCCAAGACGAATTTTTTTCCCCTTCTGAGGAATGTTTTTTTGATTTGTTTGTTTTGTTTATAAAAATAAATTATGAAATGTTGTACTGGTTGAGCTTGCCCCCCCCCCTCCCAATTATTCTTGATAGGTAATACTGCGTTTACTGCTAAGTGCGTTAACATACAAATACGAGGTACATGGTTCAATATCGGACGACGTAAATCCTAAATTCTGGCAATCTTCCCTTGGAAAGTAATGGCAAATATTTATTTATTGTAACTGATAATTAATTTAAATATTTACCATACATAAAACTTTTCGTTCAATACTGAATTAGATTGAATATCAACCTCTATCAAACAGGACTGTGCCATTAAACGCCATTATAATGATCTTAACATAGGACTGTGCAAAAACTTTCGCGAGTCACTGTATATCTCGTACATTCTATCACATAACGTTCCCTCTATGAAAAACTGGCGAATCTGCGATCCTCCCGTTAATACAATGTCGATTCTCCAAATAAAATATTTCCTTTTTACTTAATTATACACTGAGAAAAATGATTTGTTGCTCTAACAGAGCTATTAGTAGCTATAGCCTCGACAGAGTTTTTTTTGCTGTTATAACAAATTTTTTGTTGCTGCAACATATTTTCTGCTGCCATAACAAAGTTGTTTTCTATTCAGTAAAAAAGATTAGTTAATTTAACAAATTTTAACAGCAGAAAACATTTTGCAGTAATGCAAAATTGGCTAGCTACTAAAAGTTTTGTTAGTGCGATAAATCGTGCAGAAAAAAAGAAGTTGATATTTTGATGAATTTAGACATTTTAATGTCCCAGAAGCGGAAATCATCATTTTCAAAAAAGTCTCTGTCTGTATGGATGTGGTTAAATTTTGTATGTGTTCTACCTCAAAAAATAATAGGAATTTTTTAACAAAATTTCGTATTTAGTACATAAATAATGCGGCTTAAAGCTGATTAGATTTTGGTTAAAATCGGTACCCAGAAACGCAAAAAAAGTAATATTTTGTAAATTAAAATAATAATGATTTTCTTATTTTTAAAATTTTATTCTTTTATTATATTCCTCTCCATTATAATAATAAAAAATTGTTTTTACAAATAGCTTCTTTTTTTAATAACTTATAGTTATCTAAAAGTATGATAAAGTTATGATGGGCATAGTCATATCCTATTTTTTAATTTTAAAGTTACTTGTATCTGATAGGAAACTCACTATGCATTATATTTAAGGGTAATTTTGATTTCTACGGTTCCATTAATATTTAATAATAATGAAGCAATAGCCTGAATGCAGAGCCACGTTATATCACTTTCGCTAGTTTTGCACAGTGGCGACGATATCATCCATATTTGATATCATGCACACTTGAGCTTATCCATATCTCCCAAACATATCCTTCACTAGTCTTGCCTCCCTGACATACCACATCCCACGCGACTTGAAAACGTGGGGTCGAAAACATTTTATATTAATTTCGAATGTCTTGAGGTCTATTATTTCGACTACCCGTATTATGTACTACTCTCCTACAGCTTACTCTTTAGGCAATTTCAATAAAATCCTAAATTCTCCCCAAGACATCCAGTTTCACAAAAAAGTCTCCATACATTTTTATATTAGTAAATGAAATTGTACCCTTTGCAGACTTTTTTGACATATAAAAATCGCTTTTGCAGCAATACTTATTAGACTTTTTTGTTGAAAATTTCATACTCTTCATTTTTGTTCCTATATATTTTTCTGTTTCGGCGCACTGTTTCCGAGTTACAGTGACTTAAAAAAGATTCTGTAAAATACAAAAATCTTTTCAATTTTTTTAAATATCGCTTTAACTCGGAAACGGTGGGCCGAAATAGAAAAATGTATAAAAAGAAAAATTAAGGAAATGAAATTTTCAACAAAAAATGTCTAATCATTGTAAAAATGATTTTATGTCAAACAAAGTCTTCAAAAGGTACAATTTACATTATACTTATAAATTACTAATATAAGACTGTATGGAAGACTTTCTTATGTAATCCTCAAACGCAAGCATTTTAAATTATATTTAAAATTTTTTCCATGTAAAGAAAATTTAAAATCCTTATGTCAAAAAGTAGAATATTAGTTTTGCTATACAATTAATTTATGATTGTAAAAAAAACAAAAACTCAGTTCAAATAAAGAACAGTATAAAAATACACAAGATCCACAGAGTGTTGAAGCTTTGCAATTGTGGACCACCTCTTAAAATATGTAATTATGAGTGTGAAAAAACCGTAAACGCATTTTTGTGTATAAACGTGTGAGAAAAATTTCGTCAGATAAAACAATGCAAAATTTACATTTCCCTGCGTTTTGGGTAATGTAAATTTAAAATATGTTGATTTTTGAAACAAATCGGTTATTGCAATTTTAGCGTTAGTTAATAAAAGGTACTACACCGTCTAACGAATGTCCTTGTCCAAAATATTGAAGGTTGCTCAAATAAATGGAGAAAGTTAGTCTTGGTCTAGAAAATTGCATTTTTGTGTCTCTAGAGTTTCTCAAGCAAGAAAAAGGTGATCGTAGTTGTCTTGAAGAAAAACGAGGGTGGAATATGGAGAAAAAAACAAAGAAAAAATGGCTTACCTGTTTCCTTTTCAAGTTGCTAACAGCGGTGTCTATAATCAAAGGGGCAAATGGCACTGTTCCATTATATTGGTCCTTCATAATATCTAAATACTTGTTTAGACGTTCGTGATCTATTTGATCTTTCGAGATGTGAAGATAGGAACGCCAATTATTCGAATCAAAACCCCAATGCACCGTTCTATTTTCCAAGTCTCTGTGCACATGACACACAAACTGTTGTGGGGTGAATGCACCATTACAATCGACGCATTCTATGCACCTTGCATCTTTGCTGGTATATAAATCGGGTACACAAATACCCCTACACTTTCCAAAACACTTGTGGTAAACAGAAAATGATAGCGCCCCTTTGGGCGGTCTTATACTAGGAATCACTTGACAATGTAGGAGAGCACTACACAGTCTTTCCGCATCGGTTTTAGTGACGAGTCCGCAACTGGGTGCACTACTGGGAAGAACCCCCTGATTTTTTAAGACGTTTAATTGATCAGGTGTACATCGCGAACAATATATTTGCAATCGATCGCATTGTTGGTTGATTTGCATGAGACTGAAATCACGTAACACACAATTTAAAACCTGAGGCAAGCATAAACGTTTTTCGCCACCAACCACAAAACACGAAATAGTTTTTCCTTCGAGAGTTGTCTCCGTGCGTTCACTACAACTTGTATCGGCAGTTGTTAATATCGGAAGCTGTTGGATTGGCAATGGTGCGGGTTGAATAAATTCTTCCTCCTTCAAATCGGGCGATTCCGCTTTTGTGACCACTAACGATAATCCTGCTGGTCCTTGAAGACTTTTCGTGGCACTATGCTGGTAATTTTTTAAGACACTTTTCAAGTGAGGTGTTACTTCCATCATCTTTTACTAGTTTCGTTTGCTCGAATTGGAGCATTAATAATTTGTTTACGCTAACTCACACATCTTACCGTAAAGCCGCACATTTTTGAATGTTTCACTCGAATTGTAATAACTAAACTAGTCACTGTCACCATATAACATTTATAATTCTTATATCACTCAATCCTACCAAACGACCTCACTGCACGTCTGTCGAAACATGTCTGCCTACGATCGGCGATCGTCTGGTTCCACTTCAACTCTTTGCGCAAACTCAATCATCGCGCGGACGAGATGCACATTTTGTGGCAATTGTTTTTCATTAACTTTGCTTAAAAACAAACGACAGTTTTTCACGTAATTCCACTAAAAACAATCCGACACCGTAAATAAATAATAACCTATAAACATATGAACACAAGACGGAATAATGGCTAAAATTTACATTCGCGAATATGCAGTCATGGCCACAGACTGTGTGGAAAGTCTAGCCTTACTCCCCTCGCGTCTACACCTCCGCGACTGTCGGTGGGTCATGTGACCGACCTTCCCGTCAAAATAGCCGTCATGGCATGAGACGCGCTCAAAGAGAGAGAGAAAATAGCTGTCTCCTTTCTCGACGCCGTGTTGGTGATTGCACGTGCATTGCTCTCAAACAAATAAACGCCAACCCTTCCTACTCCCGATATATTATGCACCACAATGCCTATGACATTAACACCAACAATCGTTCTTACATTTATTAGCGACAAAGTAAAAAAAACAAATTCCCCACCTTTGTTTCCTTTTTTTAATTACTCATTTATTTTAACGACTTCGATTTTATACATTTCCTTTATCACATTTTTATGTAACTCAATCTAATTACGAGTGAAGGTGTCTCCCGTAACGACCCACGGTTATCTGCAATACACAACAAATTCCATCGTTCTTTTTATCTGTGACGCCACAAACGCAGAAAAAATGTGCAATTCGTTATTTTTTATAAATATCTCGGATATGGTAGGCGCCAATTATTGCGATTACTATTCATATTCAGTTTGAAATTCCTAAGCAGTTTATCAATCTTTATCTCGCGATAACTTTCACAACGTGGAAACAATTTTATTTGTTATAATCTAAATAATAGCAAAACTTCAAAATATGATTCCTGCTGTGGATTAACTCGGGCTAAATCCTTTTATTTCCAATAAAAACAGTCACCAAGTTCACCCTATCACGGAGTTAGGCCCCAAAGGCAAAGATTTGCTTTTTTATTCATTTTCTTACTTCCTATCGCTAGGTGACTTTTTATACCCTATAACCCAAGGGGAAGGAGCATGTGAGTTTAGGGTGTCATGGAATACATTTGTTCGAACGTTTGCGACTTTATAAAACGCGAAGTAACAGTTATTTTTTGTACCGAAAGTTCTATCAAGATCTACCATATTTCAAATTTTTTGAAATTATTAATTTTTGTCGATCGGTTCAGCCCAAAAAGTTCCCAAGGGCTTTTTCGAAATTCTAGCTATAATTTAAATCAGTCACTGTATTTAACAGTGAAGTCTATTTCGAAATGTATTTATTACCTATACAATATTTAATAAAACACAAAGAACCGAATAAATTTGTGGAAAATTATTAAGAATTATTAATTAGGCTATAAATTATTTATATATGGTTTTTATGTGTTTTGTTCACACTTTGCTCATTGAAACATATTGATTTATCTCTGGGTTATTATTATTGTACCATTACATAATTCTTTTATTTGTGTCTGTAATATTATGTACATACATGGGCGCCACTTGGAGGGGGGGCAAGACTAGAAAAAATAATATGAAACGAACTAATAATTTATGTAAATTAATATTTAATTTAATCTTGAGAGTTTTTATTTTTCCCCTTCCCGGAAATTTCACCATTACAGTGGCGGATTTAGGGTTGTCTGCGCCATAGGCCCTGTCCGATATGGTGCCCTGTTTGCTTGATAGTAATTGAGAGCGAGAGATTAATTAAGAAGGGGGATAGTCAAAATTTATAATTTTTCAGGAACGCGATTTTAAAGTTTGAAGCCTCATTGTTTTGCCGGTTATAGACAAACTTTAATCTGCAATATCTTTTGCCTAACTTCAATTTTAGCCTATATTACATTTCTATACGATAGAATATTGCATTAGGTATAAATTTCCACAAAAATTAAAAAATTTAAAAAAAATGACTACCCCCTAAAAATTTAAGATTTCTGATTTGAAATTCAATAACACATTTTCTTTTTTTGAACACAATCACTTATGCAGCTGGTTTAACCCCCCGGTTTAAAAAGCCTAACTTTGTGATTTTGTTCTAAAAAGAAAATGTATTTTTGAACTTATGAGTTTCAAACCAAAAATTTTCTTTTTATGTATTTCTATTCTATTTTACTTCCTTATAAAAAAGGCAGTATTGTAATCCCGATTTTTTTTGGTTTTCAGTTTTTGACGGAAATATCCGTTTTGATCTTCCCTGAATCCATTTTGACTAGTTTTGTCGTGACGTCTGTACGTACGTTAGTAGTACGTAGTATGTATAATACGTACGAATGTCTGCATGTCGCATAACTCAAATACGGCAAGTCGTAGAAAGTTGAAATTTTGCATTTGAGACTCTTATGGCATCTAGTTGTGCACCTCCTGTTTTTGATTACAATTGTCCGGGCAAACAGGGCACATTACTCTAGGTAAAGCGATATATGACGCGCACGAATGGATTAACGAGATTCGAACTAAAATTATTTTTTTAAATATTAATTCCGAATTTAACTTTTTCTTTGTGCTATAAAAACCTTTTTTCTTCATTCTTTGTTGTGCTATAAAAAGGAAAAAATAAAATAAGATGGAAAAACACATGATTTTCGCTGTCCACTGCTTCGAGACTCTTCTGTATTTTATTTTAAGGTTTATTAATCCAAATATAAATTTCTTTTTAGTGTAATTATAAATTTCTCAAAACGGAACAATAAATCAACTTTTTATGACTAATCACATCAATTTTGTTTTCTAGCTTTCAAGAAAACATCAGCCGACTGAAAATGGTGCTAGCTCTAATATTTGGGTGTTGGTGTATATAAATTAGGGAGCTAGCTTTTGGAGCCAAAATATTAACTGGGAGGGCTAGCGTTACTTTAGCCCCTCCCAGTTGAAATGTAAATTTGTGAAAAAACTCTAAAGCTGCTAGCCTTAATATTTGGTGGTGGTCGGTGCTAGTTCCATAGATTCGGGAGGCAGCAACTTGTCAATGTCGATGGAACTTGTCGACTGCAGCTAATGGTCTTAAAAATTTTTTCACAGCAAAGCTAAGTCGAATCAAATTTTAAATTTAAATTTATAATAATATATAGAACATACTTGACCAGTGGCGGCTCGTCAGATGAGGTAAGAGAGGCTTAGCCTCCTCTAAAGTTCTGGATTAATAATAATCTATTAAAATTTCCAAAATAGTAAAAAGTGGAATTGTAGATTAGAAGATGGTTTAGCCATCACCTGGATTGCAAAGTTTTGAAAAAATTCCAAAGAGATTTCTTATCATCAGACACAGATCAACCCCGAGTTAATTATTACCAAATTAAAATAACAATTTGCATAGAAATTTCAATAACCGCACACAGCAGTATAAACATAATATGCATGCAAAGCTATGTTTTCAAACCGGGGGGTCTGGGGGGTATGGAATACCCTCCAGTACACCAGAAATTGTGCTCAAAAAAGTGAAATTGAACTTATGGGTTTCAAACCAAAAATCTAACTTCTAAAATTCTAAAATTTAAGATTTCTGATTTGAAATTCAATAACACATTTTCTTCAATAACACATTACAAAGTGGATACTAAGATTAAAAGAAACATAATAATTTTATAAGTCATGATAAAAATCTGATTCGAGATTGTAATATACCACGGAAATGATTTCAATTTCAATAAAAATTTGTTATTATTTTGAATAGTTAAGAAAACGGTACTTAAATAATAGTTGAAGTATTTTATTGCTTACATTACTATTTCATTATAATATAATCTAGTGTTGCTTAGTACTAGTAATAATAAATTATTATTCTATTGTATAAAATATTTAAAAATAAATGCTGACTTGAACAATAAAGCAATAATAATGTCTTTCGTTTATTTAATGTTATTTAATTTTCATTTAACTATTGTCACATCCTACTGTTACAAATACGTACAGGTAAATTAAATAAACAAAGACTATTGAGTGATAACGAAAAGGTCAAGAGTTTAAAAAGTAGAAATATTTTGTTAAAATCTAATTAATAATAAGAAGCATATGGCAAGAAAAATAGCAGCAAAGCCACCAATCTTTACCTAAAATTAAAAAATTTAAAAAATTTTAAAAGCTTTTAAAAATAAAAACAATAAAGGCGTTAATCAAATTCGGCGGAGAGAACGAGTTTTTATATTAAGGTCTCTACACGTTTCTTACTTTGGCTTACCCAATTAATTAAATTCATACATATGCAACTGAAAGTTGATGTCTGTCTTTGGAGTCATCCCCATCTTCCACATGGCAAGCTCAAGAAAAATTAACTTAAAAGTAAGAAAAAGTTTTTACTATTTAATTCGAAAAACTCAGATAGGCACAACAGATTGCAGATAACTGGGATACTTGATTTATAAAAATAATTGAAACTTGCGAATCCTTTTTTAATACCACAACATTTTAGTACTAGAAAGTGTACTCACCTCTGGATGTAATATGGCTTCGTTATTTTATATCGAGGAAATTTTGTAAAAAATTAAAAAATACTTTTATGTACCTATTTACTACCAAAATATGAAAATGCCTATCTAATCGAATCGATCTCTTCATTTCTTGTGACTTGACGTTTTGTTGTAGTTAAAAGTCATCCACTGCTGTATAAACAATTTTATATTTTAGAACAGGTTTGAGAAATGTCGAAATGGCCAATTGTCGAGAAAATACAATACATAGTTATCTAACAAAGTTAAACGTTTCTCAATATTCTTCCGATGTCAATAGACTCTCCAAGCAATAAATATTCTTGTGGACAGTTTAAAATAAGTATTTTATTAAAATTCAAATTAAAAAATATTCCAAGCTTAAAAAATATTTGATTTCTGTGAAATTTCTAATATATTAAAAGTTACATTTTTATTACATTATTATATACTACTATATTTTCTTTATCAACTTCATTAAGTGTCCTTAGAGACTTTTTTATTATCTTTCGCAAAGAGATTTGCGACGTTACAAGGGAATTATATCAACGATAATGTTTGGCAAAATATCTCGTGCCACTCTTCTGGAAGCTAATAGCCTTATAAGTTTAATAATAAATTTTTGTTTTCTTAATGATGAAAATATACAATCAACAATGGTAATTACATAGTAAAAATAAAAAAGTTTTGGGGCAATAAATTGAGACATAAAACAAATTGATAAATCAAAAGTGAAAGTTGGAGCACACAAATTATTGGGCACGATGGCGATGGTCGACTAGTTAATTAAAAAAATCTAGTTCTTGGTACTTTTTAACTTAGAAAATTTATCAAAATAATAATAAATTATTGCCATTTTATGAGCAATAAAAGTTTGTAAACTGCATTCGTTTATTGACAACACAACAGCCGTCTTTTTGAAAGTATCAAGCTTACTAATTCGGGCGTATTGTTGGAGGTGGGTTTAAAAATGAATACTTACTAGTTACATTCGAGAATGAGAGAAAATGAAAAAAAAAATTTAGCTATTTGCACATAAGGATTAAGGTAAACCTTAACGCCGACGGCGACGTATCCTAGGAAGCTACATAAGCTTTATAATTATGTATTCAAAGTAGCTTTTTAATTACGTAATTGAACGTCAACTCTACTCTCACCTTCACGATGGTAGGTCCTGACACGCTGAGCAATTCTATCGAAGGTTTGGTTTTAATTCCAATGGAAAACAGAGTCAGCAAGCACACGAGAGAAGGGGATTCTACTGATGCCACTTCACATTAAGGGAATAAAGAACTCAAAATGATGACTATCTTCTGAAACTGGAAAATATTCTAGATCGGTGACGGAATCCAAAGACCATAGTCAGGAAAATGTGACTACCAAATACTCGCCAACACGCATTGGCAAGTGTGGCGTTTTAAAGCCTACTAACCTCTCAAATCCTCTATGTCAGCGCTGCTCTATGTAATATTGAATTTTAGAATGAAGTTACTCCAGGTGGGTAGAACTCAAAACTCGGAAAACTGAGCTAAAAAGAAACACAAAGAAGCGTGGGAAAATCCCAAAATAGATGGTTAGACGACGTGAAGCGAATAGCGGGACGGGAGTAGTTTCAAAAGGCAGTGAATAGGGAAGCATGGAGAGAAATGAGAAAGGAATACATATGGGAGTTGGCGAATACAGGCTAAGAAGAAGAAAGAAGAAGAATAGCATCATCAAAGTTCGTTTTTTTAATTTAAAACGGTTGTGATGAGACCGAAGGGGAAACCGCTGAAAAATTCTGGTGTGCAAAGAACAATTTGAGAAAATCTTAGAAAATTCCAAGAAATCTTAAAAGCTGTAGGAAATCCAAAAATATCTTAAAAAATCTATACTTTATTATTAGCCTCCTCAAATGAAAAAGTCACGAGCCGCCACTGAGTAGTACAGCCTAGTACGCCCAGTTTACAATCCACGGTCGACCAATAGAGGTTTAAATTTCGGATAGGAAAAAGCTTTGCTGCACCTACTGTGCTTCGGATTTCACGTAAAGCTGTAAATCCATGTCTGCGAGTCATGAACAACTTAATGGTGCGCTCAGAGCCGTCCTTAGGGTGGAGCGAGTAGGCCTCACCCCGCGAAGCCTTACTCTCCCTAAAAAATAAATAAAAGTTTTGGTTGAATCCCATTGAAACTCATTTAAAATTTTTTCCCGTTGAAAACCCATTTCCCAACGCATTCATTGCATATAGAATTTTACATATTATACCTGTAACTGTGGCAAGCTCAGAAGGAGTTTTTCCCGCTTGAAACTTATTAAGACATATTATTTAAGATCGTTCATGGGTCAAGAAAGGCTATCATCCTTGGCAACGTTATCAATTGAATCTGACACGACAGCCAAAATTAATTTTCATGAGATTGTTGATGACTTCGCTGGAATGAAAGCGATAAAAGTACAGTTCACATAAGGCGAGTCTAAGTTGATAATTATACCAACCCGAAATGGGAGTTTTGCACTTAAACTCCCCTTTTCAGAATGTAAGAGATTAAACTTTTTCTTTGTCAAAGTGCTTTAAATGACGACTTCGCAAGTATAATTTTGCAAAAATTTCCGGGCGAGAGCCCGGTAATCATTGTTAAAAAAGGCCTCGCAAAAATGTTTTGCTCCTGGCCTCGCATTTGCTAAGAACGGCTTTGGGTGCGCTAGAGATAAAGAGTGTTAAGATTGGAAGATTGCTACCTGATTTTGTAGGTGGCCATTCTCATTTCAATCATTAACTATGAAGGTGTCATAAACTCAATACTTCGCTTCGCTTAGTACGTACAAGAATTAGAAGATTTTGGATACAGTTTTAGGTCATGTCCAGGACCAACATAGGTAGTACAGCAATTATATTCTTAAATAGGTTACACAGATTACACAATCACTCTTCCATAATCTGGAATCTGGAATCTTCCATTTTCAATCAATTATGATTTTTGAATGAAGGAGTCAGTCAGTGAGGCAAAGACTTAAAAATAAAGAAAATTCCGATACGCACAAAAAATTTTGATGAAAAAAACCATAATCTAAAATTCTGACAACCAAATTTGTCACAAAAAGTTCCCACAAAAATCCTAATTTTTATTTCTAGGTTTAGAAAATAATAAATTTTTGAAATAAAATATGAAATAAGATTTTTAATAGAAATCAAATATCAATTAAAAAATTAAATCAATAATTATTATGGTAAACAAGAGTTAATTTATGCCCGATTTCGTCACCTTGAGATATCTATCGGATAACAACTCTATCCGAGAAATTAATCAAGTAACCAATAACATTTTTGATTTGATATTTTGAATCTGAATTGCGGTTGTCTGATTGGTCACTTGATTAATTTGTCAAGTGGATTTCTTATCCGATAGATATCTCAAAATGAAGAAATCAGACGTCAGTGAAGGTTTTTCGCTTAGAAACCACCAAATTTTCCAAATTTGGACCACCAAATTTTTAAGTTACCAACCTAGAAAATTAGGAAGTTCTCACGAGTCAGTGCTATCTTCAGTATATATTTTTCTGTATTGTTTTGTATAAAAGGGGAGGGGGTGTTGATGATTGTAAATAATTTAGAAATGTAATTTTTGATTTTGTCAATTTTATTTTTGTTTTAATTTAAAATCTAGAGACCTTTATGGCTTCTATGACGTAGGGACGATAGATTCAAATTTGGAATATCTTAATACAATTTATATTAGGTATGCTAAAAAGTTCCGGGCCTAATTAGACAATAAATGACTTCAAAGTAGATTATCTCTGAAACTACATATCTGATCGCATATTAATATATGTCATTGGAAAAATGACACTTTTAGCTAAAAACTAAATGTAAAATTATTCGATTCGTAACGAATTCGTTAGGGTGTAGTTACAGAATACCATTCTCAACGAATTTCGTTGCAAAATTGTTAACGAAACCAAACTTTACGAAATTCGTTATGATAACGAAGGAGTTACAGAATAGGGGTGAATGAGGATATTGTTAATCAGCTCTCTAAGTCGAGTACTTTGTTTCGAAAATCTTTAATGTATTAAATTTGCAAATAAAATAATTCTAAAGTTCGTTGAGTTTTAAGGTTATAAGCCATATTAGTTTTAAGGCAATTTTAACTTTTCTAAAATGGGCCGGTTGGCTCGTAAGTGCCCGGGCCGGTCTGATGTATCCCATCCGCCCCTGTACATGTATTTTTCCATCAAGATTAAACTGCAATTTCTACACGGGTGTTCTGTTACCCGTACGTGTAACAACATTTACCATTTAACTAGTATGTTGTTTATATTTTTATTTATTTTTTATTATGTTATTATTATTACAGTTAGACAAACGTAAAGCTATAGTTTTAAGGATCAATCCGAGATTTGCCTTGGTTGCATTCGTCAAAACGACGCGGAGCGCCCCAAGAGCGTGAAATAATCTACAAACTAGATTCAAACCTTTTATTGTCAAAAATCAACGGTTTTCGAGTTATAAATTAAAGTATCTAAGTAAAAAAAATTCGAAAATTTTGAGATTTTTTATTTTTTAACATTTTTTTAGTTACTTTAATTTATAACTCAAAAGCCGTTGAGTTTAGACAAAAAATGTTTGAATCTAGTTTATAGATTACTTCACGCTTTTTAAAAAAGCACTAATCCATTTTTACTAAAAAATCAATATATTCCGGGCTATGGCCAGGTGAAAGTGGAAATTAAAAGAAGTGCTTTAAAGAAGCTTAACTCTCGAGGGTATGAATTTAGAAAAACATTTTTGTTAAAAATGTTTCTTAGAAAAGGGTCCTCTAAATAACCATTTAAGTTATGTAAAGTGTATCCGGGGACACCCTGTATATCAGCAGAACTCGTATATCAATTTATACATACCATAGTTCGCCCTTGGTGCCTTAATGGTTCATGTACATGAGCTTTATATTATACTACTTTATTTATATTTTTTCAGGTATTTGTAAAATTCAGTTTTCTGAGTATGAGGCTATAAAAATGAAGTGAGATGAAAGCAAAGTTGTGTTTGTTACTGTGATATTTTTTAAAATTCCTACAAAATTATAAAACAGTAAAGATAATAATAGAAAAAAAATTGTTATTTATAATAAATCATGCAAAAAATAATAATTTTAATAAAAATTTGTTTGTTGCCGATATTGTCGAGGGGTTTACGCTTACATTTGCCGGTGTCAGTCAATCTATAAATTTCATCATAAATTTCTGAAAATAGTGTTTGGAAGTGAAAAATTGTTGTAATGTCATCTTACAGCATAACTTGGAAAGCGGTTTTCTAGCTAACGAATTTAAATCGAAAGTGAAAATCTTGATAATTTGGAAAAACATCTGCAAAATGGACCAATTAAATAAATGCATTCGTAGAGCAAGAAAATCAATTAAAACGGGGTGTTAATTAATAGCTGTCGGTTTAAATATAAATAATAAACAAATCACTTCTTGTATAAGGCGCCCGCCAAAATGGCGCACCATGCTTAACCCATATAATTGTGGCCTAATGCCAAAACATGGCAAGTATTTTTATATAAATTAAAAATGTGCCGAAAAATTTATGTTCGTATTACTGTAGTGACATAAAAATAAAATAAACGAGAGATTAATTAACATTTTAAGAGTAGCCAAAATGGTATCATATTTACGTCACTTGCAATTTGGCGCCTTGTGTTAAAATTGAAAACAAATCGCTTGCAAAAATGTTCGAATGAACTTATTTTGTATTAACCAAGTGGTGTTAATAAATCAAGCCGATTATTTGACAATTGTCACAATCAGATTTAAAATTCTTCAAACACTGGATGAACTTTTGCGTTCCCAAAAAACGTTATGAATGAAAAAATTACGCGCAGTTTAAATAGAAATAAAATAAGATGGTAACTTGTTCTAAAAAATAATTTCCGGGTTCTTTTGGCTAATTGTCAATTTCATTATTTTAAAACTTGTTTAGTAGTTGTAAAACTATCACTTTGTTAATAATTTACTTCCAAGTGGGCATTTGATAATCAAAAAAAGCAATAGTTATTGGAATTTTGCAATGCATTTGAAAGCAACAACCCAGAATACCAGAAGTGCAGAAATGACATTATCCTCGCCTCAGCTGAAGATTGAGAGCCCCACTTCATCGTGGCGTGATAAAATGATATAAATATGATTTCCTGCATATTTCCTCGTCGAGAAAAATATTTAAATATTATCTCATGAATCCAGATTAGCCTGAACATGTTAAAACCTTTACTGGTGAATAGTTTTCATATCTTCTTACCTTGAATTTATCAGATTTAGTTATATCACCTGTCTATTTATAACTATTCAATGGGCTATTTATTTATTTAGTCTGACAAGTACATAACATTAATATCAAAAGTGTTTTCTAATTTGCAAATAAATTTTCTAAGTTGCATTGTTAAAATATTATGTTGGCGTTAGGTATGCCATTATAAACAATTTATGCGATTCTCGTTTCGTAATTGAAAATTTGCGCATACAATTCCACTAACAATAAGTTAAAAATATCGGACGAAATATGAATAAACATCACATAAAACTGACATAAATTTTACCAATGATGACAGACCGATATATGTACATATTTGTAGGTACCTGCAATGTAACAACAAATTCTTCATAGAATCTTAGATTCAGTATAGTAATTCTTCTTTCTGGGATACCAACATTGGTGGCTTCTGACTATCATTTGGAGAGGCTATTCATAAAATATAAATTTATCAAAATTTCTTTTGATTTTCTAGAATTTCTTAAGATTTTCTCAAATTTTTCCAGATTTTCTCAGATCCCATTTCACTTGTATATCAGATTTTCTCAGCGATTCCCCCCCTCGGTTCCATTCCAACTTATTTAAATTAATAAAAAAATTAACTCCAAAGACGTAGAAGTTGAAAAAGACAGAAAAAAAAGTATAAAATCTATATTTTTACCTTACCGAAAATTTTGATAGTTTAATTAAAAGTCCAGAATTTCAGGGAAGGCCAATCCTCCTTTGCCTCCTTTGGCGAGCCGCTGCTCAACACTGTATAAGTAAGTATAATAATCTAGTTAGCGCTAGATTAATTGCCCGATTTTGAATTTCGATTTACATTATGTAGAATTTTTTGTATAGATGACCGCAAACTTCCATTTAATCAATTTTTGAATAACTGTTAGATAAAATAATACAAAATTTGTCCAATTTGGTTAAGAATTATTAAATTTTTAAGAGGTTTTTGTTTTTTACCCCACTAATGAAAGTCAAATTTATTCCAAAGGTAAGTCTCACAAGGGATGTTAAATACCATGTTAGGGGGTAATTAATTTCTTGTAAGGGGACGTCCATTAATTACGTGAGCACAAAATGGGTGGTTGAGGTTCGACAAAATTTCAAATCTCATTTAAAGGGAGGGGGGTCAATGAAAATCTTACGTCAACTTTTTAATTCAGAGATTTAATTAATTTAAAAAAATTAATTCAAGATTCATTATTATAACAAATAACATTTTTATTTTAGTGTAAAATTATATGTAAATATGTAAAACATCAAATAAATTTAATTATTTAAAAATAATTCACGTAATTAATGAACGTCCCCTAATTATATTTTTTCTTTATCCTCCTATGGCAAAAAATAAATAATTTATGGCTATTTGTTGTTAAAAAAGTGCATTTTCATTTAGAATAGTCCAATCATTAACCCTACAATGGGCAATTTTTTTACGTTAAACCATGTTTTCTTGTATTTTATATCATTACAAACAGGAAAAATAATTTAAAAATAATATACGTTTTTATTTTTTACTATTATCATGTAATAAAATTTCTAAAAAAATATTGTTATTATTTATTACATTTATCTTATCTAGCAAATTGAAAAGAAAATTGATATGTAAATAATTGTAAAAAAATACAAACAAAACTCTGTGATGCATAATATGAATCACGGCGCACTGTAGGGTTAAGTACTTGTGCATGAAAATAATTCGGAAACGAAAATTTTTTTTGCTTAAAACTTTTACTTTAATATTGGTAAAAAGTCCGTAAGTTTTCTATCACAGATTCAAACCGGAACATCTTGAAATTTATCAAGAAAATCCCAAAAATCATAAATTGGCCGTTTTTGCACATTCTATACTCAAAATTTGTAATATCAAAATTAAAGTAGATAAAATTCTGCGTATAAAAATATAAAAAAATTATTTTTCTACCGGGTGTTTATTTTAAAACTTCCAGTGATTAATATCTCAAAAACCAAAAGTCAGAGGAAAAAATGTTTTGGACAAAAGTTGTGTGATAAGTGAGCTTTCACTATTTTCGTTTGAGCCTCAAAGATCGCGAAGTTATTCGCAAAAAACAACTGGGAGGTAGGGGGGCTGTAGACATGATGGCCCCCCAGTTTCAAATTTTTAAATTCAAAATAAGAACAAAAATTGCAAAATTTTTGTTGGAAATTTTTTTTATCCGACATTTGCTAAAAATATACTTAAAATTGCCATTAAAAAAAAGTTGACCTTTAAATGGCCTTGAAAAGGTCAATAAATTAAAAAAACAATTCTGTAATATTCTTTCCCCCTCGCTATCATACAACTTTTGTCCGAAACATTTTTTAATCTGCCTTTGGTTTTTGAGATATTAATTGCTGGTAGTTTTAAAATGAACACCCGGTATATTTAACTAATTTCCGAGTAAATCCCTTCATAGAAACCTGATTTTTGCCAAACAACCATTACAAAAAAAAATTTTTTAAAAGAAAATATAAAAAGTTTATCTATTGCTTAATCGTAATATCGATTAAGTAATCTACGAGTAACTTATTTCTCCTGTCGCCTGGTTGACCGGTCGCCTAGATCAGCACTTTATACACCTGCGGACCGGTAAAAATAGGCTTACAGTTAAGACCTAAAACAAAAATTAAAATCAGAGATATGTAGTATTTTATAGACTGGCAGGAATACTCTGCGGACTGCCGGTCCGGGTCCGAGACCGATACCAATCCGCCTACCACCGGTTGAAAAACACTGGCCAAAGACCGTCTCTCAGTTGATCGATCGCCGAGTTGACCGGTTCCGTAGCTAATCCGGTACTGACCGTATATATTATAACCAGGGCCCAAATTTTGATAGCCTTGATAACGTCAAAAAAGCTCATTTAAATCTCCTAAAAATTAAAAAAAAAAATTCCAAAAACTGCATTGGAAATATAGCTTACTAAAATTATAATTTTTCAAAATAGAAATTAAAAAACAACATTGAATAGAAAAGCTGATTTAAAATACTAAATTTACTTATTTTTCTTTCACATAACGAAAATTGTTTATAAAAAAAATATTTTCGTACCCTAAATCAATACGAGATTAAATATAAAATATTTAACAAAAATTTACTTCTAATGAAAAATTTTCAAGTGCCTATTTAAAAAAAATATTTATTACAATTTAAAAGAAATAAATTTTCTGTAAAATTAAAGTTATTAGCTATTAATAATAAATTAAAATATTAAATATCAAACTTAAGCTAAGGTAACAAAGTAAAACGTAATATTAGTTCAAGCTTTCGGAAATTGATGTTCCATTTTTCAAGAATTTATTCGTAATTTATGTTTGTTATTTTAAATGAAATAAATTTTCTTTATTAATATTTAAAAAAATACTCCAAAATACCTAAAAATTACAAAAAATAATATAAAACTACTACAATTTTACTGAAAATCGAATGGTGAACTCAAAACTAAGCTAATTGAATAATAAAACCATGCAAAAAAAATTGTTTTCTCATAAGATATAAACATTCTGAACAGACTCAACGAGAGGGAGGCGAAAATCAGGGTCTCAGGGTATTAATAATACCCAGGGCAAATAATACAAATAATACGGGAGGAATACCCCGGGTCCGGAGTTTCTGAGGGGGCCTGGATTTTAACTAAAATCCTGAAATCCGGGAAAAGTTACAAGTATTCATCGGTGAGGGGGCTAGGGGTCGTAGGTTATTAAAAAAATAATATTCTTTATATATTCTTTAAAATAATATTTAAAATAATATTCTTTATATTTTTTTTATAATTTATTTTTGAAAATTTTAATGAAAATTAAATCACATATTTAAAAAAATGTTTTTCAAGTGTAACGAAGTCATGTGGATGTCTCCACAACAGATATTTTTGATGTAAAAAAATTTTTGTTTTACCAAAAATATTTTATTTAAATTATAAAAAAATCTGTTTGCATTAAAAAAAAAATTCAAACAATGGTTTTTTTAATTAAAAAAACTACGTTTTTACTGTGTAAAATTCAAGTATTCAGAAATAAAGAATAATTAGTTTTAAATAAGAAATTAGAGTAATGTCCATGTTTTGAGCGATAAAATTGATATTTCTATTTTCTACTTGCAAAAGGCAGCCATTGCCGAGTTGCACTTGACATTTTTACCAATGCCGAATGAAAACTTACAAAATCAGAAAGTCATTTTAATGAATCAAAACAGGTAAACGGGATGGGCAAACTGGATTGTGTCCCAGAAAGAGGGATTTTATACCAAGATTTAGCAACACGTATAGGTAAGTTGTCAGTGTTACTTCCTCGGGGTAACTTCTCTTGTTAATTACTACCATCGTTTTATTCTGTCCTTTGTAAGTAAAGCGGTTGGTAAATTATATAGGTAACTTTACAGTATAACTCTTTAATCATGAATCATTACCTGTACCATACAATTTTACTACAGTAGTAGCTATCTTTGTGGCCTCATCTATTATTCAACCCAGCACCCATCTATACTTTATCTAAATCTATTCTTTTCTCGTTTATCCTTAATAAGATTATAAATGCTCTATTAATCAACTGCACCAGTTATTTTCTGATATATTCTAAAAAAGTTTATGCAAGTGAACGATCATAAATTATATTAAGCAATCTTATTAGTTATTACGTTGTAAGAAATGAATAAGTATGTACGTATAGATCATTTACACATTTTATTAAACCCACACACGTGTAACTGATGTTTCTCCACAAATTACGCTAAACCCACCTATGTCAAAATTTGCTAAAATGTAAATAATTAATTACAGTAATGCACCTGGTAATTAAATAAAATTGCTTATATTATGTACAGTTACGCGATTACAACTATATCGTTATTATGTACTTATATGTAGTATATCTGGTATTTCTGAACCACAAAATACTTTTAAGACCAAAAATACGCAACATTTTATAATTTACCATGGTATGTATCCTAGGTATTACTGTCAATAGAAGTGGGCACACCTATATTAGCAATGTAATTTGCACATTTTGAAGCTCTTTTTGTCAGATAAAAATAGATTTAACAGCAAATTTTTTAGACATTTTTTGTTGCAAATTTTTTTCCCTTAATTTTTGTTTATATACATACATCTTTCTATTCCGTTGCACCGTTTTCGAGTTACAGTAACTTAAAAATCTTGTTACTCAAAAACGGTGAGACAAAATAGAAAAATGTATATAGGTATTGAAAAAATAAAGGCAATGAAATTTGCTACTAAAAATGTCTAAAAGGTTTTGCTGTAAAATCATTTTATTTGACAAAAAAAAGTTAAAAATGTACAATTTACATTGCTAACATGAGAATGCCCCCATTTTGAAATTTTTACCAAATTTATTTTTCATACCTTCATAAAAACAACCCAGGAGTGCTCACAATTTTTATAAAATTTTTAACAATTTTTTTGAATTTTTCATTTCCTCCTAAAAAAATCCCTAAAACATACAATATTTTTAAACTACATATACTTGGAGTAATCGCATTTGAAAAGTTATAGATTTCATCTCAACAAATAAACAACCCCGAGTGCTTAGTTTTTTGATATTTAATTACAAGACAACTCTTTCAGCTGCCTCTAGTTTTCAACAAAAAATATACAACAAAATATTTATTTATTTTTTTATTAATACAATATAAATATAATTAAAATAAAATATATTTTTTAAAAATTGTATGACGAATTTATTTTCCATGGGAAATTTTTTGGTTATTTTGTATTCAACATCGCATTATTTATGACGTACAATCTGTAAGAAGGTAAAACCATAGTTTAAATATATTGGGTGTATAGCTTGTATATTTAAACTATGGTAAAACCAGAAAACTCAGTCAATTTTGGGATAGGGGAAAGCCGGAAATAATAACTACATAAGCTTTAAAAATAGATAGAAAATGAGATATTTGCATAAAAAATTTTTCAAAGAGAATTTTGTTTCCCAAATTATATTCTGCCCCCCCACCGATTTTAAATAAGCTCTAAAATACAGCTGCTCCCCAGAAGCATGCACTAGTTAGTCCTACTAAAATCCTACTGGCGTGGATAAGGGACAAGTTTGATAAATCTAGAAATTCTAGAAAATTTTAAGAATTTATTGAATGAATTTATTGTAAGGTGATTGGACTGATCGTGTTTTTTTCATGTACTGCGTTTGAGCAATATAGGTACTATTGTGCCTCTGCTCTTTATTTGTAGTAATAATAATAATAATAATAATTTTGGATTTTGGACTCCGAAGGAATTGATAGAGAAATGTCAGTAGAATGGTTGAAGCGGGGATTACTACACTTTGAAACTGAAGGATTCATGTGTGCGATTCAAGATGGTGTAATTGCCACTAGCAATTACAAGAAGCACATAATGAATCTCGATGTTGCAGATCGGTGCCGAAAGTGTGGTGTCCCCAATGAAACCATAGAGCATATTATAGGAGGATGCTCATTCTTGGCTCCTACTGACTATCTCCGAAGACACAACCAAGTTTGCAAGATATTACACCAGCAGCTTGGTAAAAAACTTAACTTGCTTGACAATTTTAGACCCTATTATGACTACGTACCTGACCCTGTACTTGAAGACGATTTTTCTCTACTCTATTGGGACAGGACTATATTAACGGATCGAACAATTAGTCATAATAGGCCTGACATTGTCTTGATACGAAAACGAGACCAAAATGCAGTCATCATTGATGTTGCTGTGCCTCTGTCTAAAAATATCATAACCACCGAAGGAGAAAAAATCTATAAGTACGAGGCACTAGCAATGGAAATGATGAGTGTATGGGGTCTCAATAAAATAGTAATAATACCGATAGTGATATCGGCTACTGGTGTGGTATCTTCCAAGTTTAAAACCCATTTGTTAAAGTTAGATCTATCTTCAAAATTATACCCAGAAATTCAAAAAGCTGTTATTTTGGAAACGTGCCATATTGTCAGAAAATTTTTAAATTCTCAACATTAAAAATGTACTAAACAATTTAAAATTCTAATTATTTAGTAGTAGATTTAAGTAACTTTTATAATAATTGTTCAAAATTAGCTTATGTGAAAAATGTATCGAAAAATAATGTAATTAGGTGAAACACACTGTAAAGAATAAGATGGTTGGAGCTAAATCCCCCAACTTATGCTAATTACCACTATATGTGAGATCCGAAATAAAGGAAATATTATAATAATAATAAATCCAAGGAAATGTTGAGAAATTAGAAAATATTAGACATACTTTATTTTCTTTTTTTTGCTCTTCCTACATTTTAAGTAATCCAAGAGGGAATCTCCCAAAAATCTGGAGTACAAATTTTTGGTTTGTGATGGTAAAAATGTAAAAAAAATGAAAAAATATTTATTATCATTATTATTATTTTAAATATTAAATTATTGTTGACCTTTATTAAAATTAAAATTATTAGATTTTTGTTGAGATTAGGTCATTTTGAAAATGAGTTAATAACGACTCGAAACGTTGGACAACAAAGATTGTTAAAATAAAGACCTAAATCTCAACAAAAATCTAATAATTTTAATTGTCATTATTATTATTTATGCTAAACAGAAAATTAAAAAAATATCTTTTCTTCTTCTTCATCAGCCTTTCAGTCCACTCTTGGACTATCGGCCTCTTTCTCTTCCGAAAAAGGTTTGGGTATTAAGACCGCACGGCTGCTTAAACCGGGTTAAGCCTGTAACCCTGTTTTCAATAGTTGACGGCAGCAATCGTCAACCCAGACGGACCGCCGGCTTTACGTGCCCTCCGAAGCACGGAAACGGTCATCTGAAAGTTTTTGACTCTCCCCGAATTCGAGCCAAGTACTACCTTATTTTTATTTTTCTTCCAATTCGATCTCACAATACAATTGTAAGAGTATGGCAATCATGAATACCAGGGAAAAAATCCGCTCTTGTGTCATCGTTGCGGGCTGGTAGCAGGCGTGATTTTTCATCAAAATTACTAAAAAAAATTTCTGATTACTTTGAATCACTAAACCTATAAATTTTGAACTTTAGTTTTCTCAATAAAAATAATATCGTAAAGAAAACGTTAATTTCTGTTAAAATAAAACAATTCCCCCCCTATTCATTGACACATATTACCTCCAATCAATTTTAAAAAAAAATTGGAGGTATGGTAATCGAAAAAAAATTTCAACTTTTTTTTTTTGCATTTTCGAGATCACCGTGTTCAGAAACGTAAAGATCTGCAAAAAGTAAAAAAAAAATTTCTGTGTCGGTCTGTCTGTCTGTCTGTCTGTCGGTCGTCAAATTTTGTCGATCGATTTGCTTCCGAACCATTCAACCAATTACGACCAAATTTGGTATGGTGGTAGGGTTCACGGTGGAAAGGTGAAAATAAGGTTTTCGTCGCGATCTATCAATCAGGAGTGCCACCACAAGAAAATAATACGGGATTTTTTAAAAATATTTTGTCTTGCGATATGTTATTTTAAAGGCCTTAAAAGGCTTTATCCAGAATAGGTAAAATTAACCTTCTATCTGTCGTCTGTCAAAAATCACAAGTTGTCAAAGTTGAAACTTTAAGAGTGAATAACTCAAGAAATGCTGAAGGGATCTTACCCAAATTTGGTACGTAGGTACATTGATCCTAATGGATATGAGAGCATATGTAATCCTTCGATAGAAATCAGTAATGCAACATGAAAAAAATAAAATTAACTTTTTTGTCAAAAACATGAAAAAAGTTTTTGTCGATCGATTTTCTCCGGCATTTCTGCGTCGATTGCAATCAAACTTATTGGACGTATGCCTTGTGGGCTGGAATGGTGAAAATAAGGTTTTGCCAGAGAAATCTTCACCAGGGCCACCACAATAAAATAAATTAAAAAAAATGAAAATGTCGTCGTATCTCCGGAAATGTTTAACCGATTCAGCTAAAATTTGGTGTGTCGATGGAGCTTTGAAAGTATAAGTATTGGTGAGAAAACAAACCGAGCCAATTGTAACAGGGCGGGGCAGGTCAGAAAAATTATAGAAAATATTAACTGAAATCTTAATTTATATATTTTTTGTGAGAATTTGTCAGATGGCTGGCAAAAATAAAACAATATATTCAAAATTTTAATAAACGTCATAATTTTGTGACATATGTGTCAAAATTAGGTTAATGTTGATTTGTATACCGAGTGCAGCATAAGAATTGAGTTTAGGGCTTGTAACAATTAATTTTAGAATACAAAAATAGGTGGTTCGGTGGGAAGTATTTTATAATATCGTCGTACGGACTGACGGAACGTTACTTTATAAGTAAAAGGTTCTGCCACTAGGTAGCGACCAAGTTTAGGCTGTTTGTTAAATTTTTTCGCAAATGTTTTCAGAATCAGTAAATCGACAGTCAAGTAATTTACAAAAATTTATTTTCGAAAAATCCGCTAGATGACCGAAAAAATTTGTTGTACCAATCTTGGAGAAATTTTATTTGTGACTTCTTACGGTATTATGTGACGTATATAAAAATTTTGGAAAAAATTCAGTAGCGTACAAAAATAAAAAATTTTTTTCATTTTAGATTTTGTTAAAAAAACTTTTATAGATAGATTTAGGGTAGGGGGTGATACATATAGATATCTTTGCCAGGGCTACCGATATCTTTGTTAAGGCTACCACAATAGATAACAAAAACGAGCATTATGTCATCGTATCTCCGGACAAAATTTGGTGTGCTGGTGATTGGAGGTATTGCGGCAGAGAGTGACGATATTTTTTTTTGTTGTACCTACTATTATTATTCAAAATTTTTGCTCTACTAGAAAATCATCATTGGTGACCTCACCGGCCCAACTTAGAACGACCCACCAAGTTTTACTCGATAACTCACCGGTCCAATCCAGGCCTATGTCATTACATTCCTCGGAGAAACGTAAAAAAAAATAGTTAAATAATTTTTCTTCTTCTGTTAGGTCTGCGAATTGAGGTTTTTACCAATAGCAACCTCGATGGTATTCTGAAGTCACTATCAGTGCTGTCAACATATTAATAATTGTTTTACATATGAGATAGCTTTTTAACAAACACACTTGGACAAAATCGGGGATTTATGAGCTTACCTTGTGAATGCTCAAAATATACATTGAAAATTTAAAGCAGATTCAGGGTCGTGCCCTTGGGGGGAGGGGGAGTTTTCCATACCCCAATATCTTCGAAAGTTGGTAAATTCACCGAAAAGTTGGTGAACCCACCGAACAGTTGGCAAAACCATCAATTGTCACAAATCACTGAAATTGAAAAAAACAAATTTTTTGAGTAAAAATCGATAAAAAAAACGGAGTTCTATAAAAGGCACTAGCTCAGAACCAACAAAAAATCAACCATTTTTTATACTTTTATTCAGGAATTTATCCACTTTAATTTTGATGCGATGAAGATTTTGATTTTGGGTATAGGACTACAGGAAACTGCCAATTTAAGATTTTGTGATATTTTAGACTTTTCATGATAATTTTGCCCCTGTTTCGGTTTGAATCTATTATAGAAAACTTATGGCTTGTATTTTAACTTTCTTCAGCCTTTTCTGTCCACTGCAGGACAATCGGTATCTTTCTCTGAGAGAAAAGTTTCAGCATTTAGACCCCACGAGTGCTTAATCCGGATTGGGGAATGCCTGTAACCCTGTTTTTAATAGTTGATGGCGGCAATCATCAACCCAGGGGGACCGCCGGCTTTACGTGCCCTCCGAAGCACGCAGACGGTCATATAAAAATTTTAGACTCTCCCCAAATTTAAACCTAGTACCTTAGAGTCAGCAATTGTTTGGCTAACTTACTAAGCCAATGACTGTCTCTTTTTTGATACTGAATTAAAACCAAAAAAATGTAATTTCCAAGTTATCTATGCGCAAAAAATATAAATTAATAATTAATTATTATCTACAGACCATAGCATAATATATTATCAAGGTATCAATATTGATACCCCATGACTGCTTAAATGGAATTGGATAATGTGCCTGGAAACCTATTTAATACTTGATGATAGTAATTATCAATTCAAGAGGACCAACAGCTTTACTTGCCCTCTGAATCATGCAAATGGTCATGAGAAAGTTAGTTTCTCTCCCGATTCGAATTTTATTAGTTAACTTCAGTATCATATGGGAATATTTTCTATTTCATAGTCCTGGTGAAAGAATTTTACAATATGAGCTCAGTTAAACTAAGCTTAAATTACTATTATGAATATACAGTAGGACTACATACAGGTCACTAGTAGAAGATCCCACATCTAGGAAGTGCGGAGTGTGGGAAGGAGAAAGAAATTCCACACCACATACTATGTGTATGTCCAGCCCTAGACTCAATGAGGTTACGATACCTTGGCTGTCCATATCCGATAACTGAAGAAATAACCCAAGCACCCATTGGCTGTATACTCAATTTTATTGAGGAAACAAAGTTGATGGAGTAAAACTTGGAACGCAGGGTATAAGTATAATAAGCCTAAAGCTTCGGTACAAGTGGACATGGAACCACAATCCATTTGGCAATAATACCCTGGTGGAAATATTTCCTGAAAATACTCTGAATTAGACTTTTGCAGAGTTTCTCAGAGTTTGTAAGACTTCTGCAGACTTTGTTTTACTTTTTCAGAGAAATATTTCCACCAGGGTAATAATAAAACTATTAATCTCCGTTTACATTTTGCTCTTTATTCACACGCTAAAACTGAGCTATTAATTGCCTCTTCTGGGGTTGATTCTAGTATATCCCAGACCACCAAGTCATAACAACATCATTGGTATTAACCAATTAAAATTATTGAAGAAACTAATGTTAGTTATGAGATTGTAGGAATTGTCTAATGTATAGAAAAATTTATAAATCATTTATACAGGGTGTCCTGTATAAATTAAATTTCATTAAATTTTCTTTCCGGAATAGGGCGTCAGATTTTTTGTAAAATGTTTCGTTTAAAAGATACAGCGTCTTGAAAACACAAAAAAAAAAGAAAAAGTTTGAATTTTTCAAAATTTTTTCACTTACTTTAATTCATAGCTCGAAATCCGTTGATTTTAGACGAAAAAGGTTTAAATGTAGTTTATAGATTATTTCACGCTCTTTAAAAAAGCACTAATTCATTTTTACTGAAATTCAATATTTTCGGGGATATGGCCATGTGAAGGCATATACATCCTGTATATAGGCGCTATTGAAATCCGGAAACCCCCTCACTAGTTGACTACAAAGACTCCAAGTTGGCTGACCTTCTAGTAATCATATAAACCAGAAAAGTTGATTAAAAAAGGAAATTCATCCTTCAGTGTGTAGAGTTAAGTAGGTAACTGTCGGCCTGTGAGCCACATCTGAGTTACTACTACATAAATGCATAAAAGGAGAAAATTCATACCTAATAAATAGAGCGTGGAATTATATGCACTGGGTCCCCGATATCTTGTATGCGGCATATAATTTATGCCGTATATAATATTTTGTATTAATTCATAAATTATATGATTAATGAATTATTAAGACAGCACTGTTTGTTAAATCATTCAGTAAATTCCGATCAGCGTGATGATAAAAAGATTTCATTCAGCCCCCTGGTGAAAAAAAATGCTTACCTTGGTTTCGAGTATAAGTCAATTTCAAAGAGGTTGGACTCCAGCCTCGGAAACTCTACGTCAAGTGAGTCTTTAAAAACTTTTTTTATTAGAAAACGTTAAATCATACTCTAGTGAATCCTTGTAACTTGCAATTCTTAACTCGACTACTCGACCTCTTCACAACTGTAAAATTATTCAATTTTGTACTATTAACATGTAGACTGATTACACAAAAAATTAAATGTTTTGTAAGTAGCCAAGGGACTGAATTGTAGCCCACTCAATATAAAATGACCTAAAGTCAGTAGCAGCTTGTTGGGGTAGTTTGAGAGGCAGTGCAACAAACCTTGTTTATAAAAACATAATTAATATTTTTTTAAAACTTAAATCCCTCGGTTTCACAAGCATGCCTCACCACCTTAATTCCTCACAAGCCGCCACTGCCTAAAGTACATTTTATTTCAACAGCTTCCGTCAACTTGAAACTACCACAGCTTAGAATCCCATAAACCAAAAGTACCTTTTGCCTATATTAAAACCTGGTAATCAATGTTCCATGCTGATTAGAAAAGAAAACACTGCACATAGATAGTAAAAAAAAGAGGAAAAATTAAGGAAAAACAAAAAAATAAAATAACTGGTAAAAAAATAAAACAATTATTTACTTATGATGTAATAATGTTTTACTCACAATACACATTATTTTAATTATGTACAAAATTTACAGCAATATATAGACATCACAATGTTCCCTATATTATCATTTGTAACGTGGCCTATCCTAACTTTTTACTTACATCTAAATACACTGTACAGAACATGTTTTTCATAACTAAAGAAAGCTTAAAATTAACAAACTAAACCTGTATTCACATATATATTACATGGTAAATTTAAAAAATTGATTGATTTCTTTTATATGCTACATATTTATAATATATTATCGTGTCTATATGCTCTTATTTATATATACCATATTTGCCAACTAATGGGTAACGTTAATTTACCATTTTTTTTACAACTTACTGTCTTGGGACCAATATTATTTAACAACAACAACTTCAAATAATTTCACCTTTCGTAATTCATCACATTAAAAACAAAAACAAATATTAAATGTTAAAAAAGAACATAAAACACATTCAAAAATATTATTAAGAACAAGTGAAATTATTTAAAACGGAAAAGAAAAGTAATGAAGAAAAAATACACACTTAAGAAAAAAACAACAAACGTAAAAACCATTAAATTGTTCACTCCCAAGACATTTTAAATTAAAAGATCTAAAACTATATATCGATTTTACACTTAAAATGTACTAGCGCAAAAAGCAAATACATTTTAAACGTCTCTTTCATCCATCGTTTGCAAGTTACTTATCCAAAAAAATAATAAAAACTTTTCAACGACTTTCAAATATGCTAAACTAGTTTCAATCATGAGATCTCTTATAATAGGTAGGTAGCGTGTATTTTTTATAATTTATTTACAGGATATTCACAAACTTAACTCCATCATTTATGAGCATCATAAAACCCATCCGTTTAGTTTCTTCCTTTAAAGTAACATAATATTATAATAAGAAAAAACTAAGCCCAGTTTTATAAGCCCAAAAACGAGTGCTCAACTTTGTAAATATCTCATAATTTTTAAATATATGAATATATAATATTTTAACGTTAACTAATTTTGTCAAGAAATCACAGTGAAATTTTAAATAGTTAAGTAATTTTGTTACATCATCGTATTTCGAGAATAAAAGTGACAAGTCAACTTTAACGTGTTCTTTAATCAAGTTTAAGTGATTCAATTGTGTTACTTTCCAGCTTGGAAAAATTATTATTTTAAGTGTTTTACTGTTGGAGGTGTCGTTGTTGATGTGCTATCACATACCGTAGTAATAACAATCAATAGATGTGCAATGTCCGATACCCGTTCCAATAAATTCGGTGCTATTCTTCTTAAATTTTCGTTCACAAAGTCACAAGACGGGAAGATGTGTACAACATAAGCGGCCTGAAATTAAATCATAATTTTAGCAATCTTCCCAACTCACATTTGTTAACATTTTTCAACTATCTCGACTACACTTACCGGTTGAGTCGTGCCAGGAGCTGCTACATTCACAATTCCTGCTGCCTGCTTTTGCTGTAAGTAAGTGATAAATCCAGTGGTTAAATTCGTGGATTGTTTCAAAACGTCCATATGGTCGTGTCCGCAAGGTAATGCCAAAAGCATGCAATGTTCATTTTCCATCTGCAAAAAGGCAAAATTAAATTATTTTAAAACGAAATTCTTGTCCGGATAATATGTGAAAAACGGGACTGAAAAAAGTATGCCATGATTTTTCTCTCAGAACTATGCAAAACCGTTGAAGTACCTATTCAAAAAATGATAATTTGGTAAAATAGGTAATATTTTGGTAATATTTACCAAATATTTTGATAATATTTTTAATTCCGTGTTGGCATTATATTTGGTTATAGCAATAATCATGATCCGTTTTCAATAAATCTAAAATTTTATTTCTAATAAATTATGTTTTGGTGTTAAAATAATGTTTCTACATAAATCAAAAAGTGAGTAGTGTATTTAGGTTAGTGCACTGCAGAACCTATTTTCGGTTCTAGTAGGCCCTAGGCCCATATATCTTCTGGGGCTCCCTCGTAGGATTAGGAAATTTTTATTTTTATTGAAATAGGAAATTAGAAAAATTTTCGCATAGGCGAAAAACTTGGTGTCACAAATTCACAAAAATTATAATATTAATTTAACTCTAAATTCATTTATAAAGGGTGTCCCCATGACCGTGAAGAACCTTTGAGGTGGTGATAAAGGACACTTTTCTAAGACAAATTTTCAAATAAAATTTTTTGAATTTCTGATTTCAAACGGCCATAGCTCCAATATTATTGATTTTTTAAGCTTAATGGGTTATAACAGTGTTTCCCAAATGTCTCGAACTTGCGGACCCCCAAAATTAGACACTAGTATCATGGGGACCCCCAGAAAAAATTACGTTACAAAAATAAAAATTAAAAAAGTTATAAATTAAAGTAAGGGAAAAAATGTTAAAAAAATTCACGTTTTATTTTTTTTTTATTTTTCTTGCGAACCCCGTATCTCTTAAACAAAACGTTTTAGAAAAAAACTGATAGCTCAAACCGGATAGGAAATTTAACGGGATACAACTTTTGTCAAATAAAGTTTTTTGGGAAATCAACCGTTTTCACAGAAATTTTGAAAATGGTGAAAAGCAACTTTTGACAACAAAATTTAAAAAAAACAACAAAATTTGAAAAGCAACTTATGAAATAATACCCTGTATAAATTTTTTACTGAGACAAAAAGCATTGTTTTTCTAGATATTAATAACAAAACATTACAAAAAACGATGTTAGATAAATGGTGATACTTAAACAAACATATGAAGCAGAACTGTTATAAAAAAATATATAACATTAATTTCTATTTAATTTTTATAATACAAAGAGAAAAAAGCTTTTCAATGGAAATTAATTTTATTTTTATAAAAAAGAATGGAAAGAATGTATTGAATGAATACAATGTGCTACATGTTGAAAATGATATATAATTTTTTAATTACAATATCTTCATATTGAAACAAAACAGGTATTTTAAAATTTCTGTTTTGATTTTTCGTTTCCATAAATTGATCACAAAAACTGTAACTATAAATTATTTATAAATTATACACATTACACAACAAGTAACAACAATACATTTTTAAAAATCTATTATTGCTTTCAGTTTTCCAATAAAACACCTATATAGGCTGTTTCCAAAATATTGATCCTAATTTCGGTGGTAAATTCCTCACAACAAGTAAGACAGTTATTCAATTCTGTTTGAATACTCCAAAGGTGGACAATCAATTTATCATTTCACTTTGAGAAAGAAAATGACAGCATACTTTTTTTCAATTTCAATTGGATCTCTAATTTTTATCAAATGCATAATAATAATAAACAAGACACTAACCTGCATTTTTCTGGCAACACCTTCAACTTGGAGTGGTTCCAACCTCATCCTTTGGAATATCCTCAGTGGTGGTGTTGAACCATCCGTATTCTTTGGTAAACTGCACTTTGCAACTTGATCGTTTCCAGAAACAAAATACATTTGAACAGCAGCTTGATCGTTCTTCAAGGCTAACAGTCCTTGCCACATGCACGGGTATTGCTGCAAAAAATGAATAAGCTCTTTGTTTCTCATTAAAAAATTAGGTCTTCTTACTTTTAGTAACATTAAGAGACTTTCGGCTTGAGGTGGAACTTGACTTGCATGTGGTGGGGTGGCTGCTTGTAATCCTCTTTGAGTGGCAGGTGCTTCTGCACCCACGTGACGTGCAACTGCTCCCATTAGATTACCGGCAGCGCCTAAACCACCGCCAAGAGTAAATCCATGAGCAGATAATGGTTTCTCAGGTAAGTGAGCCGATAGAGATCTTTCTGCAGCTCCAAGACTACCCATGTGATTAGGCGGTAACGTAGAATGACCACTCAATGGTCTATCTGGAGGTAGATGACTGCTGTGGTGTCTTTCAGGTGGCAAATGGTTACTAAGAGATCTTTCAGGTGGAAGATGATTACTCATGGGTCTCTCTGGATTACCCAAAGAACCAATTTGACCTATAGGTCTTTCTCCATATGAACCGTGACTTGTTATTGGGCGATGAGCTGGTGGTGGCTCCGTGGAGTCAAAGTATCGTCCAGAATGATAGTGTTGCAACCTTGAATTAATGTTATACACCTGACTAACTTGTGGAGAATCTAAAACAAAAATAGAATAATTATTTTCTGAAGTACTTTCTACGCTGATTGACAAATTACCTGTCGATCTATCATGTGGTGACTGCAAGCTAAGTGGAACAGCTAACGAACGTCCAGTGAGAGCCAAACCGACAGATCCCGGTCTTCTCAATTCTACTGGCGCTTCCTCGCCTTCTTGACCATCAACCGATTTTTCAATATTGCTCGACACCAAAGGAGATCTAAAATTTTACAAAAGTTTAGTTTACATTCTGAATGTCTTCCACCTTCAAGTCTTACCTTGGTAAATGATAAGGTTGTCTTAAGTACTGCTGATACATCACATGTTGTGGCATATAGTGAGCAGGAAGAATATCGTGTGGTGGTCTCAATTTAACAGAGCCAGGAGGAAAATGAGTGAGTGCCTCTCCCTACAAAAGAAATTACAAAATTTAGTTGGAATAAAAACTTGCAAAAATTACAAAAATTACAACTACACCATAAGCACACAAAGCAATAAAAAAATCACCTGCGGCGACGGAGAATTTTGATGAGCCGGGGGCGGGCTCAAACTTCGATTATACACACTTCTCTCTCCATGCTGCATGTTAGTAACAAAGAAATTGTTAATGAATGTTTATGCTAATTATAAAATAAACCTACCATATTTGCTTCATAAGCTGGCATTGGTAAGGTGTTCTGCAAGATGTTTCTGCTTGGTTGACCTTGTGGAGAAGAAGTCGGATGTGGTACCATAACGCAGGAATCCACCTTGTGAGAATCCAGACTGTTTTTAGCCCCCGCGATTGGAATAGAAGCTGACCCTTGGATAACGCGACCAGGATTTGCACCCACCATTGATGGTTGCTTGATGTGGTGAGCCGGTTTTAAAGGTGGACTGGCTACAGCTCCAGTGAGAATTTGTGATTGTTGATGCAACCCATGCGTTTTATTAAGCTGACCTTTCAGGAGTTGTTTCGTGTGAGCAACTTGAGCGTTGATAACTTGTGGTGGAATATTAGAAACACTTTGTAATGGAAAATGAGTTTTGTGAATGGTGGGTTGCTGTTGTGACTGCTTATTCATTGGATGAGTTATGTGTTGTTGCTGTTGTTGTTGCATCTGCTGTTGTTGTTTAACATGAGCAGCAAATAACTGATTCGGTGATGGTTGTGTGGGTTGGGGAGAAAGTTTCATTGCAGGCGGCATACTTAGTGGCTTTGTTAAATTTGATTGTGAATTCGGTTTTGGAGACAAATGCATTGGAGGTAAACTTGGCGAAGAAACGCTAATATTGAGATGCTGGTTAATTGGAATATTTGTTTTCATCACCAAATTTGGTTGAGTGACGATGGGTGGTGCAACAGAAACAAACTTAGGTTGAGATGGAGGTTGATGTTGTTGGGAAACAACAACTCGAGTAGCTTGAGATGACAAAACATGAGCTTTCAAAGTATGCGGTTTTTGTGGTGCCATAACAACTGGAGAAACAGCTATAACACTTTGGACAGATTTTGGTGGTATGGGTTCCATCTGTTTTGGTGGAATTAAGATTTGAGCCGTTTGAGGTAACTGCTTGTTAATTTGATTAATCAATTTAACGTTCGGTATTGGTTTGAAAGTGCCCCCACCAACAGGAATGTAACGACCTTCTTCATATTCCCTCATCTCTGTTAAGAGTCCAGTTACTGGATCGATTAAAGTCATGGGTTCTTGTGAATTCATTTCGCCTTTAACGCGACGTAAAACCGCGGCTTTCAAGGTTTGGTGCGGTTTCTCTTTTGGCAATTCCACAACTTCATTAGCAGGTGTATTTTCAGTAGTAATTGCACTTTCTTTAGGTGGTATTGGATTCGCCGGCTTCTCGACTTCGCAATTGCTTTCATTTTTAATCGACTTTTCTTCTGATGAATCGTCGGTCGTTTCTGAAGCTCGCCTATCCTTTTTACGACCGCCGGCTCGAGGAGATTTTTGCAGCAATTCGGCAGCTGGTTTACCTGCATTTTGTCTCGTCGATCGTCGCAATTGGTTCTGAGCCAAACTTGCTCCTGATCTGGTTGTAATAGCAACATTGCGTACGACATCTTCGATGGTATCATCAATGGTATTTTTGGAAATGTCACGTTCTTGAAGGCGTCGAGATTTTCGTGTATTTGTAGGCGAAATGAATTCTTCTTTATTTTCTATTTTAGGCGATGTCGCCGTCACTTCTTTGGGCACTTCTTTGGGTACCTCTTTAACGATTACCGGAGAAGGTGCAGCAGGAGAATTTCCATTGTTGGTACTTGGTGCCACAGGCGATTTGATGGTCAAAATTAACCGAGGACGATCTTTATTATTATCATCGGCATCATCACGAAATTCGTAGACGTCAGCAGTTTCCGAATCCAATTTTGGAATCTTCCTATCGTTTTTCGTTCGTCCGCCACGTCCACCTCTTTTGGCAGCCGGAGTCGCGATAGTTTTTGCATTCCGTGTTTGCACACCCCCACGCACAACACCACGCGTTTTCCTACCACGATTTCTACCACCACGACGACCACCTCGCCCGCCAGCTTCTTTTTCATCGGACTGCTCTAAATCATCGTCCATCTCCAAACTTTCACTTTCTTTTTCTTTACCAGCATCCAAAACCTCTTCGATCTTCTGATTTGGTTTAACATCTTGCTGAATTTCGTCAGTTGATTTAACCTCGTGATCATACCAATCGTCCTTGCCAATTTCGCTACTACGGTCAGATAACTCATCGGCAGAACACAGAGCATCGACTTTTTGAATAACCGAATCTATATTAACTTCCTTAGCAGACCAATAATCACTGTCTTCTTTTGAATCTAGTCCATCATCTTTAATAACGAGATCTGCACTTAACCGTTCTTTACTGACATCAGATTCAATACTTTCAGTTTCACCTTTATCTTCGTCTAATTTTTCGGCTGTATTTTTTATAACACTCGGCATTTCAAGCTCCAATTCGGCCTTTTCTGTTTCAACTTTTGGAACGTCTTCGGAAACCTTGCACTCCGCGGCTTTTGGATCAGGAATTTCTTGTTTCTCTTCCTTCAAGAACAAATTTAGCTCTTCTGTTACTTGAGCGACGGCTAATTGTGGTTGAGGATCGGGAGTTGCTTCCGCCTTGGTCTCCAATTTTGGAACGGCAAGTTTTTCTTCCTCCTTGATGGTGATCGGAGGACAAGATGCTTCTGTTTTAGAAATAAGTTGCATTGGAGGAAGATTTAACGGTTTATTGGTTGGCTGAATGATTGTTGACGTTGGAGTGGTTGAAGATAGACTAACCAACTTTGGAGTTTCTTGTATGACGGGCATGAAAGGCTTAGGAGCATCTGGCTTGACGATGACCGGTTGTTTAACGTCTGTGATGACCGATGGTGTTGTCATTTGGGGTAGTAAAGAATATGGATAAAGAGCTGGAAGCAATTTAGACTGATCTGGCGAGTTTCTTAATGGATCTATGGAATTTTCTTTTGGTGTTGTTTGATTTAGATATGACGATTGTTGTACACCATATGGTATATGCTTGACGATCGTTTGAGGCGTTATTGCTCGTTGTAGTTGTAAATTTTGTACTATCATACGGTTTGGCGTTTGAGAACTAACCAAATATTGAGACACTCTTGATTGCTCTTTGTTGTACTCTGGATTTAGGCAAGCGTTAATATCATTTGCCCTAGCCAGTTTGGGTTGCGGCATAACTGTTGTAGTTGCTTGAAATGGTTTCGACATCATGATTGGAGTGATAGGCAGACGATTGTACGGAACGTTTGTAGTGATAACTTTTGGCGAGACTGAATTTGACGTTGTGGAAGTTGAAGGCAACTTGGTTAATGGTGAATTGTTAAATTTCACATGCTGCGAAGTTAAATTGTACTGTTGAGGCACTGGTTTCACACAATGAGTTGTTGTTGTTGTTGTCGACAGCAATAATTCTGTATTCTTGGGTTCAGATACCTTTGGAGCAGCCTCGGATATCTTTATGACAGGTGGCGTATTATAAGAACTGCTTATAACAGAATTTGTGTGTAAAGGCTTAGGCGATGGAGAGCTTTTGGCAATAACCGTTTCGGTGGTAGTTGGTATACAGTTGACTTCCGGGACGAGTTCTTTCTTGGCGATTTCAATACGTTTTGTTTCAGCTGTAGGCCAAACTGTAGTTGTAATGAGTTTGGGCACAATAGTTTCTACCTTTTTTATTTCACTTGGCAAAGAGATGGGCTGAAGAGGCTTGATAGGTGTTAATAATGGCGGACTAGTCAAATTAGTTGCTTTAATTACAACTGATCCTTTTGGATGCTCTTCAGGACGATAATAGTTGGAAATATCGGGCGTCTTTGGAGGCTGTGAAAAATCGATTCTCTCTGGTGTTTTTGGCGATTGATCAAAACGTAAGCTAACATCTTCTGGTTCGTCTGTATCAGTGTCAATTTGGAGTTCGTGTTCGCTTTGAGGTGTTTCAGGCTTTATTTCCAAATCTCCAGTGTTCAAACTTTGCACTGCTTGACGCATCTCTTCCAGATCTTCCACTATATTTTCTTCGGAAATGCTTTCTTCTTGTTCACTGACAACAACAGCAGGTTGATCATCACTGTAACAGCTTGAATATTCGTTTTCGCCAAAACTTTCGCCCAAAAGCGCAGCAACCGCATCTTCAGTTTCTTCTTGAGAAATTATTACGCGAGGTTTATCTTCGATTACTTCAGGTTTGACAGGTTTAGCTTCTTCTTTAATTTCTTCTTCAATCTCAACCTTGATGGGTTCAAATTCCGATATTGATTTGATTGCAGTTTCGTGTACTTTCTCATCAATTTCGGTACCAAAACCGAGAATGAGCTTATCTCGTTTTTTGTCTTTGGGTGTTGTGGGCGTCTTGGTCGTCGTTTCAGAAACAGACGTATCCAAAGAACTCTCTTCTTTCTTTGGAGATTTCAAAATCGGACTCCCCATGTCGTTCAAGTTCGGCAAACCAGGACTTGAAACCATAACTTTTTCACTTTCTTCCTTTACGTTATCTTCGGCCGGTAACAAATCAAATTCTTTCTTAATTTCCGGAGACTTAACTTTCACCTTTTCATGGTGGTGATGGTGATGTTTATGTTTCTCTTCTTTACTCTTTTTACGTTTCTTTCGCTTTTCTTTAATTTCTTTTCGTTCGTGTCCCGATTTAACCTCCTGAGATTCATCTTCGGCAAATTTAACCAACTCTTCACCCTTGTCATCTTCTTCGCTCTTAACACTCACGCCGGTTTCGTCCAAGTTGTCGTTACTGTCATCTTTAATATTAGCTTCCAATTGTTTGCCCATATCTGCATAGTCGACGCTATTTTCATTAAATTCTTCTTCGCGAATACGTTTTTCTTTTTCGCGTCGCTTCCTCTCTTTTCTCTTTTTGTGTTCCTCACGTAAGCGCTCTTTTTCTTCAGATTTGCGAATGTCTTTCTCAACTTGCTGCACAACGCTGTCGGAATCACTGCAATAATTATTTATTTTATCGTTCGTAAATTCACTGAGGAAGCTACTACTTTTAGCGTGATCATTCTTATCTTGTTCTTTTATTCCAGTCTCGGAATCGTCTGAAAACGAACCAAAAATATTTTCCATTTTTCCATCACGTTTCAAATCAATTTTACTCATTTCGGATTTCGACTTCTTCGATTTACGAGATTTATCGCGATATTTATCATCATCCTTATTTTTATCTCTCTTTTTATCTTTCTTGCTATGCTGTTTCTTCTTCTCAAGATTTTTAAGTCTTTCCATACTATCGTCTCGGTTGGATTCGTTGGGCAACGACTCCGTTTTGTTATCTTCGCTAGTCGTGGAATGCTTTTGACGTTTTTGTTTCTTTTTATGTTTCTTGCGCAATTCACTCTTTTGCTTTTTACTTTCGTGATTATCTTCGGCGGAAGACATGTCGCCACACATGCGCTCGCTGTCGAAGTTATCTTCCGTTTTAATTTCGGGTGGTGGAGAGCTTCTGAACATTTCTTCGCCAGAAAATTCGTGATGTTTATTCCTCTTTTCTTTCTTTGCGTATTTGTCTTCTTCCTTGATCTTTTTATGATATTCCATGTTTCCAAAACTGGAATCCATTTCACTTTCAGAAAATAATTCAGTTTTAATTTTGTGGGATTTATTGTAATCGTCGTCAGAAGAGTCGCTGCCTATTCTGGATTTCAAACACTTTCTTTGTACTAAATTCTTGATCTTTGCATTTTCTTCGTCACTGGTTTCCATGTGTTCAGATTTGGTGGGATGTTTATCGGAATCTGAATCTGTGTAAATATCTCGTTTCTTTCTATGTTTACTAATACCGTGTTCGTCATCATCAGAACTCATAATAAGTAATTTCGTACTTCTACGTTTGCTGATGTCAATTTTACTAAAACTACATTCTTGACGATCTTGGTCGGAATCTGAATCTTCGTCGCCAGACGTGGAACGTTTCTTTTCTTCACGTTTCGCGCGACTCTGCTTGAGTTGATTAAATTTAGCTTTGAGTTTCTCTTGGCGTTTCTCTTCTTCTTGTTTCTGCATATTTTTACAACTTCTAGCTTTAACTTTGTCGTACATAGAGATATACGCAGGTTCGTCGTCGACAATGTCGAAAATTGAATGAGCTTGCTTTTTTGGTTCGTCAGAATCGGTTGCCGCATCCGAACTATTTTGTGGAATTTTCCGAATGCGATCTTTTTTAAGAAATTTACGATCTTCACTTTTAGTACACATCGAGTTTTCATCACGAGATTTGGAATCTATAGAAGGCCGTTTCTCCTTCCGTTTATCGTCACTTTTGCGTTGATCTTCGCTAGACCTTCGATCTTCGCCATCCAAACTTTCTTGTTTTCGTTTTTCTTTGGCTTCCTTACGTTGGCGTTGTAATTTTTCCGACTCTTCTATTGATTGCAAATCAATCCTACCCAGAAATTCCTTATCCACCGTCAATTCTTTGGTAGATGGTTTACTAGGATTTACGATATCCTTTTCTTTGCTTTTCTCTTTTTCTTTCGATTTTTGTTTTTCCATTTTTTGTTTGTGCCGGTGTTTATCTTCCTTATCTTTCTCGCGTCTTCTGTCGTCACTATTATCTTTCACATTATTTAATTTTTCCTGTCTCATTTTGTCTTCAATTATTTTAGCGATGTTATTTTTGTGCTTACTTTTATTCTTGTCGTCCAATTTCAAATCTTTCGATTCTCTTTTCTCGGATAACTTACGATGTTCTTGACTTAATTTTATTTTCTTAATTTCTTCCATCATTTCTATCGAATCTTGCGAACTCAAGCGTCGTTTAGATCCGATGCTTACTGGAAGACTATTATTTCTTTCTTTTCTACGACTAGAATCGATTCTATTTCTGTCTAGGTCTATTGAAAAATGCCGACTTTCTATACTTGGTTTATTATTTTCTTTAATCTCACTCGCAATATTGGCTATTTTATCGTGTAAGTTGTTTTCACGATTTTCTTTTGTGTTTTCCTTGCGTTTTTCGTCGCGGTCAAAATGTTTTAATTTTTCTTCTTTTCTATCGTTGTTGTATCTTTCTCTACCTTCATGACTAACTTTGTTTTCGTGATTATTTCGAACGTCATGCGAATCTTTTTTGAATAAATCGTGATTATCTCGCAATCTGTTTTCTTTGACACTTTTATCGCTTCGGCTTGATTCGGAGTTTTCTTTGTATTTGGAGTCACTGTGTATTTCGCGATGCCTGCTACTATTATGTTCGTCTTTACGTTTTTCGTGGTTTTCTTCTTTGTGCTTTCTTTCTTCTTCTCTTTTCCTTTCTTTTTCGACACGTTCTTGTTCTTCTTTTTCACGTTTTTCTCGTTCTTCTCGCTCACGTTTCTCTTTCTCTTCTTGTTCTCGCCTCTCTTTTTCCTCACGTTCACGTTTATCACGATCTTCCCGCTCTCGCCTTTCTTTTTCATCTCTTTCTCGTTTCTCTCGTTCTTCGCGCTCTCGTCTTTCCAATTCTTCACGGTCTCGCCTTTCTCTGTCTTCGCGTTCTCGCCTCTCTTTTTCTTCGCGTTCCCGCCTTTCTTTTTCTTCGCGTTCCCGCCTTTCTCGATCTTCACGTTCTCGCCTTTCACGTTCGTCTCGTTCTCGCCTTTCCCGTTCTTCGCGTTCTCGCCTCTCCTTCTTTTCCCTTTCTAACCTCTCTTGCTCTTCGCGCTCTTTTCGTATTCTTTCTTCACGCTCTTTTCTCTCTCTATCCTGCTTGTCACGTTCTAACCTTTCCTTTTCCGTATTTTCTTTTTCTATCCTTTCCTTCTCGAGACGTTCCTTCTCGATATTTTCTTTCTCCAATCGTTCTTTTTCCAGCCGCACTTTCTCGATTCGTTCCAATTCAATACGATCGCTTTCCATTCTTTGTTCACTATTAACGTGTTTACTCTTCTCGTCCAATTTCGTTTGATTCGCACTAATATCACAATTGTCACTTTTTTTATCACACACATCAAGTTTACGAACATTGTTTTCACTATTTCGTCTACTTTTAATTTCATTACGCGGAGACCCGTTGCTATTAGTTGAGTCCCTTCTAATTGCCAATTTATCACTAAATTTGTCCAATAATTTACACTCACCTTTAGTTTGTTCTGTATTAACGTCCGAAGAATTTATAGTACTTTGAACATCACTAGAATTCACAGGAATGTTAACACCATTTTTATTAGTAGGTTCGTTAATTTTCATTTGTGAAACCGCCCCACTAGAAACCGTTCTATTCACAGCAACTTTAGAAACTTTACTATCACTTGAAGCACTTGTTGAAGAAGTAGATTTTTGCCTGCCCTCCAGTTGGTTACTCCGTGTTGTAGAACTTGGTGGAGTTAGAAGCGGAGACTGTGTTGGCGTGGTTGGAGCTGATACCACAGTTTGAAGTGGAGGATGACTCGGAAAAGGATACTGCAAACTCTTCGCCGTTGCTATACTCGAACCTGAAAAATTCAAAGATTAAAATGATGCTTCAATTTTGCGCTGACGAAGTTTTAAACTTACCAGAAGGAATTGGTGAAAGCATCGTGGGAGTTTTCGGTAATTGCGGATTGGTAATTGTAGCAGTTTTAATAACCGGAGGCGTAGTTGGAATTGCCGATGCTGTGATTAAACTTGCAGTAACTGCAATAGGTTTAGGCAAAACGCCAGTTTCGAATTTTCCGCCAACATTTTCCAATCTCTTTAAGTCCTCGTCAAAAACTGACGGTTTGGCCAAAACTGATTTGACTATGTCGGAAGGTTGTAATTCTTTGAGATCTAAATCCAACAATTTATAACTAAACCTAAATCTTTCTGATGCAGTGGCATCCAATTTCGCCAAGGCCTCACTGCCGGCGGCGCTAACGGCTCTAGAACCAGACCACTTTTCGTATTTTTCATCTAACGACTGAATTAGTTCGTCAAAATTCGGACTAGGTGGTGCATCGCTATCGCTATCACTTATCGACGGAGGTCTAGGTGGCGGCGACGCTGGAGGAGGGACGTGCGCTGGACTAGGAATTACATGATTGGATATTCGTGGACTAGTAGCTGGTGGTGGCGGACTGGCTAGTACGACATCTTTTTGACCTTTAATACCGGCAACGGATACGCCTGCTTTTCCCAATAATTGTGCCGCAAATCGCGGAAGAGGGAGACTTAACGGACCCTCGCGTTCCCGAGGTATTCTTCTAGGTTCTGTGGGTAAATTTTCCGGCCGTTCGTCGCATAACGGAGTGCCCGGCCTCGAGCTACCAATACTCTCTGAACCAGAAAAATCGGGATGTTGTATTCTCGCACTGGTATCACTTCCTCCCGTTTTCCGTCGTTTGCATATGGAATGAGGTAAATATGACGCTCCACTAATTTCACGAATTGAATGCTTGTTATCTATGGAAGGTCGCCTGGAGTGATGTTTTAAGCTAGCGTCTGATGTTCTTCTAACTTCCATTACCTTCCTGTGCTCGCGATTAGTTTCGATAACGACATCGCCAACCACCGGTCCTTCTATGATGTCTAATTTTATACGCTTTTTGGAACTTGTCAATTCGTCACCCGAACTCGTATAATCTTCCAATTGTTCCAGAAGATGGAATCGTTCTTTTTGTAAATTTCTTATATCAGGCGGAGCGAACACTAACGGTAAATGTTCGCTATTGTGTGGTATACTTCTGGGATCTGCAGTTTCCAAATGCGAAGGACTTTCGCGATTATATGCGGCATATTCGTGTTCGTAACCTTCTTCGTGTGATGCAGCACTTCCTTGACTATATTCATCGTAACTACGATATCTGCGCTCGGAAAATTCTGAATTTTGATCGTAATATTCGTTCAGTCTTGCCAGCCTCGATCGCGAACCGCTTCCTCTGGGAGTAGCCGAACCAGGAGTACTTGGTGAGTGAACCGTTGATGCTGTATTGCACTGACTAGCCGCCACACTCGATCTACTACTGTAAGAAGCAGTCCGGGGTCTCGTAGAAGGTAATTCGTACCTAGCAAACCTCGTAGCTGTGGTTGTAATAGTTGTGGGTTCAAAAGTTCTAGTTGCTGGATTTCTTTCTTCAAAATTAGTTCTTTCGGCCGGATGGCCTTGTTTTTCTAAATGTTCGTAAAACGCTTCCTGGCACTCGCGACTAGCGAAGTCCACTTGCATTTTACGTCCGCGCATATTGACGCCCCGCATTTTCGCGACTGCCGCTTGAGCATTTAACACTTGTTCATAAAATATTAACCCTTGTCCTTTATCACGATCTATTATAACTTGGGTTATAGGTCCAAATGAATCAAACTGAAGAGTCAGGTACTTTTCGTTAACACTATCTATTATACCGTCCACCCACACACAATCGGTTGGCATAGATTTCCCAAACCCTAGTTTAATACGATTATTTCCTAAGTGTTCGCCATCCATCGCACGAATGGCTTTCACCACACTAATAATGTCCGAGTACTGGCAAAACGCGTACGAACTCACAGCCCCTTGTTTTTTAATGTCAATTTCTATAATTTCCCCGAACTGGTCGAAGTGTTTCCTGAGATCAGAAGCGGTAACGTCTTTTTCTAAGTTACCGATAAATAATGTGCGAGTAGCCTTTGGATGAAACTCGTCGATTTCAGCTTCGTACGGTCGTAATTCGTTGTCGTCCACATCGTAACCTTGATATGAAGCAACTTCAATTTTACAACCAAAAAAAAGTTTATCGTAACTAACTTCTAAAGCTTTGTCGACATCGTCGGGCTTTTTAAAACAAACTATCGCGTGTCGTTCCGAACCTTGTCCGACAATTTTAACCCACGTCACTTTACCGTGTTTTTTATACTCGTGAAAGAGACCGTCTTTCAATGAAGTGTCTGACGAACGCAGCGGCAAATTTCGAACACAAATCGCCAACGGCCTACGATCGTCCGAATGCACTACAGGTTGATGTGAAGAATTTGCGGATGGTGCTATTCTTCGCGATTTTGGGGAACTGGTAGAACTCGACGCTTGGGATGTTGTACTACTCGATGAACTACTGCTGCTTTGCGATCTCGACCTCGTGGGTGATCTGCTGGAAGTACTACCCGAAGGAGACACGGATCTGCTTCCCGATCGTGATTTTGTTTTCTTTTTTGTACTTAGTGAATCGGACGATCTTCTATCGGTCGTATCGGTAGGCGTCGTTGCATACCCTGTTTCGCTGTTGTAAGTTCTTGACGAATCGTACGACCAGGAACTGTTAAGCGATCGATGCCTATCGATGACGTTGTTATAGGGACCGTTTCTGTAACCTCGATCTCTATTTCGGCCCCTATTGTCGTGATAGTTAACCCTACGAATATATTCTCCTTCTGCTACGCGACTGTTGTTTCTATCGTAAAATCTTTCGTTAAAATTTGCATGTTCCTCTGGGTTCCTGCGAAAAAATAAAAACAACGTTAAAACATGCACGATACGGTTCATAACGGCGAGGTCAAATAAACCGGCCTTTAGTAGTATATTATAGGATTTTATTATTATACACCTGATTTAGCGATGAAGAAAATCATAATAAAATTATGATTTTGAAATTTATTTAATGGGAAGTATCATGCATTACGCAAGTAGCATTAATTGCCACATTTACTATAATAAAAAGTAATACAATCATCAATATTTTGCAATTAACACGCGATACTATTGTTGTGTAAGGTTTATAATAAAGTTGGGGTACCGACGTGGAATTAATTAACCAGCAGAGTTAACCAACTCTGTGAATTTTTTAATTTGTACAATCAATATTGATATAATTATTATCGTTTGTGCGGCGCGGCGCCTTGAACTAGGTGCAACTGTATAAAATACAGTCTGCTATGTTCCTATAAGAGAACACACACACACATAACAAATTATCGATTACCAATTTGTAATGCAATTATTAAATTAACTTCTATACTGGTTTATGCGGCACTTCCAAGTTTAAAAAATAAGGTGCGTCATGAACGCCGGAGTTCAGCTCCATTTATTTGGTCTCTTTTAAAATGCAATGCAAGACGAAACCCACCATTAACCTCAAGTTTCTCGTTCCAATTATTCTAAAACGAATGCAACTTTTCAACGACATTCGATTATGGTAAGTCGCACCTTACACACACCTATTCAATTGATACAAAATAAATATTTACAAAAAAATTGTGTTCAAGGAGATTGCATAGTTAGGTATAAATATCCACGTAGGTAGGGAACACACGAGGTCGTACAAAGAGTTTCTTATAGAAATTTATTTTTCAATAGACCAAAATGATATTCAAATTTAAATCTGCAGTGTGACAATGCAAATGTTGACAGTTATATAACGGTCTCTTAAATTAATTTGTTTATAATTAATGAAATGCAGTTTCTGTAAGGCTATTAGCAAAAAATCCGTAATTTTATTTGGAAGCTGGCATTGTTCGAAGAAAATAAATTTCGCATTATGCTCTGTTAAGTTGCAAAAATAAACAACTAAAAAGTTTAGTGTTCAATGGTTAAAACATGATTATTATAAGACACGAAAGAAATGAAAAAATTACTAGTAGTTATGCGAAGAGGTAAAGCCACTAATGAAGTTTTATGGTTTCCCAACGGAATAAATATTTTATGACGAAGCACAACGGCAATGGAAACTTAAAAACTTGAATACAGAACCAATGTTTTGGCACCACTGATAATTCTGTACACAGGACAGCAACGCATACATCTAGAAAAGATAATGCAATCCAATGGATAAATAAACCAAAACAATGGCATAGAAAGAGTTATAAGTCCACTATTCGGCAGATTGCTAAAATCTGTTGTCTTGTTTACATAAACGATTTAAAAGCGCAGGAAGGATGCATTCTAAATATTTCCTGAACCAAAACAGTAAAAATAATATGGAAGTCGACCAATTGTACGATCAGTTAATATAAAATTAACAACATATTCTTCACGTTCCTTGTGATACCTCCAACTTTAGCTTCCAGAGATGTACAGGGACAACCTGCAACGTGGTTAATCCCTAATCAGATTTGTAAAACTGCGTCGAGTCAAAAAATAATGATTAATTTATTTTGAGTAACAAGAAGACTCTGCATGATTGAAGTCTCACTTTCACTTTCTTTGGAGAGTTAGTGCCCAAAACAGTAATTTATTCGAATTGATATTTAAATTTTGTATTCTCGCTGAATAGCTAATGAGTAACAAAAAAGTGTAAAAAAGTGCACCCGACCTTACATTCGAAACGCTGCAAAAACCGTCAAGCGTAGAAAAAAAGTATACATTCATATTTGGTAGATAATGAAATTTTCTACAAAAAAAAGTCTTAACGTTAACTTAAACCGGTATTCACGAGTCAAAATCTGCCCGTCACGAATTTTTTGTATAAAATTAAATTCGCAAAATATTGTCCATAATTTGTAATAATCTTGTATGTATTTGTATGGTGTATATTACAAGGAATCGCGTAGTTTTCAATTTGGGGGGGGGGGGCAATAGTACTGTATTTAATAAATAGAAAACATCTAAAAAGAGAAGTAACAGAACTTATCGCCTTTTGGAAAAAATTTCCAAGAAGAAGAATGAAAGATCATTTTGTAGAGAATTAAATTATTCCAAAAAAGGCTTCGACAATAAGAAATATGAAAAACAAGTCAAATCGCAAATATAACTACTACCATATTATACGAAATGCCAAAAATGTACGTTTTTAAATGCCTCCCAGTCCTTAACTTTTGGACAGACTTCATTGTAGAAAATTTCTCTACAAAATTGTTTATATAAAACTTAGCTGAATTCCTTACCAATTCGCAGTTTCTAAAATAGATCAATCTAAATTCAGATTAAATTTTACTTCTAAAATTCTTCTTCATATGCTTCTTGTCGCAGTTAAATTAAAATTAAAATTAAAATTAAATCAACTGACAAGCTTGAATAGAATTCGCAGTGATTAGTCAAAACCTGATGATAAATTAATATTATATTCTATACAAAGAAATACTAAAAATAAATAGAGAAATGAATAAGTTTTAAGAAATGTATCCAGGTAGAAGCAAACACGGATGAATAGTGCTAACAAATTTAAACTCAAAAATATTGACAGTACACCACCTGCTTTATATTTTTAGGCTATACAATAATTTAGGTATTAGATTTCATCAAACCTAAAATAAACCAAATTAGATCAAATGTCAAGACAAGTATTTCCTCATTTTCGTTCTATTTTTCATAAAAAAAAATCTCCGCAATTAGTAAATATCAACTGTAAAATTTCAAAAGTAATTTTATTCCACATTACATATTACGGTTTAATCTCTTTCGGCGAAAATGACAACTTCCCAATTTATTTGTAGAAGTACTATGAACTTCCTTTATAGACATTATGAAACGAACCAAAAATCAATCCTGCAACGGAGTTCCCTGATTGTTGATTTCCCATCTAACGTATATTTTCAAAGTACTTTGTTCTGTTGCTAAGTAATGCAGGTTCACATAGTTCTAAACAATCAAGCTTAAGAAACATTTCTTTAATGTAAAATAAGTAAGGAAAGAAACTGATTAATATTTTATGCAATAAATTTATATTTAAAAATATAATATCTATTGTTTTATTGTTTTAATTTTTTAATGGGTGGAGATAACAAGATTTTCGATGCATAATATTTGCATCTCTTAGGCGGTACCACATTTGATAGCGGAGCCTTGCGTTGTATCAAGGCATAGTCGTTTTAACTACATATAAAAAATAATAATTGAAGCAGTAGTGGTTTATTACAGGCATAGTTGAAATATTTTATAATTAAATTACTAGAATTGGAATACTACACTGTGAAAAAGGATTTGTCGCCCTAACAAAACTTTTAGTAGCTATAGCCTCAACAGAGTTTTTCGTTACTGCAAAAAGTTTTCTGCTACCATAACAAAGTTTTTACTATGCAAAATAAAAAAATTTGTTAAATCAACTAATCTTTTTTACTGAATAAAAAACAACTTTGTTCTGGCAGCAGAAAGAATATGTTGCAGGAACAAAAAATGTGTTATAACAGAAAAAAAACCTCAGTTGAGGCTATAGGTACTAACAGCTCTGTTAGACCAACAAATAATTTTTCTCGGTGGACGTCTAAAATCTAAATTAAACATGCTTCTATTTTGATGCAGTTGAAAGGCCTTATGATATATATGCTACAGCGAATAAGGGAAATTCAGTGATTGTATTATGTATTTACTAGCGATTTTGCACATTCATTGTTCTAATCAGTGAAAGTAAAAAATGAAGCATAAAAAATAATAAATTCTTCTCTAGGAAAGGTGGAAAATCACTAGTAATTGTAGAAAGACAGAGGTCTCCGTCCGGTCTATAATTATGGGCCGGCACGATCACCCGCTTTAACACCTCTCGATTATTTTTTATGGGGTGCCCTTAAAGCTATAGTTTTCAGCGATAGAAGAAAGCCCGAAACCAGAGAGAAATTAATGGAAAGAATACAGATAGGTGTGACAGAACTTAACGAAAGAAGCGCCATTATAAATAACACCGTGCAACACCTTTTGAAAATTGCAAGCCTGTGTGCTGAAAATGAAGAAGGCTATTTTGAAAATTTATTAAAATAAATTTAAAATTTTTTTTTATTTACACCTTGTTCATTATTTTCCAAATTTCTGTGAAAACGGTTGGTTTGCCAAAAAAATTTATTTGACCAAAATTGTAGCCCGTTAAATTCCCTATCCGGTTTAGGCTGTCAGTTTTTTTCTAAGATGTTTGGTTTAAGAGATACGGGGTTAGCAAGAAAAGTAAAAAAAATAATCCCCGAGTTTTTAACATTTTTTCCCTTAATTCAATTTATAACTCGAAAACCGTTGATTCTAGACGATAAGGGGTTATAACCTAATATGTAGATAAGCGAATGATCTTTAAAAAAATTTTAATGCATTAAGCTTAAAAAATCAATAATATCGGAGCTATGGCTGTTTGAAATTAGAAATTCAAAAAATTGCTTTCAAGGGAGGTACCCCCCAAGCATTTGGACTTGGACAAAAATTTTATTTGAAAATTTGTCATATGCCCGCATTAATAGTCACGAATTAATCTGAGATTCAAGATAATCCTAGGATTTACCAATGAGATTACTGGAATTTAGAGCGTATCGTAACAACGGCTGCTATTTCGAGAATTAATCTTGAATCTCGAATTAATCCGTGAATATTAATACGGGCATTAGAGAAATGTCCTGAAAGGTTCTCCACGAAAACAGGACACTTGTATGTAGGGACCCAAGGTTTTCTTCTGCTCCCGGTGCCTCATTTATAAAATTAATGCCCAATGCATTTATAAATATCGAGGGGGTTAATATTTTAAAAATCAAAAATATAACCGCAATATAATAATTTTAGATGACTTTCTACGTCTTATTATATGCAAAATGAAACGTATTATTTGTGTGTCCTTTCAATCTGAACAGGTAAAATTTAAATTAGTAGTTGATATTCAAAATACAAATTTATTGTGATTTATTATAAAAAGTTGTTATTTAAATCCACGCTTAAATATTTCTTCTAAAAAATTAGACCTACAGAGAATCCCTGTGTTAAAAAAATTAATTGGTGTTGTTTTCAATTTAGCTGTATACAATAAATTTTAACCGGGGCCGGATTTATAAGCATTAAAAATGCCTAATAATATGATTTTTTCTTCGATGTAGTATTTTTTCATAAAAATAAATTAATTTAAGTTAACCCCTATTATGCTCTTCGCCTCTTCAATTACTGATGTATTGATTGTTCTTATCAGAACGTCACATGCAGATATTCTATTTTTAAAATTTTGGTTTTAAAGGAATATAAATTTAATCATTAACCATAACAAACCTGATATTTACAAAAAAAAATCAATTACATGAATTCAAGTTCGGTGTAATCAAGTTTTTATCAAAAAAGTTCCTATCGGTACCTTGGAACTCACCGCAAACCTCACCTCGATATCTTCACTAGCTTACAAGATTTATATAAAGCAGGAAAATAAAAAACAAAATATGTATGTGCTAATGCGAAATCCAATCATTTTTTTGCCCTAAATTTTTTGGTCAGTAAATGCATCAAACTATCCTCCCGAAAGATTAATGATATATGACAAAGAAATGGCGGGTTTTGATCAGATTACAATTCCCTTGACCAAATTTGATTAAGAATGAGGATGCAACAGGACCAAGAAGAAAGAAATCCTTCTTTCATCTTAAATGTCAATAAAAATTATCTTACCCATGACTGTTCGTAAAACGGTTACTACCGGGGGAGGTAGAGTACGTAGTGTTCGTATTCTGCGGTGAAGCAGCGGACGGAATGGCAGCAGGTTCATAATACTCCGTGGTCAGAGTTCTTTCATCAATTTTGTGTTCAGAGGTGTGTGCTTTTGACGCGCTTTTGATGTCCATAAATGCCACCGTGCACGCCGTCGTGTTCTCGCTCGTCTCTTCCTTGATGCTCCTTGGCAGCAATTTGACACTTTGTACACGGCCATATCTGGAACAAAATAAGTTCATAAGAAATCTTGTTTTCTACCACTTATTTCTTTTTTTAATTTACCACTCAGTATATTTAAAAGAAAGTAGAACGAGCTTTTCGACAGTTGAAAAAAGAAACGACAAAGTTATTACGACAATAATAAAATAAACAAGAAGACGATTGGCATCGAAATGAACAAAAAAAACAAGTTTTGCAATAAGGTTCTTGAACTGAATTTAATGGAAAATACATTGAATAAAATACTATAAATATTACTTGTTGGCACAGTTTGATATATGGCAGGTATGTATTCCGAAGTTTATGGCAACATATAAAATGGTCCAAAATGTTAAGCGAAGAATAATAATTTACATTTGCAATATTTTGAAAATAAAACATTGAAAAATATCTATGTATGCTATATATGGTATGTACCCGCTATGTCTATGTATGTATGGTATGTACCTGCTATGTACGTACCTATGTATGCTATATACCTAAATAAATATTTGTATGAATGGAAAAAAACTTCAAGTTTTCTTCTTTTTGCAGAGGTTTGTCAATACTTAGTTAAAACAGAAAAAAACCTCCTACATATCAAAACAATAAAATATTTAAATTTAATGCTCAGTCAAGAGTCATTTATCTTCTCTGTGTTGTTACAATTTATAGTTGCACATAACTGATTGGTCGTTATAGCAATAAAAAATCTAAAAGGCAACAAAAGTTAACGGGAATGTTGGTTATAATAATAGAATTTAATTTTGCGGTTCTGGAAGCGGTTACTTACGAGATAAAATCGCGAACTCTTGAACAATTCTCTCGCAAAACGAGAACATAAAAAAGAGTACAGTAACTGTAAAGAGAAGTATAGGCATTTATTTATTTTTATTGAACATAAAAACTGTGTGTGGGCAAAGATAAAAAAAGATCACTGAAATTGACATTACAAAAACAATTCATAAAATACACATTACGTAATGTTATTATTTTTAATTATATCGGAAAAGTGAAGATGGGTTACGCAAAGACGAGTATCAACCTTAGTATACTCTAAATAAAAAAATTAGGAGATAATTTTATGTTATTTCGAAATGACCAAACAAGCATGACCACGTAATAATAATAAAATAAAATAATAAGATTAGTAGTATATATCGCAATATTGGTAGGGCGCCGTCGTGCGCGTGCGCCGCTGGATCCATAAAAGACCAAAATCTATTTTATTCGTTCTCATTTCGACCGCAAACGTCCATTGGATTACGAACATACACGTTGCAAAATCAACTTCATCTATTTTAATTTTAGACAGTGAAGTGTCTTTTGTGTTGAGCATGTCTACCATTTGGAATACTTACGAATTTTGTTTTACTTGTAGAAAAAGACTTATTTGAATTCTTTCGACCAGACGACGTTTTTGGATTTTAGGGTGTGGTTGAGTACAATCAGACACATCCATATGTTCTCAGTTGTGTTATATAAATTTGTAATTTAAGATAAAAAGGTTTGATAATATAAAATTAATAAAATGGGGCGTTATGAGTACCTATCGAAATATAAAATCTATACGTTATACTATGTGCGTGTTACGCCATTACGAAATACACTAACGTTTCGTGCTGAAAAGAACAAATCAGCCACTCTTGAATATGGATGGATTATATTATGGATAAATGTGTGTGCAGTAAGTTTTGTAAGCTTAAAATTATTGTTACTAACGAACAATCTGCGGGATTAACTAAGCCTTTTGAACTACGAACGCATTGCGTCAGATCGATTTTACCGAACCGTCGTTTTGCTACGACAATCGCGCTCCTCTTCCCGAGCACCATTTTCTCCGCTTCCCCTCCTTTTCCCCACCTCCTTAACGTGGCAACGTCGCTACACAGACGCACGCTCTAGCTTTCCAATGCTACCATTGTTTTGTACAATCGCACAAACGGGACACGTAATCCAATGCTTGGCAACATACCGAAAACATGTTTGGTCCGCTGCGTGTATTATAGGACAGTGAGTGGAAAGGTGTACCGTGTTGTCGATTTTTTAGACCACGCAGACAGTTTGCTTCACTACTTCGCCCCGCCACTGCAGTTCTAAAATAATTGTCGATGATGAAAAGGCAATTTTGATGTTCGTCGTGTCTTGTTATGCTTCATGTCGAACGTGTAACCACAAAAAAAAACAGAAGAACGCCAACACCAATTACTATTTCAAGTTTCACATTCAGGAACTGCGGTGTAATCGGGCACCGATGGAGGAAAATTTCGTTTCAAAAATTGATTATGTAAAATTGTAAACCGCCCCAAATGCGAGGATATTATTACTTTGTTCGCCTTTTCAAAACAACATTATTTCATCTTCAGCAAACCCGTTCTTTTAAATATTGTGCGTCTCTGTCTAGATATTCGAAAACGTGAAATAGAAAGAGAAAAAGTTTTTATTGGATATCAAAACTTTTTACCGCACGTTAATCACATCTGTCTTGAACGAAACAGGGCTCGCATTACTATATCTTGGAACTGGGTATTCCACTTCAACCGAACAAGCAAATGTTCAAATAAGAACTCGAACAGCCAAGATACGTTTTCCCATAATAACGGATTGAACCGCTGTGCAACGTTGCCGTTCTCTCGAATGACGTCACCACACTTGATTTATAATACGGTTAGTAATAAATAACGCAACTTCTTTGGAGCGTTATATAAAATATGAATTTTAAAAGGTTTTGGAGCAATTTCCTCTTAATATTAAATAGAATTATACTTTTACCAAATGGATACGCTAGTTTTTACCATTACTACAGTGTAATAACGCATAATATAAAATTGGAGCAGTGAAAATAAGTTTTGATTACATTTTTTGCCGAAACTCGAGCCCTGCTTTAAAGTTCGTCCTCGAGCATCTCGAATGGTAAAAAACGACCTCGAAAGAGGACGATGGGGTTTGTTTAGCAAACTCAAAGTAAAAACAAGCCAGGAAACGAGTTATTCGAATGCTAAAATTTCAAAATTATGCGACGCGTAGCTAAGAGAGCTGGGCTACGCATATCTTTACAATAATAACAGTCACATCATTACGTGTTTGTATCGTAAATAATTAAGATTATACGTAGTACAAAAGGGGCGTACTTGCAAATAAATTCACCTCGATGCGAAGGGTAAAAATGAAAATTGAAACAATTATAATCGATTCTTGCCATCTTTTGGGAGTGGGAGTCCGTGGGTGAAGATGTTTTGAAGTAGCAGCTGGCAAACAACAACTAATCAATAAATATCAAAACGATAACCATTTTCGAGACTGAAAAACAAAACCACAAACTTTTATTTTATTAGATAACATTTTCGGTTTGATGAGAAAATTTATTTTTACGTACTAAATCCATTTGCAAAGACTTTGGGGATATTCTAAGTTTTGCTTTCAGAGAATGAAAAAACAATATTTTGCCGGAACGATGCTGAGACGGAATTGTTTTTGTTAGCGCGGATGAATGTTTTTAAGGAAAAACGTGAAGTGTTTTGTTTAGAAAAATGTTGGAATCTTTCCATCTTCCAGGATGGAAAAGTGATCGGGGCCCATTGTGTGTGTGTAACTTTTTCAAAACTTGAGAACGCAAAAATTGAATAATTCGGCTGTGTTCGAAATCTTAAAAATTAATATGTCGTAATAGAAATCCTACATGGGAGGCCAAATCTAATTATACATTTAAAAATACACGTCCGAGTATTTCCTAGTTACATCGAAATATAGTCAAATAACAAGGCTGATTAATAATGAATTAATTTTGTAAAATAATGGCGTATTCATAATGTGGTACAATCAAAATTTCAAGGCTCGCGTGACTTGGGTAAACGGACGTATGACACTTGATATTTTTCATGGCGCTCCCACCGCCATTTGTCGATGAAATAATTAATGTTGAGTCATCGGTATTTACTACTAATAATAAAAACATTACTATATTTTAATGTGGACGACACCTTAAGGTTAACTAATTGCTTGTACAGTAACTAAAAGTTCCTTCTTTCGAAGATTAATAAAGATCAAATGGAAATTATTAAAAGAGATAATATAAATGGGGACATTGTAAATAAACCTTTATGATTGATAGCAATTACCAATTAACTTATACTAACAGTAAATACGTACTTAGAAACACGCGGTACCAATACAAAATCCATGATGAACAGACAACAGAAGTTTAAATCAAAATAACCTTTGAATTTGATATAAAACAATAACATTTACATTTATAAAACGCACAAATATCACACGATGCTCTTTGCATTTTAATAATAAAAAACTACTGGTATATAGGAGTATCATCGGGAAATGGAAACCACAACTACACTGCAATATACAGTAGAAGCTCGATTTTGTGGCCATTTTTTTAACCCAAAAGTCAAACATAGCAAGAGAAAAACAACAGTGGTTGTGGGAATTTTATCGAATTTAGTTCTAAAAAGTGTATAAAAGCGTTTTTTGGTTATAAAATCTTACACTGCTACAACTACGAATCTATTGATTATATACAAAGATGTTTCACTAGGTATTGTCTTGGTAAGGGTTAGTCTTTGATGTATTTGGTGAAAACCATGTTTGATAGTCAAACGCGGAAGTGAACCTAAACATCGCATTCTGCATCTTTTGCCCATCTTTCATGTATAGATTAGCACTCTGTCGCCCCCTCTCTCTCTTTCATTCATTATTTTGATTGGTTTTTGCAAGCTTTTACAATACAAAGCAAAACAACTAATCTTCACGTGAATGCTACTTAACAGTAGACATGCATTAACATATTTTATGTTATAAATGACATCAACAATAAATTTTATTTTGCATTGATGCACCAAGAGTTCACTCACACATGCGACAAGTTTTCCCACAACAAAAAAATTAAACTCAAGTAAACAAATGTGGTGCAAAAACAAATAAATTGCTTATAAGGTTTTACTAAAACGGGTTAATGGATTTACAAACGGAGTTGAAGCACATAATCGCAGTTGTCATTATCCGTTTTCATTTGCATATTGTTTTGCCTTTACACAATTCTGAGAAAAGAAGATTAGCAATCACGCAAGATTAATATAATATAAACCACTGTTCAGAAACCATATCCCCGAGGTTTCCTCAATTCACGTATTTATCGATTCCAAATAATGCAACCCTTTCGATAATTTCTGAATATAAACCATTGTTTGCTCAGGAATATCCTTCTGGGTACAGACCAAGACGGTTCTTTTTTAAAATAGCAATTTATGTATGCTAAATTATTCAGGCCCGGATGTCGTTGCCTGCAGTCGCAAATTTCTATCGAGGGGGATTTTTTTGGCCAAGCAAGAAATTAATATAACATCGCAGTTTAAAATTTGTTCGGAATAAAATTTGGGCCCTGATTTCAGGTAGCGAAATTTGCCCAACATGTATGGGAAACGAGCTAAAAAAAATCGTTTCAAATAATTCAATTTATCTTGTCTGCGACATTACACGTCAAATATTTGCTTAAGAAATTTGAAGAAATATCCATGTTACTCATTCTCGATGATTTAATTTTTTCAATTATCAATGCCATAAAGCGAAATATCAATTTAAGATGCGAATCATGAATCAGTTCGATGATAATTGCGTATAATTCAATTTAGTAGTACTCAAAATTTAATTATTTGTACGTAATAAAAATTACTGTAACTTTGATAAGGTTACAAATAATGTCACTGCGTACAAACCACTCGAGTATGAATCACCTAATTTTCTACAATAACTCAAAAACGGTGAAATTACCAAAATATTGAAAACAAAAATAATGTTCGTTTTTGAGAAAACCTGGGTTGAGAAAATTTCAACCATAAAAAATTCGAAAAAAGATAATCCAAAATCTTTAATAATTATTATTGTACTCCAAACTGATTAGTTAGATAATGTAGTGAGGCGGTTACTGGCCTCTCAACGTGGGAAAAAATTTCTATACACCGAAATCTGCTATTTCAGATAAATGTAGCGTTTCTTTAAACGGGGGGGGGGGCGTCACAAAAAATTAATATATAAAATAATAGTTACGTTATGTATTTATATCGAATTCTTCCAAATAATTCAAGTGATTCTACTTCCAAGGATGCAAGATCAACTGTTTAAATTTTATCTAAATCAGTTCAATTTCAAACAAATGAACTTTTAACCGGAAATAACCCTTATGTGCAAGTATCGTTTAAGATGGAATCCAAAGCACAGCGCTAAGATAACATTAGAGTTGCTGTAATAAGAAACAATAGATCGAACTATCTGCACGTATACGATGACGTTTTTATGACGTGACAATTAACTTCCAAAGGGAAAATAAGTTTTTTGATATTAATGTTACCTAGAGTCAGCATATAGACATTTGGTGAGTGAAGCACGATACGCCGGGAGAGTTAAAGCTATCGCTGGATGTTCTCGGTCATTCACACATCTTATTAATAATTAGACACTTAATATAAAAAAACGTGAAAATTACGTTCTGTTCAAGATATCGCACATGCGCACTGGGTTCCTGCGCAAAACCGTGAGTCCCAAATGAGCGCTTTTCGATGTAATATAATATGTGATGTTTCATTTTTAGTTCAGCGGACTTGTCGGTCTATTCAATGTGTCAATTCTCATTGAAACGAAGAACAGATAAAATAACTAAGTTAACAAAAAGTCTCAGTGGTAGTGCTAAAATTAGCGTGTTACGAGCTTACCTATGCTACTAACATATACGTTTAACGTTTATTTTTAGCATTTTGTATGTTAACTTACGAAGTTAACTGTCCACGGTAGATTAAATATTAATGGCAGAAAGATCGATTCGGTGGTCATTTGAAGTAATAACCAAAAAGCAGTTTCAAAACAAAAAATTTTATGTTGTACCTTGGGGTATCGAAGGTAACATTTAAAAGAGCAACGCAGCCTTCGAATTACAATATTTTCATGCAGAAGCAAAGGAGCTCAAGTGACTGTCGTAGCACTTCTCGGAAGTTTTTTATTAGATTTTCACATAATGAGTTTTTCAGTTTCATTTGAATGAACGAAATTTGCACTATCTTCTAGTTATTTCAAGGCAGCCTATAATTAAATCGTTCTAGGTAGTTGACCGGCAAAATTAGAAATATCAAACAATTTTACTTCGTTGCCGATTTCAAATTTAATTTCTAAAAATCATCAATTTGTTAACAATTTCGATTTCTCCTCCTAAAACAAATAAGCACTAGAAAGCTGTAATCCTTAATTTCAACCACGCATATCCCATAATTACCCAATTTTTCAACAAGTAGTGACGAATTTCTCGAAAATTTGGATTACTTTCGATTTTCATTCCAAAGACGGGAGAACAACTTCAAGTAAATCGTTCAAGGGTCAAATGTTTTGCCTTGAAAACTATTTTAGAGTGGAACACAACCATGATAGCATTATTTTATGGACTTAAGCACCCTACGTCGCCATCTTATTACTATATTACATTAAGACCAATTTAGCTACTTATCCCACTTGATAGCCTTTAATACGATTTTGTGTATGTTGATTAAGTTTAATTAGAATAGCTATCTATAAATAAGCTTAATAGAAGCCTTTCTATCCTATTTATATAAAAGAAATTATTATCAAGGATATTTGAATCAATCAAGTGCCTCGTCTTCAACGTTATTTGATTGATTTAAAATTCAATTTTATTACATTCGAGATATGATTTTAATTATTTTCATAGAACTTGTTTGCAACTTGAAGGAAGAAATGGGTTTTTTCCTTATTAAACTGCAAAACTTGTCACTTGGTAATTATAAAAGTAACTGGATTTCCATGAGCTTCTGAATTTTTGCTTCTTTCAGCGAGTTATGTAAATTAAAAACGAGAACTGGAGTGGTTTTTTTTTTTCCGGAAAATTGATTCAACACTTACGTGTATGGAAGAAAATTATTACAATTATTTCCATGTCGTGTTCTACTTTTAATTAAGTACTCATTCTACTTCCACTTGCATTCGTAATAAAATTAACGAGTGTTCTACTAAATTGTTCCACGGTGGTAAAGAAATTTGCAGAAAAGTTTTATTGCAAATAATCTAGAAAGCATTTTGAATTAATCGAGTGCAGGAAATTTTTAAATAACCGTTAATTAACGAAGTAAGTACTAAATAGTTATCACTCGAGGCTCAATATATTTGCATGTTCACGTAATAATAAGCAGCATGAGCACTGGAACTTGTTGATTCAAGTATAAATTAATTACACCTGTAATAACGGAAAAAAGGAAATTTTCTGTTAAAACAATAATGTGGGCTATTTGTGCCGATAAACGAACTCGAAACGTCCCCTTTTCAACGACGAACAAAGGGGGCAAAAATTCAATACAATTACAGACAATTTTATTTATTCTTTGTTCTTCACAGTGAATTGGTAACCCGGTGTACCAGGTGAAACCAGATAAAAATTTACAACGTTGCCAAGTTGAACAGGAAATAAATAAATTGGGCAGATGTAAGCAGCCATACGTGAATCGAAAAACAAAACGCGATTTATTTCAAATTTAAATACAAGTTCTAGTTTCAACAATTTCCGTGATTCAAACGCCTCCTCCTCAGCTTTTTGTCTATCTTCCACTTCAATTAAATTTGTGTTCCACCTTCCGAAGATAATTTTCGAAACTAAATGTTAGATTGGGTATTAAGTAAATTATAGTGAAACATTTTAAATTATCGTTACCAATCTATCTTTGGAAGAAGATGGACAGACAAGGTGATCCACAAATTTAATTACATAACATAAAAGTTGGACCAACCTTCTACATATAATTATTATTAAAACTAAGCTAGTTCGGTTGTTAATGGAAAATAATTTTGTCACGTTTCATGGTTCGTGAGTAAATCAGAATTTACAATTGCTTTGCCTTCCACAAAGCACAATAATATTTTTGTGTGCCTGCTAGAGAAAGTAACATGATTAGATTGTTTGGCTGCTATAAATTTTATTCAGCGCAAAAAACAAGCCGGTTATTATTAATGTTTTATTGACCTAGGTGAAATAATATTAAAAAAAATAATTTAAACCTGTCACTTGGAAATTTAATTGTAACATAATCAAAAGGTTAGTTATAGTATGGAAACCAACAATTTTGTAATTTCCGTTCCAAGGCATATAATAAAATTCCAGAAGTAATTAAATAATTTTAATATTAATTCAAATTTTATATGTACATATATTTCAATTTCCGCAAACGCTTTCCATGAAATTATTAACTTAGGTCAGATAATTCAAATTTAATGGATTTTTAATAAAAATATGTGGGCATACAATAAGGAAACTTGAATAAAACGTTAACGATCCCTATATAAACTTAATTGCTCTAGAGATTTATGAAAACTTGATATGGAGATAGCCGAGAGATGTTTAGATAATGATGGTTCTCCAATTTTAGGATGGAAACTTTCCGATCGTATCCAAGTACTTTTCCGTTCGTTTTGTGAAAAACATGAACGTTTGAAATGGATGTAAATAATTAAGAAAATAAATCCAATTGAAAGCCCTTCTGCATCTTGACAAACGTCAACAGAATATTTTAAATTGCTATCAAATGATATGTAGCAACAATAAAAAGTAAAAACATATTGAACTGTTGTTTGTTATCCTTATCCATTGTTGAAAGACAATGGACCACAAAGTCAGAAAACCTTTAACCTTCCAGTTTTGATAAATTATTTTTAATGATCTTGAAGTCTTCCGCACTTATCAACTCGGTTGTATGAATAATTCTCAGATAAAATGTTTTGTTTGGTCGATTGTAACATAAAAAAGACGAACGAATAAAAAACTTCTAACCAAAAACTTGTTTTCGTTATTTCGTGCTACCATAAAATCACCACATTTTTCCCATCTTACGGTATGACTGGAATAAAATCATGATATATCGCGCAAGAACTTGTTTTATTGGGAAAAATTTGATAATTCTTAGCAAACAATTGGTGGTTAATTTTCAACCCTAACTCATCAAGTTTCGTCGAAGATTTATAATTATTAAAGCTTCTTGTAAATCATAATATTACTCAAGTTTCTACAAGTTTTACATACTAAATGGATCACAAAATTATTAAATATTACAACATGAAGTTGGTAACAAAAATGTAACTTAATACTTAAAAGTTAAATTTAATAATTCCATTCGATTTCATAATTTAATAAAATTTAACAACGACCTTTTACGATTACCGAATAATCCTGACTTTTATTTTTGTTCATAAAACATACGCGGCTGCATCACATCGAAATACTAAAAAACGTCATCACTAGACAATTTTTGCAGCAATTCAAACTTCAGAAAACACTGATTATTTAAAATTCTCCAATGGAATAGATTTAATTTTTGCCCAATAGACCTACTTTTGTTTCTTTTGGTAATTTCAACCAATTGCACATACTGCAATATAGAATGTAGATAAAAATGAACGCGACCACAATATCCCTGAACACCCAAAGATCAAGTTCAGTGCGAGTAACCAAAGTTTTTTTATTTACTTCAAGACTTGAATTGAATAAAAATTAAAATGAACATTAACCATTATTATATTTTTTTTCAAAATTTCAAAAATGAGCACACTTTTGCTCATGCTAACAGCAGCTGATAATAAGCAAGTCTGTGCTCGTTACATAAATGTGCTAGATCATAATGGGTTAATGCAGTAATAGCAAAATGGAAATTATAGCTTGGGAATCCCCGAATCCTAGTTTTCATTTTAATATACATCGATAGAATGTACCAAATTGTGGCAAAAATGATATCTAAAGCAGAAATCTCAATAGTATCAACGAATCAAGTTTGATTAGAGCTTTGACAACATTTGCCAAGTAAGCAATAAGCTACATGCCAAAATAACTTTCGCGCGTGCGTCTGATAATATTAAAGCGGTTGAAACTATTGCAGAAACAAAATTAGTACCTACATTAAAACTTGGATATTCCATATGATGGATTATCCAGTTGTATATAGGAATTCTCTCTCAATTCTCAAATTCAATAATTCTCAAATTATTGATTGATTAATTATTTTTTCTGCAAATATCTAAAAATATTTTCGCTTTAGTTAATTTGAATTAAAAATGTAATAGATTAAGCTACCCAATTTCGACTGCACCAATCACAGAACCGAATTTTTGCTTGTTATTAATCGAGAACATTATAAATCGTTGTGTAACGATTTCTGTATTAAAATTCAGCTTCGTGATTGGTCTGAAGGATATGGAGTAATATAATCTAATAAAGAGTTCTTGTACTGTGATATTCTCTATTGATGTGCAACTCGATCGCACATGTTGTGCGGTATAAAGGCCGCGCTAACTCGTCACTCTCTTGTCACCTCCTAATTTTTTTAGTTTGATAACTTAATGAACCAATGAACAGAAAGAAATTGCTTTTATATAATATGATGATGAATTCAATACCATCATTGAATAAGGCAAGCAGTCCACGTTAATCGATTATGTATGGTCTGAACCGCACTTCTAATAAATTTTCTAATAAGACAATTATTGTATAATAAGTTGACCCTCCCCGATTTCGATAAACTTTTTAAATAAAAATAAATACAAAACGAAGAAGTGCCGCTTTATTTTTCGGAGTTAATGAAATCCAAAGAAACAATGCTAAATCGTATCAACTTCAAAAATAACTAAGCAAACGACATTCAGTCAAGTCCTCTCGAGTTTAAATTTTTTATATTCATTGATCTAGTCATTATTAATATAAAAATATTTCCCTTACAATCGCATTGACGTAGTGCAATAAGATTTTTGTTTATTTATTTATGTGTGTGCATTTGTTTGCTATAAATAAACTGTGATATTATTGTTAGTAATTTTAGCTTATCTTTTTAAATATATAGAGTAGAAACAAACATTAGAATGACGAATAACTCCGTCTCTCTGCAATCTAAAAAATCGAATTTCTTTGTATCCACTATTGTATTGCTGTCTGCAAAATTATTAGCTGTTCCCCAAGCACAGAAATAAATATGAGTTTATAAACAAAAAATTCTATTGCGAGCAAAGTATAAAAATTAATATAAATAAAAACTTTACAAATTGAAACTTCTATATTTTTATTATTTGATATCATCCCCCCCCCCCAGTATAACATACTGTATTGTATTTTATTATATTATTGTTACAATAATTAATAATTATTCAAATTATAGCAGGAAAATATTTTTTGAATTAAAAGTAATCAGTCTCGACTTGACCCGAAATTAATACAATGAAGCGGTCTAGATTGGGGCCATTGATGTCATACTGGCGTGTTGATCATAAAATCCACAATATAATAATACACAAAATACACAATAGAAGTATATTGTAAAAGCAGTGTAACACAGTACAGTCATGGAAATTGCATCGATGAATATTTCCAAATTAAAATAACAATTCTCAATGAAATTTAAAGAACCGTACACAATATAAACACAATACGGGCACAAAGCTAGGTTTTTTAAACCGGGGGTCCTGGGGAATATGGAATACCCTCCAATACACCAGAGAGTGTACGCAAAAAAGTGTTATTGAACTTATAAGTTTCAAACCGGAAATTGAATTTCTAAAAATCTAAGATTTCTGATTTGAAATTCAATAACACTTTTTCTTTTTTTAAACACAATTACTAATGTGCTGGGGGCCCCAGACCCCCCGGTTTAACAAAAATTAAAATATATTTCTGAACTTGGGAGTTTTAAACCAAAAATTTAACTTTTTATCTACTTCTATTCTATTTTCTGTTCTTTATTATTAAGAATATACAGTGGCCCCAGAAAGTGTTCGTACGTTCTCCTATGTCAACAATGTTAATTGTTTTGAAGCCGTGTTTTGTCATATAAAATCGATTTCGGAGCAAAACTTTTTGGACGTTTTTTGTTCAAAATTTCATTGCCTTTAAATTTGATTCTATACATTTTTCTATTTTGTCGCACCATTTTTGACTGACAACGACTTAAACAAGACTCGGTAAAATGCAAACATTATTGTCATCTATATATCTCGGAAACGGTGCAGCAAAATAGAAAAATGGATATGAACAAAAATGTATTGAATAAAATTTACTAGAAAAATGCCTATTCATTTTTTTATTTCGTTGCACCGATTCCCAGATATAAACGACATTATTTTTTTATTTTACCGAGTCTTGTTTAAGTTGCTGACAGTCAGAAACGGTGGGACAAAATAGAAAAATGTATATAAACAAAATTGAAGGCAATAAAATTTGCAATAAAAAAGGTCTAAAAAGATTTGCTGTAAAATGAAATTTTATAAATATAAATAGTGCTTTGCAAAAAAATTGTTTTGGCTCTTTGAATAGTCCATCGAATACAATTCGTAGTACAAGTTAAGTAGATTATTCCTGAGGTGGTCACGCACCCATGACAATTACGGTTGAGAATAGCACTCGGGTTATTCACGAATGTGATGGGTATTGAAAAGGGTAATAATTAGTTATCATTTGTGAGGACCAGCCCAAAAACAGTCGGTATAACTTGAACCTCTGGTGGTATTTTATAATATAAATATTGAAAAGAACATCTTGACCACACAACATCCGTTTGATGATCTCTTATACTGGTAAAATTTGGTATAATATAATATAATTCCCACTTCCTTCTTCCTGTATTTAATATATTATCTGGATGTGTCACGAATGTTGTCTGGTATTTCCCTACGATTAAAATAAAATAAATACAACTATTTCACCCTGGGCATAACTATCCTTTGACTTTGGATTGACTTTGGTCAATTGATATTATTACCATTTTTCACATTAAAAATCACCAACTGCAGGTTTTGCCCAAATTGAGATATCTTATAATTATTCTAGAAGATTTAGAAAATATATTTTTTGACTTGGATTTATAGGACAACCTCACGAGCATCTCGCAGCAAATCAACTCAATAATTATTAGCTATCCAAGATATTTGAGTATTTTTAACTTAGTACTTCTTGGAATAGCTATTTTTGGAAAGAGCAATTTAAAAGAACACTAATTATGTATTAATACGGTAAGTTAGAAACAAGTTCAGCTCCAGTCAACTTTGAAAGAAAAAAATTGAAAGCGATAATGGAGTATTTCTAATTTAAAAAAAATACCCACAGTGTAATCAGTAATCGATCGATACTTACAATCGATTAACATTGACCTTATTTTTAAGTAATTTACAAATCTACTAATAACAGTTTTTATTCTACGTATTATTAATTCTATTCCAAATAACCTTCATTAATTTATAAAAGTTTTATCAATCATCCAAACATAAAAGTCATTAAGATGATTACATATTTCAACATTTTCTTCTGTTATGCATAAAGAACGAAATACGAACACTCTTCTGATATGGTTCAAGTACTTGAATTTACATTGAATTATTTATTTGAAAAATGAAAACGCAGACAAATAAAAAGCAACAAACGTCAGTAACATCTACCAAGATTCACACATTAACTTACTTTTATATATAAAAAAAATAGAAAGGTATTACGACTACCCAAAGCTTTTTATCACAATGGACCCTTAGGCTTGGGATGATTAATGAGTCCCCCTTTAACTTTCACTTTTTGCCTAAAAAACTCCCTGAATATTTATAAGTTACCATTCAGGTAAAAACATCCTTCGAGATTTCATCAAAACACTCTCCCACGAAAGAAATTTGAACTTGAATTTGTCTTTCATCCTAAACATTGAAAGAATATACCTTGGTAATCATTTTTCTTCATTTAATAAAAAAATTTAAAAGGACTATCAATTTTATACGTTCCGGCTAAAAATACATTATGGAATTATCTCTTGGCATCAATTCAAGATATAATAAAAAAAAAAGTGAACAGATGTTCATGTTTCAGATATTAAACATAAAAGACCATGAGAGGAATGCAAATAACCAGCACCTGTTCCCTGTTGATAGTAATTACAAAAAAATAAACACTTTTTTCTCTTTACAAATATTTAAATAAAGGCATGTAAGTAGCGCTTAAGAAACGATTCACACTTACATGGGAAGTTCTGTAAAACCAATAATTGCATGCCAATAATATAGTAACTAGCAGAAAATGGAATGTAACTGCCGGTAATGAGCATATTTGACTATGAAAAAATTACTAAATCGAATAATCAAAGCAGATAGAAGTAATTTATCGAGAAGGTATAACTGTGTTATACCAGCATAAAATTAAATAGATTATTTAATTATCGATTGTGGAATCAACTACATTTAACGTCAAATTAAAAAGCTATCGAACTGTGCAACTACGTTTGATGCCAAAAATTAAAGAGTGTCGATTGCCATTCCAATTTCATCAACGTGAGCACGTTTTCCAAAAAAGCAACATCTTAAATTAAATACGAAAGAATTTATGGTAAATTTGCTGAAATTCCACCTTATGTTTACTCCGTTCATCAACAGTGTCTAAGAAAAGGAGGAGAAATGTAATTACATCAAAAGCAAACTTTCATGCTCCACAATAAAATGTTTGTTCGTTAGTTTGAAGTTTATTGAATAATATAATTAGTTTTGGAAAACAAACAAGAATACACCTACGTTTACGGACCGCTCTCATTTCATTTTAGATTCAAGAATTGCACCAAGTTTTATTCATGTTGTGCAAATAGTAACCCAAAAAATAATAATAGCTTCGCCAAAATTTCGAACCCTTCTACTACCCAATAACCCATTAATCGAAAAGGGAAAAACGTGCAAGGATTGAGAATTTTGGCATTAAACAACAAACTAATGAAATAAAAGTTTTGCATTTGGAATCTAAAAGGACACAACATAAAACAGTTTTGATTAAGAACAGGCTAAGAAGAATGGGCCAAAAACTCTTTTAAAACAAATTTTTGCCTTTAAAATAAATATCAACAAATAATATAGTACCAAGAAAAACTTTTGTAGTTAAATACAACATCAGTGAAATATTTAGAACTAAAATTGACAATGAATTTTTGTTAATTTGTAAATAAAGTTTACTAGAAAATATTTACATAATTACTGTTATGAAAATTCACAACTTGTTACTATATTACATAGAATGTAAGTGCTCCAGAAAAAAATGCAATATTTACCAAGATATTTTGAATGCGAAATTGTTTTATCACCATACATAACAGATACGTACATCAATATCCACTTAGCAGTCCTCAATTGAAATGTCAATTTATTATTAACTGTAAAAACACCAATTATATGTTAATAGAAACCACGCTTGGTTTGTTATCAATTTGACACAATTTCTTTAATTACCGAACTTCCAATCTAACATTCAACATAAGCATGCACAAATTTTGCAATAGATTTGCAATAAAAAATTTCCACCCAGATTTGATTCCAAAGTACGAACAGTTGGTGGAACTTGAATCAATTTTGCAAATTACAGGTAGTTTTACGCTTTCGCGAATTCTCGCACGTAGCTTATTCGAAAATTACTGAAGAAGAAAAATCGTTAATACTAGGGGGGCACTGGCCCACGTAGATTTAGAATTCAAAGGTTTTAATTTTACTAAAAATTGGACTAATAACGGGCGGCTACCTCGAATGAAATAAATTACAAATTTTCTCTACTCGTCGATGTATATATTGTATATTTACATAGTTTGTACATTTTATGTAAATATACAGTGTTTATTTTTACTAGTTTTTAATATTGTAAAATTAAATCCTCATTGAAAATCAAATTTCACCAAATACATATTTTATTTATTCAACGTTGGAAATACAATCATCAAGTATATTATAATAAACAAACCCAAAATATTTAATTACAAAATATACTGAAAAAAATAATTATATGAATTATTACAACATAGCTTGTCGAATTATTTCACCAATATTAAAAACTTGGAAAGAATATTTAAAAATTGAACATTTCTAGCAGAATAAATTATAAGACGTTGTAAGAACCAATCAAATTAAAGTATTTATGCTCTATCTCTCTTATGCTTTATTTTGATTGGTTATTGCATTAAATAGCGCATAATTTTTAGGTTACTTTTAAGCCTATCGTTCATGCAACGTCGAGGTAAAATTAGAATGTTTTGACAGAAAATCATAATTTCAAAATTTAAGCACGAATTGATATGCTCAATAATGTAAATAAAAGCAAAGTAATGTTAAAATGTTCTTCATAATGGAAAGCAACCTCACGTGTGGAACTCAATTTGACTCAAGTCATTTTCTTTATTTTCTAACATTTTGAGGATGAATTTTAGGAAAAAGGGTATTTTGATTTATCACCTGAGTGAATTGCAGCTGTTTTCGTGGCAGCTCCTTCTTGATTACTGTAACATTTTGCGATTTTGAACCGCTATCCGGATATGCCATTTTTAATGATACGTCGTCATGATTTCTGAAAATGTGATATTTGTAGTTTTGTGGACATTTACAGTACCTATGTGTGTAATACAGTATACAAGATATTCTGCACGCAATTGCACAGAAGTTCAAGCATGTAGCTTATATTTAGAATAGATTTAACGAGAGTTAAAAATACATACCTATCTACTTTCAAATAAATCTCTTAAATTTTTCTTACAAGGTTTGAAAACCACTGAGGTGTATCAACACCAAATAAACAAATGAATTTTTGGATGTAGACACATAATCAATTTTTGTTCATCGCACGATAATATTATGTATTTTATGTAAATTTACAATGTTTTTTGAAAATAATTTGTGCAGGTTTGGCTCAAAAGCTAAAGAACAAATTTTCTTTTACGAAGAAAAGCATTTAAAAAAAGTTTTCCGAGCATTGGAATTTACTTAGAAATTTCTGGTTCGCCACCTGCATTTGCATTCGATTTTGGATTATTTACACAATTACGAGCAAACAATTAAGATAAACTCTTATTAATATTATTTATGTACTTTATTAAGATAGGACACCGAAATAGCATTACTTATAAGCTACAAATAAACTACAGAAGCGAAGCCATCTGTAAGAATTAAGTTCAATTACAGTAATTTTTCAAAATAAAAATTTTTTTGTTTATGGAAACAACAAAAATATCTTTGAACTGAAAATTACATTAAACTAGATTGACTGACTAAGCCCTCAGTAAAATGAAGTTATACTATAAATATTGAAAAAGCTGGTTATTTAACAATTTTAGTTAATCTCAAAATCCCCCCCCCCCCGTCATCATAGTACGATGTAAACGTTTAATTTACATTAAAAACTCACCATAATGGCCAATTAATACAGAACAATGCAAAAACAAAGTGCAGTTTTACAATGACAAAAAAATTATAATTAGTAATAAATTGAATTTGATTTGTTTCAGTTGCATGATGCACGGAAATACAAGCATGTCGGCGCATTTCACAAAAAAAAATTCGAGCGTTACATTAGATAACTCATAGTACACAGCTAATAAGAGGTCATTTTTTGTTTAAGATATAATTGCTTTAAAAACTATTGTTCAGATTCTGTTCGTTTCATACAAATAAAAATACAAGAATGCGAAAAACTTGATGATTCTTAATAAAAGAAAGTTTAGTGCAATATCTAGATAGTAACTCTGGTACAAGAGCAGATCCAACCTCTTGCTCCTAAATGGGAGGGGGGAGTAATGGTAAAATAATTTTTCCCATAATAAAAATTATTCCTAACCCCCTCCCCCTTCTTATCGCTTCGAACTCAAAATAAACGGCTCGACGAAGCCTCAGGTCCTTGATGTTATCAATTAGTAAAGATTAGTCAGACAGATATTTCTATTTACCCGGATAAATTTTGATTTTAATGATTGGGTTATAAAAGTTACGTAAAAATTTTTCGAGTAAAAAGATATCATTCTATCAATATTTGTATATGGTACACGAAAAAATAATTGGTCACCCACAAATTTTGATATCGATAAATTTGCGATCGTAACGTGTGGATAATTAAAAAGCACTCAAGGTGACCCAAAAAAGTGATTTCCGCGTCTATGTATAGGCAAACTCTTGAAGTAAATATACCGTTGTTTGTCCAGTCAGAACATTATTAATATTAAAATGACATTGACGATAAAATTAATGATATATTCTCAAAAAAAGTAAGTTAATCGATTGTGAACCGAGTATCAATTTAATACATAAAATAAGTTAATTAAAAAAATAATACGGATCGTTACGATATTGAAAATTTAAAATGCGAGCAAGTGGACACAAAAATTACGGAAATAATGATATTTATTCAAGGTCCTTTTAAATGTGCTGTATAAATTAGAATAACCGAAAAGAAAAAAAAAATTTTTTTATTTTTTAAAAAGCAACTCGTCGATAACATAAAATATTACTTCTCGTGGCCAAAAAAACTGTAGTAGTAAACAAATTTAAAATGTCGAAGTCAAAAACTTGCCCACAAGCTAAATTCGCACAACCGATAATAAATTTATCTATCTTGATGTTTGTGCAAAGAGCTAGAGGAAAAGCAAGTTCCAAGTCTGTTCAACTTCGATGTATAATTTTAAACTCAAACATTCGGTATTCAAAGAGTTTCACTAGCACTATAGTTAGGAGCAGGAGGGAAAAGAAGGGAAAGTCGTGCGATTTCGTACGTGACCGATGATGAATTTCCCCTCCAAATCGTAAAATGCGGGTGGCTGATCGATATCACAACGTTGCCGTTTTACTACGAAAATGCGACGTTGTCGGAATAACTAAGTTGCCTAGTTCGAGTTAAAAGTTTGACCGGGATATGGAGAAGCTGGGGCTACTTCAGTTCTAGGTTGAATAGTAAGGAAGTATATTTCGAGTGAGCGGCACCAATGTAGTGCGAAAAAATAGGCTTGGGAACAAAAAAACAAAGCAATTTTTCACAAATACTATTTTATAAGTTTAGAATTCTGCATGGGCGAGTATCGAAATGCGAATTTCGCCATAAATAACCGTAAAATTGCACTTTTTGGTGTGCTCGGGAACTTAATGCATTTGTAAGTGTGATCAATCAAATCAAGTTTTGCAAGGAGAAAAAGACGTTTGCAATAATGCAATTATTGAATTAGATTTTGGTTTAATCCTGAAGCTGGCCGTTTATTTTAATAATTCATTCGGTTTCTCAACCCATGACATTTAAAAAATGAAGCTTGGAGCAATGACAGGTTGCCAAAACTGGAAGTATTAAATTACGAAATATTTGAATACTTTGTGCTCGCTTTTATATTATCCAAATTTAATAAGCAAGAAAGCAACCTTAAACGAGTGGGTATTATATCGAGAATTGCTTTTTATAAATTAACTTACATAACAAGGAAAAAATGAACATTTTCCCGATTAGTATTTACTGACGAAAATGGCATCGGCGTAATAAATTGGCACTTGGCACCTTTTAACAATGCGAATTTTTTTATTGCGTTCGTTTAAACGATAATTAAACAATTTTCAGCAATTGCTAAATACAATAAGAAGCAATTACAAAAATGCATTTTATAAAGGATCCAACAATGAGATCACTCTAACTACCGCAATATTAAACAGACCATGAAAGGAAGAAAGGGTTCATACGAGACATCACTAGAATTGCATTTATCACAGAACAAAAACTAAATTGAATACAATTTTTTTGTTTAAAAATACAATGAACAACGCTATAAAAAATAATTTTCCAATTTATTTAACATGTTCGTCGTATAAGAATGCAGAGAAATTTTGTGAAAATGAAATTCGTCGCCAATTAGTGTGATTTACGTCAATTTAATGGGTGATTAAATGTGAATTACCAAATTACCTGCCATTAACAAAATCAATTTTAAAAATTTCAATCGTCAAAATAATAATCTCGACGTTTGTGGTTCTGAATTCAATTTAGAGATTTTTCATTACAGGAGAAGAAATTGATTTTAGATTTGTAGTCATTACCAAACGGCGGAAGGTACGGAAAATGCATCCCATAAATCATCGGGTTTTAATGGAAAACTAACACTAAAATCCTTCCTAACTAACATTAAGTGCTGTACTTTGTTTACAATTCCTAACATTCATATGCTCTGCTCCTCTACCGTGCATCCAAAGTTTCCAAGTATCGGAGTGCAAACGCCTCATCAACCAAGTTGTGGATAATTAATGATCGTTCGGTTCGCTCTTGCGAAAAGGGTTATTTTTATGAAAATGCAATAGTTATTGGCTGAAAAGTTGTGCTGTCGTTGCTCGACATTTAGCATAATCCATCAATTCTTCCATCAACAACGAAACACGAGCCAAGAAAATTTTATCAAAATTTTTTCCGCTTTATTAAAATATTTTGACCTGCAGAACAGATTATTTACATTTTCAATTTACATTTCCATAATCATAATCAAAATTGGAAAGTTAAATCCACGGATAACTCAAAATTGAAATTTAAATGTGAAAATCTTGCTTCTCTAAATCTAATTTAGTGTTCTATATGAATTTTTCTCTCTTGCAAAAATTTTAAATAAGAAAGAATGTATAAAGAAATAAATAAAAAATGTAATCTAAAAATTTGAATAAATGAATGATAAAAAAGAAATATATTCACGCACACAAATAATTTTTTCAATTTTGAATACAAAATGTGGCTAAGGGATGAAAATTTATATATGTAACAATTATACTACCAAGCCATTCGCTTAAAAATCAATCGATTACTTGTGGTCTTTTATGGCAAGATTTGGTCATGGGAAAAACCGATCCCGCAAACAACCCCATTTCGCAATATTTGTAGTTAATCTCATAGGGACCCTATTCGATATTATCTTTATGTAAAAAGCCGTTTGGGTTTATCTAAAAATGTATACAACGCACAATTGGTATAGCAATTTCGAAAAATTCAGTTTAACGCAATGGGTAATTTTGGAGAAGACAAATTTATGGAAGCTGTGATTTACGAATGTTCCAGTTTCGCCAAGCGTCAACACATAACACTATTTCATCAAAAAAGTTCTATGTAGCTCTCGCAGTCCTTGGTCCATTGAAACCACGACACAATAATAATTATTGTCTGGATAGTTTTCGATAAAACAAACACAGCGTTAGCAACAATATTTTAAAAAGTTACCCTTGTACTCGTTTCTATTTTAGCAAAATATATTTAGTAAGCAAGATATTGACAATGTGTCAAAATTTCCCAACAATTTTACGAAATAAACTCTATTCCAGCAGTCGATTCGGTTTCATAAATAAATAAACTGTAGCGGTTCTAATTTGGGACAAAAGATGATGGTAAATCACAGACCGATCGAAATGTGATATTAATAATTAACTCCTCTTTGACCTAAATTGCCTACCATCAAGTTTAAAAATTTATAAAATCGATGTTTTAAAATAGCCAACTCCAATTAACTACATTATACCATCGATGCATAAATCAGTGAAATTGCAAAATCTTTCTCTATTTTATTTGTCACCAAGAAACCTGCTGGGTTCTATTATATCAAAATTTGAATGGAAACCCATGAAGATTAGATACGAACTCGGAAACTTGCTATTCGGTATTATGCTAAGCAATACCTTATCCGGTATAGAATTACCGAACCCTTTCCCAACTTGTGCCAAATATGAGTGATGTCTCGTGCACTAATCCTGCTATTTCCAAGTTGTCTCGACAATCATTATCGACCAACTCGATGAAAATTTCAAGTGTCTTTCATTGCTTAAACAAAGGCAAAGAGGTTTTCTGAAAAGATTGAATGCAAATAATCTGTAGGGGAACAAAAAATTCTTTCCGATGTGAAAACAAAATTAATGTTGGGACGTATTTCCACGATAAGAAAAAAGTTGATCTCGCCTGAAACTCAAATCTATCCGATAAGAATTTCGGATCTGAAGTAAGTTAATTAGAATTTGAGAAGTTTGGGTCTACATCGCGATATCATCAAGTTCGTAATTTGTGCGGCCTCCATCGAAACTCGCAAATACACCGATACAAAATAAAACGTGCAATGTTGAGAACTGCTGGTCTCTCCACAATCTATAACGCCTGCACAATCAATTTAAAATTTTATAGCATTAACTTGGATAAATCATGGACATGTTCCGAACAACAAAAACGAGAGCCGGTATAATTAAGTGACACTAATGCTTATTTCTCTAACAGTAAACTTGGTTGCACACAGTTTTTTATAAGCGAATGTCTTGAGATAAGAATTAAAATAAATACGAAACAAAAGCCTTCCAGAAATAAGATTTAATCTAGCTCTTTCAAATCCGGGATTTTTAAGATTAGTTAACTCATCTTAAAAAAAACCCGATGGTCTTCTTCAAAAGCTGGCAACAAACATAAAACGTATAAGCCTAGCTCACTTAACAAACAAAAAGAAGGCTTTAAGAGCTATTTTAAAAGGGTGCATTTCCTTTAGATTATTTCACTAAAATTTAACTAAATTTAGATCCAGACAACTCTGCTGGAGAACGAGCACAAAAATATCTAATAAAAAAATAAGGTATTTTCGTAAAACTTAAAACGTGAGGAGGATTCTCGAAAATGTTTCTTGTTAAATTATCCAAGCCTCAAAATTAAAATACGTCTGCGGTGTGGCAAGAAAATTAATTTTTAAATAAACCGATCTAAATGTAAATGAGAAATATCAAATTGAAAAAATTTCTCATACCTACACAATAAAATTCGGCCTTTTTTCGAAACGACCACGACGACCATTAAGGCTACTAAAATGTCACTTCTTTTTATTGGAAATGCATTTAAAAAGCAGTAATTAAAAATTCAAATCCATGCACCATAACAAATATCGATTTAGAAAGTACAAACAAGAAAAAGAATACAATTTACAATTACCAATCTAACATACACCTACGTACAAATCAATTATATTAAGGAGCTTCTTTCTTTAATGGAATTATTTTTATGCAATTGCGTAACATTCCTCGGAATGTATATTTACAATAATAAAATTTGTTACAAGGTCGGTTAAAGTCCTGTAAGCTAATTATATAAAATTAAAAGAAAAAAATTCATAAATTCGCAAAATAGCAAAATCGGGCGCAGAGGTGGTTCCCCGAAGGTTTTTTGAGATTTTTAAAGAATAAATCAGGTTTCAGCTTAATCTCTAATCTGGTAAAAAAAATCACCGTGTTAAATTGATATTGCGTATGAAAAATAGGGTATCACAATCATAATAGAATCAATTTAGAACTATGACATTGTCCTTCCTTGACCTTTAATTATCATCAAATATAATAATATTACAGTTGATAAAATGAACGATGTTGTTTTACGCATTAAAAATTTATTACAAAACGTCGATTTTTCTAACGTTCAAATTTTTTGTAATAAAAGTCACAATTAAAATCACATGAGCATGAATCACATTATAAGTATATGTACTTTGTGTATGTACATTTGATCCGTTTCAAAGAATGCATCTTAATTGTTATTACAGTAAACTCACCTGTAAAACTTTATGCAACATTTTAATTATAAAGAGTGCGTTTTATGAAACATTTAAGGCAAAATAATACAAAAATACTAGCGCATATTGATCTCACATTACAAAATTATTCAAACCAGTACGACAGGTTAAATCGAGGGGCGAATCACAAGGAAAATTTTTGTAAATTAAGATTTCCTTTACAACATTCTTGAGAGATGATTTACCAGGATTACCTCTTAAATTGCCTTAATATTTATATTTGAAAAAGTAGAAAAAGTTCACCTATAGTATTCCTAAGATTTCCTTAAATTTCCCCGAATTTCCTCGTAAATTGACTCAAGATTTCATTTCAGAAACGTGTAAAACGCAAAAAAAATCTATAGAACTCATAAGTTTTTTTGGATTTCCTTAGATTTTTCTTCACTTATATAGCAAATTTCCCCAGCGATTCTCGGTTCAGGTTAAACATTGAGACTCATTAATAGAACCTGGATGGTTAGAAAATGTTTTTCATATAAATTTTCCGTAGAACACTTCAAATTATTATCTCTAATTTGTGGATTGGGCGATTCCTACGTTCCTGTACACGAAATAATTATTGTGTAAATGAAACTGGATGTTTTCCCCAAGTCTTCCAAAAAATATTTGCTCAAAAACACGTTAATTTTGACATCCTACACCGATACTTCCATAGTATTATGGTTGTAAACATTCTCAGTACATGGTTTATCGGAAATATTAGGCTATTAGGCAGTATAAGTATTATCAAATATTATTAGTAGTACTGCAAAAGCTTTCAAAAACGATATCCAAGGTTTTCCGGGTTAGAAGCCCAAAGGTTCGCTGAACAATTAAAGAGAAATCCCGGAAAGATATAGATTATTCACTTCGTCCAAGTGATCCGTGTCAAAATCTTTTAGCTCCGATGGCTCAAACTTGTTAAAACAGCCCTATTCACAGTGCGGGCTAATAAGATACAGCGTTCCCAAAATACTATTCAATTTTGTATTGTATGTATATTCGAGTTTTTGAACAGCTTTGCGCCGTTGTCTTGACATTCTCTCTCATGTCCATCTACAGATACAAAGAACCTACAGTTTAATGCGAGTAGCTTCTAGTAGCGTTCCATTCCTTATTTTTCAACTTTTCACAAAAAGTGAAAATTAGGAGTGTGAAAGCTTAAAAAATACCCCTCTCCAGTTACCAGCTATCCCGGTGAACAATGCTGTAAAAAACTTAGATTAATGCAGTTTAATTTGTGATCCGAACCATAACGACACCGGTACATGTTCACTGAAAGGTTACCCATCCAAGAACTAAACATTCCGCAAATTGCTACTGTGCCATTTCTACGCAATCTCACAGATAGAGCCATATCAAGGCATGAAATCGATTTATATATAGATTTATTGGGGATTCAGCTTCATCGAAAGCATTTTTTTTCAAAATCTGATTATAGGATGCGAAACGTTTTAAAACTTATTTTAGGAAAACGTTAACCTTAATTAGTAGGTGATTTATTATTAAAATAATGTGATTTTAAAATTCCTTAATTATGAGATTAATTAATTTTACTGACTTTCTAAATAGTTCCTAGTTTTTTAACATAAATGCAAAATCGTTGCATACAAAGTGGTTTATAAAAAACGCAATTAATGAAACTCATTTTTGGTTTTCTTGTACAAACTTGTTATTTTTAGTTTACAAACTTAAATATTGAGAATAATTATGAAATTTCATGCAGTTATGAAATATTATTTTTTTCCATTAAACTTTATAATCGTCCCAAGGTACAATAATTGAGAAATTCCTGTTGGCCTAAATAATTTTTATAGTTTTAAGATTTCGGTACCAACAATCAGGTTCAAAATGAACACCAAGCAAGCGTTACAAGTTTTGGTGAAGGTAAGTATGGGGACATTTACCTTCCCGGCCATTAGAAAACGTGTTTAGTACATAGACTTGTACAAATAACATAATTAAAAGTGTCTGTATGTAAATGTAATGCAATGTAGCTGGAAGGCATCCCATGACTAACAATAAGAATTTGTTTATTTGAAATTTTTCCAACACAATTATGCTAATGAATAAGTATCAAAATGAGTGCAACAAAAGAATTTCATTCGTGATAAAAACGTTAAAAATTGGTTAGCTCAAAAGCCATATTTTGCAAACGTAATGTTAAAATTAGTCAATAGAGAGAGAGAAAAGGTATCTCAAAAATCATTTCCCGGACGAGTTCATTGCAAAAGCAAAGAGCTTACCTTTTCCTTCACATTCCCCCTTACAACGGTTACAATTAACAACCACACAAAGAAACCTCGTGGTTCCGCCCATTTAGCAAATCGCTGAAAAATTTGTATTACTGAAAAATTGACCTGTTAAAAATTTTAAATCCGGTAAGTATAAACAGCGAACCTTGACCCCTCAACCTTTTTTTGAGAATTTTTATACAAAAATGCCGAACTGAAACGATCGAGTCAATCGAAGTCAATTTGAAATTTGAAAAATATGTAAAATAAAATCCAAGATTTAAATTTAAATGACAAAAAATGGCGAAAATAACCTTCAGCTTGGACGTTTCGCGTTCTGTGATTTTCCATTTGCAGGTAAAACTCGAGTAATTTAAAACTGTGGAAGTGGACCTACGTACCTACATCCACATATTATACGAAGTGTTAGTTTGTTTTATAAATTAACAAAAGATCATAAAAAGTAAATAAAACCATTCAAATATCCAGGTTAACGGCTAATTTAACAATTCTAATTACTCAACATTGAAAATTTATTCCCATATTTTAATTCCTTCAGGTAATTTTAAAACTTCCACGAGGCATCAGATATAAAACTTCAATTGGAATGTAATTATAATTTAATAAATATATTGAAGGAAAATGTATTAAATTAATTAATTTCCAAGTAAAATGAGTCGAAATATTCACCGGAGTCAGATGCTATTTCATTAAAATAATAACAAAGAATTAATTCATAATTAATTAAAAAAAATATTATAATAAAATTTAAATAAAGAGACGCCGACTAATTATGTAAATTGTATGTTGTATACTACCTCTTGTATCAAAAAATTTAGAAGAAATAAATATTTTAATTTGTCGAAAACCTTGAATTCAAATTTCGACGTGTAAAAAAATGTCTTAGGTTAAAAAAATCGCCTATGGCGCTTGGTACATTAAAATGCTGTAACTTTCAAAAATAACTTCCTATCAAAAAAAATTTAAATAGGGAATTTGATTGTTAGAATTTTTGGTGATTGATAAAAAATGTAACAAGAAAAGTAAATCGTGATGACCTTCACTTATGTTAAATTTTGGGGTTCACAGTGCAATGATCATTTCACAACTTCAAAGTTTGTAAAGTTAGAAGAAACAAATTAAAATATCTTCTAAGCAGCGATCTCATTAAAAACTTACAATTTTACTTTTTTAATTTAAATTTGGCCTTCCCCAATACAAAGGATTTAATATAAATTTATTACTTCCTGGCACTGCAGTCTTTAGCCTGATTAACCAGAGATATTAATTAATTTTTGTCAATCCCATTTCAAATTTTAAAGAATCTCATTTGAAAATAACGTAGAACAAAATTGCAATTTTAACTGCATAAGCCTCATTTACATAAAGCTCACCTAAAATGTAAATAGCTTGAAAATGTATCTTGTTCGACTTCGTTACAATATTTTAATTCATTATCGATTATTGTAAACAATTGAGGAACTTTTACGTGTACACTTGGAAATACTACAACTGCTAATAAAATTGTGTTGAAATGTTACGCAAGAATTCTAAAATGACACTAACCCTGTTTATCTATTTTCCTATAAAATTATTCATAATAGAAAGTCGGTGAGAATCCCTGAAATGTAAAAGAGAGCGGGAGGCCAAGTCCGGGATGCTAAATTTCCAAGTTGTTCCGGGCGAGGTTGTCAGATCGAAGTAGAGAAAATGCGCAGTTGTGGGCCAACTTAGACGCTTCGTGCAAATGTTTATTCAGGAACATGCAAAATTTGGGTTTTATAAAATTAAGACAGTTTTTTTTTGAAAATCAACAAATCATAATATATGTTTGTTTACTTTGGAACGATCGGTAGTATTTAATGACGACGATGTTATTATTGTACCTTCAATAGTATAAAACCCATAGAATGGGAATAAATTAAAAGCATCGTAAAATCTATCGATTTTCTGTCTAAATAAAAAGTTTCAGTTTGGTTAATTTTTGTAGCATTTGTTAGTTCTAAAAAATTATAATTACTTATATGTAAATATAGCATTTTTTGTTTCCAAGTTGATTGAATGTTTGTTTATCACCGAAGTTTTTCATATTCATTTCAACCTCACAAAAATAAATCAATGAATCTAAAAATAGATGAATACTAAAACTGTGATTTCGTTTCTGTGTAGGAATTGGAAAAAATAAAATTAATTACATTTTCATAGTAGTACTTCAGTAGTAGGTACCTGCATTATAGGCGTGCATTAAGCATATAAATCTAAATGGGTGCATGTTGGGCAATAATTTATAAATTGCCATTTGAAAATGCTTTGGGCACGATTATACTCGATCACGTTAATCCATTATATATGCAATCGGCATTTTCCATATACATGGGTTCGATGCTGTAGGTTTTAGATAACATTTCAATTCAAAATCCACATCACTGCCCAAGTTGTTTAAAAACTGGAATAGTTTTGTACGGTAATTTAGCAAATGTTTGGCCAAAAATATCCGAAAAAACAACACTGCATGCCAGTAAAATGGAAATGACTTAAAACCTTTAAATTAAAACAGGTGGATGAAGTACCTGCGTATGCAAAATTCATCAATGGATAAGAAATTTGCATTACAAATGGAACGGAATGAATGGCGGGCGGCGTTGGTAAAAAAAAGCTCATTTTCAGAAAATTACTTTTAAAATAAAATTCAAAAAAAGAATTGAAGGTGAAGTGTAAACCAATACAAAAGTTTTTTTATCTCCTTATTTACATGAGAAGCAACTGTAATCAGTCATGCACGAACAGCACAAAATGGAGTAAGGTTAGTTGCCATGTTGTCGAAGTTCTAGACGAATGAATTACAATGTTGCATGCTTTTTGATCTCACCATACATACATACAAAATCATAGCATAACAATCAACATTTTAAATAATGTACTAAGTACGGGTAGGTGCATAATTATTAAGCATGTAATATTAAAATATATAATTTCAATTTTAAAAATCACTGTGCTCATTAAAAATGTATGAAATACGTAACAAACAATAAATTATAATCTCAACAACAACAATTCTGTGCATTATTGCGATCTAATACAAAAAAATAAACTATTATTTTTATAAAAAAAATTATAATAACAAGTTCCATGTTTCACTAATACCAAAGTCTACCGACAGCAAGGTTGAAATATCAGGCAGAAATTGAACATCAACAAAAAAAAATTACCCTTGGACGGACGTGATGGATCAACTTGACATCAAGTTGAATTATGAACTTTTTAAAAATATAAAACTTCATGGGAATAATACCAATGCCAAAAGGTTAAGGGGGTAAGTTCTTTTTCAGTAGGAATTCAAGTTTTTCACCTGAAAATTAATACCTTATCTCCTTTTACCTTTCAGACACAAAATTTTATTTCCAAAAAATTAAGATATTATTTGCATAAAGTAGCTTGACAAATATAGAATTTTCAAAACACTTCATGCGAGTGAAACCCTTGCTTATGAAGCGAAATAAATATTAAGCGAATATTTCTTATTAAAATTTAAAAACGAACAAACTAAGTAAACAAACATTAATCTGTTAAAAATCATACCGATTGAAAGAACAATATTGTCCATTAAGAAAAAAAACACCGAGGGTTTGAATCTACATCTACGCAATCGTTACCCATATTTTGATATTGAACTTAAAAGATCAGTAGACGACATAGGTACGATAGATTAAACCAGAAATAAAATAAATATGAATTTAAAAAGCTAATCAAAATGTTAAATGGTAACAAATTTCAACTGTAGAGCACTAACCGAAAGACCAACCTGCTGTATGTCGCCTTTTTACCTTTTTAAAAGGATATATGCATATCAAATGTTGGTAGAAAGTTAACAACAAATTTCTGAATAGTCATAACTACTAAAAAATCGTAATCTGCTACTTTTTATTATCTGATAAAGATAAAAGTACAATGAATAAAGAATATATTCGGACAAGTCCTATGTTAGCAATGTAAACTTTCGAAGACTTTTTGACATATAAAAATCACTGTTACAACAATACATTTTTGTCAATATACATTTTTCTATTTAATCGCACAGTTTTTGAATTACAGTGACTTAAAAAAGACTCTGTAAAATGCAAAAAATATTATCATTGGTATCTCAGAAACGGTACGATAACATAGAAAAATGTATAACAATAAAAATGTTGGGAATAAAATTTATAAAAAATTTTTTATTAATTTTTCTATTTCGTTGTACCGTATATATACAATTTACATTGCTAACATAGGACTGTGCTAATTATTTCTTTAAATCATTTCCTTTATAAGTAAAATTAAGAGCTCCTTAGTTTCAAAACCGAAAAATGCAGTTATTTTCTGATTTAATAGATCTGCAAAAACACGTACATATTTTCAGTATGTCAATAAAAATATTCAACTTTATTAAAACGTGGGAGCCGTGTCCATGCGAAGCTGTACAAGTTTAGCAAACCCTCCGTTAAGATTCGATAATCAAAAACCGCAACACATGAAAATTAAGCCTACACAATTCCAATGCGCGGCTATTGCGACTGTTGCAAAATCTTAATTCTTTAAAAAACCACCAAGAAACCTTACAATTTAAAGGGGAACTACCGTATCAATTTACGTTTCGAACCGGAATCGGGAGGTAAAAATTGATTTTTTATATCATTACTTTTATAATATTATTGATTTTACTCCAAAATGTTATTACTCTAGTAAACTATTGTATACCAAAACTAAAGTTACCTAAATTAAGTGAATTATAACGCAATATATTAGATGTAACAACTATAATTATTATTGTATGATAATTAATTTTCTTTTTTCAAAATTAATAATTGCTACATGGCACTTTACAAATTTCTCAAGCATGTAATATTTATTATCTAATATCTCCTTAAATCCAATAAAGATCTGAATAAATTGCAGTACTTAATTTAAATTCTTTTTGTGGGCGGTTGTTTTCCATGCAAGTCATATTTTTTAAAAAGCTCTTATTGTACTTTTGAATTTTTATTATTAATTTAAGAGCATTTCGCGAATATATTGGGATATTTTTCGAGTAAGAAAAAATCTCCTTCGATTGCTACCTTTTTATTTTTATTCGTTACAATGAAAAGAAATAAAACTGATTTATGATGTTATTTCCGTGCAGATGCACAAGGCGGACCATCCGGAATACAGGGTTACACTAAATTTTTCAAACTGTTTGAAAAATTATTATGCGAATCGATTAAACCAGAGATGGTTTACGGTCACGTACTGTATATTAGTTACCTAGGGTGAGCAGGTAGACTTTGGTAAGCAAAATTGTTTTCTCTAGGTCACGGAAATCGAATTTTTGAATTTTTAAACATGAACAAGAATATATTATAATATAAATAAAGAAAATAGAATCAAAAATTGCACCTGCATATTTTTCTTATGTCTTTTCAAATTTGAAATTTACTAATTTAGTAGAATTTAATTAATAATCATACAAGAAAGCCTCCGGGTTTCATGTAAAATCTTTGAGAGATTTGCCCCCTTCCGCCCCAAACAAATCTGGCTGGTACAAAATTCAAGATAATAATAATAAACAATATATGAAGTAACAAATATTGCTAAATTTTATCCATTTTACATATTAATAAAAAAAAAGTAAAGTAAATAAATGTAAAAATCTTTTACAAAAAGTAAAATTTATTAATTTTGGTTTACAGCGAACACAAATTTTACATATTTCATGATGCTCTATTAGAATTTTGTATGTTTCAGTCAGTTTTCGGTTACGCTATGTTTGGTAAGGTTTATTCTCTCACTAATTTACTGCAATTAGATTACAAAATTAGATCAAGTCAAGTGAATACCAGTAAAAAAATAAAAATATTAATTTAGAAATTTTTAAATTTAATTTAATTCAACTTCCTCATTTATTTTATTTAAATTTGTATTATTTTGTGTATTGAAACAAATTTAAAAAAGTTTTAATATATCATTTAAGGTCATCAATTCGGGAATTGCTCTAGAGACGCCTTTTCTACTTTACTTGACATGGTAAAACTTGGCAACATTACATGTGGTACCGACAGTAAGTGGAAGTGCAAGCTAAAGTGACAAAAATGGGCAGTTTTTGGCATGGAGCCGTAATAAATCTGTGTATTTTAAAAGATGTTTGCCCAAGGGTAGTAACTGGCAGTGTATTAACTGTAAATCTTTAATTTATTTTGTAATATGTTTAAGTCTCAATGTCATATTTATCAGTTCAACCCAATTTGTAAATCCAAATTTCAAACTTCCTAAATTCTAAGGCGCCATAAATGTCTAATGCTCATATTTCACTGTTAGTAGTACAGGTTTGAAGTCATAAACGACTTGACCAGAAAACTTCGCAGACGCAATCAATCTATGCAAAACTAATTTAAGTGACAGGCGGTCTGTCTGTGTGTCCGACACAAAAGTAAAGAGAACGGTACTGTCGAGGTATAAAAATGTTATTTTTTGAAAATTCTAAATTACTAGCAATCTGATTTAACCCAAGACAAACGTGAGAAAAGTTTTGAGTTCCCGCATTTTGAGTCGATTCAATTGTTCAAAAATTATTGTATGTAGAAGATAATCAACGCATACAACAACAGACTTATAATTAATTTGAAAATGGTTTGAACTTCGTTTTTTTAATTTTAATATTTTTGATAAAAGAGAAATATTTTTGGCTTATATTTCATACACAAATTAATAAGCACGGTCCGAAATTATCAGCGAAAATCGATTTTCAGGCACAATTTGAGCTTGCAAGAACCAATCGAATTAAAGTATTTGTAATCTCTCGCTCTTATACCTTAATTTGATTGGTTCTTGCGGGCTTTTACAATACAACTAATCGCTATGTGAATGCTATTATATAATTTTCATTCATATAATAGAATTTCCATACAAGGATTACTAGAAATTTTGATTTATGTAAATACTTAAAAGTTGGCTTTATTCAATACTACGATTTTACTATTTGAATGGAAAACAGCCATAACAAATAATCTTTCGCAAGTCAATGAATATGTAATAATTTTAGTGAATTCATCAATTAACAAGGATGGAATGGCGAGTGCTAAATACAAATAAAAGTTTAAATTTTAATATAAAAAACTAACAAAAACAATTAAAATTAACATAGCGCGATATGTAATAAAATTGGTTAAACATTGGTTAGAGATGCTTTAAATTCAAGGATAAATTTTTCTCAATTAGACATGAAAATGAAAGACAGGTTCAATCTCAATAATTAAAGTTATGCTGGTAGAAAGTAATAAATTACATTTTAGATGTACAAACAGTTAAATTTTTTCATATTTTATAAAGACACAGACGTTTAGATTATCTTAATTAAGAATTTAATGAGGCAGCCTCCCGACGCAATTTATCATAAAATCTACGGATGGCTGTAATATAATTCTACTGATACTGGTATTTAGTCAGTCCAGTATAGGCTGGCACTATATTAATTTAATTAACTTCATGGTATGAGATTAAATAGAGTATTTAATAAATATTTTGTCTAATAAGCCGATACAGTTTATCAGTAATTTTTATCTGGTCGAGTGTTTGTGAGATTATGTAACTAACTACATTTTCAATCAATTCTTATTTCGAACAAATTTTATTTCAAATTAATCAACCCCAACTGGCTACAGTTAAGATTAAACATACGGTAATTTACTGCATTTCAACGTTTAGGACGAACAGGGTAAACAGAAACCTGAGAATATTTTCACAAATCAATAGCAATTTTATTGAATTTCAAAGAAAAAGGTAAATTTTAAGTTTGCCGTTCACCTGTTACTCATTGCTAGATAAATATAACGTTACAGCTTCGTTTTACGTTTACAGGTGACTAAACTCCAAGAAAACATTATTTGGGTCATATCAAGGGCTTGTGCACGGTTTTGCCAGTTATAACTCTTCGATTTGATTATAGGCAAATTACAGTGGTTAGGGATCCATGTTAAAAATTGGGTCATAGTATTTGGGGTAAATTGTGACAAAAATAAGAAAAGGACAACAAAAATGATTTTGTTATATTAATATAGTTACAAACCAGAAATCCCCTTTTTACGGAATTTTATAGAACATTTTTGATCCTATAGATAACATTTAATAAAATAATTCCGAGAAAAGATAGAAAAAATCAATACTAATATTATTCCTGTTTTGAAGGAATAAAATTCAATATTAATCACGACGACATAGCATAGGTAATTTTTATCCTATAATAATTACAAATCCTGTTTGGCGTTTATTTTTCATTTTCTTGGTACTTGGATAATTTTAGATTTTTGCAGAACTACCTGCTTTGTTACCGTTTGTACACCTGACTTTTTCATTATTCTCAAGTTGTAAAAATTCCAGAACAGGTAGATAATCCATTGTAAAATTCAACAAAAGTGATGGTTAAAGCTAAAACCTCGTAAGTCTACAGATAATAAAGAGATAGACGATAGTGATATTGTCACAGTAAAAGAAAATATGAATAAATTACAAATTAAAACATTTATTTTGTTTATTATCCTTAAATCAAAATTTAATAAAATTAAGGCCAATCTAAACGAAATTTAATGAAGTTATAACATTATTCATATCGTCCATTATACAAAACAGTAGATGTTTTTACCTATATTTGCAAACCACCTAAAACGAAGGACACGTTATGTATACACAATTTCATTTCCTTAATATGATGTCATTTTAAAGTTTACTACGAATTTATGTTTTAATTTAACTTTTGATTATCATGTTCCAACAGATCATTTTTATGTACCGGTACAAAAGAGAATTTAAAAATTGAAATATTACAGTCCTTTGCCAAAAACTGGTATCATAAAAATTACGACAAACTTATTTTAGAAATAAAACGAGATGGAACATAAATTGTTGAAATGATGTACCTAATGTGTTGACCAGCATTGCAATGGGCGAGGATGAGGACGACTTTAGACGCAAACTGTGACGTCACGTGACCCGGCACAGCTGCTTACATAACTGCAACGTTGCAATTCTGTCAGCGCAGATGCCAGTTTGTTCTGGGCGCATTTATTCTAAACATCAGAAACAACTGAAATTGCTTACGGCTACAGATGAAAACTGAGTTGGTCGAAAAACTTGAGATGTTGTTAAGACGTTTATTTCATTCTTGAGGAATTTATGGTAGCAAAGGTCTTCCAAAATATTCAGAATAAACAACTTTAATCCAGTTTTATTGAAAAACATTTATCTGGTTTTGTATATTACCCGATATTTTAAGATAAATCAAATTAAAATCTTTACCCAGATGGTCCTCCGTCCTCTCCTCCTATAACCTTTACTTCCAAATACCTACGAAATTACCTGCCAACCTTTTCTTAATCTATTGAAAACGGATAAGTACACTTAATTCGGAAACCTCCGCAGTCAAGGTATTGCACAGGTAAAATAGTATTGATTTCTGACAAAATACCCAAGCAGAACCGAGAAAATTGACAGTACTCTTTACAACAACACTAACGAAAAGCAACTTTTTTGTATACCTTTCGAAATCATCTCAAGAATTTGAACCCGGAAAACAATAGAATAAATTATGTCGTCCATATGTCTCATAGAGTCACTGGGGCAAGGCATTAAATTTACGAGTATTGTGTCTAATAAACCTGCAAGAAACTTGCTCACAAGAAAGTACAACCGGTAGGATTTTTATGTGACCTTTCAGAGTCGCGCGATAGAAAATGTACGGCGAGGTGGACAAAAAAATTCTCTTCAATGTTACTACGTTTTTATTTTACGCCATCAGAAAATACTGTAGCAAGAAAAAAAACATTGCTTCCATCCGTTGGATTAAAATTTTTTTCTCCCCCACGATCGGTGTAATTAAAAATCAAAAAACCCCCCCATAAAAACCAATTAAATTACGCAAAATGGAATGGTGGATGATCACTTTTCATTATTATTAATTCCATAATAACTGTATTTTAATTTTAAGCCATGAATATTTAATTTAAACAAGAAAGTATACTTCAACACGCAAAACACTAAAATTATATTTAATACCTTCAATCATGAATTTGTTTTTATTTAACAGTAAATTTTATTAGAAACAACTTTGAGGAGTGCAAAAAAGTTATTACTTATTTAAATGTTTTGCATGTTGTGTAGTTCCAGCATTAAATTATGATGTAGCTTTATCATTACGTTCTATTTTCGTGACCAAAACGTTTTTGGAACTAAAGCAAATATGATTTTAATTTTGACATTTTAGAAAAAAAAAAAGGGAAATAATAAATCAAATTAATTGAAAACGCCTTCTAAAACACGAAAATTGATTAGTGACTTTCATCAAGGTTTCTTGTTACAATTTATTTTTCATATTACCTGCATTGAAACAGTGTGTTTCAATAGCTGTCAAGACAGTCGAAACACGACAATTTCAGACCACTGCGAATATTGGTCAAACATTAAAATGTTTCTGCCCGAGGGCAGAAACACTCAAGTTTCTTACCGCCAACTCTGTTTCCGATTTCATTTCAACCCTGTCAGAATTAAAATAATTTTTCATTACTTCAAATAAAATTTAATTAGTATGACAGCTGTCAGATTAATTCGATATTGTTGTTTATAAGTAATTTTTTTTTGTGCGCGATCGATCTAAATTTTTGCATATGGCTTCCTACCGATAATTCACCGGGGGGTGAGTACGAGACGAGGGGGGGGAAATTTTTTCTCAGTTTTTCGATATCTAGCGCCGTTGTCGAGTTATTGCTGATTCAAAAAATTTTCGAATTTAAAATATTTATTTTACAAGTTTCAATGCAAAAAAATTTTCTGTTTCAATGCAGGTAATATGAAAAATAGTATGTGTGGCGCGGAGTGAAACGCGATTTCAGACGAAGGTGATGCCAGCCCTCGTTTCACTCGGGCAGGCAAATTTCACCCTCGTCTGAAATCGCTTTGTTTCACCCCTTGCCAAACAATATACTATTAAATAACAATATTTAAATAGTAATTATTATTATAATCCAAAACTTAAAAACGAGTTTTTCAAATGTTGAAAAAAAATTACGAGAAAACATGTGCAGGGAAAAGTAGACGATTGTGGAAATGGTAACCGAACTGGAAAGTGAGGAAGCAATATGATTAAATTAATGAAGTTGGGTAAAAAATTACTTTGTGTAATGAATAAATTGTGAATGATACAGGTAGAAAAATATGGAAAATTGAAGAGCGGCGAGCGCCACTGGGTACTAAAAAAACTAGAGTACATGAGTCATAATGACACAGATGTTAATATCTAATCTGATTAATAAATTACTCCTTGACCGCATCAGAATCAATCATTGTCCACTATGTTACTGATTGAAAAAGGAGAAAATTGCTCATCACATGTAAGTACGTGTCGGTATTATATCAGAACCTTCAATTAGACACGATATGTTAACCTTTTCTAAGATCTTCAATTTTTTAAATTTCATTATACAGAACATTTATATGTTTTTATTTATACGGCTGGATAATATCACATCGCATTGTATTAGCACGACTACACAGGAGGTTTAAGTACATTAACCACACAGTCGATTACAAAGTTATGGTCGAGATTTCTTTAACTAATGTTCACCATAAATGCATAAAAGAATAACCATAAATTATTATCGATGTAATGTGAACAATATATTAATTTGCATTTCGCACAGGTTGACGAAGGAAGACCTATTACATACCATAGAACTGGATGTTCTACACTGTGAAAAAAGAAGTTTTGAGTCAAAATGAATTATTTTCAATTAAAATGATTCGTTTTAAAACAAAATAATTCGTTTTAAATCAAAACTTATTTTTTCAGTGTACGTAACTGGAAGTGACACGTGCGCGTTAAAAAAATGAAAATTACTTTCTTTGGGGTATAATAAGATAAAAACAAAATTTTTTCATTCATTTTTAAAGTGTAAAGTATGGGAAACGTGGGATAGAAATTTGCCATTAAAAAATCTAAAGAGCTTGATGTTTTAGTAAAAATTTCTTCAGGAAATTATTGCCCAAACTCATAGATCACCAAGCACCTAGTGCTATTGCGCTACTTCCAAAAATATTTTGCAAGCATTGATTACTTTAGTGCCGCCCGTCAGAAAACAATAATAAAATTATTTATCTAATAAAAATAATCAAATCATAGAATTAAATGCATAACATTTATATAACCTATACTGAAAATAATTATTTTAAATTTACATAATATTATCCCGAAATGTAATCTTCCATTAGCTATCCATGTGAACTTATATAATACATAATGTAATAAGTTATCCATGGTCACTGCTCGCCATCGCCTAAAAATTACTTTTTTCAGTGAAGACATTGCCTGGTCTATGAAGTACCAATTTTACGAAAAAAAAAATGTCTGCTGGAATTAAACCAAAATTTCTGTGCGAACGAATATTTAATATGAGATCATATCGTTTTCGTAACAACGTGAGAATGCAGTTGAATACTATTATCGCTTCTAATTCGGAGGTCGAGCTAATTCAAAAAAATTTAGTTATAAAAAGATGTAATTCTCCCCAAAACGTTTACCCCCCATTTCTAAAACCGTCTTTTTCATACAGTAGTACAGTTATTATTTGTTGTAATACGTACAGCTTACAACCATCGGTTGGATTCCACTTTAATCTGGAGATCATCGTTTACAATGGTCACCACTTCAAGTTTAAGAAACAGTTAAGTACCGTTATGAATTCAGCCAATCAGGAAACGACCTTTTAATTACGATAATTTTGCGTCTTTCGCCTATACTGCTAGCATAATCCTTCATCCACTTGAACGAAGGTTTTAAAGCCATACCTTTAGGCAAACCTAAAGCGGGTTGGCAAATGATTAAAGATACGCGGCCACTCATCGTTCGGTCACCTTTCCAAGTGCAAACCCAATCTAACCAGAATAAATATCTCCCCTTGTCTCTTGATGCCTCCTGACCTGTTCATTTTTACATTACACTACAAAATTAAAGTTAAACGTCTCACCTTGACAAACATAATTCACAAATAAATTTCAATCAAGGACAAAAGTTTGACAATGAAATAATCTTCTTCGAAGGTAAAATACTAACGGACTACGGTCACTTTATGCTGGAGCTGGTTTTCAATAAGAACGTTCGTCCAGTTGGCCTATTTATGTTAATTTTATTTCTCAATAAACTGGAAGGTTGGAAGAAGTTCCATTTGTTATTGTATGAAATTCAAATATTTCTTACAATATTACAAATTAAGCGACGCATATAGTATAAATAACCAGAATAAAGTCAACTTTTATTGTTCATTTGGAAGTACTAAAAGTTTCCTGCTGTGGGTAATTACGGTTAACAGGAGGGTGGTTGAATTTCAACTTTAATATGGTTTCACACGGTAAACAATTTATACGAATGTTAATAATAACAACATCTCCGAAGTTAATTTAATAATTTACTATTGTCCTTTTTAAATTCACGTTGGTGTGAGTAATTAACAAAGAATTTTTAAACAATAAGAAATTAGATTCAAGTCTGTCATTTTTAATTATATAATTTTAAATAATAATGAAAATTTGCAACAGGTAAACTCGAATTATTAAAACAAGTTTCTTGTAAAAACCTGAATCTTTAAAACACGAAAAGTCAGTTTCCTGAATTTATATTCCATAATTATCCTACGCACTTATGGTAAACACATGAACGAAGAGCAAAACGATAAAATTGCGAAATGTTCCTAAGGCCACAATAAAATAAAAATCGGAAATCAGATTAATAATTATTACTTATAGATATATAACACAAGTCAATTAACATACTCAATATGAAGTAAATTAACAAATGAATAGCGCTTGTCCATGATATTTCAAGGAAAAATTAATTATAAAAAAAGTATGATAACTAAGCTATTCCAACTAATTAAGAACAATAGAGAAGTGGGTGCTAATTTATATCGACAATCCTACACTTACTTTCTATTCAATTATTATTAAAATTATTGACGCCAATTTTACAACTTCAGCTGTTTTTTCGAAACTACTGCAACAACAAGTGCTGATTTTCCCGATCGCGTATGTAAAAGGTGGATCGTTTTATCTCCTAATTACAGACCAAGAAGAAAAGCAAAGTTCAAAATCGTTAGCTGTGTTAACTTTCACCTCGGAAAGGTTAAAATAAATTGATCCTCACAGAACATAGATCATGGTGGATTTGTTTCCATTTTCTAGTTTGAGTATGCTGCCCCAGTTTCCCCCACCTAAAACTACATTTTACTACAAAGAAACCCACAAGGAAGAAGTTGTTTTATTGCTTCTGGCATTGCCAAATTAATACAAAATGCGTTTACACAGATTTCACTTCCGAGAATGCTGTTGTTCCTTTATAAAGCAGTATGACGATAAAAAAGCAACAACACCTGTGGTTGGTACGAATTAATAAAACAAAAAAATCCAACATTAAGCTTCTGTGTCGTAAGATTTATTAAAACAAAGTCAATATTTGTAATTTAGAAAGCATTTCGTAAAGGTGCAACTAAACAGGTCGAATATCAGAAGAGAAAATGTTGCTTACACTAAAAACGACGTTCTTAATTTTAGTTTAATAGTTCTACATCTGTCAAATGAGAAAATAATGCAATAAACATTGAATTGCGATAAAGGAAGAGTTTGATTACAAAATGGAACCTGCTCGTTCAAATTTGAACAACATATTGAAAAATCTTGATGTCGGGGAGTTGTGGTGATAAAAAGAACATTCCGAAAGATTAGTTTACGTTACAACAGGAAGCAGCATCCTTCGAGTTAAATAAACGTAAACATTTATTTAAAATAATGTGCTTTGTGTACGAATGTCAATTTCCTTTTGCCTTCAAATATCCATTACGAATCTACACAAAATTGAATCATTCAACCTACAAAGATAAGGTAGAAGAAAAGAGATAAATTGCCTCGTGCAAAAAAACAACAAAACATTACATTAACATGAAAAGAGGCCCACGTGACGAAGAGCGAGAACCTATTTTACAATATTACACCTTTCGTCAATATTTTATGAACAAATATGAATAGGTCCTTCAATATCAAGGCCAAAAAATAACCAACACATTAAACATCACTTACTAAGCAATTTTCGACAATATTTTGAGCATAATTATAATGCTGCTAACAAAAACACATTAAGAATGTAAATTTTGATCGTTCGATTTAGATTTCACTAGTTTTACCTACGATGAATATGAGAGTGAGAAGCGAGCAGTCAATACAATGATGAAATGTGAATATATTTTTAAATAGAAATTGTTATTGCAAAATAGTGGTCTGTACATTCACCTCAAACTTATATATTATTTTCAATGCACGATAAACTGTTGTTTAATAATCAATGCTAGAATACAAAATAATGCATTAGAAACTATGGCTAGAACAAGAACATGTAGGTACAGGTGGGTGTATTCAGTTACTAATTCCTATTTTATTAAATATCAATAAGTATACCATTGAGAAACACGTTTTAGTTGCAGCGAACAATAAATTATTTACAATCAGGTTTTATTCTTACGTAATTTAAAAAATTCAGAATCATTGTACGTAAATAGAAAATTCTAAAATAGCATCACTTGACGATAGTCTTGACTTGGTGTAATCAACCCTTAACAATTTATTACAGCCACGAGAATATCGATCGAAATTAGTTGAAATAGTAAACAAATATATTATTAAAAAAAAAGAACAAACATACCGTAAAAAAGTAAACAAATTATTTTAAAATTGAGTAAATAGCTATATAAATTATAATCATGTGGAACTTTTCCTAACTTGACTCCAAAAAAAATTCATAAAAAAAATTGCGAAGCAAAAATATTTATTTAATAGAAAAATGGTAATCTGTAATTCAGCGTTCCGAGATTAGCATTTTAGTCAGCGTATCCCAATTCCAGGTTCGTCCTAGTTTCATTTTATTCTTATAATTTTTTTAAATTACATTTTAAGATATAGAGAGAAAAAAAGAAAAAGAAAGTTGAGCATTGAACCAGGAAGCAAAAGGGATGCTCTGGCGGAAGTCCTAAACCCTCCCTGCTAGACTACTGATTGCCAAGCTCTTGTCAAATTTGAAGAAATAAAAACCCCATCCTTAATTTCTCTAAAACGAATTTTTCTATTTACGTACTGGTCTTTTTGGCAAATCTCTCCGAATAAATTTGTCTTGAACACAATTATTATTGTGGTATAACTACTGGTGTACCTCCGATTTCAGAAATCGATAGTTTCTGTGCATGTTCCATATATGATTTTATTAAATAGGAGTCGTTCACTCTTTCAGAACAAATTTATCTGATGTCGTGCTGGTGCACATTGGCGTATTCCGTTAATTCTCGTTTAATAAAATCAATCACCAAGATTCACAGACCCCTTTCGTCTCTGAAATCGGAGTTTGGAGTACCATAACAGTAAACCAGTTCTTATTGTATTTAAAAGTAAAAATCTTATTCTGGTTGAAACCGACCACTTAATACTATGAACTGTAAAAGTAAAGAAGTAACTTAAGGGTAGGGTATTTGCCCTCCCTTATTTTTTTTTTTTGTAAATTCATAATAATTATACCTTGCAATTTTTTAAAACAAAAATTTTACAAATAGCAGGTGCATTTCTACTTATGTCAAAATATGGTTGCTAAATTTCAAACCGATATCTTCAGCAGTTTCTATACGATTACACAAAGTAAGAAGGAAGCTATTATTTTTATTTTTCGAAGTCATCCAAGAAATCTCGGCAGATATCTTTGTGAAATTTGGCAATAGCATTTTGAAAATGCACCTGCTATTTTTTAAAAGTTGCTTTTTAAATTTCAAAAATTATTAATTTACCAAAAACAACGAGAAAATCTCCTACTAAAATAAGCCCTCCCCCCAAAGTAAGGCCCATAAGTAAAACCCCATCATTTATTTTCAATTGCAAGGACGAATGAGCCTTTACGACGAATTCAATGTAGTAAAAATCGGTTAATTTTTCGTGGATTTTTAAAAGTTTCTCCTGTATTGGAATACAATATTATTATTAAATGATATTGGCCATATGGTCATCCCGTTTTGAATTTATATTTTGTGTTTAAAAATTTGTTTAAATAATATTTTATCAACATTCCGTAAGCTAAAGTAACATGATCAATAGCTATGGAATTGCGTATAGTAGGCCCGGAAAAAAATGGATTGACGGGAATTCCTATGCGTAAAACAAATGTTAGAAAAAATTAGCAAAATTGCTAATATTTTACGGATGAAATAAAATTTGAAAAACTACTTCATGCTAATGAATTACAAAAAAGCGAATGCGTGGCAACCATGCAATTAAAATATGTAAATTCAAAAGGTTTAGAAAAATGCAGTGTGCAATATTGAAATAAAAGTAACAATAAACTTTACCGTTGTTCAATACTGTGGTAAATACAATGACCGAAGGGGTAAGTACGCTATAAAAATGAGACGTCATGATGGTAGAAACTTTCTTACACAAGAGCACTAAAGCTTCGTTACAGGTGCATAGCTTTTGAGGTAATTTTAATTTTGATCCTCTTTTATGGCGAAATTGCATAGGAGACGGAACATACTTTTGAAAATTTTCCAATTAACAGTAATTAAAATATTATCCCCATGCCATAAAAGGATTAGAAAGTTAAGTAGGTAATAAAAAAAGTTATAACGAATTCCTTATATTACTCAGCTAAAAGGTTGTGAAACAAAAAGGCCAATACTTCCATTATGCATCTGCCTACCAATACATCAGAATTATTTTCGCAATCAGAAACAAATAATATCAAAAACTGATAAATAAAATTTTAATATCGCAAGCTAAAAACTGCAAGTCAGTTGTGAATCATAAATTTATCTCTTGTGCTAAAAACTAAGATTTATAGGAGCTTTCAATCCTAAAAACAAACAACACAGTAATCAGTGAAATATTGTCGTTGCTACAAATTGTAGGTTACTTCCCTTGATCAAAAACTGATAGGTATACAAACATGGTTGAAATTAATGACAAAAATTCGCAGTGTAACCAACAATAATTGAAATAAATTATTGAATTTTTTATTCAAAATGATTTATGAGAAGAATTCTTTTCAAAAACTTTAGTGAAAAGCAGGTTTTAACAAAACAAATTTCACTTTACATTAGTATTGTTGGCCACTGCGTACTGCCAACTTGTTACGGCCAATTTCTTGTTCAAATTTCTCTAAATGTTCGAGGAACAATAATTTAAAATTCAAAATATAATGAGAATTGCTGCTTTATTGTGTATTTTACCGACAATTAACTTAGCGAAAAATAATAAATATTAATGAAAGCAGAAATCAAAGTCATTGGATCGATAAAAATAATCTGCCCACGCTAGTCTGGCTAAATTTGTAAATCTCTATATTTGAAAATCGAAAAAATGTTCTTCATCAACGAACCTTTTATGAAATTAAATTAAATATGTCCACCCCGTAATTTTAAATTAGCAAAGTAAATAAAAAGAATGCGTCATTAAATTTATGCAACTGATAATAAAACTGTCTGATTTTTATCGTATGGTTTAAAATTAACCATATCAGTTATTTCGTTAATTACAACATTTCCAAGTTCAAACTACTAATACAGCGTGTACTTTAAAATTTCACCTATATTTCTTATCTGTAAGTTAAGTAGTAGCAAGTTTTAATAGCATTTCAATTTGTTCAAGGTAGGTTTCCATTTATTAAATACGTAAAACGTGTAATTAGAACGTTAACGTTATCAATTAAATTGTCGAAGAAAGCACGCGTACTACACTTGCTGTAAACAATTAACATGGTACGTTCCAATTTTCTAACATAAAACTTAAAAGGTAAACAAAATAATATGTAGTATGTAATCGTATTATAAAAATAATAAATTGAATTTTATTTTAAAAATATATAATGCGGGGTTGCCAAACGCAGCAGAATAGAACGAAAGCATAATATTGGATAAAACAATCGAAAATAAATCAGACAATTTAAAAATAGAAGCACAGCTAAAAATAAAAAAACTGAAAAATGCCAATAAAAATTACTCCCACAATGTCTTCTACCAAGTTTTTTTTTAAGACAATCTTCAAAATTAATGTTTTACAAAATAATAATTATTAGCAAATCACATAAGTACAGGAATCGGTTTTGAGTTTTTCGTTAATAACATTTTGTAAGTATTTTTTATCTTTCTCCAGACAATAAAACAATTAACTTTAAGAGATAAACGATAAAAAGTGTATCGTTAATGATTACATGCAGACTAAATATTTATCATAAAATAAGTGAACATAATTATCATTTTTTTATTAGTTATACACTTATTCATTTTATTGCTCCAATTCTGTTTCGAGTTCTTTGCTTTGGAAATTCTAAACGCGACCCCCCCCCCCTTCCTTTTTCAAATTTGCAATATTAGAAAAACCAATAAAGCAAAGAAATTCAACAATCTTATTTCAAACTTCAGTTTGAACTGAGGATAAATACCTACAATATCTTATATAACTTTTAGGCTTCTATACAACGTATAGGAAGAAGCCTTATGATCTAGCTCCGTGTCCGTCTGTCCGCATAATTCAAAACCAATCAGAACGCACGTTCTTAAAACAATTTTACTTCATATAGAATATTTTTAGATTGGTATTAATTATTCAGATTATTTACATATATATTTTTTAATCCGATATTCTTATTTTGTATTTTTAGAGTAGGTATTTTACGTGTTTCTAATACGGTATTCGGTACGTGTTTCGGGTATTTTAATATTTCATTATGAATTGTGTTTTATTTGTGGTTTGTAAATTGCAAATATTTACCTATAAAGGTCGAAATAAAAAAAAAATATTAAAATGTTAGCGTTTTCCTTATATAGTAAAAAAATCTACCTAATTAAAAGATTAAGGCATTAAAAATTGGAATAAAATAAAGCCCAAATAATTTAACCTACCGAAAAAGTAGATGTATAGAAGCCTAAGAACTGTCGCAAAAGCGAGTTCCACCTTGTTTTTATTGGAACTGATCGTCAGTATTCGGTCAAACACAATTATATTTTATGATAGGTGAAATGTTGTACCGGCAATGTAAAGACCAAGCAAATTGATTACCTGTTAGTCACAAATTATTAGCATTATTTTTAAGTTGTAAAATAAATGAATTACGTAAGAATTTTATCAGAAAAAAATCTAAAATTTTGAATTTTTTTTTAGGAAATTTAGGACTTGGATAAGAAATAGGGTTGAATGACTTCCCCAAAAATATATAGTCATTGTTATATGTTAGTTTATTAGTTAAGGAAAAGCCATTCAAATTATTTGCAATAACCAAGTTTAAATTTCAAAGGAAATTTCACAATTTCAATACAAATGTTATAGAAAACTTGAGAGAAAAAATCTTGCTTGCTTGGTTCCAAAATTTTTGTGATATGCCGAAAATCTGTTTTCTACATGTTGCATGTCTATGATATATTTTAGAAAAATAGTAGTTACCTCTTAATAGTTACAAGAAAAAATAAAAATATATGCAGTTACCACAGAAATTATCAATGCTCACAGTAAAGTAAATTTTACCATTCGAAGATTTCCTTGTTACAAATTTTATGCCCTTTATTTTTGTTTCTATATATTTTTCTAAATTGTCGCAGCGTTTTTAAGTAGCAGTGTTTTTAAACTCTGTAAAAATTTTAATAAAATTAACATTGCACTAATGGAAGTTTTATTAAATTTTTTTCCAGTATTCATAAAGTTGCTGTCGCTCAACAACGATGCGACAAAATAGAAAAATGTCTAGAAACAAAAACGAAGACAATAAAATTTTCAACAAAATATGTCGGAAAAATTTTGCTGTGAAATCTATTTTTATATGACAAACGAAGTCTTTGTCGTACCTACATACGAGTAGAATTATTAAGCTCATACATGGAGAATCAACAAAATTGCGTTTAAAAAAATTTTGTCATTGCCATGTAACTTTCCAATTTAAAACTTAAAAAGGGGGAAATGCCAAAACCATTATAATATAATACCCACGATAGTGTTTTGGGGAACATTATGTTTACCAGACAAGAATTATAGCAAATAAAGATGTTTTGACGTCATCCTGATTAAACCAAATGAATAGAATTGCATAAAATTGTAATTACATAAAATATTATTCGGTGTGGTCTTGATTTGAAAATATACAGTACCGTGCAATCGAATTAGGGCCACTCACAATTTTTTAATTTTTTTAATGTAATTTTTTATATTTGGTAAATTTTGAATTTCTGTCAAGTAATAACTATTCAAAAACATTCAAAAATATACTTTTTAAAAGCAGGTATCAAATTTCACCCTTACAGTCAAACAACGGATTAAATTTCTAAAATTCAGGTAGAACTTGGATATTTAAAGTGGGGTAGCTTTGTCTTTTTTGGTCAGTTTTAAGGGACTGGCGACTATAACTGTGCTCTATTGTGATTTCGACAAGTGTATTCTACCCGACAAGTGTTGTGAACAAATTAGTTTCAGTGTATTTTGTTGGTGAGCAATATTTTTATTGACCCTAGTGTTAATTTAAAATTTCAAGTTTTGAAAATTAATATTTCGTAATGGGAAAAAATAAGGACCTTAAATGGGAGAAAAAAGTTGAGATTGAGGGTCTTTTAAGATCTGGAAATTACAGCAATCGAGAAATTGCCAAAATGAAACAAATTTCGCGTCAATCGGTCGATCGGATTGCAAAATCAATTAAGGAAAATATTCCTACGACGTCGACTGGGCGATCAAACTGTAGGGGCATAAGGAAAACTACCGCCCGAGAAGATCGCTTAATAGTAAGAAGAACTTTAGAAAATCGAAAATCGGCCGTGAGAGAAATTAGACGCGTTCTACACGAGGATGGTATTACAATTTCTGAACGCACGCTAAAGTCGCGTATGTACGAAGCTGGAATAAAAAGTCGACGACCAGCAAAAAAGCCGAAATTGACTTCAAAAATGAAGAGTGCTAGACTTAAATGGGCCAGAGAGCACAAAAATTTTACTGAAGCAGATTGGTCCAAGGTATGTAGCCATAAAATTAATAATTATGTAAAATTAAAATTTCTTCATTTTTATATTTTTTTGATAGGTCATCTTTAGCGACGAGACACGGCTTGAATGTGTAACAGAAATGGTCCAATACGTAAAGAGGAGGTCATCAGAACGCTTAAAAGAGTGTTGCATTGTAAAAACAATAAAACACCCCCCGGCAGTGATGATATGGTCGTGCATTACTGCTGAAGGACTTGGACCACTTTATTTTGTAACCAAAACGATGAACCAAATTCAATATAAAGAAGTGGTTGAAACGGTTTTGGTACCTTACATGGCAAGTTTAGGTAGTAGCCGTAAAAGTTACACCTTTATGCAAGACGGTGCACCCTGTCATAAGGCTAAAACCGTCATGGAAACCATGAAAGGGTTGCATATCAAGGTGTTACCTTGGCCAGGTAATTCGCCCGACCAAAATCCTATTGAAAATGTTTGGAAAACTTTAAAACTACAAGTATACAAACGAAACAACCCCACAATAGCAGCGTTAAAAGAAAATATTCGTTTGGTGTGGGAAACCGATGAGCACTTAAAAGAAGTAGCTCTAGCTTGCATTAAGAGTATGCCGAAAAGGGTGGCTGCATTAATTAAAGCTGGGGGTGGTATAACAAAATATTAATTTTTAAGATGCTAAAATAATAAAATTAAAGATTTATTCTAAATATAGTTGTATTCTTACATTAAATTACAGGTAAATATAAAAAAACCAATTTTTAATGGGTGGCCCTAATTCGATTGCACGGTACTGTACTCGTTAAACTGGTTATTTGTGAAAATACTACTTGACATAATGTTGAATTTAGAAAAACTTAAGATGTAAGCAATTTTGATTAAAACCAAGTAAAAAATTAGTTTCGCAGGGTTGCAGTAATTTTTTTTAGTATTTCCTTAATTTTACGTATTTTATTCAGAAATACAATAATATAATTTACTACAGTAACTTTTTTTTAATAGGTTTTCAAATGGTTTTGAAAATATCAGGCATAAGCGCCGATTTAAATTTGGAAACTAAAATTAAAATTTCTAAAAATCGTATTATTTTTAATGGTAATTTTCATTTAAAAAAAGTAGGGAAAAACGCATAATGCAAAAAATGCATAATTTAATATAATTTATTCATGTAACAATTTTCATTGAACGAAAAAAAAATGTGCACTCTAGAAAATGAAGGGAATTTTACCCCCAAAATGGGAAACATTTACCTAATTAATAAGAGTAAAATTAATCTAAAAATCAGGGTAAAAACAAAATTACACCATTTTTAAGTTAAATTTACTCTTATTAATTGGGTAAATTTTTTACATTTTGAGGGTAAAATTCCCCTCATTTTCTCGAGTGTACTCCTTAAAATAGGATAAATCGGGATAACTTTCTATTGAAAATAAGAACAAATAAATAAGTAGTAGATAAGGTAAAATAATATTTTTTAGGGTAAAAATATAATTTTTTTCGAGAAATTAGAGAATATGGTATACAATTTTTTATTTTCTTGGTAAATTACAGTACAAACACGAATAAAATTATACGCAATTTCTTGCACAGAGATAACTATTAGTTAATTTTTAATATTATTGTCGATTAAATGCTTATTTTAATTTCAGAACTTATACTATTATTAGAAGAAAACTGATAGATTTCATCTAAAATTTGAAACTTTTTATGAATATTATCAATATGATACGGAAAAAGTATACAAATATTACGATTTACATAATTTTATATTAAATTTTAATATATTATATTACAGCATAAAATTGCGAGTGTTGCATTGTTTCATAAGAAAATATTCAACTTAAAAATACTTAGGCTACAATGCCTCTGCTGCTTCTATTTTGAAAATGTATATTTCATGACAAAATATTTAATTTATAGAGAAAAACTCCTAAAACTATGATATTTTTCATAGCAGAATAGCAGATATTGTACCCTAATGGATTCATCCGCCAAGTTGTTTTTAAGCTGAATATATTCTTGTAGAACGTCGTAAAACTCCAGCGTTAAGGACAGGATCTCACAGACAAAGAAAAAATATAATATTTCATGCAATAGAGAGGGACCGAAATATGCGAATAACAAACGAAGAAATATAAAATACAAAGATAAGTCTTTCGAGTATTATATTTGTAACATTTTTATTTTAAAACATGCGACATTTTTAGTGTCTTAAAAACCAATTTTTAAATTAAATGATCAAATAAACTTTATTTTATGTAAAAGACCTATTTTTAAATTTTATATTTCTGCTTTAGTTATTCCTGAATGCACAATACTTTTTGTTAAAATCGAAAAATTGTAACATATTATGTCGGTGTCTCTATTGATTAAAATATTATATATATGTTTACCGACCAACATTGTATCTTGGTCGGCGAGATCCTGCCCTTAACATGAATTGATTAAAATTAAAAAAATATATATCAGGGTTCCCACTGAATTTTCTAGAAAAAATTCCCCGACTTTTCCAGATTTTCCCTGACCAAAAATTTTAATTTTCCTTGATTTTTTGATAAATCAGAAGATAAAATGGTAACAGTAGACCCGAGAAAATACACTGTAAAAATAAATAAATTAATTTTACAAAAAAATTAAATTTTTCTTCTTAAATTTTCTATTTTCGAATTTATTTCCAGAATTTACACAAAAAAAACTTGAAAAAACAAATTTAATTTTAAAATAAATTATAGGTATTTTCAAATTTAAAAATTTTATTTTTTCCCTGACTTGGAGCTAAAAATAAAAACTTCCGTGAATTTTCCCTGACAAAATTAAAAGATCTTGAATTCCCTGACTTTTCCAGACGAGTGGGAACCCCGAATATGTGCAACAAAATGATTCCCTTATATTATAGTCACAAAGTGAACTTAAACTAAAGTAAATAACATCCTACCTAAAAATCGATTCGCGAAATAGTCAACATTCAATATCAATTCAGAATTTTTTTCTTCTTTTCTATACTACAAAAACCGTCTTTTCATTCTTTTTATGCCATAAAAAAAATATAATTTCAGAATCAATATCAAAAAAACTAACTCCAAAGAAAAAAGATAAGTGCTGCCTGTAGCCAGCAGTTCCACTTGGCGAAATTTTTGTAAATACTACGATAGTTAACTTTAAAATTTTTGTCATAATACAAAGCCTGTACTCGATTACACGATTTTCAGCAGAACAAAAAACCGCCAAGCACAAACAGACACTCGAAACATGTTTCTATGCAAAATTGTGTAGTCTAATACAAGCTTGATGCACAAAAATTGCAAAAAAATATTTCAGAAGTCCTGAAATAATTCCTTCCAACATATTATTAAATTTATAAAATTTAAAAATATATAGGTAATTATTATTATTATTTCAAATTTTGAAAAAATAAATTAATATGCTCCCGAGAGCGTAAGTTCATGGTATAGGTTGACGATTATCTACCATACATAATGCCCCCCAGGTTTCAGAAATAATATTTTCTTTCAATTCGCGAAGCAATACAATTTTAAAAATAATTTAATTTAATAATACTGACAAAAAGTGATAGTTATATACACCATCTTTCATAAAAACAATTTTTTTTTGTTTATTGTTGTTGAAAGTAATAAATAATGAAAATATGGCTCCAAGAAATAATATAAAAAAACTGAACGAAGGTGGTTATTCCAAAGACAGGAAAACCGGGTTGCTAACAGCCACTACACGCACTAACAGATTAACGGGATTCCCGATAAGATATAAACAATAAATGTTCGAAGTTTTTTCTTAGTATACTCTCAAATTTTTTAAAATTATGTTCACTTTTGGCATATTCACGACTTCCTCATTTCCTTTTTTATTTTAAAAGAAATTTGCTATTATTAAAATATGGTTTTAAAGAGCGAGACCGTATCAGCCTTTGGCCGCAATAACAAACCCATCTACCCTTAACATTTAATTCATCCTAATAAAAAATAGCTATTTTAGACTACAGAAGTTCGTTAGTTTTTTCATATAAATTATAAAATATTATTTAAAATTCAAGTAAATTAAGCAAAACAATATTACTTTTTGACTCGTGGTGCATCATAATAAGGAAAAAACATGTTTTATTCTCTACAGCTGATAATTTTCTGTTCAAAGTATCTATTTGGCGGGCCTCATAAAAACGTCTGGCGGGCCGAAAATTGCAAACGTGATCAATAATTAATTATTTGAAATTACCATTTCGAGTTATGGTCTGTTATTCTTTACGAAAAGCCACAACATATCTCGAGGGCAAGTGGTTTGCTCAGAATTTAAATTTGATCATATCCATGAATACATAACGGATGAGCAACAGACATGGTATTATTTTGTCTGATAAAAGACAGGTTCATGAAGGAATACCTAAATATATAAAGCCGTATGATATTTGTACACATACAAAACTAAGCGCCGGCGCCATCGTATCGGAACATCCTGTATAATTTATTCGAGAACGAATTTCAACCAAGCGTTTGTTTCTGGTTGTGATGGTTAGCACATCATGTAAAATTTTAATTGTTCAAGTTGTGCCTTGAGAAAAAATATGGTCGGTTGAATTGGGTTTGAAGGTCTTTCACAGGTACAGGATGGTGCAGTATCGTAGGTATTTAACACTTACAACACAAAAAAGAGAATTGTATACGCCGTGCTTATTTGGTCAACGGTAGGATTTCTAAAAAAAAATTAAATTTTTTAGAGCTACTGGTGATAGTCGTCGTCGATTTTTTTTGCGGTAATAAACTTGAGTTGTATGGAAAAGGCTGTAAAAATGCCTTTTATATTCGAAACTTGGGGTCCTAGAAAAAACACATTAAAGCATTTCAATATGAAATTTGAGAAGAGGAATAGAGGGTTGCAAACCATCTCCCTTCCGCTATTGTAACCTAATGTGGAAAAGTATTCAATGAATTTGAATGGTATTTTGAGTTTAAAAATCAATAAGGTAAAAAATGGTAAAACGGAATTAAAATAAACAAAAAACGCACGAATAATCCAAATAAACACGTCACCGATGGTACTTTACTAGCAAATGTAAAAACATTGGTAAATTTGAAATTTTGAATTTATGTAATAGGTACGTCGTATGATACACAGAAACAGAAACGTGGCGTTGCAAGTACGTACGGTGAAGTCTGTTATTACTATGGAGTTTTTACGCGCGTTACACCACAGATCTGGGCACACCCACGTAAATATAAATATATATTTTTTAATAACAAACACGAAAATTACATAAAAAGTAGAAAAAATAAAACAGGAACGAACTCACCGATTCGAGCCAATCCAAAATGCAAGGAAAAACACAAATATCCTAAAATAGCGAAGAAACAAAACACAAACAACTAAAAATATCCACAAAACACGTGGAATTTAATGAATTTCCTGCTGAAAAAGAGAAATAAGAAAGAGTGGCAAAACGGCCTGTAAAATAACAAACTGGGGTTATTACCGTTTAAAATGTTCTCGAATTCGATCTTCACGTATGTTATCGGGTAAATTTCCAACCCAAAGGTGTCTAGTCTCTCTGACCATTTTGCCCTGAACACCTCATTGAGAAATCTTGTTTTTCGTCGCGTTACACATACACATAATTTCACATTTTCCACAGACGTTTGCTCTTCATGATGGCTACACCTGGGGGGTTAAAACACTGATATTACCACATCACATAACGAAACTGCACTGAATAGACCACTTTATTTTAAATAAATTTCCCACATTTGTTGCACTAAATTTTAATTTTTGTAATCACTTAAACACTGTGCAAGCGCGCCTCACTTCGTATTTTCGCTACACACAACATACTGAGCCCCGTCACTGAAAAAGGCAACTCCGCCCTACGCTAAGACCCACCAATCCATGCGTTAGAAAATGACAACCGTAACGTACGTCCTGGCTCGATCGTACGGTTTCGTGTAAAATAATGTTGCTTTCCTTTATATTTCATCTTTGTTCACTTGGACTTTTGGGTCGTCCATAAAATTATATTATCCATCTTACAAAATAACGTTCATTTCTATAGTTTTTTCTAAGGCATTACGTTCAAAACGTAATCGTTTCACAGTGGCAAAAAAAATTGTTCACATTTTAACGATTACTTGTACGTAATGAAAATCAACCGACACGGTTTTTAACACAAAAATAAAATCGTTAACGTCGTTAATATTATACAAATTTATTTATATAATGGAAACGGAATTAAAATACTTTTCATCGATTTTCTAGTGCGGTCTCTCGTAATTTCGGTGCAATTAATAACCAATTCGATGTATTTTAATTAACGTACATTTTGTAGACATAAAAATGTTAAAAATAAACAGTAAACGCAAAAAGTTGAAAATAAACTTTGCTTGCATCATGTGAACCTTTTTAGAACGCGTAGTAGGCTGTTTAATTGAGACTCGGTCGAGTCTACTTTCGAGGGGAGTAAGGAGAGGGGTCGTACGGATTCAGTAGGTTTTGTACACAACAACCTACCAATCTTTTCAATGTATTCGTTTCTATTGTTTGAATTTCTATACATTTATAGTTAGAATGGAGCAAGTGCACAAGGGTAGTCCTATTATATCAAACTCGATTTCTAAAATCGACCAACGCTGGCTTCGATCGTTCGGAAAAATAAGACGCATCAACACAACATACTACTACGCAGTAATTTTTTTAGATCCTTTTCAAACAATACGAGATCGTTTACGAATGTGGGGTTTATTTTATCATCTTTTTTTCATTAAACCTACGTTTTCGTCCCGCAACAGTTAATCCTGTGTGGTGATTTTGCACAAAAGTTACTTGTATTCGCAATAACTTCAAATAAACAATACAAAACTAAATAATTATTGTAATTTCTTAAAAAAATCCGTGTACGAAATACTTTATGGCATATTGATCAGAAATCACCATCTATGGTTCTGCTAACTACTAAGATAGTAACTTGATGTTAACGGTTCGATCAACTTTTACAAAATGGGTATTAAAGACGTACGCATGTCCTAGATTACTGATCGCAAACCACCAACACGTCCTACAACTGCTCCACCTTGTGGATGTTTTAATAACCACAAACTCGTATTTACCGTAAATTAAAAATTATACCGCCATCTATCCGCTACTAAATTTTAATCAAGATAGAATATCACAAATTCTTTCTTTTCTTCTTCTACCTCTACATCTTATTTTAGGACTTCGTCGTTACAAGCTTCTAGCTCTAGAAGCTTTTAGTTCAAGTTTATAGCTGGAACTAATGGTTCTGTGAGCCAGTGGCGTATTTAGAGGTGGGCAAGAAGGCAATTGCCCCCTCCCCCAAAAATGACTCGGATTACATCCCCGAAGCACTCCCTGTTAAAAATAATGTTTACCACGAGGTTTTAAAATTTAAGTTATCTTTTTTTTGAATTTGGGAACTTGTCAGTTATCCCTTTACCACTGATGCGCCCGAATAAATTAATGAGAATCTTAAAAATAATCTGTTTTACACACTACAAGATTTTTCTAAATTCGTCATTGCTGTGAGCACTTCTAGTAGGGTGCCAATCTTTCTAGATGCATAGCCCATAGATGAAATTTTAATACAATACATTTTTCCATGTAAATGTAAATGTAGTAAAAATTACTTGTAGAGTAAAGTCAAAGTAGATCTTCCAAAGACCAAAGAACAATCAATGACGAATGAAAAAATAGCACGAAAAAATTATGAAATTAAGAAAAGAGCCTTACCGAATTACATGTTACGATCTTATACTTTTTTAATTTAAATTTCTTTCCATAAGAAAATATTTGATAACTACACAGGGTCGGCGTAAGCAAATTTGACGCCTTACCCTAGACGAAACACATTCAAGAAAATTTTTCAGTTTGTTCACTGTCATCATTATTTAATCATAGTTTTTTAAATTTGTTTTAATACTTTAGGTACAGCTTAGAGCAGGCATGTCAAACTAGTGGCCAGCGACAAAAAAAAATTGTGGCCCACCACATTTTATAAGAAAACCCCGAACTACGACTTTACTACATCTACAAAAATGCAATGTTTTTTAACCAAAATAAAGAATTAGTAAGTTTTGTGGCCCACGAAAGGTTTCGGACTCTAATTTTCAAAAAATTTAGTCAGCATAACGAAATGAGCTTGAGGTTTGACGCATGCCTGGCTTGAAGCAACGCCACAGACGGTGCGAAAAAGTGGCTCACGTCATTTTATGCGTCCGGCAGCAAAAAGAGAAAACTATTATAAATTAATCTGTTTCATGTTACGGATGGAGAAAGTCCAAGATCGACAAAACAAAACTACGGTGGGCAGTGGCGGATCCAGGGGGAGGGTCATGGGGGTCATGACCCCCCCTTGAAGCCATAATTGCGGCTAAATAAAATCTTGTCTAAAGTGTAAAAAGTGTTTATATTTAATTTAATATTTAAATTTAAAAAAAAACTGATAATATTCATGAAAATCCTAACTTTTTACATACGTGCTTCTATGACAATAAAAAAATTGCCTGCGGCGCATTTTACTGACGCATTCAGGCCTAATGAATATCCACTACCTGTGACCCCCCCGTTGCCAAAAGTCTAGATCCGCGCCTGACGGTGGGAGCAGGGTAGACCATGGTCCACCCAAAATTATACTCTTTCTTAAGTCACTGAGCAATAATAAATATCGAGCGGGTTTTAGCAAAGGCCATAAACTTATCAGAAGTGGTGACTGAATTTGATGTTGTTCATCATAATACAAGAATCGTTTTGCACTAGGTGAATACATTTTTACAAAAACCTCCGCCCCCTTGACCCCCCCTAAAAATATGAAAGCACAGCTTTGACCCATTCTATCTAACAGGGTTAGTTCCGTGCTTGTGTGGCCCGGTTTCCCCATTTAAATTTATTATGTATCTTTTCAGTTAAACAGATTGCCCACCACTAATTGCCCACTAATTGCTTACCAGCGGTAGCTCGTCAAAAGAGGCTTAGCTTAATTAAGGCTTAGCTTAATTTTTTTAAATTTAAAAAAATTAATTTACCTATTACAATTATTTATTTTCAGAAAGAGGCTGACGCTCAACTACGTCATTAAAAAGTACCTTGGATATACAGCCCACCTACCACAAATTGAAAGGGTGGTTCAATTTCGATCCCTCTTATGGGGAGAAAAGTTCAATGGCCAAAACTGGAATTCGCTATCATTTTTTTTTCTCGAGTTATACCCAATGTTCGATTATTGGACTTTTCGATAAATGTCGATATCCCGGTTGTTCTTGAAGTTTCCAAAAAAGTGTCAACACTTTTTTCAGACACTTTTATAAGGGCAACAAAATGGGCTAAAGAGATTTTAAATATCTAAGTTAGTTTCCGAGTTATAATATAGCAAAGTTGTATTTTTTTTTAAATAGAAACCATAGTTGAATATGATTTTGAATAGCGTTTTTATCCTCTTTTCAATGATATAATTTTTTTTAATTAAAAATTATTTTAATATTATTTATTATTAATTAATAATTAATTAATTATTTCGGTTTCAACTCATTTTATTAAAAATTGTAATAAAATAAAGAATAACAAAAAATTAAATATAATAATAACATTTTTAGTTGTATTTTCATCATTTCATTTAAATGATGACGTGCAATAAGCCTTTTAACGTCTTGCTTAGGACGATATCTAAATAACTTAGAATAATAATAGAATAGATCGGCATCAAACAGAAATCCAAAATTTTGGTAAAAATTGGTAAAAATTATGTCGAATGAAAACGTTGATAATCACAAGTTCCTTGAAGTTACGTAACAAACTGAACCATAATGGCACAAAATTTGAGCGCTAAAATTTGTAAGGGCTTTTACGTTTTATTTATTAGTACCGCTAGTCCAGGCGGCGGCTAGATTACGCGGAGATGATCGTGAGTAATTTTATAATAACAAAATAATAAAAATAAACAAATTCTTTGCAGCTTCTAAACCTGTATGAAATTTGTTCGGAGAATTAATGTAGGTGAAGCGTCCAAAAACCGTCCTTGTATTTGGACGTCGATTCCAGCACTGCTAATTGTTAGAACCCGATGATTGCGGCACATCGTACACGCAGTACAATACGCAACCGAACGCCCAAAAAGCGTAGCATGCGGGAGTGACAGCAGCAGATGTCACGAACGGTTTATGTTTGATTGTAATTGTTGTAGTAGAATAAAGATACTCTTATATAACATTTGCTAATAGGTTATGGGGCCCAGTTAGCAACGAAAGCAATCATTAAGGTTTATCTGCAATACGTGTGCCATAAAATTTATTTTGCGCTGAAACCAGTCGGAACGACAGTACGACGAATATGGGAACTAGATCTAGAATAGAAGCGCTGAACAAAGAGAATTATGACACCTGGAAAATTCAGATGGAAGCCATACTGGTAAGAAGCGATTTGTGGACGTACGCAAACGGAAGCTTCGAGAAACCAACAGTGACCCAATGTGATGATAAATCTGAAGAGCAAGTCCAAAAATGGTTGAAATTAGATGGCAAAGCAAAAGCTGAAATAATTCTGTCAATTAATCCGACAGAATTGAAACAAGTCAAAGGATGTGCCACCTCGAACGAAGTCTGGATCAAATTAGAAAGTATATATCAATCTAAAGGACCAGCGAGAAAGGCCACATTACTAAAACAATTAATGTTACAACGGATGGAAGAAGGTAATGACGCACGAATTCACATTAACAATTTTTTCGACGCAGTGGATAAATTGGAAGATATGGATGTGAAAATAAACGCAGATTTACTAGCCATCATGTTGCTATACAGTTTGCCTCCGAGTTCAGACAATTTTCGATGTGCCATTGAATCTAGGGACGAACTACCCACGCCGGAAGCATTACGCATAAAGATAATCGAAGAATATGATGCTCGAAAAAAGGAAACCCGCGATGTCGAGAACGCTATGTATGTAAACAAAAACTCGAAACACATACGTTCAAAGAATATGAATTCGAACAAGACGGTGGATAAATCTTTTAATTATCGTTGCCATAAGTGCAGAAAATTTGGGCACAAGTCAGCCGAATGCAGAAGTAAGAAAAATAACGATTCGTTACTTGTTTCAGAAGCATGCCAAGTTGGATCTATCAAATCGCCACCAACCTGGTGCTTGGATAGCGGTGCAACATCACACATGTGTATAAATGCAAATAATTTCACAGAAATTGACAATTCCAAAAGTGAAATTTTAAATTTAGCAAACAGTGCATCGACTAAAATAATTGGTCAAGGCGACGTATTAGTAACCACAAAGGTGCGGGGTGAAGTTAATAATATAACACTAGGTAACGCTTTACACGTACCGGACTTACGCACAAATTTAATATCAATTGGCAAAATAACAAACAAGGGCTACGAAGTTTTATTTAAGAAAAACAAAGCACTAGTTACCCGTCCCGATGGAACTATTGTAGTAGTTGCGGACCGCGTTGGTGACTTGTACTACGCTCGTATACAAAATCGTGTGGAAAACGCTGCAAATAAGGCGGAACAAAACAACATCTTGCCGAAAGCATCGTTGAAAACTGCAATGTTATGGCATCGTCTCTTAGGTCATTTAAATTTCAAAGATCTTTTAGAAAGTGCTAAAAGGGGTACGATCAAGGGAGTGAATGTTGATTTTAATTTGAAGGACGCTAACCTCGAGTGTGATGAGTGCATTAAAGGAAAAATGACGAGAAACGCTTTCCCAAAAAAATCGGAACGGAAAAGTGATCTTCTCGAAATCATACACACAGACGTATGTGGACCTATGAGGGTCGAATCGAACGGGAAGTCAAGATATTATGTTGTATTCATAGATGACAATTCTCGATGGTGCGAGGTTAGATTTATCAAATCAAAAACTGATGTTCTGACAGTTACGAAGCAGTACATCAACATGGTCGAAAAGCAAAAAGGAAGATCGGTCAAGTGCATTCAGTCCGACAATGGTACGGAATATACAAACAACGAATTTGAAAAATTGTTGAAAGACCGTGGAATCGTAAGACGATTGACTGTCCCGTATAATCCGGAACAAAACGGAATTGCAGAGAGGAAAAATCGTACTCTTGTTAGCACAGCTCGTTGTTTACTAATGCAATCCGGTTTACCGTCAAGTTTTTGGGCAGAAGCAGTTAATACCGCAAATTATATTCGTAATCGTTGTCCAACAAAAAGTTTGAATGGGAAAACTCCGTACGAAATCTGGAATGGGAAGCCTCCCGACGTCAGCGATTTCAAAGAATTCGGATGTAAAATTTATTGTTTGAATAAAGATCCGAAAAGAGGAAAGTTTGACGTGAGATCACAAGAAGGCATATTTCTAGGTTATTCGGAAGAATCCAAAGGCTATAGAGTATGGTTAACTAAGCAAAAGAAAGTAGAAGTGACACGAGATGTTAAATTTCTGGTAGGTAACAATTCTAACAAACGAGAATTTACAGAATCTCTTCTGGAAGCCGAAGACGTAGACGAAATTAATCAAGAGTCCGAAACCGAAGACGTAGTCGAAATTATTCAAGAGTTAGAAACCGAACCAGTAATTGAAACCAATCAAGAAAACGAAGTCGAAATTATTCAAGAGTTAGAAACCCAACCCGTAATTGAAATCAATCAAGAAGACGAAGTCGAAATCGTAGGCGAAGAAGAAATTACCACTCATCAAAGTCATGAAGTGCGTGGTAGCGGTAGACCATCAATAATAAGGACAGGTTGCAGAGGAAGACCAAAAAAGGTGTACAGAATGGTTAATCCTGAAGCAAATAAAATGCAAGATGAAATTCAAGAAGCATTTATTTCAGAAATTACGATGAAGCAAGCAACTAACGGACCTGACGCTTTAGAATGGTATGAAGCAATGGCCAGCGAAATGACATCGATAATGAAGAATAACACATGGTTATTGGTGGATCGTCCTACCAACGAAAACGTCGTAGGTAGTCGAATGGTTCTAAGGAACAAATACAAAGCAGACGGCACTCTCGAAAGAAGAAAGGCCCGACTTGTAGCACAAGGGTTCAGCCAACAACCCGGAATACATTTTAACCAAACATTCGCTCCTGTTGCCCGACTCGGCTCAATGAGATTAGTTGTTGCTTTAGCAGTACAACACAACATGAAGATACATCAAATTGATGTGGCTTGCGCCTACCTAAACGGTGAAATAGAAGAGACAATATACATGGAATTACCGAAACAAGCATCAGAAATTCTTAGAATTATTTCTCACCAAAACAATCCTACGAATGTTAAGAAGGCAGAAGAAATGTTAGAAGCTATGCAAATCGGAAACAAAGTATGTCTACTTAAGAAGGCTCTATATGGTCTCCGTCAGGCTGGAAGAAGCTGGTACCATAAACTCGATAAATTCTTGCGTAATTTAGATGCAAAACCCACCAATTCCGATCCATGTTTGTACCGTATTGGTGGAGGGGAAGATGTCATACTAGTATTGGTATATGTAGACGATATCCTGATAGCTTCGAAAAATTCCAAAGGAATCCACAATCTTAAGAAAAAGTTCTCGGATGAATTTGAAATCAAGGACATGGGTGATGCAAGTTATTGTCTTGGAATCGAATTTTCTCGTGATAGAAATAACATAGGTTTGCATCAGCAAGGGTACGTAATTGATTTATTAAATCGTTATGGAATGATCGACTCAAATGCAGTGAGCACGCCCATGGATCCGAACGTGAAGCTACTAAAACCCACAAAACACGCAACAAGTGAAGAAGAAGAGTTACCTTATAGGGAATTAATTGGTGCCCTAACATACTTGGCCGTAGCTACCAGACCCGACATAAGCCACGCCATAAGTTGTTTAGGTCAATTCAACAACTGTTACCGAAAGTTACACTGGAATGCAGCGAAACGTGTCCTACGTTACTTGAAAGGTACTACGAATTTAGGAATTTTATATAAGCCGGATAACCAAGGTCTTAGAGGATACGTGGATGCCGATTGGGGAAATTGTCCAATCGACAGACGCTCTTACACTGGGTACACATTCATCATGTCAGGTGGTCCAATTTCATGGGAGTCTAAGAAGCAGAAAACCGTGGCTCTTTCATCGACGGAAGCCGAATACATGGGAATGACAGAGGTAGCAAAAGAATCCATATACCTGCATAAATTCATAAAAGAACTTGAATGTGAAAATGTAGCAAATATTAGAATATTTACTGATAGTATGAGCGCACTAAAGTTAACTGAGAACCCTGTGTTTCACGCTCGAAGTAAACACATCGACATAAGATACCATTTCATACGTGAAACAATTAACAGCAAGTTATTAAAGTTATTACACGTGCGAACAGAAGAAATGATTGCGGACGTATTGACGAAAGCTTTGAGTAGACCAAAACATACATCATGCGTCGAAATGATGGGTCTTGGTTTAGCAGCCAGTTTTGGTCGGTCGCGTCTCGAGGGGAAGTGTTAGAACCCGATGATTGCGGCACATCGTACACGCAGTACAATACGCAACCGAACGCCCAAAAAGCGTAGCATGCGGGAGTGACAGCAGCAGATGTCACGAACGGTTTATGTTTGATTGTAATTGTTGTAGTAGAATAAAGATACTCTTATATAACATTTGCTAATACTAATGTAGGCTTCATCTCTCCAAATCCTCCAAATTCCACGTTTGGAGAAATTTTTATTACATTGTTTAATAAAATGGGATGAAACCAAATAATGATTAATGGACGCCACATATTATAATTATATCATTGAAAAGAGAATAAAAACGCTATTCAAAAATATCCTATTCAACTATGATGGTTTGTATTTAAAAACACAACTTTATATTATAACTCGGTAACTAACTTAGATATTTAAACTATCTTAGTCCATTTTGTTGCCCTTAAAAAAGTGTCTGAAGAAAGTATTAACACTTACTATTTGTAAACTTCAAAAACAACCGAGATGTCGACAATTATCAAAAAGTTCAATAATAATGGAACATTTGGCTATAACTCAAGAACAAAAAAAGATAGCGAATTCCAGTTTTGGCCATTGAGCTTTTCTCAAAAAAAGAGATCGAGGATGCGCTACTCATTTTTCGATATGCTATAGTTACCAATTTCTCCATAAGTGGCATCGAAATTGAACCACCCTTGTAGAGTTCATAAGAAATGCATTCCACCTAATTACTAAACTTTATCATTCAAAATCCCGAATCGAATCGCGCATCTTATGCCCACGGCATGGCCGTATACTCCTGTCTAAACTGGTTTCTTTGAAGACGTTTATTATTGCACGCCATTGTATCTCCTAAGCAATGATCTTTGTAATCAAAGAAGACCAAATTTAAAATATTAATTTTAGGCTACGAAATTGCAAATTGAGTTTTGCAGGTAGATTGCAACGGCATCCAGAAGCAACCAAAAGTCTTAAGTTTACATTTTTATTATTAAAAAAAAATTATTTAATTTGGTGTGAACGTTGTCCATCGTCCGTGTGCATGAACTTTTTTGAAGTCCTTTTTAACCAACTTCTCTACGTCCCAGAGAGCTCAAATTTGGTACACATCTTTCACTTGTGGGGAATTATTATATTTTAATTTCGTTTTTCAAAAATTTTTGGGAACTGTCAGTCAATCATCACCAAGAATTGAGCCTCGACACCTACACTATAGGAAAGAGGACAATTTTCTGTGTATAATAAAAAAAGAAATTTTGCGGATTATCCATTAGTTTTCGAGAAAACGGCTTTTGAAAATCAAAATTTTACATGCATTTTAGATAGGGAAATCATTAACATAAAAGTTCTATTGACGGTGCGTGCGTTCTGATATAGTCTTAGTGTTGGCAGTCAGACGCGATTGTGACATTGTGGGATGTACATCGGGTGTATTACGCAACATTATGCAATAATTTAAAAAATATTTTTAGGTTAGAATCTCGAGTGCCTTGGTTGCGTTCGTCAAAACTGACGCTCCGCTACCCTCCGCTCCGGTCCCCTCCGCTCCGGGCGCTACGCGCCGTTTTGACGAACGCTGACACGCTAAAAACATCCCTCTAGGTCGCACCACCACGCCAAAGGTGCAACTCGAAAGGGGTGAAACTCGTAAGGTGTGAAACTCGTTAGCAACGGTGGGTGTGCTCCCGACCGGGTCACGATCGCGTCTGACTGCCAACACTTTGACTATATCAGAACGCACGCACCGTCACTAGAACTCGGGAGCGGATCAATTCCCTATGTAAAATGCATGTAAAATTTTGATTTTCAAATGCCGTTTTCTCGAAAACTACTAGATAATCCTCATCGAAGTGCGGTCTCAAAATGCTCAGAAAATTGTCCTCTTTCTAATAGAAAAAAAATCAAAGCCCAACGCGTGGTGATGATTAAGTGACAGTAACCAAATTTTTTTGTTTAAATTTCAATTTAATTTTTCAAAGAACATTTTATTTGTTGTATTTTTAATACACACGTTATACTCAGTGGCGGAACTTCAAAATTTAGCCTCCCCCGCAGAAAAAATTTATGGGCTCCAAATAAAATTATATTTTTAATAAAAAAAAGAAATATAATAAATATTTATTTCTTAAAATAGAAAAATGAAGAAAATAAACAATAAATTTTTTTTAAAAACGAATTTTTTATAAAATAGAATTTAATACTGTGGTGTAAAATAAAATTTCAAAATTATATATTGTCCCTAATATACCTCAAAATATGCTTAAAATAAATTCAAATTATATAATAAAATGTCCAGATGTGATTTACCTAATTTTTTCCAGAAAAACTATTTTGTCCAAAAATAAGACATATTTTACGTATATACCGACAAAGTATAAGAAATAAGCCGATTTAAGGGTAGTTTCTATTGCTCTGTCGTTACTAGTTTACTATAAATATTACCTCTACTGTTTATGACAAACAGCTGATAGATAAACAAATAAATAACTTAAATGTCTTCATAAATGTTTTTTTAAGAAAAAACTGAAAGATTTTTAACAGTTTCAAAATCTAATTTCAACGTCGAATGTTAAAAGTTGTCTTAAAAATAATTGTTTTGTTAGCCATATAAAAATAAAACTACATAAAAAAATGTTTTGTGGCGTTATTTTGGGGCCCCTTATGGCCAAAGGCCCCCCCGCAATGCGGGGTTCTGCGCACCCTAGTTCCGCACTGGTTATACTGCGTTAGATACCCACGTAAAAAGAGAGGCTTGTAATCCAAGTGTTCCATCATGTTATCAACAAATACAGCATTTTATATAATTTTACAAACATCAAAATATGAAACAGGGGCTCTATAACAATATATACATAGTATAACCGTACAAAAGCTACGCTCCTGCATTTGAAATGCCATTAATATCCGTTAATTTCAGAAGCAAATTGTGATATTTAAGGAAATTATACATTACGCCATCCATTAAATTGAAAATAACTCTCCAGGAGCATTCAAAATTAAATTAGCAGTTTGTAAAGTGGTTCCTGGAACACCTTTGGTATCTGCATATATGATTATTTTCATATTTTCGTGCAATAACAATAAGTAGTAAAAATTGTAATTATATAGGAATCCTCATCAATCAATTTTATGCATATGCACTTAACATTACTAATGAATAGTTAACAACAAAACCAGGGGCGGATTCAGAAAATCATTGTTTTCATAAAAAATATGAATGACATTAGGGTACGCACAACAATACTAATTTACATTTTTGTATTTTTAAAAATATGTAAAAATTAGTACGAACTCGTGAGATAACTTCAGCATAAAATGTGTTTTTACAATTTTGCATGAAAAGCCCTAAATAAATTATATTGTGATGGTATTAAATCAGGTCTGTAGCCAGACCGAAAGTGAAGGTAGGGCAAACGGATAGTAAGATTGGGCAATATTTTACGCCGCAGGCGAAAATTTTATGAAATTTCAAGGTCAACGCGGTTTAAGAAAAGTTATAAAATTTATTATTTATTTTCTTTTAATTTATTGTTGCATATTTTTATTTTAAAAGGTCGGGCAAAATCCTTAAAAGGTCGGGCGTTGCCCGACCTTGCCACCCCCTGGCTACGGGCCTGTATTAAATATTAATATTTAAAAAATATATTGGTTCAAACCACAAGAATTTGGCTCATTACCCATTTTATACAGATGCCACAATTCTTTGTTCTTGCAACGATTATATTTTCGAAATAGTAGAAATTGTCAACTGTAAATAAGTAAAAATAAAATTTTACAGAAAAATGCAATTTACACTAAAAGAAAATATTCAGCATTCAGCAAATATGAAACTATATAAGAAAAAGGCTAGGAAAATTTTTTTTGAAAATACTTTCAGTTTGGAAACTATTTTATTTCAAAAATATAAATACAATCGGCGCAAAAAAATTAAAAATTTAACAGCGGGAGCATGCACAGGATGAGGGGCCCCACAAAACCCCTCCTTTACATTTTTTTCTTAAAGGACCAAATATTTTCTTCTGCGCTTAGGGCCTTATCCAACCTTAATCCGCCACTAGAGACTGGTTGCCTTAGTTTTCTTCTTCTAGTACCTGTTCGTTGGCTGACAATATTCATAGCTTGCGCCATTCTTAGGAAAATTCGAGGGGTAAATCTCACGGGAAGTCTGGTGTACAACTTGTGGGAAGTCTGAGGAAGTCCGATGAAGTCTGAGAAGTCCGAAGTATAGTAGGAAGTCTGGTGTACACAATTTTTGACCGTGGTTTATCCCTCGATTATTTACCTATTTTGTGATAGTTGTATACTCCTGAGTCAATTTCACTTTAGTTAGATTTTTGGGATATCTGCTATTCGATATGCTAGCATATCAATAGCATCTGCTATTCAGATTTCAGATATCCTAAAAATCTAACTGAAGTAAAATAAACTGAGGAGTATAAAACTATCACAAAATTAAAAAATTAATTTTTTAAGAATTAGAGTTAGACTAATCAAAAACAAACTAAAATTACAATTTTTTAAAAAACATACTTTAAGCGCCGCTTTACTACTCGGCGCCCCTAGGCAACTGCTTAGTTCGCCTATTGGATAATCCGGCCCTGAATTTGTCACTGTTATTTTAAATGAATACTAAATTTGATGATCTGTAAATCTTTGTGAAGTTGGCATCCCATCTTCATCATTTTGATATAAAAAAATATAGAATCGTTAGGTCTTGAAAGGTTACTCGGTTTTAACGTTAGGTCGCTTCTGGTTTAAAAAATAATTATTACCTTTTTGAAAGACTTTTGATTTTGTTTCTTGAAAAGAAAAAAGTTTGATTTTTTGGAGACTGACGTTGATCCGGTTAACCGGACTCGAGTGGCTATTCTATACTCCATAGTTTTAGTCCCTTTCTAGGATCACTTCCCAACTAGATCTGAGTCCTAAATACTTTACTATTCGCCTGCTCGGCATTAACAGGTATAATTAACGAAGTGTTTTGTTAATTTTTATTTTGGGATATATTTAAATATATCCTGTTGACGGCTTGACAATGTGCTTTATTGAAAGCTTAACGAATTAACCAACTTTCAAGCAATAAAAACCTACGGAGAAACAAAATTAGTTATTTGCTTAGATCTATGATCTAAGGTTATTTGCAGTTTTTTACTTCAGAACGTGAAAAAACTTTTCTTACCTAACTGCAGTTCGTGCATTTAAAGAAAAATGCATTTTTCACAATTTCAAACTATTCACTGGCTACTATTCACTGTACATCACTGGAGAGAAAATTTTACTAACCTGACTTGCTGGCAAATCCATGAAGTGGGCCCTACCTATACATACAATAATAAAAAAAATATTTTGTTAGTTATCATTGCAGATGAGAACGGTTTTCTTCAAATTACCTTTATCACTGTAATCCTTTTGCCTTATTCCTAGTGGCCAGGATAGCTTCTTCGTTGTTCCTTCCAATAAACATAAGTCACTCACAAACCCGAACGCACTTTCACATTTTTTTTTCACTTAAGTATTAAGAAGAAAATTGTTCTCGATTATTAAGAAAACTCGAAACACCACACTCTCGTTCGCGGAAAACTGAACATTTTTCCGAACTTTCTCCATACGATTACTTTTAAGCTGAATACATGCACTAGCGCTTTGCGGAATGCGATTTTTGTTTTGATTGGTTAAATTTCAATAAAAGGTTCAAATTTTACTAATCAAAACAAAAATCACATTCCGCAAATCGCTAGTGCGTGTATTCTGCTTAAGGCCTTACAAACGAATGACTGATATGAGTTCGCACGGGACACGGCGTCATAATTCGTATGTAACTTTTTTTTTGTTTCCTGTTTGCAATTTTAATCGATATTTGTCTATGAAGTTCCCCACTCTGGGCCGGCAGTCGTGCATTTTTGTAATCTTCATTTTCAAATTAGCAAAATAAAATATAATTCAAACTGGTAAAAATCGTACAGGTACTTTGTCATTTATGACATTTTTGTGCAGATAAAATTTTCGAACAGTGTAAATCTTCTCCTTGCGGAGAAGCATACTCATATGTTGTAAGATTATATTAATGTTATAAATTGGTATTCTGTAAATAATTACATACCTGACTAATATTTTTCGTAACAGTGCACTTGACAGAATTGAAATTATCACAAAATTATAATTTAAAAAAAATAATGATAATGCCTAGGAGTGCCAAGTAGCAAAGGGACGCTTAAATTATTTTAAAAAATTGTGATTTTAGCATGTTTTTGATTAGTATAACTCTTATTCTTAATAAATTAATTTTTTTATTTTGTGATGGTTTTATTCTCTTGAGTCGATTTGTCGTTAGTTAGATTTTTGGGATATCTGCTAGCATATTGAATAGCATATGCGATATGCTAGCATATGCTAGCATATCGCATAGTAGATATCCCAAAAAGCTAACTAAAGTAAAATTGACTTAGGAGTATAAAACTATCACAAAATAGGTCCGGGGAAGTTTGGGAAGTCCGAAGTAGTAGGAAGTCTGGTGTACTGGTGTACACAATTTTTGTCCGTGGTTTACCCCTCGGGAAAATTAGTAGTTACTATATTTCTTCATCAGTTCTTCAGTCTACCCGTGACCAATTGGCCTTTTTATTTTTCGAGAAAGGTTTCAGCAATAACACCCATATTCATAAAAATTTTAGAAAGTTAAAATAGCTTTACAAATCCTTTAAAATGCAGGCGTCATAAAACACCAATCACAAACGTTCATTTGTCTACATTGTAAGGTTTTCATTGGTTGTTTACCTTTAATGAGTGTTTTAGTTAAAATAGGTTTAAAACACTCTTTAAGTATTTTTATGAATACAGGGGTTAGACTCCACGGCTGCTTAAACCGGATTGGGGAAATGCCCGTAACCCTGTTTTAATAGTTGATGGAGGCAATCATCAACCCAGGGGGATCGCCGGCTTTACGTGCCCTCCGAAGCACGGAGACGATCATGAAAAAGTTATTAACAGTTTTTATATTTACCAAACCTTAGGTTGGTTCTCGTTTTTAGTTATAATAAATTTATAAAACCCAGAATTTATAAATTCCACAAGATTAAGTAATAAAATCTAAACACTTACGAAATTTCGGAATATTATTAAGATACCCCTTTCTTTATTGTTCTTTGGTGGGCTGTATTGGTCGCGTTAAGCACCTCAAAACAAATTCACATTATAAAATTTCATTTTGTTGGATGGTTTGTCAAAATAAACTCCAATTTCCACTTAACTTCTCTGGACGAATCCGTACTACATCAACGAATCACTTCTTTGGGTAAACTATTTCGAACATCCGTTCCCAAAATGGATTGACTTTCTTTGAATAGCAGTCATTTATCATTTAAAATTTGTTAATTTCTTTTTTGCGCAGAAGCATTAGGTATATTAAAATGCCCGAGTCCAAGAATCCAACTACGACTACGTCAACGGTAACATTAACGCCACTTGCAAAAATTTGAAAGGAGTAGGTTATGGCATTATTTCACATTTTTGTACCTGAAGCCTGAGATAGTCACGCTTTGGCACTGATTGTTTTTTATCACAAAGAAATTCAATATTACATTCCTGATTAGTTCATTCTGTTTAGTTCACATTTCAACCTTACCATTATTTTTTGGAGATTACTGTAATCAAAACAACCTTCCTTTAGTGTTACTGGATACCTATACATTTCATCGCGATAAATCTAAGGGGCAATATTTAATTTGCGATAAATTTTTTATCACTTTCAATGCAAATATATCTTATGACTATTATTATAACACTCAAGTAACAATTTTTCTGTAATATTATATTATTTTTAGAATCTCCCGATTTCTACTAAATAAGAACCTTCCCTCCTAGTGACTTGATTCTTTCTTTTTTCAAAATTATTTAGTGAAACCCATATACCCCGCCCTTAAAATTCTTTCCATAAAATTAATCTTGACATCTAATCTTTGCCCACTTTGGGCAAGTTGGAACAACTCCTGACCTGCCCAAAACCAAAGTTCTGGCGAAGTTATTTTAAAAAAAACAGGTGATCAATCCGCTTCGTGAATACGCAAGATCATGCTTGCAACACAAACGCCGCTCCACAAAAAAACACAACCACAAAAGAATAACATTGGGTTAACAATTGCGTTTTGATTTAATTTTTAATTTCTTTATTTTAGCATCCATAACCATAAGAAACAAATTTAAGCAATAAACATAATCTGAAACTTCAAGAGTTTTGAAAGTAAAATTTTCAGTGATTCCAAATTATTGGTACCTTTTTTACCATGCTCTCCTCCCTTTCCGAGTGACGCCACTAACTTAGTGACCCACGAGCTAGTATTAAAAAAAATATGAACAAAATTTGACCCACTTCTCAAAAGGTTCGCCATCACTGCTCTATATTATTCCCAAGATTTTTTGCACTTTCTCGGATGTCCTATTTCCTAAGATTCGCCCACAGGCGAAGATGGGCGTTTTCCAGAACCTGACGCCCTAGGAGTAGGTTGAACCTGCTGTTTAAGAAATAAATGAAGTTATTTTGTTACTTTCATTAATACAATGTAAGTTTTCGTTTATTGGCTGAAATTTCATTGATCCAATGAAGATTTTCATTGAGATTATGAGAATTTTCGATTCAGTTTAATAATAGAAAAAATATAAATTACAATAGGTACTTATATTTGCAGTAAATATTAAAGACAAGGTACATAAAGTTAATAATGATATTACAAAAAATTAGGTAAATACTAAACAAACGAAAAGCTTAAGTTTTTGGATTTGGAGAGGATATAAAATTTGTAATTATATTAATATACGTATATCTATATATTTCTACACACTTAATTAGATGTTTAATTTTTTTCAAGTGTCGTAAATTTTTTAATAGTAATAACACTCTACAATCTAACAAGGCCATTTAAGAAATTTATAATTGTACACAAGCTCAAATATGCAGATAACATTAAATGCCCTTAAAAATTCAATTACGGCAGGCATTCTTAACTGAGAATCACATCAATAAAAATTATTCATATTTACAACAAGTAAAAAAATTTACTTATAATAATAATACCGTTTACAAGTAAAACAACTTAAGGAGAGCAGGTGTAATAATAATATAGCAAAAATAAAAAGAAACAAAAATAATTATTCCCTGCACACCTCTTGCCATCTTTCAACTCAAACATACAAAACTATAAATATTTTGTTATGTACACTTTAGTAAATAACTTACATTTTGAAAAACAAACTTAAATTTTTGGGGAATGTTAACTTTGGTATCAATTTGTTGGTAATTGTTTGTATAACTTAAAAGTAAAATTAATAAATAGTTAATTCTAAACGAAAGAGAAAGCTAAAAGAAGTTGTAAGAAATTGAGAAATATCACAAAATAAACCAAAATTTTAGTTACGTATATCGAGAAGTAGTGAGACTCTGTGCAACATTAATTTACTATAATTTTAATCTACTTATTTCAATTATTAGGCTACGTTATCAACCTTTTTTCAAAAAATAATTTTTATAAACTCAAAATTTAAAATTCTTCAGTTTTTGTCATTTAAAATTAAGATTATTTTTCTTCTCAAACTTCAACAAATTTTAGCTTTACAAGTATTGCAATGCACAACTTTAAAATTAAAATACAAATATAATTTATATGTAGAGACGAATGTTTAAAAGTTTAGAGAGGAGAGGCTTCTCCATTTGGGCTGTAATCCTTCAAAAGCTCTCTTAGCCTTAAAATTTCTTTGGTGGCAACGGATAAATCTCCCTGCAAAGTGAGTTCCTTTTCTCTTAACCTTTTGATGTCTTTTTGGCAATTCTAAAAACATTAATCGTAATTTTTATTGAAATAAAGCAAACATGCAATTAACTTACAACATTTTGTTTTAGTAAGTCAAGTTTGTCGCACTTAAGTCTGGTCACTTCTTGAACAAGTGATTCATTGTTAATACCAGCCACACACATGGGTCGTTCGTGACAAACACTGCAAGCCTTTGCAGCTGTTTCAGCACTTGACATACTTTCCAATCCGGTGTCGCTGTCTATGTAACCTCCGCCCAGGTGTTCCAAGTCTTCGCTTGTCAAAGAAGAATCATCACTTGCTTCGGACATTGCAGGTCGCACATGCGCATGCGCCGTGAGATCAGGAGAGGAAGCTGTCGATGAATTGCCACTTTTTTTACCATTTGAAACAATAGAACTTTTTGACAGCGATCTTCCACTCTAAAAAATCATAATTAGAGTGAGTATAAAAGAAAAAAAAACAAAATGTGATCATACCGATGGTGTGGATTCAGAAATCGTGGGTTGACTCGATTTTTTACTCAGTTTTTCGTGTCCATAAGAATTGGATAAATTGTTATCAATACTTTGACTGGATTTAACACGAGCGCTCCACGCTTTTTTGACTGTATCAATAAACCGTGAACCAGGTCCAGAATCGCTTTTGGGCGTCCCAGGCATAATCATTGCGTTTCCTCCTAGAAATTCGTTGGTCTTTTCCCGTAAATCGTCCGCCAAGGTTTGTAGCAACGACGTTCTGGTTCGTAACTCCAATTTTGCAAATTTTTCCGCTTTGTAGCAAGCATTTTCTGCATTTATTAATTTGGTAAGTAAAAATTCTTTTAATTCGGCGCCGTGACGAAATACTGCAGGTGTTGGTAAAGTGGGCCCAAAGAATGGAACATCGTCGCGTGCCGTCACGCTTACTTTGTACCTAAAAAAAATGGTAAAAATTAAAAATTGTTTAAGAAGGTACATAGTATAATAATAAATTTTGACGCTAAAAGTCGAAAATCCTTGAACTGAAAGTTGAATAGCTGAGATCCTGCACCATTCGCTCCATAATTTAATTTTTGTATATTAGCTAAAAATATTTTTTTTCGCTATTGTATCGTATCTATTGTTATGACCATGCCATCATCAAGTTGTTAATAGTAAATTTACAGTTCAAGGTGGTTTAATTAGAATACAACAATAATCTATTTTAATACACTGAAATACGAAAAAATAAAAAATGAAAAATTTTTGTTAATGAATTTCATTTTGAGTTAGACGGTCATATTCGAAAATTAGCATTTTGTATTATTTTTACAATTTTTAGTTTCAGAAAAATTCTTATTGATGAGGATAATAAACCAAAAATTAAAAATTTAAAAAAAAGTCGTATCGCAAATTAAATTTAATAATAATTTGCGGCGTTTGAAGAAAAAATAAAATAACTCGCGATTGAAAAACTGGAATTAAACTCATTGTTTTGATTTTAATTAGAGTTAAATTCAGCCATTCCCCCATGAAAAAGTATTTTTTGTCCAAAGCTATCTATTACCATACGGAACTGTTTTTTATTTTCATCGCGAAAGACGTCAACTAGTTTAAAAGGGTAATTCATATCTATTGGATGTCTAAATCTTTACCCCCAATTGCGGCCTTCAGGCCGCACAACCTTGGCAATCATGTTGCAATGTAATATGTTTGTGATAATAATGTTTCTGATTTACTAATTTGATGACCTTTTTGCTCAAATGTAATTTTAATTAAATATAAGAAAAATACATTCTATAAGGTATATTTTTAAGTTTTTGATTTAAATTTTCTGCTGCCTTATTCAGTTCGCTTTAATTCTTATTTTTGAAGTCGTAAATGCAGCTACACACAAAAAATTATAAATTCAAAATTTAATGGTGTACGAGCACAATAAGCATTGGTTTCCTGTTAGTCCTATAATAATTCATAATAATTGATAAACAAACAAAAATTTGAAAAATGATTTCAGTTCAGTATTTTAATGATGTTTTCCTAATAAAATTAACCAAATAGAAATAGAGGAAATAATATTGTCTGTGCTTTATATCTTGGGCGTCACTTTTATTGCCCGAACCCTTCAGATTTTGCTCTTTAAAAAAAATCAAAATACAACCGCATTGCTTATAATAATTATAACTAATCAACTTGAACAAATTAGTTTTTACGTAATCGACTTTAAGTGTCGACATTGCTAATGAATAATATAAAAACATTCCCGTACAACAGCGCGCACTATTTACTTGTTTACATATAATTTATGTAATTTAGTTAATTAAATACATGCAAGCAACTTGCGTAACAAAAATGACAATGAATGTTACCTACAAATTTTGAACTCATACCCGTAAATTTAAACCCAAAAATAACCAAATTATGTCCATTAAAATTCACGGTTCAATGAGAAAACAATTAATATTAAATTAAAATTTAATAATTCACAAGTTAAGTAAACAATTGAAATTTAATTTTCGAAAATACTGAAATAGCAACCATAAATGCAGTTTTCGTACAAATCGTAAATTTTTCTTACATTATTATATGTAGGTTAGTAATTAACAGTTAACAAATTGTATAACCTGTTCTATAACTTTTTACGTTAGAATTATTTAAATATTCCAACGCGATTTGCTTTTTTATACTTCCAGGTTAATTTCAAAATGCCAACAAATATTTTCCAGCGCCCACGAATCAGAAAAAAGAGAGGTGCGACATTATTAGGTATACAAAAATAACATAAACTCACATAGTATTGGAGGTATTTGGATCAAGTACTTGCACAACAATAAAAGTGTGAAGAAAATGTGAGGCAATCATATCCGGGGAAAAGGGGGTGTTTTCCTCTTGAAAAACTATTGCGACTATATCATTTCCTATGTGCCTTTTACGTTGCAATTGCTGCGGATCTCCGTCAGTGTAAGGCAGAAGAGTGGAAACGTGAAACATAATTTCTCTTTCTTTGTAAATTTCGTAAACGGCCGTATCACCCGTATGCCCGTTCCGGATGTCTAAACCTCCTCGGTAACCACTGTGATCCTTCAACTGAATTCTTCGACCAATGAGTGAGAGAAATTCGTCAAAAGCTGGCGTCGTTTCGTTATTGCAAAAAAGTTCCTCTTCCGTTGTTTGACCCAACTTTTGATAGAGTATCCCAAATTTAAAATTCGTCACGAGGACGTGTTCGTCGTAATTTGCTATGAGTTGTGATGCTTTTGGACATATAATTGGGGTGAAGTTCTCAATATTTAACTGTTCGTTTAGTATTTTTGCCATTCGTGCAGGACTTGGTGTGGAACCCAAACACGACGTCGGGACGATTTCGTGCATCGTTCCCGTCCTTAACCTCAGGAGTATTCTTGTGTGTTCTTGGTTTGCGACATTTTCTGTTTTAAGTGAAAGTAGTACTGGACCAAGAGTTTCGTCGTAACCAACCAAATTTGAATGTTCCTGTAACAAAAAAAAGAAGTTACAAAAATGTTTTGCAAAAGAATTAATTTACAAAATGTCATTAACTTACAAAAAGCATTGAGTACCAAACAATAGTTTTTCCGTGAGAGTGAGAAGATTCTCAACATTATTAACTATTTAGCAAACAATAAGAAAAAATAAGGTTGCGGTATATTCGTATCTACAATCTAGAACACGACAGATGTGGAAATTTTCTACGCACGATTTCAATAAGCAACGATCATAATGTTGTGTACAAATTTTTTTACAAACAGCACACGATGTGATAACAAAAAATGACATAGTACAAAAGCAATTCAATTTTTTTCCACGCGAATAATGGAGAGCTATGCTTAGCAACAAATTCGAATAAACTCATTTTGAAATAGCGCAGACAAGCTCGGAAAGGATGCAAGTAAGTCCACGTTATTAATAGAATAAATCTTGCATCTTCCCACATGCTCCTTGTAGTATAATCACGGATTCTTCGCCAAGCCCCTTAGGAGACAAGAGATGTCAGTGACTACAAAAAGTTTAAAGAAAAACAAACTTATTTTCACGACACATAAACGCAATTTATTTCTGAAACCACTTAATTTCAGGAAAAAAGTGCAAAAGTAGGATTGCAAGTTCAGTGTCCAACAAATTTTCCATAATTCCATTCAACGTGTTTTAATCCTTTCAGTTGTGAAGGTCAGTTCTGTGTGTATTCAAATATATCGATCCCGATTCCATCATAACCCCTTGTTAATTCTATATTACTCATCGGCAGTTGAACGGTACCTTGCACCTTTAACGATCCTAAATAAACACGATTTATGGTTCAACATTTCTTTTTAGAGCGTAAGCAGACAGTGTAATCTTTGTCGACAATCTACTTTAGAAGAAATGTTAAAAGCGGGGCCCCGATAATGTCCTAAATTTATAAAGTCGCCGCTTTTAGTTCAACAAGTACACAAAACAAAAAAGTCTAAATATTCTTATCTACAACTCGAAACCTTGATCAAACTCGAATAAGTTGAATACGATGTGAAGCCCAGATAATAAGCTTTTGGAAACATTAGATCATTTGAAAAAAAACACAAGACAATGAAAGAAATGAATTACAAATTTAAAATTTTTTTAAAGGACTCAAAGAAGTCCAAGTAAACAAATGAATAAAAGCTTCTGAAAAGGATTCTGGAAGCTTTATCGAGTTGGCTGATTAAATCACTTTTATTGCTAAAAGCTAGAGAAATAATAATATTCGATGTGTGCAACTCGAAAATGAACTCTTAAGGCTTAGGCTACATTAGCAGTTAAACGCCGCGCCGCGACCTGGTCGCGGTGCTTAAGGAATAAACTGGGATGAGTTGAAAGTGTTACTAATTGGTTAAACAAGCAAGAATACATACTAGACACATTGGATTTGTGTGGTTAGACGTAGTCTGCTTCCGTTGTACCACTTATGTATGTGCGATATTATTTTATACAAATATTCTATTTGTGGTAATTACTATTGGTATTAGAAATCAAGAGAACAATAGTCTACTAGTGTACTACTACTAAATCAATAAGAAATGTTCTAGGTCATATTGAATTACTCAGGTATAATTGTGTATTATAAATTATATACTACATTGGTAGTAAAAAAGTTAACAATGCTCATACCAACAGTGTTATTGATTTGGAAAGAAGGAGAGTATTTGCTTTTTCACGATAAGTTTTCTAAAAATCAGCGACGGTTCGTAGTTTGTTACAATAAGAGAGCGATAACCAGAAATTATTACTATTATTTTATTATTAAAAACTTATTACGTGGTAGCAATAATAATAATGTATTAAAATGTAATAAGTATATTGTTTAGGAAAGGATTTGGATTTTTTTTTGGCAATTGGCTTTTTATCAACACTTGGGTTTACAGAATATTGCTAATAGAAAGTGCAACACAAATAATAAAATTTAAGTAAAAACGTTGGTATACAACAGTTTTAAATATTGCCGAGAATTGAACGATTTATGGCTTACATCCTGATTAGATTAAAGCTCATAACTAAAAAAATACCACGAATATCGACATAAAATTTTTACACATTATTCTTAAGCTGTTGAACAATTTTTTAAAGCAAAAAAATTTTTTTCGATTTTTAAAAATTGTCACATTAAGGTTTCCCTTAATGATTCCCCAGTTCTGTCTAGGCAGGAGAACACCTTATCGCCTTCCTCGTACCAGCCGCAGCTGCTATAAATATTGGCATATAGGGTAGGTTCTACTTATTCAAAAATTTAAAAAATCTTTGAACCGAGTGGAATTTACCCATTTTTGCAATCGTAAAATTTTCAAAAACAATTAAAATTCGAAATTAATTTAATAAAAATCAATATTTCCAAGTTAAAAACATCTTACAAGCTGTAAATCGAAGTTGAAACAACATAAATTATGAATTTGAAACGGAGCGGCAAGGGGGGAGGAGACCTAACTAAACAAACATAATCAATAATTGCTTTGTACAATTTTCATTAATTATATTTTTCCTTATAATTTCTCTTTTACAATCCCAATTTTAATTTTCTAGGATGCTTCTAATCCTTTTTGGCTAAAGACTTTTGATAATGTACTATAAAATTATATTTTATTTTTTGCAACCCAGTTTCATTATTAAATTCTGGTCAATATATCGTTCATCCTTGACCTGGTTACTGTCAACTGTTCCTTTTTGAAGTAACTCAAACGTCAGTATTTGATTTTCACTCAATCGCATAGAAAGTCTAGTGGAAAGGAATAGTGGCTGCTCATTATCATAAGTATCAAGGTACTCCATTCCTAAAGGAATGTTGGAAGCTTTTCAATCTATTTGCTATGGTAGATTAATCCATATTTAGTATTTTTCACCACTTTACCACGATCCTTCTCTATCGTTGTCTATCAAGAGCTCTCCTCGTTCTCCAATCCTTGATCTTCGTAGTTCTTAGATCGTTGTCAACTTGGTTGTGGCATCTCAATTTTGACCTTTCTGGTTACTTTTCTGTAATTAAATGACCTCCATTTCATTACACATCTGATATTATGCGATTATTTCATTAACATCCTCTATTCATTTATGCCACTGTAAAATGCTAAAAACTTAAATAAGAGCTTTTTCAAATATAATCTAATCATGTAATCGGGAGGGGGGGTCGTTCGGTGACGACGCTATCACGTCGATATACATATAACCTTGAATCAGCAAACGTCACATCTCTATTTACACAGTAATTTCTCTATTATTTAATATCGCGAAAGTTAGTTTTACATTTTTCATGATCAATGCTAATAAAAGACTATTCAGAAAAACTTGTTGCATTTATTTAAATTGGAAAGTTGGCGGTTAATGTGAATAAAACGAAAATACAGCAACAAACAACGGAAATATTACCATTGTACCATTAATATGGTATATAATAAATACCACCGATATTATAAATAAAGAAATGTTTATATTGTCATCGGTAAATCTGAACTTCTCATGTGATCGCATTACCATCCTAATATTAACATATTAAGATCTAGTAATGTAATCTAGTAATCCGGACCTGCACCAATATTTTCCAATTTAAATTTTCAAAAAATAGAAAGAGACAGTAATATTATAATTGATGGTGTTCTATTGCATAACAAAATTATTAATTAAAGCCAACTATGAAGAAAACAATAATGAAGAGCAAAGAAAAACAAACAGTGAAATAGAACTAGAACTGGAACACATTAAAGGTTATGACTCGTTCCTGATGACTCATGCCTGAGGCAGTATACAACCCGTGGGAGGATGCATGGGTTTTTTCCGTTTTAGACATGAAGATAAAACTCAATAAATTAATTACTTCATAATTAGTAGCACAAAAAATAAAAAAAAATGTTACATGACAAAGGACATTCTAAGGATGGCATTTTTGCAAAAGTTACCCAATTACCTAAGTAGCTTGCGTTTTCCCAAATTGCCTATGCGATATTGAGATTCATATCTTACGTGATGTATCCGAATTACCTGCATCTTAGGCAAAAATTATTTTTTTATTTCGATCACGAATGAAGTTATGACAACATAAATTTATGAACACCTTAGATATCTCTTTAAGTTGCCTCGAGATTTGAAAATATCTCGTAGATCAGAAAATAAATATTTTGATATTATGTGATAAAATAATTCAAAATAATTTATGAACCTCACGTTTCTTTGGGCAATTGTTCAGTTAACATTTTTCTTAATTTAAGCAGTAAAAATAATCGTCTCATAAAGCACATAATTCATTTTGACATTTATTGTTCTTTCTCTACTACTACTTTCTATTATTACTTTCTATATCGTGAAAAAACTTCAAGTTACATTTTTAAATTTTTAAAACGCGTCAATAAAATTTAAAAAACAATATTAATTTGTACATAATACTATGATAATTAAGTGCAACTTCCGTTAAATTTTATGCAAATTAATTGACCATAAAAATTTTATTTAGGCCCCAAGTGTGCGTTGGTCGCTCAGATGAAATCTAGGTGACACAAAAAAGGTCTAAAATGGAATATTTGAAATGCGCAATTTGTCTAAAACCAATAAAATAACTTTAAACAATGAAAATCGAAGTCCCATTGTTTCCGACATGAAAATTTATTATTAATTAATGGTGATACTGAATCGGCAAATTAATAATTCAAGTGAAGTTCATTACGTGGGCAGTTCGAATAATTGGAAAACAGAGAGAAACGTGAAGAAAAAACTCAAATCCCAACTTGTCCAATATAACAATAAAATTTGATATTCGTGAGACAATTAAGTAATAAAATTACGGCATAAGTTTATTAACATAAATAGCAAAATATAACTTTGTAGTCTGAAAGTATCAGCAAGCTTCTATGCCTAGAAGAGGTCGAACTAGCAACAATGGGTAGGGCTAACAATGCTTTATTTTTCTAGACTTTCTCGCCCACACCTTGATCTTATTTTATGGGTACGATAAGATGTTCTTATAATTCTTAAACAATTGGTCCGAAAATAAAAATTTGCATCGATTTAAGTGGTGCTGTTACAATTTTTGAATGAACGAACTAAAAATTTTATCACCAAGACCTTGTAATTAGAATGTTCAATTTAACACTCAAGGTTTATAATTAACACCAACTCACGTGTTTAACAAAAAATTTTTTTTTTAAATTTTAACATACAATTGGTTAGAAACTTTCCTTTCGGTGTATGGAAATTCTAAGGGAAGAGCCAAACGGAAGTCCTCGCACCAACGCTGGTAAGTAAAACATAATGAAGAGTAGAATTTCCTGCCGCAAGAAAAAGCTTTCCGAGGTAACACAATATTGTTTCACTCGCAAAGAAATTTAGTTAAATTCGATTTCGTCAGTGTAAAGCAGTCTTGGAAATTCAAAAAATTTAAATGGTGCCGTGTTTGGTTTAAACATAAACTTGGTTGTATTTACAAACAACGTCTTAAATAATTTAACAAGTAAATTCAAATTAACTTTCCCCCTTTATGCTTGTTGAAAAAGCATAAAACTAATTTAACATGATACAATTAAAAACGGATTAGTTTATGCCGCAGGCGTATAGCTTACAAATCAATTTAATTAATCAAGTGGTAATTAATGTAGCATCTCCAAGTGTTATATTCCATATGAATAACGATTAAATTGATAATGATGAAAGTTGACCTATTAGTGCTATTGTTCCTAATGAGGAACGCAATTATCCTTTAATAGAATGCCCGATCGGAAATTTTGAAAAAATATCGAATTTCTCGATTTAAAAATTTCTATAGTATAATTTCATTACATTACAATCGGTCTGTTTCTGACAAGCTGTTCGATCTTGTTGCAGGATCAAAAAGCAGGTCCTTTGGTATTAAAAGAAAAGATCACGAACATTTTAAGATGTCATTGTCAGTTAAAACTATGGCCTACTTTTACCTTGAAATCAATATTACCTACCATATTGGTTTATTTTCTTGCACGTAATATTAAAGTCGAACCGGTTTGGAAGTTTTCTAAAAAATTTCCTTGCATCGAGTTAATGATTGTAGTCACCTTAGGACTGACTGTTTTATTAATCAAAATTTATATCGTGTCTGAAAACACTTAATAAAGCAAAACTACGATACAAACACTTTCTTTAGCCATTTGAAGCCAAAAATAAATTTATGATGGAAAAGTTTTCATTCGACTCGATGTAAACAAATAAGATGAAAACAAGAGATATCAATACGAAAAGCCGTATTATGAATTCTCTTCATATTAAAACTGAAAATAATAAAACAAACTATGGTATGTTTTATTTTATATTATTTGAACATAGCGGATTGTAAACACAATAGAGAAGCCATTCCAACATTGTTACATTAAAATCCAATGTAACATTTTTAATTAATCAAATAAAATGGAATTTAATCAGTTGACAATTCGCATTATTGCTTCTTTGTAAAACACCCCAAAATGTATGCAATTGTAAATTAAAAAATTTGAATATGGCGAAAACTGTATAGCGTGCTGATTTCGTTTTTCCATTTCAATTAATTGAATAAAAGAATAATCGATTACACGAACCGTGACCGCAATCTTGTTCAATTGTATAAAATTGCTCATAATACGAAGAATTTATATGTACCAAAACTGTACCGTCAAGTTACCTTTTTTCTTATGCTATGCAAAAAGGAAGAAAGTCTGTTTTCTGTGACATTTTAATCTAGCAAAGCAATTTTCAAACTGATCTATTTTTTAAATATGAAATCTTGATTTTGCTTGAAAGTCTTCGTAAATTTAAATTTATGAACTAAGACGGCCATAACAAGTACGGCCTGGCAATTTTAAACAATGGTAATTAAAATTCAAAATGGAGGATATATTAACAAATCTTTGTCTAGTATGATTAATTTAAGCGTAATTAATATTTCGAGGAACTTATTTGAGATTCATTAATACGAAGAACCTGTACAGTAAGCTGTACAATAATAATCTTTAAAAAGATTCAATTTTACTCACTTATTTGCAATCCATTTTTTGCGTTAGATAATCAGAAAAAAAATTCTACATCGAAAACGGAAAATTTACTATTTTTGGAAAAAATTCTGTAAAAATCGGCTTATGCCAAGAAAATTTCTAGTAATCAGACTTACTAGGTTCTTCGATTGTATATCAGATTCCCCAATAAGAACATACATCACTTTTTTCACTACAATCTTTCTTCAACAATTATGATTTATGAAATTTAAATACATCATTCGATTAAATTGATTTAGTAAGTAAAGGGCCGTACTCTCGATTTACTTGGACGTCATAATTTAAAAAATAAAAGTCCATTAGTAAACACTAAAATACTATAGAAATAAAAAATATTTCAATATTTTATTAAAATTGAACCTGCAAAAGAATTTCGAACCAGAGCCCTTTAGCTGATCCAAATGAGATTGTTACACCTTGAGGTTTGTTTTTTAATTTAATTGCTTTCGTAATATTTTTGGTCTACATATTTTGTGCCGATTTTAAAATGTATCACTGGAGAAGAAATTATACAGAATACATGAATTGAATTGAAAAGTACAGCTATTTATATTTTTTTTATTGCTATATACCAGTTAATGAAAATCATGGCCAAGTTACATACACAATGCACCTAGAAATAAATGTATGTGACATGGAGTTCATGTTGTTGAGTAATTTTTAAGGCCACCGAGCAGAATAATACATGGGAACTTAGGAAAGCAAGATCATTAAATTTTATACTACTGTATTGTAAGACTTCTATTAGTTTTGCAACATTTAAATTTTCTTAATAAACAATAAAATTTTATCAATTAAATGTGTATTGTGTAAATGAACGGAGCAATCTCGAGTGAAAGGTAATCTAGCGTACAGCGTAGGACTTAGGATTTCAAGTTGAACTTGATGATTGAATGTCCGGAGAAAGTTAATTGAAATTAATATTCCGCAGAAAATGAATTTCACGCTGTAACTTCACCTCGAAACAAAATAATTTCGACTTTTTATATTTTCTTGAAATCCACACTGGGGACGCGAGTCTCTGACATAAAAAGACTCTTCCGATGGCGAAAAAATTAAATTAGCGAGAAAAGTGAAAAGGGAAACAAAGAAAAGTTGCTAATTTGGCAGTTCTTTATTTTTAATCGATTTTAACGAGAAACCAACAAAATATCCCGACAATAAAATAAGTCGTGGAAGCGAAAAGAACGCAATACGTAACAAACAGAATTATCATAATCTTAAACCGTATACTTTTTGGTTTGTCTCAACTATCCATAATTAGTTCCGCTGGTGAATGTCCACAGGAAACACCATAAAATAGTTCTTCTTAATTACCTAAAGTAAAGCAATTTATTGAGTCATTTTAATCATTACCAGTTAATTATAACTGCACAAAAATAGAAATAAATAGTTACGATAAAAAAGAACGCTCGAGAATTTCATTAAAATTTTATTTCCTTCTAACTCAAAGAAAGAAATTTTTGGAAATATTCAGTTTGTCTATTAAAACAACACTTAATTTTTGTAAAAATTTTGAGATACAAAAGTAAAATTCCCATACGAAAAAAAAACTGCTATTAATAATGTAACAGTTCATGGTACAGTATTTCTTTGTGAAAAACAGCATCAAATCGGAGGAACGGTTTTTATTAGTTTTGCTAAATTAATTAAAGATACTTAATCTCTCGTGGCTTCTCGAAATCCATTTAGTGGCTGTAAACCCCGACGACTCATTTAAACAAGAAAGAAGCGGTAAGGTTTGCAAAAATAATGCCAATAAATTAAAATTTTACCATATTTTAACAATTCAGCTCTAATTTTCTTAGTGAAATGCGGATACGGAGCTTTTCATCAAGTCACGACATCAATGCAGATTGTCAACGCAAACTTTAAAGGAGAATTTAAAACTTTTGAATATTTAAATTTGGAAGCCTCCCACCAATCGTTAATTATCCGTAAAGTTTTCCACCCTCGTAAGTTTAGAATTAACTAAGAAAATGTAAATCATTTTAAAAGGTTTCCCTCAACGTAAATATTTACAATAGTAATTAGTATAGATAATGGAAGTAAACAAGAACACTTACCCGTCCTACAAAAAATCTCCTGTAACACTTGGCAGTGTCGTCTGTTTCTATTTTAGCCCTCCATGTGCCTTGAGATAAAAAAGGTTGCCCCCTGATGTCGTAGTGACAGTCATGATCTGTTCCATCGACCCAGTATCCTTTATCGGGGGTAACAATCATAGGGTAAGGTGACGGACGTGCCAGGGTGTCTTGTAAAAGTCTTTTGGATGCTGTCGCCTGCTGTGGAGAAGCCGGAGGTGTTGGTTGCGATGGGGTAGGTATTGGAGAGATCTTAATGTTGTTATTTGATAATCGATCATCTCGGTTATCGTTGTGCCTTTGAGAATTTGGCTGAAAAGAGAAAATCCAAAATAAAACATAATTTCAAACAATTATTATCGCTTACAAGTACAATCAATATAAAGCAAATTATTGTCGAGGAGACGTCATTAAGGAAGCGTAAAATTCAATTCTCATTAAAAATTCTACTTGAAATAATAATTGGTTTTGTTTAAATTCGAAAAATATACCTTTTTCAATGTAACATAAAGACACATCTACTTTATAATTAAAACACGGTGCTTCAGTTACCTCACATAACCAGAGTTTATAAGTTTTCATGTAATTTAAACTTGAGACAATTTAATTGTTATACTTTTATATTTTTGAAAACCTGCATTGAAAAAATGCACATTTTTAAAAATAATTTTAATTTTCTAGATATTTGCAACAAGCTTTTTCCTATTACGAAGTGTGACCAAATGCAACATGGACCACCCAGTTACAAGGCGGACAAACAGCTGTGATTGTGACATGATGATGTAGATTATCGGACTGGGTTTCGTGTAGCAACCATTTAATTTATCGATCGATGAAACATAAATAAAGGAAATCGTGGTTTTTCATTTTCTCACACATTCAAAGGAAGTTGAAACAACATACATACTTTATCAATGAATCGTTTGCCAAAATTTGGCGCTCTACTCAAATCTTGGCACGATTCAAAGTCTGAATACTTTCGAGTTGATGAACTTTTACAGTTTTTAACTTAAAAACTTTGTTAAACTGCGTTGAGTGGAAATTTCAATTTTCATAGAAATAACTATGAAAACTAAAGGAAATTCATTGATTTTTCTAGCACAAGAAAATAGCGTGTTTGGTTACCCAGGTCATGTTTAAAACCGTGATGTATTTTCCAGGGTTTTATTATCGTGGTAAGGTCACATACCTACACTTTGACTGATTGATAGGATTTGTTGGAAAATTAATCTTGATGGTATCAAAAACCGTGTTTAAGGTCATCGAATTCATTACTTACGTTGCTCTCTACACGTTGGTTCATTTTCATATTAGTATACCTATAACGTTATCTTAAAAGATCAGTAATTATCGATCACATTATTTATAATTCATGCAAATCAGGTCAAATAATCTATAAATAATATCATTAAAAAGAGTATCTCGATCTGGATTCGAACGCTGGCGCACTAGCTGTGAGTATGGGTACTAACATAACTGCACTACCGAAGCGATTGATTTTCGTTGCGCGGAACTATTTTTTGTTAGTACTAATTTTATTATTATAGGACCGTTGAATCACCCTACCCTTAGCAACCGATAGGGTTCGCATTGCTGATGAGGAAGCAGACTCAACCATGTGTGTCGGTGTGCTTATGATAATGATTGTGCAAAATTTCAAACCATTTCGACTGCAAATAGTAGCCTGTCCGCAGTAGTACTAGTGTGGTTATTGAATACTTCGAAAATATTTTTAAATTAATCTTAATGAAACTTTGGAACTTACAAAACACAAAATTTACTGGTTTTGGTACAATAAAATTATTAATAAAATAATAATTATAAAAAATAAAAGGTTCATGAAATAATCATCGGCGGTAGCCGTGGCGGTAGCGGAGACACAGTTGATTCGTTCCTTGGACGGCTTGCTAAGCAGTGTATCGAGCGATTAAAAGAATAGAAGGATGAAGAAGTTATAGGTATATCATTTCCTAAAAATTAGATATTTAGAGCAAGAATTGTTTCTATCCTGTCGTTTATTGCAGTCGCCCAATGGAGCGTGATGATTTACTGAAAATTGTACTATCGAAGTGATTAGTTTTGTCGTGTAAAACTTCTAAATTTGAAACATCAAACTGTTCTTAAAAATCCATTGTATTTCGAGATGTTAAATCGTCAGTCAATACCTTTTACAGAACTAAACCGCTGGAGACGGCCAATAGCACGATACTTGACTTTTAAGGATTTCTCAAAATGAAATACATTATACTTCTGTGGTTTAGAACCCACGTTAAGTTGATGTTTCGCACGTGAGAATGTTGGTACTGCACAGTATCTGGCAACCAAAAAGGAAACAGGTGTGCATTTTTTTGGCTAAAATCTTCCACCTAAGTATTGGGGATTTTCAAATCTAATTTGCGAAAAAAATCGTCCTTCTTGATTTAATTAAATAGTTCCATAATGGGCGTTTCATCGGATTCAATTTAGGCTGTTTCGCGGAGGTAAAATATTCCACGAGAAACTAGGAAATAGAATTGCACGATTAAACAGCTTTGAATATTGATCAAGTAAGATAAAACGTATTCAGGAGTCAGAAATGAAAACTGTTTAACTTGATATTTTGTGTTTAATCGAATCCAATTATTTAAGTCGTTCAAAGAAGAAAACAGTAGTTGAAAAGTTTAAATTAGCTAGCGTATGGATCGGAATGGATGAACACGCAATCATTAAATGCTTCGTAACTCGAAGAATTGATTTCACAGTTAATGGGTCGATTATCGATTGCACCACTTCGTTACAGTCAAATTTTTAGTTACAAAATTGGATAATTGAAGTTGCGAAAACCCTATAACTTTTTCAGGTTCGGGATCGTCGGAGGACTAACCCAAAGTTTGATTAATTGCACCCTTATTTTATAAGGCACACATTTTATGGATATCGGTCATAAATTTTAATTAAAACAAAATTTCTCCAGGGCAGAAACAAAATTTAGGGATATATCCACTTAATAGGCACAAAAAAATGAATTCAATTTTTTAAATTAATATAAAATCAATTTGTGTGCTCCATATTATAAAATGCTAACAAATAAATTGAATTTGCTTCATTTTATATTTACCTACACTCCTGACGTAATAATAATGTGGAAATATTATACAAATTAAATGTAACACAATTTTGCTACATTACAACGATTAGCCAAAACATAATTCATTACTTATTGAAATGAGATGATTAATAATTTTGATGTCTATAAAAGTTGTTCTGAACTGACCTATATTCACACCATCGAACCAAGATTATTGAAAAATTACGCTGATCCCTTGCACACCTCTTAATCACGGCGTGACTCATAAAACAAAAGAATGTATGGTTACATGATTGCTTGGTGCAAAATTAAACTCGACGATTATCTCCTCCTTCATGCCATGGTCAAAGTTACCAAATACTATATGGTACTGTATAAGAACGTAAGCATGAGCTTCGAGCATTATCAAGATCGAACACAACATGTCGTTAAAGGTGATAATTTTATCATTCTTTTTATAAATTTAGTTACGTGTGACGCAAGTTTCATTTAATGGCCTTTCTATTAAAATTATAGTAATTACCAATCAATTTATTACGTGGGCTATCGAGGAAGGTATAATAATGCGTCGAAGTTATTAATGGAAAACGCACGAATACTTCACATAAATATGAATTTTGATTTACATCTCTTTGTATTCCAACGAGGAAGTAATTCTCTAACTGAATATGTAGTGCTTATCTCGTAAATCTATTAAAAATCAAGAGTGCCCATCATTAGCATCAAAAAGAAGAGAATTTATTCCAGTTTTCCAGTTCTATCAAGCGAATTACCGTTACGCGTTATTCGTTTTTCCCAGTTTTTCATATACGGTTAAAGCAACAAATACGAAATTTTGAGATAAAAGATTCTCGAAAGGCCGAATAAAAACCTTAAATGTCTTACAACTAAGCTACTAACATTTATCAAGTGCTCCGAGAAAAGCAGATGTGTTTTTAACTTGTACATTTCAGATACCTACCTTACAGGTACAGGAAATTACCGTCAATTTTTCAAGAATTTATTTGTAATTTAAATTTTTGAATCTTGAGTAATTCCGAAATAAATATTTGAATTTCATATTTAGCTGGTTTGATAATTCGGTGCAGGTTAAAATGCGGCGCTAGAATCACTACGTTGCATGCCAACGTATTAACAGCAAAGTATTACTTTGCTGCCGCTTATCGTCGGCTGTAAATAACTATTTTTTACTTTTTCTCTGTCAAAAAAAGAGTAATTTTCACCTTTTTCCCACTAAAATTGAATTACCGTTTTACTGAAAAAGAAGACTAATTTTAATGTTAAATACATTACTGCTAAATCCCGGAATAATTCCGCAATGGCGGATTCGCGCCGTATCACTGTTGCGCCAAAACAAAATATCTAACAAAGATTGGAGGAAATATAAATTAAATGGATATAGTAACAGTAACTTGAGTGTTATTTTTTCAACAACTGAAAAGCAATCTTTATGAAAACTTAAATAAAACGAAATAGATAAATCAATCAACACTTCTTGTGAGAAGCTTTCAACGGCCAACTTGAGTGAATTGATACCAAGAATTTTTGGGGTAAGTACTGCGTCAAGTGTTAAGATTTTAAAAATAGCATATCCAAATTACGTTAATCAAGTTTATTTTTAATTTAATGTTGAAAAAGTTACCCAGAATAGCGTACTTGCACGTGAAAGATTACAAAAATATTTGGGTTATGTTTGTAATTGTTTTATGTTAGCAAAATTTCAAATAAACAATTGAATTGTTTTGGCACATTTTGTGTTTAATATAATGTAAATACTAAAACTTGCAGAATTTGAGTTCTGAAACAGGATATCTGACCTCATTCTAAAATGCATCTCTTGGTTATGAAGCTTTTTACTTATTGCTTTGGCTAAAATTTGAAGTTTCTAAATATGTTTGGCTGAAGTCTGCCGAGAAAAATAAAAATTTGCTTATTTTGAGAAGTGGAAATCCATCGGGCCATTCCAGACAGTGTTCTATTGACCCTGTTATTTATCATCAGCGCGGTACCGAGCAAACGATATTTTTCTCTTTAATTTAAAATAATTCGGACCACTCGAGGAAATTATAATAATAAATCAGGAAAAAGTCGAAATCTAAAATATAAGTTGAGTAAGTGTTAAAAAGTTGATTGGAAGATAAGCAAATAAAATTTAATGAAATTATTATGTTTATGATTGGTATAAATGTTTATCCAACGAAAAGTTTATTTACTGTTATTAATTAATTAATTTCAATTGGCATAAAAAAATAAAATAAAGTTCGTTGAATCAATTTGTGTTGGAAGTAGTTATATCGACTTCGACGAGAAGTGTGTCACACACTTATGGAGTGGGGGTATTTTCGAATTTGTATTTATATGTTTATGACTGAAAAGTGCATTTATGAAAATAAAGCCGGAAATGTTAAGTTTAATTTAGAATCATTTTGCTATCTCACGAGTCATATTGTATGTGATCTACAATAAGATTAATCCAATTTATGAATGAATTTATTATGACGAAGCGGACGTTGGTCCATTGAATTTATATTTAAATGGGGTTTGGGGAAGCGTTAAGCTGCTTGCCAAAACAAATATTTGCAATTGTTCTATTAAATGTAATCAGAAAATTTAAATGCTTACGAATTCTTTAAGAAAATTTAATCCAGACTTAAATGCGTCTAAAAGAACAAACAGAAGGGAGCGAACTAAAATACTCGAGACAAAAATACATCAGACGACGCTATTAATCCGAGTGTGAAGTTTTACACCTGGACACGAATCGTAATTCCCTAATAAATTCTGCGGTGGTGTTTTATAATACCGTCATCTGAACTGGAGGAAACTGAACAAAATTCAATCAGCCATGGGACCGAAAAGAAGTTTCCATATTCGATTTCGAACAAGACGAGTTGGAAGAAGGTTGTTACCCCTTTAAAAAGAAATCCATGGAGGCCCTTATGCACAGCACGCTATCCATAGTGAAAGTTAATTAATCGTCTACTGTACATTAGGTGGTTTCTGAAGAAGGCTCCCTGTCGATTTCCATAAGGTAATACTCTCACGTTACGATGCATGACCAGGTAATTCTGCTTAGCACATTGTAGATGAATATCCAGGCGGAAAATTATTACAACAAAAGTTTCGGTTGCTAAATAATTTGAAGTTAGGGCAGGCGATTTTGAAAAATATTAATAAATGAAACGTGAAGGTGTTCGCATCAAACAGATCAGGCAGTGACTTTCACTCAAGTAATAAAAACACGAAAGGCTTCAATTAACTGTAATATAGGACAGCTTAACGAGAAAGGTAATCGACCGCAATAGGATTTCGTTAGATAACGTCACCAAAATTTCAATTTGAATATTTCACGTTGACAAAGTTTTCGCGATTAATACGCTTTAAAAGCGTATGCAGCTATTTTTCAAACCTGAAAGTAAGCCGTGTCGAAACTGGACAAAATTTGATATTTAGAAACACTTGAGGTAATACACTGCATTATACAACGTCTTAGATAATACGGTAAAAAATTGTCACTTGAAGTGTTAAAAGGCAAAAGTGAAACTTTTGTAAGAAACTTGGTCAAACTCGTAACGACAATGATTTCGAATTTTTCATCTAAATTGAGCTAATCATGTTCTGGAAATAAATCTGATTTAATATTATAAAAACCCAGTTTATAAACCGCTAGGCCAGCTGATGACTTTTATCTGGGGGAAATTGAATTATATGCTTTAGAAGTACATATTTAAAGAAAATCCGGTTCATGACCTTTCGCTGCTACGCCTTCTAATATCAATTTTCGCATAGAAAATTCTTATCTAAAGATCATAACCCGAAACGAGCATTTTTCATTGCTCCTTTATGAAACGATTTACCAAACTGAAACTCACGGATTGCCCAAAAATTGCGGAAATTCATTCTAGGCAAAAAATACTGCTATTAAAATAGCATCAATCTATTCATTGGATTAGTCATCATTTCGTGTTGTTTATTCCTTGGAGGGGATATAAACTATGGAAATAAATATTAGAAGTAAAGGTACAGGTAAATGATGAGTCACTACACTTTGTTTTCATCGTGACGAGCCTTGAAATACTTGAGTAAACGTTCATCTCGATATAGCAGCAATAGTTTACTTTTTAGCTAATATCTCCAATTGGGGTACCATGGCAGAAAATGAATTTTTAAAATCGATAAAATCATGCAGCCTCAGACGAAAAATGTCAATTTGAGATAACTTGACAACTTGTCCTCCGTACGATTGAATTACCGTTACTTAAAAGCATATTGTCAGCCTTAAGGTGCAAAAATCCAACACTTTTCTTTTCAATCCATTATAAACGAAAGGAAATTTACAGTTACGAAACAGATTATCGTAGTTAATTTATGAATTCTACCATTTGGCAGCCTCTTCTAGGTTTTCAATATTAAAAATTTGGAATCCGAACCCACGACAAGCTCAAATAAGTTCATTTCCTCTCATTCAAGCTTAGAAAGAAGCTTTTTGAAAAAATCCACCCCAGTAAGTACTTAAAATTCATAAAAACGTTGAATCAATACACTAAAAATAGGTGTAACATGAGGAAGCATATTGTCGCCATGTTCACCTTGACTTTAAAACGCGAATAAAAATGTTTTAAGATGGAATAAATTTTGGGGCCAAAACTAAAAATCAGCCGAGGTACGAACAATAAATAATAAAAATATTTTGGTATTTTATCCGTTCAATCAATACATACATACAAAAATAATACCGTTAGTAAAATCATACAAATAAAGAAATTGCGCAGGTTATTGAAGAATGTGAACAAAATAAATAAAAGAAGTAGGTATACAGAAAGAATTTAACAATTTTTCATAACATTTCAAAGAGAAATGGACGACTGTTTAGGAATTCGTTTAGTCGTTCTTTTGAAAATAACAATCATTGTAAAAATTGGAAAACTCATTTTTCTTGGCATGCAAAAATTTAATTAATCTAAAATTAATACAACACGAAGATATTGAAGATGCTGGCAATGCCTTTCAACACAATGCGGTAAGTGGGTGCGATTTCCGTTGGTGGCAGGTTTATTTTCAGATTGGAAAATTGTCAAGTGAAGTGAATTGTTTTCCTGATTCCTATTTGCAGCTTATACAAAGGAAATCGAAGTGAAAATTTAAAAATAATTAATGATAATCCAATTAAACCCAGTCGTAGTCGTGATTATTGGATTTATGAAGGTGTAGGAATGACTTGTGCATTCGTAGCTCACTAAATTTCTGTAATTATTGTGAGCGAAAAGTGTAGGTGGAAAATGGAAATGTATTTCAATTGTGAAAGTTATTCGATTAGTGTATTACATTCTAAGATATGTTCGGATGTCTCCATCGCCCACCAGAGAATATTTGGTTTGATTTATGAAATTGAATCCAGCCATTTGCTCGAAACGTTTTAGTTCTTGAAACGATGTCACATCTAATGAAAGTCGGCTAAACTAAAATAGGCAAATATTATCAAAGGCATTTCCGCAGATAATACAACGAACGCTTCCTGTTGTTATCCAAAAACCTTATCGAACTACATTTATACCCACAAATTCAATTTCCAACTTTTCTACAAAATAATAAGTAAACCGTCGAATACAATTCAAGACACGCACGTTTTAAAATCCTTCAAAAATAATAAGGGGTATTTAAAATTCCTCGCTTCGACGTCAGCCGGTGACAATTCACTTTAGCTTGGTTTAGCTTCAAAAAAAAAGATTTATTATTTCAGTAAGATGGAAGCAGAAGCAACTAATAAATTCGCACGGTAAGATAATATTTTAGTGCTACAGGTATGGTATAACGTATCACAACTCATTGAAATTCCGTAAGGAAATGGATCTGAAACGTAACGCACGTGACTGAATTTATAACGGTGGTATTACATTTTAATATGGTACCAAACAGGTACATGAATGAACCAAAAAAATTATATTTAACAGTTGAACGTCGTTGAATTTGCAGACACGCTTTCGGAAATTAGATAGAATTTTAATCGCCACTCGTCCAGTCAATGCAATTAATATATCTCTTAAGCAGAGGCGGACTCGTGTTGAAGTTTTGATAACCTATCTTACAAGACGGCTATCTTGACATCACACAATTTTATTTAAAAAATAATTTATGCAAAAGAATAATAAATGGGAAAGCTCAATAGTGGTAAAACACCGCAGTACGACATACGGCTACGATTTTCTTTTATCAGGCCGATCTTAGCCTGATGAAGATGTAAAAATTGCATTTTTGGAAAGTTTAATTTTTATTGTAATATTTAAAATTTTTCTAGTGAAAATCTTGTTTTGAAAGATATAAAATTTTGTACCGAAAACTTCCCTTGTCAAAATGTATTTGAGTTATAATTGGCTTTATTGTGTAAATTGTTGGTTGTTTGATCGACGAGATACTTAGGTAAAATTAAATTATATTATTACAATTAGAAAGTAATTGCTCATTGAAATTATTATACAAAAGTAAAATTGAACGATGGATGATATTGCTAAACAACTGCGTTGGAGAGCATTGATGGAATCCATACGATCCATTCTAATAAAACGAATTGTTTTTCAAATTAATTAAAAAAGTATTATATTTTTAAAATGATGAAGTGCTGCCCTAATTGATAAGCGTACGTGATATATGGCGTATATGCCCATTTCTGGAAGGATAGTGCTGAAAGGAGTCAAAACCCAGAGCTCCTGTTACGTCAGAGGCCTGAGAGTTTTGTTAGTTTTAATGTAGACCTGCCGCTAGATGTTATTTATGGAACTCGTCTCCTCAGGTCTGTACCGGCAAAAAAAATGGAGTCCTTTTAAATTAAATCAATAAAATGTTTAGTAAATTTGTTTAAACTGCCTTAACATCTAGCATCATCTGCTTTGTCCACGGAGTTTAAGACAGTGAGTATTTAGAACGTGAAAACTTTGAAATTTTGAAATTGAAAAAATTGAACTTTGAAATTTGAAAATTGTTTACAACTTTAAAATAAGTAATACCCATATAAGATAAATTATTGACCATATCGAACCATAAAACTAAGCTATAACTTCGAAACTAAGTGTTTTAAGGAAAATATATTTAAAAATATTTTTAAGTTCTGTAATTTATAGTTTGAGAAACTCGGAAAAATTAAAATTCGTTAAATTTTGTAAAAGTTATTGCCTTAAACAGCGCTGTAGACGATTTTATTTTATTTGGGGTCACACATTAAGTAGCTCTTTTAAGCTTCCAATTTCAAAAGTTTTCTATAGAACTAAAACCGTCAAGTACAGAACATAAAATCAGTACAATTTGTTATAAATTGTTGCCCATTTCAGATTGCGAATGCGGCCAAAGATGTACCAACATACTCTAATGAAAGTTTCAAAGCATTAAATTAGATGGAAGCGTTCACATAAGATTAACGGCTTATAAGACACTGTAACCTAGTTATAAAACTTGAAACTTAAATATAACGCTAAACAGTTTTTACAACCACCTATCACCGACGATAAGGATGGTAGAGCTTGCTGCTACTAAATGTCAAGGTTTTATGATTTAGTATGAAAACATTCGAACATTATATCGAGGTTATGTGAACGGTCAATGGAAAACTGTTGCAGATATTATACAGTAATTCATGCACTGACGGTTACGGCGTTAAGTGCGATGACTGCCCGGTTCGAGCCTGGTCAGAGCAGAATTTCATTTTGGTTGTTTATTTATTTTGACTGTTTTCGGATGAGAACGTTAAACCACCGAGGTTATTTGCTAAAAGTTCGGCCCATGACGTTCTCTATGTTGCCAGTCCGTCCCTGTCGCTAAGAAAGTCAGGTGTGCGGTAATGAGACAAGACTAGTTTGAAAATGTCGGTCAGACTAAATATTTGAAGAACCCTTCGTGCCACCTTTAATAAGTCGAATTATAATTACCCCTAATTTGCATTCACTTGACTTGATGAACTTAATTTGAGTTTGTGTAGTCGAAGAAATAATGTCGTCCAATTAAATTTTCGGCACTTGGCGATCACACAAAACGGAAAGTTAAAATGTATCGCAAGATTTATCTCAATTATATCTAGGCCAATGTTATTCATTAGTTTGGATAAAATCGCGACTCTCGACTTGAAACCCAGATCGTCGAGTATCCTCAAAACTCTTGTTCTCTAATCTTGAAATTTTGCATCAAACTAAGCGTAGTTTTATTAAAATAGTTTTAACCTGATTTTTGAAAAGCACTTGGAACACGAAGCCGTCAGTGATGTAACCACAATTTTAAATAACATGATGCATGTCCCGGAACTTCTTCCAAGCGGAAGGAAGGGTATTAAAAAAAACCGTAAGGACGTTTCGGAACGAATTGAAGCAGTTACTTCTCGATTGATCTTATTACGGTAATAATTATATGGTGGTCGACATTTATAGAAATTACTTCTAGTAAGATGATATAAAAAATGGATGAGTTGTAAAGAAAACTTAAAATCGACGACTATAATAACGGAATTGCTCGTGTACCAGATACGTGGAAGTTTTAACGATCGAAACCCAATAAAAACCCGTTGATGAAACGATTTTCAAAGACTGCCATAAAAGATAATTTGAACAAACAACATTATAAAATAATAAATACATTGGAAGCACTGCCCAAACAAACAAGCAAAAATATTTCCTTTCTTGCGGTTACATAGAAGTGGGATTATGGAGCAATATTAGATTTAATAATAAAAGTTCTATCAAGTTTTTGAAAAGCATGTTTTTTCAACTGAAATTGAATTTCTCGAACACAATTTCAAATATAAAAATATTACCTTGGTTTAAAGGTTTAGGTAAAAGAACTACACTCTGACTTTAGATTACACGGCACATTGCACAAAACGGAAACGGAGGATGGCTAACTTGGAATTTTAAAAAGTTAGCTTTGTTTTCGCAAGCTTTTACATCTCTAATCTATGCTTAATTCAATACCAGTTGACACCAGACGAACACATTCAGAAAATTAAATTCAAAATGCAAATTATCTCGATTCCACAACAAAGCTTTCCAGCACAAGATTAATAGTTTTTCTACTTTTATATATGATTTAACAAACATTCTAAGAAATAACTTTTTAGTCTATTAAAAGCAGCATCCCACAATAACAGATAACAAATTACGAGAGCATAACAGCAAATTTATTCTTCAAGTTCTTTCAACTTGAGTTTCCCATTTCACAAGAAATTAAGTAAATTTATTAAAATATGACCTGGCATAACCCCAACGTTTAAACACTCGGTATATTTATTATCCGGATGTTTCACGTGAGTTCAATTTACATTGGTATCCTACGGTGAAAATTTAAAAATATCGAATGTGACTAAAATCACGTAATCCGCGAGATAAAGAAACAAAATTATGTTTGATAAAAAAAATAATGGAAAAACTTTCACCAACTTGAGAGAGAGTAAAATTGCGATACTTTTACTGATGCAGAGTTTACCTTCCCGACAAGCAAAAACTTGGTAGAATTTAAATTAAAGTTTGAAAAATTAAAACTTGGGTTAAAAAAGCATTTTCCTTAAACTAAAGCTTTTACAATGCGAACCGTGTATGATGGAAAATGTCTGAGGGAATGATAAACTGATGCTTGGCGGCGCAGAAGAGGTCGAGCTAAAATTTTTGATTGGCAGAAGAGTACTAAAGAAAAAGCGTTTAGAGTGCACATAAAGAAATGACACATGGGAAATTATGGACGTTAAAAATTAAACGAGTTTTAAATAGAAAACCCAAAAATAAGATTATGGAGTAGTTCAAATTAACTTATATGGGGCGGCGTCGGCGTTATTTAGGTGAAAGGAAACGCACAACTGTCCTTTCCAGTTTGTTTGATAACCTAATTACTGTGGTAGTAAACAATAACGTTTATCACACAGAAAAAAATAATCGAGAAAATCCTTGAGAAATGTCCTCCACTGTGAAGCTGAAATGATATCGCTGGGAAATAGTCGACTGGCGATGATGTAAAAATCTTCAAGGTTGATTAAATTGCAAATCCGATTGTGGTAATTATTTTTCACACAGGATAACCGATGGAAACGAGTCGAAACTTTTCCGATGCATCACCAAATGTTTTCTTAATAGGTTAACCGGCGTAATAAGTAGTCTGAGTCAGAAGCAAATGACACTTCCTTGACACTCGGGAGCTGTAAATAATTTCAATCCGGTTAGTCCAAACAATGAATTTAATTGTGATCAGATCTGCACATTTCAATTAAGGAGTAAATTAAATTAACCAAAATTCGATTAAAATACAATGCGAGTACTGCGTTTAAATTAGTTTAAACGACACTTCATTGCATCAAAAACAATTGACGTCCATTAAGAGTCTCATTGTTTTCAATAATCGATCACCGTTTAAAAATTAGACATTAGAATGCAGAGTTTCCAATTCTACCATCGCTAAAGCTGTCAACTTGATCAAACCACAAATAGTAAACCTTATCGTAACGAACCAGGACCACAAATCTTGTAACGTTGATTGTGTAACAAAATTTACAATGTTATAATTAACAGGCTGGATTCAATCCATACCATTTATACTATCTCATTTGCGGTAGCAAAACAAACGAGAACTTTAACCTGGGCAGCCTTTATCTCGAATCCAAAATCGTCGAGTTCTCCATTGTGCATGGTTGTTATTTACGTCAAAATAAATCACAAATATGCATAATTTGTCACAAGGAAAAGATTTCGTGTAAAGAAAGCAGTAAATTTTGAAAAATCGTGGTACTATCTAAAGCTATTTATAAATTATGTAAGACAGATATGGGATGAGCGTTACATCATCACAGAAGTATGATGAGGTAGATAACACAAAAGTGACATTTATCCAACAAAGAAAAGTTGGGAACATAAAAATTTACTTCATAACTTTTTTTTTATGGTGGAACATACAGAGCGTTAATGGAATCAATAATCGAAATTGCATTTGCCTATTTTGGAAACGCGGATTGTGATTGAAGTGTAATTTAAATAACAATGGATTCGGAAATGCATTGGAAAAATAAATTACATAGATAAATGTAAACACGAGACTCGAACACGGCAATCGTTGAATATGTTCCATTAAAATAAAACAAAAAGTAAGTTTTCATCGTAAACGTTATTTTTCTTCTAGTGGACATAGAAACTAGTAACTATTCAACTGTGAGATAACTAACTCGATTATCTGCAATGTAATTTCCCAAGGCAAGTTTTTGAACTTGTGAAAAGGAAACTTTTCAATTCACTAGAACAGATATCCATTTTCCTATCTGTATGACAATGCAAGTTCAGAAACTCTTCCGGAAAAAAATTGAGGGAAAACCGATGGTTCAACGACTTATTGCTAAATCAATTAATTTCAAGCACCTGCAATGTGTTTCCTTTATTAAAATTGTCCTGTCGACCAGCTGGTAGTTCTTTCCACCTGAGCACTCCCATGACGGCTTGCCTAACCCACCCCCTTGGAAGAGTGTGCCTCTCAGTATCCGCCAGGGTTCGCATTAAGCCGATTTTCGGCAACCAAAATACGACACCAGATTACATTTACTTAATTCGTTTTTCCACAATTTTCACACACTAAACGAGTTATTGCCGTTGTCAAAAAGTCAGCAGTAAAACAAAATCAAACAATTATTTTCATTTCCACCCTTTTTATTCAAATTTTACACACCTCCCGGACACGCAAAAAAGTAGATAGGTACTTCTCACCGGTTTTTTGAATTTTTTTTGAAAAACAAACTTTAAGTTTAAATATCACTGCTACACTGCGAAAAGTTGCGTTAAAATATCATAGTAAAATTTATATGACAATAAAATTTCCTAAAACGAAAAGAGCTTTGTTTAAATTAAAATCACGTTCGCATATTTCATGTGAACAAAACGCACAATAATATCGCCTACACAACGAATACTTTAAAACTGACGTTCAAAAACCGTTTAAACTAACCGCATGCAGCGCACCTTTCTCAAGCAGAACCGACCAATAGCAAATGCCGTTCAACGGCAGGCGCCAACACAGGAAGAACTTTCGAGTGGGGTCTCGTCCCCGTTCGTTTAGCAAGCCGATTTACTTACTACTTGAAAATTCTACATTCTGTTCATATTTCGTTATGTAATCCTCAAATTAATAAATAAAAGGTATACCGAATAACAGGTGTGCGATACCACTAGGAGTTTCACAAGGATTCGGGATAACGCTTCGTCGTTCTCGTTCACTAAGCGAAATTTTGCGTAACAATTCCAATGCGGGATTACAAAATTTCAATAAAAGCCACTAAAGGAAATCCCGTGATTCCTCAAACTTAAAAAGTTTTTCTACTTTGAAAGATTTTTATTGAATTTTTGACATACCCAGCTTATAAATTTTATATCGAAATTAAACTTCAAAGAAAATTCTTTTGGATTTTTTCAATCTGCAGCTCTTCCCTCCATTTTCAATAGAGGTGACAAAAGCAATAATGCAATTTTAAGTTATGACAAAAAATTCAAAACTTGTTATTTAGATTACGTTAAGTGAATGAACTGCGTGTGACCAACACACCTAGGGGTCTTGTTTATTCTTGGATACAGGATACAGTAGCTACAGTTTTGGTTTGTTTGAATTTTAATCCGATTAAGTAGATGCCTTACCGGCCATCTATAATGGTTTTATAGTCTTGGGAAATTAAAAAAAATTAACTTCACATTTTTATTATACAACTCTAATTCCAAATCTAGCCTTGTTGCATACTTTTACAAAAAAATTTCATCAAAAGTTGTAATGAAAGTGTGAAGTCAGTTACCAGGTCGTTTAAGAAGTCGGGGAAAGTTAATAGATAATGATAGTTGAAATATTCGTGTCAGTGTAAGTATATTAAATAAAATTAAATTTATTAAAACGTTTTACCTTTGTACTATATTGTATAGGATCCGAGCAAAGTTTTGAATACGAGATAAGCTTCAAGTATCTGCATGCTTTGGAAGAAATCTGAAAACTTTTCAAACTATCCAGAGCAAAGTTCAAGTTATCGAGTCTAATTTTAAAGAAAATGCAACCAACAAATATTTAAATTTACCGGACGTAGATGTAGTTATAAAGTTTTGCGATAGGATTTCCTTATCCAACCCATTTTGGTGCAAAAATCAATCATCAGATTGGCGTCTTTATTTAGTGATAAAATAATAAGAGAATGCCTTGAACAAAATCGGTTGTTGGCGGCTGAATATATTTGAAAGTTCCTCGTATGTATGGAATATTAAAGATGATCTTTTGCCATTAGAATTAAAATTGTAGGACACGTATTTAAATTTGAAAGGTGCATTTAAAAGAATTTTTTTAGCTAAACACGTAATCGTTACTCAACATTTAGGTAAATCATCTAAAAAAATGATTTCTATTAATTACAACAATCTATTATTCAATAGTTTAATTTGTTATTAAATACTAAAATGTTTCTTAATCGTCTTCATTTATTTATCTTTGGTCACTGTGCGAAGAATTATTGCTCAAAACCTAATCAGAGAACCGAGCTTAGAAAAACCATATGGTGGAATAGAAGCCAAAAATTCTAATTTTCGAGAAAATAAACAAGCACACAAAAAATACTTAGATTACGAAATTTCCGAATATAAATTTTCAATAAATAATAACGAAATTACTAAAAGCATCTGACGAAGATAGGGATAAATCGGTCCAAAATAGGTTATATTAGTTATACATTATATCGATTATTATGCCCTTTAATAGTAAAACATACTTTACTTTAATTGCTATTTAGTTAGCGTGTTGATTTTTTAAAATTTAATTAGATGATATAATAATTTATGTATGATAATTTATACAGAGTGACCTACTTATGTTGAAGTTTTTCGTATAGCATTGAAATTAGAAAAAAATGTATTATACAAATATATATTTAGGTAGGTGGGTACACACATACATAGGTAATTATAAATTTAATATATATAATTTAAAAATTCAATTAGTGTATGTGTATATTATAGTGTGTTTCATTAAAGCGTGAAACATACAACCTTCTTACATTAAAAAATATTGATAATTTATTATTTATTACATTACTTTATAGTATTTATTCTTATTTTTTCTATTTTATTATTTAATAATAATAATACTACAAGATTGAGTCGTTGCCTTAAATTTAAATTAAAGATTTAAGCTAACCAATGAAAACTAGAAGTTTTATTTTAACCCTGCACTGTGAAAAAGAGTTTATCCTAACATGGCTTTTAGTATAGCTATAGCTTCACCACAGTTTTTCGCTGCTACAATAAATTTTCTGCTGTATTCTATTCAGAAAAAGAAAATTTGTTATATCAACCAATTTTTTTCTTTTAATAGAAAAAACTTTGTTATGGCAACAAAAAATTTGTTGGGGCAGCAAAAACCTCAGTTGTTGCTATAGCTACTAAAAGCTTCTTTTTCACCGTGTACGTTTAATATAAAAAGAAGTAATTTCTGTTATGTTTGTAAAATAAAAAGTTCTATTTTCACATAAACAAAAAAAAGTAATTAGTACTTTTTACCAGGACCCCTAATAATAAATTACATATTTTATAAATTAGTGCAAGCAAATTAGCTGATTTTAGAAGCCAAAACCATTAATAATTATTGTAGACAGGACTGGTAAAGGGGGTTTATAATAAACGCAAAAAAAATAAAGCGAGTTCGAAGGTGGTATATAAGCTTAATTTGGGGAAGGTTGAAAGGGCGTGCAAAATATATTATTGTGTTTTTCGGCGAAACTTGCCGTTGTATCAAGAAATGTTCTACAGAGAAATTGTAGATCACAAAAAATCTACAGCTTTCGTAAAAGTCACTTTTCAAAATGACCTCAAAATTTCCATGAAAAATGAAAAAAATGCGATAATATGATTTCTTTTGTTTTTTTATTATTTTTTTTTACACAAAAATATCGAGAAGTTTTTGAGATATTCAGTTTTTCAGTCTAAAACTGTTTTTTCTTTCAAAAATAAATTCTGTGGTGAAAAATCATTCTACAGAGTTCTTCTGGTGCTCATTTTTTTTGTTTTCACATCTACTTTTTGATGCAATAATAAAAAATTTGAAAAACTCTAAAATGGCTTTAGTAACAATGAATTTTTCAAAAATTATTCATAGTTTGTTTGAATTTTTAACAAAATTGAAACTGGAAGTGTCGCAACAGGCAAGGAAATTAATTGCTATTATATAGATACCTAATTACGAGGCATATAAATTACAGTTTTCTTTTGAACATAATTATTACTAGAGTAATGTTTGGGGCATACCCAAAAATTTCACTTAGAGAGGCTTTATGGCTACAAAATTCACCATCTTGTGATTCCAGCTAACTAATACTACTACCTACTACTGACTGCTACCTACAAATGACGCCTTTGTTTTTCAGTCCCATATTTCAATACATTCTTTATAGCCAAGCAATAAGGCAGAGAAGCAACTCTGTGTATCGGTAATCTATTCGTGCGCATCATTTCTGTAACTTTCCCCTCTTTCTTTCAGAGTTTTTGTCACTTCATTCAGTCGCGCTCTTATATTAAGATTCCGTAACTTCAAGTAAACTTTTTTCTTTGTCCTTCTATTTTCGACGTTTTCCAGACGCCTGGCAACCCGTCATTGGAAAGAGCTTTCCAGTGCTGTTCAGCGCCCTTACTTGTTTTAACAAAAAAAAGTAGGTTAGCAGGCGCCTCTGGGAGAAAGAATTTAGCCTTTCGACAAGACAAGATTTAGACAATTCCATTAATGTATCGAAGAAGTACGCACCGGGAAGGGGGGGGTTATTATAAAATATCCCCAGTGTTTAATTAATTTTATACAATACCATTTAGAGTGTGAATTCAATGCCAAAATGTCAGTAGTTTATTGTTATTGCTTTGGGAAATTAATTCAAAACTTAAATGACTATCCTCGCGTCACCGTCCTCTCATCTTTGTTACAGTCATTTACATTATTCCATTTTGTCTAGATCAATCACAAAGAGGAATTTTTGCTCTTTTAAATACAGTTCTTACTGGGAAAATCTGTCGAAGTTTCAGAAACGACCGAACTAAGCCAAGTTTTATTTTCGGAAAAATTATTTAGAAAAAATATAAGTAATTATAATTATCTCGTATTTTTTATTTATTTTTCACCTCATTTCTTAAAAATTCCTATTTTAAGGGTAAATTTCCTTTTCCTAAAAAAATCGCATTTTATTGAGATAAATTTATATTAAACGTAGGATATTAAACTATAGTACTATTACCCCTATTTTCTGAGTAATTTTTCACACTTTTTTTCATAATAAAAAAAAAGATTAAATGTTGTTACATACAGAGTGTTAACTACCATTTAGTGCAAAACGAAGGAGGTGATTCTATGACTTATTTTAAGAAAAAAAGTTCCTATTAACATGGGTCCCCAAAAACAGGGTGTTCAAAGAAATTGTTTTCTCTTATTTTTTTTGTGATATCTCAAGAACTATTAAGGCTAAAGGTTCTAGCTTTTGCACAGATTTTTACATCAATAATAGCTACTTTTAAGGCTCTAAATCAGCGGTTCCCAAATGGGGTTCCGCGAAAAAGTCCAGGGGTTCCGAAAAAAAGTATTTCAAAATTTGGGGTTCCGCCAAATTGTTTGTGTCGTCCAAGGGTTCCGCGGCCAAAACTAATTGGAACCGCTGCTCTAAATCAATGTTCTCAGATATGCCAGTGGTGAAAATTGTAGGGTTTCGTAAGGGTTTTACCCCCGTAACTTTTACGTCACTCGAAAAATTGGCGTTTCGACAGCATATTCCAAAGCGTCAGAAATTTTTACATAAAAAAGGTACTCTTGATCAAAAGCTGTAGGAGCCACCGTTTTCCAGAAAAACAACATGATCAGAAACGTATACAAGATTCAATAATTTGCGATGAAAATAATAAATAATTTGCGGACCCCTGTTAATAGGTCCTTTTTTTCTTAAAATAAGTCGTAGAATCACCTCCTTCGTTTTGTACTAGTTGGTAGTTAACACCCTGTATAAGAATATCTGAGTTTCTTCTCCCGAAGTAATTGTTTTATCTTTTGAAATTCAAAAAATACCCCCTAAGTGGCAAACAGTAAAAGTGTTTCTTGCAAATATCTCATAGGCCATTGATCACCTGAAAATTTTAAAAAGAAAAATTGAAAAGAACACATACAATTCTTCTAGTCGTGGATTCTACTGATTCTTTGAGAAAAGAAACAGACAATTTTCAGATTATTTTCTCCCCATGGCCAGTTTGCACCGCCAGAATAGAGATTTCTAAAGTAGTTTCTTAATCGCTAGAAGGGTTGGCATCTTTAATTTATAATGCTTTTAGTCCAATTTGTCCGAAAGCGTCCAAACTGTTAAAAAGCCCCATGTCTGCAATTCAACTAGTGAACCCTCCAAGCCATCCCTTGCACTGACTAACCCCAATTACAAAAGAAGAGTTATAAAAATAAAACTGGATTCGACATCGAGATAGCGGTTCGGGCAAAAAGTTTTTTCCAAAATGCAAGACCCATTTATGGTAGGTATTATACAAAACTTTGATAACCTTGTCCAACACTTCAACATATAATAAATTCGTTATGCATATTGCACCCAGTATTTGTGATTGAACGAAAAGAGAAAATTTACAACAATAAACGATGAAGATTGTAAAAACACCGAAAGCAAGGTATAAATGCCAATTTGTCTGCAATAATGTGGCGCCTGAGAGTGCGAACTTCATTGTTCGATAAATTTATTGCCTATTATTTACAATCTTTATTTATAATTTTAGAAAACTGAATTATCGATTCAAATAAACGATACACGATAAGATTGCACGTATGGTTGTTTAATATTTATGAATGGAGTTCTTATTTGCATATACATTGCACTGTTAAATTATAGAAAAGGTCTGCCTGTATTATCACTGTACATTGTTTAGCTTTAGGATAACTTAACATTTTCATTCCGTGCAAACATGCAAATTAAATTAACAAAACATAATATCATAGTTCCTCATTCGATCGACCAAAATTCAACGGCTAAACTATTGCGAAGTGGATAGCGCTGAAGATACTCGAATATAAAGAAAAAAGAAACATTAGAACGCATTCGGGAGGAACGATGGATGAAACCTTACGCAAACTCTTTTTGTGAAAATAAACCGAGGGTGATTATAGTCACCGTGCTATAATTATAATTGCAGTCGACATTAGTAATTTAGATTTACAAAGCAACTTAAAACAATGGATGACTCACACTATACTTTAATTTTTCTACAATTTGAAATTTGTACAAACAAGATTTTGTAAATAACGTTACATTATTACCTAAACCACACCCGTATTTAATGTTCTTGAATCAACAAAATGAGTAAAATAATCGTAAAGTGTTTTCTAGTATAATTCTGTTTATTAGCCATACGGGATAAAGCAGATTCCGGTTTAACAAGTAAGCCAAACTGAAAAGCTCTGCAAACGAGGAAGTTTGTTTATATACTATGATATATTATTCATGCAATATGTAATAATTTAATCTTCAAGCCCTTGGGCTCTCCCCATCAATAAAATCTTGGAAAAATAAAGTAGCGTTCACATCGAGATGGCATTGCCAGAACCAATCAAATTAAAGCACCTATGTGTATTCTCACTCTTAATACCATAATTTGATTGGTTCCAACAAAATGTGACGCAATATCTCAAAAATACTTCGCCCAAAACAAAACAATGTTATCGAGACGTTAAGGAGACGGCAGGACTAATTGGTTTCGACGACTCTTTGTAAACAAAGATAAATTTCTAATAAAAGTAGACAAAGTGTGAGAAACACTTTTTAGTTGGTAGCACATGAAATTGGCAGAGACAGGTGCATCGTGTTGGTATCGGGCATGTGCTACCAAATTCTATTCGTATAAGCTGATGAACGTTTTAAATAGGTAACCGTATGGTCCGGATACGGAAAAGGTATGCTCTCATTTTACAATAAGGTCGCCGCTGAAAATATTTATGTCTTCTAAGTACAATTTTATTAAAACATTTATCATACTTTCCGCCATTAAAGATTTCCACAGAGACTTTTTGTCGGGACTTTCTTTTAAACATTATAATAAATTAATGTAAAAAACAACTGTAAATTAAAAAACGTATGACGTTGAAAATAATATCTAGCATGTGGTAGGAATTACTAAACTTCTTTCATATTGCACACAAAAACTTTAATCAAATGATTCCAATTTCAATGTGAAATTTATCGTACGTCCATAAGTTTTGTTTGCGTCTTGAAATGGAAACCGCAACAAGGAAATTTTCTTGAACAAAAAATTCTTTTTAATTGTAGTTGCAGTTTTTCTTCAAACATATTTAATTTCACATCCATTTATCAGATTAACCCATTTATAAATGCACACCCTACCCGTTCCTTTCTCGAAAATTTGGTTGATTAATGGTAAGATTAATAAGCTTGGTTTGTAACATAAGGGAAGCGTAAAAATAGTACTGCATATGTGATGAACATCTTGAAAGCTTCGCAACTTGTTCGGAGTTAATTTTAAACGTAAAAACCCGACTATTTTCAATCCAATATTAAATTAAAATTAATTTTGCTGTTCTAAATTGGACAATAAAAAACTGGGATTAAATTTTTGCGCTCGATTGTCATCAAAACCTACATCGAATCAAAGTTTTTATTAAGAGAAGTAGAGATTGGAGGCTAAGTATCACCTTCGCTTGACGGAGATGCAAAAAGCGAGCACATAATAAAAATTGTAACATCTCATTTTCGCTGCCATTGAAACTGATTATAAAATTCATAACTACGTTAATAATTTTTTTTAACAGAAGATAATGGTTACAGCGAATTTATTCAATTAGAAACGCAATTATGACTTCTATATTGTTTAAAAAAAGGTTAACACTACACAGTGTACCTACGCTTTCGAAAAATAAATTACTGTTATTACAATTTATGAGAAACCTAGATTTTATTGAGTTAATTGCCTGAATTGTTATTAATAAAAGTTCATTTCAGAAAAGAAATTATTGTTATTTCTTATAGCTAAGTTATTACATTTCTCATAATTAAAGCTATAGATTTTTAACATTTATTAATTAGTATTCTTCTCATTCGGTATCACATTAATTGACGTAATAAACTAGAAAAAAATGTTTATTTAAATGTAATAAAGATAACTTTCGTTTTGTTGCATAATAAATGTAACAGTAATAGTAGCGTAACTATCGTGGCAAAGGGTAGATAGTTGAATTTTTTATTGTTGTTACGGAAAAAGAATATATAAGTACAGAATATAAGCTTTATTTTAAAATATTAATAAGATCTCGTAGTAATAAATAACCTCCGAACTTTCACGTAGTACCAAAAATGCCCCGGGTGAGGATCGAACTCACGACCTTAAGATTATGAGACTTACGCGCTACCTACTGCGCTACCGAGGCTCACGAAAGGAATTTTTATTAACTATAAAACGCCCAATTATGTAATTTTCATAATTTCACCAAAAACATTAGTAGATAATTAACGAAAAATTTACCTGCGCACCCGTGTGGGCAAGAACTAAAAATGAGACATGGGAGATTTTTTGAAAATCTTCAAAATCAAATTCTGGTGCAAAAGTACCCTTTTTGTACTGCACTTAACTAATTATTAATTAAAAAATATTATATTTAACTGAAATTCTGTGCCAATTAGGCCCTTTAACAGAAATCAGCAAAAATTGCCCCGAGTGAGGATCGAACTCACGACCTTAAGATTATGAGACTTACGCGCTACCTACTGCGCTATCGAGGCTTACAAATTGAAGCTCATACATCATAAAACACCGGAGTTTAATTTTTACAGTTGCAAAAGTCAAAATTGAACTTAATTTTTCTGAAAACTTCCAAATTTTTATTAAATTTAACCAGGCCAGGACTGGGAATAATTTTGTTATTAAACAAAACGAAAAACTTAGCTAGATATCATTCAAGAAACAACCCAAAAATTAATCTGTTTCAGTACCGTACCGACCGGCACTAAAGTATTTCAATGCCGCTCGTCATCATGTCGTCGGTTGCCGTAATATTAATTACATATAGTCAGTAGTCAAAAGGATAGAAAAAAATTATTAGTAGTACTAAATTATATTGAATTTTAAATAAAATAAAACTAAAATATTTTAAATTTAAGGTTTTTTGCCCTTTTACAAAGAGAAGCAAAAAATCTCACGAATTTCAATATATACCCAACATAGTTTGCCTTTAACAAATTTATTGATCACAATTACTTGGATTCTGAAGGATACTCCCCCCCCCCCCGAGTCACCGGTTGAAAAGAGTCTGCGGCAATTTCTTTTCTTAATAATAATTCGCTCTTGAGGGTGAAAAAGTAGTTAAGCCAAAAAACCATGCAATTTTAATCATTTCACCATTGCAATAATATACTGTAGTAAGAAATCTTCTGGTTTTTAACGGCTTTGATTGGTTTAGAAAGTTTAAATTTTTACAGTTTAAATTGCAAAAGTATGTTTGATTTAATGTGAAATAAAAACTGTCTAATAATAATTTTTCTTTAACATCTGCAACAGAAAAAAATTAATTTTTATTTTATATTGAAATTTATACCAGACGATAAAATTTAATTATCGATTCGCGAAAAATAATTCACTCACAACTTTGTCGCTCGTAAATTAACATTTTTCGCTTGTCGATAAAAATAAAATTTTATCGCCTTGTGTAAAAAGTAACTATTATTTCCTTTTGCTTCTTGCCCGCATTGAACTAATTATTGTAACGTAATAAAAATAATCACAAGAACTTTGATAAAAAATATCTCTATTAGATAAAATTGCAAAATAATAATTATATGCCTTGAAGATACAAAAAAATGCCCCGAGTGAGGATCGAACTCACGACCTTAAGATTATGAGACTTACGCGCTACCTACTGCGCTATCGAGGCTCATTTAAATAATTTTTATAACTTGTACCTGCGGTGCAATTTTTATTTGCACAAAATATTAAAAGTATTTCCTCCAATCCAAACAAGAGCTTATTTAATTCAAACCAATCACAACACAATAATTTATTATAAAATTATATTTTTTCGAATTTTCTAACTGAAATCAACTCGAAATATTTTATTGCGGATTTCATATTGAAATTCGTAACTTTAGTATATAGGAATATTCGATAACGTTATCTATTATAATAAATGAATAATGTGTTCATGACTATTTGACTTTCGGTGACAGTTTGAAGGGGGTGTGTTTCTTTTAGAAAGGAAAGCTTCTATTGAATAATAGAGGAAAACTATACAGTTATTTGATTTCACTAAAAAACGGCTACTTTATGATTTAAACTTGGAAAAGTTTTCACAAAAACGTTGGAGTCAGGAAGTGCTTCTAAATTATGTACACCGGAACAGGTTCCGGTTATAAAAACGGAACCTTACTTGCTTATTAAAGATTTTAATCCCTTTTATATGTACTTATTATTATGCCTATGTAATGAAAACTATATGATTTTAATTATTATCATAATAATTAAAAATATCTCATATAGTGCACGGGCGGACTGGCACTAACATTTAATGTGGCCTACTTTAAAGTTATTTCGAAATAATTCCTGTAACGGATAGAAAATTCAAAATTATTTTTGTTTAATTTAAACAAATTATTTAATTCATTAAATAAATGTAATAATAACAATAATTGTTGATGATATATATATTGAAATTGGTTTGTTTGTTTGGAAGAAAAACTGAAGGTATTTCAAAAATGTACAAATTCGTGTCTTGCAATAGTAGTAATATTTCACATTGTCGTGCACATGAAAAATTTGTGCAACAGAGTTCTTTGTTAGAGATTTATTTGTCATGGCAACGAGAATTAAAACATAACTATTCGGAAAAAGCTATACAGTCTGCATCGAAAAAGATTAAAAAATGACATGCTTTCCATGTTATGAGTAGAAAAAGTATAAAATGAGTATAAAAGTTTAATTTTTTTAAATAATTTTGCATTGTCCCTCAGATTTGAGAGCATTTGTTGAAATCCAAGAGAGAGAGTTGGACCTTGAGGAGCATATGAAAAGTAAATTATGTTGATGAAGTTAATTGCAATCTAGTTCTTTTAATTGTGAAATGTTTTTTATTTTGTGAGAAAAAAGCTCTTAGATTTTCTGTCGCCATTTTTCTGACGATGGTTAATTTTTGATTAACCTATTTTATTTTATATTAATTAAATTTATAATATTCCTGCATTTTCCATCGTTGTTTCCCTGTACGTGTGGACAAATTAATTTAAAAGAAAAACTGTTCCGTGTTTTAGTTAACCTTTCAGTAGGTTAAAAAAACGAGACAAAGCCGAGTTTTGAAACAATTAAGCTATGTGCGAGAAAAATCAATTTTTAAGATTTTTATTGTTAGTTTTTCAATAAGCAAATAAATATTTAATTATTTACATTATTATGTTTATATTATATAAGCAGCAAATTTACTTTTCCGAGCACAAATCGATATCAAAAGTCGGAATGATTTATTTTTAAATCCTGTATAATTATGTAGCAAAAAAAGTAAAAAATGAATAATATAAATTCAAGAAAATGACATTTAGATTACTTTATAAGAAATTAAGTATAATTTTTAAATTACTTTTACGTTGCTGATATTAAAAATATTAAAACCTTCCGTATTATGGAACTTAATGTATGTTGAATTATTTGTAGTATACTATGTTAATATAAAATATAAATAGAAACGAAAAATCTTTATTCAAAAGTTCTTACCGTAAAAACCATTACGAATTTTTCTTATCAATGTAAAATTACCTGTAACAAAAACATCAAAATTAAAATTATATAAACGTATACATAAATCAATTTAATTGCAAATTATAATTACACTAAATTCCACCTTCACATTGAACAATGTGTACCCTATTCTATAATATTTTTCAAAAAATCTAATGTTGTGAAAGTACCCAACAAAAATATAAAAATGCATATAAATCCCGTGTGCAGTTATTATAGTACAGTACAATATTTAAAAAAATAATATACATAATATATAGAGAATGTTACGTCGCCCATTTGTTTAATATTTATATATTCGCTAATATACATTTAACACCTTCATCAATATTAATGAAACTATTAGAGAATTTTTACATTATTGCTATAGGTATACAGTTTTCGATTTCAAAATTCAATTTCACCAACAGAATGTCCCTTGCAATGGAATTTAAATAAAAAATGAGGAATTGTAAAAATTAATTTAGTAAAAACGTAAACGTGGGTAATGTTTTGGTAAATAAAAATTAAATATGCGGGACCACACACGCAAAACATAAAATATATTTAAACAAAGTAAATAATAACGCCTTTTTTCAGTATTTCAATGTGACAATTTCAAGGCCCGTGGTAAAGGCGCCTAATAAATTATTTTTACATAAAACAAACTTGTGATTTTATCGTTTTTCGTATTTTTTTAATATAAAATCGCTTGTTAAAAGTTAATTCGTGTTGTCGGTCAAGATAAAAATGCGAATGGGACCCACTTACATTCACAACTTGATAAATTGTACTTAATACATTAAACATAAAGAATTGTTAATTTTTTACGAGATAACTGTAAATTTATTTTAAAAGGAAGCAATTCGGGAGTTTATGATAATTTTGGTTTTTTACTATAAATAATAATCGCACACGGTCATCGACAGGAATCGGGCAGACGTACAGACAGACGGGCTGCCAACTCATAAATCAATGCACGCTTAATGGCTTTTTGAAGTAATTTTGCAATTGCAGTTTTAAAAACTCTCAAGTGGTACCTTCTCATAGTAGTAAATTATTTATTTTAATTAGTAATTGCAAACATTAATTAGTTATGGAGACGAGACGTTAAGTATTCTGAAATAACTGTTTAAACTTACGGTTTTAATTGAATGCACTTATAAACCTAACGCCAACTTATTTAAAATAATATCGAGTTAATCACATTTCGACCCAGAAAACACAAAGTAGGCCAGAATATTAACATTCGTATATACCTAGGAAAATAGTAGAAATACACAAATAACGTTAACTTTATGTATTGTGGCATAAATATAAGCACTAAATTTAAATATCGTTTCGAATGCGCAATTTTCTAATTAAAACGTCATACGCGATAAATATGCTTAGTTTTTGAGTAAATACGGGAAATTAGTTTTCAACTTATAATACATTTACAAATCATGGGATAAATGTGAAAGAAGTAAACAAGCAATTAAACTAAATATGATTTTAATTTTAAGCACTAAAAACGGTGTTAATAAAAATTTAAGTTTGCAATTAGTAAGCTGTTAGGGCAACTGTGATAATTACAACGAAATAATTTACGCTTTGAAAAGCAGCATAAAATAAAATTTGCTTTTCCTACAACAGGTAGAATTGGAAATGCTTATTGAGGCGGGAAGTAATGCAACGATGATGAAAATAAATCCAAATGGGAAAAATGCATTTGTAATACTGCACCAAGCCTTAGTCCTTAGTCTATGAGAACGAGAGGAAAGAAAGTACGGAAGGAAGCAATTAAATTAAAATATCACAATATCGAAGTATCCGAACAGATGTATAGAATTTACGTCATAAGGGTAAAAAATATCTTACACATAATTAATTCATGCCAGTTAAAAATTTAAGTATATAAGTAATTAACGATAATTTTCTCGAGCAAAAGTTACAATTTTAATTGTCAGTGTCACTTGATTTACATTTTAATTGAAAATGATAACTGGGACAAATATTTTATTGGCAAGAGAGGTCATTGAAATCTGCTGCAACTTCATTATTCAATTTCTAATAATAATTTCTACAAAAGTTAGAAATGCCACTGTTCTGAAATTATTTATACTTTTGCAGAGGAACGGATGCAAATTTATCCAAAAAAATTCCAAAAATCGCAGAACATGGATTGGAATGTAAACACTCAGTCCCGTCGAAAGGGGAGTCGAGAGTAATCCCCCGGCCCGGAGTTCCTGAGGGGGCCCAGAACAGGTTAAAAATAAAAAAAAATGTTTTTAAGTAAAAATTTAAAAAATGTTTATCCACAGGCTTTATAGTTTCCGAGATACTACCATCCTAGTTTTATTTTTGTACACGGAAAGTAATGTTTAGTTTTCGATAAACACTTCCGTTTTTTCATTTGATCTAAAAGTGGTCTAGAAATGAGTGAAAACTGGGTGAAACTATATTTTATTATCTCTAGATTCTGAAGATTATAGATTATTCTTTTAGATCAAGATATTTACTTAGATTATCATAAAATAAATACTTATTTTACAAAATTATATTTTACAATTTTCCTAAGAAAGCTCTGCTCGTCCGTCAACACTACAAAAAATTTTACTATGTCAATTATACTACTTTGCAGATTAAAATCGATTACATTTCTTATAAATGAATACAAAATCAACAAAAATTTTGTTGATTTTTCTTTTGGCGACTTCCTCAAAAAATGCCACAGTTTTTGTACTAGTATCGTAATACACTATTTCAGTTTTACGTAGAATCGGGAGAAGATTACAACAGAAAATTTTGTATCCCAGATTACAATTTACGACATTTTTCCTAAGATTTCCCTTCGAAACAAAAGAGGAGCAAATAAAGCGCTATTTTCTAATATTTCCTAAAGTTACCTAATCGGATTTCTTAAGATTGCCTCGAATTTTCTCTTCTCTTGTACACCAAATTTACCCAGGATTTATCTTTCTCGTAGAATATTACCTAGTTTAATTTTGTTTATTCGCGATTTACTATTACCTTACTTGTACATAGCGCTCGTGGCGCTGCCAAATGGTAACCCTATTACGTATTTTGATATTATTTTAAATTTGATTCAGAATTATTTTATAATTCATATTTTCCCCAAAGCTGTAGCGAAATGACAATTCCTAAAATAATTTCCAAAAACATGCAAAAGTTTTATTTATAAACCAAATATTCTATACCAACTGATATACGTATTAGATTAACTCGATATTTTTCCGATTGGTGGCGCTTCCCTTAATGTAAATTGCGAATAAATTTATACCAATTTTGGACACAAACAAGTGCAACACGTATGGAATTATTAAAGAACACTCACTTGTTCAAAAAAATCACCTCAAAATGGTGCAGCGGCGGAAACGACTAGCTCCGTTTCCATATATTTACTTGAAAAAGTGTTATTTCCAATATCATACAAAAAGTACAATACTGGTTTGATTTATGTAAGAATAATGAAAGGACTAACTTTCTCTGTCCTTCGGAAGGCACGTCAAATCCTCTGAAAAATGATGATCGCTTCTATTAACAATACAACAGGGTTACAGGCACTATCTTGGTGTACAGTGTGCGGGATCTGTCAGGGAACTTATCCCACGAATCGAGCCGCGATTGCTGCACTATAGGAAAGAGGACAATTTTCTGTGTATATTAAAAAAAGAAATTTTGCGGATTATCCATTAGTTTTCGAGAAAACGGCATTTGAAAATCAAAATTTTTACATGCATTTTAGATAGGCAATTCATTAACACGAAAGTTCTATTGACGGTGCGTGCGTTCTGATATAGTCTTAGTGTTGGCAGTCAGACGCGATTGTGACATTGTCGGATGTACATCGGGTGTATTACGCAACATTATGCAATAATTTAAAAAATAAACGCAAAACTCGTTTTTAGGTTAGAATCTCGAGTGCCTTGGTTGCGTTCGTCAAAACCGACGCTCCGCTACCCTCCGCTCCGGGCGCTACGCGCCGTTTTGACAAACACTGACTCGCTAAAAACATCCTTCTAGGTCGCACAACCTTGCCAAAGGTGCAACTCGAAAAGGGTGAAACTCGTAAGGGGTGAAACTCGTTAGCCACGCTCGATGTGTACCGCACGGTATCACAATCGCGTCTGACTGCCAAGACTATATCAGAACGCACGCACCGTCAATAGAACTCGGGAGTGAATCAATTCCCTATGTAAAATTGCATGTAAAATTTTGATTTTCAAATGCCGTTTTCTCGAAAACTACTGGATAATCCTGGCCCAAGTGCGGTCTCAAAATGCTCAGAAAATTGTCCTCTTTCCAATAGAAAAAAAATCGCGGCCTGATTCGTGGGATAAGTTAACTGACAGTAACCCAGTGTGCATAGTTGATTTACTCTGTATGTTAATGAATGTTTTTTCAATAAATTATTTTTTTGGAAACTGTCAAAGATAGCCATAAAATATTTTGACTTCTTTAACATAATATTAAGTCATTATTAAATTTTAAATGCATACAGTAGCGGCCATAAAAATTGTATCAAAAATTTATTGTTTTTTAATTTTTTAAAATTGAGTCAACGAGGCAAAATGAAGATATTATTTCCGATATAATTTCTATGGCTGCTGCTGGAGGCACTTAATTATTACTATTGTCAACTCTGATAAGGTGCTCTTCAGTTGCTTTTGCACACAATTACTGGATCACCGACTGATATTCTATATTGGAGGTATTTGCAATGTGCAATGAAGCACACAATTTAAACGTTAATTCAATGCCAAAAGCAGGTTTAAGCAAAGCGATATCATTTTGCTATTTTATTCGTTCAAAAGGATATTTTGAATTTCTGAAATATGTACACATGTTAATACTCGATTCAAAACTATTATTATTAGTATACTAAATTATTCTGTCTTTATATATCCGTAACGCACCTCCGATTGATCAATTTTTTTACCAATCTAAAAAATTACTAAATAACAATAATAAGGATAGTATCAAATCAAATTACTAGAACATAATTTTGTTAAGAAACGTTGAATTCGCTAACGCTATATTCTGTCACGATAATTATTTCAAGCTTCTGATTGGTTCCTCGTATATAACAACCTAAAAGAGAGCAACGAGTGTGAACTTAACCCCGCATTTTTTATAAAAATAATTTTTGTTGTTCCAAAAGTTGTTCCAGGTTTGTTCTATATTGTTCCAAAATATTTTTTCGCAAATTAAAAAATTAACGCGAAAACTCGCAAAAAACCCTTTTTCGAATTAGTCCCGCACTTTTAAAAAATTGATTTTTTATTGTTGTTCCAGGTTTTGTTCTGAGTTAATTCTATATTGTTCCATAAAATCATTTTCATAATATTGAAAAATAAAGTCGTGGAAGCGCGAGCAACATTTATGACCAGCCCTAGACTTTTAAAAAAATTAATTTTTAAAAATTGTTCCAGGCTGTTCTGGTTGCTAAATTTTTGAAAAATAAATGTAGCGCCAACTGTTGGTATTTTATTAAATGAAATAAATATTCCTAATTGGAAAAATTGTTTTTCATGATTTTTCGTGTTAATATTTCAGTTATTGAAAAAATATTTTGGAACAATATAAAACAAATCCAGAACAACCTGGAACAACTTTCAAAAATTAATTTTTTTAAAAGTGCGAAGCTGGTCACAAATATTGCTCGCGCTCCCCCGACTTTATTTTTGAATGTATGAAAATGATTTTCTGGAACAATATAGAACTAACTCAGAACAACCTGGAACAACAAAAACAATTAATTTTTTTTTAAAAGTGCGGTGCTAACTCGAACAAGGGTTTTTGCGAATTTTCGAGTTAATTTTTTAATTCGCGAAAAAATATTTTGGAACAATATACAGTGGCGGCAATCTAAAATGCCCGGTGCATTTTATTTGCAATATACCTGTTACAATCGGCTTAATTTTAAGGGTGGTAATTTTTTGTAAAATACAATGACATACACTATTATGAGGTAACCCTTCTTAACCATTTAGTGTACAAAATGCATCAGTTTAGTTTAATAAATCTTAGAAATATAAAAAAAATCGTAGGTAGAAAGAATTTAACAGAAACTGAAAAACAGAAAATTTTAGTTTTACATGGTGAAAATAGGAGTTTTACCTATATTAGTGAGAAAGTTGGGTATGATAGACATACTGCAAGTAGATTTTTTTTTAAATATGCCATTAGGGCAGTACAAAACCACTTGACAGAGGGAATTCGAAAAGAAAAACAACCAAGTCACAAAATCGTAAGCTTTGCAAAATGGCATTGAAAGATCGCTTCAAATCTCGAAGACAATTAAAAAAACAGTTAAAAGATGACCTTGGCGTAAATATTAGCAAAAAAATTTTACGTAATCGTTTAGCTGAATTCAGATTACGCGCTTAGGCTGCTGTCAAGAAACCGCGTTTTTCAAAAAAATCGAAACAAAGACGGTTACAATTTGCCAAAAAATATCAAAATTGGTCGGTATGTGATTGGAAAAGGGTCATCTTCTCAAATGAGTCAAAATTTTTACTCCATGGGTCAGATGGAAAGCAATATGTGCGGCGATTTCAAACCGAGCGCCTATCAGATAAATGCACCATAAAAACAACACGCGGTCGATTTGGAATTATGATATGGGGTTGCTTTTCTCAACGTGGTTTAGGTTAGCTACATATCATAGAAGGGTCTGTAAATGTAAAAAAATACATTAAAATTTTAAAACCCAGTTTGGAGCCATCGGTTTTAAATTTATATGCTGAAAACAAAGAATGGTTTTTTCAGCAAGATAATGCACCGTGCCATACCGCGAAAACGGTACATAATATTTTTGTAAATAATTTTTTTTTTCAAAATGTATTAATCAGGCATTGTTGTGAATACATTTAGCTAACAAATGATTGAAAAATATGAAATTGATTCCTTTTTATTTTACACAGGTATCGAATTATTTTGTTAATAACGGTATCTATACAATTGATTGACCAAACTTAAGTCTCGACTTAAGCCCCATTGAGAACTTTTGGGCGGTTATGAAGAGGCATGTAGTTGACAATAGTCCTAAAAGTATACCTGTGTTGAAAAAAAGCGATAACATTTGTTAGGGATAATCGTAAGCGACGATTACTTGCAGCGGTTAGAACAATCAATGCCACGCCGTTTAAAAGATGTAATAAAGGCCCAATGGAGGTTCAACTAAATATGAATAAATTTTTTTATTAACCAATATATTATTAATCAACACTTGACTACATTAATTATCTACTAAATAATTATTTTACTATAAAATTTATATCAAATTCGAGCGCAAAAATATACCTGAAAACAATGCTTTATTTTATAATGAAGTCTTTTGTTAGTTATTTATACTATCTATCATTGAATTTAATAATTTTATATGTATTTATAGTTAGACAATTATATAACATATGAATTAGTTCCATGTTAACAAAATTTGTAAGTAAAAATTAAGAATAACTTAAAATTTTTCAACCGGGCATTTTAGATTGCCGCCACTGTATGTAGAACAAATCTGGAACAACCTGGAACAACTTTCAAAATTATTTTTATAAAAATTGCGGGGCTAAGTTCACACACGAAAGAGAGTATCCTATATATTATAAGACCTTCAATTTCCTAGCAACGAAATTTAAGTGACATAATGGAGTTCTTAAACATTATATTTTTGATCGTAAATAAATAATTAATTAAGGTAATAAGTAGAATTATAATTATAAACTTCATTATTATTTAATAAAAGTTATATACCTAATATACTCCATGAGTTTTATCACCAAAAATTATATTTTGATTAATAAGTAATTACTTAGGAACGCGTTGCCAAATTTTTTGCTCAATACTTAATACCTACACTTTGTTATTTTGCGGCTTTTCTCGAATCAGTGGAATTAATTTGGAATTGGTCTGCCAGTTTAATGTGACCCATATTTCAAATATTATTTGCGGAGAAGTTTGGAAGTTTTCGTAACTGCGACAAATTATATTAAATCGAGAGTTACCGATTAGGATTAGGTATTTAGTACACTTCTTCTATGAAACCTCCTTGCAATCTCCGAGTGCAACGTAAAAGTTGAACGTTAATGATATTAAATCCTCATCCGCATTTTATTGCATTCGTGAACTAGAATTGCTGGAAGTGTAGCAGACGATGGAATAGTTGCTGTCTCCAGACTCAAGATTTTCCCATTACTGCAAAACAACTTCAACTAAACGATATTAACTTTTAATCCCCGTTTATGATTAAATTTTACGTTTAAATGTTGAAAATCTAAAAAATCCTCAAGACGGATGAAAGTTATCAATCGATAAAAAGAGATACAAATTCTATTTGCATATTGGTAGGTATAATTTTAGTGCTCAGTCAAGTTGAAGAAGAAATATTATGTGAAATACACAAAATGAATATACTCAAAGAGCATGGAAACCACAAAAAAATGTAAAAACCGCAAGCTAAATTTACAGTTTGTAATCTGATATGAATATAACTTTTGATTTAAGTGCACCCGTTCACATACCATTATATCTGTCAAAATTCAATTTTAGAATAACATATTTTTCGGTATAATTTTAGAACGGGATTTATTTTTATAAAAATTAATTAAAACCAAAATAATATAAATTGGGTTAACATCTTGTCAGGCCGAACAATAAAAATTTCCGAAAATAAGTAGAACGACCGAAGGAATTTTCTGAGTGATGCTTAAACTTAAGTTCCCATGCGTGCACCCAGAGTACCGGAAAGTTAAAACGGATGTGATCGTCTCGGTTTGCTGCTCTCAGAATTACCCGCACCATATACACACACAGACAATGAAAACACCTACCTTACTTATGTCTACCTGCATAATATTTTAGTTTACTTGGGGTACCTTTTTCTGCAATGTAATTTATATTAATTATCCGTCTATAAAGAGTAAAGGAGTCAATTATCACTATAATGGAGAAGAAAAATCGTCGTCCGTGTAGCTACGTACTCCAGGTATGCTATTACGGAAGAAGAACTTTTTAACAATTAGTTAAACGAGGAACGAGGATCACCTTGACATACCAGACTGTAAATGTAAATTTTGTGAAATCTCAGAGCGTGACAAAAAGTGTAACAATGCCCACGGAGATTTCTTAAAAGTGAACAAAGAAGCAAACAAGGAAACCATGAAAAACACAGGATTTCCGCCTAAACCTGAAACACCATCAACCTAGCCATCACAAATTATCACACAGAAAAAGTTGTTCTCTTTGATACCCAACAACTATTGAATAGCAATTACAAAACGGAAATGGAAAAAATCAAATCCCGAGTCTTCTTTATGAATAGCAACGTTTGAAAATTATTTGAATTTAACAAAAATGATAAAATTGTTAGCAGTTCAGAAAATACCGTTACTTTTCCCAAAGAATATTAAAAAATACAGAAAATTAAAAACTGCAATTAAATGTAAATTAGTAAAATAAAACGTACACCAGAATTATTCATATGTTTTTTAATCCATTGCCCATTGGGAAAGGGGAATGTTAAATTCCCACAATAAAAGGATCGTTTAACATGTCTTAATCAATCAATTCGAACCATTTTATATGAAAGCTTTGTCATGGATCAGCTGTTGAGAAGAAAAACAAGATAATGCATCCAAGTATACGAAGTACATAATAAAGCCCTAAAGGGGTTGTAATATTAACAGGTAAGACGAGTAGATAGAAAACCGCAAATAGTAGTTCAAACATCTCATTTTAGCCTTTCCCATCATCCTCAAGACGATTACCTACTGAATTACTCTATAAAACATCTGCAAAGTTCTCATCAACAAATCTCAAGTAAGTAATGCAAAATCGAACTAAAAGTAAAAATTAAGGTAAAATAATAAAAATGCAATCTAATTTAAATATCTATCACATATATTTGTTTGTATCGATAAAGGTGAAACATGACGGTAATATTGAGCGTAACGGCTGACAGAGAAACCCTTCGAATAAATGAAAACCAACCGCTTCCGTTTCCGACAAATATTTACACGAATAATTCTACCAGAGAGATTTCATATCACCTGTTATTTTTTATTTGGTATAATTCAAACATTACTTCTATTAATGTGTATTGCACCATAATGGAGTCAGTCCTATTTTGAATTTCAAATTTGACTCGAAATAGAAAACGATTTGATATTATGAATTTCGTTTTGTCGGTGCCAGAAAATCTTGTTTCAATCACTTCGTGAAAAAACATTAGAGCTTTGTTAAGAATAAGGTGTGTATTTGCAGTCAACATGGCCATCCTGCAATGACAAAACAGTTTTTTTGGATTTTCTACTAAGGTACGTACATGTTAGAACAGATCTTTGGGCATGTTCTCCAAAAATCAAACATCAGCTTTGTCATTTGTGGAAAATTTAATACACAATTTAAATAAATGGAAATTGGCCAAATTGCCAATAGGGTGTGGGCGTGGGCAATAAGCTGTTTAAGTTCTGGAAAAATTTTCCATTTTTATTTTATCAGAATGATGGAGGTAGACGTCAGTTAGCGAGTTAGTGTTGTAAAAATCTTCGTTATCCCTTGAAATTTAATGTACCATTTCGACAGAGCCCCAAAAAAGCTCAATTCAAGTGTATTACGTTAATGAATTTAATAACATAACATTATTTAATGTGTCCTAGTATTTTTTAAGTTTTTTCCAACTTGAAAATTGGTTGCACCTCATTATTGCAGGTATTTGTTCTTTCGCTAATTCTGTAATAATTAAAAGTAGCAACTTTGTGTTCTAATTGAATTTTAATTCGCCCAAAAAGTAAAAATATTTTGCACGAGTGCATGAAGATTATTATTTCCAATTTCGCCCAAACGTGGAAAAGCAAACACACGAAGTGAAGGTCACCTCTGGGTGCATTAAGAGGATTAAACAAATAGGTTAATTATGTAAACTGCGTTTTTAATTTAATGTAAATTGCTTCAAGAAGTGATATAAATAACTTGCAATAGAAAATTAAAACTAGAAACACCTCCAGGTAATTGGTTCGAATAAACATTTCTTTAGCTTAATTTATTCCGGCTTAATTTTCTAAATTTAGCTAAATAAACATACCACTATTTTTTCCAACAATTTATGAAGTCTGAAAGTACCATTTCTATTTTTACCATTTTTAAATTTCTCGAATCATAAAACTTTAGGTATCTGTTTAATTGTTAAATTATTTTATTACGGAAAGTCAATTTGCAATCCAGGTAAAATTTTATGATGGGTGCGAAAAGCGTTTTCGCCTTTGCCTTTGAAATTTATTACTTTAAAAGATCAAATTAATTATCCAGATAAATTAGTTAACAAAATATTAAGCTTTGTTGGAAAATTTGGATGTCAAATTTATTACTTTCGTTTTCAATTTAGCGGAATTTATTCAAAACTTACCCTCGATCCTAATTAATATTTTACAACCTTCACTACCATTTCAAGTGAGCTACTATGCTATTTATTCAATTTTATTGGTGCTATACGTAGGTAAGTCAAAATTTACCCAGTAACTGAGGTAAAGCATCCAGTGGCGTTCGTTGTGTGTTGTCAACATCCGCTGTAGACCTAGAGCGCCATACAAAATTAAGAGAATCTGATTGGTCGAAAATCGTCGCAGTTGATTTGGCATTTAACCTATATTTTAGGTTCTATTTGTTACCATGTTTTTAGTCTATGATTATTTTGTTAAAAAGTAATATAGTGGATAAGAAATTTTACTATTCAAGGTTACTTGGGTATCAAAATCGATTACATTATTACATTTTTCAAGTAACTTTTTAATATTTTAATTGATTCAAAACTAACTGTGAGACTGAGTGTGAGTCTGAGGTACTAGGATCCAATTTGTTCCGTTCAGATTTTTCCGGATCAAATCCGATCCCATATGGAACTAGTGTAACTCCCAGACTAAAAACATAATTTCCCTTTAATTTCTATAAGTTGCCACTGTATAAATGTACATACTTAACTATTTTAATAAATTTCCATGTATGCTAATTTATTGAATTTTTTTACTAGAACAAAAACAAGGTTTAATTAGTAGGTATTTTAAAAGCCATTAGTTACACAGCAATAATTATAACACATTTTTCTTAATAATTTCTTCAATAAATATCAACATAAAAAATGCAAACTAATGTCTTCTTCGGTGCTAAATAAAATCAAAACTTTTCGGATAATTATGATCAATCGTGATTTAATCGAGAAAATTTTTTGAATAACAGGAATTATTGTTTATTTATTAACCTTGTAGTTATACGTGTTACGTATTGCTTACACTTAAATAATTAATGGAAAGGTATCTACCTACATATTTATTTAAAATATAAATAATATAATAATTCTAAATTGTTTACGTTAATTAAAGTATAACATCAGCTAATGCTGATACGGCGGCCACCTGGGAGGTTTTACGTTTATTCTTAATTGAAAAAACTTAATTCGGCTAAAATAAATATTTTAGAGAAATTGTATTATAATATGCGAAATAATTCGCCTTAATGAAAAACGAGATGTTTGGGGTCAGCTTCCTTTGTTTTAATGTAGGTTCCTTTTTAACGATTATTATGAAAATTCCTCCGGTTGTCCGGCTAGAAACTATTTCCGTAAGAAACGCTTTCAGAATGCTTTGAACAGAAGTTGGCTCGCGTTCAACTGTTTCAGCAATTCTGTCGGAAAAAGTGTCCAGCAGGGTAGACACTTGGACGTTCTATCACTAAGAAAAGAAAAAATTGGCGAGGTAAATAGCATTGATGTATTGAAAATTAAAGCGTTGCTAACTTTTAATCAATAATAATTAAATTCTATTTTAATTTAAAGTTTCAATCTGATAAGCTTTGGGACAACAACTACTTATAACCAACATTGTACATTTACTATAGATGTGCATAGAAAATACAGGTTTAATGAAAACAAAAATAACGTGCGATCCCCAGAGATGGGAGCTTAAGATAAAAAAAAGAAACTGTTACATTCATAAAAAATTATATTCACGAAAAAAATAATATTCCAAGCTGGTCCGATAGTAAATTTTAAAAAATGAGAGATATTTATATGTAAAAGCATATGTAACTTGATAAATTAGATGATGAACTAGCTGGATATGGAATATAAAATATGGAAGCTACAGATAATAAAAAAATTGTGTTAAAAAGTTTTGCTGTTGTAAATGTTTTGATAAAATAGAAAAATGTATTCGTGAACTCTTTCTTATGCGAGACACATAATGCACGCGTTGAAAGGATTGCTTTTGTAAAAACCTAATAAGAAACAACAATAGGTTTTAAATTTTCAGTACCTTATACCACAAATACAGTGGTGTTTCGTTAAGCAAAGAAATAGGGCTGTACCTTAATATGCCACCTGTAAAGTCAGACAGTCAGCTAAAACTGCATGTAAACTAGCAGCTGTTAACCTGTTGACAGTGGCAGCTATATCATATTATGGGGTCGGCGATCAATATTAATTATTAAAAAAATATTAAATTTTAAATCAAAATTATTTAGTCATAAACCACTTTATGAAGGATACTCAGCCATACCCAACCACGCTGGTGAGTAGACTTAAATCGGCTACCATGTGATCATTGATCATCCAAAATATTTTAAATATTATCTAATATTACGAATTTAATTCCAAATAATCATATTTTCATATGCTCCTGGCCGCATAAATTACCATGTTATTCTTTCAGTTCAGCGTGTCAGAATGACACAAAATCAGATTTTTGTGACAACTAAAAATCGCGAATAAATCGAAACGTGTCATTCATTAACGGTTTTTTGATTTTTATGATTTTTTCTTGCAAGGTCCGATTGCAAAGCGGCCCTAACTGTCGATGTGTTTTTTGGAATGAATTAAAAAAGGTGACTTTTGTCAACTATGTTTAAACATTTCTAACACAGATATTTCATACTTAAACTTATAAATAAAAACTTAAGTAACATTAGAATTTATTTTAATGAATAATTGGTAGATAAATTCACTTACTTGTATACGCCTAATTGAAAATTCATGTACTTCTATGACGTCTTTGCATAAATGCATAAACAGATAAATAACATTTGAAGAATTTATTATAGAATCAAGACAAGTAAAGAGTAAAAATTGGAATAAATTATGAGATGTTTTATTTCCAAATTTGAAATCCAGCTTTTATTGTCATGCCAAATTTCAGTTTTAAAATTATATTAATCAAAACTCAAAAGTAAGTTGCATAAAAATAGAAATACCTAATCATGTCAGGAGCGCACGTGTTTATTTTAAAAATTCAATTAATGTGACATTAATATGACAACTTTTGAAGTTCACGGAATGTTCAATTTCATTTTCATGTCGGATAGTAAAACACACCAATTTAAAGTGTCAAAAAGGTATTTTTATGACATTTTTAACAATTTGCTCCCATTTTACGATAGGTTAAAGACCTTTTTAATGTAAAATTATATAACATGGAAAAAATGTTAACAAAAATTAAAGCTTCTGAGCTGCTTTTATTTAGCGACCATTGTTATCCAGAAAGGAATAGGAATTTTTTTTTATTATTTTCCTCTTAATTCTATAACAATGAACCTGGCACTTCGTAAAAATAATAATGAATTATTAAAATGATAAATGGTTTTCTCGAAAACAAACAAATAAATAGCAAAGTTAATTATTCACTTGAAATTGCTGTCGTTAATTATATTAGTAATACTTTTTTGTCGAAAATAAAGTTATATTTTAACAATTTTACCAGTAAAGTAAAAATTTAAATTTAAATACTTGTAAAACTTCAAGAGCCTTCTATGTACAGTAGAATGTACTACCGTTGCGCTGCCATCTATTGCGGCAGTTGCTTAACCGACAAACAAGTGAAAACTGTAATAGAATGGTTCTGAGTCTCGATGACAGAAGTCTGCATATTGTCTCCCCCTGGTGTAGAATATCGGCACTAAAATTATGCGCTTTATTCAAATTTGCGTATTATACAGTCTACTGCTTTTAAAAAAAATTTGCTCGCGCACGTTTCGTTCCGATTGAATGCTAAACTTTTGCATACAATAAAATATTTTTAAGCCTCCCTAGATCAATTGAGAATTTAAATTGCCCTTTTGTTGAGCGGGAGCTGAGTGAGTGAGTAGCCGAATGAAAGAAAATAAATTATTACATTTTTTATGGAGCGTCAATAAAAATTCGAGGTTTCACTTTTGTCATAAAAAGATTTACTTCGATGACTAGGTTTATTCTTCGCTTCTTATTTCCATTGTTATATTCCATTGTCATGTTATCCAAAAAGAAAACGCGTCTTACAAAACATAATAAGCATCGTAGAACTATTTCGGTGATTTCACGTTTCTCATCTGCCGCTCTAGAATGTCTTAGGGATTATCTCTGTGTAGTATCTCATATTGCATCCTTATCCTTATATTATACCGCGGTTCATTTAATGCTATCTCTTGCTCGTAATAGGAATGGCCATTGTGTTCATGTTAAATTAACATATTACACCTTTGAGATTCTGTTGGCAGCTTCGGAATAAATTATTATTATTTAAACAGATAAACAGAAGTGGTAATATTATGTAATACGTAGACATATTAATGTACGAATTTCCAGTTGAGATATGCGTAATTATTGTAACCCGTAATAATGTAATGCCGATCCAATCTTCCAATAAAAATCCTGACGTGTTAATGTTTGAGCATTTTCTGAATTCAGAGCACAAAAAATCATTAACTGCGGAAATTCTCTTTTCCGTTTCCTTTTGAGATTCCAAAGGTCAAAGTGAATTTTCGTACAAACTAACGATTTTTTCGTGTCAAATTTGCATCGCGAAAATTTTACTTCCAGTCTTTTACTTTTACGTTCTTTCATTGGAAAGTTTTCAGAACTACCAATTCAACGACAATGCTCAATTTAGAGACAGACAACAAAATTTACAAAATATTTGTTTGAGCCTTTGTATCAGTATAACTGATGGGCAATCTATTTGTATAAACTTTCAGATTATGTAGTGTGCAGTACGTGATTTTAGAAAATAAATAAATACACGTGTAGGTACTATTGAGTATTAATCGAAATGGGAAATTTTAAGTATGCTCAGAAAAATCTTAGGAAATACGTGATTAACCTTTTAAAAATACGATAGCGGATATTGAATAATTTAGATAACTGAAAATTGATCAAGTTTTAACACGGAGTGATTGATAACTTGAATAAAAAAGATAATGAATAATATATGGTTTTTCTATAAAAAATACTTAATTTTGACTGAGGCTGAGCTGAGACGTCTCAGCCTGAGACGGATAAAAGAAAGATCTACAAAATTTGTATAAACTTTATCATTACGCTTATGTTTTACCAATTTGTGTTGGTAAAACTTCCCTTAAACTAATTTAAAATTATTATTTTCTTTCAGATTTTGGATTACAACTGACTGTTTTGATAAAAAAATTCTATATTGTTAGGACCCTAGGATATCATACATTTGAAGTAGGTATCATTCATTATTATTTAATTAAGAGCCATTATTGATTTGTTTCATTTTAACTTTATTTTGATTTCTTGTAACTTTTACTTGTCTTAAAATACATATAGAGCTTTATAACTGTAAGTTAATATAAAAATAATAGATTATTTTGACGTCAAGATAAAACAAAAAGTAATATTAAATAAAAATAATAAGTTATTAGATCGTGAAAATTATTAAATTAGATTTTATACAATTAACAATATAATTAAATATTAATAAAATTAAAATTGTGTTAGTAAGTGAAATTATATTATATTATATAGAATTAGTTGAGTGAAACTTTTTAATACTTAGTGAGACGTTTGAAATCCATTTATTGACCTAATAATATAAAAATAATACAATGAACCATAGTTATTGAAAAACACTTTTGGCCGATCCAGCCAATTTAATGCACGAGGATTAAAAATGACTTAAAAAATCAATTACAAAATTAGAAAATAATTAAAAGGAAATAAAAAACAAAAGAAACAAAATTTCCGATAACCTGATATTACTTATTATTATTACTAGAGTACGGATTTCTAGAAATTTTGCTATACAGAAATATTGATAGCAGAAGTGTAATTGATATAATGTCCATGAATCTGATAAAAATAAGTCATTTGGCTCTATTTTTTTGATGCTTATATGCTTATTTTGATACTTTTATGCTTAAATTTAGTTTTAAGCTTTTTTGGTGCTTATTTTAGCACATTTTCGATAAATTTAAAAAAATTGCAGTAGATATATAAATTAACACTTACAAATATTTCTATTTTGCTTACTGAAAATTTAATGTTTAGTAGGCAAAACGTTTTGGGTTTATAAACAAATAAAAAGACGGCAAATAGTAGCTTCAAAACTTAATGATATTGATATTTAATGATCTACGATATAATAGGAGGTATAATGAAAACTTAGGTATTTTCAATGGAAATTTTAGTGAAGAAATGAAGCTTGAACTACCACAAAACCTTAGTGTGAAATTTAAGAACGCCCCAATTACCATAGTGTCGAGGTAGAACGCCTTTTTTTATTGTATTACTTTTCAAAAAAATGTTATTAAAAAAGTTTTTACCTCGAATCAAAAAAAAATTTTTTTTTAATATAAAATTTCAAACTTTTTTTTTACTTTTTTTAAGTGCTTATTAATTATTATGTTAAAGTTTAATGCATATTTTTATGCATATAATGGCAATTTTTTGTGCTATTTTAAGCGCTATTTTCAAGATTTTTTATGCTTAAAAGTCCGTACTCTAATTATTACTATTACAATACTGTGAAGAAGAATTTGTCGCCCTAACAAAACTTTTAATAGCTATAGCCTTAACAGAGTTTTTCGTTGCTGCAACGAGTTTTCTGCTGCCATAACAAAGTTTTTTCTATGCAGAATAAGAAAATTTGTTGCAGCAACAAAAAATTTGTTATAACAGCAAAAAAACCCAGTTGAGGCTATAGCTACTATTAGCTCTGTTAGAGTAACAAATCATTTTTCTCAGTGCGTACTTTAATGATATTATACTATTAAGTATTATGGTGACGGATCCAGTTTTTTTGGGGCATTCGAGCAAGAATCAAAATATTTCTTAATATACTTTATTTGTGAATTCTCCATTATGTGTTTGTAAGTAAGAAATAAATTTTTTATAATTAAAAGTCTTGCAAAGTTGAGACTGGCAAATTTATTTTAAGGCACAAAATGTCTCAATTTGAACTTGTTTTTTAATTTTTGAATAAAACATACAATTTGAATGAAAGTTTGGAATATTTTTATTGAAATATGTTGTAGATAGTCTACAATTTAATGTTTAAAAATGATATCATCCAAATGTCCACCGCGAGCACGTTTGCAAACATTGATTCTTTGTGTAAAATTTTCAATGACTTTTTTACATAATTGAGGTTGGATCTCACGAATTTCTTGTTCAATGTTGGTTTTAAGTTCTTGAATTGTTGTTGGATAGTTCTTATAAACTTTATCTTTCACATAGCTCCATAAAAAATAATCCAACGGTGTCAAATCACACGATCTTGGTGGCCAATTGACATCACCAAAACGTGAGATTAATCGATCAAGAAATTTTTCATGGATTAATTCCAATGTTTCACGTGCTGTATGGCATGTTGCACCATCCTGTTGGAACCACATGTCTTCAGTATCGACCAAAAATCGATAGTAACTACAGTAAGTAACGACCAAAAATATCAATAATTTTACGAAATGTGGTTTTCACAGATCGACCATTTTCGTAATGGATTTGAATAAATTTAACACGATTTTCAATAGTAATTGCGTTCATTTTAGTTAATGGTAGACTATATACTAACAGAATGTCAAAAAATAAATTGACATATCTTTCGCCGTAGGCGAAAATAGGCCTACTGAAAAAAAAAGTTCAAATTGAGACACCCTTTAGTTGTTAATAATCATATACTAAAGAAAAAATCTGTTTTCATTTGTTATACAAATTTATACAGAGACGACTTGTCGGGGTAGGAAAGGAAAGCAGTGCCATACCAAGCAAAGTTTTACCAAAATATAATTTATATTTTTAAATTCTTCACAAAAACCACAGCTGTGGATTGGTGTGATCGCTGGTTGAGTTACAAAGCGGAAATTCTGGGTTCGAATTTCGGAATTGACAGAATTTTTTAGCTTTTAATTTAGCTTAGAATTTCTTAGCCCCCGATATGTGGCTTGAGTGCATGCAAGCTTCGGCCTGCCCTCCACTCAATCCGAAATCCTAATCCTAAATTCCTCACAAGCCTCCACTGCCGTTCAGATAGAGCTGTAGTATGAATTCCATTGCATTGCAAGAGTTTAATTTAAACTACTAGGACTAGTTTTTCATTCGTAACCCAAATTCAAGGGTTAACATACGTTTTCTATTTATGACTATCCTGATTAGCCAGAAATATAACTTAACCATTGAATTTGGATTAACTTACGATTGAAAAACTGGGCCATAGAAGTGAAAATACGAAATATCGTACGAAAAGTACGAAAGATTAAAGCAATTTTATTTATTAAACAGCTATTTATTTGGTATTTTAATAAATACAAATTTCATACCTAAAAATCTAGTTTTTAGAAAATCCTAAAAATAAGAAATTCAAGTATAAAATTCGTATTTTTTAAATTACAAAAATATAATATACATACATCGAACGGAGAGTGCTTCGCTACATTTCCCTTTCTTCCTATTTAAAATTACTCCTGTCCTGTGGGGCTTGGGGCAGCTAAAGAAGCTTTCGCCCCGGAGAAGTTCTCATAAATTAAATTACTTCTAGGCATAGAGGGCCTTCCTCCCTATAGCCATTCCTACCAATGGCTACGCTACCTTCTATGTGGCATCACACATATTTGGAAGAGAAAAAAGTATCTTCTTCTTAATTTAGGATTACGTTATTACCATGTGATGTACCAAATTAATGCATTAGAAGAAAAAATTGCTTTCTGGAGTAATTAAGACCTATTCCAAAGTCAATTTTTAAACAAATAAATTTTTAAATCTTTCCTAAAAAAAAATGCAGTGCTTTTGAAAGGAACATAAAATTATACCTACTACGATAAAAATTTCAAGTTTCCTAGTACTTGAGAGGTTAACTAAAAAAAAAAATTCGTTTTCAAGTGCCACTCCAGTTGTTTCAACAAAGCAGGATCTTGGTCAGCATATTTTCCGCAATATGTTAGTCAGTTAGTCCTTGTTTTGTAGGACCTGCTTGTCTAGAATTTGTATAAATTCTGCATAAAATATGAAGTTTGACTTCCTTTATGATATTGGCATTGATATATTGAAGAAGGCTGTACGAAATAGTTATGACTGTGACTGCGTAGCTATTCTTGTCAACAATGTAACTTAATTATGATTAAGTAAAAAATAAACGAAGATGAAACTAATAAGTCTAATTTTCAGGATAATTAATTTTATTGGCGTTCGGATTTAAACAATAGTCCTATTCATGTCAAAGTTGAGTAATAATCCATTTAAGCTTTATATCCTAGCAATCGAATCTCATAAATTCAGATTGTACAATTGCCCACACATAAACCGCGATTTTTTAAAAACAAGTTCAATTGTTAGATTTTATTTTGCAAAAATGCTATTTCCTAGAAAATATTACATGTAGGCAATCTAAAATTAAAAAATGTTTTACCTTATATGTATATGGTAGTCGTAAATAAAAGATATTGCGGTATATAAATTTAAGATGTGGGGGTGTCGAACTAAACGCTTAATAAGGAAGGGTGTTCTTCGCAAAATTACTTTCCCCAGGACATCAATCATTCATTACCCCCATCATTTAAAACATCGAAACATAATTCCTTAATAACCTTTCGATATAAAATACCCTATTCCCCTAAATATGTGCGTGTAACCTTTAAATAAAAAGGTGAACCTAAATTCACCTTTAGAATTTTCTGAGATCTTAAAAAGTTCAAATATTAAATAGATTATTTTTGAAAGTGAAGTTAAGGTTGTTAATCCAGAAATTAGTTACGGTTTCCTTTTCGATGCGGCTCTATTCTTCCGGATTTAAAAAGTGAACAAATCAACAAAGCACTTGATAATAATAAGCCTTGATCGAAACCTTCAAGTTTCGAATTCGTTCATTCATAGTGAACCCACGTAAACTATTCAATTTGAGTAGTTCATTATTAATTATTACCTTTCAAGCTCTACGTTAAAAAACCGTAGCCGTATAAACTTATACGTCTAATTATTTTAATATATTCCTTTTAATTTAAAATCGATATTTTATTATTTGACGTTTTTGTTTATCTTTTTTATGCAAAAATTAATTGGAAATAAAACAGTGGTGTAGCGGTTACACGAAAAAAGTCCTTTTGGCTTTGCAAACAGAGCACCTTCAGAAAATATCACACTCCTTGAAAATATTGTTTATCTTTTTATTACTTTTAATTTAAAACGCGGTTCCGAGATAATTTATATTTTTATTGTGTATTTATGATTGGCTGTTTGTTTCGAGGCGATATAAAACTATAAAAACAAAAACTTAATAAACAAGAGCAATTTATCTTACAATAAAAGCGAGATTGTTTCTAAATAATGAGTTTTCTCTTAATCCGCCTTAGTAAATGCAAGTTACCTATTAGCTACAATTAGCTTTATGTTCGCTGTTCATCCTAATTACTGAAATTATTGTGAAAACTTAACTAAATGTAAATTTTACATCTTTGCTTCCGTAGAAGTAAGTAGAAGTCCATTAGGTTAAAATTATCTCATTTAACTTTAAGTTTACCAAAGTGCACAATAAAATTAAATTCTTGAATCTTTTCCATAATTAAACACAACTTATTAGTATTTTAAAAGGACCATCCGCAAAAATGTTTCTTTCAAATGTTTTTGCCATTTAAAAATTATCCCTTCTAAATATTTTGGGATTAAAAGAGACGAAGAGATTTCATAAATTAGCGCAAGGTAAAATTTGACCACAGAAATTCATGTTAGTAAAAACAAAATTTGCAAAGTTCTCCTTCAATTTAGAGAAAAGCATATCAACAATGCCTTATTTTAACTACAAAATTTGCGGTTTACACATTAATAACTGTAATTGGCGGACCATAAAATTTGATCTTAAATAAAGCAAAATTTCAAATAAAGCTGTCGTATCAAAATTATAATTTTTACATCAAATACTCAAAACATTCACCTTCACGTAAGCGTAAATAATGACATCAATAAAGGACATACCTAAGTGGCTAAATACAAATTATTTGACAATTAAAAGATGTAAGTGAAGCAATTAACGTGTCTTTATTAACATAATTCTGCAATAAGGAAAACAATATAGTGGCATTGCATTAGAGGATAAAGATATTTTTCAGCGGAAATTCCGGGAATGCAGGAAATAAACACTTTAACATTTTTACCCACGAGTCGCTACTGAAGATTTCTTTGTGATGACAACGGAGTTGAAACGTAAATTATCATTTTGCTTAAAAAAATAATATTTAATTTAATAGGCAATTGTATATTGACATTATCTTTATAACTTGATTTACTATTGACGTGTAGCAAGAAACCGCATTTTCTCAACTACTCTGCACGAGTAGATACTGTGGTTATTTTACTATTTTTATAGGCTAATTCGACGATTAAATTTCAATTTTTAAATACTTTTTATAAAATCTCTCTTGAGTTAATATTGTCTTTGATAATATGAAAAAGGAGGTTTTTGCTTTAGCTGCGTCTCTTTAAAAAATTTCCACTATCGGGATTAAAATTGGCACTTTAGTCCTTTGGTGTATAATATTACTATTGCCGCCTATCAATAATTTTACACGAAAATAAGTAGATATTAGAGATTTTGTACATTGTTATTAAAATAACAGCAGAATAATAATTTTAAAAAATCGGCTATATGTAGACATCGCATAACTTTCCCAATTTTTTATATTTTTTATAAATTTCTAAAATTTTAATTTCTAATTTTTAAAACATCTACTAAAATTCATCAAAATCTTATCAGGGCATGATAAAAAATATTTTGATACCAAAATTTCAATTTTTGATTTGTGAGTGGATAACAATACTTTTCCTATACATAGATACGTATAATACGTATTGGGAAAGTAAAAATTATTTACTAATATACACAGAGACATAAAAAGTTTGGTTCTAATCCTAGATAAGGATTACGAAATATCCTTTAAATATTTATTATAATTAATAAATAATTTAAAAATTATTTCAATTATCTGCGAACAACAAAATAATGATTTTTCACTAAGAAAATTTACTTTTCCTGAAAATAATTTAAAAAGTATAAACAATTTTTAAGTGACGGGACGACGGGAGGCAGTAAAGTACTTTAAGTACTAGGAACGCCCAAGTAAAAGTAATGTTACACAATGTAATTTTTTTTATCGTAATAACGAACTCAACCAGCAAAGACACTAATCTACTGCTGTGGTTCACAATGTTATATTAAAACATAGAAGTTTAGACTTATAATAAAAAGTTCACTTTAGTTAATAGTATATTATATAACAAGGGTATAAAATTGATTGCAAGTGTGGATAAAATGTGTATCACTTGGCTAAACGTCTGGAGACATATTATCCAAATTAGGAGCAATAGTATGAATCACTGCCTGAAAGCGGGAGGACAAGCTTGCACTTAAATTAAATCTCTAATTTTAATAATTTGTAAATATTTTTAAGATTCACTCCATTTCTATTTTGAAACTATAACAATTTTGAGTGTATAAATCTTTGTTTTAAATCGCTTACAAAGAGGATTATCTTTTATTATATTATATCTATTATATAATTACCAACACAATTAAAAACCAAAGAGAAAAATTTTAGGCCACGAAATTAAGTTACAAAGAAATTAAATAGCGGATCTTCGCAATGTATAGGCTCCCGAAAAATAGATAAAGGTTTGCGAATTAAAAAAAAAGGAAAAAATGTAATAATCATGATTGAATACACATTATTCTTTTGGACAGAATTACTAGGGTACTGAAGGGTATTTCGTGCCTCTGAACACCTGGTTTCTCAAATTGAAGGTTTGTACGCGTGCTTGGTAAAGTCATTTAAAATCATTAAATGTAATGTATTATACTTTGTAAGGTCCTAAACTAAACCTAAAGCAAAGTAATGGCATTAAAAGTGTTTATATTATAAATATTTCTACACAATATTGCACAGATCAAAAAACCCGCAAAACGCAGACACTCTAAACACGTTTCTGTGCAAAATTGAGTATGGAAATTGTGTAGTCTAATACAGCCTTAAGGTGTGACATATAATGACTATGTAATGATAGCGTAATTATGCAATACTAATGTTGAGTACTGACGATGTACTGATCGTGTAAGGTGACTATAATGGCGATAACAAGCTCGTTTTTCTTTGCTTCTTGTTAGACATTATTTCTGATCAACCTCTTTAATCTTTCATTTTGTCGCTTCAGGGACGTTGTCTCCACCCCTAGATTTCGATATAAAATTAGATTTTTAATAATAAATTGCGGGAAAAAATGTTTAAATTCGAAAAATCCCAAGTGACTAACAAAAAATGTGTGATTTGATTTGTTTCACTGGAGAAATCCAGTAAATATTAGTTTCAACATTTTTTCGTAGCGAACGGCAAGACTGAAGAAACGTAAAATTTAAATTTTGAATCGTTTTTGATAATATTAGCACTAACTATAATAACTTTGGTTCCCAGCGATTTAAAAATATGCAAATAAAGTGAATGTATTTAAATATACCTAATTTTCTTTGTAATATAACCGCCTACGGTTTATTAAGCAAGCCGAAAATTATGCTAATTTTGAATCCAATCCTACACACGTGTAAGTAAGTGGATGAAAATGCTACTTGTTATTTTCGCAAAATAAAAATTGACTCGATGTTCGTATACCATAGAAATATTATAAAATATTGATAATCAGAAAATCGTGGATCTAACTAACATTACCGTTACCAACTATTTATAGTTGATAATTGCCAAGTTTCTCCATTGTTCAATTATTAATGAACCTAAGTGCTTCTTATCTGTTACAACTAACCTGATTAAAGTAAGCGGGTAATACACATCTTTGGTCGTCTAATCTAGAACATTGCACTCTTTCCAAAAGCTCGAACAAATCATGAGTTGTTCCTTTTAATCGTTCTGGACATTGAGCAGATGACGGACGTTGAATATTTGGAATTGGTGCTTGACCAACTGGAGAATGCCATGTTGTACCATTCGAATGCTGTCTTCTGAAACAAATAATTTATTGTATTCGAAATTACCAAATTTTGACTTATTCAATTATTTGTATGATATTTGAATTTCTCGATTGTAAAATAACCATATTCATAGAGATGAGAGAAATTATTCGCATGAGTGCAACTGATCAGAAATGTAAATTTTATGTAAAACATCGACCCGGTTGTGTTACATAACCATCGACATAATAAGTACTCGACGAACATGTCTTTTCATGGGTATTGAACATAAAATTGTGAGTCATCATAAATGGTTTTTCAAAACGAGACATCTGCGAACACCGGTGTTCACTTAATTAAGGTTACTAAACGAATTTAATAACCGTATAGTCATTAAGACCCGAACACAAGATACTTTTAGCAATAATAAATTTGACTTTTTTCTTCCGAGATGTCGCGCATCATTACGCAATCCTCAGCTTGACTATTCTTATTCCATCAAAGAATCAACAGATGCATTTCGCCTTTCAGCTGATGCCGACTTTCCGCAGGATGGTTATATTAATTGGTGGAATTCGATAAGAAACTTTTTGGCCATTAGGTTTATGTGTTGACCGACACTAGTTTAGTATCCCGAAATCAAACCTTCGACATTTACATTATTTACTTTTCGCATTAATTAGAATAATTATTCCTTCACGATAATTTACGTTAGGAAGTTGACGAATTACTCGGGCGGCTGGTCAAGCAAGCGACTAAATAACCGTTTATGTAAAACTATTCTTGTTTACATATCAACAGTGATTTTATCGATCCGATGAAATCGTCGTTATATGCCAATTGACCCAGTAACTATCTATATCAAATTGTTGCGATTCAAATGCATAATATTGCAAAAACCGAAATGTGGAATTATTTCGAAATAACCGTATTTTGATTTTTCAATTTTCACTCGCGGTTTGATATGTAAATTGGTGATTAATAATGGAGTGTCATGCATTCAGAGGTGATAACTATTAGGTGCAGAGTTTGTTGACGCGAAAGCTGCTTGTAGTAATAAGTGGTTGAAGTAATTTTGCCTGTAAATAAGTAAACACGAAAGTGACAAAAACACGACAAGATCATTTTAAAAATCGAGGTTAGGGGGCATAACACATGGCATAAAGCATTAATTTGGTGTGTTTAAAAACCTCGAAAAAAGTTAATTATTTGAAAATGTATAGCTACATGAAATTGCACGTTTACATTTAGAAATGTAAAAAAGATGTAATTTTCCCATTTAAAATAATTGTCAAAGACATGCAAACCCAATCATTGACAAAACTACGGCACATCTTGAGGTCCTCCGGAACACAAATCAATAGTTTTACTGTTTTTAAAAAACTTTTCACATCTTCTTCTCCAACCCAGTGCCTCTTAAATATGTTCTTTTTTAATAACTTGGTTTGATCTGGATCATCATATTCTCTCAATTTTCTTTCAGAAAATTTAACTTGTAGAGTGTTGAATTGAAAGACATCGGTTGTTTCAGATCGTGTCTCGCTCACAATCTTCTTCTTTGTTTAAGTATGCATGCACTTTCCGCGATTCTGAGTTTAGGCAAATTGTAGGTCCCTTATAGTTACTTCAACATGCTCACTACCAACACGAGAAAAGAACAACAAATCTAGATAAATCTGCCCAAACGAACATATTTCTGGTGGTTACAATTGATTAGAAAATCCCTATCAACTTGCTGGAAAATTAATTTAAATTTCGAGTACAGAAATTGATTGTCAGCTCAATTACCTTTGGGTTAATACTGCAACCGCGAGGTGAGCTGCAGCCAAAAATAATTCCATAAGAATTCAATTAGATGTCAAAATTAGGAAAATAAGTCACGAAAATAAAGAAAATGAAGTTTCTGCTTTTTGGAAAGCTGCAAAACAACGAAGATATTCAGAAAAAAAGATTTAAAAATTAATTTGGGCATCGCCGAAGCTTCTGCTCCTCCCAAAATTTACTTCTGGTTAAGTCTCTGTTATTTTTATTATTACAACGTAAAAATACCGTATTAAATGTTCACGTTTTTGATCTAAATGTTTTATTGGCCCCAAAGAAGTTCATTTAAGGTAACCCCATAAGTAAAGTACAACTTAAAAAATTAGTAGTTTACGTCCTGAGTGAGAAAAAAGAAGCGATTACTAAATAAGTAGATAGATTTAAGAACGAGCCGATAGGCGAGTGAGTAAATTAAAGAGTTCATTTTATCTAAATTTTCACAAAAAAGTCGGTGTAAAATACCTACTTATGCAGACAAGAGCGGATAAAATCTTCAATAAATTTGATATTGTAGGCTCACACGTAAGTCAGATTTAAAAAAATCAAAAACACACGATGGTTCGGAACCTAATCCCGAAATCAGAACAGATAATTGTGTCGTGAAAACAATATTTTTATAATAATGATAATAATAGCCCTTCTGACATTGCGAGTAATCCTGTACCTGGTAGAAATGGACGAATATGTTTATATTTTAGATATATTCCGTATATTATATTAATTATATATTATTAGGATAAAATGCTGTCGTCTTATTTTTGAATTTTGAAATAATATTGTATCTGTAGCATAAAAACTTTTCAATTGTTCGATCAAGTTAACAATAGGGAAGAAACCATTCCATTATTTTCTTATTTTATATATAAACTTTGAAAATAAAACAAAAAGGATTTTAACAGAGCCGCACATCTTACAAATTGAGCAACACTAAACTAACAATTAACTTTGTGATTCAAAAAAAAAATTTTCTTTTAAAACTTATTTGTTACAAAAAAGTAAAGAAGTTCTCGTTGCAGTATTTTTAACAGCCATCATCATCACACTAATTTTTATAATTGGTGTTTCTTTCGCCCAGCAGGGATGCGGGCTTTGCAGTCGTTTATGTATGTTTACTTCACCTCTTAGTTTTCAAAATTTAATTTGATTAACTACTGGTGATCATAGACAGTTATTGCATTTTAGTATCTACTTGGAACTTCGCAATAGAAAAATTAAGTCAAAGTTAATTTAAAACAAAGTAAATTAATTTTTTATTTCAAAACTTGTAAGTAATTTAAAATTGGTTTGCATCATACCATCCATTAAATTTTAGTTATTTTATTTTGTAAACAAAGTAGACAATGATGTAATGTTGCAATTGGGTTCTGTTATATGGAAGTTCATTGTTTTCTCAAAAATCCGCGACTACAGTTAATTGCTCTTCATATTAACAGAATGAACGTGAATTGAGCCGTCCTACGCTTGAATTAAAATTGTGACAAAAATAAAATTGTCAATGAACAACAACAGGGTCATAATGAAAGCAATTATTACGCTATTATAATTTTGTTTGCACAGATACCTTTCATATGCATATTAATCACTTGGGTAATTTATGCACGGACCTTCCCATAGGATACTTTTTAAAAGCTCCGCTAATTAAAAGTTTTTTTTATTTTTGGAGATTGAAAGGATGCAAATTAAATCGAAAATGCCTTTCATGAAAAAAAATCATTATTGCAAATAAGTTTAATAAATAGCGCCCGACTAATCACCAGTGCATTATCCTTGCAGGAACATCCGTTATAACACGAGGATTAACTTACGACTATTTTATTAGAACTCCTCCTATATGTAATGATTGTAGAAATTAGTATGCATATACGCCCTATTTCGTCGCACGTAAAAAGAAACCTAAAACAGATACATACCACCCTGGATATAACGGAATTAATGTAATAAGTAGTGCCCGTACCCCGATCCGGTTTTAGTTTTAACCCTTCAAGAGGGGAGTAGCTCGTGCCAGATTATAACTGATAATCAGTTATCTATACAAAACGCGTGTGAAGGGTAGTTTTTTTGAATTATTAAAAATTGTTTGGGGTGTAATTTTCTATACAATTTAGGAGTAAAAAAAATTATCCCTTTGAAAGGAAATCGTTTATATAATAATTATATGGTAAAAACAATCGCACAAATTTAAATTTTTTCAGATAGGACCAGTAGTCGAAATGTACATTTGCATAGGATGTTCGTTTGGATGCAATATGGTATTTATCTGTTGATTAAAGTGTAACATCTGTTAACAAGAGTAATATTCAAATTATGTTAATAAAACAAAAGGAGTGAGTCGTTAAAATTTGTAATGCGATGCTCATATGAACTGTTTTTACAAACGGAAGGGTTGTTAAAGCATATGAATGGGAAGATCTTGAAACCGGATAGCTATGAGAAGATTTTGATGAGTGAATCATAAACTAAACAATGACCGAAGTAAAATATCCTTAGATAGTCCGGTAGGTATTTATTTAAGAAATTAAAGAATCGAAGAAGAGTAGAGAAAATAATCTGGGTTATTTTGATCTAACATAATATTTTCAAATTTTCCCTCTCCGTAGGTTAAACATCCGAATTGCAATATTGCTGAACAAACGGAGGCTCCCAACTTCTTTCGTAAAATTCTCTTTCCTTCCAGACTTGCAGTCGGCGTTATAAATATTACAAATTTTTCTATTAATTTACATTTTTATGTTAATTTACTTCAAAAATGTAATTGTTTTAGTGAAGGGAATACTCTACAGCTCTAACAATGATCACACTAAATCGCAATAGTACTGCTCCATTAAACTTCCGCAAGTGATTTTTTTTAGATAGCATGCAAATTTTAGTTTTTAGCCTGCAGACAAACCGCAGACTTATTACACTGTTGTGATCTTCTAAAGTTTAACTTCGATATTTGTGCTTTACAACTTATAATTCATCTGTTCAAATCAATATTGAGGTAGTAAAGTACAAAAAGAAAAATGACAGAAATTGTCATAGAAATCTGAAAAACTATATGCTTTGTTCCTTTGTGTAGCGTTCCATAACTATCACCTTAATGGTAGATGTGAACTTTTTAGTTCCTGTGAAACAATAATAACATGTAATTCGATTTCGAAGTTTTGATCTTACACTTCAAAAATAGTCATGTATGTCAGTCCTTCCGTAACGCACTTTCAATTGGTACATTTTTATTGCCAATCTAAAAATATTGAGACATTATGACGCAGGTCATCCAATTGCATACCAATCTAGTTCCATTTAATTCAATTATTGCATTATCTGACAAAGGAAGATAGTTATATCTATACTGTAATTAAATACAAATTTCGAAAAATATTAGAAGAAGATATTTGAAGAAACAAACTTGACCTAGAGGACAACGCTTTTTTGCCACAAGAGGATTTTTAGAATCACTTTATATAATGTTTGTTTTAAAAGTAAATTCGTTGTTAAATTAATCGTTCCTTCAACAACTAATGAATTACTTCAACTTCGGTGAAATTAATTAAAATTGTAAATGTCAAAGCGGTTAAATTTTACAAAACCTATACTAACATAATTGTTCATACTTTTTTGTAACATTATTTTAATTAAAAGTGTGCTGGTGGTTTATATTAAATTCAATTTAATTTATTTTACATTAGCAAATTTAGTAATCAATAATATTTAGCTCCGTTTGTTAATAAAAAGAAATAAATTTCAGTTCCTTTGTTTTTCGATTGATCACCTCCTTAGAATTTCCTTTCGTGATCGGTTTTTCTTCGAGGTAGAAGTTTGAATTTCCCACCTGGATGTACGTGAAATTGTGCTCTGTGATCACTTGCAGTTGTTTGACGAGTATTTATATTTATTCTTTGTCAGTGACAGTAGGCTCGGCGCTCTTAGAAGTCGTATACGCGACAAGCGTAGAAATGAAAAAAAATATATTATTTTTTGAAATAATATTTTAATCAATAGCTCCGTTCTGAAGATATTATAATAAGTAATCAGTCACCTAAATAAAATTAAATAGTTTTTTCGAGGATGAGAAAAGAACATTTATTTCTACTAAAACTTGGTAATTAAGTAAATACTAGTCAATTAGACAAAAATAATTAAACATTTCCGGCTTATTTAAAAAAGGAATAAATTAAATAAGTTCATTTTTTCACCGGATATTTGTTACATATTTCTATAATTTTAAATTAGTTAAAAAATTGTTAATGCTGTAATTGGCAAATCAATAGTGATCATCGGGGATTTGCAAAAGATACAGTTAACAACGAAGCAAGTTTACTATTAATGATCGATAACTGTAATTCGATGCTGCTTTAATATTAAATTAGTGATTATCTCCACTTAATTAATATTTTAATATGTTCGAAATCCAACTAACGAAGATTTATTTACAAATTATTCTTGGTTCTTGAATTTTTGAAAAGTCAAAGTGCTGAAAGCAACTTCATCACTAACTAAACTAAACTTACAAGTAAACATTCGATAAGATTTATAAATCACCAAACTGCTAGAAAGATAAATTCTGCAGCAACCACTTCATTCCAAAGGGTTTCCACTTACTTGTGGCAATCTGCCTCTAAGCTCTGGCAATTAAACGAAACTTAAAAAAATAACTTCAGCGTTAAATTTAATTGTTACTTCGAAAGAAAAAAATAATAAAAAAGTAGAATCCTGGATCTAAACTAATTTAGTCTTTTAGATTTACACAAATTTTTCAATGGACACTTCTGATGGATCTATGTTGACCAAAATATACTTTTCATCTTGAAAGGAATGCTCTGAATTAATTTGAACTTTAATTTCTGGTCGCAAAATTCAACTAGTAATTAAAATTCAAATTAAACTAAACAACCTATCCACCGCCTGTAAATGTTGTTACTTTAGACGAGGGTTTAATTTATTCCAGCGATAAAATATTGTGCGTTATTATATCCATCACCAGGAAGATTATTCGAATATAAAAAATTCTCCGCTGAAGTTTTCGTTTATGACAAATAATAAAGCTCCGCCGGCGTGCTCAATGACAATTCCATTATCACGAAAACCACGTTGTTTATTTTGCTACCAAATAAACTACATTTTAACATGTTTACGTATTTATTGAAAAATTTATTCTATCGGAAAATGTCATGAAAGAAATTAATTGCTTCAAATTTTACTCTCATAAAAAGTTCAGTATTTTTAAAGAAAATTGCTGTTCCCACAAAATCAATAAAATCCAACCATAAACCTGTCTCTGGTTTATGTCTTCGTTTGATGACATTGCTTTTACTAAAGGAAAGCTTTATTTTCTTAAAATTTACTAGTTTGCTTTTTGGAAAATTTATAGATTAAAGTTAAAAATTTATCCCGAATGCACATGGGAAAGTAAACCTGAATTATTCATTGTCTTAAGCTTTAAAAGTCCTGCGTTGAAACCAGAAGTTTAAACTACGCGTATAACTGCATTAAAATTGCAAGTTTTTTGAATTTTCTGGATAAAGAAAATCCTTCAGCTTGCCTTATATTTTTTAAATGAAAAAAGAACGGTGTTAAATTCGGGGAATACGGAAAACAATAGATTATTGTTATCCAGGATTTCAAACGCACCTTTTTTATTACATTTTCTTCATTTTATTTTCTTGCTAGTATAGTAAAACAACTAACAATATTGTTAAACGCGTGCAATATACCGAAAGTAATTCTCAATCAATTTGATTTCAAATAAAATTTGAATTTTTATAATATTACATTTTAATGATAGTTGACCGAATTCAATCAAAATAGTAAAATGTTGCAGATGTGATAGGTCAAGTTAAAGTTTTTTACGATCTGGTTCAACATTTGAATAATTAAAATTTAATTCTAAAATTGAAATATGTACGTTTCTGAAATTGTTCGTATATAACTTTCTGCAATTAGCAAATGGTTTGCAACAAAGTAAATTTATGCTTTTTGTAATACAGCAAAAATGGGCAATTCAGACTTTATAGACTTTTTAATCCAATAAATTTTACTAAATCCATGCAGAAGTATTTATCAGTGTTATATTTGCCAGATAATTAATCATCTGAATCCTAAATGTTTTCTTTCACAATCGTAATATCTAAACACAACTCAGAGTTTCCTTCACTTCAGCATTTCGCCGAGGCACCACAGAAGTCACACAATAAGTTCAAAATCTCCAGTAAGTAATTGCCAACCTTAAGTTAATGCTCGTCATAAATTTGGATAGACAACTGCATTATGAATCCATTCGATGGTTAGAAAGTAGGATCTTCGTCAGTAGCGGCTGGTATGGGAAGGCTATTCGTCGCGCTCCCACATCTTTTCCTATGAAAGTAGATACACATTTAAGTATCTTCTTCTTCTTCATCTTAATTTAGAACTTTATAACCGAAAAACTCTAAAAATCCTCCGGTTAACACAATGCCGGCCGGTAGCTCCGCTGTTTATTTGGAGAGCGAGTCGTAGGTCCCCTAGAATTGGAGTCTGGTAAAAAAACTTGTCTTAAAAATTTATAAGGCGCCACTGACTTGATCAGACAAAAATTACGGAACAACAAGCTGAAAATAAAAATCCTTAAGTCAGAAAGGACATAAAATAATGATTGACCATGAAAATTAAATTTATTTCAACAGAGAATTAGTGTAATGTCTTGTATTAATGATAACAAAAAAAAGGTTATTACCCAACGCGTCTAATAGCTATTAACCTGTGGGTTTTCAATAATCTTGTACAAGTAAAGTTTTAAAAGAGAAACACTCGGTATTTAAAAAAAATTATATCTGTTAAAACGAACTTAATCCGGTTCAAAACAAAACTATTCCGGTAACAAAAAAATGATTTGCGTTTGATCTTCTTAAATATGATTTGACAATACATATAAATTCAAATAGGTAACCCGTAGCCAAATCGCTTGCGTACGGCACGAAATTTAAGTATACGACCTTCTGTTTTCCTTGAGTTGGTAAAAAGTGAATCAAGCAGGAAACCTTCAATATTGGCATCAAGCAGCAACTAGGAACTAAGATGAACTGTCCTCCGAAAATATGACCCAGTCCAAATTCACAATGCGGCGAACGGACCAAATAAAACGTATCAATTAATATTGTGATACCAAAAAAACGACTTCTGATAGAAAGATAATGAGAACCTAAAAAATTTGAGAAGTAGACCACTAACTATCAAAACTAGCAACTGAATTACCTGATGTTCGGTTCTCTGGAAATGAAATTAAGGCAACTAAAGTTTTCCAATAATTATGAATAAGTTGACTCTACAAAAGTTTGACAGAAAGTGAAGTCTACTTCCTACCCGCTATCGCTCGTTCATGCGCTTGCTCAAAACACAGTTTATTAAGGTCAAATAATAATTATCTACCGAGCGAGTCAAAAATAATTGTTACAACTTCATCTTCGCCGCCAAGCTTACAGTTGGCACTCATGGTTCTGTGAGCACTTGAATAATATTCGATTTTTATTTTATTTTCAGATTTTTGCTTAAAATTAATTCTTATTTTTGTTTAAATCACAAAAAGTAGGCATATGTGAATATGTCAGATATTACTCATTTTCGTCTACATATTAATGCGACACCAATTTTTCTTAATAGTATTGCTATAAGGGTGGCTTTCTCCCTCTGTCTGTTGAACTAAATCAACAGGCACTCTTCCAAAAATTAGGCCTGAAATGCAATTACGTTGCTATAAATAATGTTTATTAAAAGTGGTCTAAAAGAACAACAAAAAATTAGTGAAAGCAGGGAGGTCCGTATATAGTTGATATAGTAAAATTATGTATTTTTCTCGATTAAGAAGCTTTTCGACTCCAATAATTATTGTTCAGAATTAAGTCAAAATCATTTGGACTTTCATATAAATTAAAATAGATTTTCATGTAGAAAGCTCATACTATATTAATTTGTAGATAATTATAACCTTCTCAACAATGCTTCTCTATATTATTATGTATTTGCAAATATAATTAGTTTATGTTCAGTCGAGATAGAGACTCTTTTTTATTAATTATTGCAAATAAGTAAATGCCAAGGACTATCAGTGTAATGTTCCAGCCTAGAGAAATTACATATTTTAATTAGTCTGATTTTCTACTTGACGTTTATTGCCGATAAAAGAATTTTAACGAATTACTTGAGAAAGACATTAGTTTAATACTTTGTGACAGGGTAGGACTAAAAATATTTAAAAATCACAAAATTGAGGAAAAACAATGCAGTCTCGATAGTGCAAAAGTGCGGCGCCATTTCATGGTTATAACTACTTTTATCTTCTCTTTACTTATTGTTTTTAACATTACATTTAGGGCTTTTCAAAACATAATTTGAAATCTGTCAAACGTGTATTTTATCGATCAAACCCACCAGCAAACTGCAGACTGTAATTAGACAAAATTGAGGAAAACGTAATCTTGTTCGTCTGCTGTACATGAGTAGCACCAGTGGAAAATCGAAACATTAGGTATATAACTTTTTTTCTCGATTTTCTGTCGTACTTGAACAGTTCAACCCTGTTACAAATTCTAGATGCGAATGCCAATTGACAGTGATAAGTTCAATAGATAAAGAAAGAAGCTGCAAATTTGTCTTTGAATATAAATTAGAAGAAGTAAAATAAAAGTACGACAGTCGAGTATTAAAATATGAAAACGTAAAAATTCTATAGTAGGTGTGAGTTTTTCGTGAAGTTTTATTTCATATGTCAGCAGTAAATACTGAAGAAACTTGAAATATATCAAAATGGTGAACTCGAACATGCAATATACATTTTTGATAACAAATTTGTTTAAAATTCATACGAAATTTTGTTTCAACTACGCTACACATTATAATACATATACATTATGTATTGTGAATTTATTATTGCTAAAACCTCGTCGGCATTGTAAAAGTAAATTACGCAATTTGCTTAAATTTTCCTTCTATGGTAAACGAATGAGATTTAAAAATTGAAGTTAAGTAATATAAATCACTGAAATTAATAAATAATTTCATAATTGCCATGAAAATTGTTGTACGTATTAACAATTCAAAGATCTGGAACATGAATAAACAAAACAAAATTTCGTAATAATTATATAAAGAATTATTAATTAGATAATAAAATAAATTTTTAAACTGTTAATAGGTAAAATTTGACCGTAAGCTACTTTACACAAGTTTTATCGTGCTTTTCGATCAAGAACACCAAGTTTTTCTTTTCTACCTCAATAAAACTTGTACTAATATGTGCATTAAAAGTAAAAGTGTTAGTGTTTCCCACAGGTACCTTGTGTTAGTAATCCGTAGAACCTGTTTGAAATATTGCACGTGCGCTTGCACAAATTTGCAGGTAACTCATACATCAATAACATTCAAAAGAAAGCTGTTACGTGGTCACCGATATCACTTGAGGCAATTTTGGTAGCCGTGATTTATTAATTTGTTCAAATTTACTGTTTACTATTGATTTTGCCTTTTCTTAATTGCTCATAATTTATAAAACCAATTAACGATCGCATTTGCAATTTGGAAACGCGAGGCTACGAATTCTTCCACAATCGATTCTTTGATATGATTGATAGAGCGAAAGTTGCAACATTTTATTGTTATTATGTGTAACAGCAGCGAAAATAAGTTGATCGATCATCTCGTTACCTAACTACTTTTTAAACTCTTCGGTTTAGCCGCAAGCATCACTATCATCAATTATTTTGGAAAACTTTTTCTAGACACAAGCATTTACCTCCTTTGGGTAATTCACCACTGGAAAAACTGACAATGATTTTCTGATATAATTTACTAAACTCGTTAAGGACAAATAGCCTATCATTCAAGTATCAAATAGCTGGGAACTGAATCCGTTTAAATGAAAGAACCTGATACTAGAAAAAGCATTTTTAATTTATTTAAATCTCTTCAGCTTTTGTAAAATAACACTTTTTGAAAGAAAATCCGTTGGAAAACTTCATCCAATTAAATTCGAAATCGTTTAAATACATCACACGAAGCATAAAATAAACTGCGACGACCATAGAGGAATTGCCTTGCCGACTGGTACATACAACATTCTGGTTGACATTGATCAAGAAGAACTCGAGGAATATTCCAAGGGTTTGATGGTAATCATAAATAATTCTGCACAACCAAATATAGACTACAGCCGATAATTATCGATTTTAAATATGCTATAATGTTATTGAGGGAGAAAAACATTATCTTCCAAAAGAGAACCCAAAAAACAAACAAATTAAATAGACAATCAGACCAGACTTTTCAAGTTGAAACGTGACGACGAAGTGACTCACCTTAATTTATTCGCATGGGCGAGAAACCATTAAAAATCGTTTTTCAAAATACTGCAAAAACAAACGTGGATACGCAGAACAAAAATATTCGCGGCTATTAAACGTGTCCAATAGAAAATGATAGTCGATGAAGCTATGCAGGCCTTCGCGGCGCTTAATGCTGGCGTTCATTAATATGTAATTATTTTGAAACACTGCCCATCGAAATAAGCACTGTGAAGACTGAAGATGATTTTCAGTTATAATTTGCTAAACTCATTAAGGACGAGGAGTATATCATTAAAATATCAAATAGACGGAAAACACTGCGTTTTAATTGAATCCATTTAAATGAAAGAACACGAGACTACAAAAAGTATTTTTAATTTATTTAAATCTTTTTAGCTTTTGTAAAATAACACTTTTAGAAAGAAAACCCGCTGGAAAAGTTTATCCAATTAAATTATAAAACGTTTAATTACATCACACGAAATTTTATAAAGGTAAATAAGGAAGAACGATTTGCCGAGATAAAAACCGATGACCCACGCAGAAAATAAATGAGTTATGGAACAAGAAGGAAAAAGTAGCCATTTGAATGAATTCTTGCTCTCCCACATATAAATAAATGGGTTGCTAAATTTTCTTACCCATTTCGAACGCTTCCCGAAGGAGATATTTGTACAATTTACATTAGGTTCAGAATTTATATGGTAAAATATTTGCGAACATAATATATTTTTATAGTTTATTTTACTGTAACGTTGTCATATTCGTTTTATTTATTTCCTTTTGTATTATACTCGTTCCACTTTTAAAAGTCAAGCCAAAAGATGAAATATCTTCCAAATTGATTTAATGATAGCGATAAATTTTTAAGAGAAGGTAAACATTAAACTGCAAGCATTTAGCAATCATCTTATACATTTTTATGGACGAGTATGCTGATGTTATACAGAGCTCGAAATGTTTTTATAACGTGGACATCGAGTCAATTTATTCTGTACTTGAAGAGAAAAGGAAGAACAACAAAACTGGTACCCATTCGGGATGGTAATTAAGCATAAAACCAATTAAGTTACATAAATACAGCTTAACGCCTTGTCAAACATCATGTTTTAATTAGAATGTGTAATCGTATACCTATCACTTTCTTCTTTATTACTTTCTTATATAAAATTTACTCTACGCTTTAAAGTTAACAGTTAGAAAGTAAACAGCGTATGCGGAAATTAGAGAAGAACACACGAATAAGGAAGATTTATCGGATAAAGCTGTGTAGTAACAGAAATTTTTCAAAATCGAAAATTTTCGTGTTTTAGCGATAAACCTTGGCTTCGGGGTGAAAATTATTGTGTTGGGAGAAAGAGAGACCTCCAAGATACAAGGACGATTCAAAAAATAGGGCAGATGAAAAAATATCGAATTAGTTGTTCTGATTCTATATAATCGTATCTATTTATTTTGAAACCAGTTGTATGTATTGAAGTGTGAGAGGCTGTAATTAGCTTTATATTGTACCCTTCAACACTAAAGCCAAATTACAACGCTTCAAAAGATCCTTTTATTATAATGAAAACGAGAAGGCTAATTTCAAATAATATGAACAAGAAATAAAAGATTGAAATTTTTTGCAAAGTGCAGAAGTGTGAAATTTCATTGCTTTTGTTCAAACGAATCAGTTCTAATCCGATTGGATCAATTGTTATAATGGGACTTTCATATTTATTATGCGTTTCTCAATAAAATTAACTCTTTAGAAATTCAAAATTGTATTATAACTGAAATTGTATATAAAAATACGTTTTTTATTCCACCGGAAAAAGCGTGCCATAAATTAAAAAAAATTGATTTATAGTCGTATATTACCAAAAATGTCGTTTTGGTTCAGTAAATTACATTGTCGCAATGTATTTAAAAAAAATGACATTGCCAAAAAATTAACAATATAAAGCAGATGACCGTAAAAACAAAGACAATAAAAATTCTCTGACAGTTTAAGCAATCCTATAAATTTAAATTTATTCAAATTCATTCAGATATTCCGCGGTTAAAGAAACTTGGCCAGAATTTAATGCTTTTTTACGTGCCTCGATGCACTTTACTAAACCCTGTTTTCCTTAAAAACTACACCTCAAGCTTTGGATCAAAATATCAAAACAAAAAAAATTATATTAGTGCGGAATTTTGGGGTCACCCTGTATCGTACCCAAGAGAGACAATAATAATAATTGCAACAATCGTTTTGACTTGCAAATTACGTTTAGGGACTTAAAGTCACTAAAAGTGAAATTTGGCCTGAAGGATCAATTTTGAAGGAAATAATTGGGAGTAACAAAAATAATACCAATACGAAAATTATAAGTTACGAAAAATACGTAGGCTTCAAAGTATTACATTATACAAGAATAAATTTTGCTTTCTAATGTTTAAAAAATTATTCAACTTACAACAGTTTTTTCACGTAACGTTTCCTCGCAATTAAGGAGTAGGACTCACGATGTCCTGCACTGATGAAGTATTTCATTTTGTATCCTTTTGGCGTAAATTGTTTTTCGAACGACACTAAATAAACAACAATTTAATTTAAGTCATTTTGTTGGTCACTAAATGTTACTGCAAGCAAACACGTCTTTACCATAAACGTTCATGATTTTATATGCTGAATTTATGAAAGACCGCAACCTCGTTTTCAAAATGAATTGCAACACAATTTCGCTTTTAATTAATTCGGAAAACAATACCAAATAGCACACAGAAAATGTTATTGCACAAATGTTATGAACATGTCGAACTCGTTTGATCGAATAAATTGCACACGAAAGATGGGTCGATTTTTAGGGTGCCGTTGAAATCAATGAAGAATCAGTTGAGATAACCGACGTGCCAAGACGTAAATAAACCAGCACGTGCTTGCCCTTTCGTTCATAAGTTGTCATAACGTTCGGCAAAATGCACGTGCAAAATTAAGTAAAACGTCCATTCACTAAACATCCTATCAACATGAACGGATTCACTATACTACACCTATATACTGCTGAAGTATACCGAAAGCTTGTTTCTGGTATGAAATATCCACGAAGGGTCTTCCACCTAGTTGCAGCAGCGGTTCCCCTCCATACTCTCTCCTTTTTTAATAAAACCCATTTCACTCCCTCCAACAATCCGCAATCAAGTATCACCAAATAAATCACAATCAACAACACAAAAAAACTATCATTTGCAATGGAAACGCAAATATGAAGTTAAAATTAATTTTGAAATTGTTTCCGGTGAAATTTAATGCACATATTTTAATTAACAAATGCTTCGAGTGTTTTACAAAAATTACGAAACGAAACCCGCTAGTTCCACTGCATAAACGATATAGTTATTTACAAATTTGCAAAAAATTCATTTGTAAGAAATCAAAAAAAAAAAAATTAAGTAAGCAATTAAATGTTAAAGAGCTAGAAAAACCAATATAAAATTAATTAAATCCTTACTGAGAAGTCCGACTGATGATACAGATAGGGCTTAATCAACGCTCCATGTATCCCAACATAGTAACTGTATTTACTTACGCTCCATGATTCACAAGATCTGATAAAATTGTTCATTCCTCATAAAAGTCGTCATATTACTACTAAATAATCGATCAAATATTAACATATTTATTTGCAGAATTTAGTACGAAGTACAACTCTGGCAACCATCACTCAAATTTAATCATCCGGACGCCAGTGTTATCTCAAATGCGTGGAACGGAAACTTGATCCATCAAATTGCAAGTTCTGAACACTTTAGGACTCAAAGTTTAGTTTGGAAAATTAAACAAAGTGATAATCTTTGGCAACAACTAATGGAATCGTAAAAGTAAATCGTGCCAATGTAAATTAACGATAATTTTCTTATCTGATTAAAAGGCGACATTGATGACAATGCTATCGGGTGAAACTAATGTCTATATTGTCAACAAATTTTAAATCATCGACCGGAAGCAAATAAAAATTTAAGGTCAGAGATTGAAATTAGATAAGTTTTACGGCTACGAGTTTATTATTTCCCTCTATATTTTAATCGATATTGTTCGGAACTATGTTCTAAAATTTGAAATTTTCCAAATTTTTCTCGATAACCCTTTCATTTGCAGAGGTTATTCAATTTGAATATGATAACAGAATTAAAGGAATAGGCGCCGTAGTAGCCTACATTGTAGAGGCCCGAAAGCAAGGGCCGCTCTACGTCAACAGCCAAAATGCCGCCCTTTGGATTTGCCGCCCCGCACAAATGTCCGTGTTGTCCGCCCCCTACAGCGGGACCTGCCAAAAGACAGCTACATTTAAAGAACTCTGTATATCACATTACCATCTTATAACCAATTTTGCTTCTGCCGTTTTCAACGTGTTAATTGCCGTTTAGGCAGGTATCCCCATTGAACGTGACCAGCTGGTTTTGAAAGCCTTTGCTCCGATAACACACAATTATTGACTACCCGAGTGCTAATTTTATGGATTGAGGATAGCCCAATGTCTCTGCGGTTGGTTTATTGCAGGTGTTCAGTTGAAGATTTCGTCTTCGATAATTATATTCTTCGAAAGTGTTTTGTATCGGTTTGTAATTAGTTTTGATAAGTGGTTTCTCCGCTTAACTAAGAGGTCCGCGTGTGTTTGCTTTTGTTTCACTAAATTACTATTTACACCTTCATCTTCAGTGATCAGTGTAATTGTCAATTTAAATTTTCAGCGGACTATACATAGGTATAGGTAAGATCAATTTAATTTACTTTTATTTTTAGGGAAAATTGTATTTTAATGTTATAAAATAATTGGTAACAGTAAGTGCTAAAACATTTTAAGTTATAATATTTTAAATATTGCAGCAGAATGATGGCAATTGAGTCTAGCGTCTAGAGTCAAGTTTAAAAACTTGAAAAGCAAAAAAATCTCACGAATAAAAATGTAACAAAAATTTGTTTTTTGTTTTATCTTCGCTTTTTATCATCATTGCCCATATTTTTTACGTTACCGGTCGCCCCCAATAAATAGAAAAAATTGGGCGTGAATTTAATTGTTATGGGTTGCAAACAATACCTACATTTGGTTTTCGTAGAAAAAAATGTATTTGCTTTTATAGATTTTCTAACTTGATTTAGTGTTGCCAAGCAGTGAAAATTAGTGCCTAGCCATCTGGTTGTGAAACCATTTCCTCTATCTTTCTATAAAATTATAACCATTTAATACCATATCAGTGTCATCGCAAAATTTAATTAAATAAAGGGAGAGGGTTTGCAAAACCCCATAACGTATTTACGTGCTATCTTGATGAGCTATCAACGATAAATGTGCCTCTTAATTTAATTTGAACTGATGATGGATTGGCATATTTTTAGAAAACCAAATTCCCAAATCGCTTGGCAAAGCGCTATTAATATTTTTTAAATATTGGATTTAATTTAATTTTTTTGGATTTATTAAAGTGGAAGCTTTTGAAGTAGATACCTGAAGCATTCAATAAGAAAATATTTTGTTTTGTACTGAAAATTAAAGCACAACCAGGCGTAAGTTACTTTTAAACAACCAATATAATAGCAAATTAATTTTAGAATTTTCCAAAACTTTTCCATCGTCAAAAAAGTTACGTAAACAACTTATGATGAAATTTATATTTGCCAGTCAAGTCGTAAATTTTAAGAGATTCTTGAAGTTTAAATTTTAATAATTTTATATTCGACGATAATTTAAAGCTCGGAATTCTATTGAATAATAATTTTTAGGAGATTATACACACTCACATAATCGTTCTTATCTCGAGCTTTCTCCTTTGTATAAATTCTCTTCATAAAAGCAATAATAAGTATTAAAGCTTACATGAGCGCGTTAAAACCCAGGCAAAAGCATCTTTATGATGTAAATTTTAAATTAACTCTAGCGAAAGAGTAAGCTTAAAAACAGGCAAACTCAAAAATTATAAAAGGCAGATGCGGGAAAGGTAAATAAAAAATTGATTCTCAAGAGCAGATATAAGTCACGTTTCTGGAGGATGCGCGTCCCATTACTATGTGTTTTAAAACTTTAATTCTCCACTGAAGAATTTTCAGTTTCATAAATATAAAAGAAGCAGGAAAAAATTTCAGAAGTTCTACTCGTCCACGTACGAAAGGTGCAGTGCGAAAAAAACCACTTCATATAACGAGTGTAACACTACAGGCCTCAAATGCCTACGTTTATAAATCAACCGAAGAGGGATGGAAGTTAACCCTTACTAAGCCCATTCAAATAAATACATGCGGAAATAAATCATTACGGAATAAAATAAAATAATTTATTTTGCGAACTTTATACCGTAGTTATGTACTTTCCTTCGGAGTGAAGCAAAGTAAGTCCTTTATTGCGTCGCAGTTAATAGTTTTGCAAATAGTAGAACCGCATATCCCTAGGCGTGTCGAAAAGTTCGAGTTAGTGGTCAACAAGATTTTGAGAAATGGGAAGCTTGGGGGAAAGTTTGATAAAATATGGGGCAATCTTAAGAGAAATTTATCTCTCCCAAATCCATTACCATAATTGTTGAGCTCGGCGCGAAAAAACTTTAAATCGGTTTACGTCTTGGAGAGAACTTCAAAAATACGATTAAATAAAAATTGTTCTGATGGTTAATTTTCGTGTAATCGTAAAACCGAGCCATCCATGGCCCGGCCACTTAGTCCTCGACACCCTGTGGATAACCCAAAAATGTCGCATATGTCGTTATTAAGTGCGCACCACATGAGCTCTCTGGGGTGTTTCAATATAAATTTTCATCAATAATGTGTATTATCGCTTTAGTGAAAACGGAACGACATTGTTATCAAATTGTGCGACGTGAAGGATATTGGCGTGTCTTATTATCGGCTCGATTTGGAGCGAGTTTTATATATTTGCAGCCCCATTTTTTCACTTAGGGTAGTGACAATGATTGCGGGGGTATTTTATTGTCGACGTTTGCAAAATGCCATTGTTGCCTCGTTGTTTATAGGCGTTGAGACTCTTCCAAGCGCGTCGCATTTTTTGTCTCTCAATAAGCTCATGCCGAACGACTCTTTTGTTTGATTTTATGACACTCAGTATATAAAAATACGGAACACGCAGATAATAAGGTAAAATAAACCCACCTTTAAAAAATATGTTAATGAAATTTTATCATTTCAACGAATTTCAGCTTCAAAAGAATTTTGCTAATTTTATCATTTATCACGCCCTTGATAAAATTAACACGGGAAATGTTTTCCACCCTTGACAAAAACACATGGCGACAAAATTGTATCATATTTCAGAGTCGCTCAAAATTTTACGACAGATTTGTGATAAAAATTTTAAAAATAGAACGGGTTGGGTTGTATGCAAAATTTTCAATGTCAGCTTCAATTCCATGTTCATTCAAGCGTTGGTTTTGGCGTTCAGGTGTCCTACTGTTCCTTTCTTGTGCAAGTGGATATTCAGGTAACCAGGAGCCAGTTTTTTAAGATTGCGGTGCATAATGTAGCACTATTAATCCATATAGTGAATGAAAAGGAAGTTCATTGAGCAATTTTGTAACGAACATCTTGAATGTTCAGGCTATCATTACTTTTTTACAAATTTAATTTATCGAATTACGCAACCGTGTTAAGAACCGTTGCAATAATTGATAAAAAATTAGTATGTCGTTAGATTTCCATTTACTCTCTTATTGAACTTTGGAATAAATTAGCGTTAGTTTTTCGCCGGAAGTGTAGAAAAGTGGAAGGCGGAAATAATATCAACCGACATATTGCACTTCGAGATTTTTTATCGTGAGAATCGAAAATTGGAACAGTCAAAATTTTGCATTACCAGTTGTGGGTGCGGTTGTAATTTTTTGAAAGTTCCTCGTATGGAAAACACAATATGTTATCAGTTTGTATAACCCAAATTTTGGAAGTGTTGACTTAGCAAAGCCATTAGTTAAAGTGTTCGGCTGAACAACATTTTTGTATCAGATTATAATCAATTATTATTAAATTATCTAATTAACGATTTATGTAAACTACTAAAGCGATGTATTAGATATTTTTTTTACAAAACAGGAGTGGTTAAAAAATTAACAAGCTTGAAATTAGCGCGGCCATCTGCTAAAAATTTATCATATAATTGTTGTCTTGTAGAATAACAATTTATGGCGCGTATCTAAACAAATAAACTATATTTCCAAACTTCAAGGCGGAGCGGAGGATTAAAAAGCCATACAACCATCCGGCACATTTCGGAAGTCACAGAAGCATAAGGAAATTAACAAACTTCCTCAACGGAAACTGAAATTGGGTATTTAAGTCTACAATTTGACTTCTTGTTACGTCAAAGAAAACACCCTTTACATTCATGTGTGTCTTTTAATCAGAGTTATTTCCCATTGTGGGGTATCCTATTATATAAATAATTATAAACTAAGTGCGTTGTATTCCAGATTTAATTAAATTTTAAATTGCATATCTGAAATATAAAATTATAAAACTTTAATTTTCATTCTAGAGCTCGATTCGTAGCCGTTTTTTAAATTTATATTTACACACAACCACTGCCTTGGCACTCATGCATAATAAGAGACACGACCTGCTCCTTTCTGCAGTAAATGTAAATTTACTGTGTAATGCTAGAGAACTTCATAAGACATAAACTAACAGAAACATTAATGTATACTAAAAGCAATGTTTAATGTGGAATTTGCACTTGAAATGACGGAATACGAGGGTCGTGCAAATTTATTGAAAGCAATGAAAGCATAACAGATTTTACGTGCGCCGTTATAAAGTGACTTGAGGATTTGGCCCGACAATAATTTTTTCCCAAAAATAAATTTTAAACTTTTTTGTTATCTTGCCATCATCAATAATCCTGTTTACCTACCCGTGAAAACGACACGCGACTGTAGAACTGACAAATCGGTCAAAGTGATTGAATAGGTATGGCCTGGGGTGCTGACTTCATTTAGGGGTGCAACGTCAAAGAAGGTTAAATTAAACCTTTAGAAAATTACATTGTAACTAACCAAAAGGCTGAACGTTTTGACTTGAATAAATGCGATGGATGAAACTAAAAAATAGAAAAATTATTTTGAAATATTACAGAGTTTTGTTTTAATTTTCGGAAGGTACGATCGGATTGCCCCAATCGTACCCACCTCCCTTAACAATATGCGCAATTGTATAACACTTCCCCTCGATTCTTTTATTACTATCGATAATACTATTCTATTTATCTTTTGACAGAGATTGAACGGACGAATATTTTAAGTTTGATTGTTGTTATTGTATTACATTTATTATTATAAAGTTTTTATGATTACTTGATCTTTTATTAAGTAACCGAGTTTGGATTTGGCTTTACCAAATTAAGCGATCAATATAAAGACTGATAAAAAATTGATTTTTTATAGGTTTTGGAATGCACAATGCACAAAGGTATAATATCTTTTTTGGAAAATCATTATACAGGCAATGAAGGAACTTTTAATTGGCCCAAGCATCGAAATAATTGACAAACATGAAATTATCTACAAACTGGATTCTTATACTTTATTGCCTAAAATCAACGGTTTTTGAGTTATGAATTAAATTAATATAAACAATGTTGAAAAATTTTAAATTTTATTTATTTATTAAAAAAACTCTCTATTCAAACAAAAATTTACGATCCCATCCTGATAGAAAATTTAATGGTAGTCTAGTAAAGTATTTTGAAAAACGCTTGAAAACCTAAAATAATGACTAGAAATACATCGAATGTGCTTGCATTATTCGTACATCGGATCGTCGCAGCGTTTTTTATTTTGTTGGTGCGATGTTTGCAAAATTGTGTACCTCCCTGTACACAGTAAAAACGCCTTTCGTTGAATCAGAAAAATTATTTTCTAAAAATTATTTCGTTTTTATTTTAATATTAAATTACTTAAATTTTGTTAAATTTACATAAAATACTTTTAGTCACAAAAATTTGTTTAAATAAAAAAAAAGTTTATGTTGTATTTTCTTATATTCAATAGTTTTGCCTATAGTGAATAATATTTCTAGTTTCTAATAATTAATCGAGATCAAATCATTTCATTTCGTGAACTGTTAACAATATAATCAGCAACGTCATATTTGAGAAATCAAATTTGTGTAATGATAGCAATTTCCTAGTATTAACCAAATTTAAAATTAACGTCAGTGTTCAGTGATTGTTAACGGAAAAATTATCTCGAAGTTTGCACAATTATTTAAAATGCCAAATTAAATTATCGATAAATGCTTATTAGTCATTGCTTATTTTGAAAATTATTAGAAATGTCATATCTAGAGGGCGTACTTAACGTACAAAGTATGTTTTAATTTAATCCAATTTAGAAACAAATGGTAATAAATCGCTGGTCGCAACGATGTGACGGCGCCAGATTTTCTGGTTTAGGTAGATCAGGGGTGCGCCTCATTCAGTGCCTATTTTCGGTTTTAGTAGGCCCTAGGCCCATATTCTGGGCCCCCTCGTAGGATTTGGAAATTAATATTTTTATTGAAATAGGAAATTAGAAAAATAGCGGCGTAGGCGAAAAACTTTTTAAAACAATTTAACTCTAAATTCATTTACACAGGGTGTCCCCGTGACCGTGGAGAACCTTTGAGGTGGTGATAAAGGACACTTTTCTAAGACAAAGTTTCAAATAAAATTTTTGTTTAAGGCCAAACCCTAGGGGGTACCTCACTTTAAAGCAATTTTTTGAATTTCTGAATTCAAACGGCCATATCTCCAATATTATTAGTGTTATAAACTAGGTTATAACCCCTTATCGTCTAGAATCAACGGATTTCGAGTTATAAATTAAATTAAGGGAAAAAATGTTTAAAAAATGTAGGTTTTAATTTTTTTTACTTTTCTTGCAAACCCCGTATCTCTTAAACGAAACGTCTTAGAAAAAAACTGATGGCCTAAACCGGATAGGAAATTTAACTGGTTACAACTTTGGTCAAATAAATTTTTTTGGGAAATCAACCGTTTTCACAGAAATTTTGAAAAGAATGGAAAAGGTGTAGGTAAAAAAATAATAAATTCACAATATTTATTTTAATAAATTTTCAAAATGATTTCCCTTATTTTCAGCACACAGTCGTGCTCGTTTCAAAAGGTGTTGCACGGTATTATTTATAATGGTGCTTCTTTCGTTAAGTTCTGTTACACCTATCTATATTTTTTCCATTAATTTAATTTTTTTTACCTACATCTTGTTCATTATTTTCAGTATTTCTGTGAAAACGGTTGGTTTTCCAAAAAAATTTAGTTGGTCAAAGTTGTAGCTCGTTAAATTTTCTATCCGGTTTTAAGAGATACGGGTTCGCAAGAAAATTAAAAAAATTAAAACCTGAATTTTTTAAACATTTTTCCCTTTAATTTAATTTAGAACTCGAAATTAGTTGATTCTAGACAATAAGGGGTTATAACCTAATTTGTAGATAAACGAATGATTATCTTTAAAAAAGTTCTAATCCATTAAGCTTAAAAAATCAATAATATCGGAGCTATGGCCGTTTCAAATAAAAAATTCAAAAAAATTGCTTTAAAGAGTGAAAGGTTTGGACTTGGACAAAAATTTTAGTTCTCTACGGTCACGGGGACACCTCGTATATCTACTAATTAATTTCAAATTTTCTATATTGGTAAATGAAAGATATACCACAAAAGGTGCTGGCGCGTTCAACTAGAGAGCTTAGTTGTAAAATTAAAATTATGTTTAAAAAATGTTTGTCGCGCCATTTGAGCGTTGGGCCCTTTACGGCCTCGGGGTCTTCCGCAATGCGGAGTTCTGCGCACGCCATTCCCGCCGCTGGATATGGGTAATGAAAAATTTTAGTGATCTAACAAATTGAAGATAATAAAAATTAGTTTTTCATTCATTAATTAAACAGGGCTGTTACGGGCCAGAGTGTGTTGTCAGGAGATATTTTTAAATATTGTTTTTTAATTATTATATAAAAAAATAAACTGTTGTTTTAAACAGTTCCAGTTAGGCCAAGCAGGGGGCCCCTCTAACTCATGGGCCTCAGGCCTGGGCCTAACTGGCCTTTTGATAAAATAGGCCTTGGCCTCATTTACTTAAGAAGAGTCAAGAATTAGATGTCACCAGTCTTTAGTATCGCGATCTTTTTGAATATCTGCTTCCAAGTGGCATTTTGATTTCCCCAATGTTTAACATTACCACCCAAAACATTTATTATTGTAAAATTGAGAATTCAGGATCTGATTTTACAATAAAAGCATAAATAGAACTAAATTGAACTTAGTGCAACAAATTTTAAAAGTTTTAAAAATAAATCAACAAATGTGTCGTGATATATTCATTTTGTTGAGTTTGGACTAAGCAAAACATAAAAGTGGGTCTGGAAAGTATGGAATACCCACCAGCCCTCCAAACCCCCCGGATGCGATCGCTTACTAAAAAATATTAGCAATATTAGCGAAAAGTTGAAAATACAGAGAAATAGTAGTTGATAATCAAATTTTTAAGTTATGTCAAAGTCCGGACAACCACCTCAATCGCCTTCTAGAAATAAAAAAAACAGTCAGGGGTACTAATTGAAAACAGAAAGGTTTTCAGCACTGTTAGTTTACATTTGTTAGATGTAAATTCAATTTTGCTTGAAAACTTTTCTGGCGGAGACTTATAGAATGATTTGTAAGCAGTCAATGGTTGTTGTCCAAATACAAGTGTTGGGATTTTAAACAAATTAAAAGTTACACTATGGTTGCTCAATTTGTTATCAGCATTTTAAATATAGCTTTGAACTGTGCTTTGCAACTCAATTTAAATCTACAGAGCTTGGAGCTGAAATTTCCTTCCGAGGATTCTGGCGTTATTTTTAGAATAGATTGATTTTTTGTCTTCAACAACAAGTAACAATTGTTTTGCCACTTTTGAACTACAGTTTTCAACTGAAGTTTTCAGTAAAATATCGCACATTCATTTGTCGTTTGTATTATTATTTATCTCACTGTGAAAAAAGATTTGTCGCCCTAACAGAGCAGGCTATTAGTAGCTATAGCCTCAACCGAGTTTTGTTTTGCTGCTATAACAAATTTTTTGTTGCTGCAACAAATTTTCTGCTGCCAAAATTAAGTTGCTTTCTATTCAGTAAAAAAGATTAGTTAAGGCTATAGCTACTAATAGCTCTGTTAGGGCGACAAATCCTTTTTTTCAGTGCTTGGATGGCATCTGGAGAGAACTCACGAATCTCGCTTATCGTTAAAGCATTGCGTAGAGAAGACAGATGAATAAACGTCTTAAATAAATATAATAAAATTTCTTCAAAAACCAAAACCGCTAGTAAAAAATGTTAACGGAAAAGAAACAAGAAATGTTAAAAAGAAAACTACAATATTTGCACACCATTGATCAAAAATGTATTCTAACCCTTCGCCGTTCGCCCTAAATGTACTAGAAAACAAGAAAGTAAACCACTATCTAAAAGCACCCCACCAAAAATAAATCTGCTATACCAGAACATTCAATTTAAGTTAAAAGAACTGTAAGAACCAATAAATAAAATTGAAACGACAATTACACAAATCCTCATCATATTTTTCATCAATAATCATCAATTTCACACTATTAAAACCATAATTAAAAGTTCTGCTGTATTTTACTTCGTCTTGCACTGGTATTTGATATTTTAATTACTTTTCAAGTTTTCCCTTTTGTATATTTGACCCCCTAAAGACTGGCGAATAAAACACTAGAGCAAAATGAAAATTTTACAAAAAAATTTGATGCAATATTCTATGTCAAAACGAATTTTTCGTTCTTCAATATTTAAGAAATATGGCGTGATAATGAAAAAAACCATTTAAATTGAGCAAAATCGGGTACAAAAGTTAGCTATTTTATATAATTTGATAAAAAATAGAACTGATTTTCTTTGAAAAAGTATTTATCTGTGTTTAAGCCGTTTTAACAGTATAATCAATTGCAGCTGGACATTCCAGTTCACGGCAAGCATATTAAATTCCAATATCCGCTAAAAATTGATGACCATATTTCGATCGTTAGGAAGAAGAAAATGAAGATTTATGGCATCTCCTTTATTGCTTCACGATTTATTAAGTTCTACTTTTTGTTAATACCCAAAACTATATTTTTATTTCGTATAGATATTTTAATCAACTACATACCATACCTTCTGAGGTACCTTAACCGAAATAATAATTTATCAAATTTTTAAAATATAAATTGTAACGCAAATGTAAGGTTAGAGGAAATAGGAGGAAGATAATTAATTAAAATTTATCATTTATCGATTCGTATGGTTCACACAGTTTCAAACGGTATAGTGTGAATTCTTTACAAGGTAAATTAGAAGTTTTTTTTCTGAAATATTTGAAATATGCTTGAAATTGCTTTTCTAGTAGTAAAATGTTTTATTATGCTAATTATAATGTGTTAATTAAGCATGGGTGTTTTATGCAAAATTCTTGTAAGATAAGAGCAATAAAAAATATTACAAAATGGAGAGCATGGACGAAAACTATAAATTACTTCCTAATTGTAGTATCAAATTTAAATGTCGATGAAACTATTGCTGAATCTGTGAAACACCCACCGCATTGTATATATTTTAATTTATTTGGATGATAATTTACTGCCATAAAAAGCAATTGGAAAGCGAAAGTTAGACAATTTTATTTTCATATTATAATTATTATAAAATATAATTAATTTAGGTAAAGTTACATAAACTTGGTCATTATTATACTGGAATTTTGAAATATCAAGGTTAATTAGGCGTCTAGTGGCATTGGATAAAAGGGATATATCGTTGTGATCTCCAAGATAAAATTTACATAATGAAAAAGACCTGCACAAAACTTCTCAATTAATGTATAGAATTTTAAAAAATAACAGATTTATTTTAGGAGTTCACAACGTTACACCTACGGAATCAAATTTCAACGGACATGTCAATGGAAGCATGCCCGATCAAATTTTTTTATAAACTTGCCGCATCTGTCGGCGTAGTTTATAACATTGGCGAAAAAATACTAAAAAAGAAAGCACCAACTTTTCAATAAAAGTGTCATCATGCATGACGAAAGTTTGAGTGACATATGTAAATCTCAATAATAGTTAAGGGGTTGCGTCAACATAATAAATTAGTTCTACAGATGTTCACATTTTAGTGCGCGCAAATCAAAATTGATTGCAATTTAAAGTAAAGAAGAGTCCGTATTACGATTGTTTGGAACTCGGGCTATTGTGTTAGCAAAATTTAATTCATTCGCTTATTGCTGATGCTTCGGATAAGGAAAGGCGTCGAGTACTTTAAAAGTTGTGAAATTAGAGTATAAAATTAATCGGAGAAAAAAAAACGAGTTGCCAATCTAAACAGCGAAATCAATAAGTTTTAAGTTAAAAAGAAACTTTCCTGAAAAATATCTCTGAGGTAAGGTTCCAGTAAGTTCTATTTATAACAAACACCTTTTATTAGAGGAATAATGGTTTCTTTGTTAATTCCACTTAACAATTACAATTGAACTTATAATTAATTACTAAACCATGAAAGCCGTAATTGGAAAAGCACTGTATTCATTGAAATATTGTATTAGGGCTAAACAAAACAAATATTCACTTTAAATGAAATATTCTGCACTCCTATTCGTCATATTATTTGACTTAGGCAATTACAAACCGAAAAAAAAGTAACCGGTTTCGTCATAAAAATAGCATCGTCAGATACGTATTTCCAGATCCAGATATTTGTTATAGATAACTAAAATAATTGTTTACTGCTGTTACTAATGTAAATTATCTTTTTGAGGTAGATACTGATTTGTATGCAATTACCACAATAATCAATATATTTCAATTAAATTAATTTATTACATTAAGTTCGGTATTATAAATAAATTATATAGAAAGTGTAAAAAAGCGTAACCTCCTCGATAATTTCATTAACTACATTTTTATTCTGCAAATTAATATCTGTAATAAATTAATTTTGAATTAAGGACAAGCAAACGCTTCAAATACGTACTTTACATAATTATGATTTTCCTAATTATAATATCCTAAAATATTTGATTTGATTATATGTAGATGAAATTTAGTGAAATATGTATGCAAATAAGGTAAAGAGGTCATTAAAGTTAGAGGAAAGTAAAATTTCCTCGTAACTTTTGCTCTTAATAGTTTCTACTAGAAGTAACTTTTCCCTCATTTTCTTCTGCCTGGAAAATTACTTTCCTAGAAGTAAAGCATTTTAGAAGATATTGGATTTCATTTTCTACATTTTTTACAAAACATCTTAAAAATTGTAATTTTTATTCCAACTTCCATCGCATGGGAATTGGGTTTCAAACTTTTAACGATCAATAACGTACATACGCTTTTACATTTTCCTGATTTTTTTTTGCTAAAATGCAAATTTAATTACTATTATTTCTATCGAAATATTATAATTAATTTCAAAATTATTATTGCTAATTTATTCACTAGTGTTCCTGCATTGGATGCACTGTTGTGTGTACAATATAAATTGCCGTGTTAATTTAGTCAGTTGCAACAATGTAAATTATCTAACTGGGACTTCATTAATCTACCTAAACCTTTTGAAAATCCTGCTTTTATTTTTAACACCGAAGTTTACACAATATTTAAACAGCATTAAAATTTATTATTGGGAAACACATTAGAGCCTTAACATTACTGTAACCATAATGTGGGTACAGAAACAAACATCTTAATTATAAACATAATAGTAAAACATATCTTTGTTACATATCTAATTTTCACCGTGGATTATCTCATTTTCATGCATAATGCAAACACTAATACTATTCGTTTAACAAAATCGTTAATTCCGCCTTAACCCAAATTTTGTGAAAATCTCCCATGTTGTACTTGTTATGCTAAATACTAAGCTAAGGGGTGGGGGAGGGGGGTTCAAACTAACACCTAAAAGCAGAAATTTCTAAATTTGTCGCTAACACAGTTTCCAGCTAATAAAAATTAAAATATTTTTATTCCTATTAAATTAGAAATTTCCTATTAATAATTTCCAGTTAATATAATTAAAATAGATAAAATTACTGTGAATTAATTTACCGATAAAGTGTTGACTGTTTCAAGTGTTCCTATTATTTTATTTATAAACTGATGAAATTACATTAATTAAATCCTATACAATCTGTAATTACTTTTTTAAACTCAATTATTTTAGTGCCAATTCAATAATTATATTATCAAACGATAAATTAATTAGTATTGCTTACCAAATGGAATTCGAAATGCTTGCTTACCTGGAAATAAAAAAAATTATTAGTTATTTTTTACAAAAGATAAGTTGTTTCTTTAAAGACAATGTAAAAGCACCAGAATGAAGATAATAAAAATAAGCAGTAGAATGAAAAAATTACAACAAAAACTTTTCCAGATGGAAACCATATTTCAGAAACAAAATTGCATTGTGAAAGAACCGTGCGAAACGTAAATGAGGAATTTGTCAAAGAACGAAAAAAATTATTTTTTACTTTTTGGTGTTTCAATTTAAAGTAAATTATTACCCTGTTCTCTTATACATACGGAAGTATATCTCGGTCAACCAAAGCATGAAAAGCGTAAATACATAGGTACAGTAATTAACAATATAATTACAACATACTTTCAATTGTTTATCTTGATGGTTTAATAATATTAAATTACTGGTTTTAAAATGAGGATGATTGAAATTTTATAAAAAGCAAATATACCGTGAAATCTAAACGGATTCATAAGCTTCTAAAATTGTGGGTTAATTAAAAGGAAAAATTTATAGAGAAGTACAACAAAATTATGCAATTCAATGTCTGGAAAGCTAACAAAAATCAGTTTTCGGTAAGTACAAATTAAATTATTTCCTTTTTCCTAATTTTAATTTTGTAGAAAGAACAGGAAGTGATATTGCATTAGTAAAAAATGCATTCTCTAAGTCGATCGCTATTTGAGATACCTATTTATGTGGTTACTCGTGCTTGGCAGTGTTTAGCGTCGAGTTCGGCTCGAATAAACTGCAAAATAATGAAGATGCAGTTTATTTGACTCATGGGATTGCAGTAGCTCAAAAGAAAGTTGATAACAGTTATTTTGGACTACATTAGTATTTGTCTAGTCAGATTATATCGGAAGTCATTATTGAAAATTGAATCAATTAAAAAAAAATCTTGTTTCGAAACGGAAAAAATGGAAGAAAGTTTATGGAAGCGAAGAGAAACGAATAATTATTATATTAAAGAAATTAGGCACTAGGTTATTGTGATTTAGGCCACATAAGACCTGGTTTTTGAAAAACTGCATATCAAAACATCCCTCCTGTTTCTTCAACTTTTTAAGCGATTTATGTTTAATCACGGAAGAACGCAATATTATATACTCTGTTTTAAAGCCACTGGAGAGGTAAATCACAAGGCAAATTTTTGTACATTAGATTTCCTTTCAGGAAATTCTTGAAAGATTTCAGCGAATTTCTTTTTGCATTGCCTTAAGATTTCCTTTCGAAAAAGTAGACAAGGGAAAAAAAGCTCATTTATAGTATTCCGAATTTCCTTAGAATTCCTTGAATTTCTAAAGATTTTTTAAGATTCTCTATATTTTCTCAAGTTATTTTAAATTACCCCGGATTTCCTCTTGGTTTCTCTTTTCTTTTTAAAAGTAGAAAGAGCAAAATAAGCGTGTCTATAGTAGTATTCCTAATTTTACTTAGAAATTTACTTGGATTTTCTAAGATTTTTACAAATTTTCCTTGACTTGTACACCAGATTTCCCCAGCGACTCGCTCTCCTCAAAGCCGGCTTAGCAAAGTTTTCGATTCTACGATATATTATATTATTTTGAAAATATTAAGCCGCACGAGATGATTGAACAAAGTTGCCTTCTACATTATAACCAGTGCTTGAAAAATCCGGTCGCCAGGAAAGCTTAGCCAGAGAGACTAGGCAACGGAAAATCTACTTTGTTTAAATTATGTGTTGCTTTTGAATGCTTCTAATTAAATATAATAATTCCTCATCCGGGTTAAAAAGGTCTGGCGCCAGAACTGAAACTACACTCTTTTTAAATTTTATTCAATGAAATTTTTTTCATTTCATTTCGACAATGTTGTGTGTTCTGGTACTTTCAGCGGCTTTGCTCTAACTTTGCCAATATTTTCTTGTTTCAAATCTTTTTTATAATCGAAGAATTTGCTTTGAATTGACACTTTTTTAAACTTGATTTTCCAACTCGAATAAAAAAAAATGAGAAAAAATTAAATTAAATTATTTCAATTGAAAATTTAACCGGTTTGATTCCTTAGCTGGGAGTGCGACTACAGTCGCAGCCGACTTTAATAACTGCTCTCTATGATTTCTTATGGGACTCTCTCTCCAGTCGCATCCTCATGACTGAGGAATCGTGATCCCAATGGTTCACTCGCAGTTGCCCACCATGCTCTTCCATTTCTGCCGATTTTCTGCCTTTCTTAATGTTGGCTGTAGGGGTCGTTTGGTTATACATTTTATTTGATCCATCCATCTGCTGGGTGATTTATCTCTAGGTCTTCTACCCTCCACCTTTCCTTGAACTACCAACTTTTCCAGGCTTGACCTATCTCTACGCATCACGTGTCCAAAATATTTCAGGATGCGTCGTCGGCATATGGTCGATAATCTGTCCTTTATTTCCAGTTCCTGCAATATCGACACGTTTGTTCTTTTGGATGATTCTCATCATCCGTCTCCAGCACCACATCGCAAAGGAGTCTATGCGGCGTCCGTCTGCCGTTTTGATAGCCATGGTCCTCGTGATGTATTCTCCGTACGTGTTAAAAAGCCTAAGGGGCAGAATACAGCCCTGTCGCACTCCCTTTTGCGTTTTCAAATGTTTCGATTTTTTGCCATTCAGTCTTATAATTACCTTGTTGTTCTTGTATAACCTCTGTAATCTGTATGACTGCTATCAGATGATCTGGAACACCTATTTCTTATAGCGCCCGCCCACCCGGGACAGCTTATCCTATTGTACACTATCTAAGGATTTTTTATAGCCTGTAAAACATAGAAGCATGGGAATATTAAACTTTCGTGATTTTTCTATTAGTTGTTGTATATTAAATATTTGATCTCTTGTTCCCCTCCTCTTTATGAAGCCTGCCTGCTCATCGGATGGTATTTGATAATCAGATATGTTTGCAGCCTGCGATCGATTATCCGCAGAAGTATTTTGCTTGTATGAGACATCAGAGCGATTGTTCGGTAGTTCTGGCACTTTCTTGTACAGCCTTTCTTGCGAAGTGGTCTAAAAACTGAGCTCGTCCAGTCACTAAGCCGTTGTCCTGTTTTCCAGATTTTGTTACAAATGCTTAGAAGTATCTGAACCCCATCGTCTCCCAATGCCTTCAACATCTCGGCGGACACCTCGTCACTCCCACATGTTTTGTCGCTTTTTAAATGTCGCATGGCATCTTCGACTTCAGTCTTCATAATAACTGGCTCCTTCTCGTCCCTCTCAAAGTCTTGTGTATATCTCTTTCTGCTTTGTGCAAGTTCGTCCTTTTTGCCTTAACTCTTTTCGTTCTTCGATTAGGGCCTGCGTCTTTTGTGTGATCTATACTTTGTCCCCCTTGACATGCCTGCCAATCCCCCTTTAACCTCTCTTACTGTTTCTGTGATATCGCGCTTCAGACTTTTCAATTCTTGATCAGGGCTACTTTGATGTACGTCTTCGTTTCGGGTTTTAAGCAGTTTAGGTTTAATTTTTGCTTCAAATTCTTGTATCTCTTCCCTCGAAAGCTTGTTAGTTCTAATAGATCTTTTCAAATTTTTCAGTTTTAATCTGAGGTCCGCCGTCAACAACTGGTGATCAGATCCACAATCGGCCCCAGGATAATATCTTGCTATTCAGAACAGACGATTTCCATCGCGAGTGAGTCATAATATAGTCGATTTGATTTCTATGTTTATCTCCTGGTGACCTCCATGCATATAGCCGCCTGCTGTGGTGCCAAAAGTACCATCATTATCTGTGCTTCCAATTTTTGTCTCCCTGTGTCTCCCTGAATGATAGTAATATCGTTTGTTGGAAGCTCTTTTACTACTTTTTCCAGTTGATTGAAGAAATCCTCTATTTCGTCGTCTCCTGCCTTGGATGTTGGCGCATACACTTGTATTATGTTAACATTGAATGGGTCCGATCTATATCAGATTGTAATGATTTTGTCATTTATGGGATTGTATCCCATCACTGCGTCTCTGTTACTCTTTGGTACCAGAAAAGCTACCCCATTACGACTGGTATCAGGATTTCCCGAGAAGTACACGCAGTTTCCTGATTTTGTAGTAAAATGCTCAGACCTTTTCCAGTGCGTCTGCGCTAGCCCCAGCAGACTTAGTTTATGGGCACATAGTTCTTTCTCCACAATATACAACTTTCCCGTTTACAAGGAAAGTTAGGAATATTTCCTTATAGAATTCGACTCTTGGAAATAGTCTAAGGAAACAGTCCCATAAGAAAGCATGGAGAGCAATAATTAAAATTGAATGCGATTGTAGTCGCACGTCTTCAATCGCAGCTAAAGATTGGTTTATGTCAAACGCACCGCATGCACTGCACGTAGACGGATGAAGTTCAAACATTGAATTTCTATGGAAGCGTTTATGTGTGTGACATACACACACTTCGTGCGCAACCAACCAACTTAAACGCTCCTACAGACATTCAATGTTAAATAAATACGAAATAATTTAATTAAATAGTAAAAACCGGAAAAGTTAAAATTTAAAAGGTTTAAGTTAAATAATTGATTAATTTTTAAATAACAATTTCATATTAATAAACAAAATTTTCTAGAAATTATAAAGAGTCTAAAGCATAAGCTTAGGGCTTTTAAGAAGCGCTTACTACTATAAAAAAATTACATTAAATATACCTACTTTTTGTTTGCTCAATATACTAATTAAAATTTGATATGAGAATGGAACGAAGATAATCTTTATTTAAGTTTTATCCATTCAATTTATTAGAAATTATGTATTACTATCTTATAAAATGAATTTTACAATGTTTACTAATTAAACTTTGTTATTTTATGAACATTAAATATTAATTACTTTCAATTTCAGTATAAAATTTTATAATAATGATTACACCTACATACATATTGCTTTAATAAATTACAAGCACTAATAATGTTTACCATAATATAAAAACATAATTTGACAAAGAAATTACAAAATACCAAAAAACCTAATCGATTTCCATCCAAGAAATTATTTTTCTTTGTTTTTAAGGTAATTTTTTTGGTATTAATTTTATTGAAAAAGCATTTAAATAAATTGGCTTTATTAAATTTCCTAGTTTTTTCCTTTCCAACCATTTGCATTAAATATTTTCATTTTGCAGAAATTCAATAAATTGACATTTCAATTTCAATGAAAAGAAATACAAACACTTTAGTTAAAAGTGGTTCAAGCAGGGTCTATCTAACCCTCTGGCATATTCCTTTTATGTGTGAGAGTCGTAACAATTGTGTTCCAAAACATTTTTTCTTCGTGAAACTAACCTTGAAATTTTTCAAAAAGTTTTTCCTTGCTCCTTTTATCGAATCAAACCTTTCAGAAATCAAATAAATTCCAATTTATCTAAATATTCAATATTCAAGAAACATTAGCAAAGGAGCAAATAAATTTTATTGGATCGTAGTCGGCGATATTTGAAATTTTTCTAAAAGCACCTCCATTATTCATAGATCTATCCAGTTAATAAAATTGTTCGGCAAGTTAAACCTTCATCATACACCCCAATATAAATTTTTCTGCAAACTGTCAGATAGTTGCTAAACTTAGGAAGGTTCGGGCATGTTAAAACTAAACCAAAAAGAACGAACCAGTCTAGAAGCTGAACAAGTTGTTATAGATATTGTTTTATAAAAATCTCAAAATGTCGAGAATTTTCACATCAAACGTTTTATTTGTAAAAGTGTTTTATTGTCTAAAATCTGCTGCGAGAGGATTAATGCTGAACACTATCAAAAGACAAGCTCACAAAAGGTGTGATCGATGACGACGAAGTGAAAAATGTTAGCGAGGAAGTAATAGAACTTTATGCCTCAATGCTAATAGTATTTTTTCTAAATATTTTAAAGTTGAACCGTTCTTATATCAGTCGAAATGTATTAAAATTTGACGATAGAAATAAAATACTCCCACATCGTGGACATTTCCATAAATAATTTATATTTTTTATCAAATGAATTTTTGACTATGTAACAAAGAGATAATATTACCCAAGAATTATGGAAAAACACGCAGATAACCTTACAGTATATTTATTTTATGACAATTTTAATGTTCTATCATTATTAAATTCATTAACCATTAGAAATTTGCAGAACATTCCTCCCACATTGAATTATAATTTTTATTATTGTAATGTGTTTTACAAATAATAACAGCTCAAACGGTTGCATAAAATTTACGATAATAATGAATGTGATTTTAATTTAAATAATTTTTGAGGCGTCAAATAGGAAGTAGAACAGGTCACCGAAAGGAAACAAAATAATTTGCTGGTAATGTTTCTCCTATATTGTACAATAGGTCATATAGGTGACAATGTGAACTTCTCTTGATGTTTAGCAACCTAAAAATATCAAATGGATAGGAATAAATAACATAGAAAGTCTTATGATTTTACATTATTGTCTTCAAATTTACATACCTACGTCGTATTACCATTTGAAAGCGGCGCAATTTTGAAATCTTGCATTATAAAGCACTTAAAAATGAAATATTTATTGTAGCAACTTCGAATAACTTGGAAGTAGTATCTGAGCAAAAACCTCTCCGTTACTTATTTAATTGGAAATACCTGATGGAGTGATTGAAATTAAAATTTTGCCATTTTCCTCCTCTAATCGTTTATGAATAAAAGATTGAAACCTACATCAAGTCGATGAAATCGTTTAAATTAAATTTTAAAAGCCTACAGGAAAATGAAATGCTTATTTAATTACTGTCACACAAAACGTGTTCTCAATGATAAATTAACCGATTTGCAAGAATTTTTATAAAAGGATTTTTTATTCAAATCAGCTTCAAAGAAAATTATATTGTTTTGGCTTTTAAGTTGTATTGCATTATAAGAAGGTTGAGGGAACCAATAAACTTCAGTTATCCATACTCCATCTCTGTATTATGTTTTAATTTCATTGGTTCTTGACACCTATTATAAAAGCAATGTTTGATTTTGATTCAACCCTGCATCGAGAGAAGAAAAACGACATCAACAACAAAATTAGTTGCTTAAAAAAAATTTTATAGTGTACTACAAAAATTTTAGTTAAAATAGCAAATAAACTTTGTTGATGCAAATTCTACGCAATTTTTCTTTTCTTTCACTTAGTGGGAAAAGCTGCAAGGGCTAAAGACCCATTGAAAAGAAGCCAGAGAAGAAACACTATAAGCCATCCGGATCGGGCCCCTTTCCAGCATCAATGCAGGATTTTCATGGAAAGAAGAGAAGAACATAGATTTTTCAATGATTCTAATACATTAAAATATTAAAAGTGAAAATAAAAATGTTTGGTGAAATTTGTCACATATAAAGGGAAGATAAGGTTGGATATTTGTATGGCCGACATAATAATATATTAACAATATAATTTAAGTTTGGTTTCTCATTGAAAATGCAAAGGAAATTATTGAAGATAAATTTTATATTTTAAAATTATTAATGGAAAATTAATAAAAAAATAATAACTATCGCAGCAATATCAATAAGTGTAAATCGAAGAAAGGGTGATGGTGTCATAGAAAAACTGAAAACAAAACTGAAAAAAAAACTGATAAGTTATTCAGTTGCCAATGTTGGAGGGTAATCCATACCATTTGCAGTAAATTGAAAAAAGCGAAAAAACTTCTAAAACAGATTGTAAAATTGAATCAGCTTTAGTTCACCTGAATTTAACTTAAGATACTTAATAAAACTTTCAATTAACAATAAATTAACTTAACTGAACGATTACAAATTCTAAAAATAATTTTATTTTAATTGTAGATATATCAACCCCTCCACTAAAAATTGAAAAACTAGAGAAAAATTTAAAAATCAATTTTGTTACTAACTTTGAAACTGTAAAGTTTTTTAAACTTATTTAAAAGGGGGGTCCGCGACTTCCTTCTGTACTTAAAAAATTTCCAAGGACTCCCCGAAGAATGATTACATATTGAAACACTCATAATTTTGATTAGTAGCGACAATTTCCTCAATTGCAACTGTATCAAATCTACACCATATGCATAAGTTAAAGCGATCCAATAATCACACCCGAGCAAAACCAAGCACTGTCCTGCTACCAATTTCAGGGAATATTTACCCTAAGGTGTACTTAATACCCTTATTTTCGGGGTTACTTTTCTGTGGGGTCGGTGACAATATTTTTACAGCCTTTTGTAGAACTTGTAAAAACCATACCCTTTTAGGCTGGCAAAACATTTTTCCTAATATAATTTTGACTGCCACTTTTGCAGTTAAGAACGAACTTGATCAACCGGCTTATTGAAATCTTGAGTATATTTTGCTGGGTCAATTAATAGGCAAAGTGGTTGATTAAAAGAAGAGCAGACAGCTGAATTATGCATTTAGGATCACCAGGAATACCAGTTTGTAACTTAGATGTAAAATATTTGAAAGATTAAGCCAGAGAACATTTTTCGGTCAGCATTGGACTGCTAGCAATTGAAGAATTCAGCAACGGAATTCCACTGAGGATGACGCGATTTCCCAATAGACCTATCTACCCCTGACCATCAATCCTCTGTGTTACCAGTTATACTACTTATAATTATTTGCGCATGAATTATTTCAAATTGCAAATTAGAGTAGCGAATAGTACATTCCCCTAAATGTAAACAAATACAAGAGCTTTACATCCAAAAGCATAACTCTTGCCAATCTTAGCAATTCACCGTGAAATATAATCCCACAAATTTTAATAAAAAATTCATTAGATTTAAAAGGGCAACGAAATTCTGTGATTTAAAATGATTAGACCTCTTTGCCCTATAGACTAATAAATTATAATATATTAAGCAGATGATTTCTTAATGTCGCATTTTGCAATATCGCATAAAATTTTGAATTTGAAATTAGATTTTGCAATATACTCAAAAGTTCATAGCTCTACGAGCAACATACGCAAGATAAAAAATAATAGTAGGTAAATATTTATTAAAATGTGTTTTGTTAATAAATAATCCGATTTATTTATGTAACAATTTTTTTATTCGGTAGTAAACAGACACGTTCGTGATGAAAATAAAATAATGTATTATTTGTAATTATGTACTATAATTGCTGGTTATACTGATTTATTCTATATTTAGCATTTACCATAAAATCCTACTAATTTACAAGAATTAAAACTACAGGCATGATCTCATTTATGCCAATGTTTTAATTGTATCGATAATTATTAATTTACTACCACGATTTCCTTCGATACAGAAAAAACTTTATTGGAACATGAAAAAAGTTGTTTTATACAGGTGCGAAGATAAAACGAAAAGATTTCCTTTGAGACGGGTGTCGCTGTGCACCGTGAAAAGTTACGACAGGTTAGAAAATAGATTAGGAATGTATACATACAATCCTTAAAAATAACAGTCTGAAAATTGTTATATTTTTCTGCCCGAAAATGTGTAAGTTTTCCGGATCTGCTAAAAAATTCAGATAAATTGGGTTAGGTTATTTTAAAATTCTCTTTAGTAGGACGAAATGAACAATTAAAAGTAGGGAGAAAGGCAAACTTTGCACTTGAAATTAAAAATTAGGTCGTTTTGTTGCTATTTGAAAACTTTATGGAAATTCCCTAGACGGCAGTGAAGTAAAAATCTAATAAACTATGACCTTAACCTTCCATTAAATTAAGCTACTCGACAGAATTTTGCTTTTAGTTTTAACATCACTTTCGTTATTAAATTGAAAATAATTAATTAAATGCCTAAGTAGATACAGTTAGAATAATTCAATAGCTTTAAATTACATTTCACATGCTCTCTAAACAAATTGTCCTTCGATTCCAGAATATAAATTACATTTGTGGGCAGATTTGAGTAGAAAACAACTTCAATATTTGCATAGACAATAGTTAATAATTTCATTTAATAATAAGCACCAGGTTTACGTTATTTATTGACTGTTAATAGGGAAGTCGTTATAAAATTGTCGCCCGACGAAGCCAACGAAATAGTGAACGGAGTACGAGGCGTTGAATATGGAATGATATCTTTTTATGTATCGACACATTTAAAATTAATTGATTTGAACATAATTAATGGTCATCTAAAATTAATAAATTGCCAAACTTGTTATTAAAAATTGATACAACAATTATTAAGTCTTTCTTGTTCGAGAACCAAGTAAAAAATAAATTATCCTTAAGAATGACATCAGTGACGGATTTAGTAGAAGCCTAAAGCTAAAAATTTTGTGAAGGTAAACCTGAAAACTAACTTTTAAAACGTAGGCCCTATTAAACTAGCATAAAATGTTCCCCGGGCTCCTTAATGAATTTATACAAATTTTAAAATATAATACGCGATGTCAAAAGAAGGTTTTTTTTGTCAGGAATCCCGATGATCAAAATGCTATATTTTCGTTTCTAATGTAATAAATTATCCTCTTTTCTATATTTAATGATTATTTACAATGCAATTGTATGAGTAAGTCAATAGTAATAATTATAATTATGACCTTTAATCCGCTATATACACAACAGATTCACTTGGAAAAAATTTATTTAGTAGAAGTAAATAAAATGGAAAACGTGGGGCTAGTTGGCACGTTTTTTTCAGTTTTTAATTTTTGTAATTCTTTCAAAACAAGTAGGTTACACGATATTGAATATATTTTGCAAATTTCCAAATATTTTATTAGATTAGATGAAGTTCCCTAAAACTTACAACAGAAAATGAAGTGATTCGACCTACCTTACACGTGGGTAAGTTGCCATAGACTGGGCATTGACAATACAAAAAAGAATTTATTATCTGTATTATTTATTGTATCATCCCTACCTATACAGCCAGTAACCACATAACTCCAGTTTTCCCTATCATCGGTAGATGATAATATAAATCATAGCTCAGGCGTACGCGACATACATAATAATCCAATAACTCTTAAATATGGAAGTTTTCTGTTAATTATAGTAATTATAAATTTACTATATTAAATACATACTTAATATACAATTAGAATAATTAATAATTTATAAACAAACCGCTCAACACATAATGAAAATTCAAGGTTAAATATTAGATTCATTAATCATAATTTTGCTTCTGGTGCCACTTTCTCTCGTACGCTGCCTTTTAATTTTGGGCATTTAATTTTTTCGGTCTAAGCAACTTCAGACTGTTTGTTTGGTTCTAAAATGTTTAAAAACGTCTCCATTACCATTCATTCATAATCCAAGTTACTACTATCCTAATGGGTTTGTCCTGAATTAATTACAACTTGTACTTTTATTACTGGAGCAGATGTGGGTCGTACCAAACACAGCATATACGCTCACACACATACATATTATGCCGGTAGTAAGCTAGAATACACTTGACAAAAACCATATGCTCTTTATCTTCAAGACAAATTTAAGTTCACAGTTTCAATCTAACCACTTTATATCAGATTGTGACTAATGCATATTTTAATATAGAATGATATTAAGTAAGACACGCTCACACGAAGAAAGTGAAAATATGTTATTGACATTTCGAGACAAAATATAGGTTACAAATTGAAAAATTGAAATGGCGACATAATTTTGAGATTGATGAGTTTCGAGTTAAAGCGTATGCCTACCCCAATTCCTATATTTTACGATTTTAAAAAATTAGCGGGTGCACTTGTCTAGATAACTTCAAAAATACTACTGCCAAATTTCAAAGAAATATCTTTAGGGGTTTCCCGCAAACTCAAAAAAAAATTTTAATAATTTAAATTTTGTATCTGTAAATACTCTAATTTTTAGGTGTTATATTTATAAAATTAATTAAAAATTTCTGTTTTTTTTTGTTTCCTGTTGCAGGGAAATTCTCACAAATAATACGGAGATTTGAATTGTATGTCAACTGTATGTTCATGGTTTTCAATGCATAATAATATAAAATGAATGTATCATTTCAGTTTGATATTTCCATATAATGAAAAATGTTTGCTTATTAGATTATTTGTGAAATAGTGCGATCATATTAAAATTTTATTTGCCCGGGAGTAGAAGCAGTTTTTCTTTAATCACAGAAATCGTGATAGAAATAGCTCATTATTCTCAAGAGTATAATATGAACAAAAATTCATTTTATATTATACTATCCGATTTTTCATTGGTCGGCTTATTTTTAGTCAACCAATCAGAGGTATTCATTTATTCAGTAATTTATTAATAACAATTTATGTGTATATGTAATTTATGTACCTCTCCTCGACACCAAAGTCTGACAGTGCCAAAGCATATTATGCATACAGTGGCAGCTAGTACGAGGAGAGCGATGAGGCGCCGCCTTCCCAAAACGTTTTAAAATACATAATAATTATAATTAGTAATATTGGCAACTCTAAAGCGGAAGGTTATCTACGAGGATTAATTAATTATTTCTTATTGCGCCAGGAGCTGAACGGGATACTCAACATTAATCCTGACTGCACTAATCAACGTAATAAGTACTAATTATTTTAGTAAATATAAAGTAACCCCATGTTTCCCTCTTTAAATGTTAGCATTTAAACAAAAATATGTGCCGTTTGCCTTAAAAAAAATTACAATTTTGTTTACTATTTTTTTAAATTATCAATTCAAATGTGAGGACTTGTTATAGTACCATCATTCGTTGCGATTACAACAATCAATGTCATTCTTAATAAAAAAAAAATTGTGAACAGCTCCCTAATATAAATAGCAGAAGGTAAACAATTTCATTAACCGATAAAATGAAAGTTCAATTTTTAAAGACCGAATCAATCATAATGTACTAAAATTATAAAAAGTTGACATTTATGCAAAATAAAGTGTTTTGACATACATTTTTTTAGTCGCATATTTGTCTTCCTAAAATAATATTCGAGGTCGTCTTTTTATTCAAATAAGTTGCTCTTAAATATACTCCTTTTTGGTTTTCACTAATAAAAAGAATTTTTTTGGGCTTTTAACAATTTTGCTCTAATTTTCTATTGCTGTCAAACAAATGGTCGAGAGTCTTTTGTCCACTATTGAGCATTAGCGTCCTTCCCCTTGAAGGGCTGACAGATGAGCTTATGCGGTGTTCTTAATTTGGTCACCCATCCAATTGAGAGCTTCTGACAACCTCGGTTGACATCCGCCTTACAACGAAACCGAGCACTTATTTGCATTGCTCTATGTCGCTGCTGTGTTTACCTCGAAATAATTACAATGTCAAATCTTCAAAAATAAAAATTTTGATATTTACAAACTTTTGCAGTCTTGAAGCAGGAAGTAAACAACTAAAACTTTCAGGGTTACAAAGAAGAATTGATTAGGTAGACATTTGAAAAAGATGCACAACCTTTGCATAAACTATTTGTTGTTTGCCAAAATTTATTCAAAGAGCTTACAAACGTTCTTTCGACACATTTAAATACTCTTTAGGTGAGTTTACGCAGGCCGTCTGAACAGGCAATTTATTAAACCTTTACAACTTTAAACGCACAATCAAAAACCTGTGTCCGCCTGCCTTTATAGAGGTCACCTGAGAAATTAATTATGTCATGTCTCAAGTTTCGACAGCAGAGAAAACGCGATAAAGTGATAAATTAGATTCAAATAGTGGTGTTCAGAACATTAAAATAGTTGGCAGCAAGGCCCTTGTTGAGTTACAATAATTGAATGATTTTCAAAATAAATTTCGATGGTTTCGGTTCAATCGCAGTGACATCTATAACCGCGAAAAACAGTTATAAATTTGTAAACCTCTTTGTGACTTATTATTAGAATGTTCGCATTTTCCATTTGCTAACAGGTAAAACCCAATAAGAGAGAACAAATGAATTAACATAGTTGGAATCCACAATTTAATGTGGGAATTCGAGCTACCACATAATACTTATGCAAATAGCGAATAACGAGATGAACCTATAGATACGAACTCAAAACATCAAACTATCTGTATGTATGCGATAATTTTATAATGGAAATGCTATAAAACAAAGTTCAAATTATTTGTAAACGAGTCACACATCAGAAATTTTACTACCTTGCACAGACGGTAGACAAAAAGCTATTCATGCAAGAATCTCAATATCCAAAATTTTGAGACATATTGGAGGAAATACCATCTCAACATCAACGGATGTATATGTATAGTTATTATACTTCAAGAGTATTTTACTTAATTGCCGGAGACGAATTTTCCCTTAAATTAAATTAAACTGAAAGCGTCATTCCGTATTCTCGATTCGTCTTTCAAAGGTTTTGTCATAATAAATTAGAATAGGTACACTGTGTTTCGACTTAATTGTATTCCACATTAATAAGCAAAAACATGCCTATGAATATGTTTACCGTTTAAAAATGCATCGAAAGAATTTAATTCATGTTTTTAATTTTATTCCTTAGGATTAAAAAAAACGATATCAGGGGGATCATCCAAGGGGTAAATTCTTTTAATTTCTCAGAAAAGAATTAAATTTTAAAATATTTAATTATATGATGTACGATGAGTACATGACCTCTTTTTTGATTTTCCACTTTTAATTTTTTATCTTCCACATAACAAAACTGAATAAGATTTATTTTGTTTTGCTTTGAATCCTAATATGGAAGTGTTTTCAAATTTTTCCAAAATTTCAAAAAAATTACATCTATTTTTCTTCAAATTATAGTACCCCAATTTTTGTAGTATAATGAGATGAAGCTAGAGAAAATGTAAAGTGTATTTAGTTCTGTGATTTATCAAAAAGAGATAATACTTCTCTCACACATACACATCTAAAATTTAATAATTTTCTAACCAAATTTACTATCATCAAATAATAATGCTCATTTACTTGCACACTGAAATAAAATTGCATGTAGGATTTGAAAAACAACGTCATGAAAAAAAATACTTCTTTAAAAATTGTAAGCTCTCTTTAAAACTTAGATTATAACACTGCTACGAGATAGCGTCTATTTAAAAAAGTTTGAAGGTGTTTATAAATAAATAAAATTGGGTGGTTATCATAAATAAAATAACTTTTGCCCTATTAATAAAAACGTGCAACATAATCACTTCTGCTCTTATTAGAACATATTTTCTTGTGTTCATTTTACAAAGTGCAGTATAAAGTGTTATAAAACTGTCAAGATAGAATCTTAAAGAAATGCAAATTTTATAATCTCAATAAATTACAAAATACAGAGAGCAAAAAACAACTTTACAAATAATAAAGCAAATATGGAAAAATTTAATCCATATAATCATCGTTAAAATTTTAATGGTTCCAATTAATTTCATTTTACAATCTTTTAATTATCGTTTTTAAAGAATCGTTAAATTAAAAATCAAAAAAAACAAAAAATTAATTGAGTACAAATTTTTGGTGGAAAATTGGAGCATCGTTTGAGATAGCTTTTAATATTAAAAGTATTGTTTACAGGGTTTACACTTTATTTTTACGCTACTAATTTATAAAATTAAAATTTTTAGCGAGGAATGCTTGTAATTATAGCTCTCAAGCGGTGGTGGTTAGTTTAAATTTTTATTTAAAATGGGATAAGTCTTCACAATAAACTATTCATTATTCATAGCTGCAAGTTTAATTAAAAAGGATTCCCAGTCGATACGCCGTATTTCTTAACTTTTTTCCGATTTCGTTTTCCACTGTAAAATAGAGATGAGTGTTTTTCCATGTACTACTTATTGCTTTAAAAGTTTTGAAAAACAATACGGTTACGGTTATCAGGTGGTTATATTTTCAAACGCATCTTTTAGTTAAAAATTTTTTTTTTGATGCTCGATTAAATAACAAAATATAAATTACGGCGATTAAATTGCATTGTTTTGTATTGGGGCATAAGTTCCGGAAACATGGAATTAACAATGGCTTATTTTAACAAGGCAATATACAAACTATTACTTTCCACCAATTAAAAAACTAAAAAAATTTAAATTGAGTGTTCTGAAACAAAGAATTTCCTTTTTAAAAAAATTTAATTAATTAATTAAAATACTCTTTTTTACAAAAAAAAAAAATTGTGAACATAATACTCACAAAACAGAATTGAAAAACTCAATTTTGTCGACAAAGAATAAAGTGAATAAAAATATTGGGTTCCTCTTTTAAGATACATCAAGCTCTGAGCAAATATAAATAAGTAACTCGCTTGAAGGAAATAAAATAACCAAAATTGTATGCTATCATATTTTAGATAAGAAAGTTATTCCTATATGTGATAATAATATTGAAAGAGAATTTTTTTATGGAAAAGTGCTTTACGATCAGAGGATCGACTTATCGAAGTTTCTTTGATTTCAATTTATTCAAAAACATTAATTTTGTAATGGAAATTGTCAATATCGGGGAAGTAATATCAAAGAGCATTTATGTTAAACGTCCCCACGGAAGTCAAATAGTATCTACTCAAATTTTCAGGAGAATGGGAAAAGGAGCTGTTCAACCTACAAATCCCTAGTTGCCTAAGGCGGTTTCTTGTCACTTACATTAGGGGCAATCTTATTCGGACTGGGTACACTTTTGAATCATTCCCTCAGGCCATACTTAGTTTCTTTTCAGGAAAAGTATAAAAAATGCAAGATAACAAAGGTCACATATTTGCTTCTTGTATAATTAAGGTGGTTACTCTCACGTCACCGATAAACAGTAATGCTTTAATTGAAAATTATATTGAATAATGAAAGCCCAAGCCAATTCAAGCGTTGCCAATAAAGTAGCTCAATTTGAATGTTTTATAAGGTATTGCTTAAACGATTAAACTTGAATATACAGTAATTATTTATTTATATAACAATTTTCTGTATTGTGGTGTAGGTCGTGAAAATGAGTGCACGCCGTCTTTTATCACAATAATAATAGCACGATAGGGCAATATACTAAGTATTACGTGATACATCTAGTCACCATAACTGTATCAAAGCCAAGAACACGGAATCTGCATTTGTTCGTTCGAGTACCATTAGAAAGACGGTTAATTTCTCCGATATAACAAATTTCTTCCTTTAACAAAACAATTTCTAATTCGCTTCTTAATTGCATCCTTGGTTACATTTGTATGATCGAATAAAGCCTTTCAACTTGTAACCTACTTCCTTTTTATATAAAATTGAGAATGATTATTGACCAAAGAAAGAAAACCATAGAAAGTATATTATTTAAAACTAATCAGCAATATGATTAATAATAACAATTAACGTTACAATGAGGAACAATTTTATCTATCCGTTTCATCTAGTTTGGTTCCTAAATAATAAGTACATTGTGATCAAATACCAACTTTGAATAGTAGTTGTTTAATTATTTTGAAGTGAAATACCGAAAATAAAACGAGTTTCCATGAAAAGTTCTTGTTTAGAGCAATTTAAATAAACACAAACGACAAAGTGAGTAAACAAATTAAAAAAATTAGAAAACAATTACCAAAAATAATTGTTATCTAAAAATAAACAAACATTTTTAGAAAATCAATTGTACCCTAGAAATAAACATTGGCCAGAAAAAAAAAGGAAAATAAAATAAACATGAAAATATTTTCTTTTCCTGAATGACTTTTAATGATGTTATGTTAGGTTTTCACCTACTGCGCACATGGAGATTGGTAAAATCGCTGGCTCTCCTTTATGATGTCTGTTTAATTAATAAAATAAAAAAGTAATCTACACGGAAAATTTTAGTTTACATTTTTATTCTTACGGTGTAATCGGTCCTTAGTTTCTACTCTTCCATATCCGACAGTTTCTTCTTGCATATTTTAAGGTAATTGTAAATTACATAACAAGCGTGGTAAGTGACACATTTCGCATGAGTGTATTATAAGCTTAAGAGTATCGGTCTATTTTCACGGAGTGGAAAAAAGTATGAAAAATTCTCCACCGGTAGAAGCTCAAATAATGACAGTTATGGTTTCAGATCAACCGCACTTTAAAAATTGAAAACAACAGTTCGTGCACTTTTCAATACAATAAATTGCATTTCTACGACCCTGATGAAAATACATGATCTTCTCTAAATTAATGTTATAATATCGTAAACTGAATAAATGTGGAATACAAAAACCACCCATCGTAATGAACAGTACGCAAAATATTTGTGACTTAGGGCTAATTTCATAATGATTTTTAAAGGAAGATTTAAATTTAAAGCCGACCTTAAAACAAAATAAACCAATCAAAATGATCACTTTGGCTTTAAAACCGGCTTTAAATTTAAAGCTTCCTTTAAAACTCATTATGAAATTGGCTCTTATACGAGTAGGTCTAAAAAACACTGACTGTTATTCTATAATACAAATGATATTAAATATGTTATACATCCGGCGCACAATAGAAGAATCTAGTAAGCCGAGTTACTCAACTTTTAGCGGCAAGTAAATATAAATTAACTAGAAGAAGATGCGTGCCGAACCATATTAAATTGCTTAATCCGTAATGTGAAAACCATGGTAAGTGAATCTCAGAAATAAAAAAATTATAAATTGGAATAATTCGTTCTGCGTTAAACGAAAATTGCATTCTCAAAGAGTGTTGCTCCAATTGCCATAATTCCAGTTGCTATTTGGCAATATCTAGAATATGGCATCGAAATTTATTCCAGTAATTTCCAGTTACAGTTATAAAAATATGATTTGTTTTTAAGCAAAATTGTCGCGCGCGATAAATTGTCGCGCGATGAATTGACCGCGATGAATTGTCGTAGATTCCTAAACGCAATAATATTCAGCAATATTCTATTGGAGAATTCAAAATTAAGCCGGCAAAGCCATTCAGATTCGCACTAGTCAACATCGTAGATGCATATCCCTCAAAACTCTTCTTGAAGAATCTTTACTTCTAGCAGTGGACGAAAGACGATTGGATGACGATACACCAGAACTAAACCTAAGTATCTCATCAGGAAGTTGGTTTTTCCTTTTATTTCAGGTTTAAAACTGAGGACCACCAACACTGAGACTTCAAAGTTTATTTCAAGTTTGACTGTTTGAAAAGTCAAATAAAAACAAACCAAAATTTACGTCTAATTTATTACAACTGATTGCATGGTTTTGTAACATCATGTTCGTGTTTGTCTTTAAACTTAGCATTGAATTTGTCGCGAAGGGATTTATAACTTTTTGAAGTTGGCAGATTGTATGTCAGACTGTATCTTTCCAAGTGAAAGATAACGACACGAAATTTCACCTAAATTAAGGATTAATAAGTTTGAGATAACTGCAATAATTAGTAGTAATCTATTACACTATTATGTACTATGTTGAGATTAGTTATAAAACTTGGTTATTTAGAAACTTAGTCAAGATTGGTATAGTTGGTAAGAAAGTAAATTTTGTAAATATTTGGTTTTCCAGGTTTTTATTTTTGTGTCACCGAAACATATTAATTAAGCCTTAAAAAAATTGAGAAACTTAAATCTCTATCTGAAAGCTTTTTTAATTAAATAAAATTTTATAAAATGGAAATTGCTTTTTTCTCAACGAGAAAATAAATAAGTATTGCAAATGTAAGAAAATGGAAATAAATTTGTCGAGGCATTCACTCTGCTGTACCACGAGAATTCGTTCATTATTATTGGTGATTCCCCGAGGCATTTTGACTCGCATCTGAAAAATTACAGCTCTAATCCATTCCTGGTCTATAATACAATTTTTTCTTAACCTCATGTGCTAACCGTTATCCATCTTATGCCAAGTCAAACCGTTGTCTTAATTCCATTATCAACATAAATTTACTTCCAAATTCGATCATTCAAAATTACTATCGCAACATAATATTTCCGATACAATATACTTTTTATTTGGGAAAGTAATATAAACGTGTTGGAAGAAGAATCAAATTTGAATATGAAACGAAGGCATATCAATCTTAATAAATTCGACAACATTATGAATGCAATCAGACCACTTATACACGATTTCTATGAAAGTAAAAACCCACATTCAATTGGGCCAATTTCCTACAATTAAATTTGATTAATGATTTGGCCAAAAATATAACATTAAATGCACTTATTGGTATAAATCACCCTCGCCAAATTAATTCTTGTACGTAAAATGTGCTTACTACATATAACTCTCAATTGAGTAGATTTTGTGGTGAGTCATGATTACTGACAAATATAAAAACTATCAGCAAATGTGTGAAGGGAGAATTGACGTAGACAAATTGAAGTTATAATTTGGGCAGCATATTTTCCTCATTGTTCATAACATGATTTCTACTTTGTTGTAATAATCGTGTAATATATATATGTATATTGTGCACACACGTGTAAACAATAAAACTGTAATTGATTTTAAACAATTAACATTTACTAGTTACATTGTTGCAATTTTAAAGTAATAATCGATAAATATTTCGTAATTTTGCCATGAACAACAAAAATGTTGGATAATATTGTTGTTACTTATGTGGGAAGCTGAAAGAGCTTTTAAGGAAGCGTTCAATTTATTTGACACAGGTTGCATTGATGTGCAAATAAATGGGACATGAAGTTCTTTTGTGCAATAAAATACTTTTCTAGGGTCAGGTTATACCTAATAAAATGTGTTTGTGTGATTTTATATTTAAATACAAATGCAATAAAGTATTGGGAGGGAGATATTCTGCGAGTGTAAACATTTTTGTTGGGTAGGGCCAGCAAGGCAAATGCAAACACATAACCCATAACATATTTTCATGATTAAAAATGTGTGTTATTCGACACGACAAGACATGAAGGAATGCCAAGGTATATTGTTCCGTGTTAGTTTCTTATTGTCAAAAGTAATGTGGGTCAGTAACTGTACTGACCAAATTACAAATACTACTACAATCGGAGTCATAAGAAAAATTAAAACAAGAACAGTTATTGATTATTTTTAAATGAGTATTGAAAATAATACGAGATGAAACAGACCTGACAATTATTTTTTACTGTTAATCATTCGTGTCACTTCGTTTCAAAAAGAAACTCTAGAAAAGCGTTGTAATTGTTAGAACTCATTTTGTGATTGATGAAAAACGAAAACTAAGCGATCATGTGGATAAACATTTTACTCTTGGAATTATTACTTTTTGACGGATTTACCAAAAATATATAAATGGTTCAGATCATCAAAATTTGGAAAATGTCGTAATTTCCTATTATGTATAATTATGAATTTATTATCTACGCTAGACGGACGTCTATCCAAAAAAGAATTTACATAAAGTTTATAATAATAATACGTAATTAATATAACAAATCCGAGATACTAAAAAAATGATTTTCAAAGAAAATTATAGGTTTGCGAAGTATTTTCTAAGCGTTCGAGTTCGATCATCTTGAAATTTTTAATATTATATTAGTTTCTGCAATTTAGTTAAAATTATATAATATTCAGTAGGTATATTATATCAAAAGTTTATTTTCCATAAGCAGAAGTTCTTCTAAACTTATATTCATCACAATCGATCTAATTGCATTCAATTCATAAACAACAATAATACGCAATACAGGTTTGCATAAGTAAGGCTTATGTGACATTCATCTGACTTGATTCTATATTGAATCGTCGATAATTGTTTGTTACACAAACATAGTCAATAAACTTTACACGTTTTACTATTTACAAAACTGGAAGCTGTTTTTTATACAAGTGAAATTAATTTGCAAATATGAAATGCAAAATTAGATGCCACAATGAACAATGAAGTTATTTTAAAAAAACAAAAAAAGTGTTACTTCCCCCAAACAATGAGAATTCCCACCAAAACAAATTTAGTTTAAAATAATTTGAATGTATACAAAATTTAAAAAAAATTTGTCAGTCATTTAATTTAATTAAACGATTCTAATGAGGCGCATAAATTCAACAAAAAATGAAAGGTAACTTGTTATTATTGAAACAAATATAAAAAACGAAATTGCTATATTATTGAAACACACATTCCTTCTATTGAACGCTTTGAAACAAAAGCTTCAAATTTTTTTTTCAAATCATAAGCTAACTATTATTTCCTATATAAAGAAGAAATAAAAAATTCGAAAAGAATTCGCAAAAAATCAAAAAGAAGAAAAACAATGCAGTTAGAAATAATAAGATGAAATCATGAAATGAAGTTGGATGGCTATATAATGGCGCCAATACTAACAAGGAACACGTCGGCAGACAAAAAAAGATGACTGGACGAAATAAAGAAAAATGTGGTGTGGAAATTGCAACAAACACAGCATAAAATAGGGTGGAAATGTGGTTCTTTTTCTGTGCAAAATTTACAATGTTAAAATGTCCTTTGCCATCTGGCAAAGTCAATTTTTTTGGATAAGTGTTCAATAGTTCTTTTCTTCTTCAATTTCTCAGATTGCAGGCTCTCAGTCGCTACAGTCTTTCAGACACATCTTTTATGTTATTTCAGCTGTACTACTGTAGTATAATAATTATTTTCATTTTACTGGGAAAAAAATCGGCGGTTTAGAGTTACGATCAAAAACTTCGAGTTTTAGTCTTAAGAACAGAAATAGTCAATGTTCAAAAATTGTTTTTTCAGAAATCGATCCTTCTGGTTCTTCTTTCATAGTATTTTTTTCAAATACTTTTTAGCCTATTTTAAACTTAAGTGCTAGTTCTGCATTACGAAGATATGACAAGAATTTGAAATATATTTTGTACTTCATTTGTTTTTATTATCCCTACACAAATTGAAATCTTGTTCAGAAAATTTTAAAAAAGTGAATTTATTTGACATTAAATTTACGAAATAACAAAATTTTAATAAATCATTTCAAACCGTCTCAAAATAAGGCGGCGCAGTGTATATATCGGTAATGGTAGTGCGGCCTGAAGGCCGCATTGCCACGTCACTAAAGCAAATTAATACTATTATCCTTATCATCCTGTCAAATGTTAATATTTCTACCATTATTGGATCGCCTTGTCAGATGCCAGTTTGACATCCATTAGATTATAACGCATCTCAGATTCGTTTAATAACAAATAACATGGTTTGTTGTTGACGTCAGAAAGTCAACTTCTGACGTACTGCAAAATGACCTAATACTTATTATAATATGCATAATATGTAATTATTTTAATCAAGATCTCGTATGCTGTGATTTGTATGATGAAATAAAAATAGTACATATATATGTTACATCAGTATTAATAAGTATTATCCGGCAACAAAAAACCATAATAATTGAACCAAATTAGCAGTGCTAATAAATGTAAACGTTGATAGATAAACAAGCGCAGTACAGACCTTGATGATGGAAGGGTAATTTATTACTCCAAATACATTTTAAAGTTTTTTTGATTCTCCGCAAATAAATAACTTACTTCTCAATTTCTTTCCAATTGAGTGAGTTTAATTTTAATCCGAGACTCAAGATAATCCTAGAATTTACCAATGAGATTACTGGAATGTAGACCGTATCGTAGCAACAGCTGCTATTCTGAGAATTGATCTTGAATCTCGGATCAATCCATGACTATTATGCCCGTACGAATCTCGGATCAATCCGTGACTATTATGCCCGTACTAATAGTCATGGATTGATTCGAGTATCGAGATAAATTCTCGAAATAACAGCTGTTGCTACTATACGGTCTAAATTCTAGTAATCTCATTGGTAAATTCTAGGATTATTTTGAGTCTCGGATTGATCAGTACATTGATTAGTACAGTACAGAGAATTTTATTTGAATTCTTAATTTAATTTGAGTGGCTGTTTCGCCACTGTTCAACTCAATATCCAAAACTTTCAAGTTTCAAGTATAGTGTTTTTGGCTCGTAAAAATACTTATTGTATAAAATCTAATTTTTCCTATTTGATTACACCAAGAGCAACTATTAAATTTAGTAAAAGTGTTTCTTTTGGTCATAATCCCGAAAATACGGGAAGCAAAGCTACTAGGGAGAACTATATGAATTTATGATTGTCTTGATTGTGCAACCTAGCAACCGCACTATCCATCACTCGCCGAAACCTCTCAAATTATTTAGGTTGGCAACTTAAAATGACACAAGCGAAGGTGTCATACGTAAGGAAGGAAGAAAAGAGATGGCCCATATCTATGTATAATTGAGAAGTTACATAATATATTATGTGAGGGAAAAGTGGAATTATTCCATGACGCTCTCTCAAGCAATGTAAGCAAATAAGCAAATAAAAATATAATTTTTAAAAAAGTAAAAAAATGTTATATTGTCAGGACAAAGTTTGTAAGATAAATTTGATATCTGATACTTATTTACTGGTTACAGTGCATTGAATCAAAACATTACCCAGGTCATCCGGTATGTTTTTCCCTTCTAGAGGCAATTATCAATTTTAAGGATTTTGTTTCCCCAAAAACCGTCCTCCCAAAATTCCTTTCAGTTTGTTTTCCTTTTTTCTCTTTTTACATGCGTAGGCAGAAATAGAGAAAGAGAGAGAGAGAGAGAGAGAGAATGAGGAACTATAAACTTCCTAGAAATTAAAGTATGTTTTCACCTATGGTTACGTGTATATCCCCCTCCCCCCTATTTTAGACAAGCTGACATTAATCTTGATGGTTTTCCGAAGCCTTGTGAATAAATTAAATTTAAAGTGGTGCGATAGGCTGGTATCAGTTGTGCCTGTAACCCTGTTTTATTGTTAATATTGACACTCAGAATCTCTCGGAGAATTACCTATTATTTAAAAATAAACCACTCCAGATTATTAAGAAGATATATCGCGTAATACAACATAGTAATAAAAATGTAGGGCAGATGCTTGGACGGGCATGCATATCGCGTCATAATATAACTGGAAAAAGTAGAACCTAATGACTTCTACCTTCATGGAAAGTGAAAGAGCATTTTTGTTCTACTGTATTATAGACATGTAAAACTCTAATTACTATGTATTTTTTTTATGTTCTTTTGTTTCGGGCCTTCAGAGTTAATTACTGGTTTTGTTCCGACCTTACCACTTTTGACGCTTCAGAATAAGTTCATTTCATATTAGTCTAACTTCCTCCTTGTTTAATTTTTTCTCCTCCTTTCTGGGCTTAGAAAAATGAGATTTTTTTTCGTATTTCTGTATCGAGTTCATTGTAGGAAAAAAAGGGGGGCTAATAGGTAAAATGTCTTCTAATTTCATTAGATATTCAAACAATCCCTGTTTTTGGTCTTATAATATCAAAATAATACGGTTCTTCCTCTTTCCTTGCAAAATAACGAGTGTCATTTTTATTGGATCATAATTTTAAAAGGAAGACTCCAAGTAGCTTTGCAAATTAAGCTTAAATTGTCTTGTAACTTGCAAAGAAGTACCATTGTTCGAAATAAAATGAATTTATCGTTTGACTCTCATTATGTGCATTGGCGCTTTTAAATTCATCTTCTCATAAATGTTCTTCTATTCTTTGTTGTAAATAAGAATCATCGTGGCGAGTTGTATTTTATTTGATTTTTACTGCGTATCATTGTAATTATACAAAATTAAGTTTTTATTGTTCAACAGGAGAAAAAGATCTCCGATAATCAACATGAACCATAATTTGAATCTTTTGGATTAAATTTAAAAGGGCTTCTTTTGAAAAGTCTATTATTTGTCTATTTTAAAACAAAAAAAGAAAATCAAGTTTCTAAAATCCAATAAAAAAGTATTAGATGCAAATAGATCGAGTGCGATGTTTAAATAAAACCAATTTAGTTTGAACATGTATGGATTTAGACAATTTCATTTTTGAAAGAAAACTTCCATTTCAGTAACATTATAAAAGCACTTTTAGTAAAAAATTTACCTAGTTATAAAGAAAAATTTGCATAAATTCAATTTATTTTATTAAATTATTTAACTTTGTAAATTATGCAGTTTCATTTAATAATTTTTTTCATGTCGCATATTTTGCGAGACAAAAATTGCATAATAATTACTTCTTACATAATCGAAGCATTCCAACTTCAATTGAATTTTATCCAGATGAAACTTACATATCATTGTGTATATTTAACATCAAGGACGTAATTTATTTAAACGAAAGATATTGATTGGCGTAAGTAATTTAATAAGAAAGTGGAAGATAACTATCGAAAAAATATCTTATCCAACTTCTTTTTCGGGATTGCAGAATCCATTTTCAAATTTCCTATATTAAAAAGCGGTCGATGTATAAATTAGTTTTGCCCTATTTGTGTAATTACAGCAACCCCTGAGCCAAAAACTGCTCGCTGCAAAATTTGAATTGCATTCTCACAACAAAGTAAAGCACTTTGATATCGGTTCTCCTTGCCTGTTTATTAGTTTTCGAATTTTTTATTAATTACAATTACAAAAACTAACGAGTGCATTTGATATTTGTCGATAATTTTCATTTCTAATGTAGTTGATTGAAAAATCGGTTGTTAGTAACATTTAAGTTAATTGCGTTTGTATAGACTTAATGAATTTTCTAAAATTCCTTTTTAGAGCTTCATTACGAAGTGGTATAGTTAATTGGTTTAATTATTAGCGTTTTACTTTCAATGGTGTCGTAACAATTGCTATTTAGGTTTACTGCATACCGTATAATAGAGTAATTGATAATTAAATACATTTAATTATTTTCACACTAATAAATTTTGAAAGTTAAATGATATATCAGTAGCATATTAGCTCATGATTATGTACACATTTCAGTAATTGTAATAATGGAACACAATAAATTATTAGTTTGCACAAAAACAATGGCTGCTATGCAATTGAGTAAATGCATTTTTTGTGCGATAACTGTGATGATTAATAACCAAGGCGTAGTTTAAATACTCAGGATATGCAAAAAATAATATACGTGAAAGTGTGGTAGATTCAAATATGGAGCACTTTTGGACAATCTTAAGTAGTTCAAGTTCTTGGTTTTCAAAATCTGAAAGCATAGCAATATATCTACATGGGTGTCTACATGTTATAGTGGGTCTAACAAAAATGGTTTTTATACGTAAGATTAATTTTCTAAAATTTCGTATGCATTATTTTTCCATTTTTATGTTATGGGAATTATAAAAAATTCTAAAAGTAAAAAAAGGCTGTCCTGAATATTTCTAAGATAACATAATTTCCTAAAATTTTTTGGATTTCTCAAAATTGTTTTGGATTTTCTACTTCGCCAGATTTCCTATTTTTTAAAATTTCTTTAGATTTTCCTTCATAATGTAATTACGCCAATTTTCTTATGCGATTCTCTGGGTGTTAAGTATTATATAGATGAAGGTTTAATGGCCTGATTCAAGTTTTGAAATTATTGAGCTCCAAAATTTCTCGAGTCACCCCATATTGTGCGACCTACGGAAATCTCGCTACCGCTCTGAGGATATCTAATTCAAATTAGCATTCAAATAATGTATTGGCATATCAGACAAAAATAGTACTCACTCTCCGAAAATTTGATTTAAAACAAGGCAAAAAAAATTTTATCTACTACCAGTCAGAAAAATGCACTTTCAACGTTCATTTCCAATACTAAATGAGCTACTTTATCATTAGACAAATGTCTTTTCCTGCAGTTCTATGCTTGATCAAACCGGCTATGTTGTGTTAAAATAAGATGTTTAACATTCAGGTGTATTTACCCTTCTATATGATCCAATGTCCCACATTTGTCCCGTTTATACCCCACTATTGGGCACAAACGGCCATAAATAACATTATTTATTAAATATAAAGTTTCTCAAACGGGATCCCGGGGTTTTAGAAAAAGATCTATTATCTACGAAGTAACTGCAAAGTAAAGAAAGAGTAACTGAGTACGAACTCAACTGGAAAAATAGAGACAATTTCGGGACGTCCCTCTCTTGCCTTCTTCTAAAACTATTTATATATAAATAAATAGCTGGCGGAAATTAGGGAATCTTGATTTGAATTCCCAACTTAAGGATTATAATTATTTCAACCGAAAACAAAGATTACTAGTCAATTTCAAAGTTAATAAATAAGAGGTTGAAATTAGCTTTTGCTAGATTCTACGAAGAGCTTTTGGTTTAACCCAAAAGTCTGTTTAAGCTTTAATAGTAAAATAAATTATTCAGGTATCACTCTGTATATTTTCGAAAGCTTTGTTAAAATTGGTATAAAATTTTAATGCAATGTTAGAATCACAAACAAATACAGCTCAGTTTTTCAATCCTTTTAAATTCAGTGGTCATATTTAAATAAAAGTTGTAAAAAAAGCTGAAGTTGGTGCTTTTCCCCAACAAACTTTGTGGCATTCAGTCGTATACATGCAGACTACATTTTTCACCAATTTCAAGAGTGAATATTATGAAAACAAAGTAAAATTGCTTATATATAAAGTGTGGTGTCATTAGTAAATAGCGATAACTATAGAGTATTAATTGCTGTACGATGATGCATGGTTATTTTGAAGGCGGTACATCATCATCTAGCCTGGAATGATAATCTGTAGTAATGCAGGAAATTAACTGATCTTAGTATGTGACATAAGACGTTAGAAAATTTTTAGTAAGGAATTGCAAAGATGTCACTAAATGATTTATCAAGCCTGAATCAGACTAATTGGAAAGCATGCTCGACCTGGTATTTGTTAATTAAATACTTCGGTGTAAACATGCCTAGAAAAGATAACGCCGATAATAAATTAATAAGGTACGAACTATTACTTAAATTACATTCATCCATTTAACCATTACCATTTACCTACTATAATAGATAACTTATGGTTACTAATTAAGACATGGTTTAAATAAAACGTTGATTGCTTTTAAAACAATCAAATTTAATTATGCATAGCACGCTACGATTTCCACACGCAAGTTATCAAAAGGCAACACTAAATAGGGCTTCATGCCAAATTTGAGAACATAATGAATGCATCTTTAAAAATCTAGAAAGTTGTTTAGGTTAAACAGGTAGCCCAAAAAAATAACTGTTCCGAGGAAAGAAATTATCCGGCGCCGGCGATGAAATTTTGAAAAATTTTTGCGAAAATGCATTATTAATTAATTACAGTATTTAGAGGTAGAGCTATTTATTAAAATCGGATTAAATTTTACTTAACCTAGTAAACAACAAGCACAACTATGTACAAGAAAATGTATTTCAAGTGTCTATAAAAAAGACACTAACTGACTGCGAGCCAATAAACTTGGTTATAAAATTACCAGTGTAAAAGTAAAAAGTATCTTTTAATAATGTAAATTTTGTGGGTTGCTCAAAAAGCAATTTACGACCTCTACGTTGGTTGGTTGGAGCAAAATGCAGTTTCGGATGTTATTATTTTTGTCGAAAATAATTCTATGAAGTTTAACGAGCTTCGAGTAATTTATAACACCAAGTCTGGTCCAATCAAGTCTGTTGCTCCTGCATCCGTCCACGTTTTCCTTGCCAAAGGTCCTGAAATTCTTGTTTAATATCTTCATGTTGCATTTATGTATTTTGTATTTTCCAAAGTAGAGCAATCATAGTTTTGAAACATACGCTATAAGCTAATTAATGCTAAGTTTAGCAAAACTTGCATATCTGAAAACTAATTGCATCATAAATATTCAACACAATAATGCATCGCTTTGTTTAGATTTCTGCATTTAACTACAATACATATTATGTTAGGTTAGGTCAGCTTATATCCAATAATTGAGATTACAAAAATAAATTTAATAGGCGAGTCTATTGGTTGTATTTGGTTAATATTTTCAAAACCTCCTTCATTATTTTGTCATCCGTAATAGATAGGATAATCCGCAACGGGTTGTCGCTCCTTAATATATGAATTCTTTGATTAATACCATATTGTATTGTGTTACCGGCACATTTCTTGGGTGTAAACATTGAAGAGCAAAGTACCGGCAGTGGTCTAGCTTCAAATTTCAGGCCCCATCGCAAATATTTTCTGGGTTCTCTATGCAATTGGCGAGTAACTCATTTGTCTTGCAATTCGATTGATGGAAAAATCGATTTTTCTTAAACATACTCATTTTGGCGTTTGTATATTTTCGTCTTATATAATTTGTATATCGATTAGATTGCCCAAGTTATGCGGCCTGAAAACCGCACTGCTAAGTCACTTTTCAGAACCCCTCAATTTTTTTGGGTTGGTAACTTAATGTGAATTAATCTGAGGTGGATTATGTAAATAAAGAGAGAACTGTAACATGATAAATACTTAAATGTCATCAGGCGGTTACTAACGATAACATTACTAATATTTACAATATTTCTGTATGAATAATTATTTTCTCAGTAAGTTTTTATGAAACCCCCTATATTCATGTCATAATTTTCCAACCTAAGAAAATTTATTTCACCGTTAAAAATTCATTTGCAAATTTTAAATTTGTTTTTCTTACTGTAAAACATCTTTACTTTTTGATTCCATTTTATTCTAATCTTTATCTTGAATCTCATACTGTTTTTTGAATGTAACTTTTTGAATTGAAAAAAAAGGTTTTTATTTTAATTTTCAAAGTTTCTTGATCTAAATAATTGTGTTAAGTTATCGTTATCAGTTTTTTATAATAAATGTAATAGTCCCCTTGTCCTGTTTCTTGTTCAACATGGTTTTGATTACCAAAAACGTGTTGGATCATAAACAATAACAACAACATAAACTAAAACGTTTAATATCCGCCAACAATTAAAGGAAAGTAAGAGAAATCTTTTGGAAATTAAAAAATAAGAGCTGTGGGCTAATAATAGGGAGTCATTTATTGGTGATTAAGACTCGCTTAATTATTAAAGAAGAATGCACGTAATAATGTTGTGGGAAAATTGCAATTATAAAATAAATTTGATTGTGTAACGTAAAAGGGAAACTCATCATTTATAAACATTGGGCAGGGCAAAACATCCCATCAGAAAAAGAACTGGTGAAAAAGAAATGGTGAAATGAACCTGTTTTTCCCAAATAGAAAGCAAAAACAAGGTTTAATAAAACATGAGCTGATGAAAGCATATTTTTGGATCAGCCTCGTATAAGTAACAAATCAGAAAATATAATAATAACCAATCGTATCATTACAATGGGTAATTTATTTAAATGCCCAAATACATAAATATCGGAGTCATAAAAACGTCAACGAAATAATTGACGACGATAAGCAATCTCATCGAACCAAATTATTTACAATAGGAATTTTCAAATTTGAACCTAAAATTAAACTATTTAGAATTATCGATGATATAAATTAATAATAACAACACAGGAACCGGCGAAAGTTGATATTTGAATAGATAAATACTATGAGTATTACCTATGCATATGTGTACAGTTGAATCACCAATTTTTCTTATCTACATACGAAACGCGATGAGTTAACAATAAAAAAGTTTAAAAAACCTGATAAAACGAGCAATAAAAGTTAAATTATTTTTGAATAATTTAATAAATTGTTTTATATTTGAGGTTGTGCAAGGTTCGTGTAATTGTTGCTTTAAAAATTAACTCCTAATTAAAATTCCAACATGTAAAAATTGGGAAACTCACCCAGTGCTCTCATTGTTGACGAGCTGCTCCAGCATTTGTATCTTCAGCATGATGAAGAAAAATTCATCAATGACCTAGTAGTGTTCACATGATTATGATAAAAATAAATCCAAAAATTGGGAAAGTGCAAAATGCAACACAAAGAACTAAAACGCACGAGTGTCTTGATCACAAACTTCACCGCTTAGACCGCGAAAATCTAGAAAGTCACAAAAGTAACACCTACAAACGAACACGTCGTTTAAGCAACTGTGCATCGTTTGTAAAGCAGCTATCGTACTAGTTTCGTAAAGTCGAAAGTTATTTCTAGCTGTATTTTATCATTCTCTTTCAAAATTTGACCGATGCGTTAGAAAGAGAGACGGCGAATTGGTGTTGAGACTGTTTTACGAAGAGACGCTTTAGACAAGCGCATCGTGTATCAAAATGACAACAAGTGTCTTCTTGTTTAGCAATAAATTAATTGGAAAAAAATTTCATTTTAATAATAAATGTAAGTAAACAATTAAATTTAAATCTTATTTACCTTTTTAATCTTATCTTCCAGCTCACGTTTTTACCTTATTTGTCGAGCCGTAATTTGATTAAATTTTCTTCCAAAAGAACTCATGCTTTTAACTGACGTATTGCAATTATTTATTAATGGAAGCATAATTCAATACGGGGTTTTTATAATAATTAAAAAGAATTAGGTCAAAACGCAATACATCTCTAAATTTTCCTACCTATTAGAAATAATGAAATTGAAAATTTTAAATTCGTACCTATTATGCAGAAGATTTATTGATTTTGAAAAGGACAATGTTGCGTAATAATATCAAATTGGGCTGATACCAAAAATGCATGAGGGTTTTGCGTAGTCGAGATAAAAAGCGATTGCTTAAAAATTGGATTACCAAACTATAATCTACCCAGTGTACACAGAATTTGTATATATTGTGTACTTTTCTCCCCTATCTTCTTTTCGTGTCCAACTTCCTAATAGATACGGGTTTCTCAATTCTGATAGAACAAAATTGTGTTGGAAAACAATTTTTCCGGTAATATTTCGACACGATCTCACGATTGATTTTGCTAGTGGTCGAGTGAATGGACCATCTTCAACTGTATTTTGCATATTATGACAGTTAACACGAATCATCAAAACGACGGCGTATCTACATAAGTAACAGCCCTGAAGATGTAATAATATTCAATATATTATAGTAAAAACAGTAAAAACCGAATTTGTGACATTTCACTTGAATAACATTACTATTTAAATCATATGTTTTTCCCGAATACTTGAACCTGATATTGGTTAACTTTTTGGCCCCTTGGAAATATCTGGGGATAGGATATAACTGGGCAAAAATTTAAGATCAGAAACTGATCGAAAACTGTCATCAAGAAACTGGTAGAAACCACCTTGGAGACACAAGCAGTCACATTACGCCAAAGCACTGGTTTACCTATTATATTGTCGTATGATGTCGGATTTTGTCCTAGACCGACAAAATTTTACATTTCTCTCAAGACACCCTCCCTACCCAGTGTATATCATACGACAATATAATAGGTAAACCAGTGCTTTGGCGTAATGTGACTGCTTGTGTCTCCAAGGTGGTTTCTACCAGTTTCTTGATGACAGTTTTCGATCAGTTTCTGATCTTAAATTTTTGCCCAGTTATATCCTATCCCCCGGTCTAGGACAAAATCCCGCGGCCGCAATTTTGCGGCCATAATCCCGCCGGACCATAATCTCGCCGAACCAAAATCGTTTCAGGGTAGATCCGAAAGTGCAGGGTGCGAAGGGAATCCACAAAAAACAAGTTTTGCATATTTGTAAAATAATTAATATTTATTTGATAATTAAACAATATATAAAACAAGAAAGGAAAAAGCAAGACAAGAATGCCAACATTAGTATGGTCCGGCAGGATTTTGGTTCGACGGGATTATGGTGCGACGGGCTTTTGGCGGCGGGATTGTGGCCGCGGGATTTTGTCCCAACCCAAAATTTTGTATTTTTGCGAAAGGTTTTGCTTTTGTTGTAAAAGTTAGTAAATGTTGGCTTTGCCGAAAATTGATTAAGATGAGCGCCAGCAAATTTTGGAAATTTTATAAGCCACCATAAGTAACTTTAAAGTTCTTATAGCATAATGTCTGGCATCAGTGCTTCCATTTGATAGATAATTCTATGTCACTGTTCTAAGCAGATTATCCACCACATCGTCAATGAATGCCAGGACAAAAGTTCCATAAAAGATATGAGGAAATCATGAGTGTTGCCCCGCTTATCAGCAATGATCTGAGTTGAAGTTGCAATATTTATAGCAACTTTAATTTTTTTCTAATCGTTTGAAATTCAAATTTTATTAAACTGTTCGTTTTCAGTTTTTTCATTAATTATTGAAGATCTGAAGAAAAAAAGTATAACATGCTCTATAAAAAAACAGCATAGAATTGTGCAGCACATGCAATCATCATTATTGGATATAAAGTAGCCAAACATTGCTATTAGAAACTTCTTATAAGTATAAATCAATTAAAGTCAGTTTTCAACATGTCGATTCTTTTTACTGTAAGTGAACATTAAAAGTATAGGAACGAATACAAAAGATTTCTCAAAAATAAAATAAGAAAGACGAGGGCGATGAAGATTAAAAATTGAAAATAAATTTTCCAATTAAAATAGATTGCTCTTTCTTTCTGTGTGGTTAAAGTATCTATGTCTTTTATATCTTGAGGGTGTATGATACTTGAAAAAAAAACATTACCGAAGTGAGAGAATACTGAAATTCAACTTCACGCCTATGCAACTCTTCAAGCGCTGAAAATTGAACCAAAAGTTTATCAAACTTTGTAATATACCTAGAAAAACTAAGTTCTATTATTTAATTTAGTACAACGTATATGCAGGATTAAACTGTAAAAAATAATTAAAACGTTGATTAATAGAAAATTAACTTACATACATAATATTATAGAGTGATTCAAAATATTATCAAGATCAGTTAATTAAAAAAAAATTAATTTTATTAAGGTGTAATTTTGTGCACATTAAAAGCACTTATGTGCACTTGAACTCATTTTGAATCAAAATGTATTTAAAGTTCAGCGACAATAACTTCTAACATCTTGATCACCTTGGTCTGTGCTTTCTCAAGAAATGCAAGACGTTAGCAAGTGAATTGGAACGTCCAGGTTTAAAAAAATAAAAAACCAAAATCCGGAGCTTCCTTTGTATGTACTACCTTGCACCTCCATATCTCTTAGGTTCGGGGACTTTTAGTATTTTTACCTCCTAGCTAGTTCAAACGCAGCCCCTCGAGTCAAACATTGACATGTCGACATTTAGACAGTCTAGCTCTAGACTCCCGTTTTGCATAAAAATCGCATATTATTAGCTTCTAAATTATATTTTTTAAGGATGCCATTTTTATTTTAATTATTGCTTTACTAGAACTATTTTTCAGTATAATATTTTACTTTAATTTGTGTTTTAAATTTTATATCGCGGTGCAAGATTTTCTGAATTTAATCATTTGAAATGTGCTAAACCAGCAGACTGCTAGTTACCCATCGTGATGCCATATAATCCAGTGCCGTATAAACCAGCTTTTACTGTATTATGTTGATAAAAGTTTTTATTTAATAAACGTCAAGTTTCTGTTTAGATAACCCTATAGCTAAATAGTGCAGTTGAGATGTGACGCAATGACGAAGAATCGATCTTCCGTTGGATGACAAAAGTTTACTGTGTATGGTCAGTGAATTATAAGGGTATTCCCTTAAGTACTGAGTTAATCCAGACAACCCTTGAAGTTTCTAATAGAGATAGTTAAAAACTTATTATATTTTTATGTAATAAAATCGCAAAATGCAATAATTTTAATTGCAAAACCAGCATAAGGTAGAACGAAAATGCAACGAATCGAATGGTGTGAATTTGAAATTAGAATTTCCATTAGTTTCAAGTAGAGAATATTATAGGCAGTAGTGTATTTTAAAACTTGTTGTAAATAAGTTAAATAAATTTATTACCTTGCAGTTTAAAGTCGATAAAATGACGCCAATAAAATTAAAACATTATCTGTAATAATCCACTCAAAAATAAAATAAAGTAAATGAAACGATAATTTAACAGGGGTGCTAGATACATAATATATACACACATTTAAAGGGTTCACTAGATAAACAACAATTACACGATCCATTTTACTATCCTCGATGATAATTTCAATAACATAAAGGGGAAATCTATTACTGGCAATCATAATAAACATATAAATGCTAGCATCAATGTTGACTTTACTGTCGTGAAATGTGCGGGTTTGTTATTAAATTCAATTTTTCATGTAATTGAAGAAACCTGATATTAGTGATAATATTTTATTATACAAGAAATATTACAAAGTTCTACGATAACTACTATGTATCGAAAAATGCCGATAATGTACCTAGAACTTGCGATATTTATGAAGATACCATATTTGAAGATCTTTGATCTTAGATACCGCAGAATCTATAATTTGAAAATTCATGAATGAGATTTACCTTCGGGATAATTTACCTTTATGGTAAACCGAAATAAAAAAACTTCCATGTATTGTAGGTGTGCTTGAGTTATGCTTCATTCATTTATATTAGAATGTTTTATAAACAACGTGCGTTTTAGTTCTGTTATTTGGTGTTGTTAAATAATTTACTAATTTAAATTAACGGTTTAGGAATATAAACATTTCTACAACCTGAGGTTGAGGTCAAAATTGCTCGATATCCCCGATTCGACTGCAGAACTAAATCAGAAGTGGAATATTTTATGAGTGACAGTGTGATATTGCTGCTACTTTGTTAGGAAAATCGTGATAATTCTCATGATAAGCTAATTTAATTAAAAAGTTCTTATCTCTTTGAATTAGATGGGAAAACGATCGCATCGTGAACTTCCAGTAGTCTGTTAAGCCGAACGTTGAGATAGTATACACAGCAAAGCTCATTAGTCACTCTATAAATTCTATTAGGATTTACATATTATAAAGTCATTTCAAGTTCACGTCCACTGTATCATCATTCAAATTATATTAAAAGGTGATTCGATTCGCTTCACCGATGTTATAAACGATAGTGCAACGCTATAATGAATAAATAAAATTTTACTATATTAATATTAATTTGCATATTAACAACGTAATTTTTTAGCTTCGTTATTAGGCTACCTACCACAATAATTAAGTTGGAATTATAATTTGTAGTTTCTCGTGAATAAATAAATAATACGTATAGGTTATTAATAATTGCTTATTTTAAATGGGACGTTGAACATAAATTTTGCCCGAATTGCAATAAAATTAATTATTATTAATTTGCTGTTCATTTCTATCACTGACCGGAAACACTTATTAATTTGGGTTTCTTTTTTAATAATTAATGAAACGGTAATTTTTTGTTTTATATATTTTGGTGCTGATAAGCAAATTTCGCATTTAAATTTTAACCGAAATTAGGAATGTTTTAAGCGACTCATAAAAATAATTCAAGTTGATAAATCAGAAAATTATAAAATAATCATGCTTTATTTCTTACTATTAAATTATGACCATTTTAAGGTCAATGACAACATTCCTGGGGCAGCAAAAATTAACAACTTTTACTCTTTTTGCTATAAATTTAAGCCATGAACTTAACCTTTACTCTAACATTCAACAATTTTAGAAAATAATGAAAACTTAAAAATAACTTTTGTGGATCACATTTCCGCTTAAGGAATTTTCTTTTACCGATTGTATACCGGCCTTCTATCTCAAAGCAGCGCATCGATTTCTAAAACAAATCAATCCATAGCAATTTTTCGGATTTCCCTGAATTTCCTTACATTTTCTCAGATTTCGCTGTTTAAAGTTCACTGATTCTTTTTGTTCTACAAATTTTACTTTTGCAAGAAAAGAGCAAAACATAAAGTTCGACGTAGAAAAATTGATATCAATAGGGTGATACCATTAGTGATACCATGAATTACCGCACTAGGTGACACCATGCCCAGTGGCGCCTTAGCACTGATAATAAAGCCTTTGAATTAACAAGGAATGAAGAAAAGCACATCATATTAAATCTTCCATTAATTAAAATGTTCTATTGTAAATTTGATATTTTATAAACAATAATTTATTTAAAACTGTAAATTATGTAGGATTTGCAAATATTTGGTTTTACCGCGAGTTAGTTGATTTTGCGCCAACTAGCGGGAGAAACCAAGCTTGTTCGCTAAGATAGTCCCTAAGCGGTTGGACAAGATTTTGTCCGCGATTTCAATTTGAAATTTATATATTTTGGGAATAAAATTTGATTGATTTTGATTAAGTAATTTTATTTATTAAGTTTATGGTAATTATACGAATAAGAATCGGCTTTTTTGATAAGATTGATCTAGGTACTATTGTGATTAATCGATAATTAAAAAATTAGAGCTATGCAGTTTTAATTAGAAGATTTGGAATATTGATGCTATTAATTTGGATAATTAAAATTTGTAAAATTGCATGGAAATAATTATTGGAGATATTATTGTAGAATAAAATTTGATACCACTGCATATGGACTAGTTATTTCGTGGATTTACGTTCCATTTTTATATTGGGGAATTTATTAAAAGTGAAATTTTAGTTTGGATATTAAGAAGGAAGGAAAAAATGGAAATTAATATTTTCAAGTTTGGCTTTACCTATTATCATTTATATTGAGGATTATTTTAAAATTAAGATTTAAAGTTAACCGAAATTATTTTTGGAAATATAATTTTTAAAGAATTGGAAAATTTTTGGAATTGTTAAGAACTAAAGTAAGAAGTTTCAGCAAAGAAATACGGATTCAAGAATTTAGAATAATTTAATACTTTAAATTTCGGCCATATTACACCGCATATTATGAAGTAATTTTTATTAATAATCATAATTATTAATTGTATATGTGTGTATATGTATAATAATAAGTTGATAAATGTATATTTTTAATGTGAAATCTGTTGTCATCTGAATTCAACCACAGGTGCAGTGATACGACAAAAAATCCGTTAGTCAACATCCACTCCACCTGGATTTTTTTTTATAAATTCGACAATGGATATAAATATTTTAATTTTTAATATTTTCGATTGTTTTCTTTTTATTTATAGTATAAAAAATAAGTTTATAAAAATCTACGCGTGGGTTAAATGGCCTTCGTGGGTCAGTATCTGACCTGCGGGTCATAGAAATTGCCACTGCTGCCTTAGACGATACTTAATATTTGCTTTGAAGTAATAAGTGATTTATATGTATTCATAATTGAATAACTTTACCAAGAACTGTTTTGTATGCAAGCAAAAATAAGAATTTATCTACCTATAATCTATCTTAATATTATATCAGTATACTTGTGAATGCTGTTTGTCTAAGAAACCAATTGTCTAAGTACTGCCGCAGATTAGACAGCCATGCTAATCGACAACTACAAGGTTAGGGCGGCCGGAGATTACCTATTAAATTTTTAATATTTTTCAAGATTTGACAAGATTTCGTTCTTGTCAGGATTTTGATAGTCGCAATTTCGTGATTGTCGGAATTTTGTCTTTGTTGAGAAGCTATATCACCCTTTAATTATCCTTTATTTATAATTTCGAAGCAAAATTTCAAACCAGTGTATACAACTGAAGAGGACATATCTCCTTGGAGTAATGTTGAAACTGCAAATTCTTTTTGTAAATTACTTATGTGATTCATGTTTCTATCAAAACCGAAGCCGACACTAGAAGTGTATGTCTGATAGATTATGAGACCGAAACCACTTATTGATTTAAATTTAAGATATTTGAAGTGGATACTGCTTTGGTCTTCTGCTTTAAGCTACCCACCGATAATCAAGCTTGACATGACATGCCTATCAGATTTCAAAGATAACGAAGCAAAATTGTTGAATTCATAACTTTAATTACTAAAGTTGATTTAGAATTGACAGAATTATTTTCAAATAACTAGAAGTTTTTGAAATCAAACTTGAATTTGAATTAATTGTATGAATCTTTGACAAACTGATGGTATCTTGCGTTTAGATGTATCTTAATTTTGTCGGTAATATACATAATATACATTAGAGTCTTAATAATGAGACCATGCATGTGCTCTTAATTTATGAACATAAAAAGATAACTAAAGCATGAGTACAGAATTTAAACTACATGAATTAGGAACCAAATTACAATTAATTTCCCTGCTGTGATTAATAACAATAAAACAATCGATAATATATTCCGATGTACAATTTTTTGGTATTGCTAGAACTTGTAATAGCATTTCCGTTATTTAATACAATGTCGTGACAAACTATTCATGGTCTGTTTTTTATGATATTATTTTAATTATGTATTATATATCGAACATTAAACAATAAAAGTTGTAATTGAGTAAGCATTATAATTAAAATTGAATTATCAATTGTGTTAGGTAAACAAATTTAGTGTTTTACGAGCAACATTGAATTTAAGGTGTGTAATTGGGTTATATTTTTAGATCCCGTACCCTTGATTGGCTCATATAAAAAATTAGTTATAGGCCAAGTTTTGTAAAAGTACAATCCATAATTTTTTGACCTTTTTGTTTTCATCGGAGGTCATCGCCAGAATTATCAGTATCAAAATTTATTGAAATAGACTAAAGGTCTTTATAAATCAAAAATGTTTTTAATCTGATAACCTATCTATCGACGGACGTAGGACGGAACTGATAAGAACATTTTCAGCCGAAATAACTTTTGAGGTATTCAGAGATTTTTATGTAAAATTAAACGTTGGACAGAGCAGTTGTGGCAGACTTATTAATCTTCTTTATTAACTATTTAAGGTTGAGCAGACCACATCTGTTGCAGCCTGCTGCATATAGCACCCTATTCCTAGTAGCGTTTAGCATTCATGCGAGTAACAAATTTAATCTAGTTCAGGGGGATCGCTGACAACAGTCCAACATCCTGAAAATAATTTGTCACAATTGGGTCATCTAACCTTGGTTTAATTAAAAAATTATTTAACCTTAACCACAAGAGGTGAGCAATGCTTTGATATAATATGTAATTTTGCATAAATTGAAAAAATGGCGTCAAATGAGCATTAAATTAAGAACCGTTCAGATCACTACATCCTAAAACTTTTTTAATCTTCGTTAAGAAAAAATACTGCATTTGTCTCAGTCAAAATTAAACCTTAAAGAAAGCTAAGAATTATTTAAATACGACCGTCCACCCTCCAAAACTCGGCAGAGCATAAAATTGAAACCCAAATAATACCAAAAAGTTAAAATTGGTATAAAATTAATTATCTACATAACAATTGTAAATTTCATCAGTGACTTCTAACTTATTTTTGCATTCATCACCACCAAACAAAATATCAATCAATTTCTGGCGATTTAAAACGATTTTAATTATTAACTCGCTTAAAAGGGCGAAGGGTAAAATAAATACAAGTGAAAAAACCATAGTGATGTTGAACGTTAATTAAAAATAAATTATTTAACAATGCTAAACGGAAAAAGTTGGATGAGATGGAAATGTTTACCAAATAATTCAGACTTGAAAGATCCCAGAAAAGAAATATGAGATTATAAAAATGACACATTTGGCGAAATATAGCTTTGTTCTTTCGAGAGTGTTGCTCATATTATTTGCTAAATTTCTTTACTTTTTTACTTTATTTTTAAAAGAAATATTTAAAAAACGGTTTATTCTATTAAAATATTTTTAGATTTGTTATTTTATTTATTAGCGGATTAACCATTTTAATTAACAACATTTAATTACTACACGCAAATTCGCAAAGCTTATTTTACAGCATAATTTTTACAGATAATGTAATTAGCATACCTCACCCATCCGTAACATAATCCCAGTGGTGGATTTAGCATTTGAAAGCTAATGAGATTTAAGCCTTAGGCATCTGATATAACAAGGGCCTAACAGGTCAACAAGGGGCAGTAAAAGTTAGTACATATTATTTTTATTTAATTTAATTTATTATTGTAAGTAACAGAATTTTGTGAATATAATCCTAGAAGAAGAAGAAATGTTGAAAGGACAAAGAAGCGCTGGATAATTCTTACAAAATACGGGTTAAGGTAAGAACCTAATAGTTATATTAATTTTTGTTATTTTCTGATCAAAATTTTTTATTGAAAAATTTGTTGGCAATGAATTTTGTGGTCGTTAGATGGTGTTTTCCAATCCACTTCTGATGTTTGGTGGTCAAAATTGAGAATAATAAAACAAAAATATTGCCCCTATTTTATTCTATTCTTTGAGCTAATTTTTATTCTTTACTTTTTCTATTTTAATAATAATTCCAGTAATTCCATGTCAATTTTAATAACCCCATTTAAATTTTAGAAGTAATTACATTTAAATTCCAATAAGAAATAACATTAAAACAAGGAAAAAATTTTAATGATTTTGGATGTGCATGATTCTGATTGCACCATTAGATTGTTGGTTCTCCAGCACTTTGAAAAGTTATATAAATTTTTATATTACAAATATTAATATGGTAGAAACCCTAAACTATATTTGTAGAGAGCCCTAAAATTTGATGCACTACGTCTCACTTATACGTGATTACATAACATTGAATACTGTCTACTATCATAGCCGAGTATCCTACCTAGAGAACATCATTTCTATTCAGAGGTCCGATAAGAGAGGGGGCCCCACTTCTCCGGGCCTGGAGTTTCTGAGGAAGCCCGAATTTCAATCGAAATCCTGAAATCCGGGTAAAGTCTCGTAGCGACGTACTATATTTAGAAAAATAAATAATAAACTTTCAATACTTTTACACTATGGTTATTTAAAAAGTAGATAAGTTACTTTGTTTTTGTAGGTTTTACTTATTCCGTTTCCTCCGGAAATCAAAAATTCGCTCAATTAGCTTGTTCGTTTCCGGAATTATATGTTTATACAAAAACATCAGCATATTATGTAGGGGACTCGAGAGGAAAGTCTTTCGATTTTCGTTTACAAAATTTTTGAAAAATTTCCCTGGTTTCCTTAAGATTTCCTTTCGAAAAAGTTGAAAAAGTAAAAAAATAAAGATTGACTATTACCATAATATAGCATTATAATAAACTAAAATATTGTGGTAGATATTATTAAAAATAAATAAATAAAAAAAATTTCCCGATATCCTTGGATTTCCTCAGATTTTCAGTCGCTTGTACATACGCCAAATTCATTCAGCGATTCCTCCCTATGCTAGAACAAATTGAATGGGTGCTTTTTAGTGTTTTCCATTTATAGGCCAAACCATTGACCAAATATGCTACTGCTTTGACACGCAGGTTTATTCGGTGGGTACCACAACGAGTAGCGTTAATCATTTAAGAAAGTTAATATTCTGACCACAAACATCCCACTTTTCAACAAGTAATACACCAAACTGTCTGTACCTCATCTGTACATTCTTGGCAGATTATTTCATTACTTTCTGTATTTATTGAATTTGTCAACAACGAAAAAATATGGAAATGAGAAATAATATACGTCGTACAGAAATAAATCAACTTAGCCTGTCGGAGAGAAAAAATATTACTCTTTCTTTTTGGAAGTGGTATAAGAAATATTCTGTTATAATAACGTGAAGAAAGATCTAATTAAGGTATCATTGTTTTGTTAATTAAAAAATGTAAAATTAATCAGGATACAATAAACTAAATATTTATAAAACTGGTGCTGTAATATTTTCTCACATATATCAAACGTACATATTATAAACATCGTAGGTAATCTGTTCCAAAAGCTATAAAACAACCCAACACTATCAGCAAAGCAATTTCCGATATGCAATCGTGTATCGACTAAAAATTATTGTTGTAACATCAATTTTTATATAAACCGAAAAGGTTTACTATCAATTTATTATCATTAATAAATTAATTGGTTGTTGCTTTAAGTTATTATGAAATTACGACTTTTTACAGTAAATAATAAAAAACTGTTAAAAACTGAACCCAGTAGTCAAGTTTGAAATTTATTATAATCATTTAGACGTAACATCATTCATAAATATTAATGCCTTTTTAAGATTTAAAATTCGGATCACTTGCAAACCAGCTTTCTTTCCATATTAAAAACTGTCACGTAGGTTTTAGATGCAAATTAATCTTTTACGAAATAAGTGTACAAAAATTCAATAACAATTCATGCACTGGAAGTATCGGAATTAAAAATTTATGAAAATGTAAATTTTTAGCGTGCCGAATTTAGATTTTATCAAATTTCTTGTTATTCAGAAAACTTACGATATTATCACATCACATATTGCGATTATCAATAGAAAAAATATTACAAGACCTCCTGTTTGAATTGGTAATTTAAGATTACAAACAATAATGTATTGTTGCTTAGCAACGCACGAGAGCTTTAACTTGAGATTAAAAATTCTAATTTCCTACAGAAATTATATTTTTCTAAGATCTCGTAAATTAAGATCTCTTTATTTCGATGTCAAGAAGTAATCAGGTCTATTATGTATCACAACCTTTAAAAATAACAGTCAACCTTTATGTTATAATAAAGTTTCAAAATAGTGTAAAGCAAGAAACATTATTATAGCTAACATGTGCCAGAAAGAGAAAGTAATATTTCTATTTTCAGATCAAAACGCGGTTATTCAATTTTTTATTTCATAACTGTCACTGTTATAATAACGTTTGTGATACATAATAGGACGGATTGTCTCAAATTGTCAGATGGATAATTTGAAATATAAAATTAGGTATTTGCTTACCGCTCCATTAAAATGTAAGTGGATTATTGGTATTTACCTGAAACAAAACAAAATAATCATTAGAGAAAAGTAGAATTTTTGCTGATGCTGCTGTTTTTAACTCTGAATTTTACCGAAGTTCAATATCGATAATTATTTGAGTACCCAACAAAGCCAGGTGCAAGTAATCATATAGTGCACAATTTTTGCACTGGCAAACAAGCCGCAATCAAAGGAACCCTTCGCAAAGAATTACGAAAGTTACCCTGTGATTACGAAATGTTCTAAATAGGGTGTCAAGGCCCATTACACAAATTAAATGGGTTATGTAAACATTGAAATTTATCGGATACTTTGATGAATTTTCTGTAAAAGTACTGATAGGATTTGCACAGGATTAAATGCAGATTTATAACGAAGCTTTTGAAATCCGATAGAAGTTTTACAATATTTTGATATATCAGTAGGCAGAAAAAAAGGATAATTTCTTTAAGCTTGGAAAATTTTAATTCTGAAAGATAATAAAATTATTATTTGTATGCATTTTTCACAATAAGTGAAGGTTTTCCATCATTTTTATATCACTTGGAAATTAAAAAGTGAAAATAATGAAAAAAGTTATACCACTTTCTTAAATTAAAATTTCATTTTCTACGAAGCCACATAAAATTACTTCATAATGATGCTTTTTAAAAAGTTCAAACTAATTTCCATTTACAAAGTTTTATGTAATTAAAGTGTGTAAGGTACGTACGACTTGTGTAGCTTTTAAATAAATTAAATTTTCAATTATTTACAAAATAGTTAAGAAAACTTTTGGTTTAGCAACATTCAAAATAAAATTTTATTTGAGTTTAGACAAAAATTTACTAAAATCTCGAAATCGACTTAACTAATAGTCTTGTTTACTTCTTTGCAAACGAAATGGAAAAACAGCCATTATTATGCTAGACTACGAGCAAACGTAGAAATACTAAAAAATATAACTTGAGTTAGAATTTGTCTATTGGATTATAGTAAAGTAATGTCACCTATAATACATACAGTACACATTATACATATGCACTATACCTATATAACATACTAAAAAGAAAAAGGTTTTGCTAAAATTGTGCTAAGGTCCTACTCTGGAATCTTTCAAGTTTATTATTTGAAATTGTTTTATTAAAAAGTTAGTTTATATCCTAACTTAAACTTAATTTGTTTGTTTGTTTGAAAAAGAAGTCGAAACTATTTGAAAAAGTGGAATTCCAAAATATAAGAGTGAAATATTTACACATAGAAATCAAATTTTTAATATCTACAAATATCTAGAAGCAACCCATTTCAAAGTCCTATAAATTCACTTATTCACTTCCCAATAGTATTTAAATGTTTGAAATCCGATCGTTATTTCCCATATTAATGCGGGAAGTAATTCCAAAAACAATAATAATTTCAAAATTTATATAACTTTGCTAATCATTTATGACATTTAAAGAGCATCTTATTACACGCAGAAGGCTAATGCTAATATTCGTGAATTTCAAATTACACCTACTTTTGTCTCCGATTGTACCTCCTATACATCCTTAAGCAAAATTAGAGAGCTCAAAAAATATGTTTCGTTAATCTCTTCAGAATGCGCAATAGTATTTCAGGCAGAAAATCCAACGTATTTCAAATTCAGGTTTTTGACACCCCCTACTATTTAAAATTCACCCCCATTTTATTGTTACAGTTAGGTAAACGACAATGACCAATTTACATGCCCTTCTTCCAAATGAAGCTGATTTTGAACAAATGCAATAAAATGTAAAAAATTTCATTTTTCCATATATATGGATATGAATATATGATTCAATGTTGCCGTTACCAAGTTACACAAAGCATATTTCATTCTCATTTTTAAGTTATATAAAGCAATTGACTAGCTTTTCGCTACAATAATTATAATCAGTATGTCTTTCCTTGTCGATGAACTCATCCAAAAATTTATCTATTGTGTTGCATTCAGTAGCGAAATGAAGTCTGTGAATTGCACAATAGAGATTATTCTTTAGATTGCAGTCTGTAGAGACGGTGTCGCGTGTTACAAGTATTTTAAGCAATTTTAGACACAACCAGTTTTGAAGTCGTCATGGAGACAGATTGGAGTAGAGCTTGATTGGATCTTAAATGATCGTTCTTATTTTGTAATTAAAGATTCGTTTATCGGTTTTAATGGTCGTAAAGATGTGTCTTTTAAAGTAGGAATAATAAATATGGTGTTCTTTTTGTTTTGTAAAGAAGCCCCAAAATAAAAATAATTACATCGAGATCGACACATCTGCTCTTCTTCGGTATTGTTTAACAAAAAGTAATTTAGTGCATTATATCGGACTTTTATCTCTGCTTCGGTGACCAAAAGGTTGAACTTAATTTAGCCAACAACATACGCACGGGGTTACATTATACGCATTGTGTAAGGGCTATTGTAATACTACGACGTAGGAACAGCGGTCATCGGTGGGTATGAATAGGACATATTTACTGTTCATAAATCAAAACTTTACAAAAAGAGTCATAATTTAATTTGACCTTTTGCTTTGATTTAAATTAGGTGGATGTTGCGTTGGGACACGCTAATAAAAATGAGCACTCCAAAGTAACCCTCCAACAGTCGAGATTTGTTAATTTTTGAATTACATTAAAACACCACCTACAGAGCAACCCTTACAATTTGATTACATTGTGTAAAACGTTTATTCAACATTTGATACAAAATCGTTTTGGGTTATATCAGCGTACTATATTCGGACTAAAACGTAATTTATTTTTATAATATTGGAACACGTTAAGAAGTGACGCATTCCAGCGCATCGACTTCTTCTCTGCCACTGGCTATTGGTCACTGCCGTCTAGCTCAGTCACCTGGGTATACCGTTAGATCTTGTCTGGTTAAATAATTTATGATTTTGCAAGAAATTCAGGATTTTGGATGATCGATTTTCGCATACAAAATAAAAAAAAATTCATAAGATGATGACATTTATGATCAACTTTATGGTCAATTATTTTTAATAAATAAATGGTAATCATAGCTTTAAATTTTGCACAACAACACTGTGTAGTCTTTTACGATATTTTAATGTAAATTTCGGTGCTTGCGACTGCATCGATAAAAAAACAACAATATCGATTTTATATTTTGGACTGATATGGCTGATCATTTCATTTTGCAATTTACGCAATAGATTCGTCTAGATTTTTAAATGTTGATAATTTGCTACTTCCTATTATTTTTTTCTCTTACAAGGATAACCAACTTTTATTTTCAGGATTTAACTCTTACTTACTAGAATGTTAATTACATCGCGATATTTACTATTTATTCGCTTGTACTACATGTGAAAAAATGCAAGTTATACGTTATAGACAAGAAGAAGTGCCTGTTAATGACGTATTTTGTATTGATGTTAAATTTTAAGAATATTGGAAATAAAAGTTTATGCAAACGTTAATAGTTAAAGTCAAGAATTGTACGTTGCTACTAAAATTTATGATCAAGCAACGAAGAAAACAATAAAAATAATATATTTTAGAGGTTGTTAAATACGAACAAGGATGTAAAAATATAAGATACTAAATTAGGAATGATTTTCTTTTAGAGAATACAATAAAAGTTAAGAACATAACGTGAATTCCGTAATAAATCCAATTTTTACTTGTTTGTGCACCTACTTCTAACACACAACACTTTTCCTTTTTTGTTATCACTTTCATTAATCTCATGCATAAATGATTTTTAAATCTCAAGTACTATTTCACATTATAATTATTATTACAAGACACATTATAAAGCCGAAGTACAAGATTGCAATTTTATTGAGCTATAATTGAGTTATCGTATGAACGTTAAGTGCATTTGTATCGCTAAATACAAATTCCTGCTATGGAATGGAGAAAAACTAGATTACTAGCGTAAGCTCGAGATTTATAAACGCGATTATCACTGTAAAGTACAAATAGCAACATAATAGTAGAGCGGGCAATTAAGTCAATAAAGTGTATAACATAAATAATATTTTAAAAATTAACTACAATGCTAAACTGTAATAATAATTTAACTCACGCGCATTAACTAATTATCATTAGTGTAATGGTGATTGCAATGTATACCATATTAAAGAATAGCCAAAAAATGAACAAAGCAATACATAAATTATTATTTTCAAATATTCAAAAGAACCAGTTTATTATAAAAATGATTTATTTTTATAAAAAAAACTAAAATGTATTAAAAATCTAAAACCTAGCTCGAATGACTTAAAATCATTTATTTTTTCACCCCCTTATAAAAATCAAATTATAATGCGCATTTTTAGCGATTTTCGGGAAAGGTAAGAGTACCACAAAAAATGTACTAAATGTACTAAAAAAGGTGAAAAATATGAAAAAAATCAGCCAAGTTACGGATAATATAATAATAAATGCGCTCATTTCATGCGAAACATGGCAACCTCTTATGAAGTGTTTATAATCCGCTTTCAGAGGTGGATTACTCCTCATCCTACTTCTAAGTTTACAAAATTTACAAACAAGTATGGGATTTAGTCTCTAATACTATATTTCTCCAGATCATCTTCACTTTCCTCTCCAGTTTCTTATTCCCATTCTTTTCAAATCCTCATTTACTTTTTACTCCATCCATCCATCTTATTCTGGGCCTACCTCTCTCTCTTTCTTCACTTATTGGCTTCCATCTTAATACGCGTTTTATTGTACTGGTCTACTGGTGTTGTCTCTCCTTTCCAGGTGTCCCAACCATCTTAATCTCTGGGACTTAATAAACTTCACAATATCCTCTCCATTAGTTTTTTCCAATAATTCATTGTTTGTTTTTCTTCTGTATACGCCTTGCGCAACCATTTCAGGTCTCTTAATTTCCTTAATATTTTATGTTCAAAAACTCTAAGGTGCTTGACACACAGAAAAGACGTAAGACGCAGACGGAGCGCAGTCATATGTCTTTTCCGGGTCCTTTCATACAAAATGTATAGAAGCGTCGCAATGCAAAACATATAGAAAAGACAGGGCGCGGACACGTTTTCTATACATTTTGTATGAAAAGGACGCGGAAAAGACATATGACCGCGCTCAGACTTTTCTGTGTGTCCAGCGCCTAAGTTGATTTTCTTCCCTCTTTATCATGCATAACACTTCAGACGCATAGGTCACCGTTGGCCTTATCAGGGTTCTGTACACTTTCATCTTTGTCTCCAAACTTATTTTTCTGTCCTTCATTATATTTCCATTTGCGTAAAACGCTTTGTATCCACTTTGTATTTTTTCTTTAATTTCTTCACTTCTTACACCAGTGCTACTTATTTGAACCTCTAGGTATTTGAAAACTTTTACACTTTTGAAACATAACCATCAATTTTCAGCGCCTTCTCCATTTTATCTAACTTTCTTCCACATTAATTTCATGTATTTAGTCTTGCCCTCGTTTATCTTCATTCCGATTCTATTAATTTCGTCATTCATTTTTTTAAACATTTCTTCTAACTTTTTTCTTGATCTTGCCACGATCACAACATCATCAGCATACGCTATCAGTAGACCCTCTTTAGTAGTTAGTGTTCCCTCGCAACTCATCTTTTTCACTACACGGTCAATCATAATGTTGAAAATGCGCATCAGCGCATCTCCCTGTCTAACTCCTGCTGTTATATCAAAACATTGTGTCTCTCCCTCTCTACTTAAAACTGTGGCGCTGGTTCCTTTCAATGTTGCCTGTACTAATCTTATTAGTTTTCGGGGTATTTTTAGATCGTTCATTATTTGATATAGCTTCGTCCTATTCACTGTATCAAATGCTTGTTTAAAATCTACAAAGAGAAGATGCAAATCGATGTTATGTTCATGGGAGTTTTCTTTCAGTTGTTTTACTATATGGATACCATCTACTGTCGATCTTCCTTGCCTAAAGCCGTATTGAGAATCACCTATTATCCTCTCAGTATAGATCTTGAGTCTTTTTAGAATTATTGTGGACAACATCTCATAAACAACTGACAGCAACATTATCCCCCGTAGTTCTTGCAATCTTCAACGTCTCCTTTCTTAAATATTGGGACTATTCTACCTATTCTCCATTAATCTGGCAGTTCTTTATCTCCATATTTTTATAATTAGATCGCATACTCTATCTTTCAGTTGCTCTCCTCTAGTTTTCCACAGTTCACCGCACAGTTGATCCGTCGTCCGGGTGCTTTTCCATTTTTGATTGCATCCATTGTTGCTATTATCTCTTCATGGAATGGTTCCTGTATACTTTAGTCTGTTTCCTCTCTTTCTATGAATATATCATCTTGCTGTATTTCAGTGTCCCCATTCAGTAAGTTTTAGAAATGCTTCCTCCACACCTCTAGTACGTTTTCCACTTCTTCCACCACTCTGCCGTCAGCACCTTTTACTGCTCTCATATTCGCTACCTTTTTGTTTTTATGCTCTTTGATGCCCATGTAAAATTTCTTTGTGTTGTTCATTCTGTTATTGTTCTCTATTTCGTCCAACATTTCATTCAACCATGTGGTTTTCTTCCTTTTCAACAGGTTTGTACATAATTTTCTCTTCTCGTATTTGTATTTCTTTAAATTTTCATTTTTCTCTGTCTTATTAGGCCATATCTCTCTTGCTTTTCTTTTCTGTTCAGTGTAGTTCGCACATTCTTCGTCATACCACATTTTGTTTCTTCTTTTCTCCTTATATCCTATGAATTTCTTTGCGCATGACTTTATAATTTTCCATTCTTCGGTAATTTGGTAAAAAAATTTCATACACCATTTTTTGCATGGAAAAGTGTATTGCAAGAAAAGAGGTTGATATTCAAGTGTGTAATTTGCTAATTCTTATTATTTGCCAGCGCTATACATTTGTTTTTACTATGGAACCGTTGCTAACGTTTAATTTATAATAATTGTGTTGAAATACATTATTATTGGTGTATTAATTGGGGAGTATATTATTTCCCTCTGAAAATCTCTATCAATAAAATCGCTGTATTTATTTTTTAATTTTAACAAATGACAGGGAGTTATTAGCGGGGAATCATGCACTAGGGGAAATACACATAAAATTATCCTAATTTATATTGTTAAAATTAAAAATGTCGAACTGACAGATTTTTTTCAAATATTCAGAGAGAAATACTTGTCCAATAAACCCAGTTACAATTACTGAGAATTCCAATTCCCCCCGTGCGTTCTGGTGCGACATAATAGATTCACTCGTTCTAAAACGAATAAAACGAATATGAATTTTTTCGGTATTAATTTTCCCAGTCACCAAACGTCGATAGGATTTCAGTGATTATTTTTAAGTAGCAGACATCTATTTTGTAGGGGGGTTTTCTGGGGGGTTGAACTGGAAAATACTTTTGGAAATATAAATGTACTCCACTTTTTTTCTGTACTAATGAAAATCGCTTTACTATAAAGTCGCATGCAACATTGTTTAGAAAAAATAATCAGGCTGATCTAAAGGTATGGTTTAAAGGTGCCTAACGCCTTTGAAAACCGAACAAAATGGCCTTTTTTTGCAGACCTGAAAATTGGTCAGGATAACCAATAATGCAGCAATTCAATCATTGCAGTAATGAAATAAAATTGCTGTTCAGAATTGAATGTTCTGAACAGAATGTTCTGCGATTCAGAATTACTACTTTAAACTTTTGCTAATAATAATTTGCTGTGAAAGCAATAAAAGTAAAAAATTGTCCTGTCTGTGGTTTAAATTGTACAAAATTTGCGCGACTTTCAAATTAATGTGCATTTACCAAGGTGACAACTTTTGCCTACACACTGACGTTAATTGCATGCGCGTTGATGAATGCACAACTTGCATGCTCGTGAGCAGGTGCCCCCCTAGAGAGATCTAAAAACTCCAATAGTGAAATTTTCAATTACATTTTTTTTAAATTGAACTTTAATTAAATTGCAAATTCTTCCAAATTTAAATACATGCTTTGTTGCCAAGAAATATGAAATAAATATTGGTATTGCAGATGTGAATGCGGTGAACTGCAATTTTGTTAATTTAATCTGTATAAATTGTACGTAGTTTTATGAGAAATAGATACTTGCACCTGACTGAACCAATTCGTTCTTAAAATATTGTAGAGGCACTAATTAAAATTTATTTTATTTCAATAAAAATCCCATCTAGCCAAGCATTATAATTTTCAAAATGAAATAAAGCGCTTGGGAATAACCGAAACTTTTGTTCTCATAATTATTACAAATAAACCGTTTAACTAGTTTAAATTTTTAATCAGTAATATAAGAAAATAATTTAATTAGCGAAAAATTAATTTTTAATATAATTATGTTTTGATTCTTACTTTAGAGCAGCAGTAAATTTTATTATTTACATAATATTCGAAATTTATTCCATACAATTATCACACAAAATTATGAGAAACTAAAATGATATAAATTTTTTTAAATTTAATTTATATAATTTACTGTTCTGTACCGAGTGTCGGCTTTTTAGAAGATATAAGAAAATATGGAAATTCAGTAGTTAATACAGTTAATTATAAAAAGAGAAACTAAAATTTTTCAGTAAAAATTTAAGGAAAAAATAAATTTTAAATTTAGTTTGGTGAATTTAGCCCTAATGTAAAAATATTTTATCGGTAAATTATATATTATAGTAATATATTATATAATGCAAGTATCAATTTAAAGTCACTTTTTAAACATTGTAAAAGCATTGTATTATGTCGTTCATAAAAATACTGTTACATTATTTGCCAGTTGCCACTACAATTTATTATTTTCTAAAGATCATAATTTTCATATTAATCCCAATGTTTAGTTTAAGCACGCGAACGTGTTTCTCCTCTTCATGATATTTTAATAAAAACAAACTTTCAAGCTATTTAAAACTTTAACGTATAATTTCCTAGATGCATACTACTACATAATCATCTGAGCTTTACTGTATCCTCGTGTAAAAATCTTTTAGCTAAATATAGAATTATTATCTAAATCTTTAATTTTCTGACTTAAACATGATTGACTATAGGTACGTAAAGTTTATATAAGGTGCAATTTACCGTCGTATTCTACCTACAACACTAACCTTCGAGGTGATAATTTAATGTTCCGAAGAATATTAAAAATTGAAACAATAAAGATGGGTTATTTTAAAGGCACTTTAATATCTTTTAAAGCGAAAAGTATATAGTTTGCAGCTCGCGCAATGTTCCATTACGATCGTATGCTTTAGGTGAGCGACCATAAGGTTCCATCAAGTCTATTCCATCAGCGCAATTTTAAAATGTTTATGTGTGAAACGATGATTTAAACAAAAATACAGGCTCATTTTTCACAGAAAGGACTTTCTTTCTTATATAAACATACCTGTTCTTTTTTTATTTTCTTAGTCCAACATACTAAACCTTGTTCATTTTACATTTACATAGTGCACGTGAATACTGTGTTCAACAATTGCGCTATTAGGTGAACGACTTCCATACTATCGTTGGTTCTATGATCCGCTAGTTTATTAAATTTCAAAAGTTTTCTTTGATGCAAGTTGATGGAAATTAGATTTTCAACGCCTCTTGCTTGTAGTGTAAGGTAAATTTAATTTCTGCATTTGCATTTCGTATAAAACTTGGGGTTTTATTATCGATTCCGTTCATATTATTTTATACGTTTCTTTTATTTTTAATTTGCGAAATACACGTAAACTCTTTGGAAAATCAACCTCGCGTCAATGTAGAATAGAGAGTTTTAAAGAGCTGTAATGTCACTATGCAGGTGAAGGAATTTTTCCTTCAAAAGACCGTTTTCAAATTTAAAAGTTATGTGTCAGTTGTGGTTCGAGAACACTTTTTGAATGCCACATTTTCTTAAACCCAAGTGCATGATATTTTTAATAGTGATTTAAACTTGTAATTAAAAAACGTAGGAAAATAAAACTATAACATAGCTTCTTGTGGAAAAACTATTAATTACCAAACAAGTGCAATTCAAGACAAATGACCGTTCCTCTCCACTTTTTCTACCCTTGCTATTTCTTTTATTTTTAACTTTTTAGATATTAGATATTATTAAAGATATTAAAATTGATGAAAGATACTTCCAATATTTATTTTATCACATCACATCACTCTAGCGACATAAAAATGGCCTAACTTTGACAATTAATTTTGGGAGTATGAAAAACAGAATAGAATTTCTTTTCAGAGGGTTTCTTTAACACATATTGAAGTATAAAAATAAAATTTTTTCCATCATTTTGATACAAAATAACGGCTACAGAGTCCATCTTAAAAATCATCTTTTTTAAAACACCTTCACGGGAGGACGGTTTTCTCGGAAAGAGTACAAAAACTCCAAAAAATTTTAAATCAATATATTATTGGCTATAGAAGTACGTCAAGTATTTATTTTAAATAAAATTTTGTAGAAATTGTGCACTTTTCAAAAAACTAATCGTTTTTTTGCCAAAAAATAAACAGTAATTGTTTATAAAAAAAAGTTTATATTAAATCATAAAACGACTACGTACTTCGATGGAGAATGTAATTATGAAGCTACTGTCAAAATTTCAAATAGATTCATGCAACGGTTTTCAAGTGATACGTCCTTCCAGTTTGAAAAACGTGGTATCAAGTTTTACGAAGACTTTTATTTTACCTATAATCTGCGATGCCTGCACCATACATTTGGACCAACTGCATATTTTATGATCCCAGAGTATCGTTTAAGCAAAAAAAAACAAAAATCAATTTTTCCAAAATCCTAGAATGATGTTACTCCTTAAGTTCATGTCGCAGTGACGTGTGAGTGAACATAATACATTTTCCAAACCAATCTTTGAAATACATAGCCATCAACTCATTGAATACATATAAGCAATTCTAGTTGGTTCTAGATAGTTTGGTGATCCAATTTTCAGCAGAAAAACTTACTTCAACGTCAGTGGTTCATCAGTTTATGAATCAACCTCATGGTTAATAATTTTGTATGTGCGGTTTAGTACGTAGTGGATCGTGGTACTTGGAAGAGCTTCAATCGGTGTCATCTTTTTTTTGGGCTGAAGATTGCCCAGTGTGGATGTGGCTGTGTCATATGAGAAGATTTTCCCAAAACATAACATCACGGAACAACAAATATAATGGCTTTTATTTCCAGTCAACCATTTCTCACACCAATCCCACATTTCCAACTATTTTCAATAGTTTTCGTTCCATTTCCAGTCACGGTGTTCATTGTTGATTTTTAAACGATATCTGTGTCAAGTTTTCCAAACTTTTCTAGACTATTAGGTATGTCTGTTCAGGGTTGTCCAATTGTTTTAGTTTTAGTTTGTTCAAAATATTTTCTACTGGGACCGTGGGAAAAAACTTTCAGTTTGATACCTATTCTACGTGCTACACGTTATATAAATTTGCTTTTTCCAATTCCAAAAATTGTCACTTGTATATAATTTAATTATTAAAGAAAATCGAGTAAAGTTTCAAGAAAGTTTTAAAATTAATTTCACTTGAACGAGCCTTGTATCGATATCTTCAGGCGTGGCTAGGCCCATAAAGCTTTCAATTTACAACGAACGTTTTATAATAATAACAAATGTAAAACATCACTTTTGTTATTAAGCTTATGCACAACACACAGCGAGTTATTTAATTACACGTAATGCTGCATTGTGTACATGGTGTACATATTATAACAAAATTAATTTCCTTGTCACTGGATAGCATGCAAAAGATCAAAAATAAACACAATAAAAGTTACGCTTATTAGATGTAAGCCGTAAATTAATGGATTTAAAAGTCAGTCGAAGGATTTTCAAACTAATAAAATATGATTACCGAAGGTAAAACGGTAACTTACCTAACCTTTTAAGATTAATGATACATTTTATAAACTTTTAATTTTTTTAACAATTTTAAATTTAAATAAGACGGTCAATAACAAATTTAAATAAAAATTAGATAAAGAGTTTTTAAACTAATTTAGATTTTCATATAAGTAATTTTATAGATTACACGTGACTTTATTTAAATAAATTGGACAAGTAACATATATATAATGTCATTCATACACTTTCAAATACCACTTTTAATTTAAATTGACTGATCGAGAGAATATTGAAAATTTAGTGGGTAGCAGGAGACTTAATTATCTTAAGGCGGTCTCACTCTATTTGCCAAATTTGGATTTCTATTGTCTAACTTCCTACACTGTTGATGTGTCCTTGTTCTTGTCACACTTACAAAAGCTCATACAATCAAAAACATTTCACATCGTTTTCCTTTAATTAAATTTCTCCGAGACGTGAAATACTGGGGTCCTAAGCCAACTGACGGTACCGTTCGTGAATCTCGAAAACAGTGTGATCATTGACTTTTCTATTTATAGGCAAAAATGAATTCATTATGTTGTCAAATTTGACCGAATCAAATGAAAAAAGGAAGTAAAATCTTTCCGCTCTATTAACTATAATTTTATTTGTCAATTAAATTTGTAAAAAATATTCATTCAAAATAATATGAATAACCATATACATTACATCTTATCGGCGTGACTTGGCAGCGGACGGCATATTATTACATAAAATTTTTTAATATTTGCCTAGGGCCGCACTAGACAGGTTATGGAATATAATTTTCACTTAAATTAAAAATAACTAGAATTACACAATTCACAATTTAATTAAAATTTTCAAGGCTCAAGTGCGCCTGAAAATTAAAGTCGTGCAATTGAATCAAAAGAACTTATAATATTATTGTGTGCATTATTAGAGATAATGGCAATGTAATAATATTGTTACAACCAAATAAATATTTTACAGCTTCCGTAATGCTTAACCTTAAATGTTAAAACAAAATGCATGACCTTAATTTCTAATCTAACTTGTCGAAAATTTTCGTAACCGAAATTGCACTTTTAATCACTCGCTAATGATGTTGAGGTTTCAAAAGTTGGCACTGCATGCTAATAAAGAACAGTTAGCCTTTTTAACAATTTGTATAGTCGTTCTTGTCATTGTTATTTAATGATGTAAAAACCTGTAATGTGTTTATAAATTTAATACTTAAATGCCGGTATTGGAAATTGCAATATCTTTCGTATTTGTTCACTCTTCCTGGGATGCGAGAAACGTGTAGCTTTAATTTACCTTGGCACTAAGTTTTGTTCCCGACTTTATGTTATAATAAATAAAATAATAAAGAATGTTCTTTGTGCTTTTGCTAGTTTTGTTATAAAATATTGTAGAAAGTAGTAAAACAAAGCTATTGTGAATTTCAAACTAATTGTAGATTGTACCAGAGTGAAATATTTAGGATTCTGATCCGTTAAAACAAGAACCTTATAATTTATAGTAAATTATATTTCTGTTTCCAAATGATTTGCATTGCCTCCTGCTAACCTACATGAAACATAATGTAACAAAATCGTTTTTTCTTTGCACAGTTTGAGAGTAACCTACAACCATTAACGCAAATTACAGTTCTTTTCAAAGTTATTGCTTCAACAACAATACTTTTTCTCCACCCATTAAGCCCAATTACGGTTACGTAAGTACGACCAAACAAAAAATTATTTTTATTAATTTTGACATAGAAAGACCTTGATTTTGAATTTTTTCACTTCATAATCATTTCAACATTATACTACAAATTTTACCACAGCTTCAAGGGCTTCATTAGTGATTTTTCGTCTACTGCTTATAAAGATTTAATTAATTTTAATTCAATTTTAAGAATGCAGTCAAACAATAACGGTTTATAAAAACTACTTCCTACAGGTAAATTCGAACCTCCAATATTTTATTCTCTTGAGGAAGCAATGCTAAACGTATTATTAAAACTAACGTATTAAATGTAGAATGCTGGTAATATTATACCTAGAGGCAAATATTTTAAAGTCTATTATTAGTTATTATTTATTTAAAATAAAATTTAATGCTACATTAAAATATTACTAAATTTATTTATATTTTAATATTCTTTCTGAAATGGTTTGCATGGAGCACCCTGTACATACACACGTTGTTTATGTTTAAACAACGTGACATTGTTACAATTATATTTTTTTTATATTTTACTCATTTTACGTTAAGTTATTTTCTTAATGTTCAATTTTTCAATACCCATAATTATCACAAATTTACCTTGAAATTTTCAAATAATTTCAAATTCAATCATTGTTCATTTTTTTAAAAATGTTTTTTAAACAAACTTCTTGTTTCCTTTAATCCATTTCTTTGTTTATAGTAAATTTATAAAGTTAAAAAAATAGGTTTGTGATTGGCTGAGCAGTTTCGACTCCTGTGCCATACCATCATATAAAGGATTTTTCATTCACCAAGTACCCACCAATTTACCCATATTTACAACAAATTTAAACAAATTGAAAAAATAAGATGCCAGGCAATGCCGCCTTCTAATATCAAGTACTGGACCCATAACTTAAATTAGACCAAGAAAATCCCTTTTGGAAACTCAGTTAAAGAAAAAAGTTTGGTATCTTGAATTTAAATTTATAACAGCTAATATAAATTAATGTTGAGCACTATTTTATTGTTCGTAGGCATAAACCATTAGCCAAACTACATATTTTTGAAATTAAAATAGAATTATTGTAGGAACTTTATGTATCATTATTTTGTTTCAAGTGTGATTTGCCAGTGAAAATTTATAGCTAAAGCAGCATACGCATGTTTTGTAAGTTTCAGCAGCACTGGCTTAGGTAATAAATTAATAATTTAATTAAACCCCCAACTTCAAAACAACGAAAAAAATATATTTAATTGAACTTGACAGATAAATTATTGTTATGTTAACTTCACGGTCTCTCTCGCGACCGTGGATCTTACGTTACGGCCCTGTCTTCAAACGTGATAAATTATTTAAAAACGTTACAGACTACAATTTTCTTTACGCAATTAATTTTCAACTACCTTGTTCAAATTTCACTAAGAGAGCTTAATTTAGTTTAATAGGTTTTATTCTAGAAACCGTCCCGAGAGGAAGATGAGTGGGTATGGTCAAAATACCAAAAAGAAATGCGGTTTACTTCGAAATACAAAAATTGTTCAAATTCCCTACTTTGTAATATTGTGAATACCTTGACCCACATTGCAATTTTTTCGCACTTTCACTTTTGCAAAGATACCAAAATATATGCGTGTCTTTGATTTTGTAAAAATAATCCATATCTTTTCAAAGAAGTAAAACGAAGCATGTAACAGTTAACCTATATTTAATTATCTCATTAGAATAACGGCATAATTTAAAATGATTTATATTATTGTTTCTCAATATTCTTGTCTGATAAATTAAGTGAAATTCATAATGCACTTAGAATTATAACACTCGCGCAATAAATATTTAGATGGAGAAAAGCTTAAAAGCTTGATTAAGTTCTGTGTTTCTAATGTCTGCAAGTTACGTAATTTTTGTTTAATTAGGCCATAGATGTTACTAATGGATTAAACGTTGAACTTATAAAAGTAATGCCAAATGTTAATCATCTCGTGGATCAGCAAATACAATCAAATTTTGATTCATTGATTTTTGCCCGAGGTAGGTTGCTAGTCTGCATTTACGAACCTTTACTAAATCCGCAATGTTCAGGAAGCTAAGCTAAATTGTTATAAAATTTACCCAAATATAAAAAAGCAACAGATGCAATTATTGAGAAGTAAACATAAATAACCACATCCCATTTTAATTAATTATAATGAACTTATTCCATGGTTAAAAAATTGATGATGTAATTCAATTTTAGTTGGGATTTCGGCTAGACATCTAATGATGTTCCAGCACTTTCCCATATGAAGCCGATTTATTATGGGCGTATATCGAATAGATCAGCCTTTGGCAAATTATGGCCCGCCGCGTATTTTCCTGCAGTCCGCAAGCTATATCTATTTATCTATTAAAAAAATTCATTCATCCTAAGTTGAATTTTAAAATGTACATCTAGTTTGTACGCGCTTTAGAAACTTTCAGCTTACAAATAATACAAAAAGTTAAAATAATGAACTTTAACAAGTTGTTTGTATGTATTACTTGATCATTACAAATTATAATGCATAATTTTATAATTATTATGATTGGCCGGAAGTTTGCTTTAGCAATGACCTTGCTTTTAACGTTTTAACTTAATTAATATCGACAAACTTTTGCATACTGTCATCTTGACTTAATTTCAGAACGCACTAATTAAAATTTTTTTTGTATACATAATTTCTTTTGGTATAAATATGAAAACCAACCTTTGTGAATTAATTACAACGTAACGTCCTCTAGAAGGAACTTGAGGAGGATTTTGGTTGTTAGAAAGATCCAAAGTAAATTTCGATTTCCTTTGGTTAATGGAAATTGTTGCATTTTGAAGCACCATTGTTATACACCTCACAATGCACCTTTTTAATTTACTCTCACATTTACCAGTTTTTGGGCGAAAACCGAGTCACCATAAAAAATGTGATCACTCAATCCTGTTAAACAATAAGACCGTGAAAGTGAAATATTATACGTAATTTAATTTATCGAAACAAAGAAGTGGTTAGTCCAACACCGTCAACCGACAACACAAGACTAAACAAGTAATACTTAACAGCAGACCTCGGCACGATGTCCTTAAGTCAATCTGGTGAAATGAATCAAGATCAGTGCATCTTCTAAAAAAACATTTTTTGATAATAATAATTATCGACAGCAATATCTCGGTAAATTGGCAGCAAATTATTAACGCTTTGAAAAAATTAAATTCAGACTCGATTTCAAGTATGCCGATTAAGGATTACATTAAGGAGATAAGGAGCTAGCAATGATGAATTTTGAATTGATATTGAAGGAATAAAATATCAAAAATTGAAAGGTAGTAAATAATTTTTACGTAGGTGCTACACGTAAAAGCTGCAAAGAGTAAAAGCTTTAATTATCATAAAAGCTTTCCCACGTGGTTTATCATTACGATTAGAATGATATTTTTAGAAATAAAATATAAAGTTTTAGGATTGAAAAAAATTACGTAGGTAATATATTAATTACAAAAAAATTTTCCTTTTTAGTTACGTGTTACGGACACGAGAACATTAAATTTCAGAAACGTCAAAGAACATCCTTTACCACAAACTGTTATATTTTTTACTTTTTACGTTTCTATGACTTTTTCAAAGGATATTAAGTATAGGTATAACAAAAAAATACCTACTTCTTTGTTGAAGTGTGCAGATACAGCCACTTGACATTTTTCTTTGGTTTTGACGTTTTCAGGCGGATAATATAATTTAATTATACATGTACAATGTATATGGCATAAAAAATTGTAAGATAAAGCTTAAATAATTTACTAATATTCAAGAATCTAGTATAAAATATTAATGAAATATTATGATATCGAATAGACAAAAATATTTTACAGGGTGTTTTCCTAATTATATTACATTTTTTATTACAATCTTTTTTGCTGATTACAATTGACTCTTTCTGAATACAACTCGAAAAGGTTACTAATGATTAAAATAATTGTTCGGCCTTTAGCCTCTTACAGGAAAACCACGACCTTTTTTTTAAACTAAAAATTCTTTTATCTTTTAAGTTATAGACATAATCATGAAACAAGCTCAGGTTTGGATTTGCATTGTTACTATTTGAAATAAATTAAATTAATATATAATATATTATTAATAATAATATACTGTAAGAAAGTTTTCTTTGAAGCAAACGAATTTTGTTAATTTAATTAAAATATTTTTGCTAAAACAAAAATTTGTTTAAATCAAAAAAAAAATTAATATTTTTTATTGCAGTTAACAAAAATAGTATTATGACGCAATTTTATTTGAATTAACTAGATTTCTTTAAAGTTATCAAACGTTTTTAACAGTGTAAGTATGTAAACACTTTGTTATGAAATTTGGTACATTAGTTACGTAATATTTTATACATCCGCATTTGAATTATTTTAATTATGTGGTGGTCTTCATAAAAGCTTCCATAAAAGGCACAATATAAAAGAAAATGTTTTTCTGGTTTTTTCTGATTGCCGATTAAACATAATTCTGTAACTGTTCTACAAGTGATTGAAATATTCTCTTCGGTTAGCAATTCGTATGATTTGCTATTATCGATCTGATCGAGAAGTTGTGTACTAATTAAAGATTGAAAGAGATGAATATTTCTAGTTAACGTGAAATGTGCCACAATTAATCACATTTGACTTATATTACCATAAACGAGTAGGTAACGATATTTCTTCAATCTTAATCAAGCTATGTATTATGGTCAGAAGACGTATTCAGAATAAATTGTTATTTGTCGCTACATTTAATTTGCTTGTTATAAAGATTAAACAAAAAATATTTACTAAAAAACAAATACCAAATGAGAAGTAATTAAAAATGTTTCCTGTAAATTAAAACATTTACATGTACAGAGTGGCATGTTTATGGCAAATTCATTCATAATGTCCTTAATATTAAAATTTACAATATTATGTCTATCCGGTAAAAAATCTTCCAAATAACTGATTTCCTGACTTCGAGGTGAGGTACCGAATTAAAATTTAGTAAACACATAAAGCGATATACTACTTCCAGTATAAGGAAGGGTAATAAGGGTCGCCTCAGATAAGTCAAAAAGAAAATTTTTGTTTTGCATAACGCCAAAGAGAAAAAAATTTAATTTTAATTTCTGAAAATTTTCAAGATTTATGCATCAAGTTTTTTTTCAAAAATTAATTTTTGAGAGTGCAAAAAACAATCTATATGCCGCGGGTCCTTAGTGAATTTTTATCCTTCACTCTCTTTTTGTGAAGTAAAGTTAAACATTCTCTTTTGATATATTATTCATAATAAACTACATTATTACTAACGTAAATTTTTGTTGTTAGTATTTCATGTTTGCTCCGTATTTCAGTGGTGTAACATTGCAATGAGCCTATATTCTAGAATGAAGCAATCTTTAAATTTTAAAACAGTGCTTATAATTTCAGAATTACGTATTTGTGTCGAACTTGTAACGAATAATTTAAATAAATTTGTACATTCTATTTGCCAGTAAGTTTGGCTATACCAATCTACAACATAAGCTTATTTTTCAAAAAACGGGATCTGTCAGTTAATCGTCTCCACGAGTTGAGCTTCGACTCATGCACTATTGGAAAGAGGACAAGTTTTCGAGAAAACGGCATTTGAAAATCAAAATTTTACATGCATTTTATAGATAGGGATTTCACTAACACAGAAAGTTCTATTGACGGTGCGTGCGTTCTGATATAGTCTTATGCCCGGTTGCACAAACGCTTGTTAAAATTTAATCTATGGTTAAGGATTTTTAACAATGTTGTAACAATGAATTTTCATTGTTAAAAACCCTTAACCATTGATTAAATTTTAACAAGCCTTTATGCAACCGGGCGTTAGTGATAGCCGTAGCGCTTGCATTCAGTTGTCGACAAACGTTGAACTCGTTTTTAGATTAGATTCTCGATTGCCTTGGTTGCGTTCGCTAAAACATCCCCCGAGATAGCACCAATTCGCCAAAGGTGCTACTCGAAAGGGGTGAAACTTGTTTTTAATTATTAGCCTTTTTTAATTTTTTAATTTGTTGCATAATATAATGAGTACGGTTACAAGCAAGGAGTTCAATATGCACAATGTGTACCCGACCGTGTCACAATTACGTCTGACGGCTAACACTAAGACTATATCAGAACGCACGCACCGTCAATAGAACGTTCGTGTTAATGAATTCCCTATCTAAAATGCATGTAAAATTTTGATTTTCAAATGCCGTTTTCTCGAAAACTAATGGATAATCCGTAGCAATGTGCGGTCTCAAAATGCTCAGAAAATTGTCCTCTTTCCAATAGTATAAAAATCAAAGAGCCCAACTCGTGGGGACGATTAACTGACTGTAACCCAAAAAACAAATGTCTAAATAATAACAGGTTATGGTCCCAGATAAACCATACGCAAGAAATTGATTAAAAACATATTAAATAAAAATATAATAAAATACAAAAATAAACTTGTGAAGGCAAGCAGAAGTTGATCTGCAAACAAAGTAGAAATTAGGATGTCGATTCCTTTTGCAAATTTTTGGAATAATTAAAAAAAATAACTCGCGTGATGGTTTTACAGTTATATTTTACTCCGAACTCAGCTTAACTTAAGTTCAACAAATTTTGAATACCAAGACTTATGCTCCCCTTCCACAGCGAAAGGACAATGGACAGGAAATAACTGAGCGAAATGGAGTAAAATAGTTTTGGCCTTCTACTTAAAAGAGTTTCACAGAAAACTTTGTGGAGTGAATTAAGCGGGAAATGAGATGGGTCAGTCGGTAGACCAGTCAAAGATCAGTTATTGTCAGATCAGAAATTTAAATTTAACAGCTCAACTCGGCATCCTCTTTTGCGACTCCTGGTACTCGTTCAGTCCGCTCCGTTCGTTTGTTTACAGTAGAGCAGGTCTGAGAGGTATAAAATACTTTCCACTCTGTGCAGTGTCTCCAGTGCACAATTTACAAAACCCCAGATGATGATCGATATCGCCCAATTACAATTAAAGAACACGAAAAAACTTTAGCAACATAGCTAGAATTTTGGGAGGTAAAAAAAATGTAAAATCAGTTGGCTAACTGCTTTTAAAGACCAGACAACCACCTCAATTGGCAATTACAAGGTCTAGGTTGCCGTAAGAATTTTAGTATCTTAAAGCAGAAATAATGTTAAGGTTTGTATTATTATTGTTATTCTTCACAATCAACTTCACAAAACGTAATCATTATTTTAATATAAAGCAGAAAGTTTGTGTATTTTTTGTTTGTTTATTTATGTAAATTACAAAAACATGAAATTTTACAAAGCAGATGAGCTTTTCAGGATTTCGTTTATTAAGAGCTGAGCTTCGAAGTTAGGAATCCGAGAACAATGTTAGTCACCGGCAACATCGACAAGCTATGTATTTAAATAGCGGGGTTTCATTAATTTCAATGTAAATTTTAAATTAATCAATCATTAACTTAGGGGATCTCAAGTAGATCACCAATTTATACTTAAATAATAATTTATAATTAATTTAAGAAAATGCATTGTTTCTCGTGAACTTCATCTTAACATATTCGGCAGGTTTGCATTTTTCTAACGATTCTTATAAATAATTTATTTTGTACTGGGCTTTAGACTCCGTGAGGCTTTTGCATAGTTTGATATATTTTATTTTTTTAAGTATTTAATTTAATTTACAAATTTAATTTACATAAATTTGGGTAGTCTTTTTTTGGATGTACTCAAATATTTAGCTACGGCCCTGAAATTTCTTCATAAAATTCTTATAGAGAAAATACTGCTGTCAGATACGTAACTTACGTAATATAATAAACTCTAAGCTATAGAAAATTAGGAAAATTCGATAAAGGATACTGAAATGTTATGGCTAATACGTGAGCATAATCCCCGAGATATTTCGTGATGGAAATTGGAATTGAAGATAATTTTTGTACTATTACAGGGTTTAGAATTGACTTTGGTAATAAAAAATTTTAATTAAATTATTTTCAATTTAATCCTTAAGAGATAAAACGCTAACCGAGTGAACAATTTTTTAAATATGGAACACGCGTCAGCCATCTGTGTTTCGAACGCCAAAACACAATGTACCTATATACCGTGGTAGTTACGTTGATAGAAAACTCTAATTTTGTATTGGACCTTTCAAAATATGAGCACAGATTCAATTTTTTTTTGGAAGACTAAAATAAATAAACAGATGCGAGCAATAATTTAATTAATTTAATTAATTTATGTCTACTATATAATTTTTAATATTCTTAAATGTAAATCTTTGTTTCTTATATCCCAATTTTTTGATTTTCCAAATAAACTTTGGTATTTCAGAGCAAATTTAATAAAGATTAAATGCCTGTTTGTAATAATAATAATTTATTTCCAATTTACTTAGATAGTTATTACATAAAATGTTATCTAAAGAATAGTAATAAAAAAATTGAAGATAACAAATCAAAAATTGTCAATTAAAGAAGAAAGTAAACAGTTTTGCTATCGCTTCCTGGTTTTGCAACCTTTTGATGCAATATAGTATAATCTGGTATGTAATGATGCGCAAGTAGTTTGTTTTGATTGTAATACACAATTTTGGTCTTTATAAAATCTATTGTTTTGGCTATAAATGTTACAATCAATTGAAATCAGCTGACTTGATAGCAATATTGATTTTACTACCCATTGGCGGAAAAATCAACCTTATGCAACGGTTTTGTAGAGTTAAATTTTGTGCAAACACATTCTGCAACTCAAATGTAGGTCATACCTAACATTTAGTCCAGGCCCGGATTTTGTTGAGCGGAATGATACCACACCGGAGCCGCAGTAGAGCAATACTACCTTGAAATTGTGATCCGGGAACTCTTCGACTTGCTAGTGATAGTAATGCTTCAACAGTCGAATTTGAACCACGCTCGAGTTTGTTGTTTATGTTCCAGAAATAATTTTGGTGTTATTATTTATCAATTGTTGAATTAAGGTGAGGCTACCTTTTATTGTTAAATATTTTTAAAAAATCCAAAAATCAAAATTATTTAAAAAGAAATTTATAAAAAAACAACTTTCGTTTTTGTTGTTATGTAAACATATCATCGTTAACAATATATATGACATAATAATATTGTAAATTGTATATTATCGATTCATAAACAATGCTCAATTAAAATATTTGCGGCGGATAATTCTTATTTCTCATTTTTCTCTATAATTAATTAGGTAGGTAATAAACCTACATACATACATACTAGAAAATATTCCAGAGAAAAAAAAATTATGGCACTCGACTCTCAGTTTCAAATTGGTTATGTAATTTATTAAAGTGCTAGTTTTTTTGTGTAGGTGGACAAAGTTGCGTGTGGTTTGACCTACTCAAAATCAAATTGAAAAAATTAGACTTAGATTTCATTAAAACTTTATCAATTAAATTATGCAAATTTGTTATCGAGAGTTTGGCAACAACTTTAATTAAAATATTTAATGTATTTCTCCTCCAAACTATTTCCATTATTTAAGCGCCACTTTATTTGGTGTCGTCTGTTGTGTAACAGAACCAGGAAGCATTAAAATGAACATGAATTTGTAAGTGGGCTAAAACCTATAATAATTGAAGGTTTTGCATTTTTATTAGCATTAATCCGATTTTTACAATGTGAAAATTTGCCTAAATTCATTTTTCACGATTACGGTAATTATTTAAAAAGGTGGGCAAGTAAAGCAGGTTAATTATATAATTTTTTATCATTCTTTTTTATTTAAATTAATATTTTACTAATTTAATTAAAATTTAATTCACAAAATTAGTACTAACATGAAAGCAGAATTTTCGTAATATGTAATATGTACTTGTGCATGGGACTGACGTAAGTCCTGCCCTGGTTATTGGATATTAAACCTTAATAAAGCATTTCATATAGGATTATAAAGGATCTAGTTTCGAATTTACGGAAAACGAAGAATGAATTCAAGATTTAAAGAAACTTTAGTGAAACAGTAGTCCCTGGCAACGTTAAAAGTTGGATTAGATAAAGAAATCCCTTCTGGTTCGATGAAACTGTAACTAAAGATGATTTCTGGAAGCATTTAGCATTATTATAAAATACAGTAATAAATCTGAACAAATAAAGTAGCGTGTTTCATAAAACTTCATAAAACAAAAGGTTTTATTTTTGCTTCCAATTTTTTGCTACACTAATTTAATGTACATACATATTCCTGTGATTACCTTCACCACATTTAATATCTTAATTTATGAATAATTGAAGTGTGGATTTACTAAGATTTTACCCTTATCCGACATGCATTATTAATCGGTTCTGATGGCTTTTGCCCTTTATACTAGACTAACTGTCAAAATTTGCCAACATCAAATTGGGTCGTATGTAAAATTTACAGAATCTTATTCATCTTCATTTCCTAATTCCTACGGTGTTTTATTGTCATCCTGTTCTGGAACTCCGTTTTAAAACTTCATTATTGCGCAAAGCTAGGTAGATTACTGCCATGATTTTCTTTTAATAAAAAGTTTAAAAAAAATAAAAAGTAATTTTCAACATATTTTATTGGTCCCATTTTTGTGGCTCATAGGATTTCTAAAGCAAAGGAATACGAATAAAAAGTTTACTAGAAATCAATATAACAATGAGGACATTGTTTATAATTTTATGTACAAAATTTATATTTAAAATATTTTCCAAGTTATGTAGCCAATATTGAAACAAGAAATAATTTTGGAAACTAGGAGGTATAATATGTTGAACGAACACATATTTCACTTCACAAAATCCTATTGTAAGTAAAAAATAAAATTTATAATGTTTTAACATTCAAATCCCCATTTGAGGCTTACAGAATGGAATTATTATTATTTTGTATTGCAAAAACTTCAAGTAAATTATTTTGAAAATTGATCCATTTTGGTTTATAAAACAAAAATGTAAAAATACAAATAAACTCAAGAAAATTATGATTTATTGAAATAAAAATGTATGTTTTATTCCATAACTGAATTTTGGTAATTTTGTGAATTTGTTGTACTCTTTATTATACTAAAATAATTTGATTTTTTTTAAATACAGACTATCAATCTGAAGTTGTAGACCATTCAATTTACTAAAGAGTGATTAATTTTTTGTAAAACGTCTCCTTTAAAGGATTATTATTTTAATCTTTTTAAAATTTAATTTAGTCAATTCTTGCTTTCATGCGGTTGAATTTGTACAATAATCAAGGCAGGTACAGGTGGCGATCTAGTCAGGATTGATAAAATTAATTTTCTAAACGAAGAAACGAAGGTGAATTCTAAAATTACTTTATTTATGAACAAAATCTTACTTTACTTTTCGGTTAATTTTCGACACCCACCGTCGAGGGTACTTGTTGAAATCATTTTTGTGGGTACCAAACCAATGTTGCAGGTGTAAACAAACAGACAAAATCTATCAATAATAATGGTTATCTTTTATAGAAGCAAAAATTGTTAAGAGAATTGTTAAAAATAAAAATAAAATTATTGATAAATTATAATCCGCGAATCGTTAATTAATAATTATTTATGTATCTAGGGCATTATGAAGGTGTTTATGTCGAGGGCAAACAATTTAAAAGAGCGAGAGCCGCCAGGCCCGAGAATTTTTAAGTTGCTCGAGAGCATAAACATCGGGTAATGCTCGTGATGCATACATACAACGTTTTATATTTCTCTGCATTTGAATTTGTCAACATTTAAAAATTTTATAAATTTTGAATTTGATGATTGTAAAATTTAATTTTTTTTAAATTTTTAATTGTTCAATTAGTGGATCTTCATTTGCAAGTTGTACTTTTAATTTTAAATAAAATTGTAACCAATAAAATGGTAGATTTTTTTAATTATATTATATAATTGCAAATGAGAGGGCATAATAAGCGGGGATTATGATTTATACGCCCTAGGGCATTACACCCTATTTAATATATCTCGTTGTCAAGGTATAAAAGACAAATAATGATTCAGTGTAATATAAATTTTATTTTTGTCTCTTGTCTGATGTTAATGAAAAGCATTATAAGAAGATCCAAGAACGTAAAGATCAAAAATGAAAAAAAAAATTTCAAACGTAAAATTTTAGTAAAAATAAAGTACTTTATCTATACCCTTGCTATTAAAGTGCTACTTTATGGATTCTTGCGGTTCGAGTGTTACTTGTTCTACTATTTTGAGTCGTACTAACTGCACTTTTATATTTCATTTGCTACAGAAAGAAAATTATTTTTGTAAATCGATTACGATTTTATCGTCGTATTGAGATTTTATGTCAACAATATAAAAGTGACTTTTCCGTAACGAAAATAAAATATTTTTCAAATAATAAGAAAAAAAAACGGATAAAACAAAATTTTCTTACGAAGAAATGCTGTAAACAGCTTACCTTAAAAAATTTTATTTTGACATAAAAAGGAAATACAAAATAACTCAATTGAAACGACAAAATCTCATTATAAGATTTCATTATTCAAGATTTGATTTCAGATTTCATTTCTTCGTTCATTCATTTCAAGATTTCCTTATCATTTTTGATAAAAAAAAGTTTGTTGATCAATTTTTATGTGAGATTTCTTTGACAACTCCAAAATTGATTTATTTAAACATTTACGTTAAACAAGCATACAATATTATAAATCATACCTAAAAAATGCTTCACAGTGCATAAAGGTCTAATCGAATTAAGATAATATGTCACAAACTCCCTTCTGAAGAGACTTGAAGTAAAAATATCTAGATCTTTATTATTCTCAAGAAAAATTATTCTCAAGAAAATTGAAATAAAATAGGAAAGTACACGAAACAAAAATATCTGTAGCAACTCGACTATTGATGATAATTGATAAGCAATCCAATTAAAAACATTAAATCAGAAATTGATCTCCTCGCAGACAATGTCATTAGTCCAAAATACTTCAACATTCCATTGTTCCACCCCAAACTTTTCGTAACCCTAAAGTTGGGCATAGGTCCATGGCAACTGTTTCAAGTCAATTACAAATAATTGATTGCTAAAAAAACATTTTAGGATTTGAACTCCAAGGCTGATATTTACCTCGGATTGGGAATATGAACAGTCCAAAAAACTTTCACCTTTAATTTCTCGGAAAAGAGTGCGCTTCTACTTTTAATATTTTTTAGCACTTATCTCGGCTATAATTACGCGATGTCTCGTTCCAAACTCCGCTGGCATCTGCCAACTTCTTGCAAGTTCAACTGTAGGTTTTTATTTAAAAAAAACTGATTAAAAATTATGTCTTATTTTTGATACGGGTAAATACAGTTTTTATCTGGCGAGTACGATTCGTTGCAATTTGTCCACTTCTGCGTATAGTACATGCTAATTTCTTTCCAAAAATATTCCAAGGAATATAAAACCTTTACTAAAACACATTGGGCAGTCGGTCATCACGACCTCGTATACCTGATTTTTTCACCTTAAGATACATATCTATCGGATAACTTTAAGTACAAGTAGTATAACCAATCATATTTTTGATTTGCTATTTTGAATTTGAATTGCGATTGTCTGATTGGTCACCTGATTAATTTGATTGGTTATATTTATATTTATCCGAAATATTTCAAGGAGAAGAAATCGGGCATTAGTGTTTGAATGACGTAGAACTAGATTGCCGATGTAATGCGGCCTGCAGGCGGTACTACTGCAATACTCTCCCGTAACTTCCCAATCTTTTTAGGCTGCTAATTGATTAATCTAAATAATGACTGCTAGTCTATCAAAATGACGAGAAGTAGAAGAATATCATTAAAAAATTTGTTGAATTTATTATTCAAGAATAAATGACGTGGAAAATTGATTTTAATATAAAATGCTAATTTTTTGTGTAGAAGAGGTTTAACTGTGCAAGGATGTTTTTAAAACAATAGTTATTAATAATATAAATAAAAATAAATAATAAAATAATTATTGGAAGATAAATTTTTAAGTTTTTGTGACAAGTCTGTAGAGCTGACAATTACAACCAAGTCACAAAATGTATATTAGCTCCGAATAAAACATGTTATTTTTTTGAAATCGTAAAATTGGATTTATTAAATTTAATTAAGTTTACCTTTATTTTAGTGACTAGGCATTAAAACAATGTCGGCATTTCTAAAGTGCTTTATAATTTTAAAACAAGGTTTACAGGAGCAAATTAATTTAAATTAAATTACATAATATATTAGAAAATTAATTTTTCTACTTTGGTTTATAAAAACTGAATTTATATTAATTGTGCGTACCTACATATTGGCGTAAAAATAACCAAAATATAACATAATTAGTTAATAAAATTGCATTGCAAAAAATTATTATATCCACCCAATATTGCGCAGTAACTGAAGTTTTGAAACACACCAAAAACTGCAGCCTTGGGTAACTTTTTGGATAGACCACTTCCAGCGTTAAATGGATAACCATTGAATTAATTATTCATCACGCACTATTTAAGTAACAAACGGTTACATCGTACTAAATGTTTATTATTAAACCGATTAACCTTTTTATAGTGAACAAAACTGTTCTTACCTTCTTAGTTTTTTTAAAAATCATTAATCATTATTGATTTTGCTCAAAAGTAAAGTCGGTGATGGCAAAAATCACAGAAAACAACCCAACAGGTATAGACATAATGTATGTATAATATCATGCGAATGGTAAATATAAAAATTGAAATTAAAAAACCGTACACATTTTTTCGATTAAATATGGAGGGCAAAAACCACAATCGATAATAAAATTATGAAAATTGCACAAGATCCTGTTGGCAAAAAGCCAAATACTTTTTATTTCATATTTTATGACGAATTCTGCGTTCAAACTAATGAGATTAAAACAAAACAAAAAACTGTGTCACCAAACAAATTTAATTACTTAGAAATTTTACTGAAAAGTTAAAAAAAGTCATAAAGCAAAGAAATCAAAAAAATGTATTTAAATGGCGTGTTTAGAAGTTTACTTCCGGATTTTGTTAAACATACCAACATTTTTGTAAGTCACGACAAAATTTTTCTAGTCACAATCTAGAATTTTTATTAGGCTTTGTTTTTATTCACGCAATAGCTATGAATTTCAAAATCAGCAATTTACCTAGGTTTGTAAGGTTAACGAACAAATTTTCCAATAAATGTTATATTTCAATGATTTTAATAAATTAACGTACTTTTTCTTAATTAATAAATAATAATCAATGATTTTATCTTGAAATTAGAAAATTTGTTCAAGTAAAAATTTAGTCAAGTTAGTCTAAGAATCCATAATCTTATTAACTTCTTACTGGTGTATATATTTAAAAAGTTAAAAGTCAACTCGAAGGAAATTTCAGATTTCCCTGAGGGGATTATTGTTTCAAGCAAACAAGAAGTGCCTGCTTCTACAAAAATAATATCTTCTGAAATCAAAGTTGATTGCAGTACATTTTGTCAGCTTAATTCGCAAAATGTGAAAATTTTATAGGTGACACCTAAAAATGAATTCTTGAAGAGAGTAGAAAATAGAAAATAACTTAAAAATGTGACTTAACGGAAATATTTCAACATATTATATATTTTTTAGAAACTTTGATATTCCGTATCTCGTCGACGACACAGTCTTGTTGAACACATGCTTATCAGAATTTTATGAAGTCTCACCCAAAAGTATCTAGATGTCTTTAATCTACTATCTTTTCAATGGACTTCGAAGTAAATGAACTTTTTGTAAGCTAAAAAGTAGGTCATCGAAACATCAGAACTTTGATGCTTTGCGTGGACAAGGCATGCATTGCATGGGCAAATCTGGTGTTCCGATTTTAAAATAAATTGACATTACTATTTTATAATTTTAAACAATTCGTCAGAAATAATAATTTGAAGAGTAGGTATAAATAGAAATTGTGCATTTGGATGGATGCATGCGGATAAATCTATGTATTGAGGTCATTCATGAACAATAAAACCAATCTGTTCAAGTGTGGGTGTAGGGCATAAACCTTTGTAAATGAAAATTATTAATGTTAATTAAATCACTAAACAAACAATTCTAGGGTATTTTTATCCTCTATTAGGAAATGTTAAACACACAGCAGGAGAGCTATAATGCAATACCATAAAGTTTTCTTCGTGCACAGTCAACAAACCGTATATTTACATTTACCAAACAAATATTTAACCAGCAGTCTTTACTTTTTACAGATAAAAACTAGTGCAGTTATTTTTTAATTAAACAGAAAGGTTAAACTGGACATTTAACGCTAAATACGATTCTAAGCTCTCGTTTAATGCCAGGGGATCAATTTTGACGACGGGAGGTTGTCTGTTACACATTGTGATTCCCCAAAGAAAAGATAAAATATAAATTTTCGATGAATACAGAAACAGATTGGCTTTTTCAATTAACTCGTCAGATATGCAGCTAAAAATAAACCACAATTATAAAACTATTAAAATAATTTTATGATTGTTATCATCGAACTACACAGAACATTAAATCCTATTATGGAATCAACCCACTTTACTATTAAGTTACTTTCCATAATCTTGAACCAGAAAAAAGTAATTGTATAATAATTTACATTCCAGATACCGAAACTAAGTAAAAATGACGTCACCAAGCATAAACGGAGGAAATGGACAAAAGGAAACCAACAAAAATGACTCCACTTCGGCTTCTGAAGAATCTGGGTCACGGCAAGAACAGGAAGAAAGGCGCATCACGCCACCCTTAACTGCGTGGTGGCGGGTTTTTAAATTAGCTAATTTACTGATGCAGCAAGGTTGTTAAAATTTTGCTCGTCGTAATCAAAGTCAGTCGTTAGAAACGTTTTAAGCAATGGTAATTTAAATAATCATCCTCTGTACATAGTTTCCAGTTTTGTTTATGATGTTTATAATATAAATAAAAAAATTAAATGCATTATCTTGAGTGTACAAGGTTTTCAAGTGATTTTTAAGCTTTAATTATAAAAATGACCATTGCTTTTGAAGTTTCCTTATGACTTAGCATAAAAAATTTAAAAAATGTTAGAAAAAAAATCTAATAACTTTAGAAGATGCAATGTTTTAGAAAAAATAAATTAATAATTAATAACTATTTTTCTTGAATTTTAAACCAACAATATTTAAATTAACAATTTAATTGGTGGTAAAAAATATTTTTGTTACCCATTTCTACCATTTGTTGTGAATATTGGCATGTTGTATCGATCATGAAAGGCAATGAATGTACAAAAATAATTTCTGTTATCTTTATTGGTATACCCTTTGTATAAAAAATTGTGATATATGATTATAATATCAATTTTAATGTTAAGTGAATCGTTTACTTTAATTTACAAAATAATAAACTGTAACATGTTATTTTTTGTTTCAATTGTCCTTTCAGAATTTTCAATTATTATAGACAGTATAGATAATCTATTATAAAATATGAGCTTTAAGATGAGATGGGTTAAATAAAATCCACTGAAACTCTGATTTTAAGGATAACAATTTTGGTATTATATTTGCAATTTGATTTGCTGAAGTTTTTTTTTTCGTTTTTACTGAGACAAATTTTATGTTTTTAAACATTTGTAAAAATACTAATATTATGTATTTAGATGAAAGTTTCATCTTTACAGATGCGACATATGACATAATTCCTACAACCAAGTTTATTCAAATGAAAAGTCAACTTTAAAAATATTTTAATGTATTATTTTAAGACAAAGTTGGCTCGTAGTTTGTTATAATAGGGCGGCGACGACTAAAAGTATGAATATTCAAAGTATAAAATAGTATATTTTAAATTTAATAATATTTACTTAGTATTCTGTTTGGAATGGTAACGGTGCCCTGACGCCCTCCCCACACCAACCATCAGCGTACTATTCGTAGGAGTATCTACGTCAGACTCATGTCCAATTGTTTCACTTTGAGATATCTATCGGATAATGAATCCGTCTGACAAAGTAATCAAGTAACTAATCTAATTTTTGATTTGTTATTTTGAATTTGAATTGCGGTTGTCTGATTGGTCTCTTGATTAATTTGTCTGGCGGATTCGTTATCCGATAGATAATAATATCTCAAGGTAAAGAAATCATTTAGTTGTAATAATTAAGCCGTAGCTCAGCTCCGGTTAATTAGTCAAAAACTCTTAAGCACTTTTTAATTTCGACTTCATTTAAATGACATTTTATTTCCACACATAAGAACCTTTCTTTTTATTTTTTTCCCTTATGTGGATATTTGGAATATACTCTTTTCGGCCAAAGCACACCATGGGTTGTAGCGCGATGGTGTAAATTAAAATAATCAGTCGATTACAACAGCCATGTCTTTACTTTACAAAGTTTCAAAATTATAAATATTGGTCTCTTTCAAAATATGCGAGTTTAATACCGACGTTATGTGAACGGTTGGTAGAATTGTTGCAAAAACTACATTTTTATTCATGCAATGAAATTGTAAAGCCCTGTCTGAAGAGGCTTACTACGACTCAACGAGCAATTCTAAAATTCATATAGGACATAGCTGAAAATAAGCTGACGTGTACGCATGTAAAAAGTTCATAAAAGCAACGACATTTTTATGAACTTTTCCTTTTACATGCAAGAAGAAAATAGGTTTAAAATCAGAATTTAGTAGTAGTTTTTAGCAACTTGAGACAAATGGTTTTATATGTACATAGTCGGAAAAAAAATATCTATAGTATAGTTTGCATTTTTATTAATGTTTGATAACATATTTTTATATATTAATTATATAATTACTTTAATAAAACAAAAATATAATTATATAAGAATACTAGTCATTAAAACTTGACGAAAGACTGATTTTTTGGTTAGTAATACCGTATTATACAATATATCATATTATTCGGATACTCAGTAAAGAATATCGGGATTGGACAACTACTGGTTAATAAAACTACTTCTTTTTCAATTAGTCGACGTTTCGAGTTTTATTTCTTTCTTCTTCAGGATTTTAGTTCGTGAGGTTACCAACAATGTACGTAACAGGCGCAAAGATAAACAAAATCGTCATTAGTAATTATCTCGCAAATCTATAAAATCCCACATCACGGATAGATTACACAAAAAGAAGATTGTCAAGATTAGGCAGCCCGCAGGTCGTAGTCCTTCATTTTATTAATGCTACTTTGTCACTATATTATGATTTTGTTAGATGCCACTCATTATACAAAATTAATTAATCCTGTTTGCCTATTCCACCTTTCCTTACATTATGTTATTTACTATTCCGCCACAAACACTGAACTATTAACTGGCCTATACAACGTAAATGTACATTTATTTTAATCAATGAAATTTCAACCCGTGAAAAAAAATTCCTGTTTCCACGAAAATTTCATAACTCAGTAAAATTTAGTTAATTGTCAAAGCGCTGATTAAACTTTTTATAAAACAGAACCCATTTCGAGTTTCAGGGTGCACTTATCAGATTGTATATTATATGTTTAATTTTACTGCAAAAATAAGCAAAACGCAAAATACAATTTTTCATCTTTTCTTTTTTAAACTGCTAATCAGGCCTATTATGTATCACAAACGTTATTATAACAGTGACAGTTATGAAATAAAAAATTGATAAACCGCGTTTTGATCCGAAAATAGATATATTTAGTTACAATTTCTCTACATCATCGACTTATGGTACTAATTGGATATTAAATAGGGAGTATTTCATAGTACGGTTCTTCCACAATTTCTCGAAAACAAATTTATGGATTTTAATACTCTTTGGTAAGGCAGGTGGGGGCGAAAGAAGAAGAAATATAGGTTTTACATGCTTTCAATATTTTGTGAAGTTCATGAGAAATTCAGGTGGATGATTTTCAAATGAACATCCTGTACAATGTCCTGTACATAAACTTTAGAAGGTCACGCAGCCTTCTGGCCGACATAATTAAATAATGTTGCGGTATAAATGAATCACCTTGCTTACATTTTCATCAAATTTGATAAGGGATGAGCAATTACTATTGATTAACAACTCAAAGGAAACGACCGGAAATAATATACTTCAGTTGAGGCGATTTTAATAATTCTTTGTGTAAATTTATTTACAAAATTAAAAACTAAAAATTCTATTTCGAGTAATTATTAGAAAGCGGCCTACTTTTCGTGTATCAGCTTAATGATCTTCTGGATATTTAAAAACTAGACAATGTGAGTTTTTGGGAAAATGAAAATGTAATTCGTTCATTGGTAATTTTCATTGAAAGCCATTGTTTTTCTAATGCAAATAATGCGAAAAATCGCGAAAGAATACCTGAATTCTCATCTTTTGGGCTATTTTACATGCATTATGAAATATTCTGAATAATAATATCAACAGAACTGCATTTCCCGATACAATACAGAGTTTATATACAGTAGCGGCTCGTGACTTTTTTCTATGAGAGGGTACAAAATAAAAAAAAATATTTATACAGTAATTATAATAAAAATCTATAAATATATTATTTTACAAGAGCACTATTTGATGTTGCTAGCCCAAGGTGCTAAAATGTCTTAGTACGACTCTGGTTATACATGAACAATATTTTGAAATAAATAATACGACACGATACGTTTCGACTACGCGACGATAAGATTTAATAACCCATGAGGAATATTATTATTTACAAATTTTAATGCTAGAAACAAAACGAATTTTTGCGATAAAAAATAATGACAAAAAATGTGCTTTGTTACAGAATATTTCATTATGCATTTTTCGTATGATAAACGGTATATTTAAATTATCGACAAGTATGAAATTTGTGTTTTTAATTTAACTTAACTTGATGAATAGGTATCACAAATTGGCCATACCCGGTTATTTGATACAATTTTTATATAATTATTTCAGTAAATATAATTTGATCAAAAAGTGTATAAATGTATTTTAAGAAATCTTACCTTGTTCCGCACGATAACGGTCGTGGTGAACTTGGTTTTCCTTGTACGCATAACGAATTTCGATTGATCTCGGTAGTTCTGCAAAGTGATATAATATATTATTACAACTTAAAAAATTGTTTAATATTAATTATATTCATGGGCGTACCCAGCTTTTGGCCTAGGGGGGGGGCAAATCAGGAATTTTCTGTTGATAAATAATTCAACATAAATAGAAATGTGCATTTATTACATTTATTACAGGTACTACACCCTGCCCCCCCCGTGGGTACGCCCATGATTATATTGATAAAAAATTTTTAAAAACAATGCGACGCTTTTCCTATATGATTTGAGGGTTTGTAACAATTTTAGAGGGATAGAGAGAGAAGAAAGAGGGATGACCGGTGAATTTACAATAAGCAGATTTAAGATAATAAGCAGAAATTAAATTTGTACTGAGCAAATATTATTGTCAACACTTGTAAAGCTCAGTCAAACTAATTCACGTATTAATACATCAATTTCTTCGTCATATGTTTTCAAAAAACGGAATTTTTTGCAAGTGTAAATATTTTTTTATTTATAATGTATTATTCAATATTATAATCATTGAACAGAGCTAAACTCAAAATCACTTAATAATTAATTTAGTTCCTTGAGTAATTTTTGACGAATTTTTTATATGTATCCTGTAAATTCATGAAAAAATTGTATTGTATAAAATCTCTGGGTCCATGAAGATGACCTTGAATACACAGAGAGAAATATGTGTTCCAAACGGCCCTTAAGGGCCATTTACACGATTTAGTTAAATTTAACTTAATTAACAACTTAATTGTAACGTGTAAACAGTTTATTAAAGGGCCATTTACACGAGGCAAGTTGGTAAGTGATTTAGTTGGTAAGTAAAACATAGACTAGAGTCTATTCTACTTGTAACTTACCAACTTAATTTTTACTTAATAAACCGTTTACACGTTACAATTAAGTTGTCAATTAAGTTAAATTCAACTTAAAATAGAATAAAATCCAGTCTATTACTCGATTTAGTTAAATTTAACTTAATCGACAACTTAATTGTAACGTGTAAACGGTTTATTAAGTGAAAATTAAGTTGGTAAGTTGTTAAGTTGGTAAGTAGAATAAAATCTAGCCTATGTTTCACTGGTTTCACTACCAACTTGCCTCGTGTAAACAGGCCTTAAGTGAAAATTAAGTTGGTAAGTTACAAGCAGAATAGAATTCAGTCTATTTTTCGATTTAGTTAAGTAACTAAATCACTTACCAACTTGCCTCGTGTAAACTGGTCTTTAATAAACCGTTTACACGTTACAATTAAGTTGTCTATTAAGTTAAATTCAACTTAAAATAGAATAGAATCCAGTCTATTTTTCGATTTAGTTAAGTAACTAAATCACTTACCAACTTGCCTCGTGTAAACTGGTCTTTAATAAACCGTTTACACGTTACAATTAAGTTGTCAATTAAGTTAAATTCAACTTAAAATAGAATAGAATCCAGTCTATTACTCGATTTAGTTAAATTTAACTTAATCGACAACTTAATTGTAACGTGTAAACGGTTTATTAAGTGAAAATTAAGTTGGTAAGTTGTTAAGTTGGTAAGTAGAATAAAATCTAGCCTGTGTTTCACTGGTTTCACTACCAACTTGCCTCGTGTAAACAGGCCTTAAGTGAAAATTAAGTTGGTAAGTTACAAGCAGAATAGAATTCAGTCTATTTTTCGATTTAGTTAAGTAACTAAATCACTTACCAACTTGCCTCGTGTAAACTGGTCTTTAATAAACCGTTTACACGTTACAATTAAGTTGTCAATTAAGTTAAATTCAACTTAAAATAGAATAGAATCCAGTCTATTTTCCGATTTAGTTAAATTTAACTTAATTGACAACTTAATTGTAACGTGTAAACTGTGTATTAAGTGAAAATTAAGTTGGTAAGTTGTTAAGTTGGTAAGTAGAACAGAATCTAGTCTATGTTTCACTGGTTTCACTTACCAACTAAATCACTTACCAACTTGCCTCGTGTAAACTGGCCTTAAACCACGTTTTTGAAAATAAAATATGTCATTGCATTTAACATTTCTTGAATAATTACAGGATTTTTGCTAGTCTTATTGACAAAATAAAAAAAAAGCGAAAAAACCTTGAAAAAGTTGGCAATTTTTATTTATTCAGTTGGCAAATTGAAGATTGCTCCCCCCTCAAAAAAGTTGGCTGGGCACGTCTCTGGTCTGACGGTTGAAATCGATTTTGTTGATGATATAATTTATTAGTTTAAAATTTGGAAGTCGACAAACTGGAAGCTTGAGAATTGTATAAATATTCAATATCATTCTGGCTCTCTAAAATAATTTTTATGTGATTAAATAAGTAACCTATTTAATTTCTATATTTTGTTTATTTGTTTCAAGCTTAATTTCCATCAACATTAAAACACCTTCTTTTACAAGTAACAATCAAATTGCAATACGGATAATATCAATAAATTAAATTATATATAAGTTAAGGAGGGGGCATATTTCAAAAAGTCCAAATATCGTCAACAGATGGTGCAATAATGAAAAAACTACAAAAAATAAAAAACTTTCAAATTTTTTGCCAAGATAGAATTCACATCAATAATTAATAGAAGACAAACATATAAATAAGTGGCAATTAAATTTTGAACTGATGAGTGAGCTGTCAATGATAGTTATTTTTGAAAACACAATTATATAAATATTCAGCAACTTAAAATTTAATTCCAGCGTTAGAGAAACAATATTTTGATTTAATTTTATTCGAACTTCTGGAAGCCAACGAAACTTAAGACTTCAAGCCCCCCCCCCCCCCCCGGTATAATATTAGAAGAGAATTTTATGAACACGATGTGATTATTTCGCAATTATTAAAAGAAATCACTTAGCATGCTTTAAAAATCCATTTCTTGATAAACTAATCGCTTTATGTATAAAAACATATCGTACATACCCAATTGATTTTCGTACAGACTCCAACGAATTAGAATGACAATCAAACTGAGTAAAGGTAAATTGCGGAGGTGTTGTGGGACTTGCCGGTGTAGAATTAACTTTTAAACCGCCCGTGCTCATCATTCTCGAAAACTTAAACCGAAATTTCTTTTTCGCCCCTGGTGATCCAGTTTTTTCACTATTTAACTTTTCGTAACCCGGACTCCTAGATTCCATTTTTTTGGCAATACGCGCACTCTGCACTGGTATAAACTGCTTATTTCTCTATCGAGTAGAATCATAAAAGTTGTAATAATAGGGAAATGTAAATAAATGGGACAAAACATAATTTTACCCGACCGCAAGCAGGATGTGTATTAGTAGTGATAGCGAATACTTCCGCTTATGGCAAACCACTGTGTCCGGGTTAAAATTTTAAGATTTTTTCAGACTATCAAGATAGGTAGAGAGTATGTACGTGACTTGATTATTTCAAAATTATTATTCGCTATAGTTATTGATAAGAAAGTATAAATTGCAATTATTATTAAAATAACTTCGTAATATGCAAATTATACTTTACGGCGTAAGGTAGTAAATGAACTAGGAGATAAAACATTTTTTTAAATAAATTTGATATATTTTGGTAGGTAGTATTATCTACTTTTTCTAAAAAACATTTAAGTTTATCTATCACTTCAAATATGCATTTTGTGGGTTGTAATTTGAAAATTAATAGATTTAAACGTTTACGTTTACATAACCTACAATTTTTAAATATGACCAGCTTAAAATTTTTTTTTCAGCCAAAGTCACTAGATAAATAAAACGGTTAACGGCCTGGGCCAGCGACGCGGCTGGCGATCCTAAATTTGGTGAAGCATGTACTTTCCAACCTTTTCAATATCAGATTTCAGGGGCCAGGGGCGGATGGGCAACATCTTAACGGCCCGGGAAATAATATTTGTCGGCTTTTTTAAATTTCCGGATATGGCTAAAATATACATTTACAAGGTGTTTTTCCTTTTAAAATTAAATATAGCATTAATATAGATTTTTGAATCAGATTACATTTACTATCCGAAGAACATTCTTTTATGTTTAGAAATTAATAACCCACAGTACAGACCCTCTCCTTACTGGACGTACAGCCTTGGCCAAATGTATGAGGCACCTTATAAAGTTTTGAATATTTTGATTTAGGATAAGATTAAATGAAATACAAATGCATATTTATAGTAAATAACAATTTTTATTTATTATAGTTAATATTTAGTTGGGCCACCACCGGCTTTAACAACAGCAGCGACTCTTCGGGGCATAGAGCTCACCAGCTTGCGGCACTCTTCCGATGTAATACTCGCCCATTCTTGCTGCAAAATATTTTTTAGCATAGTTTTCGACTTAATCGAGTGTTTGGAAAGCTTACGCTTCAAAATACCCCATAAGTGCTCAATGGGGTTAAGATCCGGAGACTGTGCCGGCCACTCAAGCAGTTTCACGTTATTTTCAGCAAACCACCCCATTGTAAGGGCAGATTTGTGGCAGGGTGCATTATCTTGCTGAAACAATGTATTGTTCATATTGGTATCCCCGAAAACTTGGGAAAACGAAGAGTGTAAAGCGTTTTCGAGGACGTTTATATAGGTTTTGGAGTTCATCCTACCCTCACAAACAAACATGTCACCAACCCCGCTCGATGCCATGCACCCCCAGACCATTATGCTGCCCCCTCCGTGTTTAACAGTGGGTACCACGCAATCTGGGTGAAATTCCTCACCAACCCTTCGTCTTACAAAGGTTGCACCCGGCGTTCCAAATACCTGCAAATTTTGAAAAAATTAAAAATTACTTAAAAATAAAAATTATCTACAAAATATCAAACTTTATAATTTTTTTTGATTTTATAATAAAAAGCAAGTAAAAAGAATATGTACCTCAAAATTGGATTCGTCGGACCACATTACATTCGCCCAGTCCTCTTCCGTATAATGGAGGTATTGTTTTGCCCAGTGCAACCGCGCCTTCTGGTTCTTTTCTGAAAGCCACGGTTTTTTTCTCGCCTTGCATCCTTTAAGACCGGCTTTCGTCAGTCTTCTTCTTGCCGTTCTGGAAGAAATACGGGTCCCAGTTTCTTGAAAAAGCGCAGTAGCCACCTCCGTAGAAGTATTTCTACGATTTTTTAATGAATTTCGAATTAAAATCCTATCTTCACGAGCGGTTGTTATTTTTTTTCTTCCACTTTTTTTTCGATTTTCGTGAGAGCCAGTCTCTCGAAAACGTTTAATTGCCTGCTGTACCGCCCAACGCGAACATTTAATTTTTTTGGCAATTTCAACTTGATTTTTGCCTTCTTGAAACATAAACTGTATTTCAGCACGTTGTAATTCACTGAGTTGACGTTTTTTCGGCATTTTTACGAATCCAATAAAATTTAATGATCCAACACACAATATATTTCACAACAAAAACAAAATTGAGCACGTGTTTGTCGACTAAGAAAAACGAAGCAAACTAATAATTTTACAGAAAAATCAAAAAGGTATGCAAATTTGCCAGGTGGGGTTGTTTTATTGTTCAATTTTAACAGTTATTATCAGTTTACGCCTTCGCTTAAAAGTACAAAGGGTCACAATAGAAAAAGAAAGCAATTAGGGGTACAAACCGGGCGGTTCAGGTAAAGGGATTTAGGTGCCTCATACATTTGGCCAAGGCTGTATATTACTTTCAGCCACCGGCCCTGCGGACCTCTGAACAACCGGCCCACCAGGAAATTTCCCGGTTCGTCTTATGGCCCATCCGCCCCTGTCAGATTTTACTACGATTTGCCTTACCAAATTGTAAAGTATAGTTTATATAAAATAAATAAATTAACATAAGTCATATATGAATTTTTCAGGTTGCTTTCAGTTAGTTAAACTTGAGTTTTATTTTATGTTTACTAGTGATTAATTCTTCAACTTATCACTAGCTTTAATATTGTTAACTTATTGAAAATCCGTTAAGTTAAGTGATTTTTTTAATATCAATTTGTGTTCTATAAATTTTTCCAATCTATACGTGCCCATTTCTTATAGATAAATAGATTTGTAAGTTATAACCTGTAGTAAAGAAGAATATTTGATTCAATGCGCTAACAGATTTGTAAAGCAGCCTTTAATGTAAATTTTCAAAGGTTTTAATACTACAAGCGCCGCCTAATGATGAAATACTCAACTACTCCATACCGCCAAGAAAAGTCACCTTCCCCTACTTTTTGCGAATACAATTCAGTCAAGTTCAGTTTCCATAGTGAATATAGGCCATATAATTTAGCTCGCCTGCTCTAGTTTGTTCAAGTAAGTATTTTTAAAATATTATTTTTACCTTTTTAAAATACAATATTTTATGAAATTTTGCATTTTCAAAATAATTTTTTATTTTATTCATATCAGTTTTTTGGGGGTTGAAATATATGAGGGCTGATCTTCCAATACAGAAATCGATCACAACCTACATATATTTGAGTAAAATGTATATCTACAAGTGCTTTTTTTGTCGTCACCTTTTGTGTTATTTAATTGAAGGTACATGGATTATGTAAACTTGGTTAAGTGCCAAGATAATGAAAACTCGACTTTTGTTTCACATGGGGCGTAGTTTTGAGTACAACAATTACGACTATTGTATTTTGTAAAAAATTACTCTTCAAGTTTATCGTTTTAAATTTGATAATTGAACTCAAACACGTGGTATCTGGGCGGTTGCATATGATGATGATGATGACGTATTATCATGAACCACGTGCTTGGGAAATTTTTCAAGTTGCTATTACAATGTTCAAGATTACGTAATTAGAAATCGATGATGCCCAGAAAAGTCTTAAAGGCAGGTTTTACCAATTACGATACTCCCCACCTCTATTTTAAATATAAAAGTTTTTTTTGGGCCCTATCGCGGAGTCTCCCTTCTAAAAAATGCTAAAATCTATTTTCATGATTGTTCTAGTTTAGTTGGTTAGATACGTAAAGATAATGGGTTTTGTAGATTTAGTTGTAGTTCATGTACATGCCTTTTGCATAAGAATAAATTGAGTGGTAACAAAAAAAATTGGTGACCCCATTCAGTTTATTGATTTTGTAACAGGTGATTATGTAATCTAAATACGTTGGGATTGCTCTGTTGTTAATTAGGGTGACTCAAATGAACTTAGTTTATTTCGTCAAAGGCAATCAGCGTAATCTTTTGTAATGCTGATAAGAATTTTAAATATATATGAATCAATTCCTAACATTATCTTAGTAACTTAGATTATCTTAGTGTAGTAGTTCATTTAGAAATTATATTTCTAGGTATAAACTATTAATCAAACATGAGTGTACCAGCTGGAGATGCCGAAAAGGGTAAAAAACTCTTCGTCCAGAGATGTGAAACCTGCCACACCACAGAAAAAGGAGGAAAACATAAAACAGGTCCTAATCTGCATGGTTTAATTGGAAGAAAGACTGGCCAGGCTCCCGGATTTAGTTACACAGACGCAAATAAAGCTAAAGGTAAATTTCTTTTTGATGTTATTGAAATCGAAACTAAATTTTATTTTGTTTTAGGTATTACATGGAACAAAGATACTTTGTTTGTTTATCTTGAAAACCCCAAAAAGTATATTCCTGGAACCAAGATGGTGTTTGCTGGTTTGAAAAAGGCTGGCGATCGGGCAGATCTTATTGCGTATTTAGAACAAGCGACTAAGTAGAACAATTACTTCAAATGATAGCACATTTATGTCATATTACAGAATTTACAAAATGTCAATACCACTTATTTATTTCCTGGTTTAAGTTATTTCTAATTTAAGAATGTGGTATAGTTACTTTGTATTATGTAAAATGAATCTTAAGGAGCTGTTAGTAGTATTTCGTCGATTAATTATTATGCGATTGTTATTAGTGCTGATTATGAGATGTAATACTTGTATAAATTAGCCCAATTTTATGTAATTAAATTATTTATCTTACTCTCATTTATGTGCCGTTTTAATTTATGTATTTGTTTCTTTAAATACAATTTTAAAATTTATTTTCGTATTTTTTTCTATATTTCAAATGGGTATGTAGCCAGTTTAATAATTCAATGGTTATTATATTATCACATTTAAATTCAACTTATTCTTAGTATATCTTGGAATTTTGCTTTAAATCGTTGCATAAATAATTTTTCCAGATCATCTTTTATTTTCAACTGAAAAGTGGTTCTAATATAGGAGCTTTGAGTAGACAAATTTGCAAAGGCTAGGATTCGGGGGGCCGGCAAGGGTGTTTTCTTTCAAACTGAGGAACGTTCTTCAATTTGATTTAAAATATATTTATTTCATAACATCATTTATTGATTTAGGGGTATCCCAGTCTAGAAAGCAATTTTTACAGGATATTTTGAATCAAATAAACAATTGGATATTTTAAGACCATAAAGTACAATAATTTGTACTGATAGAAACCATGGACTTCCGCGCAATTTAAAATTTTTGTTAGTACTATCTTACAATCCAATAAATTCTAAACTCAATTTCAGGAAAGTGGTACTACAGTCACTAGATATATCTAGTGACTGTAAGTGGTACCATCATGTAGCGCCCATAATTTAATGTAACAGTGGGCAATTTCATAAAAAGTTATTTCATTATGATATAATAGAAGTGGTTTTCCTGAGAGCATTAATACACACTGTATTCTAAACTGGTAGTGAAAAACAGCTTTTGTAATCAAATTCACAATATACCCAGGGTTGGGCAGTATTTGAAATACGTACTATTTAAAATACATTTTGTATCTTATATTTTAAATACAAATATTTTCTGTATATTGTATTTTTTGTATTTCAAATACAAATTTCCAATGTAAATTGCATTTTGTATTTTAAATACAAATATATTTTGTATACAGTATACAGGGTGTGTCCTAAAAGTCATGAAATAAATTTTGTTTTTCTAAAAGACAACGCATTATTTAAAAATTAAATTAATTAAATATTATTTATTAATGTTGTTTTTCTGTATTAAACAGACATCAAGGTTGAAAGTCCAAACGGAATATTATCGGCGGTTATCACTTTTTAACCAATAAGAATTAAAATAATTTTAAATTTTCTTGAATCCCATTGGTTAAAATTTAATACTATGTTTTGTATTTTAAATATTCAAGTTATTTGTATTTGAAATACTGTATTTTGAACCAGTAGTGGTGCAAGAGTAGCTAGGGTCCGTAAGCAAATATACAAATCGGGCCCCTAAAAAAACAAAGTATTAATTTTGAACTGAATGGCGAGATTATTATTGAGAACATCACAACACTTTTTCTGAAGCAAATCACAGCATTGAACTGTTTCGATTTCTTTCATCTTTAAAATGATTCTAGGTTCTAAGAATTCAAAATTTTCTTTTAATTTTCGAAAACTCTCAAAACGAATCTCAAGGCGTTGTATTACACTGTCTAATGTAAAATAAAATAGGTTAATTTTAAACGAATCATCAGGATTTTGAAACTGGAAATCAGAAGCTAATTCATCAAAATATTTTTTAACTTTTGATTGCCGTTTTATGGGAAAAGTAGGTTCGCCATTTTCTTGTTAAAACTTATCTATGGACAGTAGGGCGGCCCCTTATGGTCACGGGCCCCTAAGCATTGCTTACATTTGCTTATTCATATCACCGCCACTGTTTTGAACACATATTTCAAATGTATTTTGTATTTAAATACAAGTTTTCAGTGTATCTTGTATTTAAGATACCCATTTGTGTGTATTTTGCCCATCCCAAAGAAAACTATCTTCTCTCTCAAAGAAATCATTAAGCGCCCTAATTTCTTCTCTGTGATCTATTCTTGCAGCTTTGGTAGGGCCCGATTGCTGCGTTCATTGCGTAGTTTCTAAATTCCTAAATTTTCATTTTTACAGTCCCTGGATGCTCACGAACTCTTTACAAAATTGTTGGGTACTACCCATGATACAATAAATTTAATTTGTAATTTGTTGTATCATGGGTACTACCATAGTACTAGAGGCGAAAGTAAATTAACCGGCCCCAAATAGGCTACACTTCAAAAAAGGTATAGGAATATAATCAGGGGTGGGCAGAATTAAAATACGTATTTGGAATACATTTTGTATCTTGTATTTCAATTCAAATACAATTCTTTTTGTATATTGTATTTTGTATTTTTATTATGCATTTCAAATACAAAATACATTTTAAAATACAAAATACATTTTAAAATACAAAATACATTTTAAAATACAAGATACATTTTAAAATACAAAAATACATTTTAAGTATTATTTATTGCTGAAGGTTGGGCCAAATAAAATGTATATTAAGAGTCGTGTTAAAAATGTCTGTGCAAAATGTTCTTTAAATGCTTTGCAAAGCATATTTTTGAATAAATGATTAAATACCTCAGAAATTTATAAATAGAATAATCTTTTCTGGACACTCAACTAATTATAATTTCATCTAAAATTTAAATTTTAAAATGTACCATAAAGCACCAATTACAAACGTTCATTAGCCTTATCTTGTAAGATTTTCATTGGCTGTTTAAAAATGCCAATGTAAATATAAATTTTAAACATTTAAAATTGAGCGACAATAATTTTAAAACTCTTGTATTTTTGAAAGGAAATCAACAGGTTATTTAAAATTTAGATTGGTGTACCTATTATTGTTTATTAATTTGTAAATATATTTTTGTAATTTAAATAAACTGAGTTTTGTAATTTAAAAAGTATATTTTTATTTAAAATGAATTTTGTATTTGAAATACTGTATCTTGTATTTCAAATACATCACATAAATGTATTTTGTATTTCAAATACATTTTTACCTGTATTTTGCCTACCCCTGAATATAATATACCAGAGTTTATGGTAACTGCTTTGCTAGTCCGCTCTGTAACTTTCGCAATTTAATCAACTTTGAAGGTTTAAACAAAATATTCTTTAATCTCTTGACTGGGATACCCCTTAATCATACAGTATCATTAATATTCAACACACAAAATACTTAATTACATATAAGTTAAGTTAACGCTGTTTATATATTACTATGTTGTTTCATGTGTACTTTTAAGTGATATCTTCTTCTAACCTTTTTTTGGCATACAGGACAAGAATATGGCTGTTCCCCAGTATGGAGCATTAAATGTTTTTTCAAAGTACTACAGGTGGTGAAATCGGCAGAACAAAAGGAGCACTTATATGGGCGCAGATTCAGATGCTTTCTAATGTGAGTGCGCAGATGAGTGGATGTTGTGAAACTACTTTTGCAATTTACAAAAGTACATTTGTACGGCCTTTCTTTTGTATGACTTCTCATGTGAATTTGATGGTCACCACTAAATTTAGAGCCAAATCCACAATAAGAGCAAATGTAGTTATTAAGTACGCGGTGTATTTTGTAATGAACTTTTAACCGATCGAGAGTTTTAAAGCCTTTACCACAAGTTTCACACTTGTGAACTTCGGTGGGAAAATGTACCGTTTTAATGTGTAGTTTTAAATAGTATTTACTGTGTAAAGTTTTGCGACAAATGGAGCAAGTGTGTATAGCACCAGGATGCGACTTCAAGTGAACATAGTTGGATTCTTGTGTACAGAAAGATAATTTACATCTTCTGCAATTGTATTTCATTGTCACATGTATGGGTAAATGATCAAGTAAGTCGACATTCGAAGAAAAAGTTTTTTTACACAAAATGCAGGGAAAATTAGTTCCACTTGGTGTTTGTGTTAACGAAGGATGCACCGACTTGTGTTTGAGTAACTCCATCTCTGTGTTGAAGGTAGCCTGACATTCACCACAAGTCCAGTACATTTTACCGTTGTGTTTTATATTATAATGCTGATCTAAATTTGAAATGCAATCAAATAATTGACCACAAACTTCACAAAATAAATATTTCGATTCGATAGATTCAACATGTTTTAAAAAATGTAAAGATAAAGCACTGGGATCAGAAAATAATTTATCACAAATACTGCATGACTTACTAAAATCAATAACTGCCTTCGAATTAGAATTAGGAGGTTCACAAACGTGTGTACGCAAATCTTCAACAGAAGTAAACTTCCGACGGCATACTTTGCAATTACTACAATGAACTTTAATTACGAATGTGCGTTTGGTGTTATTTACTATTGAAGTTCGAGGAGATTCTTTTACATCCTCGTCGTTGTTGTTATAACTTAATTTACGTATTTTAATAAGTTGTAATACCTCTGTTTCATTAAAAGTACTGTTAATTTCTTCTTCCTGAATACAATTTTCTAATAATCTCTCTGAAAGTGTCTTAGTGGCATTATGTCGAAATCGATGTCTGCTTAACTGATAATATGACATAAAAATAGAATCACAATGTTGGCACTCAAAATATAAATTTTTCCGATCTGTCGTGGTAAAGCTATTATCCATAGTAGAATAATTGACAGTTTCTATTGTCTTGGTAACACTTTCAATGTCTTCTTGTAAAGCAGTAGTAGTACATTTTTCCAAAAGAATTTTTAACTTTTTTTCTGAATTTCGGCACCGAATTTTATAAGCATTAAATTCGACTAAGGTTTCGTAGCAATCATTACAGATTAATTCAGGTAAACCATCGCCAAATGCAATCTAAAATTATAAATTCTATAAATAAGACCAAATCGGTAAGATGGAATACCTTTAACGATGTCACACTTTCAAAAAACTTGCTAATATCAGTTGGTCGACTATTTTGTATTAAACGATGATAGAGAATACAGTCATCTGCTTCGGCTACATTAAGACAAGTTCTGCACACTTTATTTATGTCTTTTGGTATTTCTAATATAATTTCCATTTTTTAAATAATTTGTGGATTTTAAGATTTCTAAAAACTTTCGAGGTTAGGTCATCGTTAAATTAAAGCAGTGACGCCAAAACATTTCCGAAATTCGCATAAACCCAACCCCTACCGGACATGCTGTTACCCCATTTATGCAGTAAATTTAAAATACTTTACAAATACTTATAATTATTATTTGTCAAAACTACAACTCAATATTATATACATTTAATTAATTAAAACAAACTAAAATTAGTTATGCAATGTTGTGTTGTTTCATATGAAGTTTTAAGTGATGTAATCTTCTAAATGATTTATGGCAAACGTTGCAGGAGTGTGGTCGTTCACCAGTGTGGATCATTAAATGTTTTTTTAAAGTGTGACCGGTGTTAAAGTCGGCAGGGCAATATGTGCACTTAAACAGACGTATTTTCAGATGGTTCCTGGTATGAGTGTGAAGATGACTGGATGTTATAAAACTGCTGTTACAATTTAAAAAAGTGCATTTGAATGGCTTTTCATTAGTGTGGGTTCGCATGTGCACTTGAAGATCGCCACTGTGATATGCGGTGTATCCACAAGCAGAACAAACATATCTTCTATCCTTGCTGTGTATATGCGAGTGGCGTTTTAATCGATCAAGAGTTTTAAATTCTTTATCACATGTTTCGCACTTGAAAGTAGTAGTGGGAAAATGTACAGTGTCAATGTGAAGTTTTAAATAGCTTCTGCTGTTTAAAGGCTTCCGGCAAATGGTACAAGTATATTTAGCACCAGGATGTGATTTTAAATGCACATAATATGATTCTTGTGTACAAAATGTTGCTCCACATTTTTTACAATTATTTTTTACAACTAAATGTGTAGGTACGTGTTTGAGTAAATCAGTTTCAGAAAAACATATTTTGCTACATAAAACACATGGAAAATTTTGATCGAGAGGCACATATGTTAAGGAAGAATGCAGCATGTTGTGTTTGAGCAATTCAACTTCCGTAGTGAAAGTAGACTCACATTCGGTACAACTCCACAGTAATTTGCTGATGTGCATTTTACTACAATGTTGGTCTAAATTTGACTGGCAATCAAACAATTGACCACAAATTTCACAAAACAAAAAACTTGTCTCGATAGATTCGATATGTTTCAAAAAATGTAACGATAAAGCACAAGGATCGGTAAAGATTTTTCCACATAAGCTGCACGATTTCTTGAAGTTGTCGACTGCATTTAAATTGGAAGAAGGTAAACAACACGAATGTTTATTAAGTTGTTTCATAGAAGAAAACTTTTTATGACAAATCTTGCAACTCATTTTGATCACAATAGGGTGGCGTTTGGAAACGATTTTTGGAACTGCACTTTGTTCCACACTAATTTGCTCTTCAACAGATTCATTTACGGTAACCTCATTTCTCTTGTTTAATTTACGAATCGCAATAAGTTGTAATGTGTCTGATTCCTTAAATTCGCTGACAGTTGCTTCTTCCTCGATAGAATTTTCTAAAAATCTCTCCAAAATTGTCTTGGTAGCATTATGTTCACACATGTGCCTGCTTAATTGATAATACGACGGAAAAATTGAATCACAATGTTTACATTTACACACCAAATCTTCGTGGTTTGTAATAATTACTCTATTAACCATATCAGCATCTTCGGTTGTATCTTGAATATATTCGACGTCGTCCTTTGAAGCGTTGGTACTACATTTTTCTAAAATGGATTTGAACTTTTTCTCCGAGTCGTGACTGCGATTTTTGTAGGCGTAAGATTCTACCAAGGATTCATAGCAATCATCACAGATTGATTCCGGTAAACCATCTCCAACAGCAATCTACAAATATCTAAATTAGATAAAAATAAATGGTAAATTCAGTACCATGAATACGACCTTTAGTGATGTAACACTTTCAAAAAATGTACTTATGTTAGTTACTCGTTTATCTTGTATTAAACGATGAGAGAAAAAATTATCATCTGCAAGCTGAAGGCAAGTTCTGCAAAATTTATTTATGTCTTGTGGTATTCTTACAGTAATTTCCATTTTAAATTAACAATATTTGCACTGGACTGGAATCCGCAAAACACTTCTTCATCAAGTCTTGCACTTACTAACTTTTTTTAGGTTAAATTAAACCAGTGAACACAAAACAAACAGTACGTCAGTTAGAGGGCCTCTTCTTTGGTGCGGCCATAGATGTAATAAATGGTTTTAGGGAGCGTTCATAAACTACGTGGTTTGGCCAAGGGGGGGAGGGGTTAGGTAGAAAGCTACGCAGGGCTACGTGAGGGTACGGGGGGGATTATAGTCAAGCTACGTAGTTTTCTTCATTTATTATGAAAGCAATTTTCAGAATATAAGCGACAACATAATAATATGTAAGTATATTTATTTCCGTATTTGGATTTTTTTAATTTATATTTTATATAGGTGCGCTATTTGTTTTAAAAACAAATATCGGTGTTATTCATTTTTTATACCAAGTAATGTTTAAATAGTTTTGTTAACAGAAAACATAACATGTCTTCTGGACTTTATTGGAAAAAAAACTACGTTCCATCTAGGGGGGGGGGTAAGGTTATCATGGTAAAACCTACGTTAAGCTACATTATGGGAGGGAGGGGTTCTAAAGAGGTCAAAATCAAACTACGTGGTTTATGAACGCTCCCTTAATGGCTTCCCACAAGCCCACAACAAACTTTTCAGATTTTAGTCAGAAATTTTAGGATTTTTTTTCAAATAACTTCAAAATTTTTAAAAAATAACAGTTTTTCGATATCTAAGCATTGACATTACTATTCAGACATTCAGAGGTTATTTATGTTTTTATTTCTTTTTATATAAATTTATGCATTGGAATCAAATTTAAAAATCTGAATATTTACAATAAAAATTATTTAGATATAAAATCAGCTATAAATTTTTGAGACAAATTGCTGTACTGGGCATCAATCATTAATTAAAAATATTAAAAAATTAGGATACATTTTAGATATACTAGGATTTTAGGACAAATGGGAGGAGACAAATGGTTTTGTTACCATTATCTTTAATGATAAGATTAGGTTATAGTTACCAGACAAATTATTTCGTTAACTATTGAGAGTCGGTTTGATTGGTGAAAATGGAATGGCAGTTATGCGAAACAAGTAAGTTAGTTTGATCAAGTCAGCTTTTAATAAACCGACTGCCGTTTGATGTGGACATCAAGTAGATGCCATGTGATGATAAAATAGTATTGCAGTCGAAAAGATAGAGGAAAATGTGTTGGCAGTCGTTACCAAAGATCGATTATAAAATTGTTAATTTAGTTTATAGCTACCACTTTCACTTTATGGAGAGGCATACAAAATTTTTTAATAAATAAATAAATAAAAAAGATGTCTCACTTTTATCATTTCCGGGACCGCTTCCCAACTGGACGTGAGTCTTAAATACTTCACTATTCGCCTGCTTGACATTAACGGGTACAATTAACAAAATATTTTGTTAATTTTTATTTTGGGATTAATTTAAATCTAGCCTTATTAACGGCTCGACAATGTGATTTATTGAAAGCTTAACAAATTAACCTATTTTCAAGCAATAAAAACCTACGGAGAAACAAAGTTAGTTATTTGCAATTTATTTTTACTTCAGAATGTAAAAAAACGTTTTTTACCTAACTGCAGTTCGTGCACTTAAAGAAAAATGCACTTTTCACAATTTCAAACTATTCACTGGTTACATCACTGGAAAAAAAAATTTACTAACCTGAGTTGCTCCTAAAACCCACGAAGTTGGATCCTACCTACAATAATAAAGAAAATTTTTTGTTAGTTATCATTGCAGATGAGAACGGTTGTCGTCAAATTACCTTTATCACTGTAGTCCTTTCGCCTTATTCCTTGTGCCCAGGATAGCTTCTTCATTGTTCCTTCCAATAAACTTAAGTCACTCACAAACTCAAACACTCACATTTTTTTCACTTGATTATTAAAACAAAATTATTCTCGATTATTAAGAAAGCTTCCATCAAGCTTCTTCACTATAATTCGAACTCGACACATCACACTCCCGTTCGCGGAATACGAATTTCGCGTTCACGCACGTGTCGTCTGAACTGAAAAGAAAAATTTAGTTAATCCTTGTTTTGATTAAATATTTTAACTAATAAAATCAGTAGTTAACATTTTTCGTGCGAAGCATATGTTGTAAAATTAACAAACGAACATAAATGATAGAAAATATCGGCTCAAACTTACTCTGATTATATTTATTTAAAAATATACAAACAAACGACAATTGCCTCGAACTTGTTCTTCAAGTACTTACATACACTAAAGAACTTAAGGGGGGAAAAGGGTCTGACAATGAGGTACCTTATTTGTTAATATTTTTCAACATTTTTATATTATTAAGCATTATATTAAGAATGTTCTGCTAAATTTTCATTAAAAAATATTGCAAAATAAGCAAGTGGTAGTGGTGAGAACTGAGTCACATAAAATAGAAGGTTCCATGCGGTAGTCAGGATAACTCATGGTTGCTTCATCTGAAATCAAAAAACCAAAAATATTTCTTTAAATACATAAGTTTATCGTGGATTTGAACGAAGGAATTAACAAAATATTAATTTTTTACTTTTTGGTAAAGGTGCAATCAAAAAACTGTGATTTTTGCTAAAAATTGCTCTTTTTGTTTAATTAAAAACTAAGTTGTAATTGAAATTTAAAAAAATCTTTCGTTCACATCCAAGATAAACCTATGCACTAAAGAAATATTTTTGGTTTTTTGATTTCAGATGAAGCAACCACACTGATAAAAATCATGTTTTATTCCCAAATTTGGCCAATTCGCGTTTGAGTCAACTAAATTTCAATCTATTCAAAAACACTGTATTTGAAACCACTTCATTTAAAAATTTGAGTAGATGGTGTAACAATATTGAACTTGTAATGGGCGCTCCAGACTCTCGCGAGAACATCACGAGAAACGAGAGTGTGGAGCCGATTCTCGTGTTCATTTTCAGGTCTCGCCCTGCAGGCCACTCCAGACTCTCGCGAGAATCTCGCGAGAACCTCGCGAGAATATCGCGTGAACATCGCGAAAAAACGAGGACAACACGAGAAAGAGAGAGTGGAGCTGATTCTCGTGTTCCTCATAAGTTCTCGCCTTGTTCTCCACTTGTTGTCGGTTTTTTGATGCGAGACAAAAGAGTCGAGATCGGGATAACACTCCCACACATGCACATTCGCATTCTTCAGTAGCGCCTGACTCACCGATTAAATAGTAGTATAATTAATTGTGAATTAAAATGAGCGTAAATTGGAAAACGAACAAAAATTGGCATTTATTGATTGCCTTCAAGCAGAACCAGTTTTGTGGAAAACAGGCACAAAAGGCTATAAAAATCAATCGAAAAAAAAATCATGATGCTTGGGTGTGGATTAGTACAATAATGTAAATACCCGTCGATGAATTAAGAAAAAACAAAGATTCCCTGATTGCAAATTATAGAAGTTATAAAAATAGAGTGAAAAAATTAGTGAATTTGGGAGCAGCGTGCCTACGAGGTCTTGTGTAAGTCCCTACGAACATTCAAGATGTGATTTTGACAAATATTAATTGTCGAAATAAAAAGTAGTTTACGTGTGATCGGGTGTTGGTACGTTTACATAATTCGAGCGCTGTGACATTACTGACCTCGCTGGTCTTGTAGCGCAAACCGGGTTCAAACTTCGCTGCGCTCACAATATGCGCGGAACATTATCGGAATAATGAAGTGGAAATGATCACTGGCACGACAGTAAATGCAACAGGAAATCCTGATACGTGTAGTACAATTTTTGATGATACTAATCCATTAAAGGGGCCAAAAATTCCAAATTTAAACTTTTCGACATATCACAAAATTAAAGAACTGTTAGTCGTTTTAGAAAACATTATAGAAATGTATTTAAAAAATCTGCACTGTAGTACTGAGAACCTAGTGAGTGTGGATGTTTTACAATTTTCGATGTAACACGATCGAAAATCATTTCTCGCCTTGTTCTCCGATGCTATTATTCTCGCCGAGATTCTCGCGATAGTCTGGAGCGCCCATAACAGAAATACTCCTGTAAAACAACGATGTATTTGAAAGAATGAAATATGTTTAGTAAATAAAACGTTTTCGCACAGACGAGACACTACCTATTAAGTCGTTTATGTCAGCTTAAATTATAAGCTTTAGTTGGCACAGCGGTAAATCAAATCAATTTATTAATTCATATCGTATACAAATGAACGGATAAGTCAAAATACACACACCACAATAATAAAAGAAAACAAATTAATAAAATACCAAAGTAACTACCTCACAAACTCGAAAGAGCCTTCAAAGCCCAACACTACGCTAAATACTCATCAACCCTATAAAAACATTGCTCCAAGCGCATATTCTTAAGTTTACTCTTGAAAATTGATATCGGAGCACGTTTAATATCGGCAGGCAGCTTGTTATAAATTCTAATGCCAATGCATCTAGGTCCCAAATCAGAGAGATTCAGGCGACGCTGAGGAATCAACAATTCGTGTCCAAATAGGCTTGCATGACTTCAACCTACCAACACCCACCATGCACCGGAAAATACGCTTTTGAATAATGAAGAGCTGCTTAGCATGTCCAGACATTCCATAGAATATCTGGTCATATATGCTAAGCGCGACTGTACCTCCGCATAATAAAAGGACTTGAGAACCGACAAGCTCAATACAGACCTAAGCGTTCTTACCTGAAATCACACAGAACTAAGCTTACTAGCTACGGTAGCACAATGCTCACCCCACTGCAAAGGTTTCTTCAACATGCAGTCCCAAAAACCTAGTTGATCTAACCTGGCGAAGTTCATAACTGTGTATTCTAAAACGTTCAATATCTACCCTAAAAAACCTGACCTGAATTCAAATAGAGACCATTAGCACAAAACTAGTGAAACAAAGTATCAAGGATTTTTTGTGCCCGTCTGAAACAGCTATCCAAATCAATATCATCAATCAGTATAGATGTATCATATTAGCGTACATCGTCATGATAACCTCGAGAATAAATCTTATCAGATCATTAATAAAAATTATAAACAGAGTTGGTCCCAGAATTGAGCCCTGTGGGACCCTCATTTTTTTGGTTTGTCATAAAAAAAAACTCTATCCCGGTTACAGCTATTCTGTCTTATAACAACGCGCTGAGTGTGCTGAGACAAATAAGATTTAAACCAGCAGTAAGCAACGCCTCTTAAGACTAGTGTCCACTTGAGACAGAAAGTCTTGAGACTCCTACTATATAAACCATGCTAATACCTAAGTCTCTGAGACTAGTATTAGCATGGGTTTATATACGAGTCTCGAGACTTTCTGTGTTTTTGTCTAAAGTGGACATTAGCCTTTATACCATATCTATATATGTGACTCAATTTGTATTCAACTTGTGGAATCATATCCCGAATACGAATGGGTGCACTAACAATAAAATCATTAAATATTTGCGTGCAAAGTCTCCACTAATACTAAGCAATCGTTATGAATACGCCATGTATTTAAGTAAGCGATTCCTCTCAAATACGTAGGGTACTTAAAACAATGTCGTACCGTACTTTATTTGACTCAAATGAAACGAAGTTTCCTCCATGTTTCTTTTTATCAGTGCATGAGTTATCCTGACTACCACATGAAACCTTTTTTTTTATGTGACTCAGTTCTCACCATTACCACTGGCTTATTTTGCAATATTTTTTAACGAACATTTAGCAGAATATTTTTAATACTTATAATGCTTAATAATGTAAATAATTTTAAAACTATTAACAAATAAGGTACTCTGAAAAAAAAATCAAAAGAATATATTTCTCTGTTTGTATCTCAAACCCCTTTCCCCCTTAAAGTAAACGAGGTTGAAAATAATCATAAAATGGTTTATTTCTTATGCAAAAGAAACGCTGCGGATAGGATTAGGATTCGAACCTGTGCAGAGCTCTTATTAATGAATTTTGTGGCACTAAATTTCGTAAAACAGGAGGTTTCTCGAATTTTGAATATGTAAATTGGTTTACTCATAAATATCTGATCGGTTGACACGAACCACTTTCTAAATGCTGATTGGTTATTTAAAAAAATTATTGAAAAGAACAAATACTTTCAAATTTTTAAGTTTTATTTGTTTAAGTGACCCAAAGACGTCACTAATTATGGGGGAGGGAAAGATTGTAAAATATTGTGCAATATTCGTAAACGGAAATCACAAAAGACCTTGAAATTTGAAAACTAATAAGCTCAATCTAATAAGATTTGTTTTGTTTTACATTGAATTATACATAAAATTACCTAATTTAATTTAATTAAACCTAAGTTTAATTTAATTTAATTTAATTTATTATTTATTTTAAGTTAAATTTATTCTGGAGAACCCTAAATTTTCATCTATTTGCATGGGAAAATACAAAATCAAGTTAAACACAAAACAAAACTCGCGAGGAGAAAATTTCAGGTAAAAACTCAAAACTTACTTTAGTTGTGGAATACTCTGGAATTTTCCTGATCAGCACAAGCACAACTTATAGACACTAGAACTGCTCATTATTTCACAAAAACATCCTTCCACGACATCCACTTTTATAACACAAACATTCAATATTGAGTATTTGCACCAATAAGAAATTAAAAAACTGACGTTATTATTGAATATAACTGTTCATTGCATTGTGACGAATTTGAATTGTTCATAATTGTTTCATAATCACCAACTTAAAAGTTCCGAAAACCACACAACTTTTAAAAGAATGTCTTTTCTTGCATACTTGCAAACATTTGACAATAACAATAACAAACAATAGTTTCGTTATTTTTCCGCAAAGGAAGCAGCGCTATTCGCGAACAGGTCGAGACGTGTCCGATAAAAATACTTTTAAACATTTATAAAGCCAATTATAGTGGTATTTTTATAATTTTATTTTTGCAAGATGAAGCAAATAAGTTACTAACGTTTTGATAATTTTTCTGCCGTTAAATTCTACACATCTACACCCTTTTTCTAATTTTTCCAAGAAATTAATAAAAACAAACACATTCTTCCAAGAAAATAATCAAAATAAACAAATTCTTCGAAGTACTTAAAACTTGGAAAGAATTTTTCGTCGAACTGAACAGGTTCAGCCAAGAAGCGCTGCTTCCTTTGCGGAAAAATAATTCAATTATTGTTTTATTGTCAAAATTTTGCAAGTATGCAAGAAAAGACATTTTTTAAAAAGTTGCGGGGTTTGAACTTTTAAGTCGGCAATTATGAAACAATTAAAGAACGATTTGTTCAAATTCGTCACAATGCAATGAACTACGAGTATATTCAATAAAATAACGTAAGTTTTTAAATTTCTTATTGGTGCAAATACTCAATATTGAATTTTTGTGTTATACAGGTGGATGACGTGCAAGGAAGTCCTCTTGTGAAATAATGAGCAGTTCTAGTGTCTATAAGTTTCTGTTTGTGCTGATGAGAAAAATTCCAGAGTATTCCATAATTAAAGTAAGTCTTTGAGTTATTTTACAAAAGAAAATTCACGAAGAAGTCGTCCAAAAAGAAAATTTCCTCCTCACGAGTTTGGTTTTGTGTTTAACTTGATTTTGTATCTTTCCATGCAAATTGTAACCCCTTCTTGATTTAGTTCCAACCCCGTAGACTCAGTATAGCTGGGCTAGGGAAAAGAGATAAAAAATATCATTGCTAATTGGGCGCCACCCGTTTTTATTTAAAAATGGGAAAAACATGTATGTGCTTATATCTATCATAATCAACATAATAAAATACAAGAACAAATTCAGTAGGTGTATCAGCACGTTCCTCAAGATCTCAAATATTTATAGGTCCAATATTTACTCGTTATCAATAACTAATCAAAACAATTTCTCAAAAAAGGTGGTAATACCCCAGGATTAGGTCCATACAACTACAACGTGTTCTCTTGCTCTGTATTCTCTCAGCTATTATCATCGACAGCAAACTAATCAAAATGTGCTGTTGTTTCTAATCTAAACTAGAAGCCTAAAAGGGATTCAATAAGTGATGAACAACACGCTAAAAAACTTCACCTTCCTTGTGGAAGGCTAGGCCCAACCAGACACACAACCACTGTCAATAACTTTATTTACATTAATCAATCACGCTTAATTTCATATCATATAAAATGCTGAAATTGATTTCTGCTATATCTTTTTCTCTTCGCAATAACTCTACATTCCAATCTCCGGAGTCTTGCGCAAGGCTTTCTCCCCATCAATTCCGGGTTTTTACAAATTAATGGTACAAAATACTACAACAAAGCGTTGTACTTATTTGAAAACTTGTTCAATATTGCTTAGGTATTTTTACTTCTTCCGTGTGCTTGGTCGTTAAGAAGAAAATTTTGGGTTCTCAAGAATTTAACCAACTAAATATTGTTGGAGAAGTCAAATGAGTGCAAAAACAAAAAGGCATTGTCTTCATTGTTGTTTCTATCGAGTTTATGTTTTGCTTTAAATTTTAGAAAATTAATCATAGCATCTTAAGTAATTTTATGAATAATGCAATGTAAAATAAAACAAATTTTATCAGATTAAGCTTATTAGTTTTCAAATTTCAAGGTCTTATGATTGGTGATGTCTATTTCCGATTACGAATATTGCACAATATTTTACAATTTTTTCCTCCCCCCTATAATTAGTAATGTCTCTATGTCACTTAAATAAATAAAACTTAAAAATTTTAAAGTACGTATTTGCTCTTGATAAAACAAGGAATAACTAATGTTTTCGTTTCAGTTCAGACGTGAACGCAAAATTCATATTCCGAGTACGGAATACTGTGATGTGTATTTCGTGTGTATTCCACAATGTGATGTGTCGAGTTCGAATTATCGTGAAAAAACTCGATGAGAGCTTTCTTAATAGCCGCGAATATTTTTGTTTTAATACTTCAATGAAAAAAAAAAGTGAAAGTGTTCGGGTTTGTGAGTGACTTAAGTTTATTGGAAGGAACAATGAAGAAGCTACCCTGGGCACTAGGAATAAGGCGAAAGGACTACAGTGATAAAGGTAATTTGATGAAAACCGTACTCATCTGCAATGATAACTAACAAAAAATGTTCTTTATTATTGTAGGTAGGATCCAACTTCATGGGTTTTAGGAGCAACTCAGGTTAGTAAAATTTTTCCTCCAGTGATGTAGCCAGTGAATAGTTTGAAATTGTGAAAAAATGCATTTTTCTTTAAGTGCACGAACTGCAATTGGGTAATTCTTCTTGGGTAATTTTTCTTTTACGTTCTAAAGTAAAAAATAAATTGCAAATAATTAATTATTTTCTCCGTAGCTTTTCATTGCATGAAAATAGGTTAATTCGTTAAGCTTTCAATAAATCACATTGTCGAACCGTTAACAAGGCTAGATTTAAATAAATCCCTAAATAAAAATTAACAAAATTTTTTGTTAATTGTACCCGTTAATGCCAAGCAGACGAATAGTGAAGTATTTAGGACTCACATCCAGTTGGAAAGCGGTTTCTGAAAGGGACTAAAACTATGGAGTTCAGAATGGCCACTTCAGTCTGGTTTATCGTTTATCTAGTAAGCCAAGGTAAAATTATTTGGAAAAACAACTATCCAAATGGTTGAAAGTAATTGTAAATAACTTGTTGAATTAAAATTGGTTCTATTTCCAGCATCATATTCCGTGTTGCTGATTTTTATGAATTCTCAAGTTGCCTTTTTTCAGGAATGTTTTACGACACATAGCACAATAATATTGTGGTGGTTTATTGCTATGCTGTCTCAGATTCATTTTTAAAGAATATTTTGTAATAAAACTGGACAAACTGAGCACTGTGGCAAATAGTTAGGTGAGACTTCACATGCATATTGAGTATACTAGATGAGACAAAACTTTTTTTGCAATTTACGAAGGTGGTTTGTAAGGTGCACTTGAAGATCGCCTGGGTAATGAAAGGTGTAATCACGATAAGAACTAACAAAATTTTATGTGGTAATATGAGTTCTTACGTGAAATTTTAGTGAAGTTGCGGTTTTAAAATATTTACAAGTTTCACATTTGTGACTTTAGTTTTTTCAATTTTGAATGTGAATTGTATGCCTCTTGCGTGCAGAATGATATTTGATATTTCTTGCAATTGTATTTGAGTATTAAGTGAGTAAGTCCATGTTTAAGTATATCACATAAATTACATGAAAAATTTGTACCTAATACTGCAACATAAGTTTAGAAAAGATGGAGCAAGTTGTGCTTGAGCAACTCCATTTCTGTGATAAATTCTGAGAGACATTCGGTGAAAATCCAGTATATTTTACAATTATAATGCTGATTTAAACTAGAATTACAATCGAACAACTGACCACAAATATCGCAAAATAAATATCGAGATGTAACGTCTTCAATGCTTTGCATAACCAAAGTGTTTCAAATAATGCACATGTATCAGAAAATACTTGATCACACAAACTGCATGATTTACTAATCTCGCAATCGGGAAGTTTATGCAATTGCTTTTCCGAAGATTTGATGCGACGTATTATTTATAATGCTAAATATTTGGTTTTTTATTGCTGGAAGGTGCAGGATTTGCGTTATTATCAATTAAAGTAATTTGATTTATACTGCTTAATTCACAAGATGTTAGGCTTTCAAAAATTGTACTTATATATTCGTTAGTTGATTATGTTCGATGAGATGATAATCGAATAAATCTTTTAGGTGGGTGTAATAACCATTAGTTGTACATTGTTGCAGAATGACTACCAGAAGTAATAAAATCGAGCATTCAAATTAAGTAGGCTTCCACAAGTAACGTGTATGAATCAATTAACAAGAAGACTAAAAAAGTAGATGAAAATATGATACATAGTAGATATAATGTAGCTTTTTTAAAATATTTAAATTAAATTATTAATTAAACTTAATCAGAAAGCAAATAAATAGAACGAAATTGTAAAAAATCACTTACTTTAAAACCACATGACAAAATTCATTAGTTTTATAAATAAGAAATCTAAGTGATATTAGTTATTTCTTAACTTCATTTAAAATTAGACTAGAATTTGCAATCAATATGCACGTTTGTCAATAACATTTTAAAAGTAAATTGCTTCTTTTAGATATTACAATAGACATGCATATTAAATTTAAAAATATATATTTTAAACAAATTTACCTTACTCAAACTTAATTAAACTTATTGTAAATACAACACATGTTTCAAATAATAAACTTAAAAATCAGGATTGGAATCTTTATATCTGGATGACCCTGTATAACCGATACGATTGTGAACCTCTTCTTTTGCTTTTGGACCTGCTTGCCACGTAGGAGGTTCATTGTAAGGTTTACTATTTTTCATCTGTGCTTTGGCTGCTTCTTGTTCTTTGCGGGCAGTCTCATATTCCACAACATCGTCTAACTTTAATTCGATACTGGTAGGTGGTCTGCGTAACATCCTGTAAATGTTCAGTTAAAATTAATTCATAAAAAATATCAATATTTGCCTTATTCAATGTTCACCAGTTAATAATAATAAAATATATATTTTAATGATAATCCAACAATATCTGAAAAACGATATCTAAATTTTAAGGTTATGTGGACATCAATAGTAACGAAGTTAACGTTTGTTAAGGTGTGTCTTCCAGACTACAGATTTGATTCGTATTTGGCAGATGGCGGGTATTAAAGGCGCGTTCTCACGAATCAAGTTTAATTGAACGATTATAATGGTTGTTTCAAGAAATATATATCCTAAAGTATTATCTTTATATAGTGTAAAATTGTAAAAAGTGTTATAAAGTTTTGGGAAATATTTCTCGTAATGTAATATACAGTAAAATTAATTATGTAATCCGAGAGATTCTAGGATACTATTTTAATGTGGATTAATCGTAAAAGACCGCCACAGTTGAAAAACAAAAGTTGAATGATTTCTATAGAGAACCCTTGTTAAAATTCTCACTCACACAGAGCTACTCTGTTAATCAACGTTACTCTCAGTAGTGGCGGAACTTCAAAATTTGGCCTCCCCCGCAGAAAAAATTTATGGGCTCCTAATATAATTGTATTTTTTATAAAAAAAAAAAAATAGAAAAATAAACAATACAATTTTTTTAAATTTATTGTATTAAAGAAAACTATTAAGAGCTAGTTTCATAATAAAAGTTAAAAGGGAATTAAAATTTAAAATATAATTAACGCAAATTACAAACTATAATCAAAATCGTTAAAAATTCTTTGTCACACTTTTGGTGCCAATGATATTGAAAATTACAAAAACGATGATTGAAAAAACTAATTTTTTATATCGACGAACTTCTATATTAAAGCAAAAAATTGTTTAATTTGTTTAAAAAAGATGCACCACACTCCTGGTCGGTCATTCATTGAAAAAGTTGAGGAAATTCTAGAAATTGTAAAACAAAACCGTCATCTAAGCACTGTAGAGATCACCAAGAGTCTAAACATCAATCATCAAACAGTTGCAAATCATTTGAAAAAATCTGTAATTTAAAAAGAAGCTCTATATTTGGTTGCCACATGATTTGACGCATAAAAATTTGTTCGACCGAGTTTCCATCTGCGAATCTTTGCTGAAACGTAATGAAATCAAACTATTTTTAAAGCGAATGGCTACTGGAGATGAAAAATGGATTACATACGACAAGGTTGCGCGTAAAAGATCGTGGTTGAAGCGAGGTGAAGCTCCCTCCCTGGGGTGGCAAACTCACCAATCGAAAGGTGATGCTGTCTCTTTGGTGAGATTGGAAAGGTATTTTCTATTATAAGCTGTTCAAACGATTGATTCTTCACGCTACTATCAACAATTAATTAGATTACAGGAAAAGATTCGAAAAAAGCGGCCAGAATTTATCAATGGGAAGGGTCTTGTGTTTCATCATGACAACATCAGACCTCACGTATCTTTGGTGGCCCGAGAAAAACTGGAAGAGCTAGTCCGGGAAGTTTTGATGCATACATCGTAAAGCCCGGACCTTGCACCTTCAGATTATCATTTTTTTCGGTCTCTTCAGAATTCTCTTAATGGTGTAAAGTTGGCTTCAAAAGAAGCCTGTGAAAACCACTTGGTTAAGTTTTTACCGATAAACCACAGAAGTTTTACAGTGTTGGAATATTGGTTTTGTCCGAAAAGTGGCCGAACAAAATGGAACATATTTAGTTTAAATAGAGAATTTCGAAACTAAAAATTTAATGTTTGAAAGACTATCTAATTAAATAAATTAATCATTTATTAGTGAGCTCACCTAACATAATTTTAGAAGAAAGAAAAGCAATCACATATTTTTATAATAATATATTTTTTGAATTTCTTTGCCTACGCGTTCTCGAAAATTTTGTTAAGTTTTAAAATAAAACTTGATTCATGTTTTCTGTAGGTAAAATAATACCAATTATGTTTATGCTTATCAAAATTGGTTTTTTAGATGGCATCAACTTTAAGCAAATAAAAAAAGCTTTGATGTGCCTAAATAATCTAATTTTGAAACATTTCTTTTTGTACTACCCACGGATTTTTCACGTAAAGTCGAGATACTTTCTTGCGCTATATAGCCATCAGTTATATTATATAACGCAGATTCACATAATGTCATATGAATATTCTAGGTGGTCTTTTTCCATAGCTCTTTTTCCATCAGCATTTCCAATACCTTAAAGAAAATAATAAATTGAAAGTTCTCTATCAGCTTGACTTACGTACATAATCTTTAATATTATTGATTGTACAAATCATTAATTAAATATTAAACTGCGATTTGTGCAACCCAAATCTGAATTAATCAATGATTAGTTTTTTAATCAATGATTAAATTCTTAAATTATTTTTTGTGAAACTGGGCATCAGTGTTTTATTTTTATTTATTTTATGGCGCAATAAATAAATTTGTTGAAAATTAAAAGCCATATTTTAATAATTATATTCCTTAGTAAAAAAACAGCACTTAAACATGAATTTAAAATCAGCAGTAAATCAATTAGGTCATTTTAACCCTTTAGCGCTTTCTGGTAAGAAAGTAATAAAATAACATAAAAAATAATTTTACTCGTTAAAGGGTTAAAGACAATTTAATTTAGTTTTGTAAATATTTAATTTATTGTTTATTTTTGATTTTGAAAATAAATATTTATGTATTTTCCCCCATTAAGTTAGTGGTAGAGGAAAACGATGCTTTTGGGTAAAAAATTTATTTAATTTGAGTAAGTGATTTTTATTGGCTTGGTTATTGAATTATTCAAAAATTTAATCAAAATTGGGTTTTTGATGAGATTAAGTTTTGGAAGATAATTAGTTATAAATTGGATGATATAATTGGAGAATGGTAAGAAGAAAAGTTTAAACATTAAAAAATTAATTATAAATAATTTAGGGCGAAAATTTTGTAATTTTTGAAATTAACTTCAAAGTATCACTAATAAGTTTTATAGCGTTTGCTTATGGTCAATTTATCTTTAATATTTGCCGTTCTTATGTTAAATTGCAAGTTTTATTTTGAATTAAATATAATTTAAAGTTTGGAATTTTTTTGTAAAATTAGCCGGTCAACAATTAAAAGATTATTTTTTCTGTAGGTGCCATTAGGAAATTTAGATCCAGAAAAAATACTTTGGCAATTTGGCATCCAACTATAGTGGGTGTGATAGGCTACGAATTTTCAAAACGACATGCACAAAATTTTGTTACTTACCCTTGAATTTCAATTTTGCTTTATCCAATCAGTAGACGTTGTATTTGCAGTAAATATTGAAAGTATATCAGTTTCAACATCCATATTCAACAGATAATCATTACATAAAATTACAAAACTTACTGACATAATTGGAGATAATGTGAGTGACAATCAGGAAAATGTGAAGAGTATTTATTTAGACTCAGGACTAGAAAGTCGAGAATCTCTCTTTTAGTATGGCATTGCTGCGAGAGTACTAGAAGACGTACTATATTTATATCGAAATAGAAGAAACAATAGAAAAATAGAAAAATGGAATAAACTAACAGCTTTGAAAATTATGTTAGGATAGAACAGTATGCGGAACCAAAACACAAGTTGGAAAAATTAAACACACAATTGGCGAACAGCATTAAAGAGGATATTGGAAAATATGAAAAACTAGAATAAAACATAGAGAATTTAATTAATGACGCAAAGAGTATCAAAATAATGGAAAATTTTGATAAAACCAAAGAACTGGTCGAAAAAGAGAAAGAGTGACATGAAAACATAAAAAATGAAAATAATGATGCTGATGTTCGTGCAAGCGATTCTAAATTAAATTTAGAGGAGACAGCAATTGAGAAAAATTTAGTCGAATTGGATATGAACAAAATGGGAAGTGCACCTAATGTTGACTTTAATAAATGGTTGAACTTAGATACCCTGGCCGTATTCAACCCCATAAACTTTAATTTAGAAGATATAGTAGAATATGGCAAAGAAAGTATGATTTAGCCTAATCAAAAAGTTTTACGTTTCACAAAGAATACACATTTGTTTACGATTGGGAAAAAAAGATTAAATAATTGGAACGAGATCAAAGATCTGGACCAATAAAGAAAAATTAATTTTATGAAAATAGAATACTTCCTATTCCGCCAGGTGGAAATTAGTTTGGTTCCGACATTTTAGATCGCGAGACAGTCGAGTGGTTTTCATTGCACAACAGCGGGAAGCAAATGTCGTGCTTCTAGAGTTCACAATTTGATTTTGTAATTTTAATTTTGAATTTAAATTACAAAAAAATTAATTTTTGTAAATATTTTGTAATTTTTTTATTTTTATATTTTCTCCCTTTCTCGCTATCAAGTTGGCATTATAACAACGAGGTGGGGGAAGCGAGGCTTTTGCCAAAAATGGCGGCAAGAATCAGACGAGGAAAAAGTTGCTTCCTGAAATTATTTTTTGTAAATTTGATTTGGAATTTTGTATTTCGGAATAAATTAATTTTGAGTGTGAGTGAGTTTGGATTATTATTTAATTATAAATTGTCCCAATTTGGAGAAGTTTGGATGTTTTGGAAAATGAATGTTTTGAATGATTACTAAGTTTTGGAATATTATAAATTGATTAAATCATAATTGAATATTAGAATTTCGACAAATTAAGGTTGAAACAAAAGGAAACATAAATTATTAAATTTGCTAGAGGCTACGTACAAACATCCGTCTCTCGTTAGTTTTGATTTTTAATTTGTTACGTTATACAAATTAAATTATTATATACAAACCTCGATGTTCAATTATAATATTTACACTAGAAAAAGCCCGTCCACGGACGGGCATCTAGACCCGATTGGTTGGAAACTCGTCTCAGGGGGAGTACCGGCGGTGGTTTAATATATTTTTCGGTTGATAAAAAAATCGACTAATCAGATTGTTTCTTTTTTCACCAAAAAATGACACGCTGGAGGAGGAGCCGGAGCAGTAGAGCGCTGGGATTTTATGTATTAAGATATTATGTAGTATACTGAATTTAAAAATATTGTATGTTATTATAGTATATAAAAGTTGGGCATTAATAAAATAAAATAAAAATAAAAAACAATTGTCAATCTTTGGTAAAATAATTATTACTAATAATAATTACAAAAAATATATTCCTACTTAAATATAATAAATTAAGACTAATTCACAGCATCACTTAAAATAAATATGTACAATTACAAAATAAAACAAAAGCATAAATATATAAACAGTCAGAAAAAAAAACAATAATAAATAATGACACTAAAAACATTTTCGTTTTATTTATAAGTTACTCAATAATATCGCTACAATTATTGTAAAAATACTTTTGAGTGGGTAGTAAATTCGTGAAGAACCTGATAATAATTGTATTTTTTGACGGTAACTGCATTGCAATTGAGTTGCGTTATTAACGTAGGCGGTAAAGTTAGGAAATCTCTCGATTTTCTCAGCCTGAAAATTTAAAATATTTAATATCATGCCCAAAACCAACTCAATTAATACTTACCAAGGCAAGCGTGTCGTCTCTTTTTCTACAAAAAGTCAAGTGAAGTCCGGTATAGAAATATTCTTCGATTCTTTTTGTTAGTAAGGTTTCATCATATGGCAAACTTTGTAAATGGGACATAAAGCTTTTGTTTTGAAATTCGAGTGGTTCCTTTATGATTAGACGATCTAATGGTCCAAGACCAGCACTCGTGTCACCTTCGGTAAAAGCTTTTGCATTTTGTAACGCTAAAATCGCTTTTCGGTTTGCTTCGTAGGAATTTTCATCTCCAGGTTTGTATGGTGGAAAGATTGAAGTTGAAGCAACTTCTGGTGGTACCGTTGGTTCGGGCCTAAAGATTGACAGTGTATTAGTTTTGAGCTGAAAAATTTAAATTATACATACATTCCGTGTAAAAACATATTTTCCACTTCGGTCATGTTGTGTTCGTAAAATTCTTTTACACCCAAATTATCAAAAAAGTATTTAATGGGTGGCATGGAATAACAGCCCGCTAATTTTGTTTTGGGATAATGTAAGATAAAGGCCAAACACATTTCTTCTCTAGTGGAATATCCTCCCAATGTTGGTTTTTTTCTCGTTTTTGTCGAATAAGTACATTCGGTAACTAGTCCATCGCCTGGTAAAATGTTGACCTCGTGCGATAACGCCCTGGATTGCTGGTAGTTATAATCGTAATGATCGTCCTACATTTAATATTTAATATGAAAAACTATAGGCAAACAAAAGGAACAATTTTGGATTTACCTGAGCTATCGGAACTAATTCTTTGTCTCCTCGAATGTGTCGGAGTTTTAATTTTCTGCCTGCTAAATGGGAATGTAATAAAACGGAAATTACATTTATTCCGTCTTTTGGCAGCACCTAATTAAAAATTAAACTTTTATAACTAAGTTCAATTAAGTAGGAAGTTTAGTGACAAACCTCTCGCGTGCAATCCATACTACAGTAACCACCTGATTTATATTCCGTTTGTTGAGGAGGAATAATTTGCAAAGGTGAAATTGTGACACCTGCCACAAGAAAACCTCCTTCGTTCGGTCGAAGTTTATGCGTATAATGCAGTCGTAAACCCGAGGTATCGACCGCTCGTTTCATAGATGGATTATCAAAATGGACTTCTAACATGAAATAGGTAGGCGAACTCAGAGGCAAGCCAACATGTTTTGGAATATTTTCTCCTATTATAAAAAATAAATTTATATTAAAATAAAAATTTTAAATTCCGAAATGTTACCTTTAGAACCAACTGCCCATGTAGCTATAGGCGTAAGACATTTTTCCCAGTCAATGGGCATTTCCGGAGAATAGCACGGATGACCGTCTTCTTTCGAAAACTCTTCCCATTTTTTGATTTGTTTATAAGAAATTTCGCATTCGTGTAGTAGCATATGATGAATGAGCGAAGTGTGATTTGACCCAATAATGGGTTCGTATCCAATTATATGATTTTTGGTTTGTAAAGTGGGCGCTTTGAAAATTTTACACCAATAAGTGGTATCGTCTTTTACTTCAAACTAAAAATTAAAAGGAAAGGTTAAATTTGTCCACGATTTAGTTAATTATTTGGTCTCTTTAACATTCAAAGCGCAAATGTTGTTTTATCGAAAACAATGTAATATGCATGACGACATTCTTTCAGAATTTTTTTAAGTATGTAAAATTTGTATAAGTTGAAGCTTGGATATCTATATATGCTTGAATAATTTAAATTCTAAATGGAAAGCTTGCATAAAACTCCAATTTTTATAATTTTCTATAAGTTTCTCTTAATATTATAAGAGTACTTATATTAAGAAACTAATTTTATAAACAAAAATTTACAGAATAGGAGATTGCTTATGAGTTTAACTGGTTTAACAAACAAAATTCTACAAGCGGCTTATAATTTTCTTTCTTATTAGTTATTACTAATTATTTTATAGGCAATTAACACTCGTATTTTGCAGAAATTAAAAAATTTACAATTTTATTTTGTTTGTTTTACAGTATTGACAGACTTACTTGTTTAAAAGTCACATCCCATTGTCGTAAGTTGTACGAATCATCGGGCTTGGGGACGGGGGGTGGGCCTAAAAGATGCAGGCTTTGAGAGCCTCTTCGTTCTCCGTGATAAATCATTTCTTCTCCTGAACGAGGATCTTTATCGTGTATGCTCCATATTACACGCACGGTATTTGGCTAAGATATTAATAAAAAAGTTTATTTTTAATTAAAATTAAAGTGACGCGAAAACTTACCCCCAAAATATAGTCGTCAGGGTCGCACGTATCCAGAGCTCGTCGAAATTCAATAATTGTATGAGTTTCATTTTGTATTCCAGCCATTAATCGGTAATTATCAATTTCATCTCGAATGGGTGCACTTCCTTCGCTTTTTACGCCTCCATGACAATCCTAAATTAAAAATTGAAATGAAATTAATCAAATTTAATTATTATCCTTGTGAACAGCTAAAGTGTTCTGTACTCTAAAATAATATTAAATTTAATGGCAAAATAGAACAAAATATCTTTGATTACAAAATCGTCAATTAAATCAAAAAGCAAAAGTATAAATTTGAACATGACTGCTTAATTATCACAAAGATGGTAGAATATTATAACATGATTGAAATTTCTCGTTTGAACTAACTAATTGCAGTTTTGTTCATTCCAACGTGAGACTAAAAAGAAGTATCCAAACAGGTTTTTTATTATATGGCTCTATGAATCTGCAGAATGAAAGTGCAAGTTCAAGTGTAATCGCCTTATTTTGCTTGGCAGTTAATGTGCTAATGTTGTTTTGATTTTAAATCATTATTTTCAAATACATTGAAATTCTTGTTACATATTTAATTGCAACTCTAAGTACGATAAAGAGCTTTGATGTTTTATAAAGAATTATTTTTCCACAGCGTCTGTTTCTTCTTTAGAACAAATACAAACTACAAAGGGAACCTAAAATATATTTAGCTTTAGCCTCTAAAGACGCTACTCGTAGATCCGTCACTGGGTATGATATGGCTTATGATGGAAAAAATATTTAAGACGATCGTAAGTTCATTTAATTTAATGTACTTTACTTGTAAAGGGATTTATAAAAGAGCAATTAGACGACGGAAACGAGATACACACAAAACGAGTAACTTATGGAAATACCAACAGGAAATAAGAGCACCGAAATACATATCAAATGAATCGTTAAAATAAAGATATGCGACAAGAAATGAAGTTGATGACAAACTTGAGAAGAGGTAATGGAAAACTAATTGGAATTAAAAAGAAATAATATAAAAATATCCGTCAACTTCATATGTATCTGAAATGAATGTAACCTTTTGTAGAAAATCGAATCTCGGTTAATAGTATTATATTGTTTTATTAGAATAGAATGATTAACTTTAGAAAACTTTCGTTGCAAAAACAGTTAATTTTTCATCCCAATAAAATTATGTTACTTTTTCTTGAAACGATCAAAATCCAAAAACTATTTTCAAAACGAAAAAATATTTTAGAACTTCTAAAGCAAGAAAATATATTTTAGAATTTCTAAAGCATTTTTGAAAATTCTTGGAGTGACTGTACATATTATAAGAATTCCAAATTGTTTAACTTCTCGAGTTTTTATTTAAAAAAATTTGTGGGTCTATTCATGCTTTATTTTGCAAAACTAGTTCAAGTATAAACGAATTTAATAATAAATTTTAAAAAATTATTGATTTCAAATTTTATTAATATAATTTTTACTGTTGCCGACGTCGCGTGTCGACGCCTTCGTAAATTGTGAAACTTTAATTGAATTTGACCGTTCAATGTACTCAAGTGAAATTTTATATGATTTTAAGCGACTAGGCTTAATTTAAAAAAATATTTAAGCGAGGACACCATAGTGACGATTTTTAAACTTCAAATTTGGTTTTGCATATTTTTTCAATGATTCGGATGTTGAAAGTATTCTGTTAAAATATCATCAAATTTCGCAATATTAGCGATGGTATACAATAGGTAAAATAGCAAGTGAGAACTTGCAACAGTATAAATTTAAACCATTCATCTCGAAAATACATTTTGGCAGCTAGAAGACATATCTCAGCCAATTTTCATCCAAATGACTTGAAATTTTTGAAAAAAATGTTTATAAAACAACTTACTGAATGTCGTTCAGTGCAAGATTTGTTGATTGGAAGCTCATTTAACAAAGAAATTTAAATGTGATTATTTGTACAAAATTTTAACATAATCACTAATGTGCTGGGGGGGGGGTATTCCATACCTCCCGGTTTAAAAAACTTGGCATTGTGATTGTGTTCAAATAAGAAAATGTATTTTTGAGCTTATGAGTTTCAAACCAAAAATTTAACTTTTTATCTATTTCTACCCAATTTTTTCTATTTTTTATTATTAAGAATATAGGTAATATACTTAAAAATCTATTTTTTTAAATTCGGGAATACGAAGTAAGTTAGATCGAACCTTAGTTCGATCTAAATTTTAACGATAAAATTTGTTGCACATAATATAACAAATTTTATTGAATTTGTTTTTATGGGTGCGCCTATGCATTCCTTTTACATTTTATTTTTATCTGGGGAGATTAGACTGCGTTGCGCGCGGTGGTGTGGTTTAATTTTCAGTTGAGTTGGGGACTCGAGCTCGAAAACACGGAAGTGAATATGTTTCTGGGTTCAAGAAAAGTTTTGGGTAAGTGTTGGTTCAGCGGACTGATTTTTAGGAGGCATCTTGTATTTTTTAACATCTTATTTATATTTTCGCTTTTATTCCTCGCCGCAGTTAAAAAGGCATTATTTGCAATAATTCAATTTACATTGATTTTATTTCTATCAACTGACCGCATTATCGAGCGCTTCAACGATAGCATTTTATCTTGCTTATACATTTCAACGTGGTCTTTTAAAGTAATTATTTTTACTTTGTTTTTTATTTTTTACTGTGGGCGTAGACTACTAACTTGTTCTCTGTATGTTTCTCCACTACGGATAATATAGAGACAAGTATCTACAATTTCTCCTTTCCCATCTCAGTGTTGGCCTTCCTTTGTTGGTGAGTTTTTTTTTGCAGTGGTTGATTAGTATCTTTGAAAACACACCATCGCTACCGGCACAAATCAGCTAGTCGTAACATCTTGGGCATCTGCCCTAAATTTAAAGCTGTTTCTTCTTCCAGCGTGTAGAGAAAATTCTGTTTGCCCGCAAGAGCAGGCAGCAATTTTTTATTACAACTAAAAACGTAGATTAGGATGTTTCTATATTTTGTGGTGGTGCTCCAAAGCTTTCTTGGTTTCAAAAAATTTAAAAAGTTTTTCAGTATTCTTCAGCAAGTATTTTATTTCAATACGGATCAATTTAGTAATGATTAATTCAATACAGTTTCAATACTAAACTTATGACTAGAGCTGGGATTTTATGCATTTAGCATATTCTTTAATATTGATATGCCAACAGAGTCGTTTTGAAATCTGGACGAATTAGGAAAAAACGAATCCGAAAAAGCGCTCCTCAAAATGCATATTTTGCATATTTTCAATGTTTGGTGCATATTTCAGCAAATAATGCATATTTGTGCATATTTAGGCCACTTTTGGAGTTTTTAGGAGAATGTTTATAGAGAAAATAAAAAATTTTATTATTTAATTTGTCAATTTAAGCAATTATTTTAAAAATAGTCGTGCGTTCTGTTTACAACTTCAATTTTGAAATATGCACTCTAGAAATTTAATGTTTTTCTTCATTGGGAATATTTGGGTAGCCTTTTGGTTTAGTTAGAATGATAGTAAATTTTTGCCAAGTGTCATAATATGTTGTTAGTCTATGATGTATTTGATTTAAATTAGTTAATAAAAAAAAATTAATTTAAAGTCAAATACATCGGAGAAAATCAGACTTTAAAGAAAAAATCTCATATATTTTGGGTTATTTTCGATTAATTTTCGTAGCATTAATTGGACAAGAACGACGCTTTATGCTTATATAGTAGGTACTACATATTTAAAATACATTACCTATAAAAATTTAAAAAAAAAATTTATTATTATGCATATCAATGCATATTTTATCAATATTAGTGCATATTTTAGAGAAATTTGATGCATATATATGCGCATATTTTCAAGTATTTTTGTGCATATAAATCCCAGCTCTACTTATGACTGTATTACACTAAGCAGTTTATTGTTTGTAGTGCTTGAGCCAGGTTTGAGCGCTGAGTATACAATAAACTGTATAGTGTAATACAGCCATTTACTCCAATTTGTTCTAGCTCTTGTCAGATGTTAATTTGATATATGCAGTACATACTTTTTTAAGGTCGTTTTTACGCAAATTGACTGTAATTGATTCAATATTCAATAACGAATAAACCTAATAATTGAAATTAAATTTTAATGGCTTAGCCTATTATAACTCCATAGGTTGGATATGAATTGTAGTAAATTTGAAATGAGATCTACAAACTTTTGATTTAGTGAAATTTTTGTATTTCATACTACTTGTTAAACTTTTCACACTCTTCTATTATTTGATGTGTATACTTATTTGTTGTTTCTCATGCTAAAATTAAACATTTGCAAAGAAGAAGCACGGAAACTTAATTATATAATACTTTTCTACACGCCACTATTATTTGAGAATATTTTATTACGTGTCCAACTGCATTAGTTGACTGGCATAATTAATAAATTGGAGCATGGCCGGACAAAAAACACATCACGGTCATGGTTAGTTCAACTATAATTACTATTTTAGTACAGGTAACTTGTGACATGAAGTCGAGATGAATTGAATTGTGGGGACCTGCAACATTTCTATGAGCCCTTAAAATTAATTAATAACCTGACTTATTTTTTATCTACAAAATTATTAATAATATTTAGAAATAAAACTCAATTAGTTAAACCAATAAAACTTTAGTTTTTTATGGATCCTAGAAGAAAAAAATATATTTATGTTTAGCTTGAGGACCCCCAAGCACCTGGATCTGGACCTCCCGGGACGGGAGGGGGCGGTAAAAATAATTTTAAAAATGCAACTAAATTTTTTTAATTTAGGAATTACGATTACGTAAATTTTCAAATTAATTTAATTTAAATAATTAACTTAATAATAGATTTTTGTTTTTCCATCTATTAATGTTTACAAACTATCATCACATTATGAGGTGCCCCGTATTAATTATAATAGTTTATTGTTTAAAGACATGCTTAATGATTTTAAACACGTGAGAAGAATGTGGAAACTTCCGGCAATGTGTTAATTACCACAAGCATCGGTTTATAAATTAGATGGCTATTACAAATTTTCAAGTAAAATTTTATTATTTTTAACTTTGACTTTTGCATTAGGTACTTGCTTATTGGGGGGCTGAGGCAGTGATTTTAAAATTATTGTTTAAAATTTTTATAACGTTGCTACCCATCCGTTAATTATATGGGAAGACCTTTACTAAGTTATTACAACCAATGTATCAGATCATCGAAATATTAAAGAACAGGTGCTAGTGTAATCTTGAACTTAAACTAAAATACCTATACACCTTGCATATACATACTTTTGTCTGTAATAAAATAAAAAAACCCAGACTGAAAAGTATTTAAATAATTTAAAAAATAAATTATTAATAAAAATAAATTATATACAAAAAATTGTATATTTTTGATAAGTTGGTCATTGCTATCTATAAAGTAGACATCATATACTAGTTCTCTTAGCAACCCAAAAAATCAGAAAAATAATAACGAAAATATCAGGTAACAGCTGTTATGTTTGTATTGTTTGAATTTTATAAAAGTCACCCCAGTAAAGAGAGGGTTTGGTTCCCATTGAATCTTGCCAATATAATCTATATCTAACTGAATAACACTTGCAGTTTTTAAATCAATCGTATCTCTTGTTGCAGAAATATTTCTGAACAAAGTATCTAATTGGGGAAACGGAGCCTACATCTGTTGACATTTACAAAATTTTTGATCCAAAATTGATTGGGCTTATATATTGCTATGATCTACTCTTATAAATTGACAACTAGTGGAGTCAGTAACTAATAATAAAACTCTAATATTAACAATATACAGATATGCAGCCGTTTCCAAAAACTTATTTGCTCTGTACATAGTTTAATAAGATAATATTATATTTATTAGTTACGTTTTACGTTAATTTTAAATTTACGACTGTGAATGTGCTTTACACTTTAACGTCATTTCCGATTAAATCAAAAATAACAGGAAGTAATATTATCTCTAAGAAAGTCTACCGACTTGATCAACGTCTCCAACTACAAACCCACATCCGGACAAAGCAAATATTATAATATGTTACCCCTCTGTTTATGATCAGGTGTTGCACTCGATGAAAAATATCACCAACTTCTATCATTTATTTGCTATAATAAGTAAATAAATTGCATTGTTAAATAAATAAATAATCTTAAAAACTACATAGGAAAATAAAAATATTAACTTATGGTGTAATGCAGCTGACGGATGAACTTAAGAAGCTCGTGTCCGGATTTACTTTGGGGTGAAAACGGAAACATCTGTCTTATAGCATATAAGATCGACTTGATAGTCGTTATATAATTTTACCGGCTTGCATCGAATATCACCTCTCCAATCCTAATTGGACTTGAAACTTGAAAGTAAAAATGAACTGCTGCTGCAAGGATATGTTTGGATTTCATTTATTAAAGATAAAATAAAGTCACTTATTAGCTCATTTAGTTCAACTGGAATAATTATTATTCTGTATATCTTCGGTTTTCGTTTTGCCTAAATTTATCGCTATTGACTTTAACCTCAACATTACTACGAAACCAAAAGAGCGTTATACAATCGCGTAATAACAACTTGAGTTCTTTGTGTGCAAAACGGTTGGTTGATTTGATAACGACTTTTTAACCTGAATGCAAATGCAGACGAACGTTAAATATACACGTGGTCTTTCAGGTGTATACAGTATCCGTTTATATCTAAAACGATAAAATTTTACTTTATTTAAACCTCACCAAAAATAAATTGTTGAGACGCCAATACAAAAAACACAAAGTTTTATCATTGATGATAAATAAATACGTACCTACATCTTTATTACTTTTGAGTTTATTCTTGCGTAAAATGAGGAAACCGCGACCATAACCTTTGTTTAAAATCATTGTTTTATTATAAAGGTAAAATTTTTCGTTTCGACTAAGCCAAATACCTACTAAACTTGTGATTTCTCACAATCTAATTGGGGAAAATCAATAACTGTTACATAAACGAAACTGCTAAGTTGATTAATCCAAAGTGAAAAGTGGAAATCGACTTCGTATAGTATCAATTTATTTCACCCCAGAGAAGCACTAAAAACTTGAAGCACATTAATTTTTTACAGCGGTATTGATGTTCTCTTACAAAGTTTATTTTAATACTTTACTTAACCACTATTATAAATTGATCATTTATTAATTTACTGTAACCTGATTAAGGATGATGAGTCTCTCAGGGGAATTTTATCCTAATGTTAATCAAGTTAAATACTTTAAAAGAAGAATAAATGGATTAATTAGGTAATATACGTGGGTTACCCAAATAATAGTCTGCAGAAAAGACAGATGCAATAATTTTGAAATGAAGAACACACGGTAAATGCGTGATTACCCTAAAGATCATGCACAGTTGGGTAAGAACAAAATTAAGGTACAACTCTATAGTCAAGGTTATAAATATACCAGGTGTTTGCTTTGAGAGAAAAGCCCGCCATTGTAAAATACGTTAGGTTTATCCGGAGGGGCTTTAATAGATGTCTCGTTACTTTTCTTCCAGACTAAACTAAATAACGCAAACTAAATAACAAAACGGAACCAACCGAAAAAAATTTGAAACACCATCAACAAACAGGAAACGTTTATCTTGTTTTTTAGTTATATGTATGTATATACGAATCTAATGAACGCATGATCTTTGGGATCACTTAACATTTCCCGGAGCTTTGGTCCACTGCTTCAACCGAATCGACTTAAATTGAATAAAATTTAAGGTAATAGACAATGAAAATTTATCTTTACAGAGAACGAATAATAGGGAACTCTTTAACTCCCTTGGCGAGAGAAAAAATGTCATTGTCGGGAAGCAATTGACAAATTATGGTGCGGTAATTTCGGTATGGGAGGTTGCGAAGCCGAAAAAAAAGGACGAATGGCATTGCAATGTTATTTCATTAGAAGTAAGAAGTTGCTTGAACCTGCATGAAACACAGAAATTATAACTTAGCAAGTTTTACTTTTAATTAGGTAGGTACTTATAAAGAATTTGCAAAATGCACCTGTATTGACGATAATGAAGTCAGCTGAATTCTTAATACCCACGCATATTTATTGCAATTGTAAACGATGCCATTCGATAATTTAAATCGCTAATCTGGCACAAAATTTTATTTATTGCATACATTGTTCAATTTCAAAAATGAAAATTGGAAATACATCTCGGTCATGTATTGTAAAATAAAAATTACATCCTGTCGGTAATTTAATTTGAATATTATTATAAAAAAGTAAACTTATTCAAATTTGTGAAGCTCATTTAGATCTTCAAAATTGAATGATGCTTCAGACGTCGAAGCGTGACCGACTACAGGATGTAGACCGCATTTAAAAGATGTAAATATCCTCTCCAAATCCGGTAAAACCTCTACCTACCTACCATTTTTTGTCTCGATTTTATTATTTGGCGTTTTCACAAAATGCACCGTTTATTAAAATATTTTTTTATAGTCGGATTAGATACATCGCGAATAATTTTGCATTAATTAACATCAAATGTAGATATAAAGTTTTACAACAGGAAACGGCCACAAATAAACGACAATATATATTTAAAATTGTCAAGGTGTGGTATTAATAATAGTTTTTATAGTGTAAAATAATGATCAAGAAGATAAATAAACAATTACCAGTAAATGTGCTACATGAGGCGGCGAATCATCAATCCATCCCAAAATAATATCGGCTCCTTCCATTCCACCATTAGGACTAAATCCAATTCCTACATATCCTCTGGTTTTGGCTTCGACCCGAAACAAAATTTCTTGATGTCTCGGCTGCCATCTCAATAAAATACTGTTATTTTTATCCAAAAATTCTGAGTGAGTCCACTGATTGCTATCAGCAGATGCAGTTTTTCTTTTGGTTCTATTCGCGAGTGGCGGTGGGCTTATCACGAAATCATCGCTAGTTCTTACACTTCTTTTATTCACTTTGTGTCTAAAACGATTATCTTTCACTTTTTTGTCAGTTTTTACTGTCGAAATTGTATTGGTTTCATCGATATGTCTCACGTATTGATCTAATAGGTCTTCGACACCCAACGAAATTTTAATGTTTAACAGCAACACAAAAATACACACACTAAATGAAAAATTCATCTTGCTTATCCACAGGGCCACAAAACAATTAATTTAACTTTACTTTTATATTTTCATGCGCAAATAATTATTTTTACCGTAATGAAAATTAACGATGCAAAATTACTCCGGCAAATTTATTTTCGGCACAGTTTACGTAAAATAATATCAAGTCCGAACAACTTCACATTCGGTTTGTAAATTTGCACCGGGGGTTACACATCCATCGCATGGGTCTACTTCTTTACAACTGGTTCTTGCGTAGACGAATATGCCGGCATGGTTTTGTGTTATCGTCCCTCCAGCTACCTAACGATGGTGCTACCGTATTATATCCGTTTTATTCATTGTGGGATTGCGTGATTCTTTACGAAACGGTGAACTTGTAGTAGAGGGTTTGCTCAAAATGATCAATAAAGTATGACCTTGAAAATTAGTTCTGGCTTGCAAATTTTTTCCGAACTTACAGTTTCTCATAGGAATAAACTAATTCAAATTTTATCAGGCCAAACATAAAAATGTACTACCTATTATATTCCTGCTTGAGTATACAGTAATATGTAGGTTGTAGGTATATTAAAACTTTACTCTAAAGTGGCAAATACAATAATTCCGTGCTGTCCATTCAAATTCGCAGTGAAAGAATTAATTAATTTGAAAAATACTCGAAAAGTATCTTTTCGCTTGTTCTATTTTTAAAATCAGTCTAATGAAAATATAATTAATTGGAGAAACCACGAGAGTAATTAATATTGTTGAGTGCCAGCAAACCGAATGGATTTGCTATAATATGACACTTTTTTTTACTGTATAGTAAAAATCATTTTATTATTTTTATAATCGATTTAATTTTAGTGTGGGAGAATTATTATTTGCTGGTTTAAACTTTGTACAGTAGAATTCCTGTGAGAGAGGAATAAAGACGTGGGAAATATTTCATGCGCCCAATATTTCGAAGGGCCGAAAAGAAACATCTAGAAGCGGCAGATGTTTAAGGTAACAAAGAGGTTCCGGTGTAGCAGATGTGTGGCACGTGCCAAGGGAATAGTCGTGGAAATTTAAACTCGCGATTCGATTAATAACAATTTTAAATAGATTTCATTGACAATGAAATGAACCTGCTAACACCACCCAGAGTAATTTGAACGTTAGATCAAGAAACAAACCTTTTCTCGCGGAAAGTATTTATTCCAAAAATAATTTTGAAAGTCCTTTACTAACGAGTTTGTTTTTATTGTACAACACCGACATTTTTGAAATTCTTGTCTTTGTTGGTATTACATAATAGAAATTCAGGTAATCTTTGGTATAAAGCCAAACCATTGATTATTATTTGTATGACCAAACTTACGTATACAATTCTGGAAATTATAATCAATTCGTATCTTTCTTCTAGTCCTGACATAAAAATTTTTTTTACGCCACTTTAAAATTTCTAAAAAATATTTAATTTCTTCATTATTTCAAATAAAACAGAAAATTTTTTATATAGAAATTACCTTCAACAAAAAATAATAAGTCTTAAGGTATATATACCTAATATAATAGCCAAAGAAAAGGTAACCAGTGTGTGTGTAACTTTCGTAAGGGTCCCATTCCCACGAGGGTTGAAATAGGTTTTTACACGATAGGATTGCTTTCTCATGACTGAATTATTTGTCCACTTGTGCTATGTTGAAAAATTAAAATAAAAACTTAATAATTGGTAATTTGCACAATTCAACTTCCTTTGTAAAATTGCGGATAATTGATTTTCTTTGATTATTGTACGGAAAATACAATTAATGATAAATAAATTCGAATTATGAAATATTATATGGGTATCATTATATTTAATTCGAAGAAAAATAGTGACATGAATGAGCTTTGTTTTACACGTATTGAATAAAACATTGGTTTGTATTCATTCTCTCACGAATGCGAGGGCTGTGACTTCATGACGTTATGGTTGTTAAATCGTTTCCGTTTCTAGGTAAATTGAACCAATTTTTAACAGCCGCTAACAAAATTGTTTTTATATTTTTTTAACGATATCAACTATATGATATTATATTAATTTGCACCTCTACTTGAATTCTAATAGTTTGATCAAACCGGAAAGTTTGAAACGCTTGAATAAGTTATTTACGAAGAGAAACTCGGGGAATATGTCTAGAAGTCTCGAACTGACAACAAATGAAAATTATTAAGTTACAATTGTTTAACCTTTTTGTGTAGAACATAATGTTATCTACAATAATAATGATTTGAAAAACATTTGTTGTCAATGCAGTTGTTTAGTTCACAGGTTTAGTCAAATTCCAAAATTTGTGTCTACTATATTTTGATATTGTTTCGGTAATTTCTTACATGATTTTAAAAAACTACAAAACCAAAGTGGTTACATAAAATTGTGTTTTATTAGTGCCAAAAAAGGTTACCAAACAAACAGAAATAAGCTCGAAATAATTCAACCATTTTATGATTTTCGTCTGTAAATCAAAACCAATTGGTAGTTGCTTAAACAAATTTTTAGGATCTTTTAAAAAATTCCGAAAAGGTCATTAGGATTAAATTTACTGGGTTATTAACTGGGTCCGCAAATGGTTGTATCTAACTGAATCGCATCATTCTCAGAAACCAGAAAACCTCACAAAAGAGTTCATTCAGCCGAATATAGAAGATATCATAATGTTTGCGCACGCTGCTGGCAGCACATATTAAATTTAGTAACTAAATGAATCACAAATAAAAAAAATTGTAAAATTTTTAGTAAAATTTATTTCAAGATTTTCATGGTTTTACATATGTGGTTCAGAGGTGACAGCATTGGCATCGAGAGGAATAGGCCAGGGCTCTCGTCTATCTAACGTCATTGATAGGAGAGAAGCAAAAATTTTTAAATCGTCCATTTCTAGAAAGGTTTCCCAGCGTTCATGATAATCACTAAGCAAACCTTTGGGGGCGTTCTGTAATGATTTTTACGTAATTTATATTTGGCGCTTAATGAACGATTTAAATGATTAAAATATACCGTCAAATACACATACATTACATTGGAAGTGATGAACGTAGCTACTGCCGATTTTCTAAAAGGTACGATACTTGAGACACCAACTTATTTATAATAAGTTTAATATAAACAAAAAATGTATAAACTTTAATCATTATTAGAACTTATATGCAGACGTGCTCACAGGCAATGTTAGAACCACATATGGAGATAATTATCCCATATAGCTAGCTAAAAGCTAAAATAATGTGTTACCACAAGAGCTGCAGGGATTCCTAGATTCTATGATATACTATAAGATTGAAGTTTGTGGTTGTTTTGTACGGAAGCCATTTTGTGTAGGTCACTCTCGACTTATTATGTGTCTACAGTTCATGATGACACTAAATGTGCCAGTTGACTCATATTCTGAATTGCCCTGTATATTTGATATTACGAATCGTATGCATACTATCTTACATGTGAATTGATTAATAACGAATTATGCATTTTGACCATATATGAAAATGACATGTATTATATTATTTGCCCGACCACAAATATGAATACTAAAATGACAAACAAAGTGACAAAAGCTAATCACAATGTGTAAACTGAAATTATATGACAATGATTTACAAATTATAAATATTTAAACTGCTATGTGTTTAATATGTATTTGCTTTGCGTTTCTCCTGACTCAATTTGCTACTGCTAAAGTTCATTCATCAATGATGATGATTCAACAATGTCTTCGTGGTGTAGGTTACGACGGGGGTCCTAGCATTTAGACGATGCGGCATTTCGCGTGTGGTGGCCATCATTATAGCGCTTAGGAAGGTTAAGGTATGGTTTCGACAGTAGGGATTCGGTGGGAAATTTGAGTTTACGTTTTGACTTTACAAGTCTTTGAAATTGAGTGAATTTTAATTTAATTTAATTTTTATTTTTGAAGTGTTCCTTTTTTTGTTTTGCAGAGCTGCAAAGACTTGCCTGTTTAGGGGTAACGGAGCAATGGCAACAACGCCCACCGCAGCAATGGAGGCGTTTCTGAGGCTCCCTTCATTACACTTAGTGGTGTAAATGGAGGCTCTAACGGTAGCATATAGGATAACCACAAATGATCGGGGAGGAGTGATCCACTAGAGTAGGTCACCATACCATGATCTTTAACTCAATCAAGAGTAACAAACATGCTATGCATGTAATCAGACAGAACTATCACTGTAAGGAACTTCCAAAAACCTTTCAAGGTTCTCATACCTGAGAAGTGAAAAGAAAGTACCGAACATGAGCTAGGGGTTCGATATGATACCATGTGGTTAGCACTGCTCCAGTGATTATTCCCTCAGGAACCAGTGATCGCAGAATAGGAGATGCGTTCAGCATAAACCTGGGATTTCTCGCAACTGTCTTTCAGGCGGAAATAACTACAATAACAGCTTGTGTAGATAAAATGTTGCGAAGAGCTTACGAAAATAAGCGAATTTGTATCTTAACCGACAGCCAGGCAGAACTGAAAGTCCTGGAACGAGTGGAAACACAATCCTAGGTTGTAAAACACAGCCTCGATGTGCTGGTGATACTGGCATAACAAAACAACTTAACGCTGTGGTAGGTGCCAGGACACTCTGGAATTAAAAGCAACGAAACAGCAGATGCCTTAGCCAAGGCAGCTGCAAAACGACGGTTAATAGGACCAGGACCAGAACCAACTTGTGGGATAGCTTATCTGACCACAAAGGGGATAATTAAGGAACTAATTACTAAACAAACAACATCACGCGTATTTGGAAATTGGAAGGCCTTCCGGGACTACGGCAATCGCGGATTTTCATTGGGGTTCCCTCCAATGACAAGGTAAAGCATGAAAGCCTCCAGTTAAGCAAATCGCAGCTGCAGAAAGCAGTAGGAGTATTTACAGGACGCTAAGACACCTCGGTTTTCCTTATCCGACAACCGAGGAAATAACACAAACACCCATCACCAGGATACTCGACTTTATTGAGAAGACTAAACTGATGAAGTAAAACTTGCAAACCACTAACCTAAAATGGGTTTTGAACCACAACCCGTTTAGCGATAACAATAATAATAATAATAAATTCCATGCATACAAACGAGCATAAGTTATTATAAATTGAGGGAACTGTCACGAAATTGATTCCACGAATTGAAATTTTTTCTATAGACTATTGCAAAGAGGATAATTTTCAAAATATTAAAAAAAAACTTTAAGTTGGATTATCTATTAGTTTTGAGTATGCAAAAATAGAAATTTTGCATACTTTTTAGAGAGGGATTAAACCATACTTTCTACGCAGGTATTCTGTTACCGGTACGTGTGCGCTTAAATATACTCTCGGTGGAGTATAATAATGTTTATAATTACCTATAATTGTTTTTAGTTCTCTTTTAATTTATGTCCAAATTGGACAATTGAACAACTTATGTCCAAGGTTACCAACCTTAGTATCTATTTAAATAATCATTGTAAACGTCTCCCCAAACATTTTTTTGGCTTTATTTTACGTTTAAGTATTTTGTTATTTGATAATCTTCTGTGAAGGAAATATTTTACTAGATTTTAGATTATGTACCTAAACGAAATCGGATGTTAAAATTAGTTCAAAAACATTTTAAAAATATTGCCAAAAAGAGTCAAGTATAGATTATTTGTAAATATGTTGATTTTTCTTATTAAATCAGTAAGAAGGGTGAATTATTTCTGTAAAGTAGGGGGCGTGATAAAACTAAAATCAAAATAAAAAAATAAAATAAAATACAAAATATATTGTACATATGATAAAAATTATGATTGAAATTGGGTTAGAAATACTGAAAGGTTGAGAAAAGCTAAAGTAAAGCATAAACTCGGCACTTCGGGCCTCGTCCAGGGGGCAGCCCCCTGGACCCTATTGTATTAAAAATATATATATTGCAGTGCTCTATTCTTAAAAATTTGGATTCAATTTCAACAGTCTTTAAATATTATAATAATTTTAAATGAAATTATTCAAGCAGTTTGAGCGAAAGAAAGATGAAAGATGTAACTAATATAACTAAAAACACTTTGTTATTGTTATTTATCCTTGTATTTGTACCGAAGAAAGTGTTTTTAGTTTCATTTAAAAGTTCTCCTTAATTCCTTAAAACGTTAGGTTTTATTTTCCACTATTAACTACCACCTTAAATGTTGGATACCTGATTGATTGATACATTAATCAATTAATAAGTTACGGCAGTTGGTGATGTGTTCGATTATATATGTGCTGTTGCAATTACAATTGCCTATGCATCCGAATTTACAAATAGTTATTACAATGCTTTGATTGCAATGCACTACGCAAACTATAACTATTCACATTCTGGACCACTCTAATGTTGATCTATTCATTGTTGTGCTTAAATGGTTCCAGATAATTCAAAGCATAAATTGCGACAGAATTTTAATTAAATTACAATTTCAAATTAAAGTTGCATCGATTGCACAATACATGAAAAATATTATTTATATTACGATCTCAAACAGAATCATTGGTAGAATGCTGTTATCGCTATCTAGCGGAGCTAGTAGCAACATGACGAGTAGAAGGGCTAGGGACCCCGCACTACAGAACTTTTCGAAGTTCCAGCTGTAATTATAAAATATCAATAATACTTTTGTTAAACTAAATGCGAATAAATCTAATTTGAATTTTACAAAATTAAACCACAAATTAAAAAATTTACATTAACATTTTTCAAAGTAATATGCTATCAATTTTTAAATTTACATTTACGATAGTTTACAATATTACAATACTTTTATAGTAGTGGGTGGTAAAGCTCTAACTTTCCAAGATGCTCGAGAAGGCCCCTGTAGTCTTGATGAACTTTCGGATCAAGGGACTTAAGTTTAGTGGTCAAGCGTTTTTATTTTATAATCGCAAGTCGGTAGATCAAATCCCCATTATAAAAGTTTTTTTGTTGCTAGTAAAACAAATATATCAATTAAAATTATGGCAATTTATTGTTATAGTTATATGCCGCAATAAAATTTAATATTTAAATTTAAAAATTCCACTTAATTAAAAAGTATTTTAACTTTCAGTTAAGTTTTCGTTAAAATTTATACTTAAATTTCAATTTTTCTTTATGGATTCAAGATTGTTTCGATTAAATTTTGGTAAACATGCTTTGCTTTTCTTTGATAAATGTCGTATTTAGATTATGACTATCGTTCCTACATCAAGTTCGAGTTGAAACTATTTATAAAATTGATCAATAAAGTCTTTTATGAAGGGTCCAGAATATCTTTGCTAAGTAATCAAAAACCTATTACAATACAAAAATTGCATTTAATGAATGTTATGAAATTCAAATTTTGTTTAATACAATATTATTATGTACTTAAAATAAAATATTTTTTTTCAATTTTAAAAATATAAATAGCGTACCAATGCAACTGTTTCAGATACATTACATCTTATTGATAAAGGACAAGGTGATTTTCTCGATTTGTCGAGAAAATCATAAGAAGGGCATTTGAATTGTTACGAGAAATTTGTAAATTAGACAGAAGCAAAATGAGCTACATCATGATCGGAGGATGCATTATTTAGCTATTTTTGGTGTCAAGTTTCAAAATATGCGCCCACAACTATATGATCGATTTACTCTATATTTAAAACGATGATAAGCTCAAAACACATTACAGATATTAGTCGGCGACTTTTAAAAAAGAGTAAAAATAAAAGGTATTTTTCTCCAGATATACATAAATTACATAAATTAACAATTATTAAAACTATAATTTATTATTAAAACTTCCAGTTTCATTACAGGTAATATGAAAAATGTAGTGTTTGTGGCACGGGATGAAACAAGATTTCAGACTTTCACCCTTGTATAAAATGGTTTTGTTTCATTCCTTACCACACACTATAATACTATTTAATTTTAATTTTATTTATGTAATTAAAATTTAAAATTTTATTTTATTATGTATTTCAAATTCAGATAAATTATGTTTTTATAGCATTTTCTCGATCTGTAATGAAAACACTTTATAAGTTGATTTTATATTACTAGTCGATTTTTGAAGAGAAGCATCGCGTTATCTACGTTTTCCGATAAAATAAATTATTGATTTATATTTAAGTAACAGTTATAGAAATTAAAAAATTGCTACCAATATTCAACTTGAAGGGATTATGCTCTCAGGTTGTTTAATAGTACACTTTATCGCTAAGCTTTACGTATAAAAAACTAACTTTTATGTTATCTCCAAGTCATTCTTCTTATTTTAAGAAAAATAAGAAATTAAAAATTTCTTAATACATTAATTATTATTATTGTAATTTCAAACTAAAACCAAGGGTGGGGAGCGAAGAAACGGTGGCGTTCATCACCGATAAACGGTGACCGCAAAATAAAATTTTTTTACTCCCTCATCCCTATACAACTACTCTTTTGTCAATATTTATTTTATTATATTAGTTAGCTGATTAATCAATTTAAAAATAATGTTAAAGCTGTAAAAATTTAATTAAATACTCAATTAAAATAAATACTTAATAAGTAAAATAAATAATAATTAATAATTAAACGAAAAAAAAAAAAAAAAATTAAATACTAAAAATTTCTGCAATATTTACATTTTTCAGCCGAGTACATTTTTATGGGCGCTACATATCAGCAATTTGTAAACGAATTTTTAACATTTCAATAAGAGTTAAAAGGTACCTACATTAATAATAATTTAAAGAAGAATTTAATTCTGTAGGAATAATTTATTCGGAATTTAAGCTTGGCTACGTGAGACTTCTTGCTAATATTAAAACTTCTCAGACGTAAAAAGTGCATATCTATGGTAATTAAAAGACTTAATGAGTTTAGATCTAAAGAAGTAATAATACATAATTTGCATTATTATGAATAGACAGAGAAAAAGCGAAAACGTAAATAATATGGAAGTGTAGCTTGGTCGATGGGTTTAATAGCTTTTTGCATAAAATTCACATTAAAATTTTTTACTTGGCAAAAAATGTGTTATACATTTTTCTGCCTTCATATAATTAGTGAAACAGTGGTGCGCTTTAATTTTTAATCTTCAACTGAAAGGATAGGGTTATTGTATTTTTAATATGTATTGGTATTTGTGGTGCGTATCTACCTATTGTTTAATTTATTTCAAATTCATTTGAAAAAAGCAACAGTTTGACGAGAAAAATAAATTGTTTCTACTTCCCCAAATACCAGTTTTATTGACAGGTGCAGTTCATTATACACCTGCTTTATGTAGATAAATTTTTGATGGTTTTGTAATATTAACACCGAAACAGGTGCTATTAATTTACTATTATGTCTTTAATTAATTTTTAATAAAACTTCTATCAATTTTATGGTTTTTAAGACCAATTAGGTGTTTGTTTTATACCCATTCGTAATTACTAATACAAATTATATTTTTGTGAAGTTTGCAAAGTACCCACTTAATTTATTATGTATAACGACTGGCACCTTTAACAGCCTTTGTAAGCTGTTATTGCCACCATGCCACGGCAGATACATACTTGAGAATGAAACGCAGGAGACGTATAAAAGAGATTGCTTGCCTTTACAACGTTTACAACATTAGCGTAAACATTTTTCATAATTTTATTTTCTTACCTTATATTATAAGACGAAGCATAATCGTTTCTCAGTCACCTCTTCTAGATTTTGTAATAAATTTGTGGTCCTCGATTTTTTATAAATCTTGTTTTATAACATTACTTGATTTTTATGAAAGTTGACACTAAATAATTATAATAAGCAGTTTAAAATATAATTCATTGGAACTAATTAATTGTATGTTCGCTTTTACTGTTAACATAAACGGAATATCCCAGCAAAGGCCCTAATATATTCAGTGCCGCATTAACCATAAGGCAGAAAAGGCAGCTGCCTAGGGGCCCCACTTATTGTAGGGGCCCCGTGAAAACAGATTTTTTTTTAGGGCGGCATTTTGGCTGTTGACGTGACAAATTGAAATATTTGACGACACGCCAAACAAAGATCAAAAAAGCTAAAACAAAAGTTCACTAATCCCATATGCAAGTAATAATTTTCTAATTTTCTAGAGGGCCCCGAAAATGTGTAACTATCTAGGGGCCCACAAATGTTTAATCCGGCCCTGCCTATATTTTCTTTATTTTTTACAAAATATAATTTAAAGTTATAATTTTAAAATTATCAAAGCTGGCTGAGACAATAAAATATCCTAAAGTAAAAATTTAACATAATATATTATTTTTTGTGTTATTATTTATTAATAGTATGGCTGAATATTGTTTTGTGATCTGTAAATTATTGGAACAGGATAGTGATACTTTTATGAATGTAAAGCTTAAAATAAAAATAAATAATAAATAACTGTTTCGCGATAGAACCCTTCAATGTAGACGCTGATGGAAGTTTCATAAAACTTTTAAGGGGCCGTTAAATTTAACTAACCAATGAAAATGATCTCTTAGCACTAACAAACCAATAGAAATTATCTGTTAACTTACATGGCACGTAGACCATTTATTGTCTAATTGTTTTTTCAAATTGTTCAAATTCAAAAAAAAACATAATTTTTTTTGCAACAGGTAAAAGACAGTTAATTTTTATCGAGATAAATATACGTAATTGTTTAATTCGTTCATATATTTAACACAAAACTGTTGTTAAATTAAAGCTCTGTATAAAGTCTATAGGATTTATTTAACAAAAATGCAGATATTTTACATATCATCATCATCATCATCATCATCATCGGCACTCCATTTCATAAGAAATTTCGCCACGTCGTTTGACGTTTTCTCAATCCGATTTTTAGGGTAGATTAATCCCTATTTCTCTTATGTGAAATCATACATATCAACAAATGTAATTATCAAAGATTATTATTTATTAATTTATTTATTAATTATTTAAATAATTCTTGATAAAGGGAACATTCGTTCCCGAAAGCTCGAAAATATTTTATTGTTTTAATAGTTTTTTTAGCTAATCTTTGATAATTACATTTGTTTATATCTTAATAGCTAATAATTTTAATAATATTATTTTCATATCGAATACTTTCAATTTTTGATTGATCAAATAGGTTTTCCAATTAACCTTTTCACAAAATCTACCCAATTTCCTAAAACTAAAACTTATTTTACTTAAAATGGGTCATCATATTATATTATTATATTTAAAGTGGAAAGTTAAATCAGATTTACTTATCGACTTCCCAACTGTTGCATCTATTGTATACCATAATGATCAATTTATGCATAAAGTTTTGTGGTAATTTCTGCGGAAAATAATTTCCAAATTTTGCGAGATAAATAGATATCATTAGCCGCGAAGATGTACAAATAAGACATTATTTTCAATTTCTAAAGAAGAAATTACTATTTTTAAAATTTTTGGTGATACAATTATTTCTTTTACACGCAGAAAATAACCAAAACTCTACCATTATTATTTTAAGATGATGTTTTAGAAGTTCTTTCAGAATTTTCAAAAGGGAAATTTAGTCTTGGTTGTAATATTATGTTCCTGGAAATAAAATTATGAGAAAATACTGTTACGCTTGCGGGGTTTAATAATTGCTTGAAAATTATCATCACAATAGATTTTTTATTGAAAGGTATAAAAATTTGTTACCCATTGTTGAAAAATGATTATTGTTTAAAATATACCTACACAGTAGTACTTTTGTTAAAAGTTAAAGTTATAATTTATAACATTCCTTATAGCTTTGCTTAGTCCTTAATTCAATTTAGAACCGAATAATGTATAAATTACAAGCTTGCAGTATCCATGCACACAACAAATTAAAAAAAAAATTATTAAAATGAAATCAGCATTCAGCTTTATTAAAATTAGCTTTTCAATAGACTTTCAAATAATTGAAAAATTCTTTTTCAAAAGAATTAAAAATTAAAAGAAAACCAAAAAACAAGATTTCTTCTTTTCTGGTAATTAAAACACAGAATCCCTTTTTCAAAGTTTGTTATTGTAATGTTGCATTACATAGCCTGTTCCATCTGGATGTTGGGTATATTTGATTAGGTGTCAAAATATTTTTAAATGTCTTCTATTTGAAAAAAAAATGTTTTTAATAAATTTTATTAATCCTTGCCCATATTTAGATAAGCTATTGGCGTTTCGAACACTATAATAGAATTAAAGTTTTATTACAGTTTTTTTGACCTAAGACAAATTAAAGGATTAATTAGTTTATTTAATTTTTTCATATGTTTGCAAATCTTTCCAGCATTTTTATTAATATATCCATAACTTGATATCCGTCTGGATTTTTCTAATTTGCTTCGACTTCCTCTGGTTAGTCGTTGGCAAGATCGTACATCTGCTGGCAGTGCTAATACCTGTATAATATCAGTAGATTGATTGACTGGCCTTGAACGATACTCTTGTCTTGATTCTGAAGCAACAATTAGATTGTTCTTAAAAAGGAAAATTTTGCTTTTAAATTTATTTGTGTATTTCACGGTCTCTACTATAATTGTCATCGCTTTCATCCAAATAACACGCAGGTAGAGTTTATACTACTTTTTTTCCAGCAGTCTTAATTCCGGTTAGCTGGTTGTATGGTGCAATGGTTGGTATCTATTATCTATTACATTAGATTATTTTAATAGAAATCAAAATCTAAATTTAATAAAATACGAAATGTGAAAAGAAATATAGCCGTATAAAAATATTTATTTTTTTAGTTTTAAGAATTTGATTTCAATTGTATAATATAATAATATTCTGATTATTATACTTTTATCCACTTATAATAAATAAATACGATAAATATCATTATTCAGTGCTATATATTTTTATTATTTAGGGGTGTTTGGAGGACGAGAGGGGTTGGAATCTGGAATATGTAGAAAATAAGTGAAAAAATTGCGAAGAAACCGGAAAAATCGATAAATTTTAATACATCTTTTATAATTTAAGAAGACAAATCTCCCCAAATTTACCTCTTTGTTACAAATATTTATGTTTTAGACCTTTTCACCTCTCTAGCCTCTCAGGCTCTCCTAGCCTCTTAAAAGACTAAAATAATCCTTTTCATCTCTCCAATTTATCGAAAAGTGATTATCATAAGTGTGGGTGATGTGGAAAAAAGGGAGGGGGGAGACACGGTCAAAGTGTATTTTGTGTAAGGAATGACTAAGTAGTTTGCCATATTTTATTTTATTTTGTTAGATTTTTTAAATTTTGGGGCCAACTAGCAAAAAAATTTTGCTTTTTGCCAAAAATATTTGAAACTACAAGTGATTTTGAATAAATAGGTGTTTGATTTGAATTTGCTATAAAAAAATTATTTGAATAAGGAAGGGTTTGATTTGAAAATTATGAGATGTTGATTGTTGATTTGGAGATTGAAAATATTATATAAGAAGATGAAGAAAAAGTAAAGTTGAAATTAAAATTTTACTAATTTATAATGAGATTTTTATACGAAAATAACAATGGAATTATTGAATAACGGCGAAATTGATTAAGCAGACAGCTGCATACCGGTATTAAATTATATTTAACATTTTCATTTTTATGAAATTTATTAAAGGTAAAATAAAAGTTAGTCTGTCGAACATTTTGACAAATTCTAGTTTTCTGAAAAATCCCATGGGAAAATTCAGAAAGATAGAAAAATATATGTAGTTCAATATGTACTACGTATATTATATTAATATTATCCAAGATAAATGTTAAAATTGTGCCTTCGACGCCAGCTTATGTATACAACTTTGAACTATTTATTCAACGATGGGTTGCCTATAACATAAGCACAAACGCTATATTATTTGATACAGTACCGAACTGGATTCTAAAAAATTATCAGTACCTAAATCAAACCCTCGATGTCGATTTTTACCAATTTTTTTTATTTTTTTGACCTTTATCAAGTCATGAATGGAGAATAGATTAACGAGATTTTAATGTCTAAAATCAACACTTTAGTATTGAAATTAGGTGTATGCGTTTCCCATAGTGCACTAATTATATAACATTTTATAATATAAAAAAGTTCGAAAAAGGGCATAACCATTAGTAAACAAATAAAATAAATATTAGAATATTCGAGTAGAAAATCTTTAAGTAAAAAGCAGGAAAATAAATATAAGTAAAACAAAAATTACGTAATTAAAATAATACAGAAGTGTAATTATAATAATAATAACTAATTGAAAAGCATTTCATTAAATTTATTAAAATGAAATATAAATTAAACTTTTTTTACAATGCTATTATAAAAGCAGTACAAACGCGGCATTTATATTTTGGTTATCAGATATCTGCCAAGCGTGGGTTTTCAATTCTGGTAAGTAAAGCTGAAATAATGAAAGTAATTAAAATAATTACTTTTAAATAAAATAATTTACAATAAAAAATTATATAATTTTATATAAGTATAATAGATAAAATTTATATTATTTAAAATACTTAAAATTAATAGCCAAATGTAAACTAATTTATTGAAAATTATTATTTATTAATATAAATTAATTAAAATTAAAAATTTAAAGTTTTTTGCCGTCTTGAACATGGTTATTAGACTATAAAAATTGTGTAATAAATAGTATAGATACATAAAAGAACATAATATTTTTCAAAAAATTGTTTATTGTAAAATCGGGAAATTAAAAAAGAATTGAAATCATCTAACTGGTTAGTGAAAACCGAACGACTACCTTACATGCATAGAGCATGTTTAAAAGTCTTTTACAAAAAATACAACTTTTATTTCTTCCGAAAAAATTTCTAATACATTTTTTTACCACATTTCTAGCCCACTGTAGGCTACAATGAATTTATTCTGACTTTAACATTTTCAACTAAAATTTTGTAGATACATAATTATGTATTAATTAAAACTAGGCAAGCATTACATTTGGAGAATAATTTTGTATTTGCTACAGCAACTCTTAAGCCTTCCTAACCAAATTTTAAATTGGAACATATCGTAGTTGAAGTATCATTAAAATCTAGATTTCGTCTATTCTGACACGTTTGAAAATCCCAGTTTAGTCAAGTCAGAATTCATTTTTAACCCACTTTGCGCTCGTTACAATATAAAACAGCAGCATTTTGTCACTTATTTATTGGCGTAATAAAAATTATTAGATAGTTCTCCGCAGATTAAAAAAAAAACGTATGAACTTTTAAAACTTGAAATTAATCATAAAATAATCTAAGTATTTTCAAGTAAAATTTTATACTTTTAAAAACACTGTTTTTATTGCAGAGGATTAAAAACTAAATTAACTTTTCGTTGTTGAAATTTCAACATAAAATAACTGGCGTTGGGATATTAAAAATCAGATATTGCTGACTGTCGATTCAAAGTAAACAGTATTACGTTTTTTTAATTATCGTCGCCTTAGAAATAACTTTTTAGAGAGGTTGATATATTAACTAGTTAGCACTTTGAGTTTTCAGTTTTCTTTAGCCACGTAGACACCTTGAGTATAGAACCTTATTGTCATTGCTCAATAAAGACCCAGTCGTCATTTGAAACTAGCAGAGCTTTTTTTAATTTGGGATTTTTGTATTGGCACTACAACAGTATAGTATATTATACATACATATTATGTATATACAGTAGACTTTCGATACAGTGAACAGTGACAATCATGTTTGTTTTTTAAATTTTAATTCTGACTTAATTTTTTCCTTTTCTCCATTTTTGCAATAAAAAATAAAAAATTTCGAATCTAATATTAAAAAATTAAGAAATATTAAAAAACAACGTAATAAATAATATTAAAACTTCAATATAACAAGCTCATTAATAAAAAATATATAATTATATAAAAAAACCAACATGACTTTTGGTGTTCACGGTTTTGAGACTCTTTTGCATTTTATTTTCAGACTAGCAAAAAGCCCGTCCACGGACGGGCATCTAGACCCGATTGGTTGGAATCTCGATTGATGTGTAACTCGTCCCAAGGGGAGTACCGGCGGTGGTTTAATATATTTTTCGGTTGGTAAAAATATCGACCAATCAGATTGTTTCTTTTTTCAGCAAAAATGACACGCTGGAAGAGGAGCCGGAGCCGGAGCAGCAGAGTGCTGAGATTTTATGTATTAAGATGTTAACAATAAATTTAAATGTCTTAATTATGAAAGAAGCAAAGAAATAAGAAATTGAAGCCCGTTGATGCCTATACCTATAGTCCAGGCGTCTGTATCTTGTGATCCGCGGATCACCAAGTGATAATTTCAAGTAATCCATAAGAGTTCCACAAATCTTAATACATAAAATCCCAGCACTCTGCTGCTCCGGCTCCGGCTCCAGCGTGTCATTTTTTGGTGAAAAAAGAAACAATCTGATTAGTCGAACTTTTTTACCAACCGAATATATATTTATTAATATAAATATATATTAAATATATATTAAAATATATATTAAAGTACCGACGACGGTACTCCCCCTAGGACGAGTTACACATCAATCAAGTTTCCAACCAATCGGGTCTAGATGCCCGTCCGTGGACGGGCATCATTAAATTATAATGATGATTATTTCAAGTTGTGTGCACTAAACGTATGGATATAAGAAAATTGTGACAAAATAAAAATAATCATTGACCCATACCTCCTCTTACTAGTCATATTTTGGTTGATATCGGATTCGCAGATCGATAAAACTACCGCAATAAAACTGAAAATAAATAGCGCACTACCACCAAGAATATACGGATTACCTAAAATACACAAAATTAGAACACCACTTCGGCCTATTGTTGCTAGCATAAAATCCCCAACTTATAAATTATCCAAATACTTATCTAAAATAATTTATAACATATTAGGTAAAACTGATTATTACACCAAGGACTCTTGGACTTTTATTGAAGATGTCAAGAAATTCATAATACCTGACAACTATGTGTTGATTTCCTTAGACGTCAAATCACTTTTCACCAATATACCTACAGATTTGGCAATTAACGCTGTTCAAGAAAAATGGGCACTCAAGCTATGTTTGGAGACCACTTACTTCCAATATAAAGAAAAGTTATACCAACAGATTTTCGGTACCGCCATGGGAAGCCCAATATCTGCTGCAATTTCCAATCTGGTAATGGAAATTTTGGAACAAGACCTTATATCAAAATTGCCATTTAAACTTCCTTTCTACAAACGCTACGTAGACGACATCATCACAGCCATTCCTAAAAACTATGAAGATTTGATTGCCAACCATTTTAATGGATTTCATCCTCGCCTCCAGTTCACCATCGAAAAAGAAGAACAAAACAAAATAACTTTCCTTGACATACAACTTATCCACGAAAATGAATACCTTAAATATAAATGGACGCAAAAAGAAACTTGGTCAGGAAGATATTTAAACTACAAGTCTCATCATCACAATAGTCAAGCTATAGGAACAGCTATTGGACTTGTAGATAAATCACTAAAACTTACACATGGCGACTACAGAAAAGAAACCTTAAAAATTGTCACTGAAACTTTATTTAAAAATGGTTATCCTGGACATCTTGTGAAAAAAATTATAAAAGATCGAGTTAACAGACTTTATAATGGCAACATCATCAAGAAAGAAGCATCCAACTTTACTGTTATGCCTTATGTTCAAGGGTTGAGCGAAAAACTTAAAAGAATATTAAAACCACATAAAATTAATATGACTTTTAAATCTACTAACAACATTGGCCAGCTTTACACTAAATTGAAAGATCCCGCACCTCTAGAGAAGAAATCTGACTTAGTGAATAAAGTTCAATGTAACAACTGTGATTTGGTATATATTGGACAAACCAACCAATGGCTTCACAAAAGGATGAGTGGACATGTTTCAACCATACGATGCAATAAACCTGATTCTACTGCTATAGCTAAACATGTTCTAATCGATGGCCATGATGCAGACTTCAAAAACGCCAAAGTAATTAAATCAGTGACCAACTACAAGGGCAGAATTCTTCATGAAATGATCTGCATCAAAAGAGAGAAGAATTCTATGAATAGAAAAACTGACATAGATGGTTTAAGCAACATCTACAGCCATTTACTTGCTTAGTCTCCTTCGTGCACGTATTGGAGTTAAGTTTTTCCTACTTTGACGGAAACTCACTGTAGGTTGTTCCTTAACTCGCGATCATATTTCAAGACCATAGTGATTTCTTTGATCGTATCAAATGACAATACGCTTCTTTCGGTTTCCATATAAACATGTAATTTTATTGAAATATAATTTCTGATGATAGCGATAACCTTCGCTGAAAGCTCAAATATAATTATTGCATTTTATTTGTTTTAACTAACTTGTTATATTGAAGTTCTAATTTTATTAATTTTCACAAGTTAAGAATTTATATAATTTGGTTATTTTATACTAAAAGATTATTTTCAACTTTTTCGAAAGATTTTTCAGAAAGCAAAAAAAATTGCTGAGATTTCTTTGGATTCTCTGGAATTTCCTAAGATTTTCTAGAATTTCGTAAAATATACTCAAATTTTCTCGGATTTATTTGGATTTTCTCCGATTTTCGTGCACTTGAACACCAGATTTTCACAGTGACTTCCTTCTCCTTTCATACATTTGCTTGCTTGCATTGAAAATATTTTATTTGAACGGCAACATGGCGGGCGGTCGAGGATTGACGTGCAGTATGTACAGCAAAGTTATCGATCGAAGTTATTATGATGATAAAGTGATATGTGCTGAATGCGACAAGGCATATCATTTAGCTTGTGCAAAAATGGATATAGTGGAATATCGAAGATTCACAGATGAAGGCAGTTTGAGGAGATGGGTGTGTGGATGCAACATAACCTCAAATGCACTAAATATTTCTAATAGCGAAGAATCCGATTATGCCGCAAAAAACAGTGTGATAACCAAGTAGTCAACACAGACATCGATAAACCGATCAAGATGGAGGATTTCCTCAAACTAGAAAATACGATGGATGGACGAGTTACCATCCGACCCAATGAATGACGGCAACACAAGAGAGATGGCTACAAAAAGATTTCGAGTGGAAGCAGATTTTGCACTAAAAGAACAAATGTTCGACATGAGCTTGTGGCCTAGAAATGTTCGTTTTTCCAGATACTTCTGGAAACGGGAAAGAAGTATCAACAGCGACGACAACAGAAGCACAGAAAATTTTCAAGAACACCAGATCGAGAATATACGAAAATAAGAGGTCTTTTTACCAATATCCAAGGTTTAAGTGCTGATAAACTATTACAATTTGATTCATTATTAGTCGATAAAAAATTTAATTTTATATTTTTAGCAGAACACTGGTTGTCCGAGGCCAAACTGGAGGTAGCATACTTGGAAAATTATAAAATATCAACACATTTTTGTAGAACATTGAAAAAACATGGAGGAGTCTGTGCTTTCACTGGAGCGAATTACAGCGTCAAACGTTTGAACATGATTGAGTTTGCGAGGAAATGAACTGTGAGGTATGTGGAATTGTCTGTGAGGGCACAATCTTTATAGGGGTATACAGATCACCTTCGAGTGACTTGTACATCTTCCAAAACAAAATGGAGGGCATTTTGATGAGATATGGGGGACAAGGCATCGTCATTTTGGGCGATTTTAATGTACATTTCAACACCGAGGAATATGAAGCTCGGGAGTTATGTGATCTGCTTCACTCGTTTGGGTTGTCCAGAGAAAACGTTCTCAACACCAGAGGTGATTCTTGCCTTGACAATATATTTTTCAATATTGAAGGTATAAATGTACAGGTAGAAAATTATGGGTTATCTGACCACCTAAGCTTATCCATAGTCGTTAATAGTAAATCCCAACCTAAACAAATTCCTAACAGAATAATTACGTATACCCCCATAACTGAACGAGGGCTGACGCTGTTACGGGAACAGTTAGAGGCAACCGACTGGTCATTTGTAGAGAACAACAATCTGAGTGTTGACAATAAATTTAACCAATTTAACTATATACTCGCAGTGGAAGAGTGGGACTATCCGAATGTTTTAAAGAAAAAACAAAAAAAACTAACAATATTCATATCAATCCGTGGTTTAATAACGAACTCAAGAACCTTCGAGACAGATTGCACTTCCTAACAAATTTACACAGAAACCAACATATTTCTAGAGAAACCCTACGTAAATTTAAAAAATTTTACAAATGATAATTACATTTCAAAATCAGCAAATAAATCAGCAGCAGTCTGGAAATTGATTAACCGAAATAAAACCAAGCAATCAGTTGTAAGCGAGGTGCCGTCACCATCCGCGTTTAATGATTATTTCTCGGGTATTGCGCAATCGATAACGAATAAAATCTGCCACAAACAAAAGTTGATCCACTACAGTATACTAGGGCACAGGTAGGAACTATCCATGTAACTAAGTTTTGTTTTAGCAAAACAACTTACACTGAAGTAAATAGAGTAGTTAAATCACTAAAAGACAGCGACTGTAAGGATGCTCATAACCTAAATTCTAAAATTCTAAAATCAATTATTAACGTGATTCTCATACCACTTACAGATTTATTAAACTTGTGCATAGGGGAATCTACATTTCCAGACATCCTTAAACTAGCCAGGGTAGTCCCCATTTATAAAAAAGGTAAAAAGACTGATCCGACCAATTTCCATTTTGCCAATCATGAGCAAAGTATTCGAAAGAGTCTTGAAGGGTCAAATAGTAACCCACTGTGAGGAGATGAGTCTATATCATCCAAGCCAGTTCGGTTCCAGAAACGGCCTGTCCACTACCTTAGCGGTTAGTGGCTTATGCAGAGAGGTGTCCAAAGCCTTCGAAAAACGTGAATATTTAGATGCACATTTTTATGACCTCACCAAGGCATTCGACTGTGTTTCTCATGATCTTCTATTGCAAAAATTAGAAATTTACGGCTTCAACGAAGAAGCTGTGGCGCTATTAAAATCTTATTTAGAGAACAGAACACAATATGTTACTGTTAACGACAAGCGGTCTGATACTAAAGGTACCAGTGTTGGTGTACTTCAAGGGTCCGTCTTGGCCCCAATCCTTTTCATATTATACAATAATCACTTACCAAACTGTTCGAATACCAATTTTGTCATATTTGTAGATGATACCACAAGGTTTGAAAAAAAGACAGTCATCTAGACGCTCTTAATGAATTAGCATCTATTAGAGATGACGAATTACAGGAATGGTTCACAGCAAACAGACTGTGCCTCAATAAAGAAAAACAAAAGCGATTAGTTTTTTCACTCAAAAGCATTCCCCTGATAAATGAACCGGTTAAATTCTTTGGTATGGTCTTAGATGCTAAACTAACATGGGAACATAATATCACATATCTGTGCACAAAAGTATCCAAAAATATATATGCAATAAGGCAGCTCAAAAACATTGTCACAACAGAGGTTCTAAGAATCGCCTACTTTGGCTTAATACAAAGCATCCTGTCGTACGGAATATTGGTCTGGGGTCATTCAGCACATAGTCAAAAACTTTTTAAATTACAAAGAAAGGTTATAAGAATCATCTCTGGCTTAAAGTTCAGGGATGAATGTAGAAATAAATTTTTCGAATTAAAGATACTGACTTTGCCGTGGGTCTACATACTTCACGCACTAACCTATCTAAAACAGAATGAGTCCTCATACAAGACATTTCCACATTAGTACAATACGCGAGGGCACCATAACATTGTACCAGAATTCCATCGACTTCTCCGCTCCAGAGAAGCCACAGGGTTTCATGCAACAAAATTTTTTAATATACTTCCCGAAGAAGTGAGAAATCTGTTTCCAGTTGGGTTTAGGAAAACAATGATAGAAATTTTATCAAAAGGATGTTTTTATTCCACAGAGGAATATATAAAATGTGCTCAAGATAACAATCTAATATAAATTGTATTTAGTTTTATTGTGACTTGTGTTATATATTTGTATATATAAAAGCACCAATTAATAAACAAACAAACAATCAAATTAATAATGCTTTCGAAATTACTTTCTCAAAAACTTTCCAAAAACTTAAAACATTCGTCCAAAATACGGACGAAAATACTCTAAAGCAATAACAAATATATTACGCACAAGCGACTACTTCGGTTAGCACTCAGACCGTGCGAATAACAAAACTTGAAAATATTTACAATTAACAAAAAAAAAAAAATCAAATACAAATCAAATACCAAAATTCAATAAAATTAAAAATTATAAATCGAAAAATAGAAAGGATTTTGGAACATGTATGTACCTACATAATATGTACATACATTAATCAAATTCCAAGTCGAACAAATATTTAGTCGAAAAATACGGCACGAGAAAATTTAGTGCGGTGTTACAATTTAATAATTGCTTTATCAGACCTTTGTTTAGTTAAATATGAATTGCAATTAAGTCACAAAAATATACTTACAGGTACCTTAAAAGACAACCTAATTATGCAAACGTAATTTAAATGTTATTTTAAACTTACCTGAAATTTCTAAGACCACTAATGTAATTGCGTTTTCAGTTTACGTTTTCGTAATTACTAAAGATTTAGCTATTATTGTTAACTCGGATGCACGAGATTAAATTAAAATTAGAAATTTTAGTTTTTAAATTACCGGGCACGTTTTACTAATTTAGTTTTTGTTATTTTACTAACTAATTACACCTAAAATTAATATTCAAATATTACAGCAGCTTTTATTCCCAGGTATTTTTAAATATTTTTTCATATAAAACTTTTGCTTGACAAATGTTTTGTTTCCTTTTTATATTTGCGTCAATCTTGAAAAAGTTTGTGTTCAAATATTACAAAAGTTAAACTTGTGTAGTTGGCGAAGTTAAAAGCAGCAGAATTAGATGAAGCGAATATGAAACAAAAAATGAATTATGGATAATCTCTTCAAGTTTCAATTCAATGACGACATGCTAATTTCAAGGATTAACTTAATATTGCTTTGGGTGTTTAAATTTTAGTATAAACTAAGATTAATTTTATAACTTGATAATGGAACACTTTCAGTTGTATGGTGAATGGAAACTTTCAAGTATCATACTATAGTATTAGGTTTATAAACCGTAATTATTATTTTAATGTCTTCCTTTTGTGCAACTAAACTTTTTCTTTCGATGCCAAGTACCCAGTACAAACGACGGCAGCTATCCTTTAAATGTATTACTGAAAATATGTCATCTCACTTAGATATTTCAAATGCTTCACATAAAGCCACTTATGGTAAGTGGATTGGATGCACGATGTTGAAGTATCCTTGACTACAATCGTTTATCAAACTTTTGATCCACAAAATTCTAGTTACATTATTTTCCTTCAATGTTTTTATTATAATATTTTTTTGCCATTTGCTTTCGACAAAAACTTGTAAATTAAAAAATTAAAATTTCCAAATGTAATCCAGGTATATCCTTTCTCTGCATATCTTTTAGATTTCATTGATTCATTATTTTTAATATTGTATTTCTGAATCAAACTTTTCCCTTTATTTTATCACAAGGATTTATTTCTTTTATATTTACTAATCAGTTTTTATATATTATTTAAATTTTACTCATTTTGTAGAAATGCATTTTGTACAATGCATGGGTTTGTAGTTAGATATAACATAAGTCAATTAACGTTGTTGCTGACATATTTAATTGTGCTGGTGATTGGATTAAACAGATAACAACAGCCAACAATGATTTTGATATTAATTACAGGTATTTGAACGATTTTAAAGTAAGTTTATGGCACCGAAGCCAAATATGGTCTCCATTTTTCTAGACTGAATTTAATTTTGGAAAAAATGGGTTTTTGATTTTTCAAAAAAATTACTTACATATTATTTACTGAAGAGCGAAGAAAATCTAATTGAACGATTTGGCAAAGGATTGTTTAGAAACGTTCAGCAGAAACGAATCGCTTATTCGATGCCAGATAATAGCAGATAATTCTATTTGTAAATGGAATATACTATTTATATACTTATACGGCAGAAAATGCCGGATAAGTGTATTAAGAAATTAAAAAAAAAAAAATGCTGCTAAGGCAGAAAAATGTGAAGTTTACTTACCTTTGTTTACAATATTCAAATCTGAGTTTTTCTTGGGGAAAATAGGGTAGTCCAATGTATTCAAATATTGTGGTAAGATGAGGTTAACTGGACAGTTTTTTGAAAATATTTAAATTTATATGAGATTGCCTAAACTTAGATCAACAATTTTTGTACAGCATGTAGTTTGGTTATATAGCAATAAGAAAAAAATATATCTAACACAAAGTTTATAAAAATACACCTCCTAGTTTTAATTTCTTGCATGTCTGCAATATGGTTCAGTTAACCCTATACTGTAGGTTAACTGAACATATAGGTAGATTAGTTGAGCATATCTTTAAAACTATTAGGCCATATAACCTGTTGTATATACAAAAAATGTTAACAAAAAAGTTGAAAACAACATGGGTTAAAAAAAAACAATAATGATAATCAATAGTCAAATACTGATTTTTTCACGTGAAACAAAATATGTAAGAGTTCTAAAATTTACAAAGCAGCTATAAAAATTATTTTAGGCTGTGATTAGGGGATTTTTAATATTTTTGAATATATTATAAACTTAAAGTGACATTTATAGGAAAGTCTTTGAATTGTCAAAATTAGAGCCCATAAGTAATTAAGAAATGGCAGATATATGCAATTGTTCAGTTAACCTACCTGTTCAGTTAACCTCATCTTACCCTACTCCAACAATGAGAGAAAATTACTGAAAGATTACGAAGATCACAGAATCGAAAACATAAGTAAATAATAATAAAATCTGAATAGACATAATAAAAAGGAGTCTCACAAATGTAAGATGTCTTCTGTAAAGAACTTAAAAAATGTTATTAACATGAGTAATTTTATAGTTAGCAAAAATACCTTATTTTTTAAAATCAAACTACAATAATGATCTAGGTTCTAAAATATGGTTTTCGGTGTCTATCCAACTATATATAAAGAGTGTGCAATGTGTAGCTGACAGGTCGCTACAATAGCTACTATTTGCTCTTGGAAATCCACGCATATTTATTCTCAATTGCACAAATCCTTAGTTTCATATCAACAATTTTCAAAATGTTAAATCGTGAACAAAAAACATTTGTCCACTTACATGTTCATATAATATTTTATGTATATTGAAGTGATATTTTCTATGTCTCGAATTTTTGTAATGGCACTTCAAAAAAAAAATCTTTTTTTTTTAAAGTTGCTCGGCTATATTTTAAAAATTCAATCTTAAGTATTAAATTGTATTGTCACTTTAAAATGGAAAAGTTAAAGTAATAGATAAGTCGACCCAGGTGCGACGATAATAACAATTATATTTTACGGTACTTTAAAAATTAACTTCCAAATAGCAAATGTTTCAATTATTATTCAAATCAATTTTAAATTTAAATTTTATCTTCTCAATCTTTAATTACAAGCAACCATCGTCCATCCAAACCTGCACTTTCCAAACAATTTACTCTACTCAAATTCTAGGACAACTTCTTAAATTCCAATAAATTATCAATCAAGTAATGCTTCAAAATTAATTTATTTCCAAAACACCAAATTCAAATTACAATTTCAAAATAAATTCAACTATACTTAACATTTCATATTCCGCTTCCCGCGGCCATCTTGGCAAAAAGCCCATTTTTCCCAACTGGTTATTGCCACCTTAAGTTCTTGGTGAAAAAATGAATAAATTCAAAAATTAGTAAAAAATTCCCAAAACTAATTTCAATTTTAGTAATACATATAAATACTTTTTTATTTTTACTGTACATATTTATTTATATACAAATTATAAATATTTATACGTGAATACGTGACATAAAAATTCCATAATTTATTAAGGTTTATCCAATGTAGATACGTGATTTCAAATAGACGGCATTCAACTTGAGCTCATGTGAAACTAGCTTTTGAAGTCCATTCGAAACGTGACAAAACTCCTTTTAGTAATTCTTGCACTAAGTAAATACAATTTATTGTAAAAGTCTTTAAAAACTAGATTCAAGCCCTAAGTAAATGTTTTTATAATTGATGTAATTTATAAAAGTCAGGCTTTTGACTTTGTTTTGTAAATAAATAGAGTGTAGGTCAAGTATTGTCAAATATATTATAAAGATGTACAAAAAAGCATAAAAAGGCTATCGTGTGCTTTTCACTCATACTCTATTTTTACTAATTTGAAAAAGAAAAGGTTTGATGAAAAATTGTTTTTACAATAATTTTTGGAAGAGATAAATCTCACCTTGAACAGTTGAAATTTTTAATTTTACTAACATTAAATGTTAATATTTTTTTAACGTTGTGGACGTTTGTAATCCGCATTCATATGTACCTACATATGTGGTGGTTTACAAACATTCTGAACTACCGGAAGTCGGAAGTGCAATAAACTTTGTTTTGAAAAGAATTTATTTTATTGATTTCACATAGGTTTTCTTAATGAGAAACCAACTTCAATAAGAAGGTGAAAATAAACTTACCTACACTGAAATACACCAGTCTATGTTTTTATTTGTGTGTTGCTCTTGATGTTCGTATAAACTAGCTCTAGGGCGAATGCGAAAGCGGAGACGTGAACAAAATAACATTTTCACAATGTTTGTGAAAAGCAGAGATCTACCTATATCTGCTTTTGGTCGTGATTTTAGCAGATAAAAATATATTTCAAATAATAAAAATATCTAGAAATAAAATAAAATTGTTGTACAGCTTGAAAAGGTTACAGAATGTAAGCTTTAGCCCAATTAGCTGCATTAAATACAAAGCCAAATAAAAACAAATTTCAAACTGTTTTTTTTTTATTGGAGACTGAAAATTAAAACATTATAAATATATATACAATTCAAGATTTATTTATCATCAAAATGTTTATTTGTAGCTAATCGATTTTATATAATTTAAGCAAATCGAAATAATTACTTTCAAGAATCTACTATAAACAATTTTATTAATGTACAATTACTATGTAAAATAAAATTGCTAAATAACAAGAAAAAGGTATAGAACATAATTCTAAATTAAATCATTAAAATTTAGTATGTAAACATACAATGCAATAATGTGTTTGAAATGTCTCAAAATTATTATTAATTAAAGGAAAAATAATAACAAATAATGCTCTCAAGGTCTTTATCATTACTTCTACAAAAAGTAAACATAAAATAAAAACAACAAAATTAGAGCAGACGAGAGATTTTAACTACAAATAAACTTTCCTCGATCGGGTGGGAAATAATTCCACATACCTGCTTCATTATTTTATAAATCTGACGATTTGTAAATACTAATTTTGTAGAATAGACATTTTTTATGGTTAATTGATTTTCAATAAAGCAATTATGACGAAGTTTGCTTATTTATGACAAATTCAGGGTACTTACCTACACTTTTTGATATGACTTTATAAAACCATATTCATCGACTTGCTTTTCGTAGGTAACTTCAACTATATAGTAGGATAACCTGAATAATATGTACTAACGTAGTTGTTAAATCGGTTATCTGTAAAAAGATTTTTCAGTCTGACTAAGGTTATAGCTTATCAGTGTGCTGCCCCTAAGGACAAATAGTTCCTTCGGGATAACTTCAAAATCCGCATATAATGCAATAAAATCACCTGATTCATGTGTTTTTGTAGTTATCAGTGTTAGTATCTAATGAAAAATGTGATACCTCTGGCAATGCCTGTAGATGAGCTGTGCTTACGTATTATTGTGAAGGAAGGAAGTCATATCTATCTTGAAAAGATTACACGACGGAAACTAATTTTTATTTTAATAAAAATCAGAATTTTTCTTAATTATTTGACTTATGACGAAACAGACTTTCTAGAGAAATGTGATGGTTTACGTATTACATTGCTCTATCTACAAATTTTTGCTGAAGTTTAGAACACAGCCGTTGTGATAACTAAAAACTAAATCGAAATTAGAAACCACATAATCATTCAGATAAACACATTTATATTCTGATTTTTTTATTCAAAAACTCTTATTTTCTGCAGAAAATGATAAAAGTAAATCTATCTACAATTTTGTTGTAATAGCCTAATATTATATCTTTTTGCGTGGAAATAGCTGAAAAATGCAATTTAGTTTACTTTAAGTTCTCTACGTCCAGTGGCGGAACTACCATGCACGGGACCCCGCAACGGAAAGCCCAGAGCTATAGGGGGCCCAAATGCATCATGACTAAAACATTCCCCAAAATGATTACTTTGCGGACGACCAAAAAATTGAGGTTCCATCACTGTCTATATCAGACTAAAAGCTGAAGATCACCGAATTTATCAAGATTATTGTTAATTAAATCAGATGATTAACCTGTTAAAGTTCCGCTTTCTTCTATTTTTTCTAATTAGCTATTCAAGTTTGGCGAAGAATTTTGACAATCCCAGTTGTATAGTTATGAATAAAGAACAATTAATATGAAATTAAAAATATAATACTAGGGTAACAGGTTATAAAATTCTTGACAAAAATCCTAGACGAAATAATCTTTACAAATACACCTTAAATGGAAAAGTTCTTGAAAAGAACTCATAAACAAAAATATCCTTAATAAAAAAATCTCAACTAGTGCTCAGAAATAATGTATCCCATGCGTTTTTGAATTATAGTGTTGAATAACTATTATACTCAAGGAAAGAATCAAACATTTTGTTTTTTAAAAACCGAAATTTTTGAGCATTGCCTTGAGTACATTACAGAGATATTCTTAAAGAGTGGAGCGACTCAAAAATCCGGTCTTTTAAGATTCGTAATGTTTGAGTGCACTCTGTGCTCAAAAAGACTTGACACTTTCAGTTTTTGGTCTTTTTCACTATATTTTTAAATGGCCTTTATGATATAAACGTTTTCTTATTTTGGATTATGTTGCCCTTATGTTATGTTTTTAAATTTTCAGTGTTTCCACAAGCTTATTAAATAATTCTTGATTCCACTTTTAATTTACATGTTTCTTGTAGCAGCATTTGAACAGAAATCAAGTACAATCAACCCTCCCATAACGCGGTGAATTCCTACCGCATTATATGAAAAACCCATTATAAGAAACCCGGAATTGGCGTTATAAGACTGTCCCAGATGAAATCCGACCACTTTTAGTTGTAATTTTCAGGTAGAATTTTTATGACATCCCTTAGAAATTATATACCATTGTATTCGCAATACGTTTCTAAACAACATAGTATTTTTGTTGCATTCGTTAGGTAAACATTGTTAGTTATGGAGAGTGAACAAGAGCGAAAGAGAAAATTAATTATAAACAGTTACTTAAAAAATCCGGGAATGTCACAAAGACAATTAGCGAAATCGTTAAAAATTGCTAAAACGACCATCCAAAATGTGTTAGCTAAATTTAAGCAAGTGCCAAATGTAGAACGAAAACGTGGTACGGGAAAAAAACGTGGTTCAGTAGATGAAAATTTACAAAAAGAAGTGATAAGGCGATACAAACGCAAACCCAACTTATCGGTAAGAGATATGGCTGATCAAGTGGGTACTTCAAAATCAACTGTGCAGCGAATGAAAACCCGAGGTGGTTTAAGAAGTTTTAAAGTACAGAAAGTTGCTAATCGATCGGAAGAACAACAATTAAGAGCGAAAACTAGAGCACGTAAGCTATACGACAATTTTTTAACAAAATTTTCATGTGTAGTTATGGATGATGAAACCTATTGTAAGGCAGATTTTAAACAGCTACCAGGACAGGAGTTTTATGTTGCCGCGGGTCGAGGACAAGCACCTGAAGCTAATAAAACTCAAAAACTTTCAAAATTTCCGAAAAAGTACCTGATTTGGCAAGCGCTTTGTTCTTGCGGCTTAAAATCGAAACCATTTGTGACAACGGGTTCGGTAAATACGGAAATTTACCTGAAGGAATGTCTTCAAAAGCGATTGTTACCCTTTCTGGAATTGCATGACACTCCCCCTTTGTTTTGGCCAGATTTAGCGACATGTCACTACAGCAAAAGATGTATTGAATTTTATACAGAAAATTCAATCAATATTGTGCCCAAGATCGCTAACCCGCCTAACTGCCCAGAACTTCGCCCGATAGAAAAGTATTGGGCGCAAATTAAACAAAAATTAAAAAAAACAAAAGGGACAACGACGGACATTGTTAGTTTCTGAAGAAAATATAACAAAGCTGCCGATTCGTTTAGCGTTGATGATGTTCAAGTATTAATGAAGGGTATAAAACAAAAAGTGAAAAAATTTTATAGCCCTTCATAAAAAATTTTGGTTTTTATTTTTTTTTGTATAGATATATATTCGGTGCGATTTTCTAAAAAAGTTGTTAACGCAGTTGTTATGTAACAACTGAAAAATAACAACTATACTTAACAACTTTCTTAACAACTTTAAATATTTTGCTATTTCCTAAAACACAATTTAGATACGTTGTTATAAAAATTATTTTATAACGATCGTTGTTAAATCTGAACAATGTAGTATGTCGTAACTTATAAATTTTGTTTTCTTAACCTAGAAATAATTTATTTGTGTTATATATACCTATGTACGTTTAATAATAACTAATTAGCGACACGGATAAATTCATAAAAGGTAAAGTTCGATCCCAAAAATGCACTTGAAATCAGTATAATTTAAAGGTGTATTATATTTTCAACAATAAAATAATGATGGAAAAAACTTGCCAAAAGGAAAAAGACGATTTTCAAGAAAAATTGAAAGAATTGACTTCGATTTTAAACACCAAATAGGGCGCTACGAAGAGTAAGCTGTATATTTTTATTATACAGCAGCGCTACAACCCAGGATGGATTTTGGCCGGGCTAACCACTTCATTTTATGAAGGATTTTCAAGGCAGATTACTTCGGTGGTTAGCCATTGGCCGCCGAGGGAGAACGGTTAGAAGATAGTTCTTTCTTAACTCGGGCTTGAACCAGGGCTCTCTGCTTAGTAGTCGACGCACTTAAAAGCATCAGACCTTAACCGCCCTCCTATAAACTTAATAATTATAAATTAAATTAACTATAAGTTGCATTCTTAGACCTTTGTCGAATATAAATGCAAAGTAAAAAGTAAAGTCAGAAACTACCAACAGTGGTGTAAATAATGGATCAAATTTGAACGAACTTGAGGAAAAAGTAATGGGATTAGGATGGGTGACCGTTAGTGGCGATCCTAATTTAACAGAAGCGGGGATAGCTGTTATAAAAGATATTGATTTAAACAATGGTAAATATTTGTTATTAGTTAAACGAAATATATAGTTTCTCGAATTGTTTCGATTTGATAGCTAGTTCTTCTGCGCTTGTGAAATGTATAGAATTTTTAAATAAATTGCTGTAATAAAATAATTGGATCATGGAAAAACAGTCTCGTCCAAATGCAACTATATATTGAAAAAGGATAGCGGGATCGTGGAACGCTCAAGAAAAACAAACAGACTGTTGGTCAACGTTTCGGCTATATATTAAACCATCTTCAGGACTAAAACAAAGAGATTAGACATGATCTCAAATAACGGAGGGGGAGGGGTTGTTTTACGCTCACCTCACAGTCAGGAATGAAGGGTGTTTTCAGCGTTAAAAATTCATTCGGAGAGAAGAACATAAGCACATCAGGTGACACATTAACTAAGTCAATAATAAAAATTAATATTAACATCAAAATCTAAAATAGAATCGCGTATAAAAGCGTTGAATACAATAAAGTGAACAATAAATAAAATGTCAAAGATATAAAAATTCGCACCTGACAAAAATTTAGAAATACAAGATAAAAATTTCTACATCAATAATATACACAGAGAATATAAAGTTATATTACAAGGAAATTTCTCTCCGAATAAATTAAGATCAGAAAGATAAAAAGATAAAAAACGGTATAACCGTATAAAAACCCCCCCTTTTTTTCCCCTTCTACAGCCAAACTCAAAAAATATATAAACATTAATACAAAAATGTGCAATAATTAAATATAAAAGTCTATACATGGTAGAAGACAGAAAAACTCACTAAACACACACGAGTCGAAAAGATAAAAATGAAAATGAGCAGCTGGAAGATCCGGTATCGTAGCTCGGTAAAAAACCCTTGCACCAAACACCTTAAGGTGGACGTTCTTCTAATTTTTTCCTGTAATAAAAAAATTAGAAGAACGTCCACCTTAAGGTGTTTGGTGCAAGGGTTTTTTACCGAGCTACGATACCGGATCTTCCAGCTGCTCATTTTCATTTTTATCTTTTCGACTCGTGTGTGTTTAGTGAGTTTTTCTGTCTTCTACCATGTATAGACTTTTATATTTAATTATTGCACATTTTTGTATTAATGTTTATATATTTTTTGAGTTTGGCTGTAGAAGGGGAAAAAAAAGGGGGGGTTTTTATACGGTTATACCGTTTTTTATCTTTTTATCTTTCTGATCTTAATTTATTCGGAGAGAAATTTCCTTGTAATATAACTTTATATTCTCTGTGTATATTATTGATGTAGAAATTTTTATCTTGTATTTCTAAATTTTTGTCAGGTGCGAATTTTTATATCTTTGACATTTTATTTATTGTTCACTTTATTGTATTCAACGCTTTTATACGCGATTCTATTTTAGATTTTGATGTTAATATTAATTTTTATTATTGACTTAGTTAATGTGTCACCTGATGTGCTTATGTTCTTCTCTCCGAATGAATTTTTAACGCTGAAAACACCCTTCATTCCTGACTGTGAGGTGAGCGTAAAACAACCCCTCCCCCTCCGTTATTTGAGATCATGTCTAATCTCTTTGTTTTAGTCCTGAAGATGGTTTAATATATAGCCGAAACGTTGACCAACAGTCTGTTTGTTTTTCTTGAGCGTTCCACGATCCCGCTATCCTTTTTCAATATAATTGGATCAATGCAATATTTACCTTTGGAAAGGTAGTTTGACCCTTGAGGTACCTTGAGGAAAGTGTAGTTGTTTTATTGTTGAATATTACCTTTGTTCTTGCTCTTCAAAAATATTGAAAAACTCATGTCCATACAATAATATTTCGTGAAAAGCCATAGTCGTTACCGTAAAACACCATAATTTAGTAGTTGCTACGATAGCGACAAATAATAGCAACGAGTCGTTAACTTGAACAACTTTGAATTTTACAAAATAGCATTTTTTGTTATAACAACTGATCTCTCACATAACGACTAAATTTAGTTGTTATGGATAACAACTTTTTTTAGAAAATCGCACCGATTATAGGTAAATAATAAAAAAAAATTTTCCCAAAAATATTTATTCGTTTTCATTTAATGTACAATCTAAAGTGGTCGGTTCATAGGAGTTCACTTTAACTCCGTGATTGCAAATACAAATTTTGGGTTTCTTGTTATAATTCATATTAACATATAATTCGCCACGAATTAAGCTCGTTATAGGAGGGTTGACTGTATCGTTTACGCAAACCGAGAAAGTAGAAAATAAACAATTAATGTTCTAGATACTTTTATTTGTGAAGATATTTTATATACTGACGGTACATCTTGAATTTTTCATATTCTTCTTGCTGTAATAGTTTAGGCATTGTTGCATATTCCGACTTCGCAAGTCTTGCCAGCGCCTTTTAGGGCGGCCAATATCCCTTTTCCCTTTTGGATTGCTTCATTGACATTAAAGATCAATAACACAAGTATACACGGTTTTGGACCTGAGCAACCAAAAGCTGTTTCTAAGATAAATTAGATGGCTAAATCCAAATCAGCAGCCCGTTTTTTAAAATTGTTTCCAGTTTTCGAAATATTCAATAAATTCATTATATTACTATTTTTGACCGTTAACGGCCATTTATTCAATTAAAAAGTATAAATCAGAAATAAAGAGAGGTTAAAATAAGTCTTTTAATACTGCTTGGGATCTGTTTCATGCATTTGGGTCCAACAGTAGTTGCTCATCATGCCTACGTACCAAAATCCTTGGTATCGCTTTTGATTTTTGCTATATCTTGATGTAGCCGCTTTCCTTGCTCGTCGCTCGTGTCCCCCAAGTTTTGTGGGGAAAAATCAAGATTTTAATGCAGAAACTGTATCTTCCATTCCAGCTCCAATCTTGTGGTAATTTTGCAAAAAAAACAAAGTACTGCAAATACGCATCTTTGAGTGCATTTGTCATGATTTTTCTACTTTTTTCCGAGCATATATCGTCCACAAACGTAACAAAAATATTTTGAATCGATTTTGCAACGTTTACTCTGCATTTTCACACGTTCTGAAGCACAATCACAGTACAATAAAAAGTTCCAAAAGATGTTTAATGCAACATGGCCAGCTGACTTGGTTCAGCGCGAACTCGAAAACTAGAACCAATTTTGACAAACGGATTGAAGATCTGAGTTTAGGGCATCAAATAACGTTAAAAATCGTTCTCATCTGCTCGGGTTCAAAAGTTGACCCGAATTTGTAAACTTGTGTAATTATTAAGTTTGTGATAACTGAAGTACCTAATTAATAGTAATTTACCACTTATTGAAGCTTGTGACAAATACCATAACTGCTACCATTCAAAATCACCATTTTACATTTATTTAAACTTCTACCGTATGACAACACATCAGTGTCATTAAATCAACGTAGTGCAGATTTTGGTTGAGCTTAACACCATTTTTATACATTTTTTTTCACGATAAAAAAATATGGATGGATGTTAATACTTTTCGGGTTAACATAGCAGTTAGAATACCAGGTGAATATAAATTTATGTTATCTTTGTTAATAGCTTTCAACTAACGAACGAAATTATTACTTTCAAAAAATTTGCATTCAAATAATGTTTCTCCTTTGCAATGAAAGCTAATGCAGGCATTTTTGGTATAATAAAGTTTATCTATAGTTTTGTACTAATTAACTATTCCAGGTTTTCTGTTTTTTTAAACTTGATCCATTCAACCTGGGCAATCTAGTAGATTTACATTTAATAAATTTTAGTTCAAATATGGTTTGAAAGTTTTGCATGAGTTATGTATTATAAATATTTAGCCTGCAAAAACAGCATTTTCATTGTTGAAGTAGTTCTTAAAATGCATGTACGTAGATCGTGGTAATCTGCTTTTAATAAAATTTCCCAATGAATTTCCTTTTTTTGTAGTTTTAACTTGTTTATGTAGTTCGAAGATCCATTTAATTGATTAAAATAAATCGAGCATTTCCGCTGAATGTTAACAATTTCCAATCCAATTTTATCGATTGTAACCACCACATCTTGATTATTATTTATTTTATCTTTCTTTTTTAACATCATTTTTGCAGGTTTTTTGAGTTTTCGTCGGATTTTTGCAACTTGGCCCGCTTAATTTGTAATATCGATGAACAAACTGAAATTTTACTTCGCGGTTAGAATTTGTTTTTCACGATGTGAGCTTGGGAACTTGTAATTTTTTTAAAATTAAACATTAAAGTAATTTCACACAAAAAATCTTTCTTTAATTTATTGTTTTTAGCCTGACTTGTGTAAAATATCGGTAGGCAAACATCAGAAAATCACATAAAAAGAGCTCTTTGGAAGGCTGCATCTTTTTAAGTGTTTAATCAGAATTTTATCTTATGTCTCTTAGAGCTCGGATATACGGTATACAAAAGGAGCAATTCAAATTTTGTAATTTTTGTAAATTTTCTCAAAAAATTTAGCCTTATTTTGTTTTGAACCTAACGTAGAGAACTTAAAGATCTTTTCTAATACTAAACTTGAGATATTTCCAAGCAAATTTTTTTTCGACGTCATAACTGGACTATTATAATTACAGTTCTGAAATAATTATTTTTGTGCAGTAATTTTTAATAATTCCAAGTTATTGATTTATCTATTTTGACCACTTGAATCACAAAACATTTAATTATTTACAGTTTCATTTAAAATTATAATGTATATAAAATACTTAGGTACCTATACAATATTATGATCAACATTAAATTTATTTTGAAAGAATTTAGTAAAAACAACAAAATTGTAAGCTCGAGTATTTTATTGTTAAGTGAATGACATAAAAATGAAGAATATATCTATAAATTTGAGAGGATGAATATTGTAGAAAAATACATTACTATACTTTAGTATCAAAGAAATTGTTTGGCAATAAATTTAGCACAAAACTTTCGGCTTAACTACACCAGTAGTTTTTACTGTTTTTCAAGCTTGTTGTCAAGCTAAAAAAAAGAATAAATAATACTAATAACATAGGTAATAAATTAATTCTGACAAAAATTTTTATATTATAATAAACTTTTGAATTTATTTATATTAATTGGTTACTTACGTTATTTAATGAGTTTTCCAGAAAACTTAGGTCAGTCATCAGTCAGCTCACAAATTTGAAAACAAAATTTTTTGCTGTTTCTTAGTTTGAGCTTAATTATTATCTATACAAAAGTTAAGGTTTTAGCTAAATAGATATGAATGGGCAAATATAAACTATTCATTTAAAAATAATTTTTCAAACATTTATCACATTTTCTTTACAATTAACATATCGTCGGCTTGGAGCAAAAACAAGATAACTCCATTTTTGGACAAAATGAGTTATCTACACGATTGGATACGAATCATACTCAACTACGTTCTGGCAAAATCAGATAATTGTACTAACACTAATAAAATTTTTATTAAGATATTTAGTTTTGAATTTGTATACTTTTACATTGTCAACTCAACATTCAAGTCGCATTATCTCAAAACTATCATTTTGGAGTTATCTTGTTTTTGCTCCAAGCCGACGATATACATAACTTGGAAAAGATACAATTTTTATTATATACAAAATACACATGTTTTTGAGTTACGTAGCAACTGTTTTAATTCATATGTATACACTAAAGTACTATGTATTTAAGCGCAATTTTGCCCTAAAAGGTCAGAAACCTATTTTTGTATTATATACACATCGGGTATACTAAACATCAACTTTGAATAATCAAAGCATTTGCTTTGTAGAAATACTGTATTTTGCAACATATGCAAATTAATAATCTTTTTTTTTTATAAAACTACAATAATAATAATAACTAGTAGGTACCACATATATTTACAGCATGCTAAATTCAGTATTATAGTATTTATTTTAAAATGCATTTCTGGTTTATCTCACATCATCGAATAATTTTAGTCTGACAAAAATTTAAAAAAATAGTTTTTGGTTTTAGAGTAAAACGAAAAGCAATTTTTCCTTGAAAATTTTTGAATCAAAAATATAATTGTTTCTACATTTTACTGCAAACGTGTTCGGTTCCATTCCCGAGAAGAGTAATTGAAGTTTCTTGGCCAATGTTATTTCGTCGATTTGCCGAGATATTCCTATTAAAGGTCGATTGACCTCTTTTTGTAGACATAACGGTTAAAGAGGTTCCGTGGTGACCCCGACATGTATTACATCTTGCATGTTTGGGTGTAATGCAAAACAGATATCTAGAATTGCAGGGAGAACAAGAAAATCAATATAGTTACAGACGATGCACATTTAAAGTATATAAAAAGCAGTTTAGATAAGAACATTACCTGTTAAAGTGCTTCCTAAATGTTCCGCTAACCCAATACAATGCAATCGGGTTAGCACATGAATTTAGATACGACAAACAAAATCCAATAATTCTTGTGTAGTGCCAAAAATCGTTGTAATATTCTTCGGAATTTGGATGAAAGTAAAAGAATAGCATGAAAACGTGAGTTGGAAGAAAACAAACAGCAAAAACTAATACAAATATTAAAACCGTCACTGCAACTTTTTTTCTTGCTATAATCTACAAAGATTTTATTATAAAATCATATATGTTAGTTATGTTGCATTTTCCTTTTACCTGTCTTTGTGTACCCTGCATTTCGCCTGGAACGTTGTGTGTACTTATAATTAAATAGTTGGCCATTTTGAGATAAAAGATGGCAATTATAGTTAGCGGTAGAATGTAGAGCACAAGAAATCTCATCAGTACGTTAATTTTTGGATACCGATTATCGAGCCAATCTTGTGGAAATGGATAGCACACCGTAAAACTTATAGAGCCTTCCGTGATTTGCATTAAATGTGAACCTACCGCTGCGGGAATGGCAAACAAAATAGCAAGTAACCAAATTGATAAAGCTATTCCAAGTGTTATTCGTGTTGCTTTACGGCTTCCACCTACGGTGTAACATTACGATATACTTTTATGGATAAATAAATGGATAACTAATTTACCAGTTGCATGAAGTTTTTTTAACGGATCAACAATTGCAAAAAATCTGTCAGCTGCTAATGCTGTCAGGGTGAAAACAGATACTCCAATAGAAACATCTTTAGCGGTTTCAGATAATTTACATATTAATTCGCCCCATGGCCACGAATCGACAGTGTAAACAACGGAAGTGAATGGAACGCTTGTAATTATAACTAAAAGATCGGCTAAAGCCAGCGATAATATGTAACTGAAACAAAAAGTTTATTTAATTCTAAATGCATTTTGTAGCTTTCTTATCTGGTACTAAAACGTTTTCAATTCAAACTTGCCGCATGTGCGTATTCAAAAGGTGACTGAACCTTTTTTTATAATTATTTAATTTGTGCAAATATGTACCACAATCAAAATGTTTTTTTTGATATGCTTATTTGTAATGCATTGAATATGCGTCATTCATTATTGTATAAGAAAACAAAATAAAGTACAATAAAAGTAACTTACGTGTTAGGTACATTTCTCATAGTTTTGTGCTTGAGGAAGATGACAACGAGAGTACCATTTCCAATTACGCCGATCACAAATATCAAAAAAAATAAAACCGGCACAAAATAAGTCTCTGGTCTTTCATTATACGGAACAAAGGTTATATTTGCATTTGGAACTTCTGTTGCATTGACAAAAATTGAATTATTTACACTGAAACTTGCGGAATTGCTTGTAAAATTCTCATTAACCTCAGTTTCATTACTCATGGCGAAAAATTAAAGCAAAACTGTTGAATACATTTTCACGTCACTTGCACGTTTTCGTTAAGGTGGGTGTCAAGTTTGATGGCTCGTTGTTTGGCCTGTGAAAAAGAAGATTTATAACTAAATTTATTTAACAAAAAAATAATTCTAACTTAATTGTTTAAAATACTATTTAAATAATGAGTTAATTATATAACTGCGTAGAGAATAACTTTCAAAAATCAAGAGTGGTTTTGAGTGTTTTAATAAATTAACACTGTTATTTTTATGGATATTACGAACTAAACATTTTAAAAGTGTTACTTCCTTTGTTGTATACAGACATTTTCATTTATGAATTTCAAATTTCAACAATGAACAGTAATGGGCTGGTATTTTATTTAGGACCATCGCGTATTGAATCATTAGCTAGACAAGCATTTTATAGAAATTATTTCATAGAATAATTTCATCGACGACAACAATATAAACATAACAATGAAAGCAATGTCGTAAAATTATTATTGATATCTTGGTGAAACAGCAAATGACGCTTTTTCCAGTATACATGTAGTACTTAAGTAGGGTGGGTGGATAGTACGGATCAATCGATTTTCCTTATACTTTACATAGCTCATTGTCAGTTATTTTAGAATTTACTACAAAAAGTTTTTAATTTAGCTGCATAATTGCATATACTTATGCATTAAAAACAACAAAGAAATAAAATTATGCAACAAAAACATTTTTTTGCAGTTTTTGTACAAATTAGCGATTGTTAAAATAACATCAAATGAAAATTTTAGTTGGTCGTCGGCCTCGAAGCCGATCGCTTAGATGTAATTTATTGTACTCAGTATTTTAAGATTTGCTTCTCAGCCTAAAATAAACTTTGGTAAAATATTTCTTTTAAATTTTATAATTTATGGTGACTCTACTGTGGAAGAAAATGGTGAAAATGATGTCATATTGCTTTGTATAATAGTGTTTTTCTAAAAATATGTATATAAAAAAATTTACTTTATGTAAATGTTTTACTTTATGTGAAACACAACATGTTTTATTTGGAGAAAATGTACTTTGTGATACGTTTGCAGTTGTCAGACTCTTTCGGTTGTGCTCGTTCTACAATCCAACAATGTAGTCATGAAAAGTCAAAAATTTTCTTTTAATTAAAACATAATTATTATATAATACGCAGTAGATGAATATATTAAACAGATAAAATGTATTTAGTTTTAAACATAAGAGCAAATAGAAATCATTCGGTAGGTATTTTTACATAAATTTGCATACATAAAATTATTAATAATATTTATTTTTATTAAAATTTTACACTTTTTTGGATAATCGTTCCACTGCAGTTCATCGCTAATTCGATTTGGAATTATAAATTACAGTAATGTAAAGCCGGTATGACACTATCAAACTTTTAGTTCTATTTGCATTCAGCTTTCTTGCTAAACATAAAATAATAATTAAATTCGACAACAAAACTCGATAATAATTGAGGTTGGCATTGTATAGTTTTGCAGCAATGCATTATGATTATTTAAAAATTGAACAAAGAAGTTGACTTGCGCTACTTTGTTTGAAGCAAAGTTTGACGAAAGTTTGACAGAAGTTGGACGAAAATTTGATAAGGTAATCTCAAACAGCACAAGGCCATCAAAAATGTGCATATACGGTATCATGGTATCGATATTATGGTATCGCCATAACGGTACGGCTTTGATTTGCCCATTTTGTCGTTACTGTATGGAGGTATCGGTTAGGTACATATACGGTACAGGTATTTTCGTAACGGTACGGCAATGATTTTTGATTGATTTTGCCGTATATACTACGGCTTAATTTTTTTCATCAAAAATTTGACAACAAAGTTTGATGAAAACTTAATCAAAGTCTGATAGTGTCATACGGGCTTAACTTATTATTAACGGTCTAAGTTTGCTGATTTTTGTTTAATTTACAGAATAATTTTAAAATGATTACTGTTAGCTAGTACGAACTACTAGGAAATTTAAAAAAATTATTATCAAGACTGAACAAATATTCGATCAATAACATAATAAATTCATCGGTAAAACGCACATCCTTAAAAATTGTTAACATTGTTTATACAAACAGTTTTTGAAAATAGTTATAAAGCAGGATGCCCGAAAGTGATATTGATATGAATGTAATCATATTTCAGGCATGCAAAATTTCCATGTTTAAAAATTATTACGAGCAAAAATTCGAAAGTGATTGTGCTCAAAGATATGCTATTGCAAGTATTGTAGATAAAATGGGAAAAAATGTGTATAAATATTAATTTTCAAGCCAAAGAAATGTTTTTACATTAAACTTAACATAATATTTAATAATTCGACTGCTAAATAAAATTAAAACGATTATTTTGCCGTTTTGCAATGGCACGTCGGCTCCCTAAAGCAAATGCTCCGTCAAGCAGATTGCATTAGAAATTACTATTATTTGAGATCAAAATTATTGATTATATTTATAATACTATAAATAATTTATTAAAATAACTATAATTAGTATTTAACTTGTGTATGAAAGTAGTTAACTTGGAAAATATTCTGTGAAATAATATAAAATATTCTTAAACGTAATCACATTCATTACACGACTCGACAAAAAAAGTTTCGTTCTTTGTCCTAAAGTTTATTTTATGATATTTTGATTAATTATGCATAAAAACGAAAAGAAAATACATATTTTTGGTATAAAGTTTGCTTTTGGGATAGTTATAGTAATAATACTCATTTTTGAATTTTTTTATAAATTTGTTGTTAATTTGAAGTTAAGTTTCAGTTAAGTTGAATTTTTGTATTTGAGACTCTTATAGCATCTAGTTGTGCACCTCCTATTTTTGGTTGCAATCGTCCTGGCAAAAAGGGCACATGTAAAGCAATACATGAAACACATGAATAGATTAACGAGATTCTAAATACAGTTAGAATTAGTTATGAAGAAAAGTACTAACAGTTTATTTGTAAGTTATTTTGATAGTAAAACTTACTAAAAACAACAAACATATTTATTTGAATGGTTTCATCTTCAATTAAAAATTAAATCCACAGATTTTGAAAAATATGGTTTAATCGGTCTCCTAAATACAAAAGCAAACTTTTTCATGTTTTAAGGTCAAATTTTATGTTGACCCGTGTTATCAGCTCGTCGAATATACATTATCATACAGGTACACATTTTGCAAGACGGAAAATTATTCCAAGATACAGAAATATAGAAACATATTTTCACCATATTAAAATTTATTATTATTATTAATTAACAAAGTTTCTTATTTATTTATTTTCTACCGGTTTCGCTTTTTATAACATCTTCAGGTCTGCAAGATATAAGAATTTTTTCTACTACTATTTGAAAATTTTATACAATTTTACTTACATAAAAAAACTTTTCGGTTATTATTAAGGGACCTTTATATAAATTTGGAAAAAAGTTTCTCGTCCGATGTAATGATTGCTCAAAAAGGATATTGGGAAATAAATTAATTATCTAATTATCAATTGCGACGGAAACTATTTTATATTATTACAATGCTTGTAAAGTGAACTTGCAAAATAATTAAAATTTTAGTGAAAATTGTCCATTGATAAGCCAAAAATAGAAACTTTTACGAATTAATATTATACGTTTTACTACCTTGCGTTGTACCTATCCAAAACATTTCGGGAAAGTGAAATTCATTAGGTACAAGTTACAAGTTAGATAAAAATCAAATAGAGTTAATGGGTAGCTTTAATTTGAAATTGATCGAAATGCTTCGTTAAGTTGCTAAGAGGTTAAGGATGCTATAAATTTGGTGTGAACTGATGATTACTTTTTTATAAATTATTTTGTATAACTCAAATTCAATTATTTAGTAATTAGTCGTATAAACTAAAATGGCTACTTTAATTTTGCAGATGCATAAAAAGTTAACTAACCTTATTAATTTTAAAGCTTCATTAGCCCAAAGATGCTGCTCTCTAAGAAGATGATAAAAATTCATTAAAAGTTACAGTTTAGTAAATTTTTGCAATATTTTTCACATTGACCTTGTGGTATAAAAAATCATGACAGATTTCGGTATAATAAAATAAAATTAATTTGCTTAATAATTTGTGCGGAATGTTGATTAACCAATAATTAAGCTAAAAAGTAATGTTAAGATTGGGAATATAATATTAACGAATTTGAAAAGATTAATAAATTGTAGCATTTTGTTCTTAAAACAAGGTTATTTTTCTCTAACTTGATGTAATTTTGCATGCAAATAATTCAAAATAAAATGTTACACAACAAAATTGCTAATTTGTTGAAATTTGAAAACAAAGCCATAATTTATTTTTTATATCTATTTTATTATGAGAGTACATAGTTGGACGTGTAATTTTTAAACATTGCGTAATTATTCAAAAATGTAATACAAATTGCTTGGTTTACAATACAAAAAAGAAATCTTAAAATTTCATTGCGTTTAATGGAAAAGACGTAAATTTTTACTTTCCTATGAAGAAAGGATTCTCTATTCGTATCATAAAGTTTCCCTGCAGGTCATATGATTATCCTTATCAGTCATTGATTCGTCTGTAGAATGCTTTAGTTTCACTCCGATATAAAAACCCTTTGTCTTTCGGCTTTTGGTACAAATGAGACTTTTCCTCTCAATCAATTACAGTTGCAAAGACGCTTTCCTCTGAATTGAACGAAATTTTTTCTTGTCATCAAGTAAATCAGTTTTATAATTTTTATAAATTTCTAATAACGTTAAGAATTGAAGTATAATATGGCAGAGACGTAAGGGTCTTATATTTATCAAAAACATTTCAATTTGATAATTAAATTTGCAAGCGTAGCAAAGTTGTAGGCTTATTTTAGTTGAAACGTGAGTATTTTAAAATGTGTCCAAATAAGTTGTTACTGCTTTACATATAAGGTTGTCTAATTTTGTGCTATTTTCCGTTGGCTATACTATGGTAATTAGGTTCAACAGTGCATTATGTATACAAATCAGCGCAAATTCTCCACAAAGGAATCTAATACGTGTATCCAGTATGAAGCTAAAGGACTATTCCTCCAGAGGAAATTAAATGCATACTAGTGCATTTGGTGCTAAGCGTACAGGTCATACATAAATTTAGCAATAATTAGTCTATGTAGTTAGACCAAGTTATTCAGCAAGTAACTTACTCTAATTAAACTAGAACATAAAACTAAGACTGTTGAAGTATCTTTTCAAAGTTTTGAAATGGAAATTTGTAGATAAATATATATTTTAATATAATGGATCAATTTACTGTTCGACATGTGGAGCTATTGCATTCATTTACATACTCTCGAATTTTTTAATAATGAATACTTTCATTCTTTTTTTTTATTAAATTCGTTCTTTTCAGGTATTCAGCTGGAAAAGTTAATATAAGAATATACAAATTGAAATGCATAATATTAAATTTATTATAATATTTTACAAATTTCTGACGGAAAGGTAAATCTAATCTCATTGATCTTTTCTTTGTAGTCATAGTATCATCTCTAAACATGTACTACGTCTTTTCAAGTATTTACGAAGGCAGTCTGTCCGAGGGATAATGTGATTGTCCTTTACCTACAAAGACAACTACAATATTTTATTTCTTAAATATCTACTCTATTGATGTAAATTAATAATAAAATATGGCTATCTGGAATTCAAATTTAATTAGATACTAATTAAAAGTAAAAAAAAGGTAGAAATATTAAGAGTTTCATACTGGACAATTTAAAAATTTTATTTCTAACCGCCAGTACTTTTTCGGAAAGTAATGAAAAAGACAACAGTAGCAGAAACATCGAGTAACCTAAATAACAGAGCAATGTTTAATTTTTAATTTATCCCTTAATGTAAGAACAATATTTAATTCCTAATATAGAATTTGTTACGTCAGGAAACAGTTTGTTGAAGAAATTGGAGGACGCCAGCGAAGCACTTTGAGTGGTAGTGCACTTCACAAACTCGAATGTGGCTAGCAGAAGAATTTATTTGCATCGACGAAAATATTGTTAACCACACTTAACTGTGACAAATGTTATTAGCTACTATTATTGTTAGCTTTCAAATTTTCAATTAGCCCTCGCTTGCTCTTGTTTCAACTGCTAACTACGCTCGTGCTGTTGTTATTTTTCTATTTTTAATAAAATAATGTTCTAATTTAAATAACAACAATAAAACCAATTTTTGTATAGTTTCAATAGATTAGGATCATTGTGTTGATTTATTGAAACTTAATATTTATTTTTGCCTACTCATTTAGTTCATTTTGTTGAAAGTGGGAAAATAATAAATTGTGTAATCAAATAAGTAAATAAAAAGTTTGCATAGATAAATCCCTGCAAGTTCCAAAAAAATAAAGGTAATGACCCAAATAAATGTTGCATTGCAAATACATCTTTTGTAAATAAAAAGAACAAAATTGTATAGCGGAAAATTTTACAAACAGAAAGGTTTAAACAATTTTTTTCGTTTGACACTGGTTCTCGAGTGTAAAGCAATGCCAATGTAAAGTCGGCGCTTTGGTACTTTTATTGGAAGTAGGTTGACAATCGAATTAGTATAGAATGCTTAACGTTTTGTAGCTAAAAATGTGATTTTTGGTTGTAAATTACACAATAATTATTATTGTTATAAATTTTATTTTTATTCAAACAAAATGGGTAAATGTTTTTAATTCATGAAATCGGTATTAACTGATTTTCATTTTTATTTTTTTCTTCAGAGTTTATCTAGATTTATTTGGGAATTATGCAAGTATTTATTGTACATGCATTTTTATTAAAGAAAAAATCAATTTTAGACTTTCAACAAAAAAGAAAAACTTTTATTTAATTATCGCTCTCATAATTTATTTGACTTGTTGCACCGAATATGAAATTCCTCTTACACATTTCGCTTTTATACAATATCTAACTTGGTAGGTATTCATTTTTTGACATCAAGAAACCTAATTTTTCTTTCATACCGTGAAAGTTTGAAAAATTTAGACCAAATTCAATATTACATTTACAAATTTTTTAATTGAATCAATGCAGTAAAAGTAGTTATCGATATGTAATTTATAAACAAACGATCAGAATTAAAATATAATATTTACTGTAACAAAAGTAATCATGAAAGTGAGAGAAAAATTTCTTAAAAATATTGTTTATAGTTTTTGATTAAGTTCCTACGAGAGATTGCGTTATAGCTGAAAACAAAAAAAAACTAATAATTGTTTTCTATTTTTTAGTAACTACATAATAATTATTTAATTCCGTTGGGTGTACAACTTCTAAATTCTAAGGCCAATTTATTATTATTTTTACGACAATTTAAGATTATAAAAATACAAGTAGTCAATAATAGTTGATCTCACCTTTTGATCAAAATTAATTGAATAGTATAAGATCCATTTAAACAATGTTATATTGTCAGTTTCGGGTCGTTTTTTACTGGCCAATTTTCAAGGCTATAATGTGATAAAATTAACTGCAATTAAATGAGTTTGACAAATTAATGTCATAATAATGTTGATAATTTGCTTTATGAGGAACACGAAAACATTTGCCTATAAATTGCCTATAAAAAATTAAATATTAAAATTACATAGTTAAAAAGTTAAAACAGAATTTGACCAAAAGTCATGTCGTCGTTGTCATGATTATATCCAGGATTGTACTTTAGTTTTATCACATTTTATTATTGAAAATGAGACGACCCGAAACGTCGTATATTTTTTATTAACTTGTGAAAATTATTAAATTACTAAATTTAAAGAACGAAAAATGCATTAATTTAAAAATAATAAAATTAAAATAAGTATTTATACTTTTTAAATGTATAGGAATTTTAAAATGTAAGATTTTGTAGTTTACATACATCAAAACCTCGATTCGAATCCGGAGTAACGTAGAAATATTAAATTGAAAGGTTTATAAGTGCTTGTTCACAATGTACATAAGACATAAAAAATGCATAAAACGCAAGAATTACAAATGCAAATAAGACCTTAATCGAATATTGAATAATACTGGAGCTATGTGGTAATATGTTAAAAGAACATTCTACGAAGTGTAATTTAAGCTTTAAATATTATTCGATACTTCATTAAGCTCTTATTTGTATTTTATATTTTTAAGTCTCATGCATTTCTTATGTCTTATTGGGAACAAGTACTTAGAATTTATATTTTAGTATATTTGAAGAAGTATTTTGTATCCTTAAAAAGTTGAAAGTTGAATCGTAGATACAATTTAAACTAAAAAATTTTTGTTATTGAGTTATTGTTTATTGCAGATTTCCGTGAACATCCTGATTAAATGTACTGCCAATCACAGAAGGATAATAAAAAAGAAACCTAGAGAAATTCTAAAATATTTATTCTTTCTTATGGCGGGTTTTAGGTATCAGTTAAAATGTAGCTGTTTCTTTTAATTTGTTGAGACAAACTATTGTCTTTAGAAAGAAAATGAGATAATTACCCAATTTGGCATAATTTTCAGGAAGATTGGTTTAGAAAATATTGATCATCCAGCTATGTATAGAAAGTTCAAGTTGAAGTAAATATTGAACCATGCATGACATTAATTGTAGTAGCAATAAATTGTCAAACTAGATCAAGGATTTTTATGAAAATAATTTCCGAATAATTGTGTAGTTTCATTAAACAATCGTAAATAACTTAATTAATAGGTTGTCTTAGCGGATGTTATGAAGAAGTATGACAAGAGTGTTGGTAGGAATTATTATTTCAGGAGTTGTTACTCATAAATGAAAAGTATATAGATAGTATGTTTATCTAAAACTGTAACATACAAGATTAGTATTGTGGTATATTTCAAATTATAATTTAACATTAATTTGTAGATATAGTAATAGGTAAATACAATTTATTCATTAATTATGTATCAAACCTTCTTCAATAATTAAATTGTAAATATAGCAGCGGCATATAGTGACGTATGATTGACGCGAATGATATAAAATATAAAAACGATATTTATAGTATTAAAAATAATACAAACAAATTTATCTTCCATATTCCACGTTTATTCAAATTAAATAGTAACCATTATTATTTTTATTTAAAAGTTCTAAGTTTTAATCATCAACATTGATGTAATGTATAAGTAGTGTAAATTAAAATTAAAGAAGGCAATAACGAATTTATTATTGTGTTTGCATGATTTGCTAAATTTTTAAATTGTAACTTAATATATACAAATTAAAGTAATCGGTTACGAATAAACAGTTAAATATTTGTGTAAATTATAGTTAGTTAATGGAGTTGTTAAATAGTACTCAAAAAATTTTTTTTAAAGGATTAGAAATGTAAACAAGTTTAATATACATACATAGTACAAGCACTCTTGATGTAAGCTTTAATATGATTTACGTAGCATTCACATCACAGAGTTGTGTTATATTACATTGTATTGTGTTGTAAAAGCTTGCAAGAACCAATCAAATTAAGATATAAGAGAGAGAAAGAGATATACAATAGTTTAACTTAATTGGTTCTTAAAAGCCGTTAGAACACAACTAGCATCAGCAGTGTTAACCTGATGTTTAATCAAATATCTAGTGTGTTGTAAATCTTGAAATATAAGTGAATTTTTAAAGCATTTCATTATACCTTCAGAGATTGCGAAATTATTATTAAATTGTAAGTTGTTTACAGACAATAAATTCAAATTATTGCTTTGAAATAGTGTCAGAAATTTGCAGTTAATATACATCATGAAGTACATCACATAGTACATAATGAGACCAACAGTGTGACGTACAATCGAAACTATGTACTAACTTCGAAGTACTAGAATTTAAATACACAAACGTTTGATCTGCAATAGAACTTTATTTACTTCCTGTATATTATTGTTTTTGATATAATAAAAAATTAAATTAACTTAATTTACATTGGAATTATGTAATACAATGGAATTTTTTTTAGTATACATTGTAATAGTAACACAATCCCTTGTAATGATGAATTGAAAATTAGACAATAGTAACTATCAGTTGTAAATTTTACATTCACGTGAAATAATTTTAAAAATAAGTAATTAGTTGGACCAAAATTTGCATATGACACAATATTGAATAATTTAATTAACTTGTTTAGATCAAGTTAGTAATCCTATTTAATAAATTATTGCCATTCAAAATCAAGAAGTTTTGGAGAAAAACTTTTAGAAATAATTTGCTATGTAAAAAGCCAATTCATATCTATTGTTACACTATGAAGGTAAGGGCAGGTTTGGAACACACCAGAGCGTATGTTTTAAAATTAAGGAAGCGATAAGCAGAGATATGCATCTAACCAATATAAAAGCTCAGGGTATAATGTCAAACATCAATAATTAATAATTGTAATTTTGTTGCAAACTATGTTAGTAGCATAAATTGTCTGCAAAAAATGGAAAATGTAACATATACTAGATCATAGAGATAATATTATAATAAAATTATAATTATTGGCTAAAGGAATTAAAATTTTTCTGTAATTTGCATCCATACTTAAATAATCTAAATATCTCGAGATGAAGCAGTTATGGATATTACGTATTAATTTAAAGGGATTTCGATAATTTTAGTGTGCACATTTCATAGTAGGTAAGTAAATTCGGACAAACCACAATATTATAATGTATTACTATCCAATGGAAATGTAATACCCAATGATTGTTATTTTACAAAACCCAAATTTTCAGCCAAGGTTATATTAATGGAATTTTGTCAATATTTCATGAAAGTCAATTAATACGTGAAACTGTTAGTGTGGCAATAAAATGCTGGTAATCAATAATTTGTGATTTATAGATTACATTAAATTTGAAGACGTTGCCAAATGGTAACTTATGTTAGCTTAATCTACAGTACATTAATTTTACTTGCAGAAAATCAGTGTCTCCTATTAATTTAACCTCGAGAATTAATTATTATTTACCATAAGAGAGTAATTGAAATCGGCGAATTTTATATTGGAACATAGGGCTTATTTTCAAAATAAAATTACTTATAATTTAACAAGTAGGATTACTCGAAAAATATTAAAACTGAAATCCTATTTATGAAATTAAAAGCATTCTAGCATAAATAATTCAAATGAAATTTATTCTTATTTTGTTGTTTTATTCTCTTTTACAATTTAAAAAAAAATTGCTGATCATATAATTTCTAAATAAAACCAGTGAATTAACATGTTTTGTCTAAGCATAATGTTGAGATTTGTATTTTGGTTTTTTATGCATGAATTCCTTTTACTACTAACGGAAAATAAAAGAACAATCAAGAAATGCTTAAAAATACCAAAAGCTTTTATTGAAAACTGAATTGTGGAAAATGGATGTAAAATTTTAAATAAATCTGCAATGCAGTGAAAATATTTCAAAACTGTTCATAAATCTAACTCATTAAGAAACTTTGTGAAATAGTTTTCTTAAAAAAAAAATAAAATATGAAAACTTTTCTTGTGGTTCCTGAATCGAGCTATCGGCTTGCTAAGCGATCAATGCGCTTACAAATATAAAATATATTGTTTACTATCATATTATATCACGATTTATGTGGCATAAATAGCTTTAGATGCAGAAATACATAAAGTGAAATATAAAATTTCAAAATAGCGTTTTAACTTTCATAGATAAAATATGCACGCTTATATATACATTTTTCATTTTTTCATGATGTGCATTATATGTATTAGCTTTTTGTTTAGATTTTACTACAAAATGGGAAATCTAGAGAATTTCAAAAACCCTCTTTCATCAGTAACAAGTTACAACGAAAAATTGACCAAATTAAATATTTCCTATAAGGAAATATAGCTGTGGGTATACACTGCGTGCTAACATGAATAGAATAATTAACAGCCCTACGTTCAAAGTAATCAAATGATAACAAAAAAATAATTTAAACTTTTGTTTTCCCGATTTCCTGCAAATCAATTATATTACGTTTAAATTTGCCTTGCTAAATAGAAAACTGGCAATTTTAATTTAGATTGAAAAAAAATCTAGATTTATGCTATTTTTCATTAACAGAACGAAAAACATTGACAATAAATTTAAATTCAAAAGAGATTTACAAAGATGCTACAATTTTTTTTAAATGTTTGCATTCAGTGTGCACAACGGTGGGTATCTGCATAATTTTATTTTATCAACTTCAGGCTGGAACAAAACAATGTTTTAGTTGCGAATGCTTTAATTTTCCAAGTTTGTTTAAAATTATATTAACGTACAAAATTGTGTTTCTTTCTGCATAGTTAAAGTTAGGTTTATTTATTCAATTTTTAAATTGAACACGAAAACACTTTACAAAATGTGTGTGAAGTCTGGCAATAAAATAATTATTTTTTTTTGCCAGAAGTACAATTTAACAAAGTAGATAAATAGTATTTTAGTATTTTTGCAGAAATTATTTATGGTTTTCTTCTTGCATTTTTTGTATGGTCATATCAAGTATTATCTCCCTTCTTGCGTTTTCCTGCCCCCGCGTATACAGGAAATGCATAAGCGACGCTCAGAAATTTAATATTAAATTTTGTATTATGATCCTCTTTTATTTGGGACCATGCAGAGCATTATCGCTCTAGCCGTTCGCTACCAGGAAGCCTTCTTAGGGAACGCAGCTATTCCAGGTTTCCGGGCATTGAAATATTGAAATCAAAGACTCCAGTATTACAAGCACCAATAATTTTAGTATATTATTCCCAGAAGTCAGTATAGCTCATGACCAAGAATTCAGCTTTACATATATTTCTAGAAAGCTTCACAGTTATTTTCTCTAAAAGTTTTGTGCTAATTTATTGCTGAAAGTCGGCTGATTTACGTACATTTTTTACATTAGAATCTTATTAATGCCATTATGAAGGTCATAAATTAATTTTTGTTTGAATACTTTCAAAATATCCTAAATAAAATTAAGGAAATGTTAGATTTATTGACTTTTTGTAGCTAAACATCAAAACTCATCTTCTTATTTTTGGAGTATGTATTAAGACGCGTTTCGGGAATTTAAATAATTTTCATTGTCACTCTTATAAGATGTAAGAAAATTCAAGAAACTGTTGATATCTTACACACACCTAAGAGTTGTGAAATATAAAAAAAAGACGATTCATAGCTTTTAAATATATAGAAACTAACTTATGTATACGCTTCGATTATACATATTGAGATGACCCTTAAGCCTCATCATTTTTCTGCAAACCAGAGACTTCTAATTATAAATTAAAAATATCCAAATCCAAAATTTATAATGCTTCCAAACTTATTTTTCCAAGTCAAATGATCCAAATAGGCCAAATAAAATCCAAATTAATAATAAAAAATTTATTCACAGCAAATCAAAAACTTTTATTATTAAATGTTTACAAAAAAATTAATTTTAAATTTAAAAAGCAGTAAAAATAAAATTTCAATTTCAATAAATAAAATTTCAAAATACAAAATAAGAAAGGAATTTGGAACACGACAAAATGTACTATAGTAGTAGCCGTATTCTTTTATAAATATAATTTTAAGTATTGCTTCTCTCATGAAGTAGACCTTGAAAAGGAGAGTTAGGAGAGTGTCAAATTAAGCTCTATAGATCAAATCACCACCTAATACGAACTATAACACATGTTCTAATTTTCCCTATTAGTTGCCCTGCATCTGTAGAGGCACTACAACACTCCCCCGCCAGTAACTTTTAGAATTTCGTAACAGAATATATAACAAGTCTTTTTGTATTATTGGCCTGTATCGGTATTTGATATGACCTGCAGTATGATTAGAATTTGAATGCTAACTGGAGGTACTGGCTTTAAATCAGGGGAACGCTAGATAACTTGTTTAGGGCTGTAGGTATAAAGGTTGTGGCTTTGTGGTTGGCAAACTTCAGATATAGCACTGTTTAAAAAAAATTAAGGCTGCACCGAGGTGGTTTTGAGATTGTTAACACTTAACCGTTCTAAATTTGTATGTCGGTTTTTGAGTTATTAGGACTTCTTTGCAAAATTGCTTCTTAAACGTTTTACTGAAAACCATGATTTTATTAAAATTTTAAAAGTTTAATGTTTTATTTTGCTTGATTAACTGTTAAAAAATAGATACTAAAGACATTTTTTTAATGTTGCTCATGAGGTGTACTACCTGGAATCGTATTGTTTAATTGATTTTTATTTTTAAAATTTTTGTTAATAATTTAACAATTGAAAGAAAACCAATTCTACGACTGTAGTTCAGTTCAAAAAACATTTTAGAATGTCGTTAATGTTGATGAAAAATTGATATGGAGTATATCGAAACCATTTTGTGAGGTTTAGCGGTATATGTATGTAAATAAAAAGATTAGAGCTATAAAAATAAAGTTAAGCTGCCATTTGCATTCTGTATGTTAGTCTTTCAAGGAACACTACATAATATAGCGTCTAGAATGTACTGATAGAAGAGATAAAGGAAAGGATAATTAGAAAACTATTGGTGCTATTTACAGGAGCATAGGTCCAATAAAGTTAATAATCAATACAGTTTATTAGTGATGATGTAGAAGTGTGTGAAGTATCCACTACAATTATTATTGACTCTAAACTAAGTTATTTGTATTATTATTTTATACCACATAATATTATAGCACGATCTTTGGAGTCAAACATGAAGCACCAGTACGTAGTCTAATTTCAGACACACCATATGCCACTAATGTCGTGCTTTATTGATTAGTGATTACTTATTGAAGCTAATTTGTTACAAAGATAATTAATTATTTTATTCACAAATGAAGCAATTATTAATAGTAGGAGGATGGATAATTAATTTGCAAATTGGTGGGAGGTGTGCCCTAGAAATGTTAGAAGACTCAAGACCGTGGTGTGATTTGTTGTTTACACTCGAAAAAAATTGTCAACTTTTATTAATGTTGGCAATGTATGGGTTAATTTTATGTTAACAAGAAACGTTTTTTTATAGAGTAGAAGTAAAATTATTTTGATGCTGTATTATTATGATTAAAACATTAACGTCTTCATTTCTTAGCAAAATTGTTTTAATTAATTCTTACAGCTAACGAACAAGCAAACTATTAGAATACAAATAATAATAATTAGATATAATATACGCGTATGTATGTTTGTTTGCTTGTTTATTTATTTATTTATTTAATATTAGAGAAGTACCAAGTATAAATATCTTTTGTAAGATTTTGTAAGAAAATTATTACGCTGAGTAATAGTTACAGTTTGTTTATTTATTATTAAAATAATTCATACTTAAAGAATCTTATATTAAAGTTAATAATAATTGAAGGAATTTGAAGAACTTAATAAACCCTTTTAAAAAAATTGAGATTTAAACTGAATGAGTATTATAAATGCAAGCGATAGTTTGTGTCATCTTACATACTGGAATTTAAATTAAAAAATATCGTATTGATTTTATTGTAATAATTTTGTAAAAAATAAAAAATTACAGGGTGAAAATGTTATTTAGTTTTACTTGTTTCGGTGTTAAATTATTATTTATTACTATTATTTTGAAAGGTGGATTATTATGTCGAACTTGTTATATTTGTGATTTAAATGATTTATGTTTACCTATTAAGCAATATAAAAGTTATTTGAATTATAATTTGTTATAACTATTAAATGCTTTAAATACACTATTATAATTACATTAATATTTAAGAGGGTATACCTACATCCCTCGTTAGAAATACAAAGTTGGACAGTTTTGATTTTGTCTAGAATATTAATTTGTTACGTCGACTAAAGTGCCAAACGATACTAAAATAATAAGTTATCTTGTCAGCGAGTGATATTTGACTTAGATCCAGTTATCAGTTGCCGATTAAATTTTAAAATCTAAACGATCAAAATCTTATGTTTTCATTTCAAAAGTTCCAAGCAATTAACCCAAAATTAGTTAAAGAACTGGATTTTATAATTTTTATTGCCATTCAATTACCATTATAACACAAAAATTAATTTTAAAAATTTGATTTACAGTTATTTACAATAACACTGATTAAAAAGAAAATTAAATTTTTAGCCTTCCAGTGCTTTCCTTTTTTGAGAAGATAATAAATTTATAGGATTAACGGGTGCGTAAAATGAATGGAATAGAATTCTTTTTTGACTGGTGCTACGGTGGATGGTCGAATAGAGAAACATAAATGCGTAATGACATTTGAGTTAGTTTTGTATTATGCTTTTAATTTAATTTTTATTTAGAAAAACTGTAAAAAACTTTTTCTGTTCGTAAAAATACCAACACAAGAAGAAAATATATTTAAAAAACTAAAATGTCATAACTTGACCTATCAATTTTTTGGTGTGGAAATGCTACTTACTATTCTGTGTTCATTGTGACAAAAAACTGCAGTTCCTATTATATACTATGTACTGTCCTTGGTATATTATGGTAGCATTTTTATCAGGTAAGATATACGTAGAACGTGTTAGGAAGTTGAATTGTGAGTTCTAAAAAAAGAAAACGCAGGAGTACCATCTAAAATTATATTCAAAATGTTTGTATTGTTGGTGATGGATACAGCATAACAGATTAACGCTTCCGTAATAATTCAATGAAAACACCTTTTTTGATGGAAGCTTTTACCAATATTCTAGATTTCTGTGAGATATATTTTTGGACTTTCCTACGATACTTTTCCGAGATATTTATTGAAGTTGATACATGACTGGTTTGTATTCTTGTGGTGTAGTTATAAGAATAAGGGTGGAAATAAGATCAGGGGCTATTCATACTTTTACCTCATTTGGTATTGTATTCTTTTGACTCGTATATAGTTTTTATTTGGTTGAAAAAAATCCCGATAAAGTACTTTTCAAATATCATTTCAAGTATGAAATACTGTAGCCCAATAAATTTCTTCGCTTAAGTTATTTCAGAATATTTTTTTTATCATAAAGCCAAATTTACTTCCAAAATGAAACTAATAATTTAGAAACTATTTCATTATACCTGTAGGTATCAAAATTATTGTTTTTCTACAATTACGTATCTATTATAATCAAGTAAATAGTCAAGAAACAAGAAAAGTGATAGTAGTCAAATTAGATTTTTAACTTTGTAAGGGATCGATCTAGTTTACAATTTCTCTGAAGTTAAAAATAACGATGTAGTACCTACATAACGATGTACTTAAAACTTGGCGATTAATCACTAACTTGAGTTCGAAGCTCTGTCGGCCACAGCTTACTTAACTTACGCAAAATCACCAAAAATAAACTTAAAGTAATCACAACGCATCAGAACTTAGTGTATGCTACTGTATGGCAAATTGGATTTATTGTTTGATTTGCAAAAATTTTACTACTAAATTTCGTTAAGTTAACAGCACATTATACCACTTACCACTTATAATGTAATAAGTAAAACATTATCATCAAAATAGCTTTTTCAAGTCAAGAAAATTTGTGTTTTGAAACACCTCACAGATTTCTAATGTGAGCTTCCAAGTACGAATACGTAGTACATTCGATTACACATCGATTACGTCTGGGTCCTTAGGGGTTCTAGGACACTTTGTTACTGAACATTTGCTAAGATTTTGCTATCATTTTAATTTTTCATCTTATCCACAAATTATCGTTCATATCTTTTTATTTTTAATTATTTAAATTAATATAGGTAGATACCTAAAATATCCAATCTTCTCCACATTTGGGACAATTTAATATCCAAACTAGTAAAAATTACATACAGAGAGAATTAAATTACACTTTTATAAATAACTTAAAACTAAAACTTAAAACATGTGTGTCAAGTAATAATAAAACTTGAGGAACTTGATAGCACTTGAGAAAAGTGTTTTATTATTACTTAAAACACGTGGTCATTTTGGTTGCGGAAAATCCGATTTCCCCACCTAGTTGCGCTAACGCCAACTAGTTCTGCGGAAAAACTAAAAAATTACAAAATTTTGTAAATAGAATATTTTATAAATTAATATATTTTACAAATAATTCTATAAATATAAAATAAAAAGTCCATTTTTTTCGGTTAATGAATTACATTTATTTAAAGTCGCCACGTCGTCGCGACGCTTAACGTATATTGACAGTACTGACTAATACCGACGAAATTTAAAGATATCCGAAGAAATTTTAGGAAACTACATGAAGTTCTAAAGAATTTCAGGACATTCTGAAGAAATTATCGATGAGCTTTTTTACGCCTCCAAGCTGACATTTGTCGCGAATCACCAGATCGTAGAATACATAATTTTTTTATTATTTTCAGTGCCAACATTCCATCATCTTTTTAACAATAAATTGTCTCAATGAGAAAATTTCAGGATTTTGAGTCCTTTTCTAGTGACTTATACGAAATCCACATTTTACACAGGCTAATAGCTTACAACTCGATCGCAGTTTTAAAATATTTTACTTTCATTGAATAATAGAATTAAGAAGCAACAAAATAATTTTTTTAATATTTACCTACTTGGTTTCAATAGCAAATAATATTAAAGTTAAATACTTTTGTTTTGAACAGTAGTAAATAAATATTTTCTTGATTTAAAGGTAGAGTAAATATTACTTTCTTATTAAATATTTTAATATAATAATATAAAGAAAAGAAGTGAAAAATATATCTAAGACAATTTAATTAAAAAAATTACTGTCTTAAACTCAGAAAATACTTTCTTGATGCATTTATTTGAATCAAATAAATCAGAACAAATAATAGCAAATCTTATTAATTATTATATTAGCAATTGTACAATATTGCAAATATTAAAAAACTGTAAAATATACAAATATCATTTTTGTTATATGACAATTAATAGTGCAAGTGCAAAAAATTGCGAAATAGTACAGGATTTGTAGGTCACTTGTATAGATAGAGAATGGAAATTTGTGTCCGACAACGAAATGCCGGTCATATAGTCTTGAACTTCTTTATAGTGAAATGTAGTATTTTAAGCAAACATTAAATAAATTAAGAATCGTTTAATTTTAATTAAAAAGCAAAAAATTATGATAAAATAATGAGAATTACGGATATTATATAATATTAAAATTGAAACCTGAAATATTAAATTTACGCGCTTTGAAGCTTGATAGTTATTGAAATAATTTTCACTATTAATGATTTTCTACATTAAAGTTCCACCTGTTTTGAAATATAGGCGAGCATGTTGAGTTGTATTGGTATGCTTATATACCAATACTAAAGTTCTATCGGTTTATTGACATGTTCCTACATACCTAACACAAATTATAAGGTTAAACTGCCGTTTACTTACTACAATGAGTCGTGGAAAAATCTTTAGAATTTAAAATGTTTCTAAGATGATATAAACTGAATTTTAAGTTCCTAGGTTTACACACCACTAGAGAAGAGTGGCCAATACCGATAAGCGTAGCTTGTGGTTTTTTGACAAGAGTAGCATTTATTAAAATCAATATTTAAATTAACGACAAATACTCCCCATCCTTGTAAATATTTTTCTAATATCCCATTTGTTTTATTTACTCTCTTTGTTCTCAAGTATAATAATAACTAGTAATAACTCAATATAAAAATTCTCAAAAAATATTATCAACTATATAAATCAATTGCATCCATTCCAAATATCCATGTATAAACGCGATTGATTTATTTAATAGATGATAATATTTGAGAAATTTGAGATTGAGTTACTATTAGTTATTTATATTTGAGGACAAAGGGAGTCAAGAAACTAGGAACTTCCATGGTACTGCGAGTTGTGCAGAGAATGATGGAATACTGTAGTAAGCTTCTACTTACTTGTTTAAAAAAAATGTACAAGGATAGGATAATTTACAAGGTTCAATCCAAATAATCCACAATTTGTACAAACTTGAAACAATTCAATTTCATAACAATAAAACTACTTAGGCAAAACAAATAATCACTAATTTATTCTCAAATTCAAATCTCAAACTCAAAATCTCCATCAAAATTTGATATTAAATTATTCAAAATTCCTGCTTTTATTTTTGCTGAAAGCATAAAAAACTTAATTACCTAGATACTCTAGAGTACTTTAGTTTTGCTCATCATCGTTTTGATTAAAAAAATTCTATATTATACTGAAAAAATTTTTTTCTTTTTCCCAATGAGAAAACCACTTTTACGTTCACTCAACTAACGATTTTCTTTGCCCATGTTTAATCAAAAAGCCAATAATGTTTTTTTTATCTCTGATCTTAGAAGATGGGGAAAGCGGTTTCAGAGAGTTTATATTATAGTAGTATACGAAGTGTTATCAGAATTACAATAGAAATCAAAATTTCCAAATTCTAAAATAATATTATGTAAGCAAGTTGATTGTAAATCTATTGTTATAAAGTAAACGTACAACAGATTAGATTTGTGTTCGTAACACAAAGTGCTTAATTCTAAATATTTAGAAAAGCAAAAAAGATACTACATCGTGCGGTTTTCAGTATCTTTTATTTAACTTTAATTATTTAATTATTTTATTTTTTAACATAAAATGACTTATAAAACCGAAACTGATCAGCAGTAAATTCGTGAATTTTAGAAAGAAACTATTAATTCCAGACTTATTCAATTTCAAGTTTTAAATTAATTTTAGATAAACATAATAAATAAAAATATGCAACATAATATAAAATTTGATGGCTTTTAGCATCAAATGAAACATAGGTTTTTCTCTAACCAAAAAATAATGCAAAATATTTCAGAATTTAAATTACTTCAAACAATTTGCTTGAATATTCACAATATAATAAAAATCCAACAATCTTAATTCTTGTTTTTTTATATTAAACTATCCATTATTTATATTAAACTGTTAAGGATAGCACTAATAGTGCGGTATTTTAAGGCACGCTCTAAAAGAGTTGTTTAGAGATTTTTGTATTTTTATATTAGTAACAAAAGCATCAATTTCATTTTTAAGTAATGCTATTAAAATGTAGTATTTTTTTCTTTTTATTAAAAAATAATATTAATAGAAAAACATTATTTATCTGGCAATCTTAAAAAGTCGCTTTCGGGTGCATACATATTTTTGGGGGTATAAAGGAACGTGTCTTTCGTCATTTTTTGTAATGAACAATGTATTTGGGCCTTTAGTTGTTGCTTGTGGTTGATTTAAAAATTTTAAAGTCGATATTTGACAAACTATGCGTTGTTCGCTCCGAGAATATAATGACGCGATTTGTAAATGATTGATGTGCAATATCATACTTGCAAAATCGTTGAGGCAGCTCAAAAAAACAATGATGTGAAGAAATAATTAAAGTCGTAATTTGTAATTTTAATTTGTTATTTTGTATTTTCATCGATTAATTTATTGTGTAAAGTGGTCTATCCGTCAATATACGCACGCTTTGAATGGATTCAGCAAGGATTAAAGAAACTGTAGATAATGGAAAGACAATTTAAAATATGGATCTTTATAATTACAATAATAATGTAAAATTTAAATTAGTTTAACATTTTTAGACTTTTTAAAAGATAATAATAAATTATTGCTGTTTGCAGTATAATGTTGTTTCTAAGTTATCCGTTGTTAAAATTAAAATTGAAACAGTTTTAAATATGCAGTTATTTTGTATTTTTTTAAATCCTGTTCTTCCTGAAATTTTACTCTTGATTTAATCTGTTGATCGACGTGGGTTTAAGATTTTGCTCTGAATATTATCTTTGTTTTCAAAGATATTAACATATTCAGCAGCATGTATACGTAGCATACGTGTGCTTTATACTTTAAATGGTAAAGCTGTTGTTTATAAATATTTAGATTACATTTTTATAGTAAAATTTCTAATTTAAAATTTGTGAATTACTTATATACGTATAATAATATAATTTATCGAAACAACTTAGTATTTAATGTGCTATAATAATGTAAATAATAAATTGCATTATTGTTAAATTTGAGGTCTGGAGGTCGATTTGCTAGATTACTTAAGAACACCAATTAACACAATTGACAATTATTATTATTGCGAGTTGATTACACTATAGTTTATGCCATCGTATAAGTTATATTGATGTATTGTGTGGTTTGTATGGAGATATTAAAGCAATACAAATTACCAATAGGTTATGTTGCAAATTAATTAACACGAAAATATTTTTCGCAATGCAGTTCACTTATAGGGTTTCACACAATGGGATTTAAGATATAAAACATGCGATTAAAATTATTAAGCTGTAATAATCGCAGTATATTTTAATTATTGTTGTAATGTGGTTATATAAAATTAATCACAGGTTAAACTTTCATGTTTACCCACGTAAGTCACGTAACTCACCATTAGGGAATACCGAAAATATACCATTTTCTATAAGGTGGTTTCTGTATAAAGATTTTCTTCAAATTATTGCTGATAATGGAAGAGAAAACACTTATTGTACTTATCTAATTATTAACACTTCAAAAATACTTTATTGTATCAGTTTGAATTTTTTGGAAATTAAAATTTCCTATAATAACAAGAAAATTTATGAATTACCACTTGAAAGTTACTATGTAGTGAAACTAAACAAAGCAAAACTTGCAGGGTTTATTATACATAATACAATTATTCTTCGCCTACAGAATAATTATGATTGGTTACAGGTACAATCCTCCAGTGACAATTTAATTTTTGTTTATTAAAATATTACTAACATTTTTAAATTTTCACTTTATCTTATTTAGGTATTTAAATAGAAGAAATTATTATACTAATTATACTTTATGTAACGTATCAATGGGGTTTTCCAATATTGATTAGGTACAGATATTCCTAATTTATCTGACAAAATACATTGTAGTTGCATTTACCAAAAGCGTGGATCTAAGTGCACATTTATGTACATTTTCTGTAAAATATGCATTTCAACTTATATTTTAAATTATATTATTTATTTTAAATTCAACTAAAACTACACCTTTTTTAAAATATGCAGTAAGCACAGACTACCTTATAGACTAAACAATTCATTTATTAATAAATTAATAAAACAATTCGAACATTTTTTGATTTTAAATATTTGCTTTAATTCTGGGAAAATAGAAAATTGAGTAATTAATTTCTTGATTTTAGTCTAATTGATTGTGTAATTCATTGCACTTGTAGCTGGTATCTGTATCTTCATAAAGTATAATCTGATTGCTTCATTGGAAATTGTATTTTATGCTGGTAAATATACACCGACATCATCAAAGTTAATTACTGTAATTATTTGTATTTGACAGACAATTATATATGAACTTTGGAAAAACATAATATTCAATTTAGTGAATTATTAATTGCCTATACTAAAAATTTTATGTTGTTTTCTATTTAGAGAATTTAAATAAATAATAATTTAATAAATAATGTTTACAATATAAATAAGAGATATCGAAGTTTTGAAACCGTTTCTCTAGTGTCGCTTTTAAAGCTTACCGTGATGCAAATAAAAAAGTTAAGATATCTTATTGAAAATCTGACTTGTCACAAATCATTCTCTTGAAATGTATTTATATTTTATGTAAATATGTAATACTGTAGTATACAGTAGTAATAGTATATAAGTTTATATTAATAAATATAAACTTTTATAAATATATGTGAGCCACAGCAGTAATTAAATTGGTGTGATTGTTAGTTATATATAGCAGAAATTCTGGTCTACATTTGCTTGGGAGGTTTAATGTGAAATAGAAAATAACTAGTATATCACTATAAATACTTCACAATTTGCTAAAATGCAAATAATAAATAGATAATGATACCAAAAATGCTGTACCAAAAATTTTAATTTGGAGGGCATACATATTATATTGCGAGAAAAGAAAATAGTTAAATTATCGATTTTAAAAAGTGAGCTTTTGAAAATATCCTTAAGTTAAATTATCGCTTACCTGTTGGGGCCAAATTGCCCCACCAAAGTCACCAGTATTAGTGACTGTAAAACTACTACTTATTAAAAAATTAGCTTCACGTTGAGCGCCAAAAGGTTTAGTTTTGTATTTTTAGAATTTTTATTTTGAAAATTTAGAATAACAAAAACACCTTAAAAATCGAAATAAAAAGTACTTTTACAAATAAAATACACAGTAAGTTTGTAAACGTTTTCGTGATTTCGTACCATGGATGCGATGCATTACATTATTCTATTTACGAAAACTTTCTGAATATTTTCTCTAAAAAAAAGTGTGAAGTGCATTTCTAGATATTCTAAAAATCCTGTTAAATGTGGTATTTTACGCTAATGTGATATTTTAGTTTTTTAAATTTTACTTTATAGTTATTTAATTAGAAAATTAAATTATGATGTGTTTTAATGAAGCTTAATAATAATGTATTATATAAAATTAACGAAATTTAGTCCGAACGTAATTGTTTTGAAAGTAAATTGCAGAAGAACTTCATTATTTAAAATTCTACCCACATTAATGCGAGAATACAAAGTAAGAAAAAGGTTTTTTTATCTGCTACGTGTACTACACAATTAACTACAAAGGTTAATTGCATTAAAAAATGGGTACTCGTATTTTCATTTGATTCGATGAAAACTTTTGATTAGCTTTCTTATTCCCAAAGTGAAATAAATTAATAAAAAGAGCCATAAACTTTCTTACATGCTCCACAGATTTAATAAGAAATTATGTTAATGTATTTCTTTTCTTTATTTTTTTAATGAAAATGAATTAATTCGAAATTGCTGAAAAGAAAAGAGAATGTTCAAAATACCTGAAAATAATTAGGCGCCTTGCACACTAACTATAGTGCTAAACTGATGTTAATTATTAAAATTGTTTTATTTCTCTATATTTAATTTTTACAATACCTAATCGTTATTTGAAATTCTATTTGTCTACCTAGATTGTTACGTAATTGATTGAATTATGGACAGAGGCGTATTATCGCATAAGCTCATGAAGCCCGGGCTTGTAGCGCAAAATTTCAAGGGTGCAAAATTTCAGCAGACAGCTTCCTTTTCTCTATAAATTATTCTAATAAAAAAAATGGTCAACTGTCAAGTCGAGGATAACAGCGCGAAATATTAAAGGCTTGCGGCGTCAAACTTGCGTAATACGCCTCTGATTATGGACCCTACCGAGCTACCTTAAAATCAAAACAAATTTGAACAAAATGAAAAGGCGTTATGAAAATACGAGAACGAAATAACTGTACCATTAGGCTTCAAATACAATACAAGTGTAATAAAAATATATAAAATAGTTAAAGAAAGCAATTTTGGAGTAAACATCATAAGTTTACAATATTATACGGAGAATCTAGTCTAGACGGCGAAAAATTGATTTTCTTTGAAATTTTCTTAAAGAAATTAAAAGAGATATCAAAATTATGTGTTTTTTTGTATTATACTTGTTGATGTTCAAACTACATTATTATTAAAACTAAAAATAGAAATTAAAAGTATTTATTCTGCTGTTCAGGTCACATTCATCAGAGCCATGTTTTGGTTAGGCCATCTGCAATTTTATTCAATGCGGAGGGCGGATTACTTCAGTCAGTGCTGATATTTTTTTGTAAAAGAGGTAATTATGTTTGATAGATCATACGAATCAAGTCATATAACTACTTATTTGAATAAATTAGATAAAAATATCCATAGCGTGTCCGTGATTGAAATCCGAAATTTACACCTTGTAACACAATACTACAAATCTGCAGCGGTAGACAATGAAAATTGAATGCTCGAAATTAATCTTAAATTCTATAGTTTAAGACAGACATTAAAAAAATTGATTTTTCAAGTTTTGGAACTAGAAGCTCCGCTTAAATTATATTTTTAAATTATAAAAAATTTTAAATTTGTTTATTTATCAATAGTAGGTACCTATTTATTTCGTTCTTTCAGTAGTGAAACTTCATATTAACATAATTCTATGAACTAGATCAGTGTTTTAAGTTTTCAAAAATAAAATACACTGTAGGTACAAATTTCGAAAATGGTTTCGCCTATAATAGTCATTATTAGACGATGAAATCAAATTGAAAATGTAGAGAAACCATTTTTCTTTCTTACGAAAGAGAAAGGAGTTTAGTCGGGCATTTCAAAATATTGTAAATCTGAAAATTAACTCAAATTCTCTTAAGACATTATAGTAAACAGTTTTCCAAAGTTTTCATTCATTTTCATCACTATTCATCAACAAATTTATTGTTCACCAAAACGAAGATTGGTGGGACGTAAATTATGCGGGATTATTTATTATAAGATTAAAATGTATTATAAAATATCGACCGGTGTGACTTTCAAACTCACGAATTCTAATATGAAATGATAATTCATGGTTGTGATTCGTTTCAACACCGAGGGTGGAATTGATTTGATTGATTCAATTTGTCTTATCTGTTGCACTTTGCAGTCGAGATAACGTAAGACCGTTAAAATATCTAGAAAAACTGTTAGTTACCGAAATTAATGATATATAAACAGATTATATAGCTAATGGAATTAAAAATAAATTTTCTTCTAGTCCATATTATTGATTCTTCTGTTATTGAAACATGTCAATTTCTACATATTCGTATATGTACTATGTTGTTTGCCTAAAGTACATAAATATTATGTTTTTACTTTTGGGTCATCAAATGCATTCATGCATTTAAAAAATAAATGCCGCAGGACAATATAGTTGATATCATTTTCCAAGTAAATAATAAACTCTGTGTTATTATAGTGTTCGTGCTATTTTAGATAGTAATTTTAATATCATGTGATATCATCTGATACTGTTTATATTTAATTAAATAATTAAAAAGAAAGATAACATTCGTCTTTATGTTTACTAAAGCAGACATAAAAGAAGTCTAGATAAGAGAATCGGTTGACCTAAAATCTTTTTGAATCAAATTATATGCTCAAAATCGTCCAAACAAAATAAATACTCCCATTAATTAAAATATGCAAATTATAGAATTTTGAGAAATAGAATTTTGAAAGTATTCAACTGTTGCGGTAAAAAATATAAAGTTTAAGGAAATCCAAAAATCTTTCAAAGCTGCGCAAAGGGTGTATAGAAAATTAAATCAAATTTTAAGTATAGTTGTAACAATAAAATACATTTTCTTATTAATTAAATAAAGAAAAATGCAAATCTACTTGCGAATACTGCAAGTTTATACTCAGTACTTTGAAAGGGTTGCTATCTTAGATACTAAAATGTTAACATAAAATTTATTTAATGAACGTTTTTTTCTGGCTGAAATAGAGCTTTGCAAACAAGCAGAAAAATAATATATACTTTATGCAAACTGTAAATAGTATGGTTATTGAATATTTTATGTTCAAGCAAAAGCAATTTCAAAGTTATAGTGAAAATTCGAGAACAAGTAGGTTCGTGTATGCTGCAAACTATTACATTTGAACAAAACCGACAACCGAAAACAGTTTCTGTAGTTTGCAATTAATTCACTTTATTTATGTTATAATAGTTTAACTTTTACAAACCAAAACAAATTATAAAATTTTACTAACAAGTTTTTCACACAAGCCATTATTTTAATTTTTTTGTTTTGGAAGCTGGAAGGATCTATACAAACAAGACGGCCAATAACTAAATATTTCGCGTCGGGTGTTCAGGTATAAATTGAAAAAACATTTCACTGGCTGAAGCGGCAATTTTAATTAGATAAAAAAAAATTTGTTTTCTTACCTAGATTTTTAGATTATTGAAAAGGTCACTACAACTGCTGTAATTGGAAAACATTTTGATATAACGTAATAATAATTATTATTATACATTCTTGTAGCGAAATTGTATTTTGCGGTCTCATGTGTTGAGATACATTGTATTATTTTGCATTTAATTTGTAAAACCAATATAAAGTAATTAAAGTAAAGTAAATAAGGATTCAATTAAGAATTTCCGTTTTAAATTTTAATCTAATAAGACCACGCTAAGTGAAAAAGTTAAATTAAGAAAATAAGATACAACCGTGATTTTCTTCATATTATAAAATTGATGAGAGATAAAAACGAAGCTTTCGATAAAATATTTGGTTGTATATTGTAAGGACGCAAGGGTCGTTAAAATAATATTTTCATCCAGAAAATATCTATAGAATATTGCGGAAAAAAAATATACAGACAAAATAATAGCAATGTTTTTTGAATTGTTATATCTGGTTGTGTTGTGGGTATTCGTTTATTGCACTTTAAAGAGTGAGAACTCCTTTCAGTTGGTTAGGAATTCAACTTCTAGTGGACGAGTTGTTTGGCAACAGCATAATAGCATATACATTTATGAATATCAACACAAATTTCAAATCTCATCAAAAGTTCCAAAGTTATTGTTTTTGAGGTCAATAAATATTCATGAGTGAAATTACTATTACTGTTTGTTTTTCTATTTTGGAGTGAAAATTTATTTATTAAGAATGAAAATTTTTTGGTTTACATAAATAGAAATAATGCATTATTCAATAATCGTATTAGATTTTTGAACAGTATTTCGTAATTATTTTAAACGGACCCTAAAAATATAACACAAAATAAACCGTTTAAAAATTTTTCTGTCTTCTGGATTGCATGTTTTAATGAGTTTATTAAGAATTTACTAATGGTGGCAAATACTGGCAGATTTGCATAAAATGTAAATTTTTGACATAAAAAGACCAGAAAGATTTATGGAACTTTTTCTAAAAAAGGAGTTGTAGTGTAAAATTGCCTATATTAAATTACTATATAACTTCGGAAAAGTTCTACTTATTGTAATTTGCAAAATATTTAAATATCAATCATTTAATAAAGATAGTTGAGTGCTGCATATTTTTTATCTATGCACAAGATTATGTATGAGTATGATACTTCTTTCTTTGACTAAGTAATACTATAAATAAACCACATTATAATTTTTCTAGGTGTGCGTTGTTTGCTCTGCCCATTCTTCAATTTTATATTTTTAATGTATTCATTAAAAATGAGTAGATTGCTTTGAAAATTTGTATTAGTAAATTAAAAATAAAACTTTTGTTTGGCTTGGACTTTTATTATTTTAAAATTTACTTTGTCTTACTACACTACGATCGAGCCAGGTTTGTGGAAAACCTCTCACACAATGTGATACTTTTGTTCGTAATATAGCAATATACTATTTTCTTCAATCGTCTTAAATATCGGTCTTTTTATTACTATTAACTGATATCGAAGTTGATGTTTTTGTAACTAATAATAAATAAGCATATTTCTAAGCAAAACTTTTAATATGTGCCATTAAAGTACATGTAATAATATGTCAAAAACCACTTTCAATCTTAAAATATTATGTCAATATAACAAAAAGCAATCTATCGTTTTTATTACATGAATATTTAATCAGAATGTTTGAAGCATTTTAAAATTCATATTTTTTACGATGTATTGATATCTAATTTGTAGTTTGGAAAAACATAATAATTTTACTTGCATTATGATTGTTTTTATTTGAGGTACAAATTTTTGAAAAAATTTGTGTGATTCTTTTGCTATGTAAGCAGAAGAATTACAAATAAGTAATTATAATTGAAAAATAATTTTACTCTACTAATGCATATTGATAGCGAAAAGAAGACCCAACTTATTAAAATAAGTTTTTCTTAAAGCAAAAAAGTTTCCTTAATTCCCGTTTACTTCACTTCGAGATATCCATCAGATGGAACTGATGTTGAATTTACTCAATAAATTAATTAAAAATTAATTAATGAAATTAATAAAGTCACCAATCAGACGACAGCAATAATTCAAATTAAAAGTAACAAATCAAAGATTTAATTGTTTATTTGATTAATTTATCAAGCAGATTAAAGTTTGGATTTCTTTGGATTTTTTTTTAATTTTCTGAGTTTCCACCATCGGGCCTATTCTAACTTTTTTAAATAAAAAGAAATTAACTTGGTTGATGCTATTTATATTGTATATACGAAAGTGTACGATTCGCATTTTTAACTTCATTTAATAATTTTAGTTTTCAGAATAAATATGTTACGTTTACGTTCGTTAATCCTACAAACTCGTCACAAGAAGTTAGACATTAGCACCTAACAAAATAATATACTATTATTTTCAAATATTTTTTTAAATATTTGAAAACTTTCAGATTTTACTGCTTTTAGTTCTATATTAAATTTGAATTTGAATAAATCAATTCAAAATATAAGAATATTTGTATGAGTTATGACATACATACGTGCATATTTTACATGACTTGAAAAATTGTTGCGATCGACTTTAATGTTACTTTATATAGAATTCGTTAGGAACAATTTCAATTTTTATGCAAGTTTTGTATGTATATAATATTATGTAGTATTTCTGTACTATTTGTTTGCAAAATTAAACCCAATTTCTATAAGTCGACTTTCCATTAAAACCTTACAATACTGAAAACCTAAGGAAATTTTGTTAATAAATTGTTCTTAGACGTTAATTGTAATTTTTAATTACATTACATTACTATTAATTACATTTTAATTATTATATTGCTAATAATAGTAGGCAATTGCAATTTTAAAAACCCATGGTATTGACGTGAATATAAAAGAATATTATAACAGATAAGTTATACTATGTTCGACCAGCGTGTAACAAAACTATAATAATTCAATTTAATAGTTTTGATCCAAAAACTGCACGTTATGAAATTAAAATAATTTTTTAATCTAATAATTATGTAAAAAATTAAAATAAAAAGTTTTAAATTTCATATAAATATTATAAATTATTAACATTGAAATAAATATTTAATTTCTATTAGTAAACTTATTATTTATTAATAAACTTTTCTTAAAAAAGGAAACATTCAAATTCCAATAGTGATTTTTATTTAACTTCTTATAGCTCCTACGACTTTTAATTAATTATTAAATATTATAATCATCCACTATATTTTTAGGTTGGTAAACTAATGTGAACCAATCAAGTGATAAATGGAGGGTTTCCGGTTGTTTACGAATTTTCCACACCACTTATAGGAACTGTTTGGATGTTTGTATAATATATTTGTTCCATAAACATTATTTCTCGAACAGAAAGTTCTACCAAAATTAAAGTTGAACTGGTCGTTCTGCTGAAAAATCTCCGATGAACACCACTATTTCCAACTCCCCATGTATCATTTTTCACGGCAGAGAAACATTAAAACATTCGGTAAATATTATTTTTTTAATTTTTTATCATAATTTAAAATAATTACATTTTTAGTTTAACAAGCCTCAAACTTGACAAGACGACTTAAGTTACTTCAAAGATGTTTTAGGTTAAATTAAATTAGGTACTTATGTATGTTGTTTATTTATAAAAGTAAGTCGTTCAAAATATCAAAATACTAGTTTTATCTAAATCGATCGATTTAACTACATAGTTCAATTTTTCCAACTTGAAAACTTTAAAATTTAAAAAGTTTTCCCTAGAATTATTGTCAGTAAACAATTGAACACTTAAGTTTTGTTTGTGTAACAACAGCGTGGTACTTTTATGGATTCCTTATGCTTAAGTTGTGTGGACATAACATTATATCAGAGAATTAGATTTAGACCAAACTAGAAGAAAAGTGTGAACTAAAAATATTCAAAGTAATATCTGAAACATTTTCTTCCAGTTACATGAGTAGGTATAAACCTAACCTTCTGGAACCGGAAGTAAATAAAGAAAGTTATTTTATTTTTAATTATACTAAATACATAATTTACTTGAAATTAATTATGTATTTATTTATTATAATTGTGATATTTGTGACGCTACTTTATAAGGGTGACGCAAGTCAGTATGAATCTGAGCATGGCTTACTCCTTGTGGGTTTTGAGAAAACAGTGAGACCATAATGGAATAAAACTAATGTGATCGATGTTTCGAATATTTGCTATTTTTATCTATAAATCCCTAGCTGAAAGCTCCATCTTATCAAACTTTGGTTAGGTATTGTTACAGAGGTATACTATACTATTTTTGAAAGATATCACGACAGAAGCTATTTTATTGTTTGAATTATTTGTAATTTATTTTCTAATCCAAGTCAAAAAAGATATACTTTTTGGACGAGGTTTAAAGCACTTTTCTAAACGATAATACAAAAAATTGCGTTTAACTGGTGAAAGTACGTTTTATGTAATATATACATATTTTTGTATCTAAAAAATATCACAAAGTAAAAATGTGCTACGTTATGAACAAATCCGAAATGTATTATAAAGATACTAAAAATGCAACATCAATAATCCGGTTAAGTCTTAGACTGCCATAGAGGAGAAAAGATTAAGGAACATAAGATCATAAAAATTTCGAGACTTTGATAGATGACTAAAAATAAAACTTTGACACGAAAAAAATCAGATATACTAAAGCGGTAGTGACAGATTGGTTAAATTGGTATTAAAAATTAAGCTGCGACGAAAATGACTGAATGTATTTTTGCGTTAAAAGTTTTGTTTGCAATTTTGCGATTACCGAAAATGTTCAAAAATGAAAGAATTAAATTTTCATTGAATAATCTTCAGTGGTTGTTTTAAATCTCACACAGGTAACTACCACAATATCTATTTTATTTACACTTAAGGTACAAATAGTTGTCGTTTCTTCTATTTTCTATTGAACATCCCGATTAATAAAAAAGATCTGTCAGTGTCCCTGTTAACAATAGAAGAGTGTTTGCTAAAGTAAGATTGAATGTGTAGAATAAGCTCTTTCGCTAGAAAATTGTTTGCAAAATCAACAAATTATATTGTGAGAATATAAATTATAAATTTTATTAATTCCATGTTTAGCCTACATTTTTTTAATTCAAACTTCAAAATTAAATTAATTAAACTCGAAAGTCGTATTAACATTTTACAGGAGCTTTTACTTTGACAGTTTTCTTTTTAAAATAATTTTTTGAAATTTATTGATGTGACAGCAATACAGAATTTAGATTAATTTGTGTTAACAGAATTTTTATATTTTGAAACTTATTAAAGAGTGCACTCAATATTAACTTTTATGTTTGATGTTTAGAATTTTTTATTATGGTACCAAGGAATTAGTATTAATATGTAGATAAAATCTCCGATTTAATAGTACTATAACGACTTAACACAACATTAAACACATTTTCAAAATAAGCTCAAATTTGTATAAAATTTATGTTAAACAAACCTTTTAATTGCCAGATCATTCTATTTTGAAGCCACTAATCTCACTACTGGTCACTAACAATTTTTTTTGTATTATGTTTTAACAAATACGTTTAGTAGATATTACTACTGTGTGTATGCAATAAGAACCGTTTTAATTTGCCGCGGGTTTGTTTGGTAAATATAATAAAATTAGAGAGTAAACTCTAATTAAACTGTTCGTAGTAAAATTTACAATACGTACACCGATTTAAATTTTATTGGCTACAGGAAGAAACGAGACGAAAACAAAACATACTTTTACCAAAACGATATTACAAATCAAAGATGTCCTCGATTTACATAAAAGTAATTTGTTAACAACATGTTAAGTAAAAATTAGTGAAAATTAAACACAACTTACATTTGTCTTTATTGTAACTATACCTACTTATACAGTTCCAGACGTCACCTTCACGAAAGCTTCTACACATTGAAGTATATTATACTGGAAAATCGTGTTGATTTCTTTTTTTAAATAAAAAGTGCATAGAATATAAATAAGTTACAGGAATAGATCGTCTTTAACCTGAGAATTTTTCGAATATATATTTATGACTAACGATTTTTTTAACAAGTGAGAAGTGTAAATATCCTGAGTTTGTTGATTTTTGAGTTTAACACACACAAACATATTAAATAAATGATAATATTAAGTGGTAAACTGGAATACTATTAAAAGCTAATTTTGCAATACATCAAGTGCTACCTGAATGTTTATTAATTTTATAAATTTATTAGAATCAATCAAAATGCTTTTGATGTGGTCGGTGTAATTTTAATAATATAAAAATTTATTTTTAAATTAATAACCATTCACACTTTTTATATTAGGAAAATTTATCTACCAAAATATATTAGTTCCGGACTTACCTTTTTAAGGTTCTACTTCTTACGTAGAATTTTATTATATTTCTTACATTTTTATTAAATATATCTAAATTGTAAAGTAACAGACGTCATGTTGATGTCATAGAGATAAACTTTTCTGGTTCCAAAGTAACTTCCATTTAAGTTCTTTGTTGTTTCCATGTCTAACTGTATTTTCTTAAATTTCCTTTACATATTAAATGTGACTTTGTAATTTTTTTGTTGTTTTCTGACCCTGTCGCACTATATTTAATTACGTTCACATAGAGAATTACAGCTCTGTAGATTAAGATTAATTATTAATATAAAGCATTTTAAAAATGTATTGAAAACTTTAAGGCGCTTACATGCGATTAATGGTTTTCCGAGTGTTTCTAAACCATCAAAATAGACAATTTACACCTTCTGCCTGGATCAGGGGAGTATTGAGCTTCAGTATATTATGTTACCTAGGACCAGCAGGTACACATTTAGATACCAACCCGACATATCGTAAGGTAGACAATTAGACTATGTAGACTGTACCGATGGTCAAACCTTAATCTTTTTTGTTTAGTTTTGATCGAGGGTCACATATAGATTGCACCGATGGTCACATGCGGATTGCACCGGTATAATTACTTAATCTCTTGAAGTGAAAGACTTTCCAGTAAGTATATAGTTGCTGAAAATATTTGATTTAATTTTAATTTAATGTACATATACTTATTGAAAAATTTTCGAAAATTAATTCACTTCACATTGACACATTAATGTGAGGATAAGATAATGATTGCAAATACTTACAATTTATAAATTAAATTCTGGCCCTTGTTATTTTAGAATACAAGTCCATCCAATGTTGTAATTATATATATTTTATTATATTAATCTGAACCTTCGCACCCTTCGCTCCGGTCCTCTCCACTCAAAGCCGTTTTAACAAACGCTGCACTCACTAAAAATATTTCTCTAGACCGTTCTCACTCGTCAAAGTGTGCTATTAGGAAGAGGGTAGTTTTCTCTCCAATTTTATGATAGATCGCACACTATAGTAGAAACTTATATGTAGACCGCAGTCTATATCAGCACCTAAATTTCTTTCTTTGTCGTTCAAATAAATTTATTAGATAATCCAAAAGTGCAGTTGTAAATTAAATACCGTAACTAACTGTGCTGTCACAATCATGTTAACGTAACGTAGTCGACTTAACCTTGAACAAATGCTCCAATCTAAAGCCATCTTTCCGACGATCTACCAATCAAATGCGAGAGTTATTTCAAGGTTAAGTCGACTACGTTACGTTAACATGATTGTGACAGCACCGTAATACCTTACTTATTGATCATCGGTGCAGTCTACATATTATATACTCTAACCGACCCCGGTGCAATCTACCTGCTAGATTATGAGACTTTTTGATCACCGCTACAATTTTATAATCGCCCAAAAAATTGGGGTTCTTACCTTCACCGTCACAGTCAAGGCAAGCGCATAATAATCCGATAGATAGAGGATAGAGGAGGTATGGATTAAAGACCCGGTACTCTAAAAAACATGAAGACTACGTTAGACTTGGTAAACATTTTAGTAAGTATTATTATGAATAAATATTATTATTATATATCGAGATAATCCTTATGTGTGATCACTATTTTTATGATATATAATATGATAACTTTTTTTAATTTTATGTTCACTAGAATTCAATCAACTTTTTATTGTAATTTTTGAATTAAACTATAGGGGTTCTGCTTTTCTTCTTTTATAAACTAATAACATTTTTTGTAATTATATTTTCAAAACTTGGAATTCTCATACATTCAGCGTAAAGACAGCGTCCGCACATAAATGTTCTTTTCTAAACCCATTTTGCTTTTCTTCAAGGAGAGAAACTCAATCTCTTTATCCTCTGTAAGGAGTTGCACATTAATTGAATTCCATTGTAATCATTTATTAGTTACGTAAGAAATTTGCGAAAACATTATCCATATGACTAAACAAATAATAATTACTTAAAAGATACCAGTTGGGCTAGTTTTACACTTTTGAATATTATTTTAAAAATTTAATATATTCAAAATAATATACCGAACTAACAGGTTCAACACTCAAAGAAAAAAGATGCAGTCTTATCAACTGTTTGCAAATACGAGTGACCGGTAAACGAAAAAACAGCTAACTTTGTTCGACTAACGTCAGCCAAAAACTAAGTTAATTTAAGTTTTTTATTTCTAAATATCGCAGAATTTATATAATGCCAAAAAAAAAAAAACGAATATGTACTAATTTTTCTAGCTGCCTTTGATTTAATTATAAAAGTACCGAAAGGTATACCATTTCCTTCAGATCCTCTGTTTTGAAATCTGGATATGATTAATTATGTTATATAAGAATCTTTTTATCTTCTGATATATAAATGTAATATCACGACTGGACGCATAAGGGAATCTGAGAGGGTATGCAATAAGTCCCAGCCCTCCCCTATTTTGGATTTCTAGACGAAAGGTATATATCAGCATGAATACAATCTTATGTCGCAGAAGTGTATAGGGGTCATTCCACCAAATAAATTCATTTTTACGGGGCGACCCTCGCGGATTATGTTTAAAATTTGTGGAGATGTTCTCTATAATAAGAAAAAAATTCTCTGAAAGTTTTAGCTCTTAATATGCTGCGGTTTCGGAGTTATGATTTTTTGAAGTTTTTTGAAAAACAGTTTTTTCAACTTTTTCATCAATTTTTTTGGTGAGGAAAACTTTTTCATTTAAATTAATGTAAAACTGTATCTTGTGGGAAAAATCTCAGCTTTCGAATAAAAATATCCATTTTATCCTAAGCTCATCAATAGACCCTTAAATACCCTATTAAAATGGAAAAATCGATTTTTTTCTGTGTGCGGCGCAAGATACTTCAAATTTGACTTGTTTTTCTTAAAACTGAGTTTTTTCTATAAAATATATTGTTTTTCGATGTGCATATTTTTTGTTTTATTACAATTAAATTAAACATCATATCCGGTGAGTGTTATACGATATTCGGAATATAAACTTCACGCTAAAAATTGAGCTAATACGATGCAGATAGCGCTTACAACTCCCTCTTTATTGAGACAGTGACTACACGAGCCCCTAAATCGGTCCAGGATGTTGCAAAATCCCCCTATTCGGCCCAGGATGTTGCAAATTCAAGCAAAAAATATATGCTCTAGAATGGCATATGCTTTAAATTTAAAGATTTTCTATCTTCCATGTTAATAAAATGCACTAATAACGTAAAAAATTTATATTTATTCTGCCTTAAGCTATTTATAAGCTAAATGATTGTAGCCAATCAAAAGTCGGACATCGTTTGTCGCCACTGTCTCTATAAAGTCACTGTACCTCTATTTATTTTTTTTTGTGAATATTTGTTGACTGATGCCTTTCTGCGGTTGCTTGACAGCTTATCCTGGGCAAAAATATAAAAATTTTTAAAAATATTTATATTTTTTTAAATAAATTTATAAATTTTTAAATTTAAAATTAAAAAAATTTATAAACTTTATAAACATTTATATTTTTGCTCAGGTTAAGCTGTCAAGCAACCGCAGAAAGACAACAGTCAACAAGAATTCACACAAAAAAATAAATAGAGGTACAGTGACTTTATAGAGACAGTGACGACACGAGCCCCTAAATCGATCCAGGATGTTGCAAAATCCCTTTATTAGGTTCAGGATGTGTGCGCCACATCAGTTGTGAGCGCCATCTGCATCGTATTAGCTCAATTTTTTAGCGAGCAGTTTGAAATTTTTAATATTTTAATTTAATTATATTTATTATATTTACCCTAACAGGAAAGTATGACCGGCCCAGGATAGGGCCAGGCTTGGCCCGACTTTGTAGAAGTAGAAGTCGGCCAAGCCTGGCCCTATCCCGGGCCAAGTCGGCGCGTCATACTTTTCTGTTAGGGTAACAGAAAATTATTTTACTATTTCGAATATTCGTATAATACTTACCGGATATGATGTTTAATTTAATTGTAATAAAACAAAAAATATGCACATCGCAAAACAATATATTTTATAGAAAAAACTCTCAGCTTTAAGAAAAAAAAGTCAAATTTGAAGTATCTTGCGCCGCACACAGAAAAAAATCGGTTTTTCCACTTTAATTGAGTATTTAATGGTCTATTGATGAGTTTAGGATAAAATGGATATTTTTATTCGAAAGCTGAGAATTTTACCCACAAAATACAGTTTTACATTAATTTAAATGAAAAAGTTTTCCTCACCAAAAAAATTGATGAAAAACGTGAAAAAATTGTTTTTCTAAAATTTTAAAAAATCATAACTCCGAAACCGCTGCATATTAAAGGCTAAAACTTTCAGAGGATTGTTTTCTTATTATAGAGAACATCTCCACAAATTTTGAACATAATCCGCGAGGGTCGCCCCGTAAAAATGATTTTATTTGGTGGAATGACCCATAGATATACACTTACAGTATAGTGTATGGAATAAATTTTAAGGTGTGACTTTTTTAAATAGGTGGAATTTCGTTAATCCCATATTTCTATCTATTTCTTCTCCTATCATGGCATACTAAGAGTCGTCGCGACGTTAGACAAACTAACCATAATTACATTTATTAAAATTATTATCATTAAATTATTCAAGTTGAATCTTTAATTGAAATAATTATTTGCTGTTTATAATGTAGTTAATAGTTCATTATTCCATTCATATAAGCAAACTCTTCAGTTCATTTTAGTCCTCATTATTCATTCTCGTCTGTTTCGGAGCTTCGTAATTACGGATCACTTTAGTCGGGGAGCTGGGTAAACTGTAGATAGTTATATTGTATAATACCAATAGATTATTGGTGTTACCATGGAAATCGTTACATGCGAAGATGGTTTATACATACATAGTATGTAAACAGTATATCAACAATAATGCTACTCAAAAACACTTTAAGTTGTGTCTGTCATATCTCTGAACGCGTTACAGTTATGCTAGAAGCTGAATGGAACAAATCGCTTGCATTTGAGATTTAAATGTTTGAAAGCTTACCAAGTTTTATATACCTACTTATTTTCATGTCAAATTTTAAAAAACTTTTATTTAGTTTTAGATTTTTTCGGTCGGATACGTTCATTTACTGAAAATGTTCTCACTCTAATTAACAGTTTAAATCGGATTTATAAAATTAATCCCTGAAATACTGGAGAATTTCTCAACATTTTAGTGCGTTATCACTTTCTATATTATACGCACTGGCTAAATTAATGGGACTAATGGATTTTAGATCAAGTTCATATGTTGTTTGACGTGAACATTATACAATAGTAAACCCTTTTCATCCCATTAAAGAACCAACTAGTCAAAATGTTAAAACAATATAAGCTGGAAGTAGACAGGTAACTATAATATTAAGAATTTAATCTAAAAGGATAATAATTCCTTAATGTAACGAGCGTGCTATTTTGAATATAATTTTCAGACTAATTATAATTGGAAAAGTTGTATAACTCAGGAACATCGAGCATCCTTCTAAAAGTTTGTTGATGTGATTTTAGAGATCTTAATTGTACATAAGAAGCAATTGCTATTATTTTAAGAATTTAATATGGCAACTTTTAAACGTTCGCATTGTTTTTGATCATTTCTTCCACGTTTCAATTAGTATCCTTAATTAATTTGATTGTCAGTTTAATTTTTTGATAACAAACGAAAGAAATATAATACTTACCTACTGGCATAATACATACTTATGTATCTCTATAATATAAGTTCTTCAACTCGATACAATTTATTGTTTTTGCTTTCCCAGGCGTAAAAGTGCTACTTTAGTAATACATAGAAATTTTTACCATTTCGTCAAGTCAAGTGTGTAGGTATTTATTATAATTCAAATTTACATCAGAAGCCAGTGTACATGTCAGGAAGAACTAACATGGTTTTCTTTTTAAGAAAATCACCAACAGTTTCCATAATATTGAGATTTTAATTAGTTAATATAACAACAGTTTGGTTTATTGTTAAAAATAAAATGTTTGTAAAAACTTATTATAATTGTACGAACTGCGCAAATTTTATTTTGTATTCATTCACTGATGTAATATATTTATGTAAATCTTGATACCTTCATTCATTTCATTCATTGAAAATCGTAGAATCTGTAAAAAATTTAGTATATATATAGCAATACATTTTATTGGTAACAATTTTACTTGAGTAGATTGAAATTTATGCGTCACTATCAATCATAAACGTGCTAGCTTACGTAAATATTTACATTGCAGGAAAAAATTATTATTAAACAGTTGTTAAAGACAAGTTTGATAAATATTTTCAATGATTGCTGATAAATCAAAACTACTTTAAATTGCTTCATTTTTTAAGATTTTTTTAAATGCAACATGCGACAATTTAAAATTTATAGCGTTAATATAAAAGCAATTTTATAAGTCAAACAGTTTTATCATTTTTTTATTTTTCAGTAGCAGACTTTATTGGAATTACTTATTAATAGAAGTACAACTTCAAGCAATGGAACTAGCCGTAAAAACAATGTTGGTGTTACATTAAATTATTTATGTTTTAAGCTTTATGTAATTAATTGTTTACATATCCATTTAAACTGCAGTTGTACTGTATAATATGTAGTTTCTCAAAATGTCGATGAAACTTATTGTGACGTTTTTGAGTGTTTAAAACGAAATGCAGGGTACGCCGTTTAATTTCTTTTTTCTATTTAGAAAAGCCCTTTTTAATATTTTTGATATTATTTCTCGATCATGAACAACTTAAAGGGGATTGTTCTCAAATTTGAACCCCATATAAGAGTTTTATTTATAATATCAAATGAATTACTTCCTGATTACTTCAATGGCGCAGCTGAAATTGAAATTCAGAGCAATAAGATTATTCAGTATATTAACACGTACAAAAATTATTTAAATATTGCTAATTAAATGAATTTATATTTTATAAATTTATATTTCAATAACTTCAATAAATAATTATATCAGTTTTCGAACATTGAAAATTTGTATGCACAATAAATATAGAACTTAATTAAAATACAAAATTTGCTTTTTAATTAAACTTTTATTCATTAAAAAGCAAATAATAGTTGTAGTTCTTCAGCGCTTTATTTGTATAAAGAATAATAATAATTTTATTTATTAGTTATTATTAATTTTGTACTAGTACCTATTAAAAATTCTTAAAATTTTAGGAAGATTTCAGACTCTAAAGGTTCTAGTAAATCTGAGCGGCAGATTTAAGTTTGATTTCTAATTTAAATTTCAACTTATGCTTACTGAATGACATTCCTATGCCATTAATTTCATTTATATTGTCAACCAATATGCGTATTATATGTAGATATATTGTCAAATATACAGAGTTAAAAATACTTGACATATCACGAAAGCCGCGGTTATCTTATAAAAGCACGTAACTTAGAAGAAAGTCAAGATGTGATGTTAATATTAGATTCTAAAAATGACTGGTGTAGTTTATTCGACATGATAAATCTATAGTTGAAGTGAAAAGTTATGTTTAGAAATACTAGTTGACTTACAATATAATGTCTAAATCGAAATTCAATACATATTGTTAATTAACAATATGGCAATTAAAATTCACAAAAGTGAAGGTGGTAATCGTTAAGACTAAATTTTCTAACTAGAAATGATATAGTTATTCAATTTGTCATGAGAATGTTTAACATTGTTTTCAATTTCAAAAACACAAATATTGTGTTTCAAAATCATATTTTTGAATTTTAAATTTTGAATATTTAATTAAATACCTTTAATTAATTGGTAATTTTATTTTGATTTTGTAAATAATTTATTATGATTGTAAATATTTTGAATTTTGATTGTTCGCGCCAACAAATTTAAAGTTGGTACGAAAGTTTTTGATTAATTGTTGTACAGAATTTATTATTAATATTTGGATAATCATAAGAAGAGTCTCATGAAAAGGTGCATGTATTCCAGCGAGGCCAAAAACGCCTCAAAACACGAAACAATAAATAATTTTTTTTCTTAGAGAAAATGCAAAAATGTTTAACGTGGGTTGTTTTGAAGGTTTAGTTGGTTAGTTGGTTGGAAAAACGCGAACGTTTTGACGCGACTGTTTCAACGCGGCACGTTTTGGCGACGGTTTTGCTGAAAAAGCTAATTACCTTCTCTTACTTGCAGAACAGTTTTTTTTAATTCTAATTTTAATAATTACAAAAACGGGATCTTCGAGTCGCTACACTCATTGAGAACATTCCTGAAAACGCTCCAATTTGAAAATTACAGATCTAGGGAGACGTAATATTTAAGTCGCTCCATTTATTAACAACATCCTTGACTCTGTTCCAACTCGAAAATTACAGATGTAGAAAAACCGGGCCTTTGAGTAGTTTCACTCATTAAAATATTTCCGAAGCGGTTCCAACTTAAAAATTACAGATGCAGAAAGATGCCATTGTTGTTTTTAAGTTACATTTGGCTATAATTATTATTAACTCTTAAATAAATTAAACTTTAATACTACTTGTGAGACCCTGGGGAGTGCGGCGTGGATATGATTTTCTATTTTCCTGCCTATTTCAAATTTTGCCGAAAATTTTAAGTCAATCGATAGAACTTCGTTTAAGCTCTAAAACTAGAAATGCTTAAAATCTTATTATTTAACTTAATCTTCAGATTAGATAATTTATTTAAAAATCTCTTTGAAAAATATTACATATTTTTAAAATACATTATTAATATACATACATTAGAGTGTTTCTTATTTAATAATATGAAAAATTGGAGTTTGTATGCTGTTACCATTCCTGAATAAAATGAGCACTTAAGGGAGCATAATCAAATATTTATATGTGGAGTTTGGTACAGCATTTTCCAAAATTCCAAAATATAGGTTCGAATTATATGAAGTAAAAATAAAGTATAATTAGACAAATTTTCCATTTAAAACTAATCTTAAACTCCAAAGACTTTGACTGCTGGAGATGCATTTCGACGCTTTCAGATGCGCTATATAAATTTTTACAATAATAGTTATTGATCTAATAATAAATACTATACTATAACAATTTATTTACAAAATTACATATTATTACCCATACCCAGTAATAATAAAAACTTGATTGTCCTGCCAATAAGCTTGCGTGATAATCTTATTAACGATGTTCGTGTCGATCGGTTTTAAGAGTATAAAAACTTTAGAACCTTCTTTTACAGATGATGCAAAAACATATCGACATTGTTCAATAAAATATTTCTTCACTTGATTAAGTCATTGAATAAAAAACACCCTACGCAATTTAGCTTTTTATCTTGGTAACTTTTTATTTTAATTTTACGTTTCTATTTTATTGAAAAAGATTAAATTAATTATTGTAATTAAAATTGCGTACATATAACTTAAGATTTCGTGTTTGGAAGTCGTTGAAAACTCGTATCTGAAAACTTGGAAAAAAAAGGTAAAAGTAAATTATATTCATTAAATGACCAACTAAAGTCTATTAACTTTTTAATTAAATAAATTTGAGTTTGAAATACCTTTTTATTCAAATGTTAATTAATTTTTAATTTAATTAAATAGTACATAGGTATACTTTCATTAATTAAGATATGTTTTTTTTATAAATAAATACGCGTCTTTGAAGCAAATGCAAATATTTAAATCTTTTAACTATTAGCTTTTAAGTGTTTCAAGATTCTACTAAGTTATGTTAATTAGCACCAAATTGTGGTAAATAGAAAATCAGTACACGTTTTCTACAGTTTAAGGGAAGTTAAAAATTTTAACGATTTGCTATGAAAAATCTGCGAAGGGGAAATAATTCCCTCGTGTAAGAATTTTAAAATGGTAAGCATCGCATCTGGGATTAGCATATGAATCCACTATCTCTTCTCAAAGCTTCCAAAATCGCTTCAGAAAAACTTTTTCTTTTAAGATATATTTAAGTTTTGCTGCTATGTATATTTTTAATTTATTAAACAATTTTTTTTGAGTAATTACTTTACTAATGTAATAAACTCAACTTGGTGCTTTTAATGACTTTTTAATAAAATAATTTCATTTAGCTTTGGCTGTAATGCATACTTAAAAGTATATTTTATAAATTTGTATAATGCTAAGTTGATTACAAAAGAATTTTGCAGTTTTATAATATGTTCGAGGAAACTTAAAATAACAATTTTTTATGATGAAAAACTTGAAAATATTTTGAATGTATAATATCTTTTAAGGCTATGTTGAAAATTTATCAACACTAAACAGCCGTTTATTAGTTTTTGTAATCTTTCTCTCATTAATTTCTCGTTTATTATGGATTATTGCATTGGACGTGAAGTTAATTAATTTCAGTTATTACAAGAATTGTAAGTGCTAATACGAAATTAATAAATGTTCCCAAGTTTATAAGTTTGCTTAATTACATAATAAGATAATATTACTGGAGCAAATTAAACCGCAATTTCTTCAGCTTGAAATCTAAAATGAAACTAAAATTCAAAATCTTAATAATAAAATTAGATGTCAAGATTAGTTCACTTGGGATATAAAACAAATTCTGTGTTAGTTACATGGGTTACATGCTACATTTTAACGATGTTTCATATACCCGAAGAGAGCACTTCCTTTTAATTATTTTTTTTATTTCCTAATTTATTTTTATTTATTTTTTCAAGGTTGAGACTATGTTTGTTAATTTTGTGTTTTAAATTTTTATATAAAAATTTATTATGAAAATAACCTACTAATGACTTTCGTGAAATTAAAGAAAATGAATCCTGTATTTAGCTAACAGGCAATTGGTTTAATCTTTTTATATAAATAAAGATATAATATATTTTATGTAATGTTTAAGTGGTTATAACTCATATTTTTCGTTTAACTAGCGTAACAAATTAATGTCACATAATATACTAGATTTAATATTTTCTTCATTTGATAAAAGTTATATACAGTGATTCATATGGAATCGTAAAAAATAAAAAGTTTTTCAACTTTTAAATAGCTTTTCAAAAATTTTATTACATTAATTTTTAATATGGGTAGTGTAGAGAAGTTTTGGTTTTTTTTAAATAACGGTAAGTTATATACAGAGACGTAGAAAAAATATCAAGATCTGGGGGTAGTACCCCCTCTTTACCCCCTGATAAAAGTACCCCCTCTGATAAAAGTAATTACTTTGTATCAGTAAATAAAAAATTTGTTTAAAAAAGTATAAAAAAACAAAGGCTTTTCCCGGATTTAGATTGAAATCCGAGGGCCGCTATAAAAACTCCGAATCGCCCCCGACCCCTCCCCGATTTTTTGCACAGGATAAATGATCCTGTGCAAAAAGAATTTAAGGCTGCTTTGAATTTAATAACTCTTTCATGCTATTTTTTTACGTTTCACCAATTGTAAAGATGGTTCTGACTGCCGATGAGCCGATGTTTTTTTGCGATGTTGTTTAAATAGGAATTTATCTACTTTACCGATTAGAAGGACTATTGACACATTGAGTTTTAAGGTCAGTAGCTTAAAGGTTTTATCTCTCCAGTGCAGTGAATAGGTAGACGGTGAAAATAATTCGATTTGTGGATTTGTTTTTCCAAGTAACGATGCTTGAAATATATTGTAAAATTTGATTATAATACAATACGTCTTTTTATATTTTTGAAACATATAGTACATACAAACGGTCGCAAGTGAAAAATATTCTTTTAAAAATTCTAGCAAAATTATTTGTTTATTGCATTGACCGATAGATCTCATCTATCCGCGTGAGGGTTAGCTAAGAGTTCTAAGGTTAACGCCACTATTCCCAGCTCTCTACGTCCATTTTTCTTGCAAAATCTGAGAAACTTCATTTCGACGTTCTGATTGGTTAAAGAAAATTATTTCAAATTCAAATCAAATGCGATTAAAGTTAATCCCAGTAATAAAATAAGAAATTAATTATAATAAATGATCCTGTGCAAAAACGAGTTTCCAGGTCATTCAAATATTAAGAGATCATGGCGGCCTGCCTGCCGCCTGATAAATAATCCACCTCGCGAATAATAAGCAAATTGAAGTTTTATTTCATTAAATACAATTTAAATGAGCTAAATCACAAAGAAATCTAATAAAATGCGCTTATAAGCTTATGTAATGTTGGCCAGGAGACACAACTTCAACTTTGAATTAGTTTACAAATCACTAAACTTTTAATAAGGAGTAAACATGAGCTTTTACGCATAAAATTTATAAATGGCATAATGTAATTTAAACCACCATGCCCTGGTTCTTCAACCTGGAAAATTTATTTGTCTTATATACGAAGTTATAAATTACTAGGTAACTAAATAATGATCTTAAAATTTTGGAAGTATACGTGTACAAGAGATTAATCTGGTAAACTGGAAAATTAAATAGTTTATATACAGTGACTTGCGTAATCTTTTAAGACAAACCTATTTTAGGATCTAAAGCACGTTTTACAGAAAGTCTTGAAATTTATAATTGCAATAAAAAAATTATAATTTTATCATTATTATTGCTTCTTTTATTACTGCAAGGTACTCACAAAAGCATTACAAAAATTGTTTGTAGCTTTCTAAACCACTCATATAACCACATTAATCTTCTATTAAAAATTTATGTTTGCAGTAAACAAAGAAAGTATGGAGCATTTTTTGTCCGAAGCTCCATCTCCATCTAACATAAAAATTAAAACTTGAAATAAAGAATAACGAAACCAACAAATAGGAACATATCCAAAGTAAATAAGTAAATCATAATGTAATAAATTCTTTGAAGTCGTGCTGGACCAACAATATAGAAAATAAAAAACCATTTTTACAGGGTTTCTAAATTTATTATGCCATTCTCTTATTCAGTCTGCGAAAACATGCCAGTATTTCGAATGTTATCACTTTGTTAGTTTCTAAATAATCTCATCTTCGGAATATTAAATTATATCTCGAGTATTAAAAATCAGCAGAAACATTTTAACAAACCGAATCCTAATTCCGGAAGATCGATAAGCACGCTAAAAGTGTCATATAAATGAGATTGAAGATCGTTAGATTTAAAGATATTGGATTACTTTTTATAGCGTCACTAAAGCGGAAAGCCTACTTAAGTATGAAATATTAAAAATTAAGTGTTTAAAACTACGAAGTAATACAGTTTATATTCAACTACATTTTGTGTTGTGGTTTAAAAATTTTAAATTAAATTTTTAGAGCGCTAGCTTTTCAACGGCAATTTATTTGATGCAACTAAAAGCAGACACTCATAGGCGGTTATAGTTTAAAAGCTTCACCAACAGATTATAGATATCTTTTATGAAAACCAAAGAAATTCGTTTGTCAATAATGCGGGATATAACTTACACTAAATTTTTTCTCAAAATAAATAGAAATTGTAGATTCGAGAGAAATTGGATTGCAAAAAGCAATACTCCGTTCTTAAGAGCTAACCCAAGCTAGCAATTTTCCTAAAACATTTTTTTAGAAGTTTTGCCGTCTTTTATAGAAATTTCCAAATTGCACTATCGGACAACCTACCCCCGTATAGAGAAAAAACGAAATAAAAGAAACAAAATCAAACTACTCTACACATCATCAAGTCTTCATCATTGAGCTGTTAAATTAATAGGTATTAAAAAATCGTTCACGTTTATGACGAAGATCACACCAAATAAGTTTTTATATTATTGTAGTGCTTTGGCATTTTTACAAATTACTTTTTTTTATCAAGAGCTCTCACGTAAATTACAGAGCCTAAAATAAAATGTTATGGTCTAAGGTCAGCATAAATTTAATCGACTTTCTCTAACTTACTACATTAAAATGCTATAGATTATGTTGATTTCGCTATCCCCGACGATGTTTCATCTTTTAAGAGTGTCATTTTTCCGCTATGATATAATAAAAATAAAAACGAAAATAATGGAATTGAGAAGTGCTAAAAATTAACAGTTTGCAATGACTGAAAGTTGATGAACAATGATGAAGCTTTTCCATTGCATTAGTTTTCAAACAATTTTCAAACTAAAACTTAGAAATTTATTTGTACTGCAAAAGGAATTGCATTTTATATTAGAAATCGGCCAAAGAAAGCGAAACAAATATTGAAAAGCTCGAGGAAAAATTGAAAATCATGGAATTAAAATAAAATTCTGAACGATTAACCTTTAAGTGGGTATGCGGAATGTTCACAACACTCCAGGCATATTTTCCTTATTATAATTCATATTATAAAAATATAAATAATTGAAATTGAAATATAATGTAAAATAATATTAAACAATATAAGTATAGTAGTAAATTTTACTTCGAGTTTTCTGGACTTTCCACCTACTTATATATTATATATTAAATCACGTACCTACATAAAAGTTAAAATGATTTATTTGCTGAAAATGAATCATAAAATGTTAGCTTTCACAAAGAACATGAGTAAAGAATTTTTTGCGTCCGCGTCATCCGTGTGAAAAGTGATGTGAATATATTAATGGAAACAGTTTATTTTACAAACGTAATACTTCTGATAATAAAAGCTAAATAAATTTAATCCAAAACAGATGGTACCTACATCTTATTAGCCCAAATTATTGTCAATCTGAAACACACAATGCTTTTTCCAGCTGTCACAAACTTCTACATGTAAAATTAGACGCAATTTACTTGAGCACAAAATTATAATCAAGGATACCCAATAACGCAAAAATATAATGTAGTATATAACTAAATCTATATATTTACTATATCCCATATTCTATATAGGCATATATTTTAAAATAGAACTGCAAATTGGGATAATTGGAACTTTACTTCCTGATAAATCAATAAGGAGCTTGTTAAATTTAAATTAAATTAATACATAAAATAAATTACATTTCAAAACTGTTTCCAAATTAATTTTTAATATTTGGAGTTAAACTAAAATAGAGAATTTTAAATGGTGGTTAAATTATTTTTATATTTTTGAGCAATTTCAGATGACTTAAAATTTATCAATTTATAGGATTATTGAGAGGTAACTTTTTTTAGAACTTATATTGAAAATATAACATCACATTTCTTTATTAAATTTTCTTTCAATCTTATTTTATATCAGAATATTCCGATTTTAAATTAAAACTATAAATTTTTAATTTAGAAGATTATAAATTGAAATTCTAGTTTTAAAATCAAATAAATAAAAAATTCACGATTTTTCGCTTTACTTTTTCAGATTTTGAAAACATAATGAAACATTATGGAGGATGCCTATCTGGAACAACAAAAATTTAATTTTTTTAAATACGGCTGGCATTGAATGTTGTTTTTCCTCTCACGACTTTATTTTTGGATAATATGAAAATAATTTTCAGGAGGAATAAGAAAGAAACTCAGAACAATCCTGAACAACAACAAATATTAATTTTTTCAGATATACCTGACTATAACTCAAAAACGGTTTTTCGAGATCTTTTACGTAATTTTTTAATATAGTATAGTAGAAACTTAGAACTTGAAATAATTATGTTAATAAGAAGTGCAGAGTTGAGTTCACACATGGGTATAAGATCCCAGTAAAAGTCTGCCGCTGTTTGTCGTGAAGACAAATGAAGAATATTGACAAAGGAATAAGAAATATTGCTACTTATTTGAATTCTCGTCTTGACATTGGACTTTTGATTTTCCTCGGGCACACCGTTAAGTGATCTAAGAATTCAAACAAAAAAGCAATTTTAAAGTAGAAATATTTAAAATATCTCTTATAGATTTGATAACACATTAATTTTGCATAAACATAATAATATAAATTTTACTTAGTTTTAATCAAAAGTGCAACAGAGCAAACCGAATACGAGAGACGGATGCTTCTAAAATGTAGAACTTATACGGAAAATCTAAATATTTACATTTAATAATAATAATATGTTTTAAACTGAATTTGGTAGTAACTGGTCCATTTGATGCGAATTTAAATTTCTGAAATCTATGTTAATAATAGATAGATTCAACCTGTAATTTACCTTTAAATTAATTAAGCAATCCTTGTTTAAACTAGTAACTGGAAACTAGCTCCCAATTAAAATAAAAGTAGGTACCTACAAATTAAAACTTAATTATTTTTGTCTGTTTTATAATTCAACAAATTTTATTTTGTTACACACGATTTACTTGATATAAACAGAATGTAGAACTGTTTAAAAATCATTATCCTTAATAAAGCACGCGACTAACTATTCGGGAATTATTTAATTTCGTTGTATATTTAATTGGTTTTTAATTTCAAATTATGATTTACTATCTTATTATCTTAATTGGTACAGTTTTAATATATTCTACATTTAAAAAATAATGTAGATATTTTAATTTTTTTTTCTTTTATGAAGAATTGTTATATGCAATTTTACAAATTTTCAAAATGTAATTTTTAAGTAATCAATTTCTGGACGATTGGATTTGTTTTCAGTACAGAAGACTCTTTCAGAAAAAGTAGTTTAATTTACCGTTGCAGCAAGTATAAAGTTTTCAGGTGTCTTGGTAACAAATTGTTCATAGAACTTGGAAGGAACGTAACAGAAGATTAGATCTTAAGATATTCGATTGATTTATTGAAGTAATAAAATTGGTATTTGTAACATATTCGTTTCGGAAGCAGATTTTATATATCAAACCTCAACCCAAGACTCACCTAAGCACACTTGAAATTTTTATGTGTTTACTAATATTGATGTAGTCTGACGTAATAATACTTCGAGATATTTTATTTTATTATATTATTGCAAGCACCAATCACATTAAAGTATTAACGGGTGGGAGTATAAGTGTAAATGCATACTAGGTGTTATTTCAAGTCAATAATGCAAAAATATCTTCAACTATACATAGATGGCTATTGGCTAGATATATGTTTAGATAATGTATTATAAGTATTATTATGTATTATATCTTCACGACCGAACCCCCACTAGACCTACTTTTTTTAATTCAGTACATTTTAATAAAAAGCATAGTTTATTACAATGGTAGAAAAGAGAAGCAATTGAACATACCAGAATGTTTTCTTAAGTAAATTTACGTTATTATCATACCAGTGTTTGTGGAACATAGACAATGCTTGTATCCAAAAAGTCCAAAAAAGAAGAGTTTTCTTTATTTATTATTAGAATTTCATTTTTGCAAATTTTTTTTGCAAAATTGCTGTTTGTCTTTAGTCGTATTAGAAGCGTTCGTCTTTCTAGAATGTTAATTTAATTTACTGAACATTCAGCAAAGCGTAAGAGACTTAAATCACCTATCGAAACAGTCTTGACAAAAGTTGAAATGTGCGTTACCAGGATTTGGAATGTAAGAAGAAGCTGGGGGAATTTTCCAAAAACGATTTTAGATCTACATATTGAAATAAGTGTAAGTGAGTTTCCCATTCTAAGGCGATGGTGTTAATGTATTATGCATCAGAACACCAATTTAAATTCTTAGTTTTATGGAATTAGACTGTAACTTAAATGAGCTTTTTTGCACTTGATAGCTCACCCTCTTCAAAAGAATGTCAATGAAAAAAACAAGCTCCAAATATATACAATCGAAAAAATATTATCTTTATCAACAAAAGAGATTTCCATTAATTTTGAAAAGACCTCTTGGTCTTTTATTTTTGCTGTAATAAATTTATATAATAAGTATATTAAATAAACTAAATTTGGCAACATATGTGAAGTAAAACTACCAGCCAAAGACTTTTGCTCTATTTTGATATTATTATTTGGATTTCAAATTTTTGAACTACATAAATCAGTGGGAACTGAATACGCTTTTCAAAGTAATAATAAATAAAGGTACAACAATAAAAACTTTACATTCAGATTTTTTAGTTTTCCTATTATTCAAGTATGTAAATCGTTACACATTAAACTTGAGAAACAGTTTAAACCGAATGAAACTCCCTCTCCGCTTCAGTTGCAAAGGAATAACATGATGTTTAAAACTTAGTACATGCATTCATAGTAATTTGAAATAAGATAACTTTTTCTCATTTTATTTTTATCAAAGCAGCAAAGCAGATTAAAGTAAATTGAATTGAACCTTTTGATGTGATATTTGCTAAAGTATAAAATAAAATAAAAAATTTATAAATATGTGTAAAATTAATTTATTAATCCTTAGGAAATAATAAATAATTATGTACAAAATTAATTATACTTTAAATCAGACATTTACTAATAATTATTATTGTTTTAACTTAGATCAATTTCGAAACTAATATATTAATGGAAAATAAAGTTAACAGGATTTTAATTATTTGGAACTAATTTAACACAACCCAGCTTGTTTATATTCTCCTTTTAAAAGAGCACAACAAAAAGACAAAACAAATTAATTTTTAAGTGGGTAAGTTCCTACCTATGATTTTCCAGCATTTTATATTTACTTTTCCGAGATACCGTTCTGGTCCAATTAACGTGATGACTATTAATTCTGAAGCTTTTTAATTTTTGTTATGATATTTTTTATTCGATTCTATATCGTCCGAATCTCAGATTAAGCTTTTAAAAGTAAAATTTAATTTTTAAAATAAACTTCAAATAAATAATAAAGAAAATATTATATTATTATAATTTTCATGGAGCAGTTTTTCATTCAATATTGTTAGCTTTATTTTTAATTTATTCATTTATTATTAATAAAGTTGTTCTAAGTGAAAGAATTTTTGGTAGACAGAATATGAGTATGAGATTAATTTCTGTAGATATAACTAAGATTAATGAGATTATGTAAATTTTGTGGCTGTTATGCATTGATTATTTTGCAAAATCTGTTGTATTTTCCTATACTCCAGTTCATATACATCGCATATGAAACATCAGGAGCTGATATAATTTATTTTGAAGAGCAGACATTGACATAGTATACTGTAGTAGGTACCCAGGTGATCAGCTTGAGAGTAAATTAGTAAGTATAAAGTAAACTTTTTCGGTTTAATGCTATACTTAATTAAGTTCATACAATTTTCATTCAAAGGTTTTTAGTATCTGATAAAAGTTCTATGTAAACTAGTTATTTTCAAATTATCTCTGTTCTTCTGGTTTGGAAATTGAAGTAGAAGAACTTAGATTTTGAAAAGAAAAGAAGTATCTAACTTTGATTAAAAAACTTTTCTTTGAATAAAACAGTTCATAATTACAACAATTTGCTTTGTCGTTTAATTACAAAACTCGACAAATAAATTAATTACTATTTGAAAATGTTATTTAATGGCTCGAAATGAAATTAAAAATTTTAGAGTAATAACTGGCGGAAATCCAATGAAACGTTGATGTAAACTGTTTAATTTACATTTAAGTAGGCAGGTACTTTGTATCAGATTTATGTCAAACGGAGAAAATTATGCAGTATTAAACCACGAATAAACATATTTTGCATTTGGGGTTAATAACCAATTAATAATGTTGGCTTGGTAAGTTAATATTATAATATACGTAAGAACAAGAATTACTACAAATAATGATGATAAATGCATCACTTCGTTATAAAATTTAAATGTCATAAACAGAAACATTCCGGAATGATTGATTAATCAAATTTTCCAATTTTTACCTCCAATCAATTTTAAAAAAAAATTGGAGGTATGGTAATCGAAAAAAAATTTCAACTTTTTTTTTTTGCATTTTCGAGATCACCGTGTTCAGAAACGTAAAGATCTGCAAAAAGTAAAATAAAAATTTCTGTGTCGGTCTGTCTGTCTGTCGGTCGGTCTGTCGGTCGTCAAATTTTGTCGATCGATTTGCTTCCGAACCATCCAACCAATTACGACCAAATTTGGTATGGTGGTAGGGTTCACGGTGGAAAGGTGAAAATAAGGTTTTCGTCGCGATCTATCAATCAGGAGTGCCACCACAAGAAAATAATACGGGATTTAAAAAAAATATTTTGTCTTGCAATATGTTATTTTAAAGACCTTAAAAGGCTTTATCCAGAATAGGTAAAATTAATCTTCTATCTGTCGTCTGTCAAAAATCACAAGTTGTCAAAGTTGAAACTTTAAGAGTGAATAACTCAAGAAGTGCTGAAGGGATCTTACCCAAATTTGGTACGTAGGTACATTGATCCTAATGGACATGAGAGCATATGTAATTCTTCGATAGAAATCAGTAATGCAACATGAAAAAAATAAAATTAACTTTTTTGGCAAAAACATGAAAAAAGTTTTTGTCGATCGATTTTCTCCGGCATTTCTGCGTCGATTGCAATCAAACTTATTGGACGTATGCCTCGTGAGCTGGAATGGTGAAAATAAGGTTTTGCCAGAGAAATCTTCACCAGGGCCACCACAATAAAATAAATAAAAAAAAATGAAAATGTCGTCGTATCTCCGGAAATGTTTAACCGATTCAGCTAAAATTTGGTGTGTCGATGGAGCTTTGAAAGTATAAGTATTGGTGAGAAAACAAACCGAGCCAATTGTAACAGCGCGGGGCAGGTCAGAAAAATTATAGAAAATATTAACTGAAATCTTAATTTATATATTTTTTGTGAGAATTTGTCAGATGGCTGGCAAAAATAAAACAATATATTCAAAATTTTAATAAACTTCATAATTTTGTGACATATGTGTCAAAATTAGGTTAATGTTGATTTGTATACCGAGTGCAGCATAAGAGTTGAGTTTAGGGCTTTTAACAATTTATTTTAGAATACAAAAATAGGTGGTTTGCTGGGAAATATTTTATAATATCGTCGTACGGACTGACGGAACGTTACTTTATAAGTAAAAGGTTCTGCCACTAGGTAGCGACCAAGTTTAGGCTATTTGTTAAATTTTTTCGCAAATGTTTTCAGAATCAGTAAATCGGCAGTCAGTAATTTACAAAAATTTATTTTTGAAAAATCCGCTAGATGACCGAAAAAATTTGTTGTACCAATCTTGGAGAAATTTTATTTGTGACTTCTTACGGTATTATGTGACGTATATAAAAATTTTGGAAAAAATTCAGTGGCGTACAAAAATAAAAAATTTTTTTCATTTTAGATTTTGTTAAAAAAACTTTTATAGATAGATTTAGGGTAGGGGGTGATACATATAGATATCTTTGCCAGGGCTACCGATATCTTTGTTAAGGCTACCACAATAGATAACAAAAATGAACATTATGTCATCGTATCTCCGGACAAAATTTGGTGTGCTGGTGATTGGAGGTATTGCGGCAGAGAGTGACGATATTTTTTTCTGTTCATTTATCAAGCAATAGACAATTCGTTCTTCTTCTATGCTTCGATCTTCGAATTATGGATTTATTATTTACCTATTTATTGTAGATTATTCAAAATAAGCTAAAATAAATAACAGAGTTATTTGACAAATATAGAAAAATCAAACCAAAGCATATAAGTAAATAATTAGCAAATAAAATATAACTACAGTCGTTTATAACACTTTTAAACAAAATCCCTCACAATTGTGAGAAGTCGTGCATTTGCTTTCTTAAACTGTTTCAAATTGGGTGTTGAAAGATTTAATATGTCGCGACGTTTCTGTATTTATTTTAACTCATTTATAAATTTTCAAATTGTTGGATAGATTACTGATAATAATTGATATTAAACATGTTTGTTCACATCAAAATAATTGAATTCAAACCAGTCTAAAATGGGCCGTACCTCAGATGTCAACTAATCAAAATCAGTTTTTATGTAATACCGATGTATAAAATATAATAAACAAATTACCATGCGACACTAAAATCCAAAGTCTATTTGAGTATTGTAGTTATTTGGTAAATCAATAATAACTAAATTTTGTGTAGTTGTTCTTGTACTTGATCAGGTTCTTTCCCCAAATCCGAATTATTTCAACGTCTTTTCCCAATGTAAATTTGTAGCAAGGTTAACACCCTACTAGAATATATTCAAGTGATTATAGAATGCCAAGTATAAACGTGGTATAGCATAGTAATAGTACAAGAAGACTTCGTTTTACATTAAGATGTAGAAGAAGAAAAATTTTCAACTATAAAATCTTAAAACAAAATTATACGACTTTAAATTAAATTACAGAATAATCTATATTTTTCAAGTTAAACCAGAAGAAGAAGCTTATAAACTGTATTCAGTCGAGTTCTACTTTGATTACCTTAAACATTGCTTTATAAACGACGTTTCGGTCTTATAATTTTTATAATTTACATATAATTTTACTAGTTATTTTATAGGGACTGTTGTTCTTTCATGTTAAGTTTGGTAGACATCAAATTTAATTAGTATGAATAAATTAGCATAAAATAATTAACAAAACAAACGGTTTATTATGACAGAAGCTGCAGCTTGTGGCAATAAAATGGTTTGATTGCATATTATAATTTTAGTACGTCAGTATATATAAACTTGCATAAAGTTCTATTTTTGGCGCCGGTAAGAAGAGGATCTTACTAAAAATTTAAAGTTTTGATACGTAGTAGTTTGTAAAAGAAGTTGGGTGTTTTTAAATTTTATAAATAAATTAAAGAAAAACATATTTACATAAAAATTTTTTAATTATTTCCTTCTCTTTAAAAATTATAATTATTAAACAGTATTTTGAATAATCGAATTAATCAATTAATTATTTTATAAGTATTTTATTAAAAAATAAGTGTCGTGAGTGCATTATCTTTTGCAAATCGATAATTAAATTGTATCGTCGTATATAACATTTTAAGTATTTCTGTATTTATTTTACAATAAAGCAAGCATAATTTGCAATCTCAATATTAATTTCATCAAAAAATCTATCCAATTCAACCGCACCATTAGCATCTGCTATAGACAAACATAATTATTTTGTAATTAAAAGAAATAAAAGTACAATTAAAAGTTTGTAATTAGTACCTCAGAGACTTTGAATTAAAAAAAAATCTGTTGGAATGTTAAAAGAACAAATAACAACATTTTACACTTTTATTTGTTATTTTGCAGTAAATTTAATTTATTTTTCAAATTGTGATATGAATATATTAATGTCACTGAAATATATATTATGTGTTTGGAATATTATGTATAATTGAAAGCAATCCAAAAACATAAGGTTTACCGAAAATTTTTAATTTAGATTTATTAACAATTTAAGATGCGATATATTTGAAAGTATATCTTGACATTATTTTGTTAGAAACTTAGTGGAAGTTACCATCTTCAGTGACAGTTATTAACTTCTGGGTCAAAATTTAATTGTTTCCAAATAACTTTGCACTGAAAATAGAAAAAAGTTCAAGCGCTTCTTTATCGATTCCTAATAAATTTGAAGTTTTATAATATGTAGTAAATATGACGTTTTAATATTAAACAAAGTTTTTATATTTATTGTTTTTGTTAAAATATTAAATCTTACTTTGAACTTCTGTTGTGAGTTTTTGAATACTTGTTGATTCATAAACTACACAAAACTTTTCTTTTGCATCGAATGTTATAATAGTAGCTTACAGAAGAAGTATACAAAGGAAACAAGTAGACAAGTTTCTCCCATAATCCGTAGATAAGTGAATTAAAGTTTACCGCTTTGGAAATCATCTTCATCTAATATTGCTGAAACTTCCTCTTAATTTGAAAAAATATAAGCCATTGTTGATAGGTTCAGCTCTCTGCGAACAAATAATATCTCTCAGAAGAGACCCAGGAAATTTTTAATATGACCGAGAATTCATCCTGTATATTTGGGGCAGTTTTATTTTTGTTAACAGCTTATGATACTTCTTTGCAATAAAAATAATTCACTTTTGCTACTAGTTTGGAGAGACCCCCATCTTCGGGAAAAAAGTCAGTTGAACTGCTCTTGTAGTTTTTGCCTGAAGATAGGAGTTTCCCAATACTAGTAGCAACAGTAAATCGTGTTTAAACAATTAATTGCGAAGATGTATGATATTTATTAATTAAGCTTGGTCCTAGCATAATACTATAATGACTTAATCTAGGTAAATTTTTTTATCGATTTTAGCTAGAGGTTGCCAAAAATATAGAAGATTTAATCAAGGCCGTAATGCCCTTATATTTTGCACTTTTGTTTTACTAAAATATTAAAGTAAATCAGGTTTTTACTAGGAAGGCTGTGCCATAGTTGCTTTCATAAAGGTTCTTCATACTTTTGACCAAGACTATTTTATATACCTTGGCTAAACCAAGGTATTTTAATTTTTTCCAAATATTTAATATACAAAATTAAAAGATTCGCATTATTTGAATCTTGTAACTCCACTTCAAGTTCTAAAGGACATTAGAATTTGTTATAATTTAGACAAATCGCTATCTGATTTTGCTTCTCGTTTTTACAAGAATTAAATCCAAAATATTTTATTAGATGATAGGTAATTTTAATATCAAATTTAATTATCTAAATATAATGTAATTGATTATTATTCCACCTCAAATATGTGTGTATATATTATAGGAACAATTTAAAGAAAAATTTCTAATGAGGTTACCGAAGCTGAATTTAAGAATAACCCTATATTATCTCTAGCATTTATGTAAATCCGTTTAATTAAAACATGAAAATTAATTAGTTCGTATAATTGTTGATTTCATTCAATTAAATTAAAAAAACAAATTAAGTGCTACATTAATCTTGGTTAATTTGTTTTTCTTATACAAACTTACTTGTTTGTAACTAAAAATTAAATACGGCATTGTTATAACATTATAAGTAAATTTCAAATAATACGCACATTTTATGCAAAAGCACTTTTAAAGCATTAAATTTCTACTAATTGAAGGCTATAAATTTTAGCAATGAATTAGAAAAACTAACAAATTTGTCAAAATGCTGCATTAATTACAAAATCGTAATATATCTTTGCTTTCTCTGCAATCTTTTAACACCCCAAATTTTATATTGGATGTCAATATAAATTACCCCTCCACATAAAACTATGTATTTCGCAATTTATTGTATTAATTGTGAAGTAAAATTTTTAGTTGTCATTTATATCACAATGAACACTAAATTTTATATTGGTTTTTCGATTTTTAATATTATTTACCTCCTCTTTAAGGTTAAAAAATGGAAAACATATGTTCCCGAAAAGTTTTAAGAAATAGTACTCTTGTGCGTACTGCGTCACATCATGACAAAGTTCTTTGCTTATTTTGTAAATAAACGCTAAGTAAAAAGTCTTACCGAAGAGAAAGTATTCAGGTACAAAAATTAACGTTTTCAAATTTTGCAAAATTGTGGAAGATTAACGCGAAATAATTATAAAAAATAGTTGAAATGGAAAAAAATTGTTTATTGTCTGTCATCATAAAACGTAAAGAATTAATTTTTTATATGCTGCAGATTTGAGTTAATTTTGCAAAACAATATGTATGCACAGTGAAAGAGAATTTTGATGTTTGTACCTTATATTTGAATGCTATTACCAATATTAATGTAATATTTTGCATTTTCTATGTTCTTTTTGAGAGATACTTAATGATAAAAACCGAGGCTAAATCAAAAGCAGCTATCGCCGATTGATTTCAAGTTATAGACAAAAATTTTATTGTTTCCCACAGTAAAAAATGTAATGACCATTTTTTTTTCATTTTGACAACCAATAGAAACTTTCAATTTCCGTCAAACGGTGCCAATCAAAACATTATGTAAGTGGGAATAATGTTACTTACAATTATTCCAGCGAGAATAATTTGAGGTAACTGCTTTTGTTTTTTATTTGACGTCTGTCATCATTTTTTCATATTACGTCAAGTTATTAATATTTATGATTATCAATGATTATGAATAAAATAAATGAAAAACGTTTTAGTACATCGTCGGGCAATGAAATTAATGATAAAATTAAAGAACATACATGCAAGAATAAGCAACGTGTCGATTTGGAATCAATTTCAATCTTTTTGCAAAAAAAGGGCTTTCAAATTGGCAGAAACTACATCAATAACAAAACTGGCCGACATTCTGAAAGATTATGGATTTAATATGAAAAGACAGAATGGGGATGACTACAAAGAAACCGTTGTTAAAACGATGTGGAACAAAACTGCTAAATTACTGCAAGACATGTACTACGATAAATTTAACAGAAGTTTTGACCCTTTCAAAGATATCGAATTTAAATCAGCGAGAGATGCTAAAAATACAAAACGGCAGTTACTGCAGAAAGAACCTGAAAAAAGGAAGCAAAGTTCAGCAATTTTGAGCAAAATACCACATCGCCTCCTATGAATTAGCCTGGCGGGGTGGAGAAGGAACTCAATGTTTGGTGCATTATTTCAAAGATGAAACGTGCAATGCAGGTTTGGCCACTGGAAGAATGGAGTATAATCCAATATTCTCCAAAACAGCGCAAGGTGGAGCACAAAGATGTGCTAGCAGTAAATGGTTAATACCAAATACCGAACACCCTGATTTTTGCCCTGTTCGATTGTTTAAGAAATTGTTAAGTAAGCGGACTGCAAATATCAATTCAGACCGCCTTTTTCTAACAGTCAATATTAATTGGGATAAACCAAATTGTTTAGGGTGGTATAAAAATATGCCGATTGGTGTAAATATTATGTCCAAGTGGATGAAAGAATCATCGGAAATTATAGGACTAGATACAAAAAAAATTAAAATTACTAACCATTCCGCACGATCAACTGCAGTGTCTCACATGGCCAACGCAGGTATCAATGAGCAAGAAATCATAAAAATTTCAGGCCATAGTTCATCTACTTCATTAAAGCCCTACCTCCAGTTGGACAATAAACATCATTCGAATTTAATTAAGAACTTAAGAGAAAATAGGGAGGAAATAACAATTAATGCAGCAGAGCAAAATAATGTGGCAGCATCCAGCACCATAATATTTATAATAATTGTATTTTTAATATTCAAAACTTTAACTCAGTTTAATTTTCCTTCTTTAGTTGTTTACCTTAATTTGCTAAAATAAAAATGTCATATTGAGAAAGTCTTCCTGTTCACTGAAAAATAGCTATTTATGCTATCATACAAGAGTTTTCCTCATTGCCTGTTAAATAAAACACGAATATAACATATTATGATCGACTGCACCATAGAAGATTTTCTTTTATATTTGACGTAATATTCGAAGTCACTTTGACATTTAAAAATTATATAATTTCGAAGAGTTCTTTTTCTATATTATTTGAAATAGCAATAACTCGATAACGGCGTCACATATCCAAAAACTGAGCAAAAAATTCTCCCCACTCGCTTGGTACTCACCCCCCGTGAATTATTGGTAGGAAGGCATATGCAAAAATTCAGATCGATCGCCCGCAAAATTTTTGATCTTCTTGCAGATACTCATACTATGAAATTTTTTGAATTAGCAATAACTCGAGAACGACGCTAGATATAAAAAAACTGAGCAAAAAATTCTCCCCCCTCGCCCAGCACACACCCCAGGTGAGTTATCGGTAGGAAGTCATATGCAAAATTTCAGATCGATAGCGGGCAAAAAAAATTTACATTGACAGGCAAAAAAAAATAGTCTAAGTCGAATACCACACGAGAGTTCGATAAATTAGAAAATAATTTGACATATTTTCAATTTATTCTCAACCTCTTGTGATATTATATATGATAATAGTTCGAAGCGGAATTTAGTTTTGAGTAAACACAAATTATTATTGCACAACTGCAATAATAGTAAAACGAACTGCAGTAATCAATTTTAAACGAATAAAAAATAGCAGATATATTAATAGACTTTATTTTCTCCGAAAAACACGAAAAATGTTTTGTCCAAATTAAGAATTTTAAAAACTTTAAAAATATTGTTAAATAATTATTTTAGTCCACTACAATATTTATTTAATTGTATTTTTTCAGGAATTTGAACATTGTCTTGCATAAAAAGAAAGTGAAAGTTGCTTTCAAAGAAAAAACAATTTGCTGGCATTAATTCAATTCGACTGGTGCATATTTTTCGTTTTTCTAATGTACCAAGTGAAAAATGAAATTTTACATTATCTGAATTAATTAAATTTAAATTGTACTTTATATGCTGAAAGCATACTAACATGAATAATTATTAACAGTGTACTAAGTATTCTAACACCATAGAAGCGTTAGAAGTTTTCACAATTTGTCACCTCAAGTCCATTAAAAGCTTTCTATATGCCAAAACCTGTAACGTCGATATCGCGCCAATTTTCCAGAATACTACTTTTCTAATTTAAAATTTTTTTGTATTTATTAAAGGCGTAGGAAAGTCATGCAAAACAGCTATATTTGAAATCATACATATTACACTAATTTTTAGGACTCATAAAAATTTTCAGAATACGGAAAGTAATATAGAAGAGAAATTTTTTAAATTTTCATTTCTGTTGAAAATTTTTATAACTTTTATTATCTAGATTTGACTTTGACTTTTTGTGTTTTATGATTCGAGAATAATTAACTAAAATAATTTTTACGAGTGGTATAAACCTCTAACAAAGTATGATTAAATTTTTAAACCCAATTTTGTTTTTGATTTTGTTAAAACACAACATTAACATTATGTTAATTAACGTGTAAGATAAAAAAAATTAGTTGTATTACTAAAGTAAAAATTATTTTGCTTTTGAATAGATATGTGGAAAGGTTGTAATGTTTAATACACATCAGTGGCTTATCTTTACCTTTAAGGCTTGAATATTTTCCCGGTATATGCTAAATCCCGAATATCAACAACAGTTGTGCCTGACACAATTAGATATGTGAACTGCTGCTACCATACAATATATTTTTATAAAAAGTTAATATAATGCACAAAATAAGAATATGATTGTATTGAATCCCTTACATTTTAGAAAAATAAATTTAAGTAATAACATAGGCTTTCATTAAGCCATATCAAATTAATCATCACAAAGGGGTGCTGGAATAAAAAGGAAAGCAAATTAAATATTTAAGTAATAACAAATCAACCTATAGCATTAACAAATTAAGTTTAAGAAATCAATAGTTTTCGAGCCATCTTATATTAAATGAATTATAATCATATAGAATTATCCAAACACAAACTGAATTAAACAATTTTTATATTTAGTGCCTATTCACAATGTATATGAGACATAAGAAATATATAAAACGTAAGAATTACACATACAAATAAGACCTTAATTAAATACTGAGTAATACTAGATACTTTGTTATATGAAAAAGAACATTCTACATCGTCGTGTTAAATATTTTAACATTATTCGATACTACATAAAGCTTTTATTTAATTGTACCTATTTATATTTTTAAGTCTGAATTATGTACGTCTTATATTTTACGTATGTATGTACATTGTGAACAAGTACTTAGAATATCTTGTAATGAATTTTTATACGTTAGTTCTGAAAATATCTTGAAAATAGAATTAACAGAACAATAAAATGTATCTTTCAGTATTAAAGCACCTTTGCAATTCATTCATGAATTTTACATATATGAGTTACATATATCTTTTCAAATTCAAAATAAAAGCAATATTGTAGTACAAAAAGTTGGAATTTCATTTTGGGAAAATTAAAATAATTTACGGCTGGAATTCAAATTTTTCGTTCGATTATTTTATGAAGTCATTCTTTCAATTTAATATAATTTGGGTTTTCTATTGGTATACATATACTCTTGCGTATGCTATTTTTTATACTGTGTTTTAGTCGGCTCTAATATATTAAAGTGAATTTTATTAGTCCTAATAAATTTTGGATGTTCCAAATTAATGTATGAAATTCCTTCTGAGGCCAGGACTACGCTTGCCAGACCAAACGCTGCGACAGAAACGCAACGATAAAAACGCAGCGACAAAATAACAATGAAAATCTTCGATAGTCGCGTGTCGCAAGTTTAATTTGCTCAAATTAAATACTTGTAACACAAGCATGGCGCTGGTCTATATAAAATTGCCAAAATACGTAAAATAGAAAATTGTTTATCAACTTATTATCATCATCGTTGGTTCAATAATTGTAATTTAAATACGTTACAAATTTTCACTAATTATTATTCAATCAATTTCAATCCAGTAATTAATTTTTCGCTCTCTATTTAATATAGTTTTGCCTCTCTCAATTTACTAACTGACTTTTTCTTCAAAAATAATCTGCTTATCAAAAATTGTACTACCCATTTTTAATTTTATTAATTTCCCCTCACAAAAAAAACAAACTTAATCAAATTTCTCATTTATACAAAATACAGAACAATATACAGAGTGAATGGAATCATCCCCCCATTAATTTGTTTTGTGCGTTATATTGTTAAGAATTACGTTATTTACTTCAATAATGGTGAACTACCTGGCTTGTTGACTTCTGTTGTCGTGATTCTGTAGTGTCGTCAGTTGAATTTATGTCGTTTTTTGCTTTTCGCATTTTTTCCCTCACTTTTGTCCTTAGATTTCCGCGATATTTTAAATATATTAGTTAGCTCACTATTGAGTTAGCCACGGATAATTTATGGGTAAGGATTTGTTTCTTACCGTGTGCGAGATGAATTTATGTTAAGACAATGTTATTTTTTATTCAACTAAAAACATATTCCAAAAGGAAATAATTATCATCAGTTCCAAAAGTAGAAACTGCTCGGTTTATTTAACTGTGTATAAAAAAGAACATGCATACTCAGGTGGGTGTTTTACATTAAGCAGTTCTGTTTTCAACCCACATATTTAATACATTATAATATATAATAATATGTTATAATGGGAATAACTCAGAAGCTACTATAATTCACTTACCGAGCCAGTTTGGTAAATATTAACCTAGCGATTATTATGTACAGTTTTATTTTTCCAAATAGAAAGGAAGAAAAAAGACTACTTTCAGGCTGGTTACGAGTATTTGAATCGAAAAGCACCAAACAAACATCAGAAAAATGACCTACATTAAAAGTGTATTTTATTATAAAATAGCACCATTATTACACTCGATTACATTTTTATTTTCTTAAGTAAATATAATTATACGATAGTTTGCTATATCAACACACAGTTTTAGTATATTGTTTAAGATGAATAGGTTTCTAATTTGTATATAAAAGCAGTCTATGAATTAATTTCTGTAAAAATGCTAATTACCCGGAACTATAAATAATTACTTAATTAAAACTTTGTAAAACACTTTTATTAATTTTCATAAAACTATGCACGCTATATCGGTGAAGCAACATAATTAATCTAGTTAAATAAAAACTTGAAAATGAAATAAAGCTCAAAAATACCTTTAAGCTGCTTTAGGTGGTAATTTATACTTTTCTGCAGGAGTAATAAAAATAATGAAAAGAAAATTCAATTGATTAAAAACCAAAACAACATTATTACAACTGGAATGAACAAAATTTCTATAGAAATATATAACTTCTATAGAAGTTTGAAATTTTATTTTTAATTTTGAAAAACTAGTTAATATGTTTGACGCTTTTTAGCTTGCAATGTTTAAAGAAACTACCACCCACTAAAAATAATGCGCACCTACATAATTTATTATATTAGTTTTTATTAAATTAAAAATTTTATCTTCGTATTCTATGTACATCATTTGACTATTTTGAAGTAAACTTTTATTTAATTCTCACACAAAAAAAATTGTCATGAATTAAATATATTACACCGTTGAGACGCAACATGCAGTTTATTATAGATACAATAAAATAATTCCCTACGAGAATAGCATTTCATTGTTAAATAAAAATATGTGTAAATATTTTATGAAAAGACACATCATTTTTACTGTTATTGTAAGATGGATTATCTCGACGTACCTCCATTTGGTTATTAGTTTATGATAAACTACATAGGTTTTAACAACAAAAATTGTCATATTTATTTTGCTACAAAATTAATATTGTAACAAATAAAAATGAAGTCATTTACTACTTTTGAAAAATCATTACTTTCTTTTGTGTTTTCTAAAGGCAAAACTGGTGCGCATCCAAGTTGCGAAAAGTATGAGCAAATTTAGTTCAATTTTCCAAATAATTACCCTATTTGATAATAGTGCAGAAAATACCTTCTCTGGCATAAATATTCGTATACCAAGAATGCATATATGAATATCATATTGAAAAGTTTTCATTTCAAAACTAGTCAGGTTTTATAACTATCCGTGGTATGTAATTACAATTTAAACAAAAAAGTTTAGTGTTGGAATACAGTTTAATAGTTTTTAATTTTCTTTAACTTAGTTTAATTAATACAATTCGCATGCTTGCATATTATATGTTACAACTATAACTTTAAATTGCAGTAGAATAATTGAAAGCTATTTCGGATTTAAACAACTGCATACGTTTAACTTTCAAGTATATTGATTATGATAATTTGTTTTACAATTATATAAATGTTACAACAAAAATAGAGGATTTACAGCCGTGGCTTGCTGTAATCAGTCGTTAAATTCCCGAAAAAGTTAAGGATGGAATGGAATGGACACTCTGTGGATTTACTTTTTCAAATAAACTTTATCAATTAGGAATTCGAAATAAAATTTAACATTCAACAAAAACGCTTGGTTTTGACGTATGTAAAACTTGATAAAAAAAATTTAAACAGAATTATAATTTTTTGAGGTAAAAAAATTGAGGGTATGCAGCAAAAAAAGAAAATTTGCTTATGTTGCTTGTAATTTAAGATTTAATTAATTTCTGATAAAATAACAATAAATTATTAAGGAATACTTCTTGGAGAAATAGTTTGGCCTAAATAAGTTATAGTTGATAATTTCGTTACTGAAAATGATATTCTACCACAGTTCAAACAAGAATTTCTCAATTATTTACACTAACTAATTATTGATGTAAGGAAATGGAGACGATTAAGATTTTGGTAAACATTTTCTTATGTCATTTGTTGCTGTTGCTATTCGTTACGTTATATTAGTTTAAATGATCCTACACAATTTAGTTTTTCCAAAGTAAAATAATTGGCGATGTGACTACGAGTATCTAATTTTATTAAAAAATGTACTTATAAAAAGGTAAATAAATTATGTAGATACTTTGTAAATTGAAATTATTACTTTATTCATAAATTTAAAATGAACGTCTTTTAATGTGTATTAAAAATTCATAAAAATCACAGGTTTCATAGCTACAACAGAATAGTATCTAGTATACACACAATATCGATCTACATACTTGAATTGAAGGGTAATCAGTTTGAAATATACAAGCTGTTACAGTAAATTTCTACATGACAGAAGCAAACTGATAAGAGAAAATAGATCACATTTATTAAAAAAAAAAAACTACCACTGTATAGTATATAATACTATATTATGCATATTATATGTATATACGAGTATAGCGTATGCATGATATAGTACATACTTGTATAGGTACCAAGAAATCTGAAAATTTGAAAAAGAAAAAATTGTAATATTATCAAGTGTAATTAAAATTTTAGTAGAAGTTCAATAAATCAAATTTATGATCATTATTAACTAATTAACTAATATTATCTTTGATATATTAAAAAGTTTTGTAAAATGTATATTGGTCTAGTATCATCATACCTGAAGCCTGTTGTAAAATAATTATTATTAGACTGATAATGTACAAAGTTATTAAAAGCTACAAGTAATTGGAAATTTTCTCAAAATAAATATTATGATCAGTTTTATGTTCTCCTCAACACTTGATAATTTCCCACTTCCACATTACGGCTCATAATGGACTATATATGTAGTGGAGAATTTCACTATGGTTCTGAAACCTTTAAAATTAAACATTTTAGTTATTACTAATAATTTGAAAATATATTAGTAGTAAATCATTTATTTGAAAATTAAAATCACAAAATTATTTGTGGGCGTTTGTATGCGGCGCACAGTCCACATTAACAAAAATACGGTAGATACCAGTAAATTTGTGCCAAATACAATGCACAACGCAAATGTTTATTGATATTGTAAAAAATTAAGGATTAAGTAAGTAGATATAAACTGGCTACAGTAAAAATGTCAAAAATATGTTTTATCACAGAGAAGTAGACCAATTTATAGTATCATATTAATCTTAAATTTAATGAAAGTTTTCGCTACGAACACAGCAGTAGCAATTAAAAATTTCTTTTTCAATTCACAGCATGAAAACACAACCTTGTAACTTTTAATGTTATAATTATTTTAATTTTTTGTTCGATTAATATTTATCAACATTCTGTCACTTTAATAATGCGAAGCAATTGTTGTATGATTCAAATAAAAAATGTTTTAAAATAATCAGCTCTGAAATAAAATGTATTTATCTTCTTGATCAATAGTTAAATTGAATTATTATCAGAATCACTATTGTGTCTTAAATCGTTTAGTATAAAAAAATTAACGATGAAACGTCATTGTCATACAATTATCGCAATGTAAAATAATTAAAAATATCCAAAAAATATCACATTTCTTCTTTAAAGCCTCATTTTCAGCAATATATTTGACTATAAGTAAATTTTTATATATTTCATTAACTTACGTCAAATACATCGAGGAAAACCAGATTTTAAAGAATAAATGTAATTATTTTGGTTATTTTTGATTATTTTATGTAGCGTTAATTGGATGAGAACGACGCATAAGTAACATCTTTTAAGTTTCCCCATATTTCTAAGCCAATTCCAACGCATGTCGATGTTTTAAAATACATATCTCTAAAAGCTTTTCATGGGTATTGTTGTCAATTCAGAAGTTTATAATTTTATTAATTTTCGATTGAAAGTAAGGCGCCATTCCATACAGTTTATACGTTTTTTGAATTGTAACAAACGTAACATTACGGGTGACAACTAGAAATTTGTACAAACTTTTATAGTTTTTGTCTTTTAAAATACTAAAATATTGTTATCCTGGATGCACTTTATTGGTTTTGCATAGTATTATTTCCTTATTTAATTTAATTATTAATTCCTTCTCAAGCGTTTTGTACGTTTCCATAAATTAAATATAAAATTCGGGAAAAAGTTACCGTACACTATTTTAAAACAGGGTCAAATATTTGAAAGGATAATTTATACGTTTTTACTTAACATGTAAATAACAAATTATTTACCTATCGTAGCATCTTTTATTAGGGTTTTAATTATCATTCTGACCCCACACATGCACACATAAGTTCCAATGCACTTTAACTTTTCTTAATTATGTTGTTGTGCTAATTGACGTAGTGTTAATTGGAATAAGAATGACACTTTCAGGTTTATAATTAATTCACTCTAACATCTTTACTAAATTGTGCATTTTTTAAATTGTACAATAAGTTTTATTTTGCTTTTGATAATATAATTTTTATTAACTTTGTTATCAAGTTTATCTTTATCAGAACTTTCAATTCATTTTATAATAATTGCAAACATGGTAGTTGTAGTAGGCTGCTGAAAATAGAGAAGTAAAATATTTTCAGCTTTTAATATGCAGTATGCTATTGTTACTTTGGAATATCATAATATAAGCGATAGCTATTTATGGATCGTTATTACTTGTGCAATCTTACTTTTATTGGTTCATTTCGTATAGATGATAGTTAATAAAATGCTAAAACCTCAGTTTAAATATCATTGTCGTTATACTATCTACACATAATATTATAAATATTTAGAATGCGCGTTTAAATCATTAGTTAAGATTACGAATAAAGTAAAAAAAATTTAAGATATATTTATTTAAATTTTATTTATTATAAAAGCAAAGTTAGATTGTGGTAAAATAAACAAAATAAATTTTCAATTGAAAAAAAAAAATAGAAAGCAGAGTCGGCCCACTCTGAGTTTAGCGGCGTTAACTGCAGAATAAGTTGAAGTTTTTTTCAGAAAAAAAAATCAAAAATTAAAAGTGTCGGAATTTGAAAAATTGATGATTTTTCTCCAAAACCTGAAAAATTTCATAAAACCTAACATCGAAAAAATTTTTCATATTTTTATCTGAATAGTACATTCAAAACTGAAAAATTTAAAAAAAAGAACGTTAGATTTAGTCAATTTTTGAAAAAGTTATAGGTATTTGAAAAAATAGCCAAATATAAATAGCCAAATTTTTGAAAATTTATAACTTTTGTTGGGTTGGGTGAAAAAAGTTGAAAAAATTCTGAGAAATATATTTAGTGGGGTAGAAAACGAGAAAAAAGTTTCGGCCAAATCGAAAGGGGTCGGGTTCAAAAGTGGTCGATTTGGCGTGGAATGCCCCATATACATTTTAGATAAAATTTCTTTGTTTTAAATTAACAAAAACTTGAAAAGACGAATTTACCTTCTTATCATTCAAAAGAATACGAAATTAAGTTATTTTAAACAAGAATTATTAAAATTTGTATATAGTAGTAAATTTAATTATAAATTATAATATACCACCATGCTCGATAGCATTGCGGTACGATGAATGTGATAAGGCAGATATAATGCTTTAAAAGCACGAAAATGATATTTACAATCAAGTATGGATATAAATAATAGTAGAATATTGTATTATTAAGAGCAAAAGTAAATCTTTTTGTGACGGGTTTGGTTTATTGATGAACAAGTTGACATCAATTTTTAAGTGTACACATCTATATAAAGATAGTGAAACTGTATTATTGTACTAATAATTTAATATCTGACCTATTCGGTATCCGAAGTGTTATTCAAAATCATCGTGTTAACCGATCAAGTAACGTTTACTTCTAAAATTACATACTCTTTTTAAAATAAAAAGGTAAATAAATGAAACAATAACATGATGGTTGCAAATAACACTTGGGATACGGAATAAATGGAAGTATATTAATAATAGTTATTTACGTATAACCAGCCGAATCATTGGAAAGAGTAGACTTCACTTTTATTGACACCTGAAGGAAAACGTGTCGGAGTTGTACTTGCACCAACAAACACATGCACGCTTTTCTTTTGAAATGCTAAAAGACGTTTTATTTACAAACTGTAGAACGCTAGGTTTCGCGTGCCAATAGGTTATTGCAATGCAGTATACAATTTTCGTTATACATACTATGTTATAAAATCGATCTAAACCTACTATTAATTTGCAATACTAGGTTTTCTGGGTAATGGTCCTTTAAATTGGATAATTCCACAAATTTAAAATATGAGGCTAACAAAACATTTTCAGGTTCGTAAAGCGGTACACTTTAGTAGAGATAAATTAAAGCGTTCATATATGAGTTGACACACAATTTACTTTATGCTGCTGTATGAAGGAAAATAAATGATTGCTAACAATTTTTTACAACAGAGTTTGCAGTGATAAAAATCAAAAAATTAAAAATAATTGGTTTAAATTTTAATTAACACTTTTGCGGGAGTAAAAATTTCCGCAGAAATTATTTTCACGCCACAAATTGAGTTCTGAATAAAAGAGTACTTATTTATAAATGTTTGTTGTGCTAATTTATATACTGCTTTTGTTTTGTATTATGTCTGATGTAAATATGTGACATGTAATCTCGAGGCTGCTAGTACAAACACTTGTTAAATTTTAGTTAACTCTAGAGTGGTTTCAGAATAGAATTCAGTTCAAATAAGCTAAAACGTATGACCTCCAAAAATTATGTTTTCGACATTAATTACAAAATTCAAGACTAATATTTTTGTAGGTTTTGTTAAACATGCATTTTTCTTGGTCATTTTCAAATGTAATGATTAATGGAAAATTTACAAATATGACTCATAATTTTAGCTTATAGAATGTTAATGTTTTCATAATTAATTAGAAAATCTGAAAATTATGTTTATTAATTGGTAATAGAGAGAAGAGAGAAGTATCCGATTTTGTCGGATAAAATTACCTAACTTTTAGGTTTCTCGCATTTGCCTGGCGGCTGGTACTTAAATCCGTGTACTGGTTCAGTAATCTGCTCTGTTTCCTACTCATTTCATAAACTAACAATACAGTATATGTTACTAATGTAGTTTGATAAAACTAAAATATTATATGGTTAAATGAAAATTGCAGGCTATAATATTTTTATGATGTCATGATTGTAACGCAAAGATTGCATCTAAATACAATACATGCATCGGGATCCTGTATCGCTAAATTAACTGTTGATTTGAAATCGCCGCAACAATAAAATATGAAACTTTTAGACGAATTTGATCGTAGGTAGTTTTATCTTTGTTTGTTTTGTGCGGAGTTATTTACTAAACTAATTAAATTTAAATGTTAAAATAAGAAGAATTTCAGATACGAGTAGAATATACATAATATATGAAAATTTAAATTAACACGAATAAAGATCTAAATGAAAAGAAAAGCGAAGGATGAATTAGTTATTCTAGGTATGCAGGCCATGTATGCACTTTATAATTTTCACCGGTAAAAACATATTTTGTATTTTTAAAAACTTCTTTAATTATATTTTGTTGACTTCTTTTAAATACCTGTCATTGACGATTTTATATATTTCAATTTATAAAATTCTTAGGGAAAAATAAAAAATTGTTTTTTGTTTATTATTCTTCTCATTCTTTATTTCTTTACACAAAAAGTTCTAGCAGCATTATGTAAATGCTTTTTATTATTACATCATTTTATTTTAAAACAATTTATTATTAATTTATAAATTACATCCTTTGAAATTCTATACATTTTCGTATATCTCCGTACATCATACATCATCGTATATTCTCGTAAACTTTATTGAATTTGTTGTTCCGAGAAATCCCGAGAAAATAATCGATTGATACGTGGTTTAAGTAGTGTAACTTGGTATTAACCATATCCATATTTTAGAAAACCTAAAAAAAATCAAAAAAAAAATTCCAATTAATTGCCTGATGATGCCATAGTATGGTGAAAACGTTTGCGATATTATATACGTACAGTGTATTTTATTTATGATAACTTAAAAAGATTTTAGTTCTAAAAAGTGTGTGTGCAGTTTTTGGGTTTTCTAAAATATTAATATGGCCGAGAAGATAGGACACAAATTGTCCCGTTTTTATCCCATATTTTTGAACAAACGAGTGAAAATTTATTAAAAGTTCAATACAAAAAGTGAATAACCTAAGAAAAAGCTCATTTGTATGAAGTGAAGAGCAAAAAAGTTTTTGGCTCTCCTCCAATTATCCGTTGTCTGGTTTTTTAATTTTACAAAAAATCTGGTTACCCTAGGTTTGCATTTTTACTTCAGATTTAATTTTGATAATACTTTTTAGCTTTTAGTTCCAATAGACTATAAAATTATCCAACATTTTACAAATTTATTATATTTAACAGAGATTTAGTTCCCCTGGTTTAGGGGGTGATAAATGTATATTGAGATGACCCATATCTCTCAAAGTTTAAAATAATAATTTAATTCAACATCGAAGATACCAAATTCTTAGAACTTAGAACTATTTTATGCGCTGTATATCGACTTTCCAAATGTACGTAACAAAAACACCACATACCTCGTACTGATATTTTCCTGCCTTCAAATCGCTACTATCCAACTTTGTTCAAAATCATCCAAATTAATAATAAAAAAACTTACTCACAGCAAATAAAAAACTTTTATTCACAAAATAATCAAAATATTCTCAACAAAAGATTTTAAAATTCACAATTACGGAGACCCTTCACAAAAGCAACCACTCCGGCCAACGCGAACAGCAAAAAGCGAAGTTTCATGCAATTTTCCGTACCAACACAAATATTTTGGCACGAGCAACAATTCAAAATATTTACAATTTGTAAAATTTTTACAACACATTAACTTCAAATTTAAAATAACAATCAAAATAAAAATTTAAATTCATTACAATAAAATTTCAAAATAAAAAATGAAAAAAGGAATTTTGGAACACGACAATGTATATATTGTCGTGTTATACTCTGCGTAGGAGGGGTCCTGAGAAAAATGTAAAATTTTATATTTTTAAGAAAAGTTTTGTTCATGACACTTCCTTCTAATAAATGCAATGCCTCCTCGTATAAATAGTCTTATAAGCTTTATAGAAATATTAGAAAGAGTAATTTAATTTACTATTTATAGGCCACGCAGACCTCCTAATGGTCCTCGAGCGGTCGTCATATTATAATTGTATATCTCTTAGAGTCGGTGGAAAAGTCGACCAAGCGGCTTTTGCGGTCGCTTTTCTCTCTTTGCCATTTTTATTAGATTGATAAATGTTCTGCAATCAGTCTGCACCTAAATTAAAAGAAATAATTGTCGGAATGTATTTTAAGTTTAATTGCTTATTATTTAAAAAATCCTTTGCCGTTTTACTCTATGGTCGGGCGGAACCTAAAAAGTTAAAATTTTACTCCACCAAAAATTAACATATGATTTTAAATTTTTAGGGTAGATATTGTCAAGACGCACTAAATACATATTATTTCGTTGGCAGGCTGCTCTGCCTGACCGAAAACTGAATTAATCTCGCAAAAGATATTGCCAAGTAAGCTAAATGTTCACTGGCTGAAATGTTATAAAACAATCGACAAGTTAATTTATTCAAAAGCTACGCAAAAAGTAAAGTGTACTATCTACTTTGAAATAAATTCTGGAGTTATTTGTACCTATTTAAATACGTTTGATGCGGTTAAGATAGAAGTCAGACTTGTGCAAAACTATTTATGCGAAATAGAAACTTACTCTTCAGATAAACTGCTTTATTGTGAATACCGAATTCCACCATTTATTTTGTAACTCAAATAATGAAAAATAAGAGGGGTGTAGAAGTATTCACCTGAATTGGCAAAATATTTAGATCAAGTTCAATGTGAAAGCTTTCATCATCATATTTTAAATTATTACTCACTTAGCAGCATTCCGCACCCGTAATTTTATTTAATTTTCTATAAAAAAAACCTAAAAATAGTATTAAATATATTTTTCTATAAAATAATGGTTGTTTGCAAAGCATTAAAGTATTTATAATAGCCAAGGAAAACTTTTAGCTTAAATGGGACTTAAAATAAATTGACTAAATTTAACCACGTATAATAATTACAACTTTCCTTGTGAAATAAATTTGATAGTTTTCACGAGCTTTGATATAATCTTGAACAAAAAGACTACGCTTAGAGCTCTTTCACACAAACTATTTTATTTGTAATAAAATATTGCATTGAAGTGTGCACAGTTTAAAACAGTTTCCATTAGTAGCAGAAATATATTAAATTAAAATATACTATTGTTTCACTTTGCAAAATATAATTGGACAATAAAACTTACTTGCAAGTAATTAATAATTCTGCCTGATACAAATTTTCGGTTGTTCTGTTAATATTCTAATATTATAACATTTCTTAATAGGGAATCTCAGTATAATTTAATTATGCAACTAATATAACTTCCGTTATAACTTGAGGTATTTAAACAGGATAGCATATAATTTAGCAAGGACTTTGCTAAAATGTAATCATCAGATTACTTGCTTCACCTCTCATTTTAAATTATAGTAAATAGTTAGACTAATTAATGTATTCCAGTAGTAGGTAAACTATTGCATAATTTATGTACCTACTTATGATAAATACAATATATTACTATTTTGCCTATGTTGTTTAACAACAGCTTAAACATCTGTTTATTTTATTGTAAATTATTGCATTTAGGACTGCAAGTAAGTAATAGAGGGCTTTAGAACTTCCAATAGATTTGGCAAAACGAATTTATTTACGGAATGGAAAACAACGAATAATTAAAGTAGTTATTATCGAATACAAAACAATAATTATAAATATATAATATAAAATGTAAAAAAATCAACTTTAATTAATGGAAATAATTACAAAATATTCAATAATAATAATAAATTAACTTTTTGTAATTATTTAGAAAATCGATGCTTACATCGATGATTACTACAATTGTTTTTTTTTTATTTATTCAGTTACATTATAATTATATATTTAGTTACAATATTATTTAATTTAATTACTTAATCATAATTTTTCATATATTGCTCCTATTATTCCTTGGTATCTGAATTTGAATCAATTCCTGAAATATCTGAAATTTATACTTAAATATAGATTGATTAGCAGATGTCTTTCTATGCATATACAAATAATGCAATATCTAAAATAATAATTAATAAAAATAAACAAAAAAAGAATTAAATGATGTCAAGTATCTTATATTAGTGAAATGCGATGATTGTGAACGGAAAAAATAAAGGCGTCTGCAATAAAAGGTAAATAAATATCAAATTACTCAATTGCAAGAGGAAATATACCAAAAGAGTACTAAATAGTAATAGAAAATAGATTATATGGTATGAAATGCAGTTCTGAATTATATTTTAAATTTTATTTTTTATTATTTTCTTTATTAAACAAATTTGATTCTTTAATGCTTTTGAAAGAACATAACAAACTAGTCAACAAAACCACTTACAAGTGTTATAGCTCACATTCTCCACCAAGTCACCAAGGCTCTGCAATTCCAATCGAAACATGATTTCAAAGTCTGTCTAGAAGTAAATTATTGAAATAAAGACCGTAGAAATCTGAACTATCTCCAGTCGCTAGAAACCGCCGGTAAAGTATGCACAAATTCTGCTTGCAGCTAGTATCTTGTTCGTACATCATTTCACAAGTTCCATAACACCGAATAGAAGACGCGATCAGGCAACTAAGACTCACTACCAGTTAATCCACGTGAGAACAATATGTTTCTGATTAGAGTAGCTTAAAGCTAATCAAACTCATTCAAGAATTTCAAAAAGCACAAAACCTTGAATCTTTGTTTATTTTTACTAGATAAACAACCGTCCGCTTTTCTATACCATGAGTTATACTTTGTCAATATGCACATTTGAAGAACACAAAGAAAGATCTATACTCCAACGCACATACACACAAATACACAAATTTATGAGCTTCATCAAAAGCCATCTTAGTTATTTATGTAAGTTATTTTTCACTTTATTTGAACTAACACAATTATATACACAGCGCAAACCTAAATTATTTGAAACACGTAATTATATAATTATCTAGGTATATACAGGCAAAATACTTTTCAGATTTAAAACTTTCAATTCAAATTTTCAAATTATTTTATTATTCAAATTATTTGAATAGTCAAATTATCTGAAATATAACATGGATGTTCTTTATATAGCATATAAAGTTTAGGTAGATGTCGGATGTCAGGTAGACGCAGCAAATTTGTTAGAAAAATGTTTACACTTCCAGATACTCGATTACATTTGTTAAAATAAAATTTGATTTAGGCAATAATTTTTACACAAAACCTTATTCAATTGCACGTGCCAAATAAATAATTCGTTTTAGAGAAAAATTCGAACGAGGGGAGTTTGATTTAGAGAGAGTTGACTGTAAAATAATAAAATTTTATGTTTATATAAACTTTTCTTCTGTTTATGTGGTTTTGAATTACTTAAAGATTTAGATGTGGTTACAATGTTTATAGGGACATTAGCGACATGAGCCTCTAAATCGTCCCAGGATGTTGCAAAATTCATTTATTCGGTTCAAGATGTTGCAAATTTAATCCAAAAATACATGCTCTAGTATGGCATGTCCTTAAATTAATAGCATCGAAAATGATCCGTTACTGGATGCGCAGCTACATATTAAAAAGTGAGCTTAGCGAGCTTTTTAAAGCTGTAAGCCCAGTTAGTAGCGGATCATATTTCGAGGAGAGGTGAGTACACTTTCGCTCGGCTCCGCTAGCGCTCCGCCTCGCAAATGCAAAAATTGCTTGTCAAACAAAGTTTCACTTTTAATCCGAATAAGGCAATGTACTATTTTCATTATCAATTAAAAAAAAATTATTCGAATTTGATTCCCAGTCTTAATACAAATTGTTTTTACATGCGTGGAAAATAATATATTTATTTAACACAAATAAATTATATGTGTAAATTTTTCTTTAAAGAAATTATTTGTATGTTGTGTATTTTTTTTATTTTTTATTAGTTTTTTAAACTTTAACAAGAAATTCGACTTTTTTTAAAAGAATTGTGATAAAATGACTATTTATCCATTTTCTCTAAACCTCTTTTTGACTAAACCTTTTTTTTACAATATTGAGAATATCAAAGAAAATAAGAATAAATGAAAAAACATTGAAACATGAATATTCAAAAATTATTCAAAATATGAAAACCTATTATAATTTTGTAAAAAAAAAAATTACCCAAGTTGACTTGACTTTTTTTACACAAATGATTTTACCATTCCCATGATTTAACTTCATAGTAAATTAGTAGTCACTTTGTTAATTGAACTGTTACGTAAAAGAAATCCCTTATAGGTTCTCAATATGACTAAATCTCATTTTCTAAAAATGTAACTTATCAGTTTTCCAATAGCGAATTTTAATACAATAATAAATTTACAAAGACAATCAAAACATCAAAACCGGTTTTATATATGTGTTTATACAAGTTATTTGTTTGATAATTCTACATATGATGTTTAGACACTTGGTATTTTTGTAAATGTAATAAATTCTTAAAAAATAATAATTGTTTGCCAAATTTTGGAAATAAAACCAAACCATATGTTCGATATTGAGCTAACTAATTTTTTTCTTGGACTGTTATATAAGGAAGCTACGAGCATATTAACAAATTATTCATTATAATCATAGTAATAATTTAATCATTACAACTACAAAGTTAAATTACTATGATTACCACGAAATTGTTTGAAAAGCATTTTGGCATTCAATTTAAATTAGAGATAAATATCAAGTTATTTGATTTCTGTGTGTAGACATCTAATTAACATGTCGATTTATTTATAACCATCAAACCATCATCAATGCTGTTCTGAATACGAGAAAGTGTATTAATAGATTTTCATGGTAAAAATTAGTTTAGTTACAGGCGGTTAAATGTTTCTATTAAATTTTCACCCAAGTAACAGTTAACTTTGGTTTACTTGAGCTTACGGCTAGGCAACAATAATTATGAAGGTGTATATGGTTTCGAATTGCTTAACGTTTCGTCTAATAAAAAATTTAATTATATTCCTTTATTTTGAAAATAATATTTTGTAAATTCTTTTCTGTTCATCAATCAGCTTTTAGATTTTCTATTTATATCACATCTTTTGATCAAACGTCTTCACATAATTAAAAAAGTCTACTGAAATAAGTTCTCTAGTTGATTTATTTTGTTTAGCAAAATGTCAAGATAATGTAGCTTAATCATTAAACAGTCAGGGTTTAAAAGGATTAGATTTTGAGTTTTAATGTTGACAAAAAAAAATTCGTTTTTGGTAAGACATTTTCTAAATTGACAGTAACGTATCGTGTATCAATTGATCATTAAAAGGTTTCAAATGGATACTTTTAAAAAAAAGTTTAATAGAAATTTATAAACCTTATTCTTCGGTAATAAAATATAGTGCACTATAGATTGAAAAGATTAAATTCAAGGAGACAACATCTACTGCTACCTTTTCAGGACCTATTACTGGAAGTAGTATCGGATATTGAAAGTGCATTTTTCAATATAAGAATACTCGCGGCAAACCGTAACTTTCGGTTTTAAAACGAAAAATCAATTACATACCGCAAAAATTTCCATAATTTAGTTTTGATAATAAAAATTGATCGTAAGCAATTCAATTATTACAAAATTTAATTGGAACTACTTAACGGCAAAGTTCTTATAAAAATAAAATATTTTAATTACCGAATTATTTTTAAAATCAAGGAAAACAATGGATTATAACAAAGGGTTATACCTCTTAAACAAGCCATTATTATCTCGAGTTACCTCATTAGCGCAAACAACCATTCATGTCCATTTATATATTTTATTCTTTAAATTTTTGTTTTCACAAATAGAAAAATATTAAAATTTGAAAAACGTTTTTTATGCTATTTTTGAATGAAATTCTAATTCATAAAAATGTTAATAGCACTTTCTGGGATATTAAAACTTCTAGTAAAAATAATACGGCATATATTTTTGCTTTAATGATTAAATAAATTTTTAATTCACACGAAAATCAATTTAATTTCAAACTAACTTTTAAACAAAAAAGTGCATAATCTAAAATAATTACTGTAATTAGATTAACGAATTATTTAAAATTCAATCAATGCACTTTTAAAGTTCTTCATTTTCATTAAAGGAGCGATAAAAAACACTTAAATTTGATTAATAATAATCGACGATTTTTAGATTCAATACTTCGATTGCACAGCAATTAAATTTTTCGAGTTCATTAAGTGCGGCTTTTCTTAGTTGCGGCTTTTTATTGGTAACCATTTTCTTCCGATATGGACTTAAATTATAGTTACAATAATTGCAGCATAAAATGCAGTTATTAAAAATGCAATAATTAATAAATAGAATATTTAATTGAAAACATATAAAACTCTTCGAAAGTTGTAGGTATTTTCAAAAAAGTTAAATTAAGAGACTTTAGAACACAAAACTTACTTAGTATTTAATAAAAAGTCACAATTATCTTTTAATGCAACCGAAGTTTTACGTATTAGCTTAATGACACTTATAGCCTTTTTCAGCTTCTATTACTAGGAGTCGGAAGTATACTGAAAGCTCTGAATGATAACAGCTTAAAGTTTGACGAAAAGCGCCGACTTATACGGAAAAGCGCGATACAATTTTCAAAACTTCTTTGAAAAAGTGGTGACTTATTTTAACGAAATAATTCTGAATTCTTCATTAAAGAAGAAATTTTAAACAAACTTCTGGCGCTGCGTTGTTTCAAATTCAAAATTATTTTGAAATACAAAATTCGGTGATTATTATTTATTATAATAAATAATTTTACCTGAAGAGAGTTTAAGTAATTTTACTAGTTTTTGAAATTGAAACTAATAAAACAAACGTTTAATTTAAGCGCGATAAATTATTTTGTAATTTGAAAAGTCTAAATATAGAACAACGCTTTGCTGGATTTCCGTATTACATTCTTGTTATGTATAAGTGTAAACGTTGACAGAAGTACAAGGAAATCTCAAACAAATGAGCTTTCTTGAAGAGTGAATCTGGAAAACAATAGCCACTTGTTACAGAAAAATTTAATTTTTAATCGTACTCTTGAAAACTTGGTACTTTATCTTGATACTGTCATCGTCCACAATTTAATCAAACATAAGATATTTTTTGTAATTTATAGTATGCTTTATACTAACTTGACAAACTTTAGCGGTAAAAATTTTCCTATAATTTTGAATATATTATTACTTGACTCAAGCGTCAAGCCACTTATCTAACTTAAAAACGCACCTAAGGTGGAATATTTGATCAAAGCAAAACATACAGAACTAGCACAGTTTCTCAAATTTGATATAGCTGTTTACACCAAATCGAAATTTAGCAGCGGGGATTGAGTATTGTTCAATATCAAACAACATAAACTACTTCGAAAAGATTTAGTCAGCTATCAGAGATTAATAGTTGTAGCACAAGAACATCCTATTTTATACACACCTAAACACTTTCTTTTGTAAGTGAATAACGGCACTTCATTTTTGCATTGTCATTCATTATTGCATTATTTAGCTATTATTATATCCTATCTCACATTTCATCTTAAAAATCACGTTTTAAGAGCGAAGTCCTCGTAGCGCACACGTAATATAATGCACTTGGGGTTTTTTAATATTTATCAACTTGAAAAACTTACTTTATATACCGTCTATAAAGTAAAAAGTATAACCCAATTACCGATCAAGATTCATACTGAATAATAACTTTATTACATTTTTACTTCAAATTTCTAGCCTGACTTTATTTCCACTTTTGGAATTTGCGCAGTCTTATTTTAAATTTAGTAATATCAAATATATCCTTATAATTTCTTTAATTGTTTGTTTGCAGATATTGTGGTATTTCACATTAATTAGTTTTTAATATTAAATATTCTATCCACTTTTTACTCAATAATTGAGTAAATATTTGACTAGTTTCGGTCAAGTTCTCATCAACTTTACAAAATTTATTTAAGGGTTTATAAACTCAAATAAAATTATTAAATTGCAGACTGATCTGATGCCTTTAAAAGGAAAATAAATGCAACATATTTATGTTGTATTGGAATTTATTTAGGAGTTATGTGATAGTAGAGCTTCTGTACATAATTTGATTATTTATGTTGTAAATAGTGGTATATTTACCAAATGAATATATTATTATTATTATTATAAATATTATTTAACAAAATCTTTTTTTTTTTGTAAATTTCCACTTTCACATGGAAATAACCCCGAATATATTGATTTTTCATTAAAAACGATATTTTTTAAAAATTATTCAAAAATACATCTTTTAAAATGATCACGACTGTGTATTCAAAATCGAATTTTTTTTATAAGGATTCCCTGGACATTGTAGCTGCAGCAGGATCTTTATTTCATGGCCCTGGAATCGACGATTCAATGTAAGTTAAAAATTTTTTTTTCCACTTTTATTGTTACTCAAAACTTTAAACAAGGTTTGTTGTCCCAGCAGGTCTACTACAAGTTTAAAGGTTTACCAAAAATCCAATTTTCACTTTTTTTTCATTCGTCCAAGTTCTAGTTTATGGTCTTAACTAAATTACATATATTTTTTTTTTACTTCAGATGATCATGTCATGAGTTCTGCTGTCACCGCGGACGCACCTTTTTTCCGAAGGGTTTTAAATATTTTTTTACGAAAATTTCAGAAATTCTTTGTCAAATGTGTATGTTTAAAAGCTGATTCACACTGTGCGACTTCTCATGTGACTTGTCGTATTACTTGTCATATTAGAAATATTTTTACGTTCACACTATGCGATTTTTGATATTATAGAAGGCAAAGCTAAATATTAAGCTCGATTTTTACAATAAAATGGTTTCAATTTTCTACATCTACATGTAAATCAATTTTAAAGATTAAAATTGTTGGTCATATGATATAAGCGTTGCTTACGATTTTAAATAGGATTTTTCATACGATAAAGTCACATGAGAAATCGCATAGTGTGAACGAGCTTTAAGACAATATAAAGTTTGAAGAAAATATTTTATTTTTTTATGGAAAAAAAATTATTGTTGAAAATAAGCCGATTTTTTCCCGATTAAACCCGTGTAGCCCCTTAAATAATACATATAATAATTCAACTATTTTACGTCCAAGATTAGCGAAAGATGTACATTCTAAGCAGTTTTATAGCCTGGAATGTGATACGTTACCGTATGTTGTAATAAACTTGCATATAAGGGGATATGGTAGTGTATATAAAGGTTACGTGATATTGCATATAAAGGGAAAGCACTGCGCACCGCTTTCTCACTATATACAATAAAATAATTTATACGAATTGTGACCTACTATCTTGCTACGGCGGATGTTGATAAGATAAGATTATAAGATTCTGGGACTTATATTATATTCCAACCCGTTCTAAAAAAGTTAATGTTTATTTTAAAAGTGTAATTCTTGTTATCCTTTTTAAGTTTTTATTTTGGAAAGGACCTGTCTTGGACGTAAAGCTAGATACAGTGACTCGCTGGGAAAGTGACATTCCGTCGATATCGCTCGTTCTGAGATGTTGCTTACGAACCCGAAATGTATCGCTTTCTCCAGCTCGTCTGTAAATAGCTATATAATTAAGGTATAGGTACGTATACATACGCAGAAATTGAATTGAAAAGTTACCATTTACAATACATCCTTATCCTACTCTCATTGCCTATCAACCTATGCTGATTACTGCAAATCATGAGTTGCACCTAATCTGAAGAGATACAAAACATTGGAAAAATTAAAAAATGTACAAATCAATTATATTATTTAAAAGTTTTTAAAATAATTACAGTCATTTCATCCCAAATTTTTCTTGGTTTATAGAAGTTTTCCTTTTATTCGCATTAGTCAAATGATAATTTGCAGAATTTGACCTTCTACCTTTTCGAAATTTTGTTAACCCCGGGCAATTAAATCTTAAATAAATATAATATAATAACTTCAATTAAATACATTTTTAATTTATGTATACTTTCTATGGATACAAGGTAATATATGGAAAACAGCTAGTAATAGATGATATTTTATCTGTTAAACTTAACTGAACTCTCAGTTTCAAAATAAAATAAAATGAAATAAAATTAGAATCTAACAGATGGACGGTCAAAAGCTGAGAAATATATAATCACGGATCGCTTAATATGGAATGCCAATGTACAATGTGATTTGCTTTGAACGCATGTAGTATGTACATATAATATAAAATACGAGCTGCGACTTCTGCATCTAAAACTACAAAGTATGCCGAACTAAATACTAAAATTTTATATAATTATTGTTTTGTAAAACATAATTAATTGGTTTTTCTTATTTTATAAGGAAAGTTAATAACTGCAAGGCAAAGTGAAATTGTAAAAAAATTCTTATTAGGTACTACTAACTTGTCGTTTTCATTTAGTATAATAGTAATAAACACCGTTTCGACATTTTTCCATCTATCACTTTATACAAAATTCTGTAACTTTCGACAATATAACATTTTTCAGATCTTCACCTATCTATAATTAAATTTTCTTGAAAAATGTTAATTTATTTCCACACAACGTTTAGCAAAGAAACAATTTATCGAATACTTGTAAAATACGTCATGATTCAGTTTTTTAGTTTGCTCAAAAATTATATTAAATTACTGAATATTTGAGAATAATACTTTATCACCTAATTAATTTTATCGACTCAATTATAAATTAAATTGAAATTACATAAGATATGTATACGAGAATGAATTTCGCAATATTATTCGCATACGTAATACCTAACCACATATTATTATTTCATCAAATTATTTTCAAATTGAATTCGCATTTAATTAAAGCAGTATTATTAGATCTAAATATTTGTTAATAAATTTTCTTACTTTATGAGTATTATCATGAACAATTGGAAATGTCATATTACTTAAAAATTAAAATATATTTGAAAGTTACAAAAGCTGAAATGAAAGCTTAATTTTTCAATTTTATCCGTACGAAAGCATTAAAACACTTTTTTCATTTTACTTTTAAAATATTTAACAAATTCATGAGGTATTTTATGAAGGTTTAATCACCGGGGAGTGATCAAATGCTTTGAATTCTGATTGGTCCATTAGTGGATCTTGTTTGTTGTTTCAGCATTTGATATATAAAAAGAAGCCTTGATAAAGTAGTGTATAAATAAAATCGAATTTTTAGATAGACTTATATGTATAGGCATAAATACCTGTATGTAAAATCTTGCCATTTTAAGCTCTTTTTAAAAAAGATATTTGAAAATTAACTTTTTATAAGTTGATAAAAGCAAAAAAAATTGTTAACAGTTTTAAATAAAAGCACTATAACGTTAACTTTACTTGTAACACTTTTTCATAATTTAAATTTTAAAGAAAGTAAAAGATTACGAGAGGTAAGAGATTTTGTAAATAATCTCAAGAATATCTTTCCTGAAAGCTTAGATATTTATCTTACAAAACCAAATTACATTATATTGTTTTTTCACAGACAAGTGCTTTTAAAATAAATTACTTAAACATAAATAACTTTTAACCGTTTTCGAATTAGTTTTAAGGTAAGGTAAAAGTAAGTACAATATTACTCTTGGCAGAAGTTAATATTATTTGTTTTCGTATGTTCAAAGACAAAAATAAAGTAATTCTACAAAACGATTGAAGGAACATAAAATATAAATTAAATAAAAAGTTTAAAGACCGATGTCGTTTATACCATTTGCATTATTCTACAATTATCGTATTTAAATATTAAAAATTTTAGTTCAGCTTTATGTTTAGGGAGAGACGGAATACATTCCGACTGCCGATTTCCAACTTTTATTATTTTATTAAATTTTAAATTTTAAAATTTGTTTTTAATTTTTTATCTCGTTGTTAATTTTTTGTTAATTTCGAGTTTTAAACCACAAATCTATAGATAATCATTTTGTATCAAGGCTGCAATAAGAAAAATGACAAAATAACAAAAAATTAAAATATTGCAGAAATATTTTGTTGGTTAGTAAATTTGTAACAATTTTCGCCGTTGCTTTAAGTATTTTTGGTTGAAATATTTTATTTTGCATAATATGAATTTTTGTACTGTATTTTTAATTAATTTTCTTATTCTCTTTTATTTCTTTTTACGTTAATTAGTATTTTCACTTTATATTTTTCGTTATTTCAAATTTACATGTTCTTAAAGAGATTATTCAAAACCACATAGCGAATGAAGAAACACACTTGAAATTATTAACATATTCTACATATTTTTTCTCAAATTATCATCTACATTAGATCCAATTTATATATTTAACTATTTTAGTTAAATAAATAAAATATATTTTGTTTTATATTCAACTTAATATTACTTACTGAACTCAATTTTGAACTTCATGTCGTATTATTTTATAGTAAAAAAGCGTGGTATATTATTCTCGAGAGAGAATCACTAGTAAAAGCTCACGGAATATTACAAATTGTTGATATTTCCTTATAAAGATAAAAGATTCAACCCATAATGTTAACTATGGTGTATAAACAAATTGCAGAATATTTTTGCAGCCGATTTTTTTAAAATCGGGAGTACCTTAATTTTCTGCAATAAATTCACTTCATACATATTGCAGTAATTTTCCATTAAATTGGATTTTCCAAACATTATGAGAACATCAAAACTTTGTTAAAAACTGTCAATTTACTCGTACATATTATAATTTCATGTTATAAATTTAACGAATATGCTTTATCAGCATAATTAATATTTTGCTGCATTACAAAATGACGAAAGCGATAATAACCTTCGCTGAAATCAGTAATATAAAATTAATTTTTATTGATTTTTATTAGTCTAATTAACTTGTTGCATTGAAGTTTTAATATTATTAATTTTCACAAGTTAAGAATTTATATATTTATACTAAATCTTTTAATTTCTTTTTATCTTTTCTTTAATTACCTCATTTAGCTAATTAGCATCCTTCAACTTTCCTAGCTACATCTTTAACGAGAACCCTCTACAACTTCCATAAGCTTAACTTCACACACTCTTACTAATTATCTCTTCATAAAAACATAGAACATCTTATATTATATTCCTAATTTGTTCCACCTATTATTTTATATAAACTTTTTTACCTATCAACGTAACAATTTTCAGAAGTTGATTTCCTCTTATATCTCCAGGGGAAATAACCAAAACTTTTCAATAAATGGACAGTCCAAAATACAAAACACATAAATATAAATTATTAGAGGTACATAAAAAACTAAAAATTGCATCGTAAAAACTAAATTGAGTAATATCTGCATAGCACTAAAACTCATTCTCTCACTTTCAACTATCTCAACTTCAAAAACTTAATTGGTACCATGCTCTCTCTGAAACCTAAAATTAAAGGTTATTTAAACTGATATCTTTTAACGCAAACAGAATTAAAATCTATCAATCTGATTCTCTCAAATTTATTTCGTGCATTATAAAATACCACAGAGGGTACTCCATATAATACTAAAATACTTATAGGTAAAGCGAGCTTGTGTAAAAAATTAATATGTTGTTAAAAGTAATTTTCTCTATTCTTGCATTAATTTTTCAAAACGTTAATATAGTTTTTATTTTTAAAATTGTAGCTTTCAATATAAAATTTTTCTTAAATTCAACTTTTCCAAAATAAAATAGATTTCGAATTATATCTTGAAAGCGAATATATTGACTTCAATTTTTCTGGCGTTAAGAGATAGTACTTTATTTTTATTTATTATTTCCTACTTATTTTGAGATACTAATGACCTCTTTAAAAAAAAAAAATTTTAATTTAGATTATTTTCACTTTTTAAAGTTAACACGATGAACGCCGTATGATTGACACATAATTTATTTTCGGGGGCTGCGTGAATCGTCCGTACCACACATGTGAGTTTATAGTTTAAGACGCGATAATAGGTTGCGCTGAGAAATTTAAAAATAAATTATAGTTTTTGGTAAAATAAAATTAATTACTTAAAAAAGTGTATCTGAAAATCCATAAAAGTATTTCAGCATTCAACGTGGTAATCAGTTGCTTCATTTTAATGTTATTCATTTAAGTTTTTTTTTCATTTAATTGTTAACTGTATTCCACAGGGTGTACATTTGAAAAGATCAGCCTTAAATTTTTTCTGAAATACACAAAATATTGATAAATTGTAAAAAAAGTTTTGCTAGATAAGAAAAAGGAGTCTATACCCTTTACAGTATGATTTGAAACGTTTTTAAACAGACTTGGTATAAACAAAAACATATTTGGATTTACAAAAAACAAAGCTGAGATGCTGAGATTCATAAAATTTGAAGATTATAAGATGGTCGTGAAAACATAGACGAACAAAATAAAACTTATCGATTTACAAAATACAAAAATAGTATTTCTCAGATTTTCTTTTCTTTACGTAAAGGATTTTAAGAGAGGGTGAAAAATATTACGATCGGGAGGGAGTTCAAAGAATGTTTTTTATGTAAGTTCATAAGTTTGAATAGAAAGTAATTTTGGTTTAAAAGGGCGGAAAAGCCTTTTTGGTTCCCCAAGCCTCATGAGACAAAAAGAAAACAGCGAGAGCAGACAGCCTAAAAGAAAAATGAGAGTCATAACTAGGAATAACTTAGTCGAGCTACCGTAGGTTTTTAACTGTTAAAATTCCAGGTTAGGAATACCATATTTTTGTAAACAGTTTGAAATCTGCAATTATCTGTTTTGTTATCTTTAAATCTGTTTTAAAATGTTCAAAATCATACAGTATAAGATATAGAAGGTGTAGTAAAACCGGTAGATAGATGGTAGAGAAGAGTTTGTATTGGGCTTATGTCGATTGACGATAAAAGAAATACCGTGCACACCATAGACACAAGGCGTGGGAACAGCACAGGATAAGTTTACAATAGAAGGCATTAAGGATAGTAGTTCTTATACTTAGTACCTTTAGATTTGTTGAATTTATTTTTCAACTTATAAATAATATCATAATTATTTATTAACATCCATAATCCATAAACAATAGTCATATCACTTGTGACATTACAGCAAAATGTAGTTAGGGCTCCTTATAGTATAACAAATTTGAAAAAATATTATTTTCAGTTCAATGCAACCATCTAGCAGTAAACTTTAAAAGTAGAACTAAGTTTCATATTATGTGTTCAACAGAATTCCTTAAGAATTCAACATTTGATATTGATTCTAATTTTCGTATTGATTATCAAAATTTAGATTGCAGCGAAGCTTCTCAAAGAGAACAATTTCGTCGTCCTGTTCACAGATGGCTTTTGCATATTAACCTTTAACATTTTGTATAACAAAAACAACTATTTTTAAAAAAATGCTTATTGAAGACAGTATTTTCAGCTTTTTGGTAGAGTAATCAATTACCCACATTGTGTCCGATATCATAGTTTAAATTAAAACTGATTTTGATACCTGATCCTTAACAATAATACAATAATTATTATTTAACAATAAAATGGAAAAATATAAGAAAATTACAAGTATATAATTTGGACCACAATGTTTTGCATTTAATACATTTTAGGGATCTTAACATTAAGCTAACAACTTAAGATATTAATTCAAACTGTAATTTATTGCATTAATATCAAATTTTAGTTTTAATTTTTATTGTTAGTTACTCTTAATTTACAATAATAGGTGTGCGAATTTTAATACTTATTCTTTTAACCAAAAATTAAAATCGGCAATTATTAATTCGTTAATGCAAAACTTAGTTTGTAGGTTCAGGCAAATTTTTATTGGTGGGGAAAGGTTATTTCATAACCAAAACTTTTGTTAAATATTTGAGAGCTGAGCAGAAACTTTCATTATTATATTCTCTTTAATCTATACCATCTAAAAGATTGCAGTTTTCAATTTATTGTTATTTTAGTAATGAAAATAGATATCCTCTCATTCTTTGAACAACTATAACAAAGGTGTAGATCAAAATTAAAACAAAGTCACTGTAATTCAGGCATATTATCTTTCATTATTATAAATTACAAATAAATACAAAGGTTCTACGAAATTCATTCAAATTACTATCATTTTCCTTTGTGGCATTTCTCTAGAAAAAAAAAGGATAATACTAATAAGTTTTTTTAAACATTGTGTGAAAAAAGGTGTTATTAAAGAAAAACACAATTCTTAGAAACAATTTTGTTATTAATTTTTTCTTTTCATAAAAATGAAAATGGAAATTCATAAATGTTTTTACATTCTATACTTTTTATAATATGTCAACTTCCATAAATTTTTAATTTTTATGCCATAATTTAATTAAGGGTAGTTAACGATAGTTAAGTTCTGTACGAGCAGGAGTGTGTTGGCCCATCGGGAAACGTGAAGGATCCCGAAGGAGTCTGATTACACCATTAAGTGATCAAACGGGCCCTGGGTCCTATCAACTTTTACCCAAGGGTTTTTTAAAACGATTGCTTAGAAAATAAATATACTAATTGATAATATTTACAACATCGATCGTAACAAAGTCTTATTCAATTTTACATAGCTTTAATTTTTGTATTGTAAAAATTAGCGAAATAATATGTGAATTGTTATAATGAAGTTTTGTTATCATAAATTTGACTGTATCAAAGTATTTGCTTAATTTTGGAAATAATTAATTTTACATATACCTGATCAGATAATGACAAATAAAATATAATTATGTAGTATACATTTTAATTTTAAATAAATCTAAAATTTTACAAATTAATAATCTCGATATGATAGCAATTTTGCACATATTAATCCTCACTTTCGATTGCCTTTGATTCTGATTGCTTATCAGCAAATGGTTACAAATTAACAAATTAACTTTAATATGTAATCATGCAGGTAGGTAGTATAGATTTTAAATTTCAAAGCATTGCATACAATTTCATCTATTTATTTCATTTTTTCCATATAACAGTAATTAATTTATTAGTTAAAGTAGCCTCAAATTTGCTCATTAACCATAAAAATGTTTTTTAAAACTATTATACTTATTTTGGACGGAATGTATTTTAGTAAAGTGAAAAATTGATAATCATGTTAATAAGTTTCAATGCATAAATCTCTTATTTTGGAATGAAAATATGGCAATATGTAAATCGATATTTAATATTGTGCTGATTATTTATTTATTTAATTAAAATTTTTATCGCCTGAAATTCTTTTTATGCACGAATTTTAAATTTAAATAAATTATTTTATTTTATTTTAAATAACATTACAAATATTTGCACCTACCGAAGAATAAAACTAAAAAAGTTTTAACTTATATTAAGTTTCAATCATGTTTTTCAATTTCAGAAAGAAAATTCAATTTCAGTTACTTTGTCTTCAATTTTTTTTTATTGGTAATCAATTTTAAAGTATAACTTTTAATTTATTAGAACACAATTATCTTTCATATCTAATTCATTTACTAATCTTGATGTCATAGTCAGCAAAAAAAATTGCAAACCACCACTTAATCAGAAAGTGAAAACAACACATCATAAACCACCCATTTCCAAAGAATAGCTAATACTTGGGTTCAACAAAACTGTTTGATTTTGAGTCATTAAATAATGTTACGGTGTCATTTGGTTCTATAGAAGTGGATTATTAGGGTTGCAATTAATCTTTAAATAAAGTGAAAGTTTTTTGCTTTTTCTTTGAAAAAAAACTTTGCGATTGATTATTTTTTTATATGGCCTAGAAATGTCTTCATTGTACAAAATACAATTTTGAAACTTTTAGTTTATGCTAGGAAAATTAAGATTAAGGTGTACCGTCTTAACATAATATAGTTACAGGTAAATAACAACATTACTTACTTATAATATATATTACTGCTTTACATTTTCAAAATAATTGTTACATTACTATTGCTTGATTTATGGCCTAGCAAAGAGTGTCACATAAATGCGTGCTCCAGTGCGAAGTGCGTAACGGTTTCCTTTGTGTTTGTATATCTTCTGTTTATGTGTGATAACTGGTGATAGTGTCTGTGTAAGGTAAGGGTTAAAATTTATTTGTTAAAATTTAGTAAGAATGGCTTTAATATTAAATTTAATCATTAAAAGAGATTTAATCACTTGAGCACAGAAGCATTGAGTACCAATCTATAGAAAACGTAACATTTTCTAGATCTAATCATTTATTCGGCCTGATCAAACGCAGCACTAATAATAAATTAAAAGCTGCTGTCATATAGAAAATATCAAGTAATTTTGTGTTAAGATCCCAGAATAAGCATTTAAAGCGACGACAAATTTCTTACTAATTAATTAAAAATTTAATCGATTGAAAGAAATTTTGTTCGTTTTATTTGAGCTTTTGAAGTTGAGTCAAGCACAAAACACGCAATATACTTACTTATACTATGTAGTATGTTAAAAGTTTTCTTAGAAAGATATATATATCAGAAAGATTTTCTCTGTTTTCAACAAACTGCTTTTAACTTCTTACAAAAACCTTATTTCAAAACACTATTTTATTGTTTTAATAAAGAATTTTATATCTTTAAATGTAGATATTTCAAACTTTGACTTGGAAAAACTTCACTAGCATATTTGTAACTCATTTTAAAATGCTTTTATTAAAAGAAAAGAAATGCATTGAAAAATTAAAAAAGTAAATTAATGAATAATTGTTTATTTGGAAGAAAACGATAACAAAACTGGATGTAATTACCACCTACCGCCATAGGTGGTATATCGCCGTCCAAAATTGAAAAGGTGATAAAATATTGTGAGATAACACCACACGTTGCACCAGATTTGATTTTAATTTTCCAATTTAAAATTTTAATTTTAATGAAAGTATACGTTTTGGAAGTTATCGCATTTATCCAAATTTATTCATCCAATTAAAATTTCTCTAAAATTGCCTCATTAACAAATTCACCACCAAAACTTGTCCAAATCGGAACAAATATATCCAAAATATCAAAAAAATCAAAACTATTTATTTGCATGAAATCAAATTATCTCCAATCAGGGACGCAAACTATAACAAAATTAGCGGAGACTTCCGCAAAACGCATCTGTCCACCTTGACGGACCAGGCAAAAGCAATCTTAATCAGAACTTTCGTACCAACTTTAAATTTGTTGGCGTGAACAATCAAGTTTTCAAAATATTACAAATCAATATAAAATATTATTAAGTTTAGACAAATAATCTCAAAGTTCACAAAATAACAAAATTAATATTTAAAAATCAATTGGAGATTTTGGAACACGAAAATACATTTAGTGATTTTAGAATGATACTTACGTAGATAGCATAAGCTTTGAACGAATTTCAATGTTACTTTCTAATTTTGCAATAGCCGATAAATTATTGTTAGTAATCATGTTCGGCTGAAAATATGATATAAAATTCTGAATGACCCTATGTAACCTTTACAATATACAAATAAATTCAGCACTTTAAAAAGACATTGTTGCAGCTTTCATGCGACTTAAATTTTCAATTTAAATAGCTTTTCATAATAATTACAGCATAAATGAAATTTTAAATTAATTAAAATTTTAACGTTTAAGGAAAATAGATAACGTGATATATTTTAGCTCAAAAATGAAAATACGATTTTAATGTGAACATACGTTCTTCTGAAAGTAAGATTTTAATTTTTATCTTTCATTAAAGTTTTCACGTAATTTAGTTTCTTTTAAATTTGATATTAGTCATTATTGGATTGCATTATTAAATACCTCGAAAGAAAAGATATAAACTTAACAAACATATAGTATCGATTGGGGTACCCGCAATATTTTTGTGTGGTATCTGAAATATTTTTATTAAGATACAAAAAAAAAACGCACAATTCGGAAAGCACAATTTTAGATTATTAATTCTTTAATATTAATTTTATGATATTATGAAGATACCAAAAGTTTAATAACATTTTTTATGTGTGGAATCCCGACGTACTACATTACCTAAGGTAAGCTTATAGGGACACGAAAAGTTATTACTGGGTATATAAATAGTAGTCCATAAATACTACATGGAAAACAGTTCGAAATCCTGCTTGTTTAAGCATACGATCTGAACATTGAAAACGATGCGAGGGCTTTGTAATATCAACATAAAATTGTTGACTAATAATAAGTTGTATAATATGCTAAAATTCTATAAAATTTAATTTAGAAATTATTGACTATATAAACAGTACAATACGTTAGTAATGTAGTAGAATTTCTCGCATTATGATTTTCAATAAAATAGCAAAACTTACACACCCAGGGGATCCGTGCTGGCTTTTCACGATAACGGTTATAATGAGAATGTATTATATCGACTGTCCTTTTAACATTGTCATTATTAACTGAATTCGTCTATTATTATGCTTAATAATCATGTACTACGAAATGATATAACAATTGAAATAAAACTTAATGAACAAATTAAAGAAACTATTAATGTTCTTTTGCATTTCTCGCTATTAAATAATATAACAAATTAATATTTTTCATAAATATTGATCTAAAGATTTTCTAAGGTATATTTAATTTATTTCAACGGGTTAGGTCATTATACTGCGTTGTTAGACTGTAAACTTCCTGATGAACGTTATATTTACTTTAGAATTTCTCGATATAAAACGTTTCAATCTCTTCTCTCGTTATACCAGTCGGTGTATACACACAAAATGGTGTTGATCTTTCAATAAAGGGTTAAGATAGTGAATATATCATTATATCATAATCTTCGTAATATATATCGAGATGTGGGAGTATAACTTAAAATATGAATTACTACAATTTTTCGAACAGTACAATGAAGTCCTATTACTTTGAACATTGTGGCGCCTTAACTTTTTTTATTTTATTGACCAAGTATCTTCATTCCACCAAATAAAATCATTTTTACTATTCCGAATAATCGTATAACACTTTCCGGATATGATGTTTAATTTAATTGTAATAAAACAAAAAATATGCACATCGCAAAAACAATATATTTTTTAGAAAAAACTCTCAGCTTTAAGAAAAAAAAGTCAAATTTGAAGTATTTTCCACTTTAATTGGATATTTAAGGGTCTATTGATGAGTTTAAGATAAAATGGATATTTTTATTCGAAAGCTGAGAATTTTTCCCACAAGATACAGTTTTACATTAATTTAAATAAAAAAGTTTTCCTCACCAAAAAAATTGACGAAAAAGTTAAAAAAAAAAGTTTTTTCTAAAATTTCAAAAAATCATAACTCCGAAACTGCTGCATATTCAGGGCTAAAACTTTTAGAGAATTTTTTTCTTAGTATAGAGAACATCTCCACAAAATTTGAACATAATTCGCGAGGGTCACCGCGTAAAAATGATTTTATTTGGTGGAATGACCCATATATACTAATGCAATCATTTTCTTCCTCTCATTTTAATGAACATTTTGTTATACATGTACTGCACCTAGTTTATTATTCATGTATCATAAACATTTAATTTAATTTTACCTTGATTTTACTATAGAAACTACAAATATTAATAATATCTCTATTTGCGATACAAAAGATTTTAATTTCTTTCCGTCTGTAATATAATTTATTCCAACTTTGCTTTAGATTCAGGTAACAAACTAAGGAAAACTTATTCTATCTCTGATTAGATCCATTTTTACGGCAACATTATAACTAAGCTACAAAAGATATAATTAACTTGAATAACTTTATTTAACAATTGTTGCCGCAAGTAAATAATCATATTCAAGTAAATACGAAATACTCTCAGTAATTCGCGAAACAAATCCCTCTGGGCACAATTATAGAGTACAAACTATTTATTTGGCTAAGATAAACAAGCACACGTATTCAAACCAATTTTTACATTTTCACAGTTGCATGGTCCCAAATATTCTGCTAATTTATTGGGTTTAGCAAAACTACTAAGCCTTCATATGAAATTTATGTTCAAACTTTCAGAATTTATGACGTTTTTAAGGAATACAGGAAGGCAAAGTTATTGTATTTATTATTAAAAAAATACATTTAATAATATAATGGTCAAATTTTAAATTTATTACTTATAAATCAAAATTTCAATAATACTAATACATCCGGAATACTTAAGGAAATTAACGATGTCGCGCATTAGAAATAAAAAAAATATTTGTTTTTAATTTTCGAATCACGTTTTTAATAGTAAACTAAATCAATCTCTGGGTAATCTTTTATCTATTTTTAAAGAAAAAAAATGTATTTTTCTCATATTAAAGAATTTTCATATTTCAATCACGCCTTATGTTACAGCTCATTTTGGTGCGGTTGTCTTATCGCGTTTAAGTTGACTGCGTCGAATTTCTTCATTAATTTTATAAATTAACAAAATGTGGGATGTCATTTAAGCACGTCAAAAAGCCTTAAACGATGTAAAATTATTATAAAATTTAAATTTCCGATGCAAAAAATATATCTACGTCTATTAGAAAATTTTGAATTACAGTTCACATTTGATTATGAAAAATTGTCGAATCCAAGCAACCAACGATGCGATCGTAATCTCTATTAATCGTAGTTCTAATTATTTAAACATTATTGACGATTTATCGATTGCTACTTTGTTCTTGGTTTCCTGTCATTTATTGTGTTATCTATAATTTAGGAGCTGTTGATGTTGATGACAGGCATATTAAAACGTACTTGACAAATTAAGCCAAATAATTATTTCGATAAGCCTATAGATAATTATTTCAACATTTATTTTGTGGTCATTTAAACTTTTGTCTGGCTTGCAACTAATTTGTCATGAATAAGTTAAGCAGAAAATGTGGTAAAAGTGTATAAATTATTTTTCAATGAAAAATTTAAATTTTCAGAGCGTATATAGGTTTCCTTTTTGTCGTAATTCTTTTGCCTTTTGTTTAAAAGAAGCTGCAACGTGTAATAAAAGAATATGAGCATACTTTTAAAACTTTTCTTAAGTATTGGCGTAACAATGCTATAAGGAATGCTTCTTTAAAATTCGGGTAAATTTTTGTTCGACACAATGAATTTTAAAGTCGGCATAAATTTTTATAAAGAAAAAACTATAGTTGTACTATAAAATATTTTTTTGGCCTTGAATTCAACTTTCCATTTGTAATGTTACTTAACAAGAAAAATAAATATCTATAGATATAAAATATAAAATATAAATATAGTAGATATTTCTACCGCCACTACGCAAATAATATTAAAAATGTAGCAAACAATGTGTAATAAAAAACCATAAAAGCTCTGCATTGTTTACTTTGTTCTTAAATCCATATAAAAACTTGTGCAAAACATATTCGTAAGGTAAATAGACTACTACTTATAAAAAGATAATTTAATAACTATAAAACTTAAAAATATACCAAATTTTAAAAAAACATAATTAATTTTACCAAAGCGTTTTGTTTGTTTATTACGAAAATTTATTACCAAACAAGTTATATATTGTTGGTATTAACCCAATACTTTACAAAACATTTTTGAACTAACTAACCACTTGTAATCAAAAACAAGTTAAGAAGTTTAATTAAAATTTAATAATGTAATTCATAGTAAACGTTTTTTTCAATTCGAAATGTTTATGTCGTGGATTATAATATTTTCGTATATTTATAATGCAAATCCAATTTTCTTCCAGTATTTGTGTTGTGCTTAAAAAGCGACATGTGTATAATCAAAAATTGTTTGCTTTGAAAATAATAAATTTGTTTAGAGAAATTATTCACATCATGTCTGCAAGAATGCAAACAATTCCGCAATGTAGATAAATAATTTAAATTTGAAATAATTTAACGAGAACAAATATGCATCATGTTTAGATAAATTAACATTCATTATTTATTCATTTTTAAAGAATTGACCGAATTAATTAAACAACCAATCTCATTCAACTCGGCGTATTTCTAAATTTCTCGAAATATACAATTCATATAATCGAATTGTTATTCGAAAATTTAAATTATTTTTCCATTAGAGAGTTTATATTAAATTCACAAAATACCTACATGATAAAAATTAACCTAAATAAGTGTAATTTCATAATTTGTAATGTTCTGTTTGAAATAATTTGTATACTATGTAGTTTGTTCCATTTACATCAAGTTAAGTTGACAAGCAAACAAGAGGTTCAACAACGACATACTAGAAAATACGAGGGTGGTTATTGTTAGCATTGTATTAGCATAATATTAGCATTATTTTTTATAATATACTTTTTAATGTTCTTTATATATTAAAATGTACGGTGAAGTTCAGACGAAGTCGAATTTTCCCAATATTATTAATAATTTTCCTAAATTTGGTTACTTAGAAATATCGATTCCATAAGTTTATTACAGTTCGCCAGCTATAAAATAATTCTTAAGTCCTAGTATAATAATTATTTGATCAATCCATCTTAAATCAAATAAAATTAAAAAATACACCACAAATAAAATCAATAAAAAGCTTCCACCACCTAAATTTTTCAAAATCTAATTATTTTACCTTTGGCATTGACAACAAAGCACAAATAGACAACAAAATTTGGAATGTTTCAAAATTTAGTATGGATGTACTTCTTCCAAAAAAAAGTAGTGGTTATAACAGCTAAGGAAAATTAAATTTTATTTAAAAAAGGTGTTATTAATTATTTATGTATGTAAAACTCATATTTTACAAATAAATTGATGACGAACATCGAGAATATTAATTAGGTAATTATACTAAAATTACGTTTAATTTATTGCTATTTGTTAAATATATTTATTTGTTGCTAAATAGCAGATATATGCAACAAGCTAATTAAACTAATAAAAATCAATATTATTTTTGAGCTTTCAGCGAAGATTATCGCTTTTGTCAGAATATTTCTTTATAAATAAATATTATAAGTTAGTATATGGAAACCGAAATAAACGTATTGTCGTTTGATACGATTTCTGATCCAATAAAAAATGAAAAAACTTCTTAGTCTTGAACCATGATCGTAAGGAACATTCTACAGTAGGTTTCAGTGAAAAAGTAAGTGTAAATAAAAGTATAAAGTATAACCATATGCTCCAGGTTGAAGGGTTTACAGTGCGTCACTAAAATAGCTATAACTACATAAATTACTGAAATTTTAAAATTTTCTCTCGATGATATATTCTTCAATGTCTAAACTTTAAGAATATGCAGAAAACAAAAAATCGATATTTTCAAAATTCTACACTAGAACACTGCCTTAAGTCTCAATCTATTTGACAAAATTTTCAAGCTCAAGACAAGAGTAAAAGTCCCTCTAATCTACTACAGCTCACTGTATATACTTTATACCGTATTATGCACAAACTAATCTTATTTCATCATGGAAAATGATCAAGAAGTGAGTTTGTCATTTTTATATCAGGTATATTTTTAAAATTTTCAGTTTTTACTAAAGAGACGGAGTAAACATTGCACAGAGTACATAGTGAAAAGTGAAAATTTCCGAAGATGTAACAAAAATTCAAATTCAAAAATTCAGTATTTTGTTTTAAATAAAAATTGTTTTTTGCTTTTCAAGAGCAACAAATTCGATATTGGTAAAATTAGAATTCTACATTACTTGGAATTTTTTTCAATCCGCAAAAGATTGTTCGTGCTACCTGTTGACAACATTTTTCTCTTGAAATACGTCCCCTCTCAAGAAAATAGTTTTTTTTACAAAAATTTTAGTTTCAAACTGAGAAATTCTTAAGAGCTATCTTTTAAAAAAGCAAAACGCTCGTGAGCGTGAATGTGCAATAAATTGTTTCTCGTAAAAACAACGATAAATATTGAAAGTAACTAAAATGTATTTTAACTTTTCCTCTGAGTAAAAATACGATTAAAGGAAATTATACTAGTCAATAACTCTGATTGCCGGTTTATGTCTGTAGTCTGTAGCTACAAAAAGAGCCTGTTCAAACAAATTTGACAATAAAGTAAATCTCTGTGGTTTTGAAAAAGTTCATAATCAACACAATTTAAAGCAAATCGCCAAACTAAATAAAATTCATCATTTCTAACTTTTAATTAAATTTTCAACTTTGAAAAGCGATATCGACTAGCAATCTACCATTAGGATTTGTCCGCCACGCATTCCAAAAAAAAATTTCTGCTAGCCCTTAATATTTTCTTCAAATCTGCCCAAGTGTTAAGATAAAATTAATATGAAATTGCATGTTACGTTAACTTTGTTTGAAATTTGTTTGAAAACTAAAGCTTAAAACAAATTTAAATTCAAAATTTCCGAAAACCTTAACGGATGAAATGCTTCGATGTTTAGGAATGCACGGTTACCTATGACCAAAAGCCAAAATACAACTTATTTTCAGTCTTTAACGGTATACAAATGATCAAACTTTGAATTCGATAAATTTTCGAAGTATGTAGAATGTAGTAGAATATGTACAAAGTTAGTTGTTTGTTCCACATTGAGGTTGATTACAGTCTGTGTTTGCTGTCCAACTGCTCCTAAAAACAAATTTCAGTTGAAATTTAATAAATAATACATATAGAAGTGTGTTATAAAAAATTTAGATCCACTCTATCAGTAGGTGTGTTTGGTAGCCACTTTTGTTTTCAAAATTGCTGTATTTGGCTATCTAAATTTTGATATTATAATGTTATATAAAGCTTTTAAATATATCATATTTGCAGTACGAATGATATTTCTTTTGTGGAGGTGGAAGTCTGGTATTTTATGTAAACATAGAATTCCATTTAGAGATTTTATTTAAACTAAAGAGTAAAATGCATTTTAAGGTTTAGTTAGATAACGTCGCATAGGCTATGCTCTAGATTTGAGCCATTCTTATTTTTGATATTTTAGTAGTAAACCGCTAATTGCTAGCACTTTTGTTGGAAATACTTCGGATGATCGGAGTATATAGTTTTTTGAATAGGTGGCTTTTCCGTCTTCAACTGGAGAGTTAATCAAAATATGTTAACGCTAGAGTTCGAGTCTTCACCGAGTTGTCCTTTTTTGCTTTCATGCTAAATATTCAATTTTATCGTCTCATAAATTGAAATTTAAATATAATCAGCCAACCAAAGTATACCAATACTTAAAAAAATTAAAAAAATAAGTACAAATTATAATAATAGAGACTCGCATTGTTAGTTGTATTTTAATATAATTTATCATCTCCGCTAGATTGGTTAGCAGATGTTTAGTTGAGTACTAATTGTCAACTTAAAAGCTATTAATGAAAATGTTTACACCTGGCAAAGTATTTTTAAGAAAATAATATATTAAAAGCTATTGAAAGCTACCCCAGTAGTTATTATTTATTATAGTTCTCAATAAATTCTAATCTTCAAAGAAAAGCATTAAAATGTAGACATTGTATTATTATGTTTTATCCAAATTTAAATTTAATGGATTTATTTATTTCATTTCAAAATTAATTTTTCGTGTCACTATTCTAGTTTTCATATTAAGAAGGTAAAATAAGGTTTTCATATTAAAAGGTTACTAAAATTCTTTTTAGTAACATTAGTCTTCAATCATTATCGCCACCCTAAGTATTCATTTGATATAAAAATTTATTCATTACTCGCATATTGGTGTAAAATATGAGCATCCAATTAGTATTACATCCGTTCAATCGAATACCATCATATATTTACGATTTTTTTCAGTTCAGTAGATCTATTTGATTTGTAAATGATTAACTGCTGTTAATTGTAAGCTTTTATACAAAATAAATTACAAATTTACGAATTATTTAGTTGAAAAAACCAATAGACATAAAAAGATTTGAATATAATTCAATAGAAAATCTGCTATAAAAGCTTATTAAATTATAATACTACAAGGTAATGTGTGCACATTATAGCAACTCAAGTTTCAAAGAGAGTTATGTTTTATTTATTTAAATCAGCAGTTTTCAAACAAAGATCTACCAGAAAATAAAAAATAAATATTTTCTTTAAACTAAATGAAAATGAGCTGTTTGAGTACCAATTTTAAACACGAAAGTCAAAGTTTTCCATATTTTACTTATTATTTTTTACATATTTTATTTTACCTCACGGAGGGCAATAAATAAACTAAAAGATATAAGATTATTTTAGTAAATTTGACAAATTTTGGAATTTACCTTGTCTAATAGTTTTATAAGTTTAATTAATAATTCTTCAAATATATATTTTGTAGGCCGTAATTTAAAAATTAATAAATGTAACCATTGACGTTGACATTTACATTACCTTCAATCCTTCAATATGACCAACTTAAAATCTAATTTTTTACCAAAAAAGTTCATAGATTTTTCGTTTTAACATGAAATGTAATTTATGTGTAATTTAGTGTAATTACCATAATTTAAAGCAACAAGTAGGATGTTATCATGTATGCGTACCGATGACGGCTAAAAAGCCAGAAACATGTGTCAACTGTTCATCCTTATTTACACAAGTTAGAACAAAAACTTACAAGGCTGTGATTTTTTAAACACAAGTCATCGCACTAAGTGGGATTTATAAATCGATAAAGCCATTAATCGATAATCAGATAGAGTGGCGTTCAAGTTATTATTACTTTCAAATATAAGAATTCTGATTAATTTAATTTTCAATGGTTTCAATGTTAGTAAAGCAATTAATTGTATTTGATTTGTGTAACTCTAACAGTAGTTCCGTACTTAATCTAGTTTCATACAAAGTTAACTACTGAAATTTGGTATAAGTAATTAATTGCACATACATAGTTGCGCAAAACGTGTACCTACATAATATGTTTCAAAAAGTTTAAAAATGTTTAATTTATTTTCATTTCAACAGCATTGTCCTATTTGTTAAACTTTGTTAAACTTTGTTAACTTTATTAATTATTATAAATTAATATAATTATTATTATTATTATTATTTTTTTTATTAATTAATTTCCAAGTACAATTAAAAATTCATTTAATTTAATATTAAAAATTTGATATTGTAAAATCTCATGGTTATAAAAGCTACAGGTGGTCTTTTGCAAAACGGATTTTTAATAATAGTATTTTCGCTGTGCAAATAAAATAAAAAACTTTCATACATTTTTTTTTTTACATAAAATTATATCAATTGTTTGCATTTAGAAATAATATTTTTAGCAACTCCTGACTCAAATGTAACTTTTATTAAAGAGTGATCTTCAATAATAATAACTAAGCAAATAATTTCAGGAAAACGCAAAGCTCGTCAACAGTGGGAAATTATGCAAAACGACCAGAAGACAAGAGTAAACTTAATAGAAAAACTACAAAAACCGACTACTCATTTGGAAAGCTACAAAAAAAATTAAGCGTCTGTAACAACTTGTACCACCAATTAAGGATAATAATCGAAAATGTGCAAGAAGCGACAGAGAAACAACGGATCTTTTTAAAGAAAAACTTTTCAAGATGTTGAAGCCATACTCTTCTACCAGAAGAAATTTCTGATGTTCATCATTACTTGGAATCAAAACTTCCTATCAAAACTTCTAAAGTGGAAGGCCAACGTGTCATCTTCAACTAAATTAAACCAAAAAAGCACCTGGGTTTGACCTGATTACTGGCAAAGTGTTACAACAACTAACACCTAAATGCATAATTTTTACTTACAGTTAATATTTAAATATTTATGTTGGAGTTGCAATTGATAAGAAAATCTTGTCGCGGTCAATAATTTATACCATAGCTTAAAAGTTAGAAAATCTGAAATATAGCAGCTATTGTGAGAAATAAAATGGTATTTTATAAAAAGATAATGTGCAAGGTTAAGTATAGAAGGCAATTATGTAGCCTCGATAAATTATGATTTTTGCGTGCTTATCATAACAATCAACAAGAAAAAGCTTTTCAAAAATGTCCTTTAACATATTTTCATATTTCAATAAACTATCCAAATTTGTGTTTCTGTACATATTTAGAAATTTACAGGAAAAATATTTCTAAAACATTAATAAATTTGCCACCAGGAATATAGTATTTTATCATAGTTAAGGGGCATTATTAGCCATTCTTGCGCTCTTTCCTGTTATTGTAATTTTTTTCAGTTATGAAATGTAGGATAACATAACATTTAAATTGTGTGAAAAAAGTCTTTAGTTTTAACGATTACTGTAAATTATTATTGTATACAGCAGTTTTATCTCTAGATTTGAAGACAAAAACATAAAAAACAACACAAAAAATAACAACTACATATATGTAACACTAAATAAGCAGCACAAATTGTGAAATATGAAACTTTATTTTACACCCGTCACTTTAGCAACTTCTTCAAGTTTAAATTATTCTTATTCTGATGTTCTGATCTTGCAGTTAAACCGCAGACATCTTATCAAATTAATTTCTGACTCTTGGATGCAAGATATAAAGATAATTCAAAATAATCCTATAGTAAATTTAAATTACAAATCAATAAAAATGGTAAGTAGCACGTATAATATAGCTGAACTCAGCTTATAGCAATAAAAATATTGTAAATAACTTGTCAAGCACAGAAAATTTATCCATGTTATTACTATTATTTTTCAAATTTAAAAGCTTTTGCACTGCTTTTGTGTATCAGAGAGACTAATATGCACTAAAGTAGAACACTTTTTCTGGCATTTTTCTTACTTGACGAATCCAAAGTTACAGATAAAGCTTTTTAGTCCAGTCAATAAGGGTTTTTGGCTTACAAAAGGTGGTGTAGTTATGATTTTTGGATATGTTGTTGAGTTGGGGGCCCGTATGAAAAATCCAAGTTTTCGACCTTGAGCGGCTTCCGCTCGATCCGCCATCTTGGATTAAAGGGACAAAAAATAGGTTTCTCCCATATAACTTTCCAACGGTTGATCCAACGACAAAAATGTCAAATACAAATTTGAAGGGGACAAAATTATTTACAATTTATGTAGACACACTTTTTTTTGTAAGTCTAACGGGTGACGAGTTACAGCCGCCCAAACGTGAAAAATTCTCGAAAAAATCGTCATAATCCTCGTTTTTCTCAATTTTAAGAACTGATTTGTGGCTAATCGTTACAAAATGATGATAATTTTGTAAATTAAGAGTAAGCTCGTTTCCACACCACCACGAGGTAAAGCTAACGGCGCGTTTTTTTTGTGGTATCCCCAGTAGGCCTAATCCAAAGATGTTCGTTTTATTTGCAATTGAGCATGGCTCGTACTGCGTGATGTGATTAAATTTATGTTTAGAGTCTAATCCGATTATAATTTCCGTCTTTTTGATGGTCTGGGTTGGTAGATATTGGTGCAACGCGCTCAACGGTGGATTTTTCGAAAAGCGTCGTTTCAGAGTACGACGCCGCAAAGCCCAAAGACGACAGCATGTCGATCAGTTTTTTGGACCCGAATTTTTTGTACAAATATGTACTGACTCCGATGAGAACCGATGACAAGAAGGATCGAGGTCTTGCCGCAGAAATAACGGCATTCGATAACGATTCGCATACCCTATTCCATTTCTCGAAATAACCGCGCTTCTTCTTTACAATCACTTCTTGGAAGAATAGCTTCAAAGATTGTGGAATTACAGAATTCACGTCATCTACAAAACGGTCGGGTGGTGGATATTCTGACGTACTGTAGTTCTGTGATCTGATATCCGACAAAATAATTGCAGCTGCTTCTTTGACAACTCTCAGCCGTTCTTCTTCGGGATTAGCATTTTTAGCTTGATACCAATTTTCCGATAGAAGTTTGTATCCCGTGTCCCGGAAGCAGACAACAGGCGGCTGGTGGTGTTGCTCGATGATCAGTATATCCTGTCATACTTTTGCAGGAGACGAGACTTCACAGTCCTGATGTCCGGACGGTACTCACCATCAATTTGGTCTATGAGTTCGTTCATGGAGAATTGACATTCCTCGGAATTTTCAGCGAGATAAGCGTAGATGTTGTCCATCGCTTCGTCGACATTCGTCGCCGGCAGATAGCCTCTTTTCTGTCCGGAGGGGACTCGTGCATACAGCGATTTGTAGCAAGATGAATGGTACCTGGCTTCCACAGCAACCAAGTCCGCCACAAAATGAATGCGCTCTATTATCTGCCGTCCCCATTCATCTCCGCGTTCTTTAGCTGCTTTTATGATACTGTCTTTGAGTTTCAATTTTTCCACCCGATGGATGATGTTTCGATCCGCTAACTTTGATTTCGACTGTTTAAGTAAGAAATCGAAGGTGATATCTTCGGTGCACAGGAAACATTGGGTTTCAAAATCAAACCGTGGAATACTCGAACGGCGTGAAGTCGACGCCACTGCAGGCGCGTCACCTCCTCTACGAAGATACGCAGCGATTAATTTTTCATTGTTATATTTCTTTTGGCACGCGGCATGCACAGTAACTGACGATCGACTCCTCAGAATACGTCCGTGTTCACGATTTCCACGTTTTACACTCGATTTTAGTAGAGTCTGAATGCCTCTCTCTTTCACGATAATTGGGTCACCTTCTTTCAAACTTAGATCGCAAATAAAACAAATATCCGCTTTGGGATTTGCCATACTGCAAAGCGTGATGCGACTACGTGCTGCCGAACGGCTGGCGACAAGCACACTGACTCACTAACGCTGTGTGTGTTGATTTGGGCCCCCAGGCTGGCGATCCCTACCACTAGGAGGGGAAACGGAGGTATCCCTTTTGACCAACTGATCATATAGGAAGCAAGAACTAGGGACGGTCTATACCTGCTCTGGAAAGAAGTGGTGTGGTTACAAAATACGTAGAACGGAATTTGGATAATCTATACATATACCAATATAATACTAGAAATACTCTGAGTACACAAATTTCTACGTAATAATAAGAAGTAACTTGTATTTCGAGTAGATTTTGGTATATAATGTTATTGTGATGTGGAAACACGTAAAAAATATTACAATGTAATTCATTTTTACAAGATTTACCGTGCAAAGATTGAGTATGACGATTTTTTCGAAAATTCTTCACGTTTGGGCGGCTGTAACTCGTCACCCGTTAGACTTCCAAAAAAAAGTGTGTCGACATAAATTGTAGATAATTTTGTCCCCTTCAAATTTGTATTTGACATTTTTGTCGTAGGATCAACCGTTGGAAAGTTATATGGGAGAAACCTATTTTTTGTCCCTTTAATCCAAGATGGCGGATCGAGCGGAAGCCGCTCAAGGTCGAAAACTTGGATTTTTCTTACGGGCCCCCAACTCAACAACATATCCAAAAATCAGAACTACACCACCTTTTGTAAGCCAAAGGCCTTTTTGAGTCCCCATTGACTGGACTATTTATATTAATTCAAATACATTTTAAACTTCCAAAGATTAGCTGGATTACAAGAAAAAATTCAATAAATTCACCAAATTATACTTAATTATTAATTTATTATCCTTCACTGTAGGAAGCTAAGAAACTTAAAGTGAATCAATTTTGTTGAAGGAAAAAGAAAATATAAACAATTAATCGAAAAGGTTCAATTTAATTTAAACAAACTTGCAAAATAAGAGACAAATCAAAATCAGTTTTACTGGCGAGTGGTCAATACCTTGGGGAAATTTAACATCAACTAGAATTACTAAGAGACTCGACCCAAAATTAAACTGTCTAAACAACAAATAATAAAATATTTAAAATTCCTTCTTTAGTTTAACCCTAACCACTCACAGTGATTTAAGCTATTGAAGTGTGATTTCTTAAAACTATTTTAAGTTCTTTTTACGATATCTAAATATAATCCACAAGATTGTTAACAATATATAAACAATAAAAGAATAACAAATATTATAAACAATTCTGTACCTCTTCAATTTTTCAAAATGTAGATAATTAATGAAAAAGGCACTAATTAAAATATTTTTATTTAAGTTTTATTGTAGTTCCTGTTAGAAATACATATATATTTATTTTTTCGGTTATTAGATTTGGTCGTCAGTTTAGCATAGAAAATAAAACTTATATAATATAGTTAATCGTATTACTAGTTTATAAATTTTATTGCAAATATTCGAGGGGTAAATCTCACGGGAAGTCTGGTGTACAACTTGTGGGAAGTCTGAGGAAGTCCGATGAAGTCTGGGAAGTCCAAAGTATAGTAGGAAGTCTGGTGTACACAATTTTTGACCGTGGTTTATCCCTCGATTATTTACCTATTTTGTGATAGTTGTATACTCCTGAGTCAATTTCACTTTAGTTAGATTTTTGGGATCTGCTATTCAGATTTCAGATATCCTAAAAATCTAACTGAAGTCAAATAAACTGAGGAGTATAAAACTATCACAAAATTAAATAATTAATTTTTTAAGAATATTAGAGTTAGACTAATCAAAAACAAACTAAAATTACAATTTTTTATAAAACATACTTTAAGCGCCCCTTTACTACTCGGCGCCCCTAGGCAATAGTTCGGGTATTGGATAATCCGGCCCTGAATTTGTCACTGTTATTTTAAATGAATACTAAATTTGATGATCTGTAAATTTTGTGAAGTTGGCATCCCATCTTCATCATTTTGATATAAAAAAATATAGAATCGTTAGGTCTTGAAAGGTTACTCGGTTTTTTTTTGATTTTGTTTCTTGAAAAGAAAAAAGTTTGATTTTTTGGAGACTGACGTTGATCCGGTTAACCAGACTCGAGTGGCTATTCTAAACTCCATAGTTTTAGTCCCTTTCTAGGATCACTTCCCAACTAGATCCGAGTCCTAAATACTTCACTATTCGCCTTCTCGGCATTAACAGGTATAATTAACGAAATGTTTTGTTAATTTTTATTTTGGGATATATTTAAATATATCCCGTTGACGGCTTGACAATGTGCTTTATTGAAAGCTTAACGAATTAACCAACTTTCAAGCAATAAAAACCTACGGAGAAACAAAATTAGTTATTTGCTTAGATCTATGATCTAAGATTATTTGCAGTTTTTTACTTCAGAACTTGAAAAAACTTTTCTTACCTAAAACTGCAGTTCGTGCATTTAAAGAAAATGCATTTTTCACAATTTCAAACTATTCACTGGCTACTATTCACTGTACATCACTGGAGAGAAAATTTTACTAACCCGACTTGCTGGCAAATCCATGAAGTGGGCCCTACCTATACAATAATAAAAAAATATTTTGTTAGTTATCATTACAGATGAGAACGGTTTTCTTCAAATTACCTTTATCACTGTAATCCTTTTGCCTTATTTCTAGTGGCCAGGATAGCTTCTTCGTTGTTCCTTCCAATAAACATAAGTCACTCACAAACCCGAACGCACTTTCACATTTTTTTTTCACTTAAGTATTAAGAAGAAAATTGTTCTCGATTATTAAGAAAACTCGAAACACCACACTCTCGTTCGCGGAAAACTGAACATTTTTCCGAACTTTCTCCATACGATTACTTTTAAGCTGAATACATGCACTAGCGCTTTGCGGAATGCGATTTTTGTTTTGATTGGTTAAATTTCAATAAAAGGTTCAAATTTTACTAATCAAAACAAAAATCACATTCCGCAAATCGCTAGTGCGTGTATTCTGCTTAAGGCCTTACAAACGAATGACTGATATGAGTTCGCACGGGACACGGCGTCATAATTCGTATGTAACTTTTTTTTGTTTCCTGTTTGCAATTTTAATCGATATTTGTCTTTGAAGTTCCCCACTCTGGGCCGGCAGTCGTGCATTTTTGCATTTTTGTAATCTTCATTTTCAAATTAGCAAAATAAAATATAATTCAAACTGGTAAAAATCGTACAGGTATTTTGTCATTTATGACATTTTTGTGCAGATAAAATTTTCGAACAGTGTAAATCTTCTCCTTGCGGAGAAGCATACTCATGCATATGCTGTAAAATTATATTAATGTTATAAATTGGTATTCTGTAAATAATTACATACCTGACTAACATTTTTCGTAACAGTGCACTTTACAGAATTGAAATAATCGCAAAATTATATTTAAAAATAATAATAATAATAATGCCTAGGAGTGCCAAGTAGCAAAGGGACGCTTAAATTATTTTAAAAGATTGTGATTTTAGCTTGTTTTTGATTAGTATAACTCTTATTCTTAATAAATAAATTTTTTAATTTTGTGATAGTTTTATTCTCTTGCGTCGATTTGTCGTTAGTTAGATTTTTGGGATATCTGCTAGCATATTGAATAGCATATGCGATATGATAGCATATCGCATAGTAGATATCCCAAAAAGCTAACTAAAGTGAAATTGACTCAGGAGTATAAAACTATCACAAAATAGGTCCGGGGAAGTTTGGGAAGTCCGAAGTAGTCGGAAGTCTGGTGTACACAATTTTTGACCGTGGTTTACCCCTCGCAAATATCACAAAAAATAACAAAATATTTTTATTTTATGTTCCACTTGGGAATATTTAGAAATTGCAATGAATGGTGTAGTTAGTACGCAAACAAGCTTAATATAAGAAATACCTATACATACATACTCGCTTACATATTAATTTATTAATCATTAAATTTATGATGTAAACAACTTGAGAACTTAAACCACCTACGTATAAAATTATTTTATTACCTTACAGCAATGCGATAAAAATTACAAAAAAGAAGTCTAAAATCAAAATATCAAAATTTTTCTACCAAAACCAAATCTAATTAAAGTTTTGTCGTTATTTCTAAAAAATTAATATTAATTTCATTTTAGAGTACCAACCTAATTAATTTATTATTTGCTATTAATTTAACAACTGAAATTAATTTATATTTCCTCTTTGTATTTCTACAGCTGCTGACGAATGATGGTATATAAACATCAAAAACCAATTTTAAATATAATTTAAAATAAAATAATTAAATTATATATTTTCATAAATTTGTGTCAAATGTCCAAGTTTTTCAAGCAAAAATTTAAATTTACGAAGTGTTCATTTCGGCCTCTAAAAACACTAATTTTAACAATCTAAAATGTTCGGTTTACCCTCCTTTATAAAATATTTACTTTGCGCATTTTGATAATTATTTAATTACAATTCTTGCGTTAATTAAAAGTACGTCTGTCCAATTAAACCAATTAAATGAAAAATTCCATTTGAACTTTTATTCAAACATCTAAAACAAATCAAACGAGTTTCATTTTCAAAAGTTTGTAAAAATAAAAATATATAGCAACAAAAGAAGCTTAAATATTGGAAATATAGTTATTTAACTTTTGATTTCTTGATTTGTAAAGAGTTTCTTTGAATTGAATTTAATTTTAATAATAAGTAGCGGTGGCATAGCTAGTATTACACCATGTAAACCCGTAGTAAGAATGAATTCATAAATTAGTTTTAAGTAAAGCCAAGTATCGAAAATATACCTACCTACCGTTGACTTGTGTGTAATTGCTTAATTATACAATTAATCTCTGAATATGATATTTACTTCGTATTGTATTTGTTGCCTATTTAAAAAAATTGAAACGTCAAAATTATGTAGCAAAAAGGGCTTGTCAAGCTTCGGTCATTTAGTTTATTGCCTTCGCAAGGCAAATTATTCACTATTCAGAATGCTATTGAGTTCTCAAAACAATTCAATGCATAGCAATTTTCTATGCAATTTTCATCATGTAAGAAATTTTTAATTTTGAGAATTCTTTTAAAATGATACCATACATCAAAATCAACTTTAAAATGGTAGAAGATTTTTTTCCGCAGCCACAAAAGTGAGGAAAATAGTATCTTGTTTTATTCGGATTAAAAGTAAAACTTTGCTCGACATGCACTCTCTAACTAAAATATTGTTTTAAAGTTTTAGATGTGGTATTTATTTTGATGCTGAATTGAATGCTAAATAAAAGACATTTCCCTATACTAGAATATTTTGCTATTACTTTTGGTTTGCTACTAAAAATATTTAGGATTAATAGCTCACGACAAGACAAGTTTAATTAAATAGAACTAATTGGAAAATAAATATAATTTTATAAAGAACTAATGCAAATATTTCAAAACCTATCGTATAATTATGGCAATAATCAGGAGTATAGCAGCGAAATATTCGGTAGCAAAATATCCTTGTACCGAAATATCCGGTCACCCTGTGTGTTAATTTTAAATTGTAATATCACATTGTTAACATTTTAAAAATTCAGTCAAGAAATTTAATTAAATACAAGTTTTTATTTCTACAAGTGATTTTTTTGTTTTGGTTTCTATCTATGAAAGTAGTCATATTTTGAATATTGGAGGATTTTTAGGCTACGGTTTTTCTTAAACTATCAATTTTTTGAAGATCAATTTTGACCTTGTTTTTTTGATCCTCAAAATTAGAATTACGACACAAAATACAAAAACAACATTATTGTGCCCCAACAAATCCTAACGAAAACAAACCGAATGTTTGCTAGGATCTGGTTTTACAATTCCCTTCACGTATCGATAAAAAGTCTTCCAACCAAAAAATTTTAGTTAGTTTGCAAAAGACTTTTGACTGAGAACTGTTTATATAACGTGAACGATTTTTTTCCCTAAATTTTAATTAAAGTATCGTGAAAATTAGAAATTTTATTGTCATATTTTAAAATTGTTTGCTTCAGATATTTACAGCACAGCTTCTATAATTTTTTCATGAATTACTAACTGAAAACAAATGGTAATTTATGGGGCTTTTCCGTATACAAGCTACAAATCAGACTAACTATTAACTAGAATATAATCAATGCTTGCCAATAATTATTATGCATTATGTAACATTACCGAGGAGTAATTATATGATTCAATAATATTTTTGCTGATTTCACAATTTCGAATGATATTGTAGAATTATTACGTACCACTGTAGTGGTAATATTCAAATTCGTGTTAAAGTTTTGTGTTTATATAGGTATATTTTTAACCGTGAAAAGGACCAATATTCAATGGGCTGCAAAACTTTGGATAATTGGGGATATAACCCCAACAATAACTCATCATTACAAATGGGGATTTATTTGAATGAATAGTGAATATTATTTATAGTAATAATGCTTAGGTAACAAATCTCAAAATTACTCTGTGTAAGTTCAGCTTAAGCTATAATCTAATATAATTATGCATAAATATAAATTGGATAATTAATTTAATCTGTTTCATGATTGTTAGTTACAATTTTGATTACAAGAATTTTAGTAATTCAAATTAAACTGTAATTTAATTTTATTTCAGTTATCCAGAAACGAATATTTTTTTATAGAATTAACAAAACTTAAACCGAAAAAGATTACACCTCGGTATTTCAGCAGAGCAAGTTGCCATGGAGGAGATAAATATACTGATGTAAATTTGGTGTACTTTGCGTAGAAACTAAAGAAAATAATCCTTACAAATTTATAAAAATAAAACTGTTTTGTAACTTACGTTTTTAAAGGCTCCAATGCTCTTAAAAACAACATCCTGCTCTTTGCATGACATATTTTTGTAAAATACAAAAAAGGAAATCAAATTTGATAGCGTAAAATAAGAAATTGATTGCGTTGTAAGAAAATTGAAAACATAATGTACATACCTACAAAGGGTAATGCATTTTTAATGAATAATAATCTGAAACCAAAGAAAACTAATAATGTCAGGATATTCTTTGTTGAAATTATTAATCAAACAATCGTTGCTTGAAAAGTGTACTGAGCGCGTTAGAAACTTCCAACGCTAAGTATTTTATGAAATGATGAAAACTTGAGGAATATACTCAAATTTCGTCTATTAATACGTAAGTTGTGTAGCAGGAGTCATTATAAAATTTGCGCTTATTATTCTCGTAACTAAAGCTTTTCTAAAAGCTATTTTTAGTACAAGAAGAATCGGATGTCTAATACATATATGTTTTGTATAAACATACCAATTATTTATTGAACTGATTATTTGACTACCTACATTTATAATTAAAATCAAACTTCAAAATTTTCAGATTCGGTTTGTTTTTAAATTTTAATTTTCTGTGATCGGCTGTATTCCCAACATGACACCACACCACCATCAACCCGCAAGGCAGAAACTTGTCGGTTGATATCTGTCTCTTGCAGTAAACATAGGTAGGACATAATTACCTGTTGGTATTCGAGTCACCGCACAAAAATTTCGTAATTTATTTTTAATTTTCATAGGGGGCAGAATGAACAAAATGCTTTAGTGTTTTAAAACTTTTAACAAAATTTTAAATATAATATTACTCTAATTATTTATTAGTAATATTATATGTAGGTACGCAACCTTCGTCAATTAATTCTAGTTCAGGCTACAACATAACAGCACAACTAGAATTACTTTGTGTTCAATTTAATTTATTAATTCAAAAAGCATCAAACTATACAGTAAAACAATTTAGGTTAATTCTAGCATTCAACTGGAGAATTAGATGTTTCCTTAAAATTGAAATTTTGTCTTGAGTGTTTTTGAAAGAGATTAGCAGGGTCTGTTTTCAAAGCAATGGTAATGAAATTACATCTATACCACTTGTGAAACATATACATATCCTTGTAAGCACAAACACGTGATAAGGACTGGCAGGCTAGAAAGCTGAAAACCGCGGCCCTATTCCTGATTCTGATAATAATACAATTTATTGTATTTTGTTGTTTTCAGAGTTTATAAGTTACGTTTTCTATTTATTATTGCATTTAAAGAGAACCTAATTGTTTCAAATATTCTCAAATGAAATACTCTGTAAGTATACCTATCTAATTATTATCGCATTTAAATTCTGAAAAGTTTGATTTTGAAAGATGTTTGCAATTTCGGGCCTAACAAATATTAATAAAACGCATTATTTCATCCTATAAACTTCAATCCTATCTGAAATTATGGCTATTTGTCGCGTCGAAAGTGCGGTACTTTTTTACTGATTGTGAAAAATAAAATAGATAGAAGATGCAATAACTGTACCTAAATGGTCTACATAGTATGTAATATTCTATGTACAGTATAGATTTATTGACAAATCAAAGTTCAGCATAAGTATTATCTGATACTACGTCTATAAAAATTCGTTTTGTTATGATTTTTTTTTTAAATTTCATCTTAAAGAATAATTTATAAAAATTATCCTCGAATTATTTCAGGTTTCAAAATGTCCTTAAAATGTAAATCCTGTCAAAATTACTAACCATTACTCGATATGTATGTGTTATATGTAAGTTATGAAAAACTATACCTGAATTTGAAATTTTATTTAATTTAATGTATGTACATAAATTGAAGTTAACTTTTTGTTTATGCTGGAATTGAGACATAACTTATTAGTCAAATGACATGTAAATTTGAATCTTTCTCAATGTTTGTTCTTTTAAGAAATGTTAATTTAATGATTTATTGAACTTTATAATAATAACTGTATGATTATTATGGGAAATTTAAAAGTGTATGTGGTGCCAAATACAAAATAAAATTTGAATTTCACTTGGCAAATTACTTTAAGTTGGCAGATTGGGTTTGCGAGTGATGTTTATAAAGTACTACTAATCGTAACTCTGAATAAAATAATTTAAATAAATTTATTATATATTATAATTGTCGTGTTCTAAAATCCTCTTTTTGAAATTTAAAAATTTGAAATTTAGATTTTTATTATTTTTAGCAGTCATTTTTAAAATTTTAGAAGAAGGAAAAGAAAAATTTACTTGGAAGAAAATCATATAATTTCTGATTATCAGTCAGGATTTTGGAGGGGTCATAGATGTTAATCGTTGATTTCTTATGTCATAAGAAATATTATTGGGAAAGTTGAAAAAATATGGAATCAGAGAAAATGAATGGCATTGTTTAAATCATATTATTTGAGTGACAGGAAGAAGAGGACGAAAATAGATAACTTTGTGTCTGAGGCAATAGATGTTCAGTTGGGAGTTACTCAGAGATCTGTTCTTGGTGTTTTTGTTGTTTATTAATGACATGAATAACATCTTTAATAGAGCAAAATCGCTTTTATTTGCAGATGATGGTCTGGTTTATGTAGTTGGGGACAGCATTGATTCTTGTATAAGTGTAATTAATTTGGAATTTAGGAAATTATGCGAGTGGTTTCGGATGAATAGACTTCGTCTCAATTTAAGCAAGACTAAATGCATGTTTATTAATAATAAAGGATGTAGAAGTCTCGATGTTATGATGGAGAGTTCATCAATTGAGGTAGTAACTCAAATTAAATACTTGTGTATTATCGTGGACGATAAATTGAACTTTAAAGCGCATTTTGATTACATTTGTCAAAAAGTAGCAAAAAAATTATATGTCTTTTTAAAAATCAGAAAGAATGTGTCAATTTTGAGTGCGATAAAAAATTTCAATACTATGCTGAAATCGCATTTTGAATATTGTTCTACATACTATTCAAATTATGGGCAAAAATAGTATTTATGTTAGCTAGATTACATAAACTTCAGAATAGTGTATATCAGAGAATATTAATAAATGTTTTCAGGAGCACAAGAGCAATGAGCATGGTTTCTTACAGTGCTTCGAGATTATTCAATGGTATGCCGCTGGATCTTAAATTGGAGACGGAGCTGATGCTATTTAAAAGAAAAATTAAGAAACATTTTGATTTGAATTTATATAAGAGATAATATTATTTATGTGGTACCATAAAAAATTTTGTAGATTATGTTGAATTGTGTTTGTAAATAGTGGTATTTTTAGCAAATAAAGTTATTATTATTATTGTTATTATAATTTTAAATTATTTTATGAGATTAAAATTTTATTTTGTATATTTGATAATTATTTTGGTAAATTTGAATTTTGTATTTAATTAGTGCAATTAAATTTGCTTTATTTTATTTCTGGAAACAAATACAAAACTTACGACGTAACACATCGAGTTTTGTTTTATATAATTAATAATAACATAAAAATACCCAAGCATTTTGGGAAAATGTTATTATAGCAATAATGTATAGATGTGTAAAATGCATTAAAATTGATATGAAATTAAATAATTTAAAATTTGCCTTTGCAAAATTTGAAGAAAAATTACAATATAAATTTCTAATTTTTAAAAACTGAAATAATATGCAATTAATGTGCAATTTGCAGTATCAACATCAAACAAAATTTAAACGCTCGTTTAAATCGTTTCTAGGTGTGGAAGAGATACTTTATAATTGAAAGTCTTTATAATCGAAAGTTGACTATATCATTAAATTTTCGGTACGTTTAAACGGTTTTATTAAATATTTTAGATTAGCTGTTCACCAAATGTGCATTACGAACAGTATCGACTGCAAATCAAATTTAAATAAATTATAATATCAAACACGATCAACACAATTCAACACCTTATTGCCATACATGTTTGTAAACCTAATATAACAGCAACATCAATGCAAGTGTCGACAATAGTGCAAAATTGGAAATTAATTATTGTTATATTGTGAGGATGTGATAAAATCGTATTGTCGTAGTAATATTACAATATTACAAATAATTTAGTACATTTCAAATAAGGCATATATTCATTAACAATAAATTTGTGGTAATACACACTTGTAAAAAATTATAGAACCTGTTAACTTTTAATTCATTATGATACGAATTTTTTAAAAATATATAAAATCGGAGAGATTGGTACATCAAGGATAGGGAAATTCTTCTAAGGGCTGTTTCAGACGAAGCAAATGCAAATGCAAAAGCAAAATTTTAACCATTGCTTCTTCTGTAGATTTTCACACCCGAGGAAATGTAGAATTATCAAAAAAATAATAATGTGCACCCTAGTTCACATTTTTTAATAATTCAAAAATTGCGGAAGATTTCAAAAATCTCTTTAGGAGACTAAAAAAGCCGTGAAACTGTTACGAAAAGCCATAACTGATCTAATTATTTAATTTTGTAATAATTTTAATTTTCAATATTAAAGTAATTAAATAATGTGTTTATTTTATATTTATTTTACCTTACGAGTACCTACTTCACTTTGATTCTAAATATTAACTTGTTTGTTTGATGCGAGCAAAGTGAAAATATTTTTTAAGGAAAATATATATTCCAGTTAAATGGAAATAGCTGCACGTGATATTGTTTTTGAATTTTATAGGTCAATAACATACGAACTATGGCAAAAGTTTGAATTTTGTGGGTGTAATATTTAAAGTTGTTAAAATCCTTAGAATAATAATTATGTTAATTTGCCCCTAGGCTACCTCTAATTACCTTAATTAATTAATGATAACGTATCTCCGAACAGTAACTGCAAATTAAAATATATAGAAATTTTTACACTTTTTTGAAAGTTACTGTGTTTTCGTTGATTTATACGAAGCTTACTGCGGTTAAGTTGGTAATTTCGTTAACTGGTGTAATGGTCTTTTTATTAAGAGTAGTAAAAAATATTAAAAATTTATCGCAGATTTAAATATAAATTCGGTAAATTGCCCTAATATTGATTTTTTTGTTTTAAAATGCAGTTAGCATAATTTTATGTCACAGGACTTACATACATAAACATATAAATTTCATTAATCGCTTTGTAATACCTATTAATTGATTTATGCGGATTAATTTACGTAGATATTTTTGAATAAATGCATATTATTTATTCATGATATTGTGATAAATTGCATTTTTAAATATTTAGTTATATTAATTACCAATAATGATATTGAAAATGTCTTGAAAAATATTTTATTAAAATAAAATTTATCAAGTTATTATAAATAAGAAAAATATAACTTTTATATTATAATTCTTTTAGTTATTTTAAGTTTCAAGAGTGTAGGTTTTTAATTAAGAAAAAGAAAGTAACTTTTTAAAAATTGTTTTATTTCATTGGAAGGTAATGTATAATATAGCTTCTAAATCGTTATTTACTGACATCACAGAAAATAAAACTAAAATTGGAGTTGTGGAATTTTGTGTGAATAAACTCGTTCATTTCTGTTCAAAAAACTCCTCAAAGAAGAAGAACTTTTAAGGGAATGGCATAGTTCACGGAAAGATCGAAATCGAAAGAGCAAAAATAATCCTTTAAAAAGCAATATAGTAAGTTTCGAAAACTTATAGGATGAATACATATTTGTTTCCATTGTTTATTTGTTTAATCAGTCAAGTTAATATTAATTGATATTATATTTTACAAAATTATTGAACTGTTTTATCACTTTTTCATCAGTTTATTTATTAACTGCTATGTTATACAATTTTCGATATTTTGATATTTTCGAAGTTCTAAATTTCATTTAAAATAATATTATAATTGCAATAAATATACTAAAAATCCAAAAAGAATTTAATAATGACGCTAAAATTAGAGGGACACTTAAATACAGGAAAATTGTAAAGAGCTACCATACCTGATGCGGTGATTAAAGAGCATAAAGGATCTGGTAGCACAAAGCTTTATAGCTTACAATGACCTATTCTTCAATTATAATTTTATAATTTTATTTTATATTGCGATGTTAGTTTAAAAAATTATATTTTTCCTACTACTACCTAATAAGCGATCAAAATCGTATCCTTGGCTACTTGTAAACAGACTTTTCCAAGTTACTAAAAACTTTTCTTTGTGTTGGTAATGATATTAAGAAAAATGGAATGCCATACGTCAATGCGTATAAATAATGCTTTTCTACTCGTCGTATTACTTTTGATTCGTTGCAATTTTCAAGCTCGTGAAAGCCTACTTATGTTACAATATATTATTTATAATTTTTTTTTGCATATTTACGTTAGACTTTATTTTGTTTGAATATTGTTACTTCTGAATTTTAAAACCCCTGGGTATGTCTGTGGGAAAACTCAAAGAGAAATAAAATAATGGTTGAAGTAAATCTTTATATGTGAGCATCAACAGTTCAAATAACAAAAAATATTGAAATTATCTATGTGTCTCTCATGTTTCTTTTAAAATATTTCGAAAGCGTAAAAGAGAACTTTATATAATTTGCAATTCAAGCAGAAATTGAATATGGAAACAACAAAACTGCCAAAAGCAATACCAAGTATTGCATGTGTTAATGCATAATTTACTTAATTGTAAAATGCAGTGCAGAGTGAAAATAATTAACTTCAAAGCAACTGTTGCTCTCGCGAGAAAATTAGTTACTATAATTATAGTAACTTCAGTAATTTCCAGACTCGATGATACTGATGTCTTTGATACCGATAATTTTATTTGGTGCTTTTTAGGTTCTGTATTAGTTTAATTATTGTAGGCTGCAAAATTTACAGCTTAAGATAATATCGGTTTCCATGAACATATATTGGGTTAGAATGTATCTATATAGGCAACTTCCAATTAGTGATTACGTAATTATTGACTCTAAAAGGTATTCAGTTTCAATCAAGACCCGCTGTACGAAGTAATTTGTAGGAAAGATACAAAATTTACTTAAAATTTTGAAATCCAACACGTTGATATCTTCCAATTGCATTTTCCGACTGAATTTGTATGTATATAAACATAAATACATTTTGTTTGTTATCTTGCAGTATACTTCCGCTCCACTATCAAAATTTGAAGCGAAGCAGTGAGTAAGTAAATCCATAAATTTGATAAGTCTAGGCTAGTAAATTAGAAATGCATTTTCCGTAACGAATTACCTACTTAATCTTCAAACACTGAAAAAGTTTCGCGTTGTTCTTTTTTCTAGAAAAATTTGAACAAATAAGATCTTAATATATCTTTCCGTAATAATAGTAAGAAAAATGCATATTTTTAAGTAAACCATTTCCACGCTCCGCTCTTGCCATTGTAACAAAATGCTTGCACTATTACAGCAACCAACCTTAAGGGTCAACGAATGTGGTGCATTTTTAACTTGAAACTTACCGATAAGCTTTCTTTATGATAGCAATCGATAACTTCTTTTACTACAAGAACCAAGATAAACTTTGTTTAAATTTAACAAAATAATTTTAGCTTTTGTTCTTATTTTTTTATTTTTATTCTTAAAGATGCTTATTACTAAATTGCTATTGTGTGTCTGTAAAATTTAAAATGTTATTAAGAACTTTGAGTAGTAATTAAAGTAAATTATAACTTATATTTTGTAAGAATATTACAAAACAATATGAGTTTTTGCTTATAAATTCTAAAAAAAATGCATTTTTAATCATGACTTAAATATTATCGTAAAGAAGTAGTGAGTTTAATTAAAACGTAGTACTTAATCAGGATGTATGATTTACAACTTACTTATTTTTGAAAAGTAAGCAACGGATAGAAAATTTGCATTAAACTAATCTATGTGTAGGTATACTTCCATCCACTTCGGATGAAAGTGTAGGGAGACCGGGGTCAGTTGTCACAAAATTTACATTTTAGTTTTTTGTATGTTCTTTTCTAATTTTTTTATGTGTAACCTTTTTACTGTCGTAAACAGATATGTAAAAATTTTGAAATATTAAAATTTATATTTTAAGGAAACGAAAAGCGAAGTGTGGTATGCAAGCAGATGGCGGGCGTGGTTATCTTTTTGGTTAATATTTTCACTAATAAAATTTAAATTGAATGAAAATGAAAAATGAAAATGAGATTTTCCGTGAAAGCCAAAATTCCAAAAGATTTTTGGCGCGAACAATTCAAAATATTTACAAATTACAAAACTATTTACAACTAAATTTAATTTAATTTAATAAAGTAAAATTAAATTATAATAATATTCAAATTCAATAAAATAAAATTTCAAAATTAAAATAAAAGGATTTTAGAACACGACAATTTATATTGATCTTTTCTCCATTATAATTAATTGCAGTTAATCTTATTTACCGTAAAATGAAGACAATGAATTTTAAGCCCATTTAAAAAGAATAGAAGCAAATAAATGTTTCCTAAGATTGATATTAGTAACAATAACATGTACCTATTTTTGTAAAAATGCAATCCTTTGTAATCTTTACAAATTGCAAGTAACCAACAGCAGCAGAATTAAATTAAGTAACGTCATATTTTTTGATAAATCATCACAACTTAATGTGAGCTAGCGTTGTTTCATCATCATTTTGAATTATTACAGAAGTTATCACAATATATTTACATATAAGTCAATGAATTGAATTCACCGAATCCAATAATACACGATGGATATTTATCTAACCAATAAATTATAATTACTAACTGAACTGAAAACTTACAAATATGTTAATACTATGTACTAGGATAATAATCGCTCTTGTAATTTAGTAATAAAAGGACTCTATAATTATTTTATTAAAAAGCACTACAAAACTGCAAAATTTGTTATAAATTCTCCTCGTTTTACGGTAGTCTATTTCAATAGTAAAGGTATAGGTTTTCTAATATTATCTCACAATTCAAGAGTTTATTTTTATAAAATAGTAGTGCTATCAATGAATTTTTTTATCAATGAAGAGCAAATACATTGCTAAATTTCGTTTTCCGATTCCACAAAATATTGTTATAGTTATCATGCTTATGACAAAAAATGCTTGATTTGCAGCTTACAAACTTTTTTTGGACTTTTTCCAATCCAGTCATATGCACGTTACACATAGTAGGGATTCCATGCTAACATGGACTTAGTGAACGTAGCATATAACAGATGGAAAACCTTGAATTCAAAAAATTCTTAATACAAACTTCAATATTTTGTTAGTCAGCTACTAATATCCTCAGTGTGGTGCTTCAATGTAAATTACGTCAATATTTAGGAAACAGGATTTTTCCTTATTTTTTTTAATCATGTATTAATCTCAATAAAGTATTAACCTACGTCCTAGAGGAATTCAATAATTTTTCTACTAATTGGGACATTTTAAGTTGATTTGTAAAATCAATTGAGTGCAATTAACAAATTAAAGAACTGAGTATAATATCCTGAAATTTATTGTTCATTGGTTTAAAACCGTCAATAAATAACTCACCATAAGTCTATAGAATTGCAGATTTATTTTGATTTGTGTTTAAATTAGGTCAGGATTTTGATAACCAAATATGGTTAATTACTAACACAAGCATAAATTAATTTTTTATCTAAGGATACTAAAATAAATTACAATTTGATTACATATTTTTAAATGTAATAAAAATGATCGGCAAGCAAAAGTAAAAATTGTGTAATTATAATTTGTGCATCTCTAGTTTTGCTTGCTACTTCAGCAAAATTTATTTAAAAAAATAAAGATTTTTCGTTTTATTACACATTAAAGTTAACTGCGATGACAGTTTAATTATTATCGTTTTAGTGAAAAACTGTCTTTTATAATAAAAGCCATTACTTTCAATCCTACAGTAAACCGTCACTTAAATTTAAAATTAATTTATTCAGTAAGTAAGAATAATTGTGTTTTTAGATACTTGAGAAACTTCTACAGACATGTTCATTGCACCACAATTTCATCCTGTTGAGAGATTCTGCGGAAATACGAATCCTGCTAAATTTGTAAGCGCTCAGTTTAGTCTCAAACAGTTGGCGCGCAACTTTCATTGAAAACAGTAGCTTGTAGTTCGATATACGAAAGTTACTGCTAGTACTATCTAAATATTTTTCTTCTTCTAAACTTTTCAAATATCAAAACTTTTAAATATACATCAACAACTACAGAGCCTTTTGTAATACTTTCCTAAACTTTTTTGTAAGTTTTTCACAAAAATTTGATACGTGGGTATTTAACATACCTAAAAGTAAAAACTAATAAATCTGATTACTGTGTATACTAATAAAAACTTTATTAGCTAAAGTGGAATAGTTTATTTTTACTTCCGAAAGAATTCGAATAACTAAAATTGAGACTTTACGTAAACTAATCAAAATGACTAAGCAAATGTTTGAAAACTTTTAAACACCATTATTCACCTATAGTCAAACCTTCAGGTAAGTTCGAAACCTTGTTTAACGATGTTCATTCACTTAACACAAACTTTAACACGTATTTAATTTATAAATACAGTCAGCTTTAACTTTTAATTTGTTTTAAAAAATTTAGAAATAATTTAATCAATTGTGAAGATTTATTACCTTTTATCAATATTTGTGTTAATGTGCTAGCTGTTTACGTTTGAGAAAATATAAATCTGGAAGGTTATAGTATCAGACTTGTTTTTTTCTGTGTTTTCATCTCGAAATAAATTTAAATATAAAATGAGAAAGAATATATCGAATAAGTAATAAATTCAATTTTGTCGTGTGGTGTTTATTTTGCTATTTTTCTTTATATTATTATTTCCTGAAAATTCATTATATTGGAATTTCTAATTAATTTTAAATTTTTTATAATTCTTCCGGTTTATTTTTAAAATTTATGTTAAAATTAAATTGTGTGTGTGTGAATGTTAACTTTTTAATGCAGTAAAAACTTTGTTATTAAAATCACAATTTTAATAATTTAGATCGTTTTCACTTGCAGTAATCCTGCCGGTTACTAATTGACGATTAAAAGTTGAAACCTTACAGATTAAAAAGCTTGATAAAAAATTATAAAATGTTAACTGAAATATATATTTTTTTATGATATACACGTGCACAATTTTTAACTTTTAAAGAAAATTTTGAAAGGTATAACTTGGGATTATAGCTTTTTTTAACTTTTCCATAGTCAAATTTCAAACAAATGAAGTATTTGAATTTACGATAAAAAAAAGTTTTCTCATATTTTTAATTTGAAAAAGTTGTCTTTAAATTGTTTTGCTTCGCAATAAAAGTTAATGCATGCCTAAGGTGCTAAGATCCAAAATTTAATTTTTTTATACAAACTTTCATTTTTGGTTTATAAAACATTAATGTCCACAACAAAACCTACTTTTATACTAAAGGTATTATAATTACTAGTATATTATTAGAGAAATAATTTGTTATGAACCATCTCTTCGTTAAACTGTTTACGTCAAATAAGTTTCAATATTAATTTTAAAATTTTGGGGTTGCTTTTGTGTAATAAACTCTGAAAAAATTCTTGCGAATTGAGGGTTAGATGTTTGCCGATGATCTAATTTTTAAATTTAAATTTTAAATGAAACTCCGGTTTCCTTTCAGAAACACTGTAATTTGGAAACAAAATCGTGTCCAGTACAAAATCAGATGTTATAAATTTATATATAAACCAATAACTGTAAAAAATATTTTGCTTTAGAAACACTTCCACTGGAAAAGTTTTCTTTTGCTTTCTTTCGGATATTGGCAGGTGACACGAAAAACAATACATTTTAAAATGAAAAGTAAACACAAATTTTAAAGTTTTTATCACTTGGTAGTTCAAACTTAAAAATCTTTTTAAGTAAATTATCTGTTACCAATCTCTAAGAACTTCTTATCGGCTTTAAAAAAGTTAAATGGTGAATTTAAGGATTTCAAAATTCATCCTTTATTCAATAAATTTTAATAGTATTCTAGAACCTAGTTAGTAAATTTTCTTATATTAGAATTTGATTTTGAAATTAAAATTACTCTCATAAATTCGCAGATTTTGATTTATTTTCACTTTTACATGAATAATTTAAAATAAAATTGTTAATTTTGCAGACCATAATAAATAAATTCTAAACTTGGAAAATTTAGAATAAAAAGTCTTTTAAGGTACGAAAATTAATAATACTAAAAAATTTTAATGCGAGATTCGAAACTAGCCAATTCGCATGAAAAGTCGGCAGTAAAATTGATAATCTTTCAAGCTACGGCATTTGAACGAGTTTATGTTACTTGCTTTTCAATCTGCTTCGGTTATGATATAAAATTAGTTTTATTGTAAAGTCGAATAACTTAATTTATTCTTTGACTTAATTTTTGAATGCGTTATAAATTCTTTCTGTTTTTCCATTTATCGTTCATTCAAACATTTTATTAAGTTTTGTGGTTTTATAATTTCCCGCCTATAACTGGCAGGCTAGATTAACATGTCTTTTCCCGCAATGTGCGCATTACTTTCAATAATATAATTTTGCCACATACACATCAGGTATTTTATCTGTAAAACTTATAAGTACGATAACTTTTAGTTTCTCCAGTGGTGTAAATACAATAATTTATTGTTGTGTAAAATTTAAAGTGGTGGTGTAACAATTTTTATAACTATCGTCCGCAATTATGAACCAAGATTCACAATTTACAGTTAAGTTTCATCATGATCGTTTTGTATCTATCAGGAACAATCTAGGGTATGAGATATATGAATTGAGCAATAATTTAAACTTATACTCTCTGAAAAACAAAGACTTTCTGAAAAAGACTTACGAAGAAAGTGAAAATGTAAAAATGGTTGAGCCTTTATATTTGTTTCATAAGACCTTAATTGCAGTAATCAAGCAAAACGATGGGGACATTTTGGAATTAAAAAATACCCAACAAGAAACGGTAATCTATACGAGTAATCGCTTTTCAACTCCAGTATTATCGCTTGGATCAACTGGTGATAAGCTGTTGATTTGCTTAGAAACATGTATATACTTATATAGTTTAACTAATGATCGGTGTCCACATGGGTGTACACATCCTAACCATACCTTCCGACGTCGGATAGCTACACCATATGTACTAACCACTTCATCAAATCCGAACGGTATTTTTGCTCTGAGTAATAACTATTATGCTGTACCTGATACTTCAATGTTAGGGATAATTAAAATATATGGAGTAAACAACAGATATTCGACTCATATCCTAAAAGTACATAACGAAGCTGTAAGTGCAATAGCTTTTGACCCCACCGAAGTTTTAATAGCTACCGCACCACAATCTGGTACCGTTATTCTGGTATACAATCGCTGCTCCGTAGATCATGAACCAATATTTAAATTTACAAGAGGAACCGGTTATGCTAATATATCATCCCTTAGTTTCAATAAAGAATGCAGATATCTTGCTTGTAGTAGCGATAGAACAACCATACACATTTATCGTTGTATTGTGGAAGAGAAAGAACCGAGCTGGTGGGATTATATTTGCACCAGTAATGAAAGAGCGTATTACACCGCTAAATTACCAAAATTTGATATGAAAAGTTGTGTGTTGCTCAAATCAGTTAGTCCTATAAAAGTGTTAGTGATTACCAACGAAGGCAGTTTAATGTTGTACAGCGCTATTCGGAGCAATGAAAGAGGAACAGAATTGACTCTGGTAAAAGAACAAAAGTTAGATCTGGCAATGCGTGATGAAAATAATATCAATTTGGAATAAGAAAATGGTATATTGTAAAGAAAATTATTATATTTGGGCAAAATGTTCTGCAAATCTTTACCTTACAGATTATTTGTTATTATTTTTAATTCTGATTTTATTGTAATTGCTGAGATTTTTTATATTTCATTGTTTTTAAAAAGTTTATTCTAAATTTTTTAAATTTCTTAATTGTTAATATTGTGCATAATTAATAAAAATTTGTTGGATTGTGTTATGAATTTTCTTTTTAGTATCAATCCCATCTTTCTTTGTTGGAGGAAGGAAGAAAAATATAGCATAGATTATTAGATAACTAAAAAAAAAACATTATAATATTTTTCATTTTTATTTTGTGTTATTTGTGCTTTTTATCTTGTCAGTTTTTAATTTGGAATATTATATTACTTTTTAAGTTATATTGCACCTCTGATTTGTTGAAAAATGAATGAACATAGAAATTACTTTAGTTCATAATTTTTATTTCATGTATTTGAACGACTGTTCCGTCACTGTCCATTATGTTTGTCAGATTTTAATTTAACTTAAACTACATTTGAAAGTAAATTATTACTTTCAACGTCAGAATATCACTTTTAACATCCTCTTCTTCTTTTCTGCAATTTCGGGATGATTTAAAATTTCTGAAAAAGATATAAAAAAGATTTTATAGCTGAAGTATCTATAAAGTGTTGATAAAACAAAACAACATTATTGCGATAAAAACAATTATAAAAACAGTGTGCAAGCACCTTTAGGGGCTGAAGAACATAAATCAGGGTAGTTTTAAAACAGTTTGGTTAATTTGTAGATTACCCGCTTACAATACCTAACAGGTACCAAATTAATTTTGTTTCCTTTCGAAATTTTAACATTCGATTTTTTTTTTGATAATGCGAGTTTGTTCTCATTGAATCTGCGAGGTTGCGGTTTAGGGAGTAATCAAGAATTGGTAATAAATTTTATTTAATTACTCGAGTTTCTGAAATTTAATGAAATTGATTTAAGTACTTAATGAGTTATATAAAATTGTTATTATTATTATTCCATCATTGCATTGGCAAGTAATTGATCGTAAGAATTACTCTGTGATACCTTAATTGTTCATCGGTTCGTGCGACGTTGAAATGTCCATTGTTATGGCAATGTCATCGCCAAGGTCCATTAAACATTTGCGCAAAAATGTTTTTTTTTTCGAGTTCTGCCACTGTGTTTTCCGAATTAATTGGATTTCCTCTTCAACTAGAAGTAACGAGAATTTCTTAACTTGAGAGTTTAAATTTTCAATTTAAGTTTTTAAATAACATCTTAAAGCATGTTTACTTTTGTAGGACAATCAAGAACCATATTGTTAAATTGTGTTATGTTATTATTTTTTCTTGTATAGTTAATATTATATTATTATAATATCAAGTCTAGATGATAAATTGTTAACCAGTTAAAAAAATATTTATTCATCAAAAATAAGAAAAGCTTAACAGCAAATTGTTTAGAAAGGTTTAAGTATAAGTCTGTAAATCAGGGTTACTCAAACCGCCAATGTTGGATCGTAACGTTCTTTTAATTCATTCCTTTCAATCTCCTTTTATACAAATAATTTCGTGAAAAATTGATCTCTATATACTACACTTTAAGTTAAAAGCATCTAACTTTACAATAATCTATTCCTGAAAGCTTATAAAAAATTTGATTTGCCTTACTTCGTTATATAAAGGTACCTAGTTATTTAATAATTTCTTAAAAGATTAATTTTACAATTTATTAAAAATTTATTATTTAATACTAAAAGAATTGAGACCATGCTGGCTACGATCACTGGCGATCCCAGAAGTTGATTTTGTTTACCAAGTGCAAAGCACTTGTTTTCAAAAACGTGATACGCCAGGCCCATTCATGGCTATGTGGCTCCAACGACGGCGACGAGGGCCGAGATAAGCCTCTGCAAAGCTCACCTACCAATAAATAAACCCAACGAAAATTCAAGTTTAAGACTCAACCTCGTTTATTTATAAACCAAAATTCCAAAAAATATATTAAAATATTCTATTATTATTTAATTATAAATTTGCAATAATTTCATTCTAAATATTAATTGAAGGTTTTTTATAATAATTAATAATACTTAATTACTTTTTCATTATTTTTATGGCAATCTATAAAATTGTATCTATATATTTTCCACCTCAACCTTTATTTTCTATTATTATTCAGGAAGCTATTTTTATTCACCTGTTTATTATAATACACAATTTGGTTTGTATTATATTGTAGAGAACATATCGGCGTTTTACCAAATAATACAATCATTCCCTGAAACAAATAAAAATCAATATAAGCCAGTATGCACATAAATGTTTGTATATACATTTATGTTTGCAGTAGAAATGTATATACACGGTTATTTATGCTGCATGTAATTATTTACGTCTATTTTACGTTGTATAAACGTTAATACGTTTAAAACTTGTTGATTTAAGTAACATTTTAACGTTAACCATCATAGATAGTTAACTTAACTGCGATTAACGTACAGATTAAGTTTGTACAATGTCTTTAAAAACAGTACAATGCTGCAAAAGTATCATAAGCAGTGGTTAAATAACATATGGAGCAAGTCCCAAAAATTATAATTGAGCCTCAAAAGTAACTTTGGCTCCAAATAAATAATGCTATTTTTTTTTCATAAAACACAAAACTGTAAAAAGTGCTGTCACAAAAAGTAAAAAAGTGAAAGTTTCAAGTGAATGACATCAAGTTACGACATTTTTTTGGAGAATAAAGTTATTTGAAGAAGAACAGTAATGGATGTTCCCAATTTTTTTATATTATGGTGATTAGTGGTAATTGAATCTTTTTATGCCATTTTATATTCTGCCGGACATAGCGCTTACAAAGATTTATTTATCAATTTATTAAGATTTATAACACATAATAATAATATATTTGCAAGAAAGCAAATGGGTAGATATAGGACTAACAGCAAAAGGAAATTTTAAGACATTTACTTATCACTATACCAGAGTCAGACTAGAAATATTCTGAAAAAAAATTGTTTTGAGGTCGTATCATTTAATTACAAAAATTAATATAAAGTGATAATAACATGGCGCTATTTCATATTCCTCATCAATCGTCAATTGCATTCAATCAAAAAATTGAGAAATTTACTTAAATCAATTTGAAATTATCAAATATATAAAATATTTATTAAAATTTATGAAATAAATGATAAATAAATGAATACAGTGGAAGTCGATTGGTTACCACTCTCTTATATTGGAAGCTTTGATTAGCAAAAGAAAAACCAAGTAGTTGCAATTTTTTATACTTTTTTTGATGAAACAGATGTGCATAATAATAAACCAGACGAGAAAATTCTTTGTTTTTTAAATTAAAAAAGAGCTTATAGAAAAGCAAACTTTGTTCTATATTATACGTATTAAGATATAAAGTTTAATAATGATATTAAAATGTACACAATTTGTCATTTTATACACAAAATGTTTTGTGAATGGAAAAGCGCCTATGTACTAAAATATTACTGTTATTCACATAAAATGTGGAATCAATGACTTATATTAAAATAAACACTTTTATTCAATTTGTGGTACTTAATGGACTCTTGTAATCGGATCTTGAAAGAAATACAGAAAAAGGGTTATTTACAGTAAAAGATTAATCACCGCTAAGCCACAAAAGACTAGCAAAATAGAAAGTAAATGTAAGTAATAATTCAAACGTCATTCATTCATTTTATAAGTTGACACCATTGTATCTACTTATAGGCTTTGTAACTATCTCGTAAGAAACTCTATATTAGATTTGCACATCATGCAGAAGCGGAACTGAAAACTTGGAAGTCCGCTGGAGCACAAATTCGGAGCTCTTTAATTATTTATCTGAATTAAATTCAAACGGATTAATGTATGATGTAAACTTGGTTATCTCAATACAAACTTTATCTTTTAATTTTTATTGAAAATATTTATATAACATTAAACAATTTTAATTGCGATTCCTCCCCCTCTATTAAACATTTTCAAAAAATAATTAACCTCCTCTTTTTATCTCATTAAAGATATGCGAATGCTTACACATATTTTATAATTATTTACAGTTTATACTCCTACCCTATTAAAAAAATTATCTGCAATTTTCCAAAATTAATCCATACTTATGAGTAATATACCCAAATTTGGAATCGTTAATTTTCATTACCAAAAGGATCCTTGTTAAAATTGCATTCATGAATATGCAAGTTTGATTTTACTCAATTTAGCATTCTGCTTATCATGTAAGGTAAATTTAATTATTTAATAGACCAAAATTTAAGTAATTAGTAATACTTGTTAACTATTATCAAAATTTCTCGACCCAATCTACAATCCGCCGTTAATCATATTTCCTTGTTTGCAAGTAAGTTTTGTTGGCAGAATGTTACTACTCCAAGATTATCTTTAGGTTCTAGTATGGTCTATTTTATAATATTACACTAATTTTTTTGGGTAATCGTAGATTACTTTGAATAAAAATTATTATAGTATGTAGTTCACAATATTCAAAAGAATAATTTTAAATTTTTATATGAAAGAGAACAGAGGTTCTCTTCAAACTCTCCAACAGAATAAAAAAATAAAATTAAATTAAAATTTTAATTAAAAATAAATATTGTAAATAATGTAAATATTTTTATGTTAAGGATATGATGATATTTTGGTAGTGCGTATACAACGAGAAGACTTAAATTAACTTTCAAAAATTATTTTTAATGATGTACTCAAAAATGTATGATTAAATTTAATTTAATTTTATATTTTAATTTATATCGCAACGGTAAAAAAACGTTAAATTAGAATTTTTTTATAAACATTCAAAAGTAGAAAAATATTTTAATTTTTTTTTATACAATGAATCCCATTGTCAAAGCTTACCGGTCAAATGTGGTAGTACTCGATATTTCAATGGTAAACCATCGAGAATATCTGTCTGCTATGTCAACCTTTCTGGAAATGTAGTGTATTACGATTTCCATGGTTTGCAGCTCACGTTAAACGGTAAGTCTGTAAATATATTATGTATGTAGTATTAATGTATATAATGTAGGTACTGAAAACATAATGGTACAGAATAACGTCAAAGCGTTTAGCAAATAATGCGGCTAAGGAGATGAAAAAATCTGAAAACTCTGAAGGAATATTTGTGAGCTTTGCTGCTTGCTGCGTAGTTGTAAATTACGGCTTCTGTTTACTAAAATTATGTTTAAATGAAGTGGAAAAACGAAAGAAAAAAGTTATATATTTATAATTAACTTGAACCGGCTGTATGCAAATTGTAATTCATACATAATATAAGTAAGGAAATATTATTTTAAAAGAGTATAACAAATTTGTGTCCCGAAAAGAAGTTGTGTATCGTTTTACCGCCGGTGATACCATAGTACCAAAATAACGATGATTTTTTGAAATAACGCAAAAGTTAAAGAGCTATTTAACATATAAAATTAAATAACTTCATGGAAAAGCTATATTGGATATTTTCCTGTAAATATGCTTTTCTGAAAAAGTTTGGTGAAATTTAATTTGTTTATCAAAAACTTCAAAAGTTAATTAGTGTTTAGATTTTGGATTGCAGAATTTAAATATTTTAAACAGTTGTTTTTGAGTACTTAGCCACAAAAACAATTTTTACATTTTAATGTAGTGAATAACATGATTTACAGATTAATAAAACATATTTTGAATGCAATTCACTTTTACGGAAGCATAAACCGTTTGATTTAAATTTGTCTAAACACAAAACGAAATGTTGTTTGTTAAAGGATTGCTTCCTCATCAGATATTCCTTTATATACCCAAACAATTTCGACTATTTCTTGAATTTCGAGTGGGATAGATAAAAATTGTTTTACACGTCGTAAATTGTAATTTTTTGTGCAACCTTACTGTCTTCTAGCCGGATTTAGTAGGATGCCTGATTTTCTTTATACAAATAGAATTTTTTGTTAAATTTTCGTCCGCATTTCTAATGTACGTTTTTTACGCTATAATTTAGTATATCTTATTTTTAGATTTCATTTAATTAGCCGAGTACATTTTAGATGTGTATTTTTCTTTCTTTCTCATTTTCTCGAGATCCTGAAATTCTTCCGGAATTATTTTAGTAGGTGCTTAAGTACTTAAAAGGTATTATTAATATTAAAACAAATTAAAAGGTGTTCCATTAGTGTAACATCAGTGTATATTTAATCTTCAACTAAAACGTACATGTTCTCATTTAATATTCTACATTATTTTTGTCTACTTACTGTATAACATTACCTATTTGTAATAGCTGTTACACTATCGTACACATCAAATGTATATTATTGATATAATCAACCTTGATTGCCAATTCATTAATTAAGATATAATATTATAAATTGCCCGGAACTAGCAAAACCTATAAAATTTATATGGAAATATAACATTCCAGTACATTGTAAGTAAACAAGCGTCGTTGATTACTATCGTGGCTGTATTAAATTACATTGTAAAAGAATTTATTGTGTAGATTTTCAATTTTAATAAATATGCAAACAGAGCTTGGCAATTTATGTTATAGCACCGTAAAATCAAATACTTGCACAAAGCACAAAAGTGAATTAACATATTAATTATGTACAACATTTTTATTTACAAATAATTAAAATGTCATTGTCCGTAAATCTGTAATACAGTCTACAAATAATGTTGCAAATGAAACTATTAGAAATAAGCATTTTCGTAAAAACTTAACTCAATTACGTAATTTGGCAGAAACACGAATTTTTCTCAAATGGCAATCAAAGTTAGCTAGGCAGCTTTTTCATTTTACCTATACACTCGTGTTGTTTGCTAAATTTATTTGTATTTTTTAAATCTTTTGTTTTTTTTTGATTTTAGAATATTTTTTTAATTTTCAAAAGTTTTCCGAATTGACCTTGTAGTTTTTCAGTTAAACTTTTCAACGTGAGGTCTGGCTTTTTATGCTAATCAAATTAAATACTTTTCAGAGGAAACAAAATGGAATTTTCTTTAGGAACAACTAACAAACGTAAGGTTTTTCTTATTTATCTTATAAAAGAGAATTTTTGCAAAATTATTCCAACATTTTGTCACAGAAAAAAAGAAATTAAATGGACGAATGACACTTTCACTTAATGAATAATTAGTAAATCGGAAAAGCACCGGAAACTGTTTACTATTATATTCATTTCTGCTTAAATTTAATTATTTTTATCATGTAATTTTACACTGGTTATTGTAGCCTGAATGCAGTAAGCTTTTTACAATATTCAATGAAAAATTCTCCGAAGTGTTGTTATGAATCCTCTTTGTAAATAACTTTTAATATTTTGAGAATATCTAATGTTACTGACTAGTGCACAGTACAACCCTGCTCGATATTTGTCGGTCACGAGAATCAGAATAAAATTTTTACTAAAATCCTAATTTACTAAAATTTCTTGTACAATAAATTACATAATGTACTACTGTTACTAGAGGGTTGCGCCCTTCTTGCTGAAGTTGTATATTCATATGGTTGAGAACTATGAACATATAGGTGAACCAATAATAATGTGACGTGTAGGATTTACTGCTAATAATGAAATGCCAAGCACAGGTGTAGTAATAATGAATAATGAAAGGTAACTAATAAACGTGACCGACTCCTTTCATTATTCTATTGCACCGCTAAATGCTTCCCTTTCCAGATTACTCTTTCTTATAGCCATTGTACTTTGTCAACTCGAGCTTTAACTGGAAATCCGTTCACTTCTATTGATTAACATTTATTTATACATATATTATACATTTCCACTTGTGACATATTTCCCGCTTGCAAAACTCTGACCCTAACGTTTGTTTTACGCTGTAACAAAAAAAAATAAAACTCAAAATTTAAAATTAATTAATTATTCACTCGACGACAATATTGACTATATAGATACTTTTTTAATATAATATGTCTATTAGTATAAAATTTTTTAACAGTTTATGAAAAATTTTACTACTATCCTGTCTATTTTTTCATAAAAAAAATATAAACCTATCGTCATCTTAATTATTGATCTTCAAATTTTTTACATATATATTTTTGTATTTAGTGGAATATTTGTGGTGTTTCAAAATCTCCTATTGATTTATGGGAAAATGTGACTTTTTGCCAAAAAATGGCCGATTCAGTATACGGACTAATTTGTGTATCCGTAATTTGTGATCGATTTATTTTTGAAGTAAAAGATTATTTTGATTAAAGATGTTTAATCTGAATTTGGAATCGAATAATATAATTTTAGAAATAATTTGGTTATTTGGAAAGTTATAATTATACTTTTCATTTATTGAAGAAACGACAAATTAAAATTGATAAGCAGACACCTGGAAACCGGTATCAATTTATTCTCTTTATATTGGAAATTTTATTAGAATTTAATTAAAATTTATTTTAGATTTATATTTTACTGGCAGTTTTGGTTGGAAAAAGATTAGTTCAGTATAGATACAGAGTGAATCAAAACAGAAGTACAATAATTCGAAATACTACTGTAACTTTTCTTCTACAATACAACAACAAATATGGATATTACTATTTCTCGTAGAACTGAACATTTAATTAAAAAATATGTTTTGTATCCTCTCCTTCTCGAGGTTTGAATTCACAATTTAAAAAATATTAAGGGCATCGTTATTAAGATATCGATTGTTACTTTTATTTATTTTGAAGTATTATGCAAAATACGTTTCAACATGAAAAACTGAAATTTTATTAATTTTAATTTTTAATTTTATTAAATTATGCTAGATTCTAAGTATTAACTTAAATTAAAAGTCTTTGTGAGTGCTTTCAATTTACTTAATAAACAGGGTATATCTTTTATACATATCTTTTTTCGAGAAAAATGTTTTCAAGTTTTATTAGGAAAATATCTTGAAAAATTCGCTAGTTAATTTCTATTTATTAAAAATAAATAAATTATTTTCAACAACATGAGTTCATATGTACCATAGGTACTATTACTATTATACAATTTTTATTTTAAAATTAACAATTATTTTGAAGTTTTGTCATACTATAATTTAGTGCTTTTTTTTAAATCATGCGATATTTGAAGCATCTGCGCAGAGTAATTCGTATTTTCTACCACTTTTAAAATTTTGTTAAATTCGCTTATTATAAAATATGTCATATAAAATATAAAATATTATTTTAAATTTTAAAATCAACAAGTAGTAAGGTCAAGAAAAAATGTACTTTTTAACAATTAGGTCCAAATTTTTTTTAAAAAGAACACAACTATAGCAGATGATTTGTTTAAACTATTTGTTTTTTAATTTTAAGAAAGTGAGGATTCAGGCCTTATACGCGTGCAGAATAAAGGTTTCTAATAAGTTTCGTGTACTATGTTCTTTACCTTTTTAGAAATTAAATTACCTACTTACCCTCTATAAAAAAATAATTGCAACAATAAAAATTGAGCATTGTCGAATTTATTATAAAAATTTGGACAAAATTTTAAAACAATAAAAATTTATGAATGAAAAGACAAATAAAAATAAATTTTAAATTGTCATTATCAATGAAAATTCGTAAACTGCTGTGTTCAGATTAAGCCAATAAGTTGCTTCTGTTTGAAATTAGTGCCGCAAGTTCTATTCTAAGTACATACATGCTATAATTACGTTTGGTAATCATAGCTGCTACAATATTTAAGCGATTAATTGGAAATTTAATTATCATAAACTCAATCTGAAGCTAGTAATGCACAATATTAGATACATAATATATTAGCAGAAAGATTTCAGTTGTAATTTTTTCTCAGTTTATGTTATTTTCAGTCAATAAATTTAATAATATAATACTAAAGCGAAGATTTATTTAATTGGTAGTGAAATCACAAATTAAAACGATATCACAAAAAAGATTTTATATAGAAGTAATTTTGAATTATTTTGTTAACACTTTCGCCTCTGGCGCTACGCTATTGCCAATTAAATTTTTCGATTTTGTAATAAATATTTCTATTCATCACGAATTGCTTTTATAATTCGTTAAAATTGTGCTGCAAATATATTTTGTATGTTTGGTGTTTAATGTAGATAAGCCGGTCGCTCGCAACTTGATCAGCCTACGGCTATTAGTTTGCGATAACACTTTTATTCATTTTATAAATTTATTAGAAATTATTGCAAAAAGACATATTATTATATTACGTACTAATTATAGTCTAATCATTCGGCAGGTTTGCATATTTCAAGTGTTTTACTGTGTACGCAATTTGGCTTTTTATATATTTTCAGGTGATATTTTCACAAATTTTACTGTATATCACCTGCGCCACTCTTCTTATTAAATATTATGATACAAATAGTTATATAATAAATTAAACTAGAAAGCACTTTTCGTGACATACATACGTCTTTATCATTTTCAGTAAATTAAATGTACTTCGCTGGTTCTTTGCCATTGCTGTTGAAGAGGTAAACAGTCAGAATAAAGCTCTTTTCGTCAGTTTTAGCAATCAACCTATTGAACTTGACTGTACTATATTATGAGTATCTCTTTGTAACACCACCACTTTGTAATATTAAATCAGTAAAAGCATTTGACTTTGTTAATATGTTTTGTACACAAATTTTCAGTTGTAGTACTAAAATATTGTTTACCTTGTATTTATTGATCTTGTCAGTTTATATTAAGTTGATCACTCGGAAGCTGTTTGAAACTGTAGTAAATCGTAGCTTACTTCAGCTTCACCATAGCGTAACTATTCTTGTAATAAATGTATTATCGTTTATATCCTTCTACATAATAGTATGATTGATTTTAATTTTACCGTTATAAATCCTGCATATTTCGAGTTTGAGAAAAATAGGTTGAACTCGTATTACCGTTAATGTAACGTTAAATAAACGTGAAAAATGACATACTGAAGTGCTGCATAAGTAATTTAAAATTTTAACCGAATAAAAATCAATGCAATGTTAGATAAATGATCTTATATGTAATATGTATACTATATACATGATGTACCACACAATGTTAAATTTGGTGGTAAATGTGAATCCTGTAGAAAATTCACCCAGTATATTGTTGATAGAATATATCAAATTATATTCTAAGTTTAAGTTATAAACCACTCGGCCTCGTATCGTCCCTGTATTAAGTAATTACGCCATTTTTAAATAGAGATATTATATAATAATATACTATTTATTATGAGAATAAACCTATTATTATTATTCAATTTATTATTACATTTTAATTGTTTTTTTTTCCAGAGACATAATATTATTGTCTTATTGCAAAAATTTCATATATTTTTGTAGAATTTTTGTCAATACCCTTTATGCTTAAAGAGTACAAAAGTTCAGATATCTATGTACAGTTGTTATTTGACCTGATAATAAAACATAAATTTACCCCATATGCGAATATTTGCTTTACTGTTTGCTTTACACACATTCCTGTAAATGTTAGCCAAAACTTGCAAAGTTTATGTTGTTTGTTTCATTACATTAAATTATTTATCAGCATGATTAAATAAATTTTAATCTCAAAGAATAAAATTTGTGATTGCTTTTATGTGCTTTTTAATTGATAAAAAAATAAATAAAGTTTTATCTTTCACACTACAACTTTCGATGAAGTTCTGAGTAACTTTTCCAGAGCCATGAAAAGTGTTGATAATCTTTACAAGGATATTTTCACTTTTGGCACGACTTACTGTTCAAAGAATTATTTCAAAACATAAATTCTGCACTATCTCTTAGTTTCTGAAACAACTAAATTTACGTTTGAATTTGTAGGTTTATAGACATGATCAAATATATCATTCTAAATTACAATGGAACTGTTTTCTATTTAATTTGATTATTTTTACATTAAAGTTTTGCCAATTTCTTTATTACCAAATAAAAGTATTTTAAAATTTCTTTATCCGCTAACACACACATTTCGTATACTGGATATGTGATTGCATTTAGATTAGCGCTTCGGCTATCACCAAGTTTTGAATTTAATATTAAACTATAATAAATTATAAAACTTCTCATAAATATCGATAAAAAACCTATTAACATATTCAGAAAACATTAACTGCTATTGATAAGCATTTTCCTATCGTGTGATGTTACTAATGCAAAATCAATATTTAAAATTTACGCATTATTAAATTTAGAATATTATAAATAATCTTAATCTTTTTACATACCTACAGGTTTTTAGGTCATTTTCCTCATACTTATCTTCTTTTCATTGCTCATTTTAACAGATGACTTGCGATTATCTTAATAAATATTACGATATGCTATTACCAAATATATTTTTTCTCTTGGATATCAATAAGATATGCATATTATAAATGTTCTTAATTTTAAATAAAGAACAATAAATTATAATTTTCTGTTTTGGCGACCTAATGTGGAAGTCTAAAAAGTTTACAACATTTGTATGGAAATTTATGAAAAAGTAGTACTTTTTTCAAGTTTTTACGATAACAAATAAATAAAAAATTTAAATAAATGATGTCGCAAGAATACTAAAATATAAGAACTGTGATGAGTTTGCACCCCAATGATCCAATAATTGAATAAATTAATTCTAAAATAAAGTGTTTTTGTATAGTTTTCAGACTTTCTTCTGTTTGGGGATATTTTTTTAAGAAAATTTATATAGTTTCAATATTTTATATAGTTTTCATTTCACATTTTTAAACTAAAATTTTTATTTTATCATAAAATTAAATTCGTTGATTCGGTGGTTTATTTTTGCTGGCTGCCAAACATATCGACTCTCAATACATCACAAACAATAGATCCTTGTGGTATTTTGACAGGATAAAATAAAGTTGACAGAAGCAATACAAAAAATTGTTCAGGCTATCCGCTGTGTGCATTATAACAAACTATTTAAATGTTTTAATCGAATTTAAGAAGAACACTTGAATGTTTAACACCAGCGTTGGTACATTATACCATATCTAACCGTTATATTTCCTTCGTTATTTTGCCCAACTTCTTATATACCATTCATTATTATTCAGTTCTATATTTTTTATAGAACAATATTTCCAATTTAAAAAAGGAGTAAAGAAAGTTACTAACAATAATGAAAATGTTAAAAGCAATGAATAAATCCTGAAACAGACACAATATGATTAAGACAACATGTAATATTAGATGAAATACAAAAATAATTAAAATGCAATTTTAAAACTATCAATAAATTATTTGAAAACAGTTTCAACTTGACGATTAAGTGCGATTACTGCTAGTAAACCAAGATCACAAATTGTAACCTTGGAAGAGAATAAATTTTATTCTAAATGCTTTCCTTAAGTAGACAAGTTAATAAGTTTTACATAATTAAATTATTTAAACTTGGTAAGATTCTGAAATATATAGTAAAACCTACATAATCCGACAACGCTTTAAACTATGCATTATAAAGTTTCTGCTAGTATTTTTCTGGTATAATTTCGTGTTTTCAACATTTTTCGTTATATTGCCCAAAAACAAACTATATATTTCACTAGCAATAAATATAAGGTTAATTAAATTTAATAATTAATTTTTGTTTTATAAAAAAAATAAATAATAAATATAATGTTTTTTTTAATCTTTTAGAATCAGAAAAACATAAAAAACAGATATTTATTTTAAAATAAATTAAAATTCTTGAAACTGGATTCTTATGTATATCAATATAAAAATCCCACATTAATTATCCGAAATCGAGTTACAAGCATCTTATTCATCCGCAAATATTTCAAGCGCTAGAAGGTCAGGGCGACCAAAAGTTTCGTTGTAATAAATTTCAATTTCTTTATATGTGGTATTTATTATTCTGGAAGTCTTTTCCTGGCTTGAGGACTTTATAATGTAGTAACCGGTGGTTGTTTGACTTTATTCAAATAAGGTTCAAACAAAAGTTTATTATTTCAATAATATATTCCACTATGAGTTGGATTATTCTGAACTTAATAGAAATGAGTATTATAAAATAGGAATACATATTCACGTATTTGTATTTCTTGAATTTTCCAATGATGTAAAATCTAATAGCGCAAATGATATAACATTGGAAGATAATAATTGCTAACGGCAAGAATGTTTGCTCAAGAAAGGCATAATAGGCACTCAAATTATTAAATAATTAGATAACCGTAATTACAATATCATATTTTTTTCTCTAGAAACCCACAACTCGCACTACCACTAGCAAATATCACAATTATTAAATATCAATATTATCACTAGCAATATTAAATTTAAGTACAAGAGCCAAAACAAAATAACAGAAAATAGCTTGGAGGTAGTAATATAAAACCATAAAAATAGTTTACAAAAAGAGCTATAGAGAAAGATATTTGTGAAGTTTAAGAGATGCTAACTCAGAGATGATTTCCTAAGCATCATCAACTTTGGTAAAACTCTGAATTTTATCTCTCACTCTTTTGGTAAACTTTTCTGGTTGAAGTTACTTATTATTACTTCTGATGACAGTAAAACTGTCCTGGAAGAACAATAATTATAGTCAATAAACGAAATACTGAAGTTCTGGTCATTTTCTTTGAATCCTCTGGGAGATTATCAAGTTTGTCCTTATGAATGAATGAAAAAGTAAGGTAAGTTTTACATTAAAATTAGTTATAAACTTATAAATATTTGTAAGTGTAATTTAAAACTATTCAAAAATCTTCTCATTAAGAAAAATTTGTACATTTATAACATACTCTAGATATATTTATTTAAATTTAATTTATTATTTATTGGATAGTGGTAAAATAAACAAACTTAGCAATTGCACAGGCAAAAAGGAATGGTTATGATTTTAGCGGTCTTATGTATGTTTGTTAGAAATTTATCTAATTCAAAAGAGTTCATAGTCTATAAATTATTTAAACGGCGACCAAGAATAATGAAATAAAAAATTATTTTCAGTTATAAATCATTAGTTAAGATTACGAATAAAGTAAAAAAAATTTAAGATATATTTATTTAAATTTTATTTATTATAAAAACAAAGTTAGATTGTGGTAAAATAAACAAAAAAAATTTTCAATTGAAGAAAAAAAATAGAAAGCAGAGTCGGCCCACTCTGGGTTTAGCGGCATTCACTACAGCATAAGTTGAAGTTTTTTTCAGAAAAAAAAAATCAAAAATTAAAAGTGTCGGAATTTGAAAAATTGATGATTTTTCTCAAAAAACTGAAAAATTTCATGGAACCTAACATCGAAAAAATTTTTCATATTTTTATCTGAATAGTACATTCAAAACTGAAAAATTTAATAAAAAGAACGTTGGATTTAGTCAATTTTTGAAAAAGTTATGGGTATTTGAAAAAATAGCCAAATATAAATAGCCACATTTTTGAAAAATTCATAACTTTTGTTGGGTTGGGTGAAAAAAGTTGAAAAAATTCTGACAAATATATTTAGTGGGGTAGAAAACGAGAAAAAAGTTTCGGCCAAATCGAAAGGGGTCGGGTTCAAAAGTGGTCGATTTGGCGTGGAATGCCCCATATACATTTTAGCTCTCAATAATTAAATAAATTTTTAAATTTTGGTCACAATATTAAGTTTTTAAAGTATAATAAAATCATGTAAATGGCCCCATCAAATATTTTATTTTACAAAGAAATAAATGCCACATCTTTATACTTAGATATCCTGTATCTTGTAACCAAATATTAGTAGTTACACTGAGACTTTCTCTTGTAATAGTCTGGTTTACTAATAGTTTTAGTCGGTTCTAGTTGATTAATAATTTTCATTTAAGTTGGTAACATTATTTGTTAAAATCTATTTATTAAATTGAGTACAAGTTACTGAACTAAATAAAGTTACATATAATAGTTATTTAAGCTGCTGGGGATGTAAGCAAGCTACTAACATTCAAGAAAGGTTGGACTACTTTAATGCTGCAATAATTTATTTCAAAAACATTGAACAATTAGCTAGATTTATTTACCGTCATTATTTATAGTCATGTTATGACTAACTTACAGTGTTACGTATAAAACAATGATGTATGTATAACTTAGGTTTTCTAAGAAAAACTTTTTTAAATTTCGTTTGTAAAGATTTTATTAGTAATCAAATTTTGGAATGCCATTGAATTATTATTTTGGCTCTAAACAATAAAGCTCCAATTAAAAAGCAATGTAAATTTTAATGTTTGATATAAAATATAGATGTAACTAAGAAATTTATATCAAATAAAACGTTGTCAACAAGCAGCTTAACAATATTTTCAAACTTTCAAGTTTTAAACTAATTTTAAAATAAAAAAAAAAAATTTTTTAAGTGACAGTTTGAAAGATTAATTCATTAATTTGATGATTATGGTATTGGTAAATATTAAGTTAGTATGGAAGTTTCTGTTCATAGCATAGCAAAATATCAAGTTTCACAGCAAAACTAAATTCTTTTGTAACTTTCTTAATACTTCAAGCCAAAACTATTGAAAACTTTCAACTATTTTGAACAGTACCTACTCGAAGTTTTTCACTAACTCAAAAGTTATTACATTGGTATACAATATTGCCAACAATTTGTTATGGTATTCCAAACGTCTAATAAAATCCAATAAACTAAAAAATTACTGAGAGGTTTTCTTAAAATATATTATTAAATTTTTTTCATAATGGTAAATGTATTTTAATAGAATTTTTTTTTATCTTAATATTATATTCTCCTCTACATATGTACCTATGCATATTATATATATACGATTTAATACAATGAGCTTTGTTAAATTTTATAACTTTATTTCCTTTCATTGCTTTATCATAAGAAGCTTTGAATTTACATGAAATTGTTTGTCCTTTTAAAGCTTGTTATCACAACATCACTTGTTTTATAGATTTATTGTGTAAAACTAATTACAATCTCAAAAGCTCATGCGCTATTATCATCAAGGATGAGATTTTAATTGATATTTTCATATTGAATAAAATTAAGTTTAACTTGGTGTTTGTAGGTCACTATCGTTTTTCACTATCAGTGTAACGTTGCTTGCATAATTTACCAATATTGATCGTTTTCCTTGTACTTTTACATCCTAACACATCCTTAACTCCCTTTATTACAGTCCGCAGTTCCCTCATGACCATATTTGTAACGGAAGAGATTTACTTAATCCCTTATTTAAATGTTTATGTTAAAATTTATTAATAAATTTTTATTTTAAATTTCTTTTATATCTTTTTTAAGATGAACGAGTTTTTAAATTATTGAAAACACCCATTTCACTATTAAATTTTAAAAAAATTTAAGATAAACTTAATAAAAAAGTCATTAACGTCATTGCCATAACACTTATTCCGTTATCTTTAATAAATGAAACTTGATTGATAGTATGCATTATAATATTAAAATGAAAATGATAGCAACGCTAAACGAAAGATTAAGATATTTTTTATATATTATAATTTTTTTAACACTATTTATACTCGTATTTTTAAACTAATTTATTATATGTAGGTACAATTTGTGCACATAGCAAATCCTAAAAATATTTAGAAAAGTTTTTCTTTACTTACTTCTTGCTTATTTACCTTATGATATTTAGTTATCTCTCTGGTGTGCAATAAGCGCAAGCATCTAGGTTTTTTATCTTTCCAAGTATCACCGTTGATTTTGGTGACGGAGCGAAGTAAACACTATTTGTCTTTTAGATAAATAAGCTTTTACACAATATTTTACAAACCGTGTTTATTTCTGTTTTCCTTCATAAAAATCAATTAGAAAATAACTTCATGATGCAATAATGTAATTCTTAATTCACAAGTAATTGTGAAAGCGGTTGCAAATGTAAAAAAAATTCAAATTTAAAATTAATACATAAACATAATCTCCTGTTGGTATTTCATATTAATAATCAAGCGTCGCTTAAACATTTTAATATAAAATTCAAAAATTTAATATTACAATGTCAGTTTCAAAAAATTTCTACAAATTTTCCTATCGGCTAAAAGGGTCCACAAATGGTATCAAAACATGTTATTCGTATTCGTTTTTCATTTTCTGAATTTTACTGGTTTCCTATGTTGTATAATATGTTATATATAGTACCTGTAGATACAGGCTGGATTATAAAACCTGTCACTTTTCAAACTTTAAGTTGAGGAATGAAAATTCTTATAAGTTGTGCTTGAAAATTGACTCATCCGATACAAAACATATCTGTACTTTTTCTCTATAAAAAGAGTTAATAAGGAAGTATGCTACCTTTGATTTAAATTGGTGGAAAATTAGTTATTTACTCCGTTAGTTTTCAAGAATCAATTAAAATTAAAACTCAAAAAATTTAAAAAATTTTGATGATAAGAAAATACATCAAATTTAACCTATCCGCTTCTTTGTGCAGAATTGCAATTTTAAATCATTTTCTGGGTATAATTCTTATATTATACATAAAAAAATGGATATAATTGATACCTTCCTCTAAAGTAACGAAACCAATTTTAATATAGAATTTGTTCAGGTTTTTATCAATTTTGTCAGTTTTATTTTTGTTAACTTGTTTCTTACTTGCGATTAAATGAGTTGGAAAACAAGAAAATTACAATTTAGGAAACATACAATAAGTTAACTGTATCACCTGCGGATATTCCAAGATTTCGACTGTAACAAACTTATAATAAGTTATTTTCAGTTCACATGCTAAATTATAACTTGTTCATAAAATCAACATTATATTATCACAATTTCACCCGGTTTAAATGTTCATATTTTGAAATATTTCAAAATACCCTACTCCAATTTCAAGGTCAAATATTGAAGTGCATCACAAATCGACATATTGAAGAACTTTTATCTCCAAATTAAAATTAAATTAGATAGCACAGCCTGTCTTTCAGTTTTACGACTGGTTGGCTATTGTACTTAATAAACCCAAATGTCTCAATTTATTTACACTCTTATTTCAATTAATAATTGAAATATCTACAAAATTATTCTAAAATAAATAATAACTAAATTTAAATTATTTAAATTTACATAAATTTTCTTTCTTTACTCTCATAAAATAATCATCTATTTTCATATCGCATCATCAAGTTAAATCAATCATAATGTTAAAAATGTTGCTTCTAATTACAATTTAAGTTTTGAAATTTCTTCTGTATTATTTTCACTTTTTATCCCAGTACGTATTCCAAATAACATCTTCTCGTTCTTATGTTTTCTATATTTTTGAAACCTCAGTTATAGATTTAATATTATACAGTAATGAATGTTGGTTATATTTCTCTTTAAAATATTTGCAAGACTAGCTTTACAATTTTATAATTTCATTTTTTACCAATGAAAATGTTTATGTAGAATTCTGTGAAAATAGTTAAGTAATTAGTGTATATGAGAATAACGAAAAACTGCGTTCCTTTGAAAAAAAAGGAAAGATCCCTTGAAAAAAAATTAACTGAAAATAAAATAAAATCGCATGATCGTTTGGAACAGAAAATAAACAAATTAAATTAAACAAAAATAAATGTACTTATATTTTAACCTTTGATGATAAAACATGTAAATGTAGCACTAAGAGCGCTTAATTGGACGTTCACGGTATTAGCACGTTAAAGCTATATAAATAAATCAATCCATTTTGTGTAATAATAAAGTAAGTTAAATTAAGTAAGAGAAAACAGTTTATTCTGTTATATTATTTGTCGATAAACATTCTAGACCACTGTTGAAACCAAATTTCTGATAAGCTTTTACGTGTAAAAGCTCAATTACTCAATTGAACAGAATTTCTTAACCTGGTGCCGGCAATCGAGGGGGAGTTTAAATGTCGACATCTTTTCTCTGATATTTAATCATTCGGTATCGACGTCAAATTGTCTCATACGTAACCATAACCGGAAAAAAAGGAATATTATGCTCAACAAGTGGAATGAAAAGTCAGAATATAATGATGATTGGGACCGCTACACTCGACGCCACAATAATAATAATTGCAATGTCGTTATTCTGCGCCGGTGATATAAATTCACTGCAAATTCACTGAGGTGTGAACTAAATTACAAACCAGTTGAAATTTACACTAGGTTAACCTACACTTGACATTTTCTTGATAAAATTGTAAGAAATGCGGTAAGAACGACTATAATTTATACAATCTACTTTAACATATTATTATGAAAGTAATATTACGTAGGTTAGAAGTGCATTTTAACAGCATAAGAAAATTAAGTTGACGAAGTTCATTATTCTTTTAGTTAAAAAGAAACGAGCGGTACGCTTGTGGTGGATGGAATGTTGATTCCACCCATTGCTTTCATTAATTGAGGGATAATGAATTAATTCTGCTGTGGTTTGATTCCACGTTAAATTGTGCATGGCCGGTAATTTGTTATGTGAAAAACAGGATTAAAAAATTCCACATTCTATTCGTAGCTTTCTTTAATTGCTTAGCTAAAGACGATGACCTAATTGAAAACTAGTCAGTTGATGGGTTAAAGCAAATTATCCACTCCAATTTTCTCATGTTTACCCGAGTAATGAAGAAAATTTTTGTGAAAAATCTACGTTGTTTTCCACATGAAAAATAAATTAACTTCATTATATTCCTACGTAATTAGTTTACTAAAATGAAAAGCTACTTTTGCTTTCATAAGAATATTGTTAACATGCTGCCTTGCAATATATTTTAGTATATTCCAGAATGAATTTTTGTGTTAAAATTCGAACAAATCTAATAAATTATATTATATACTTTTAAGGAAAAACATAAAAACCCGTTTTAAGTTATGATTGTTATGGCGAACTACGATACTTCTCCCTATATAATGGTAAACAATTTAATAATCTAAATTGCTGTGTTATGGACAGTTAAACTTTGCTTTTTTGTATCGATTATATCATTCTCTACTATATGGCTCTACAAACACATAAAGATAATTGCTTTTATAGTCTCGGATTAGCAATTTTATCTAGCTAAAAAGTCGTTGATAAAAGAAATTGTACAATGAAGTAAGAATTAGCTGAAGCTATGTTAACAGAAAGTTCCTGGTTGCTTTATTGCAAATTGATTAGCAAATATAAATATTTTATTCGTTTTTCAAATTAATACTAAGAAATCAAATTTGGGATGAGAAAAGTTCCTAATTAAACTAACAATCAATTGTAAATTTACTTTATATCACTTCGGTAATTCTTAAAATTACGTTTTTGTACGACCAAGTAATAAAGAAACTTTTTGATTGCTAAAACGCTACATTGGCTTTTTACGGTTAACTAATCGTTCCGGCAATACTGATTTAAAAATTACTTTTATCTCCAAATGTTAATCACTCTTAAATTAAAAAGTGGTTGAAAATGCATGTTTTTGCACGCAGGCAGTTTAACGATGCAAAAATTTGCAAATGTTGTGAATATATCAAAACTAGACTACATTTTAAAATAATTTTGAGAGTAATTAGATTTTACTTGCATATTGCATTAAAAGCTTTGCATATTAAACTGTTGGTTGCACGTGTGTTTTTATAAATAAACACTTTCACCACTGCTTTTACTAGAAAAATTACTCTCTAAGCTCTTTATATCAACGCGCTAATTTGCGTTGCTATAAATATTATACCTATTTAAAATGTAAATACATGAGATAAATGTTGGTAAAATAACAGCATTGAATAAAATCTGTGTACCTTACACAAATTTGAATATTATCGCATTTCATCGTAAACACAAATTTTGTGTAATTAATTCTCGATTTAATATGAATTTAAACTACGTTTTAATGAATGAAAAAAGCGTTAAAGCATAACTTAATGTGAATTCAAAAAGTTATTAAAACCTTCCCCCTACTTTTTTATTAGACTATATTTTTAGGCATTTAAAATCTTGATAATGATTTTTAAGTTTTATTGCGATCTTACTATTGCTTTTAGTAAATTTACAGACATTTATAATATAATGTAATAACTTGTGCAATCGATTAAATTAAAATAATTACTTAAGTTTCATTTGTTATTATCTGAAATTATAAAAAATAAAATTTTGTTTATCTACCACCGTTACGTAATAGCTCACTTTCTGCACTGATTTGGGTTCCATTTGATAACCCAGTTTACGTAATAGTGCGGAAATGATATCATATATTCTCGTTTACAATTAATTCTAGAAAAGCAAATAAATGCATGTGTTAACTTGGGCGCCACATATAATATTTAAATCAACAAAATTACGAGGCTACTTTGTAGTTGAACTGTAGAACTGCATTACAATTTATTTTATGAAATGATTTATATTAATTACTTTTGTTCAATTTAATTATGCTGTATTGATCAAAGATATTCCTCTATACATAGTTACCGCAGTTTGATTTGTCACCTTTCTTATGAATCGGTATTATGATACTTTCTTGCCAGTCTTTTGGTATCTTTTCTGTTTTCAAGAATTTAAATATTTGATCATGCATGCGCTTATGCAAGGCTGGTCCCCTCCATGTTTTATCATTTCCGCCGATATCCCGTCTGTTCCGGGAGCCTTCGAGTTCTTAAGTTTCTTTATTGCTAATACATATAACCTCTTGAAACCGGTTCCTCTTTCATGTCTATCACCATTTCCTCCACTGCAGCACACAACCGAATTACTAATATTGGTGTTGCCGGCATTAAGCCATCTCATCTCTTGGATTGTTGTAATATCCATTTTTAGTTTCTCCAGTTGTTCTATTGATTGCCTGGCAGCTCCTGTTATGTAGCAGCTCAAAACATTCCATGTTCCAACATTCAAAGACCGTTTGTATTGCTATCGTTTCCGCATTTCTTCACAACATGTTTTGTTTTCTGAGGAGGGGTTGTTAGCCCCTCGCTCAACCCTCCTCCTTTATCCGGGCTTGGGACCGGCAGTGGGAACCGATGAGTTACTCAATCCACCCATCGACTCCCCCAGGCGGAGTTACGTGCATACGATATAGCAAAAATAAAAGCATTTCTACAAAAAAATATAAACAAATGTGTATGCAGGCACGTATAACTACGGGGGGGCCATGGCCCACCTAAAAGTTGTGCTGGCTCACCCTTGTGCCCACCCTGGCAAATAAAGAATTTTGCTCCAATAATTTCGTGATTTATTTCTGACTAATTATTTTTTGCTATGAGTCACGTACATTACCTTTTTTTTAGCTTTTTTAAAAAAACATTCTAGGTCTTTGGCCCCCTTAAAAATAACTGGGCCCGGCTTCGGCCCACTTAGTCTAACAGGGCTAGTTCCGTGCCTGTGTGTATGACAGGGTAGAGCTGCTGAAATTTAGTAACAAATAGTCATAACCAAACATGCCTCGATCATAAATTAATGTATAGAAAAAATCTCCATATAAAATCAATTTTGCTTAATTTCATGGCATCTTCGCTAAAGTTGATGCAATGGCGGAGTTTTAATGTATTACATTTCCCCGATGTTTCTTTTCAAGTTATTAGGCTCCAAATCCAATATTTGGACATTTTCAAATTGAAACCCATGGTTTCTCGATGGTGTAGAGATATATCTGTCTTATTCATGGCAACGGCTCCAATCTCATTAGACCCTCTAGATTCACTATCATCGTCCAATTTAAGTCTTTTTGGGGAACTCCTTCTACAGTCATACTTATGCTGAGTTACTCTATTTTTTAGACACTGCTTTGTTTGTCCTATCCAACTTTTATTACACATTCCACATGGAATCTCATAAATAAGTTCTAATAAGCGGTCTCTCAGTGTGGTGTCTTTCAATCTTGTTGTTGCAGTGATCTTTCAATAAGAGTTGCATATTTCTGTGAGTCCTTTGATGTATTATAAACTGGTGTTTATAATGTAGTGTGATATAATGATGATGTGATCAACAACTGTTTTTCAGTAATTTAAATTCTCAGCAAGTTGAATGGTATTTGTGACTTCGAATTTCAGTGCCTTGCAAGCTCAGTTACAATAAGTAACTAATTACAAGTTGCAAGTTACAATAAACGCTAAAATTAAGCTGATTAGTACACAGAAACTTTAAATTAAATTCTGAATAAATACCTGTTTAACAAGAACATCAACAAATTGGTTACTTATTTAATACTAAGCAGATATTTCGAATAGAAAAAATCGGGTTTCTGTGAAATAAGCAGCAAAAAATTACATTTAAAAATTAAAATTTAATTTCAAATGCATCTGATCGCAAGAGGCAGTTATTACTTCGATGGCATTAAAAGTAACATATTGCAAACTTTCAAACGTTTTTAAATTTAAAAAAATTAAATTTGAAAATAACTCACTGTACAAATTTACTAATTAATATACACTATTCATTATTGTCAAATCTTGTCGAGTTTCAAAGTTGCATTTGAACAGCTAAACAGTGTCCGGTTTTCCCTTTCAGTGAACAACTGAAATAACCAATTTTACTTGGAATTTTTCAATTATTTTTACCATGAGTTTCCATTTTATAAATTGAAACGTGATATCCTAGCAATTGTCAGGATTTTTTAATGTAGAGAAGTAGAATTTCTACAGAAATATTCAATTTTGTTAACAATTAATTTACTAGGGTTAATTTCTTTTTTAATGAACGGCGCGTCCTGTATTGTTTGCGATTGGCATTGTTGTATACTGGCAGTTTTCCGTTTAAAGTAGTCCTTGCAGTCGGCGACATGAGAGAATCCTCATAGTCAGTTGCCTTTGTTATTTATGGATCGGAAAATTTTTACACTGGTCGTTATCCTTTTTGGTTTTATATTTTTTATAATTAACTTTGCATTTGAAACTTTTCTTAAATTTTAAATTTACTCTTTATATTTTTTTTAATTAGGTTTTTTATTAAATTTTCTGTACTGGTGCACCCAGAATGAACTGCGTTATGATTTCACTACATTACACTGTCATGCCCATAATCAACATTCGATCATTTAATAATTTCAACTTGAAAATTTTAAATTTTCTTGACAAGCTTGTATTAATAAAACCGCAACAATGAACAGCAACCAAATAATCGTCGTATTGTCAAATAACTTCTTGAAGTACATTAAGTATTTCGTGTATTTCAATCTTTGTTTACTCGCGTTAGGGTATTTTCATTACCAATTCTATGCTGACTGTCGCTCTTTAAACCTTGTTTGCCCTTCCCGATTTTATCTATGGTTCCGTTCCTGAAACTCTTCTTCGTCTCAGCATATCTTAATGCACGTCGGAAAATGCATCTAAAGCGATAAAAAAAATTTTAATTTCCCGAATTATTACATCAATATTATATACCATGTTCTTACAGTTCTTACAGAATCGCAACCACGATAATTATATTTGTTTATTTTTATGATAACTTGAACTTTGTATATTATAGTTTTATTTCATTATTATTTTTAAATATATATAAATTTTTAACTTGTGAAATTATAATATTAAATTTTTTGATTTTGTCGTTTAATTAACTTGTTAATTTGAATTTTTAATATTATTATATTTTTATATGCCAAATTGAAAATTTAAAAAAATTAGTTTTATAAGAACACGTTTTTATTACATTTTATGTACATTCCAGTTTAGAAAACAAGCAGCTTTAACCTTTTTTTATTTTAGCCGTTACTATTATTGTACAATTGATTTCGTGTTTGCTGGTTTCTTAGCAATACTTTTCTCAAAGGTGCCCTAATATATCCTTTACCACAACTTTCACCACGATTTAGGGTAATTGCACATTTTATACGGATCAGTATTTCTTTTTCTTCATTGTTATATATATAAGCATTTAATTAATGTACCACAATCTCAATCTCATATGCCATTCGCATATCCGAAAGTTCTATTTTCCGTCAATCGGCTATTGAAATTTATCACCACACAAATTTGGCTTGCTATACAAAATTATATTTTGAAACATGAAAATAAAAAATTTTTAAGTTTGTATAATATTATTCCACTTATTTATAAAAGTAAAAATCGATTTTAAAGCTTTCGTTGTTTGAAGTTTGATAACGCGGTAATGTTTAATATTACCAACCTTTCAAAATAAAAGGTTCCTTATCAAAACTAAGCGTATTTAATACCCAATTAAGTTTCATAATAACTTCGCTGTAAACGCAAAATCAAAAAAAAGTTATTATATTTTTTACACTAGGTTTTCGAGTTTGTTGTGGTTGTTTTGATCTTTATACGCAGTTTGATAGGTTAATTTAAATTCAGAAATAGTATTTGTGACAGAAAGAAATTACAAAATTGTTTCTGAATGTAAAATTTTATTAGTTTTATAATTTTCAATTTTTTTAAATTTTGTATTTTTTTATACTTTCATATGAAATCTATATTATAAAAAATAAAAATTTACATGAATGAATCTCCCAGAAATTGGCAAACAACAAAATTTTAAAGAAACTTATCCAGAACATGTTGGGCCAATAGGTTAGATCTAAAGGAAGGATTGTATAATGTCCCGTATTCCCTTGAATTAATATACAAAAGCTTTTAAAGGTATTTAAAAACGACTATAATTCTTTTAGAATTAATCTATATGTTGGTTGGTACCTGTCGATTATATTTCATTCTGAAAGCGCAGTTGACTGTTTGTGTCGGGTTTCATGATAGATGATGTATTGGAAGTCGTATCTATCTTTAGATGGATCACATGAACGAATAGCCTAATTATAATTTAAAAAAGAATATTTTTAAAATATCTTTCTAACATAAAATCCATTTTTGTTTAATTATAACTTTATTTGATGTTTTTCCATAAATTTTAAAATAAATAAAATTGAAAATCATTTAATATTTGTATCAGAAACCGTAATTATTGTTCTTTCAAACTTTCTTAAACTTCCTTCGAAATCTATAATATCACTTTTTGGTCGTTCGCCCAAAAATAGAACAAAAATACTAAAAATAGACCAAAAGGTCTGTTCTTTTTTATATTTAATTTTAAATAAAATTGAATTCCAAATTTTTACAATTGGAACAGTTTTAGTTTTTTGCTTAAGATGATTGTTTTGACGTAATTAAGTAAACAAATCAAACACAACTCATTAAAATAGAAAAACCAAATTGAGTGTGGAATAATTAATTGCTTTAGTCAAAAGCTACGTAAGAAATTTACAAATACCGTTCATTAACGTGAAGTGACTCGAAAAGAAAATAATCAACAATTTGTTTTCATTAAAACGCAAATTAAAATTAAGAAATTAATCTCTGAGCATCTACAAATAATTATATGAGGAATTGTGTTGGTATTGTTTCAATATAACGTAATAAATTAAATTGTTTGTTTTACTTTACATTTAAACGTAATTCGATAAAAAGTCCTCGAGCCTTTAGAAGCTCTGAATAATTTTATTATCAAAATCTATAGTTCCTTTGAACATCAATTAAAAATTTTCGTTTTTACAAACACCGTTACACAATTATTGCTCCAATATTTTCTCTTTAAAGGAAATCCATAGGTCATTATTAATCTCCGAATATATTTCTCAGACGTCAAAGAATGAAGTGGTAATTTCCTTGCAATTTAAAGTTTCTTCTTTTTTGATTGTTTGAAAAATCTTTCTCTAAGCGGCATTTTTAAAGTGAAACATTTTATAGCACAGTATAAAAATTTATGGTTAAAAGTTCCAATTTATTTAAAGTAGATTATTAAAGCTCTATTAAATCTTTTTTTAGTTTTTCATTTATTTGCTCCAGTTAATTTTTATTCTTGAAAATTAAACTTTTATATTATACTAAACGAAAACATATCTTTTTTTAACACTTCTTGCATTATTTTCTGTTTTTACTGGCTCCGTGATTTTGTCGTTAACTATACTAACTTGGTTTTTATTATTATTTGCTTCGTGTTGTTTCAATATTGTTTAATGAGCAATTAATAAAGAATCCAAGTTGTTTAACATAGAATTCGAACATAGAAATTTGATAAAATACAACTTGAATTCTAAATATACATTGAACACGGTATTCTCATCTACCACTCAGGAAACTGAACTTGTAAGAAAGCAAATATAAAAGAGAAAAGAGCACCATCAAAAATAAAAGTAATAAAAAGTACTTGAAAAATAATTGAGTTTAAAATGGCGAACTTTGTACGCAATCAAAACGATATTGGATGTTTTCATAAATTACTGGAAAATAACGTTTCTATAAGTCAAAGATAAGTTTCCAGTTTTTCCTTTTTCTGTTAATGTTGTTCGATGCTGATGTTTACTGCAGAAAATATTTCTCCTTAAGTGCAATTGTTTGTTAATTTATATTACTTTATGCAATTTTCTAAGTTTAGGTCAACATAAAGCTGCAATTTATAAGAAACTGTTATTACATCTACAAACAAATAAGAGCCATTACTATATTTTCTCGAGCTGGGAAAACTTGCTAACTCGTTTCCAACTTCGTTTTTATGACAAATCGTTCCTTGATTTGAATTTTATTTATTCAAACAATTCTTTATTTAAAATAAAACAATTTTTATTGTTTAACTAAAATTTATTTACCCTTAATTAATATTCAATTTTACAGATTTTTCGAGCCGACACGTTAATTATACTTGGTAGGCCAAGTCTAAACTGTATTTCGCAGATTTAAAGAAATTAAACTAAAATTAACATCAAACCTTAATTTCAAAATAAAATTTACATATTTACTTTTCGTTTAAAATTTACTTTTAATTATGTTGTAATATTTAGATTAAGATTAACTCATTCCAATTTCACTTCAAATTTTGTCACGACTAATTACATCATCAAAATTATTTAATTATAAATAAAATAATTTTTTAGTATGTAACTTGGTGTATTAAGTTAAAATTAAGTTAACAAGTTGAAGAAATATCACGACAGCTTTATTAAACTATAACGAGATTTTATTAGTAAGACACGCGACATAACGAGCTTTTAGATATTATTAGGTTTAAAGATTTCGGATTAAGCTTTAAGGGACGTTAATTTATGCGCCTTTATTGCTAATTAGTTAACAGCTTCTCTTTTTAAATTGTCTTTAATCCCGTAAATGGTTTTTCTTATCGAGTCAATTTTGATTTTTTTTATTTTGGGATATTGCGTAAGGGAAAAACGCTCGCAGAAAATAAATAAAATAAAATAAAATTAAGTTATCAAAATTTCAATTGCGTAATAGGAATTTCAAAAAATAGCACGAATGATATATAAAACGGAAAAACAATAAAAGATGCAATATTCTTCTTATGACGCTTTTCCTTTAGCTTAGCCGTAGATTTGGAATAAATCCATAGTGCGAATAAAACTAACCCCAAGATTGAAATCATGCAGTGGTTGTTAGTACACACCTATTACTTTATCGCTATATAAATATAAGATTCCTACACAAATTTTTGTTTAAAAATAGAAAACTACCGAATACCCGAAGGATTACAAACCTCAATATTTTTTCCCTTATCTTTTTTTATAAATTTATTGATTGGCACGATAAAAGTGGCAATTCAATTAATAATCAAATTTTCATGTTAATTTTAATTTTGTCCTCGTGCGGTTTTTAATTTTCTTTAGTTCGGTTGAACTGACCCGTCGGATCAAAGTTATAGTGACAGCCAATAAATTACAAATTTGTAGTTTGCAAACGTTTCCACTATCCATAACAAAAAATTCGGATGCTTGCAATAAAGTAAACCAAATTGAATAGTGAACCGCCTACCGAACTTGAAACGCAGGAAACCGTCACCCTTAATCACAAAGAAAAAAAGTAAAATTGTCTTAAAAAGCAATTCTGAATAAGGTTATGTTTAGGTAGAGTAGAAGAAGAAAATGAAAATCTTATAATAAAGTATACTTCACTTTACATATTTTTATGCAAGTAATTTAACCTTAATGTAATAATTCAAGCAGGAACTTTTTTACACTACGGATACGGAAGCATTTATTAGTTTAACATAAATTTATTCGACGGTAAATAGAAAATTTAGAATTGAGATGAAATTGCATTGAAAAATCCTATATATTATTTTTAAATTGTCGTTCTCTTTAATAGCACAGCGCAACTTTCGTGGATATGAGATAAACTGGTTTAATCCATATTTTTTGAGATGCTATAATAATAAAAATTGTGTCCTTGTCCGATCAAAGTTTAGGCAAATTGAATTATAATTTATTTTTAATATGCGAATCTTGAAAATTTTAAACTTACGCGACAATAATTCACAAGAGAATTTGTACACAAGCACACACTTAAAATATGTATTTTTTGCTTTTATCAAACTTTTAAATGATCATTATTTGTAAATTTTCCCAATTAATTTTATAAAAATTGAAAAACTTTAAAAAAGAAAATTTGCGAGTGGCATAAACCCTTTATAGCGGCATACATTCAAAATTCTCTCCATGTATTTTCCTACCACGAAATACGATTTTGTATTACTAAAATATGCTTAGTAAGTATATCACAGTTCATCAATTTTTTGTAAGCCTGCAGTGGTGGTGTATTATCACGAGTTTGAAAACCAATAATAGTTTACAACTTTTAAGCACCAATCAAATCAAAGATGAAGTTAATCGGTAAACTTTATCAATCCTGTGATAATCAATAGGTATAAGTGGTTAAGTAAATTTGAGTTGTTTGGTTTATCTTGAATAATTAATTTCTGTCAACCCTTCTGGAGAAGTGACGTAAGATTGGAAGCCAAATGTACCTAGGAATTAGCCAATTAGTACTTATTGTTCGAAAATGATGAATGAGCTAGTAATTTGATTACATTTTAATAATTATTATAGTAATTTCAGATGAGTCAATGACCGAACGGTTAATTTATTAATTTTACGTATCAAATTTTACGGATTTGACCAATCAAATTGGTCACAAATATAAAAACTTAAAAGTAATGGTTTAAAATATTGGTTTTTCTAAAGTTTTACGAGCCGTGAAGTTTCAGAGCTGGGTGGTATTTATGCATTTAATACCTAAAAGATGTTGCTAGTAGCTTGTTTAGATGACACTGTCGAAAAGGCCAGGTGTATTTGATCGAAAATCAAATCCACTACTGTGCCATAGCAATCCAACAATTTACTGCTGCCTTTTTGTAATAAAATAAGTAAAAAAAATTTTTACATTATATTTGAAAAATAATCAATGAATAAAATAGAAACCAATACTAAGTACAGTACTTGGTGAATAAAACGAAAACCAAATTAAAACTAAGTTCAAATTATTTTCATTTTCTTGTTAAAAATAACTCGTTAAATTCTCTCAATTTTATTTAATATTGATTAAAAGAGAGTGGACATTAATAACCGTTGTTGATAGGTTTTCACCTGAATTATTAAAGTTCTATTAATTTCGTAATTTTAAATTTTTATTAATTATTGCTGCTTAAATTTTCTTTCCATAATCTAATTTATTTCTTTCTACACCAGATGTAATGTTAAAGTACGGTTTGTTCGACTAAAATTAATTGAACCAGTGACACTTGAACCGCAATAGTGGATAAAGTAGCATTAGAATATTTTGTGTTTTCTTAAATTACTATTGAAATTGCACTGTGAAAAGTTATTTGTTGCCCTAACAATGCTTTTAGTAGCTTTTATTTGCCTCAACAGAGTTCTTTGCTGCTACAAATCATGTTATGTTGCCAAAATAAAGTAATTTTGTGCAAAAAAATATGTTGAATTAACTAATTTTTTTTCTGAAAAGAAAATACTTCTTAGGGCAGCATAAAATTTGTTATATGTAGTAGCAAAAATATATTGCTAATAGCTACAAATCTTTTTCAGTATGCGAAATAAGTTTGCTTCACTATCAAATAATAACTTAATTTATACCTAATTGAGATTTCTGACTACATTTTTTTAACATCTGCTATAGAAAAAAAATTTGAATTTATACTCAATAATAAAATTTAATTATCATTAGCGAAAAATAATTCCTTCAAGTTGTTAAAATAGAACTTGATTGTCTTGTATAAAAGATAACTATTTCCAATTTCCATTAATATTAAAGTTTAAGTTACGTGATCTTTCTTTTATTTTCGGCTTCCATTTACTTAACTTTCTTTAATCTCACGTTTTCTTCTTTTTTGTACAACTTTAATTGCCAGTAATAAATATCTTATTTCTTTTATTAAAAGTTTTTAAAATAAAAATCAAAAAAATATGAAAAGCAAATAGTAATACAAATAAGAAATATTTTTTATATTATGGAAAATTTCGGAAAGAAATATACACTTCTCGTATAATTTTATTTTATTTTAGGGCTAACCGGTTTCGTGAAACTAATTCACATCATCAGAGCTCTCTACAAGAAATTACAAATTAAGTTGTCATAAGATGCATTGTAACAATTATTACTTACACGTCAATTAAAACAAACAAACGACTAAAAACATGATTGTGTATCCCACATTCAAATATTAATTCTGATAAAATATATAAAATATTTAAGCGTCAAAAACAAATTAAAATTTTTTATATTAACATTATAGATTAGATAATCGTGGTTGTAGATTTGCAAATGCATCGATTTCGTTTGTTTAAATTTCGAATATTGTTATGTTCAAAATAACTTTTTAATTAATTTTGAAGACAATAAAGTTTTACAATTTTTGTACATTTTGGATAAAATAAAATGCATACAACCTTTTAAAACTGTTGATATTTCTCAGTTTTGATTGTTTTTAACGAAATAAAATTTAGGAGAAGAATTTTAAAAGCACTTGCTTTTCATTTACTCTGTGTCAGTGGAACTCCGAAAACAATAAATAAACTTTGTCAAAGACAAAAACTTACAGAGAGCTCGTTGCAATAGCACTTTGAGAATTTATTAATAAATGAGTTTCATTCATTCAATTCGGGAATCGTTAGAGTGGCGAAATCAAATTAAAATTAACAAATTTGGATTTATACTGAAATTTTCAAAATATAATTTTGTATTATACCATAGCATAAATGTTTACAGTGTATTATTCTAATTTACTACCTATTCTCTTTAAAATATTAGAAAATATTTTACCTAAAATAATTGTAATTATTCAAGCTACGAAATGCTTTTATACGAAATCTGTAAATATTTTTGCGTTACATTTCTGTATTATCAAACAAATTCATTTATTTTAGCAATCCATTAAGTTTATACATTTTCTGTTTCTTTGATCATCTATGTAACTCGGTTTTGTGACAAACATGAGCCCAGTTCGACACTGTATAACCTAATTTAGATGCAATGTAGGATCGTGTTCGTAGCAATTACCATTTACAAGTTTACGATTAACGCATTATTACTCCATAAAATGCTGAACACATCTAGCACATAAAATGTGCACTTTTTAAAATTACATTCTTAATACGCGTTTATTGCACTGGCTGAATGTTCCAGACAAAGAACATGCGTTTTTAATTTTTATAAAATATTTTTCGTGTTAATAAATTTATATATCGTGCTTGAAAAGAAACCCAAAAATGTTTTTAAAATAAAACAACGCACATTTTAATTATTTAGAAACATGCGTAACAAATGATGGTAAATTATTCCATTGCTGTTCTTAATATCTTAAATGTTCAAAATGACAACCACCTGCTTCAAAATATTACTTTGTACCTAATTCATGTTTATTAATAATATTATGTACTATATATGAGTTTACACAATGGTTTTTGTTATTTCTTTCTGAAAATAAAAATTAAAGTACATATTTTGTGGACTTTAAAACCAATGTTGATATAACCGCTCTTTATGTAAAGAAAAGTATAATATTACAATTTTTTCATTTTTCAGAAAAGTAAACTATTTGTTATGGTTAAGTTTTATAGTATTTTATATATTTTTTGTAGTAGGTACTTCCAATAAATTATGTTTTAAAAATATCGTGTATTTTTGTTGTAATTTTAGAAATTCACTCGAGGACGAATTTATGTGCCTATATTATATACACTTACACGCGAGGTTTCTTGATTAGCGTTACCAAAGAAGCCGCCACAACATATTTTCAAAGTGAAATGAAACTCTGGCCAGACTTGCTTTCCGAGACTCCGAGTGCCAGAATAAAGTTCTTGCATACTAAACACTAACCGCTAAACCATGTCTATCACATTAATATGTACGTAATATTTATGTATATAAAAGTTTAAATAAGTTTATATGTACATATAATATATGACTAAGGGTCATTATTCGGTATCTCACTCATCAAAAAATCATGATGATTGGTTGAATATAAACAAGCTTCAATCGCTTGAATACGTTTTTATTACAGTGAAATTTCATTACATTTCATACCCTATAACCAGCTGACAATTTCGATAGGTCACATAAAAGTTGCGATTATATTTTTCGTTCAAATATTTTTTATTTTTGGTCCAATCCAAGCCAATTGTTTATAAATTATTTTTTTTATTTCATCAAAGTATGAAACTAAACTAAACCTTTTGCTTCCAGTTAAATTTTCATATTTTGTATCTATTTAATAGGGTATGATCTGATTATCTAAGACTGATGAAAAACTTCATGTCGTCAACATAAACTATGATTTGTGCATTCAGAGAGCACAAAATTATGTTGTTTATAAAAATCAAAAAACAGATTTTGGAATCTGGAACCCCCAAGATCTCCGAAAATGACTATAAAAGATAACAATTTAAAACTTTTTAATTTTAATAATTATGGATCGCTTCTTCTCTGCACTCCAATTTAAAACAATTTAGTCAGGAGTATAATGGTATGATCGACTTCGTCGGAATATTTTGTGAAATCTATAAAGAACGCATTCGTTGCAGAGTTGGAATAGCATGAACAAACAATATGGTTCAGAACACACGATTAGTGCTGACGAAAGTTGGTTTGTCAACTATACCTTTTCAAAATTTTAGGTACATGCGATGGAACAGCAATTAAGCAATATAAATCGGTCTATCTGTTTGTAGTCATCCGGGTGTTATTTATTATAAATTGTTTTTTTATTAAAGTTTTGATTTAAATTTTGTATTGTTTACTTGAAGAAAATGGTTATCGAACTAAAAAGCAAGAATAACATTCTGATAAAAAACAAAGTGTATGTCTAAAATTAAGAAAATAACATAGTATAGTAAATAAGAAAAACATCTCCACATTTACTGCATGCATTTCCACCATTGAATTTCCACCTAATGAATTATATGAAGAATAAAAATAAAACCATTCTAGTTAAACTTATTGAAATGAACGTCTTAAAATCAAAGTTGAATATGAAATTATGAAGTAAATAAAATATGCTAATGCATACAAATCCAGCCTCCAGCTGATAATAACTGGAACATTTCAACGTATGTTAGTACTTCTAGAATACCCAAGGGTGTATGAAGTCTTGTATGAAATCGTAAAACCACGTTCTGAAGTCTTTACATAGTGGGAACTTACTTCTTCGAATCGGTTCGTACAAGAATTTTAAACTATTCGAATTAAGTAAATTTATCAGGTTAAAATGCAATGGCAGCTTTTTTAAACTGATTTGTAAACTTCAGATTTTGCAATATTTGAAAATCCACGTTTTTCATACAGAATAGTATTATCAAATTTCGCTTTACGTAAATGTAAAGAATAAATCGACGCAAATTTATATATTCGTTTATCATAAAAATTGACTTAATCTTTGTCATTGTTGCTCGGTATTTTTAAATATCAGTAATGTTTTTATTTAAAAAAATTTTTTAATGACAATTAATTTAACATAGGAATTAAATAAATGCACATGTGGGGGAAACTCTGGATTGGCTTTTTATTAAGAAAACGTTACATTATTAAAAGTTTAGTAAACATAGAGATGCATTATAATTTTAGAAGCTTGAAGATCTAAAATGAAAAAATAGAACAAAATAAAAATTAGTTACAAGTCAAACTTTGACGAATCTAGTATTCAACCTTTGAACTTCAATAAGTTTTTATTGCAAAGTTTAAGCGTTAACTACACAACCTTAAATAAAATTGCACCGCACGATTGTAAACTGTTTACAATTAATTACGAGCCTAAACTAACTTTATAAGCTACATTTAGTTAATTTAATAAACAAGGAAATATAACATATTTCACATTTGAAGAAACATCAGGCTTTAAGAATCTTAATAAAATTATAAAATCAAATCTACGAAACAAATAAGGACCAAAACAAATGTTGTAAATTAGAATGTTAAATGATCTTCCTTCTGCTATATTCATACATAAATGTTACCAAAAGTGTCACTATGTACTACCGCTACACAAGCATAACGTAAATATTGTAGTCAAAATAATGTATTGCTAAACGTTGAGGCGGACTCCGGACAGTACTGATTAATGAAGCTAATTCTATGATTTCTATGCCATTGAAATAAATTAGTGAAGGAATTCATAATTTTTCATTTCAGTAAAACTAAGCGGTTTCCCGACGTTGACTTACTGTATAAAATTAATAAGTAACGATTTTTTTCTAAATTGTTTCAATAGGCATCTAAATCAGCTGTATTTCCGTAACATCTTTATTACCAAAGCACAGTCATATCTACCTCGTAAACTCCACCTTGTAAAATCGACCTAATAACGTCGCGGTTTTCTTGTTTTTCTGTTTTTGATTTGGATTATGAAATATTATCAAATAATACAAAGTTCGTACGCACAATTTCCTATCTTGAAAATATTATGTATAATAAAAGAAAATTCTTTTTCTAACTTATATTTAAAAGCCATAGATTTTACTTCGTACATCAATCATCAACTCGCTGTGAAATATGAAACATGAAAACTCATCTTTTATTGAAAATTTTCTCACCTCAACTATGTACTTCCGTAATATCTTAGTACTGGTTGCAAAATAAAGCTATAATTTTCTTTTGATTATGAACTTAATTAAATATGTATGTTCGATTAACCAAACGTCAGTCCTTTTTAAAAAGAAATGATAATGGAGATAATTTAAATTATGAAACGCCATTTCCGTTAAAATAGCAAAAATACTGAAATTGACGTGAATAATGAAGAGCTGCATAGCAAGAGGAAATTCTCAAGTGGTAAGTTGAAGAGTTCAGATGCGTCAGATTTTTATGAATGGAGGTTTTAATTTAAACTATAGATGCCATTCGATACTCATTTATTTTCGAGTTGAGTAAGCAAAGTGTATAAATAATATCAAAGAGCAAACTAATGAATATAAATATTGAAATACTTTTTGTTATAAACAAACTACTGGGCGGAATTAATTCAAAGGTTAACTTATTTTATTATATTAATTATATTATATTGTACATATATTGTATTAAAACTTAAGGAAGTTCTAGTGAGTGAATAAAAACGTTAAGTGAGTATATTATTTGGCGATGGTCAACGGTGCTATAACAATATCCAAAGTTTATGGTGGTCAGTTGGCTCTAAAGTTTAATCTCTTAATTGCTAAGTCTATAAGTAGTAGGTAAGTAGGTAAGAGCCCTAAGACCACAGTTTGTTGTTTTCAGTAATAGTTTCATAAAGAATTTTCAAATTAAAATTTGACCATGCTTATTGTTGCTCAATATAATTGAAAGGATCACCAACTTTGTACAAATTTACAATAACGCAATAATTTGGTGTGCAATAAATTTAATTAAATTGGAAAAATTGTTTATGCCAAAATCATCCAGATCAGATGCTTCCTAAGAATGTCAACCAGGAGCACACACACAAATTAAGGATTTTAATATAATAAGGACCACCAGTGTGATGTAAAGATTAATACAACGGACTACAAAGTGGGAAACCGGAGTTCATTGCTTGGTCGCGACTACTGCACTGCGTGGTCTGAAGGTCAATTTCAATCTATGGACTATGAATCGAGTCAGATTAGCACTCTCCTAAAATATCCTCACAGAATCATGAGTGCCAAGTGTAAACATGGGAAAGGTAATAATTGGACGAAATCCTAAATTAAAATAAAGAATAATATAATACGACTTTTGTAATGCTCTTAAATTTTGCGATACATCTTCTTAAAAATATTAATTCTGGTTTGAAAAATACGACAAATTTTTATTCCTATTTACAATATTAGGTTCTTAAGCTTTTTTTATTCAATTTCAGCTTTCCATTCAAAATGTATGTTTGATAATTAAAACATAAGCTTTAATTATTATTTTTGACAACTTGAATAATATAAAAACCTATATTTTGAAGGATTTGTCCGGGATGAAAGCATATGGGTTAACCGGAAACCTACGAAATGAAAGATCAGGAAGTAATTATTTTTCGCGCATAAACAACAGCTTTTCTCAGCAATATTACGTTTTTAACTTTATGAACGCATTTTACGTACTCGTTATATTGTATTACCTGGCATTGTATAGTTCTTTGATAAAAACTTGAAAAAACTATGTTTTCGGAATATAGTTTGTCTAGACATTATAATTTAAGAAAATTGATAAAACTAATTAAAACATAGAAGCACTAAAATATGAGAAACTTTCCAACCCGTATTGTAATCAAAATTTGATATATGAAAATCAGAAGAATAGAATCCTTGATTCCACAGATAAAATTTGAAATTTAATGTTTTTAATTAATAACAATTTAGTTAAAATTGAATATAACATCTATGTATGATGCAAATAATCTTATGTAATTTACATTCAATATACAATAATGAGCTGATATTAAATTGGGTGGTGAGTGTGGGATGGATAAATTGGTAGCTATAGTGACATGATTAATTTATATTTTTTGATGTTTAAAATTACCAGGCAATATCGATTTCGGTCGCTAAAGTTATTAAAATTGTTTGAACAATAAATTACTATAGTGGAAAGCACGCGCATCCACAGTGCAGGATATTGGAAACAAGATTTCTTACTTAGTCGCAATTTTTGACTAACGTGATGAAAATTATCTCGCTATCTTTTTATAAATTCGAGTCGACCAACTTTTTTCGTAAAAATTGATCTTGGGAAAAGTAGAGACATTTATTTCGATAAAAAGTTATTATATTATACATATATTTTTATTACTATTCAAGCCATGTGTAAACTAGACTTTTATAGTCATTGTCAAACAAAATGTCCCTTTAAAGTAAACCTAGTAGAAGTAAATCTGATGTGGAAGACTCATCATTTTCGTGTTGTCTGTAATATCACAATCAACTTCTGGTTTCTTTAATACCTATAATTTTGCATGTATTATACTCTGCTAGACTATTAATTTAAAGTTGATTAACAATTTACTACGTAGCATCGGCGTCGATATAATTAGAATTTAATAAGCCGCAGTAAGCTGTTTAGAGGTTCGAATTTACTTTCTTTGGTGGTTATTAGTCACTTGTTCAAAATAAACATCAAAGTTGTGGATTTTTATGTAAAATCACGTTTGTATTGACTAATTTATGAGTTTTTCTGACTGATAAATTGTTATGCGAGGTGGTTGCTAATGCGGATGAAATATGTTGAATTGGGGAAGTCAAAATTCACGTATACGGTTGGAAATTAAAACGTGGTTTCATAAGGTCGGTTACTCCTGACGAGAAGGTAACTATACCTATATATTTTAGTGAAGTGTAATATACTAACACTGGTTTCGTTTATGATAACTAATGACTTGATAGTGACATATTTCACAAAAGTATCTTTTTATACATGTAATGTTGAATATTTTTTGATTTTTATTTAAAATTTACGAGGGATGATTTTTATATTTTAAATCTAATTAAATAATCTGTTATTTATTCTACATCGCTAAGAATTTCTATAATAGCATTATGTCAATTGGGTAATAAATATTTAAAACATTATAAAATATAGATGAAATTTAAGTAGCAGAATGTAATTAACCTACATAAATTGAGATGACCCAAAGTTCTCAAAATCTAAAGTATATATTAATAAAGACAACTTATTTCTTCTTCGGACCACTCATTTTTTAAAAATGTGACTTGCTTTTTATATTTTAATAATCTAATTTCCAAATTTTATTTTGAGCAATCCAAATTTTTAAATTGAAAACTAAATTTTAAGTTTTCCACAATCTTTCCTTTATAAATCCAAAACTTTCTAAGTAACAAGGTAACAAGTAATAAGGTGAAAACATGTTGCTCTCTTATATCGCCTTTGAATAAACTTTTGTAATTTTACCAATTTGAATTTCCAAATTTTTAAAATCCAAATTAAAAATAATAATCCAATTTAATTCATTATTCTCCAAGTCGCTTCCAATATCAACTTCCAAATAGCTTTTTTAAAATTCTTCAAAATTTTTTGAAAATTTTCCTAGACTATTTCACCTAGACTTTTTTCCGTAGATCCGTTTACCATAGACAATTTTTCCTAAAAACATTCTAGCGATTACAGACGTATGCTTTGGGTCATTGTCATATTGGAAGGTAAAAGGTTTTCTAAAAATTCGCATTCCAGAAGACAACATTTGATTTTTAAGGATGTCCTTAAAATCTCATGATTACTTTCAACTAATTGTTTATAAATATTTCCCACTTGATCACCACCAAAGCGGCCCCAAACCATAACAAATCCTCACCCATGTTTCACAGAAGGCAGTAAGCATTGTTCCGACGTTCGTTCACCTGTTGAATTTCAAATAAAAACAAAAAAAAAAGGTTTTTTGAACCAGAAACCTCGAACTTTGATTCGTTTTTCTACAATACAGTTTTCCATTCTTCCAATGTCCAGTTCTATGTTTTGCGGCCTATTCCAGTGTTTTCTTTTTGTTTTCTGCACATAACAATGATTTTTTTTCACATTATAATTAATAATTGTTCGTCATGAAGTTTTCATTAACTTCGATACTTTTCGATTACTTCTACCGGTTTATTGATGATGAGCAACAATAATAGTACGTGTTTCAATTGAAAATTCCTTTGATTTAGTTATAATTCCAGTAAATATTTTGAAAACGATATAAAACATGTTATAAAATTTAAAATGTACTTGGGCAACAGATAATAAACGAAAATTCTAATACGTTTAATTATAAAAATTACTTAATGGATTATAGCAAAGAAAGGCATATTATCTGCTATGTGCAATTTCACCCTTAAACTACTAACCGATTAGTATTTTTAAAACATAATTCCGGGAAATTCTTATAATACTATTATTTTTGGAAAAGTTTTTTATTGTATATAAAATTATTGAACACTGAAATAATTTCTTAATATAAAGAAAATAATTGAGGAAATATAATATGTAGATGGGCAAATACTTATGACCGGTAGATAGCTATAAAAAATTTGAACAAACTCAAACTTTCTTTTCGATATGTTTTAAACTAATATATTCGATAAAATCTTCTTTTTCATAAAATGATTTTTACGTTATAAAAATTTCTTAAGTTTCCTTAAAGGTTTGCTTTAGATTTTTGATGAGAAAATTATTCTACTGCTTTACACCTTGTGATTTTCCCTAACAGCTGAGTGTTAAGCAAAGCCACTTACCCAAAAACATTTGTCAAATTTAAACCGTTAGAACTGCTAAACGGTGTAGTGAATTGATTTGAAATTTTTTACAGTATCACAAAGTCAGTGATGACATACGTACCAAGTTTCATCAATGCCAAAAAAACCTAAAACATCTTTCAGTAATTTATTAAAATTGTTAGATACCTAATCTGTCGATCTCTTTGATATATTGATGGCTTTCTATATTATGACTTTCCAACGAGAAAAATGAAAACATCAGGACAAAAACATTTTACATGATAAGCTATTTGTTATTTCATATATTTGCTGTTTTGATTTTATAAATTTTGAATTTATTAATTATCAATTTTAATCAAAAATTCAGTAACGTGAAGCGGTTATATTTTAATAGTCTAGCATTTCAGAGGAGACTATAATCCTTCCTTGCTTCCTTTCGTGATCCGCCTATTTATTACTATTATCATCGCCAACAACTAATCATATTTTTAACAACTTTTTCGATAACAAAAGTTCTGACTTACAAATTGGTAAACATGTCTTTGAAATATTGAATTAACAATTTTTTATATTATGTAGTAGATTAATAAATATTTGCTTGATTCAAATAATTTTATTTTGAGCAGTAGCAAATAAATACTTGCTTGTATTAAGAATAGTATTACAATATGTGTTTTTTGTTTTCATTTTAATATAATACTATAAAGGAAGGAAGAGAGAAATAATATCTAAAGCAACTTAACTGAAAATATTATTTTCTTAATGTAAGAAAATATTTTCTTGCTGTATTTACTTGAATCAAGTAAATTAAAAATAAATAATAATAAATTTTAATAATTTCAGATTAGATTCATTATGAAATTGACAATATAATAGTGTAAATGCAAGTGCATTAGTATTGCAACTTACAGTTTCCGTTCGGGAAACCTCTGATCATCAATGTGTAGCGGAAACGGTAATTTACGGCCAGGCATCTGCTCAAATATACAATCAGTTTCTTTCCCATAAATAAGGAAAACATGAATCAGTAAACATTTATTTTGAGTTTTAAAAAAGCGTTACTTTAAAATATTACCTATTTTTAAAATCGATTATTTTTATAATATAACAATTATTTTTGATTTTCTAACTGCATTATAATGCTAAATCAATAAATACAAAACCTAAAATACATTTATGTTCGGAAAAGAAAATAATTTAGCTTTGTCAGCATTGAAGTAAATAATCGAGTTTCTTGAAACAGTCTTTCAAAATATGTAAAAAGCAAAAGATTTTAAATAAATCCTATTGATTCACTACATTTCCATTTTAAAAGAATATTAAGTTCATACCATCGAAATAGCTTTCAAGTGTAACCAAAAGTAATATCTAATAGAAGTTAAAACAAAACCAAACATCCAATGATACCGCTCTTTTTACGATGGAGGTCCCAGAACAAATCCTGTGTTGAAAGAACAAAAATTAGATTTTATTATATTAAGCAGACTAAGTTACTAGCAATGATCGTAACCACACCCGTGTCATAAGATCACGATGAGAAGTTTAGTAAAAAGCTCACAGCGACAAGGATACAGTCCTATTCCCTGGAGTATCACCTATCCAAGCCAAACATGCCGAACGTTTCTTGAATATGTTTCCAAAGTGCCAAAACTACAGCCTAACAGCAAAATATTTAAAATTAATTTTTATTTGTGTATACTTAAATAAATTAGATCGACTAAAATAATTTAACATACATCTCTGCGATATTCTATAATAGTCGGTTTAGTTTTAGGTTATAGTAAACAAATTTTAATGCATTTAATAAATGTATGCAAATTTTGTAATATTATGCATAACCACGTCATTTTCTAATTATATCCCTGGTGTATTGTTTTTAATTTACTGCAAAATTGAAAACAAAGTAAAATTTTATATTAAAATGAAGGATTAGTAGAAGATTATGCAAAAAAAACAATCAACAATAAAATTTTGCTACAAACGGGATGAAAATTTAGTAGGATAGAGATAAAATTAACAATTTATCAATTTTAAAATTTATAATTCCATTATACCAGTACATATTAATAAAAATATATTGTTAAGTTCAACAAAGAAACATAAAAAATATAGATACGCTTTGAAATCCTAATCTGACCGTCATCGTCATAGGAAAGTCATAATAGTCGTGAGTATTTGGCCCTCTTAATTTTGTGGTTGCTCCAAGCAACATGCGCATATATAAAAAATTAGAAATACAATTTTGGAATAAACAAGCGATTGTATTTTTTTTATAGATGCGAATTACGTTGTATTCAAATTAAAGTCTTTTCGTGTAAAGCAGTAGATCCGGACAGCTTCTTGAATAAGATTTTTACATTTTACTTAAATTCGTTTTTGAATTGAAATGACTTTTTGAGATGTAATTAACATACTTTGCAGATTATTTTTTTATCCGAAAACAACATTTCATTCTGTTTTAAATTGGAATTTTTGTAAAAAAAGCTGTTACTGGTTGAATCACTTATCAGTAAAACCTAACATACATATCTAGTAAAAACGGAAAGAACATCTTAATCGATATTTCTAATGAATATCCTAGAGTATCCTCTTTAGTTGAAATTTGGCAAAGTAAACTCCCAAAAGCATGTTAATGGGCTTATTTTATTACTAAGCTACAAGCATAAGATTGTTAGGAGATAATGAACTTACTATGTATTACAAATAATCAACAACATTAAATTTAAACTTTAAATTAAGGCAAAATAAACTGTACTGTACATTTTCATGCAGTACGTGATTTACAAATAATAATTATTAACCTCTCCGTTTCAAACATTATGTATAGGTACTAGTATTTTATAAGGATATATAATATCAAGTCCTTGTTCCTGCTTAAGCTGCACTTTAGAAGCATCATATATTGAGCACGACTTGATTATAATTGAAGTATCATCAGAATATGTTTTAATAACTTGAATTTTCTTTGAAAAATTACAAAAGAGATAATTATAGCCAGTAAAGCAGCGTTTCAATTTGCAGAAATGTAGAAACTTAATTTATCGAGCATGTTATATTGGGTTAGCTTATAATTTATTATTTCAAGCTAATTAGCTCTATAGTCAAACAAAAAATTGTTGAGTTTTTAATTGAGATAATCATATTTTGGTTCGTGTGCTTAAAAACATTATTACGTTTAAATGCTTAATTAAATTGACAGATTTTTACCTTTGGGAAATATTAATTATTTAATTTACTGAAATTTTATTAGTAGATGGTTTTAGTAAATCCCATATTTTTTACTTTTTATGGAAACTTGATTGTACTACTTCAGTAAGTACTAGAATAATAATATTACTAGAGATGTATTGCAAAAATATTAATTACATCAAAATTTTATTTAAAAAGCAAAGTTTTATAAAAGGTTACTTTTTACAAACATTTTTTTTCTAAAAATACTGGTAAATGATTTCAAAATTCAAAAAGTTGGATTTAGTATTTTTAAAATCTTAACACTATCAGAGTTGTATCTGCAAAACTATAATTTAAATAAATCTATTTTTTTAAATTTGACAAACATTTTTACATACTTTGTCTAGAAACTTTGGTTGATTGGTTCATTAAACTAAATAAATTTTTTTTATTTAATTTTTTTCGACCACAAACTTTTTTAGTTAGTGTTGGTTTTTAGCTTTCCGCGCAATAAGTTTGATCGAATCGGAACGGAACAATCAAAACAGTATAGTAAACCTACTGAGTTTTCTCTTCTAATTCTTCTATGATTATGGATTGTAGAACTCCTGTCGTAGTAAATCACTATTAATTTCATATTGGTCTTTTAGACAGTCTGATTGACCATAAAAGTTAGCATCTTCGTCCACTTACTAATTTGTACCGTAGTACAATATTATTTATTACACTGAATTAACAATGAAAACAAAGATGAAAACTTTAGAATTATTTTCATTTGGTTTATTACCTAAAATTCACATTCCTTGCCTTTCTACGTTTTGCGGCGGCAGGACGTCATGGTAATGTAATTTAAACTATAGCAGCTAGCAGAAGAGGTTTGCTAACAAGTAAACTATTTACTTTTGTAATAATAATAATTAATAATGATATAATTATATTAAAATTATTTGTACAGGAAAAATAAGTTGATGGTTGAAAATAAATTGTACACTTACTCATTCATAAAAACCTTTTATATAAACCTTATATGTACGTTTGGCATTTATAGAAAATTACAACCACCTATTACATAATATTATGTACTTTATAAATATTACAGTTCAAACAATCGCAAAATAATGCGTAAGTTAAATAGCGGATGTAGTGTCAACAAAGAACAGTTCGTTACGTTATCAAAAATATTAATTATTATCCGAGAAAAATAAAAAATAACGGCATGTTCGACTTCAGCTGTCAACAAGCTGTTGCAACTAATTTTTTCTTTTGCAATCAACTAGCCATCATAATCAACTGCCAGTTGCACTCAATTGCCAGTATTTTATTTTGAACCGTTTCATTTAACTAGAAGAAATAAATTAAACCAGAAATTTTAAAAAAATTCAAAAAATCAGAAAAAGATTACAAAATATTTATTAAAGATTATTTTCCTCAGGTGTTACCAGCTAATAATATTTTTAGTGAATATTTAACATTATCACAAAATAATGAAACCTGACCTAGTATTTATGTATATAAATCCAAATTGAAAATATTTATTATTGGTTTAAATTAAATTAATTTAATTTAAGCTTTTTTTTTATTGTATAATAGAGAACTATAAATTAAATACATAAAATGATTCAAACAAGAAAAATTAAATACGTAAGTTTACACCGATGCGAATGCTTAATTCTAGCAATTCAACAAGAAAGTGTCATCAGTGCAATGAGTTCCCATCACACTGATGGCATTTCCCCGCTGAATCGCGATTGAGAGTCTTTCTTTGAACCAAGAGCCTTCTTTGGGATTGCCAGTGGCTTCGATTAGCTTCTGGCTGATGTCTTTGATGAAAGACCGCGCACTGGGACCTTGAGGGCCAAGGGTCTCTATCGCGATAGGAATGAATACGTAATCGTTTGACAAAACGCTGTATTTTGTTCTTTTTCTGGCTTCGACCTTTTCGGCCGCAGCACCAGGGCAGATGGCAGTGCAGGGTAAGTACGATGGAGCTACTGTGTCGACAATTGTTATGTCCCATATTAAACATTTTCCATGTGAATATGGAATTAAGGACATTCCGTCAGGACGTTTCCCATCAGTGCGAGCCATTAGTCCAGGTGGTTCGAGAACATGATGAAGACCAATTGATGTTAGTGCTCGCTTGATGATGTTGTTGGCTTCTTGATGTCTGGTGCTAGGTCCTTTGCTGAATTTGCATGAAAGACCATGAGTTCCGGTTGCGTCGACAAGTGATCCGCATCGGCAAATGTGGGGTTCCACCGTTTTGCATCCGAGTCTGAGGCCTGCCGATATGCGAATTATGTCCCTATTCAGCAGTGTTTCTATGTTGGACGATGGCAAGGCGTGTAACCAGGAGCTGGATTCCTTTTGCGCAACAGCTGACAAGCGGGCTTGGTCCTTCATGTCAGTGGCGTTTTCAAAAAGACGGTTTTTGGCCACATTAACGATAGGAACGTCCCAGTCATGTTGCTTTGTAGAAGTTGGTAAAGTGGAGGAGCTAGTTATTTGTTGCCACATAATTATTGATTCCGCTGTTGAATGAATATCGATTTGTAAAAAATTTGAAGATAAAACGTTGAAGAGGTCTTGACATGATGTAGAAGAAGAAATAAAAATTGGTAAGGCCAAGTCAACGGCAGATCTGATTCCAAGTCCTCCAGAATTCACGGGAAGAGAGGCTTGCATCCATTCGACATTAGATAATTTAATGTTCAAAATTTCACTGACTGCATGGCGTTGTAAATCATCAAATTTTCAAAGAAGACTGTGTTTGTATATTGGTGAAGTGCGTAAAAGATATTGTAGGCGAGGCAGGGCAATGCAGTTTTTCAAAAGAAAGAAAGCCTGGTGTGGTTCCAACAACGATAAGCGCTTACACATGATTATAAAGGAATCTATCTTCTTCTGTAAAATAATGTTTTCAGCATGAGAGCCAAGAGGAGCTCCTAGTAATTCTAGATTGTTTTTGATGGTGACTTTAGATCCGATGAATTCTGACGAAAAATTTTCCAATTCTGTTGACGTAGAGATAGGGCATAACTCACATTTTTCTTTGTTCAAGAATAGACCGTATTTTGGGCCCTCGCTGTCTATAATTTTATAGTCTGCAGCTACTATTTCGGGTGTATCCAAAAGTGTTCCGTCATCTAAATACCATACGTTTAATTTTGACTTGAGTTTTTGAAATAATGGGTGGGTTGCAACACAGAATAAAAACGGACCGAGAGGATCCGTTAATTTAAGCTTTTGCTTTGTTAATTTTGGTATAATAATTATTATAAACTTGATAAATAAAAACTAAAACTATACGAAGTCATAATACGATGATAAGATCTTGATTTATCACTTGGACAATAAATTATCTTAGTAGGTGGCGTAACGGCCATCGTTAACGACGGTGTTTAATTTAATTTCATTGTAAACGGCATTTATCGGTACAATTCGGTACAGTAAAATTCGGTTTCATTGGCCGTCGCAAATCGATGCGACGCCTGTACAAGATGCGAGTTTTTAAATTATTGAACTCAAAATTACCTTGGAACAGAACGTCATTTACAACACTCACAATACCACTTGCTTTTAAATTTTGTATGCAGATTATTAAAGATAGTTAGTTTCGTTATGACATGATTTATTTGAAATTATTATTAATTGTGCGGTTTTCAATTTCAAAAAATTACATCATGGCATTGAAATCGTTAGGCTTAAAATTACAAAAAAAAATTTGTAAAATCTTAAGTCAGTTTTGCGCTGTAACTGACGTTTTGAATCATGCCTAAAAATCACACCCTTAATTTGGGAAAGTGTCTTTAAATTTAAATTTATTTCAAATTTCAAAAATTAGCCGAAATATTCTAATGAAATCTTTGAGATGCTATTTTCTCAGAAATGGTTGCTCATAGTAATTAAAAAGTAAAAGTTCTCTCAATTTTTGTGCTCTATCGTCCTACCAAAGCTTACCCCGATTTTAAAATTATACTTGAAAAGTTCTACTTGTAAGCCAGATTTTTAAAAAGTTACCCATCCGGCAAAATTAATAATTTTCGGGACATAATCCATGATAAAATTATTACTAACTTGAGTATCGGAAATAAAATGCAATTCAACACTATATGCTTGAAATTATATATCTCGTAAATTTGTAAGTATAATCTATATGAACTTTTGTGCTTACCCACCTGTTGATTAATGTCAAATAATGTTTTAAATACTACACTGTTATTTATACAGTTGCAACACTATGCTTGCAGAAGAACAGGATTATAAAATAAATAATTATTTTTTGTTTCCAATGTTGTCTAATTTTTATATATAGTACCTAAATATCTAGCTTTTTATGTACTAATGGGTATTTCATATGTGGGGCCTGGAAAAATTGAAAAATGTAATTTTTAAACTTTAAGACTATTTGTCGTATATATTCAAATAGAATAACTCCGTCTTCACCATATATAATATTTTAGAAAACGTAGTTTGTGATGTTATCGTGTTTTACCACAGTGAAAATGCAAAGACATTTCAATATGACATCAGAGAATGAGAGCTGCTAAAGCTGCCACCACATCAAATAAGCAAAACGACAGGGTATGTGAATACTCGATAAGTAAAGATTTTCAATAAGCTACCCAAAAATAAATAAGTTAGCGCATAAACAAAATTTTATGTTTGAGGTGAAAAAACTGTTACCTACTGGTGAGAAGATAATGTGTGGAATAAAAACAAAGCACAATCATTAATTCTATATTATAGCAAAACTGACGTTTACAGCGGGATTGTGTTATCACGAAGTCAACTTAATAAAAGCTTATAAAAATTAATCGTTCAGTTTATTTAAATATTATGTTCTTTTATTCAATAAATTAACTTACAAAAACAAAACAATTTTCAAGGACTTTTTGAAGTCAATGGCTATGCTTTTACTTTTAAAATAAAAATTATTTAAAACAATTTTAATTACGTAAATCTGTAAATATTTTCAGCCTGTTATATCGATATTCGACGTTACTACTCTTTGAAGAAAAAGTTTTTGCTCACTGCGACTTAATAATTAGAACTTCTTTTTTATATTGTAATCTATTAGATTACTACAAAAAGAAGGTAAAGCAAAATTTGTTTAAAGTGAACAATTTTTTTTATATTTTTTTAAGTTCAGTAATTTTAACAGAAGGATATAGCATTAAGCTGTGCACTGCAAACGAACATTTTAAGTATAAAATCTGTAATGGAATAATAATGTATAAAAATGAATGGTTCAGCATCCACTTCTTAGGAAAAAATGGTATTTATAACAAATTTATTGCCAGTAGGACTGAAATTATTTTTTATTGTTCATAATCCTGATATAATGTACTCTATAAAGTCGTTCGAAGAGAAAATGTCAAAACGACTAACCCAATATCAACTTTCAAGCTAAGGAATGAGATTTAATCGTATATAAGTCAACAAAATAAGTAAAGGAAGTTATTTACGTTACCTATACTTATAAAAGAAAATTGAGCTCGCCGATGGGACATCCTGTACCTTACTTTGAAAATTAAAATATTTCTTTACCTCGGCGATTTCAAATTGACCTCTTAAGTACCCGCAGATTATGTTTTTCAAAGTTTATTCAACCCTTACAGTCTGATATTTATGTAAAATAGGAAGTTAGTGATTTACACCATGTCTTTAAAGATATCTTCAGGATTATAAAAAAATGTTACATTTTATTACAAAAATTCGATTTAATGCATTTAGACAAAAAATTTCCGAAGGTTAAAGTGTCGACAACTTTGCTACTTGATGAAATAGTGCAAAAACTGAATAAGGGCTGACATATTACTCAATAAATTTTAATCCAGTTGAAAAAAAGAGACAAATGTTTCTAGATTTTATTCGTTATCTCTATAATTTCGTTCAAACTCAATAGTTTAAATTTAAGCAATTAAATTTAAGTACTTATCTAATTTTCAGCGATATTACTTAATTAATAAATTCCAGCAATCAATATGAATGCAACGTAGACTATAAAATAATCGATGTTACCTTTATTATCATCAACTCATAACTTATGGGGTCAAGATCGCGTCGCTGCATGCAAATGACGGATCCGTTCGAACCTTCATTTAAAATGGGTTCATGGATGGTGTATAAAATTAATTTAAATTAATATACGAATGACGTTGACAATATTATCAATTATTTAAGGTACATTTTTATTTTTCATTGTTTCACAATACAAAGCTCCTTTGTAATTCAGTTTTACAAAAATTAAATTAATTACAATGCCGTATTTTTTTCAATTAATTTTGACATCTTTCGATAGTATAATAAAAATAAAGTACCCAATACTTTTTAATCTACCGTTTGAGATGATTAAATTACATGAATTCAGATCACATCTAAAATAATTAAATTAGAACAAATTCTTTCATTAAAGAATCCTATTTTAAGCAAATTAATTTGTTTTGCAATTTATTTTTTAGGCAGTATTTGCACTCAACGCCAACAGTTTAATTTATTTCTTATATATATTTTTTACATTAACTTGACTAGATACAATAAATTTCACTCACATTCAGATTTTTAATTTCTCGTATCAGACACATTTAATTAAATTTTTTGTGATAATTGCAAACTTGATGAAAGAGATAGCAACAAAATCTAATTATTTACTTTTAAAATTAATAAATACAAAGCAATATCGAAAAATTTGCAACGTAGTGAAATTTGATTTATAAAATTAAATTAATAATTAAATTTGTTGAGCCAATATAAATTCAATTTGCCCTAGTTCCCAATATATTATGTCAACATTTTTCGTAAATATAAGAAAATTGTAAATACAACCACTGACAAATAAAACACAGAAGCCGTAAGAGATCCGATTGCGTATGCTTAGATTTCAAGAACTACTGAAAACAGTTTTGGGAGAAGGGCTTTCAATGTTTTTAGAGATGTATTACTAAAGTAGGGTTTTAAATGATCTTCCAAACAAATAACAGTATGTAACTTGAGTAACTTTCTAGTCATTTCATTTTTAAAATCCCTCCCTTGCCAACATTGAGATAGTATCTGCAAACGCAAGAAATTCTTTGGGAGATCACAACATAAAACAACGTCTAAAATATTTGTTAATAGTTAAAAAGTACTTAACATTTACATAATATGTATGCATATAGATATATAATTTTTTCAGGCAATAATATTTTCTACAAGGTTAATAATACAAAGCAAAAAAAATTTTTTATTAATTTTATTACTGTATACGACAATATTTTTCTCGAGTTTTTATTCCTTGACATTCTTTAATATTCTGCTCTTTGCATTCTTACGTATTTTATCCTATTATAAACTCTTTTATGTTCAAAGAAAAATTCAATTTACTTTCTAGCCTGATTAATTTATTATTCCTGCGTGCGATACGCACTGAACTTTTCTAAATTATTGCTGTTTTCTTTAAATATTTAGGCATAGCTTAAATAATTGTGTAATTAAAACTTTTAATTCTATTTGTAAATATAATTCAATATTACTTTACAATATAAGCTGTATAGTAATTTTATTGGCATATTTTTAAATCACATAGGTGGAATTCAGTATAAAATTTGATCCATTGAATTTCATATTCTATATTTAATTTAAAATAAAATAAACATGTTTTCTATTCAATAACATAAATTATATTGATTTCAAAAATATTCGATGAGGTTTCAAAATTGTGATCACGGAAAGCAAATTAGTATACTATTGTATTATTTGGAGTTTAAATTTTTACATATTAAATTAATAAATTTAATTTCATAATAAAACTTCAAAAAACAAGTTAATTAAACTAATAAAAGTCAATAAAATGTTTATTTTGTTTTGTTTTATTAACTGGTTGCATTGAAGTTTTATTATTATTAATTTTTACTAGTTAAGAATTTTTATGAAAAAATTTTATTTTTAAGGTATTTTTATAATAATTATTTTCGTTGCTCAATGACAACACAAAGATGATCTGAAGGCGAAGGAAGGTGAAGATTCCGTTGCTATAAGTGAAAACTAGACACACCAAGTAATGTTGTATACCCCCACTACATATTGCGCCCAACTATGTATATGCAAAGTGTAAAACCACCCTTACATTTTCTTTAGGTTGCCACTACGGTATTTTTTAACGTCACTGACCACGCTACATTTTTCACTGCAGTACAGTACACGTGGTCATCAACGTACATTATAAGTGTAGATAAGTTTTAAATAAATATTAACCAAGTAATCGATCAACCAACTTGTTTTTTTTCGACAATTCCAAGAAGTGCTTCAACAAATTGGTGTCAGAAGTGGGATATCAAATTTTTTTTTTGATATCCAAAAGAATCCGAAGCCGTCACAAAGAAAACGTGAAATCTAGGACGAAGAAAAGACAAGGGTTGAAACCATTTACGACAAAATTGTAAGTAGATTTTTTTTTCTTTTTTTGCATTGATTGAATTTCGTAATGATCACGAGGAGTCAAGGTGACATCCTTTCTGAAAATACACCTCCTATAGTAATTATTCCTACTCCCGTATTAAATACTACAGAAATGGCGTCCAATACTGCACTTAGTATAGAATTTTTAGCTTCATTGATTTCCAATACTTTTAATGGAAATAAGAGTACGTTTAAACAATTCATTTCTGATTGTGATAATGCAATATCGTTATGTGCACCGCACCAGACGCGACCAATCTTAATCTTTATAATTTCGAGAATCTCAGGTAGCGCCCGTGAACAAATCGAGGGAAAAGTCTATAATTCTTGGGAAGAAGTAAAAAGTGACCTATGTAAATTTTATAAACCTCAAAAAGATAATTTCCTAACTTATATCCAGTTAATGGAACGTTTAAATAATTTAAGGCAGGAACGAAATGAATCCGTTAATTCATTTTTTGAAAAAATCGATAAAACAGTAAAAGACTTAACTAATTCAATTACTGCCGCTAATGATGATCAACGGCAAGGAAAAATTGCATTAATTAACGATCTAGCAACTAACAGATTTATCTATCACTCACATCCAGACATCTCACGTTTCTTAAGAACCCAAAATTTAAAATCTTTAACCGAAGCTGTACCAAAAGCACTCGAGGAAGAGATCGCAATTTCAAATTCAACAAATTCTAACTATTATCGCGATCAAAATTTTTTTAATAACCATAATAACCAATACTATAACCCTAGTAGAAATTTTCATCGCGGCTACACTAATAAAAATTTTTGCAATTATTGTAAAAAGAGTAACCATTCTATTGAAGAATGCCGAAAAAGGGAGTACAACAATAATAAATTCAAAATTCAAAATAATAATCCGAATAACAAAAACGAAACCCCTCCTAACGATTCTGCGGTTCATTTAAACTACAAAGAATCCCAGGTAAACGTCGCTCTTGTGGATTAAAAGAGTATAATAGCGCAAAAATAAAATTTCACAAAACAGATTATACTACATATAATATTTTACGTAATTGTATAGCACCCAAAACCGAACTCAAAATATCAGATGTTGACAGCAACGGGAATTGCCTGTTTTACTCTTTGATGAAGCTAATTAATTACCCTGCTTCAATTAGTAATTTTAAAAATAGCTTACTTAATTCCGTATTTTTAATGAAATGTAGATCGCCAACAAAAGCCATTGAGGTACTTCACGCACCTAATGCTTGGGGAGACGATGATATTATTTTTATTTTTGCGCACCAATATAATTATCGCGTATGTCTGCATACACAACAATACGGACATTGGGTATTTAACGAAAACTCGAAGCGTACCATTCATCTTTCTCACATAAATAATCATTTCCAGCCTTTAATCGAAAAGGTTGACAAAACGCCCGTTAAATCATCTAAAATATGTATTTCTACTTGCAATATGTCACATATAAACGTGGAAATTTTAGGAGTAAAATTCAAGTTTTTAATCGACACCGGCGCTGGAACTTCTTTAATAAAATCGAATAAATTAAAACAAATGGATTCAATATTATGCAATCGATCCGATATAATGTCATTTACCGGACTTTGCGCGAACTCTTTCGTACATTCGATAGGAACGGTAGATTTAGATTTGAAAGTATATGATAAGACATTTCCAGCGAAGTTTCACGTAATTCAACAAGAGTCAAATATTCCTTTCGATGGAATCATCGGTAATGATTTTTTAGAAGCTGAACACGCGAATATCGACTTTCAAAAACGCGAATTTAGAATTAAATCTGTTCCTTTTCCTATTGAGTTACATCTAAATTTAAATCCAAATAAATCTAGTACATATTTTTTAAGTCCGCGATCTGAAACACTAATCGAAGTAGACATCCTAAACGACGGTATCACTGAAGGAATAACTCCCGAAATATTTATTTGTGAAGGCGTTTATTTAGCAAGATCGTTGGTAAAGGTTGATGATAATAATAAAGCAATTACTACAATACTAAATACGAATAATTGTAAGGTAAAAGTCGGGCATATCAAACTATTACTCGAACCGTTTCAAGAAAATCTTTCGCATGTATTTAGTTATTGCCAAAATCAATCTATTAAAATATCACCGGAACGCTTGAAATTACTAAAAGAAAATATCCGAACCGATCATTTAAACTCGGAAGAAAAATCATCCATACTCGAAACTTGTATTGAATTTAACGACCGCTTTTATCTCCCTAATGATGAGTTAACGTCGACCAAAACTGTCACTCACGAAATAAAACTTACAGATGAGACTCCCATCCAATCTAGGAATTACCGATACCCCGATATTCACAAAAAGGAAGTAGCCAAACAAATTGAGAAAATGTTAAGGCAAAAAATTATACGGCCTTCGGTATCACCATATTCAAGCCCTTTGTGGGTGGTACCAAAAAAACGGGATGCGTCAGGTGAAAAGAAATGGCGCGTAGTGATCGACTACAGGGGTCTTAACAATGTAACTATAGGTGATGCTTTTCCTATACCTTTACCAGATGAACTATTTGACGAAATAGGTCATTCTAAATATTTTACTACGCTCGATTTAGCGGATGGATTTCACCAAATCGAACTGAAATCCGAAGATATACCTAAAACAGCATTTTCGACTCCCCTAGGACATTATGAATTTTTACGAATGCCTTTTGGATTAAAAAACGCTCCACCTACGTTCCAAAGGTTGATGAATAAAGTGTTATTTGGACTTCAAGGCATGCAGTGTTTAGTATACGTCGATGATATTTTTATATTTGCCGCTTCACTCGACGAACATAAAAGTAAATTGGAAGCGGTCCTTAATCGTCTTAGGGAAAACAATCTCCTACTTCAGCCAAATAAATGCGAATTTCTGCGAAAAGAAATTGTTTATCTTGGGCATAAAATTACAGAAAATGGAGTTGCACCCAACGATGAAAAAATTCAAGCTGTAGTTGATTACCCAATACCCAAATCTCCTAAACAAATCAAGCAATTTCTTGGATTAATTGGGTACTATAGAAGATTTGTAAAAGATTTTGCAAAAATTGCTAAACCCCTAACGTCATTACTAAAAAAAGATGTACAATTTCAGTGGTTAGCCCAACAGCAAGAAGCATTCGACCGATTCAAAAAAGTGCTAACTTCCGAACCTATCCTACAATTTCCAGATTTTAAGGAAACTTTTATACTCACTACCGATGCATCTAACTATGCTATAGGAGCAATCTTGTCACAAGGAGAAATAGGTAAGGATTTGCCCATTGCATATGCTTCGCGCACTTTAAATAAATCCGAGGTAAATTACTCCACCACGGAGAAGGAATTATTAGCAATAGTTTGGGGAACCAAGCATTTCAGACCATATTTATTTGGGAAAAAGTTTTCTATAATTACAGACCATAAACCCTTGACTTGGCTATTTAATTGCAAAGACCCTAGCAGCAAATTAGTGCGTTGGCGACTTAAACTTGAGGAATACGAATACGAGATCAAGTATAAACCTGGTCGAATTAATTCAAATGTTGATGCTTTATCCAGAAATCCGGTACTTGCCATTCAAGAAAATAACGAAACTTATGACACATTCGTAAAATATCATTATGAAAACAAAACAATACCGGATATTCCTTTAATTAAAGACGACTTATTTTCTAAATTCCCCAATGCCTTAATATTCTCGAAAGATTTAGACGAGAATAATAGTAATTACGAAAACCTCGCTTTAGTTCAAGACGTCAGTTCTATTTCAGATGAGATATCTTTATACGATATTGTCCCTTTAAGTAATTCTAAAGGTGAACAAACATTTGTACTTATTTCAAAACTAAATCACTTTGACAACCTATCGTATAAAGATCTTTTTTATTCTTTACAAAAACTTCGCGATTTCCTTATTAAAGAAAAAATTTACGAATTATATTTAAAGAACCCAATTGAAGAAAATCCGTATTTGAAACAAGATATGTTTAACGAACTAATCCAGTACTTATTTTCAAGACATGACATCAAACTTTTGTTAGTAAATAAACCCAAGTTTAAACCCCAAACTAAGCAAGAAATAAAAACAATACTAGAAGAAAATCATGCATCAGCTTTATCAGGGCATGCCGGCTACTTGCGGACATATAAACGCGTCAAAGAAAACTATAAGTGGCCAAACATGAAAAAGGATATAAAAATATTTATAAAATCCTGCAAATCATGTCAAATCAATAAAGGAAGCAAATCAAAGATAGCTCCGATGCAAATAACCACGACAAGTGAACGTCCGTTTCAAAGATTGGCATTAGATATAGTTGGACCATTACCAGTGACCGAAAATGAAAATAAGTATATCATCACAATGCAAGATGATTTGACAAAATACTCATTTGCTAAGCCAATCAAAAACCACGAAGCAAAAACTGTGGCTAATCAACTGTTAGAGTTTATAACAATTTTCGGTATTCCAGAAGCCATTTTGTCGGATCAAGGATCGGACTTTTGTTCCGAAATAATTAAAGAACTAAATCGTCTTCTGAAAATCAAACACGTATTTAGTAGTCCTTACCACCCCCAAACTAACGGTGCACTCGAAAGAAGTCACCTTACACTAAAAGAATATCTAAAACATTATATTAATCAAAACCAAAATAACTGGGACGACTTTGTTAGTTTGGCAATGTTTACTTACAATAATCACATTCATTCGTCGACGAGGTTTACGCCATTTGAACTAATATTTGGTCACAAAAGTCACATACCCAGCTCACTTTCTTCTATGCCAGAATTTCGCTATTCATATGACGACTATTATTCTAATTTGAAACTTAAATTTAATAAAGCTTACGAACTGGCACGCCAGCACCTCGTTAAAAACAAAGAAAAATCAAAAATTTATTATGATAAAAAAAATAACGTTACACAAAACAGTTTTAAAGCTGGAGATTTTGTATACATAAAAAACCAACAAATCAAACCGGGTCTTACAAAAAAATTAAGTGAAAAATTCAAAGGCCCTTATGAAATAGTAAAATTACACTCTAATAATACGGTAAAACTAAAACTAAAAAATAATAAATTCGTTACTTATCACACTAATCTCCTTAAAATTTTTACCCCAAGTGAAGATGACTCTATTAGGTTGCATAATGAAAATAACTTTTAAAGCAGCAACAGATCCATATGGTTTCTGCCTAAATCGGTCACATTAGAAATCAACCAATCAATATTAAACAGAAAAATACCATACTTTATTACTTCTAAACAAGAAATTATTGATCACCTCCCTTTATAAAACACAATCATTAACAATTCAATTGAATACATTAATATGATAACTACTGCAATATTGGTCGCTAAAAAAAAAAAAACTATACCTAATATCATTCCACTATCATGCACTCCTATTCACACATTTTGCACATTCTCATAATGAAATCCCGTATCCCTAACTTACACTTAACGCTTCAAAATCAAATCAAAATCAGTCAATTCAGAAAAGAAAAAATATATCTGCTAGAGAGAAGAAAGAACATCGATACTAGGGAAAATCACCTCTCAGAAGCCTATGTAAAATTGATCAGCGCCGAATCCTCACGTTTGCACCAGAAAGATTAACTACCATAAATCACCAGTACATGAACCACAAAAATATTAATAACTAGTCCAGTTGTGTGTATACCAGTGTTGTTTAGTGATGTGGAAAAAAAAAAGAGTGTTTACAAACAAATAATAACACTACCAAAAATCGTTTGTGTGATTTTTGTAACAACCACGAACTAATAGTAAACGATTTTTAATAAAAAAACAATCAATTTTGTAGTGCGATACAACAACATTACTTTATCATCTCACTGACTTTATGGTTATACAAAATGTTGTTCATTCTAATTAATTAATATTGTATTCATAACCACATCTAAAATCACGCTGCGTGGATTTTATATTTATGTATTTCCTTTTGTTATTATGTTCTATTATTTACTATTGTCACAATTAATTACTAAATTGTATAATTAACTTTTTGCTGATTAATCAAGTTAATGTTCCATACTTGATTAATCTTAAAAGGGGGGAGGTGTGTTGTATACCCCCACTACATATTGCGCCCAACTATGTATATGCAAAGTGTAAAACCACCCTTACATTTTCTTTAGGTTGCCACTACGGTATTTTTTAACGTCACTGACCACGCTACATTTTTCACTGCAGTACAGTACACGTGGTCATCAACGTACATTATAAGTGTAGATAAGTTTTAAATAAATATTAACCAAGTAATCGATCAACCAACTTGTTTTTTTTCGACAATTCCAAGAAGTGCTTCAACAGTAAGAGAAATATTGGAAATTTGTATCATTCGGAAGTTCATCATGGAACTTCATTTGACTATATACGAACGTCTTCCAACCATAAGAACTGGGTTACAAATGATGCATATAACCATTATTTAAGCTAAAGAATTTTTATTGATTGTCCTATCGATAGAATCACCGCCAAAAAATTTGCCGTTGACAGTGCTTAAAAATGTTAAAAGCATAAAATACATACTTAACGTAGTGCTTCTGAACGCTTTAGTCTGAATATATTCTAAACGTATATATATTTAAGGATATGGGTTTCCTTATAGTGCATTTTACAAAAAAAATAATACAAATTATTTTGGCAATTTTACTTTACGTTGAGTAATGGAATTTCTTCATCCAGAAACCTTTTAGCTTTCAATAAAATGGTAGATAGTAATTTAAGTGCACTTATACTTGATAAGAAGTAACGATGCATACGGAATTAAAAAAATTAAGTGAATATACAGCGTGACTCACAAGACCCCGGACAAATATGTTTTTCTTTTTTCGCAAAAATTGCTGAATTTTACTGAAAACTAATCTAGTAATTCGATTGAAAGAAATCCGAGACTGTCGATGCGAAAAGTGGCTCGTGAAACTGTAGTCGGCTCGACGAATAGCTAAAAATGAACTTAAGAAAAAACCGCCTTATAAGCTGCGAAAAGTCCAAATGCTAACCGATGAAAACAAGCGAGTACGACTTCAATGATGTTTTTTTTTGGTGACCAACACCAATAGCACTTTGGTGACCAACATTGGATCTTTTAACAAGACTCTGTATCTGCCTTTCGAAAACTACGCAAGAGTGGTGCCGAATCCATTTTCCTGATTTTATCAGTTCCGTTGAATGGCCTCCATACTCACCAGATCTCAACCCAATGGATTACGCCATATGGTCAATTTTAGAGGCCAGGGCCTGTGCAAAACCCCACAAAAGTTTGGAATCGCTAAAGCAATCTTTGCGTCAGAAATCGGACAAAAGATCCCTAGAAGAGATACGAGAAACAGCCAAAAATTTCATTCCACGTTTAAATCTCTGTATCGATGCAGAATGAAACCACTTTGAAATTTTATAATTTATGATGTACTGTTAAAAAGTGTTTATAAATTTTTGAATTGTTAACAGAAAGAAAAAATAAGTTCTTTTAAACGTTTGTCCGAGTTTTTGTGTATATTGGCTTTAACAAGACCTTTTCAACAAAAAAATTTTTTTAAATATTTATCCTGAAAGTTCTAAAATATATGAAATAGCAATACCGTAGAAGGAAGATTCATTAATTACTCTTCTGAAAGACCGAAATACAAAATAAATACAGTAGATACATTGGAATACATCAAGGGTAGCGCATATTCACACTTTCAACTAGAAAGCACGTTTTTATCAAACGAAATTAATTTTATACAGTTTTTGCCTGAAAAATAAAGGTATAGTTTTTTACTATAGGATATGATGTACTAAAGAAATCGAGTCAAACTTTGTCAAACGGTATTGCATCACTTAGTATGATTAACAGTTTTCTGTAAGTTTAACTCAATTTAAGTTTAATTTGCCCATGGGAGTTTCACAGTTTTTAATTGTCTTCGGTTAACAAAAAGTTTTATAAAGCTTCATTTTCATTTTTAAATTAAATATCACCTAAATTGACTTGATCACAAAAAAATAATTAGTTTTAACGTTGAAATGCTAACTAAATCTGTTCGCGACTAAAATATTAAATACAAAATTGTACTTCTATTTTCTTTGCCTTCTAGCTTTTAAATTCTATTCTACCACTAAGTATAGGATTAACACAGCTCATCATTGTGTTAGGACCAAACAGACAATAAAACTTCAAAATACCAAAAATAAAGACGCCACACACTTTTTATATGGTATTTAAACAGCAAATAAAGCTGTCGATGTCGCTCTTAGTAAGTTTCTTGTAACTTCACTTTCTTAGCAATAGAATACTTAGCAACTGATGTTTATTTTACTTTGGATTTACTGTGTACGTATATGAATACACGTAAGTGCAGTTCAAACAATTTAATTTACTTTCCTTAGAACTACATAAGTCTGGGTTTATTAAAGTAATAAATTTAAATCAATTATTTTGCTTTGCGTTCCTATTTAACGTTAAATAATAAACATAAATTTTTAGACGGAACAAATCATAAACATGTAACGAACGAGTTACTGAAAGTTTTAGCCCAAGGAAGAATAATATTTATTTATTCTATTTTTCTTTTTTATAATCAATATTTACTAAAATCTTTATTAGTGTACTGTACCTGTATATATTTTAATATTTATTTTCATTATTTGGTAAAAATTTAAGATTTTAGTTCTATTAGATGATTTCGAAAATAAATCTACTTGTACTTTAATAAATTTGAAGGTAAATAACGTGTCCATGTGTTGATATAGAATTTATTCTATTATAGTATTTTTTTTTCAATAAGAATTTTTATATCTTCCACATGTTACCCTTTGTTGACATTTTATTTATTTTATTGTCAGGTTTTGTATTATGAAAAAGCAATTTAAATGAAAATATTTAAATGAAAATGATATGCAAAAATTGAAAATATAAATGAAACTTCGATTTAAACGGAAGATCACTACCTACGACAGTGCCAGTATTTTGGTGAGATGAAAACTGTAAGAGATGGATGATAATATAAATGCTATCTACTATCTCTTACTGCTATGCCAACAGTTCTAAATTTCACATAAACGCCTGAAACCCTTAGTTGCTTCATCTTATTTCGTTTGCTCAACACGACGCATCGCACTTTTCAACATTCTGCATAAACTGGCCTTTACAGTGCTGAACTTCCGGGTTCAAATAGCGGACTTGACTGAATTTCTAAAGCTCAATCTTTCAGTAAACATCGAAACGTTGTGGGTATTTACCTACCCAATATACCTCTATCAATTATAAAAATATCTACTCAAGACTAACAAAATTAGAAATATTATGAACCAAATTTAATTGAAAATAAAAGAATCAAAATCAATTTGAATTCTGCTAATTGAAATTAAATTGCTGCATGTTTAAGTTTTATGCGACATCGTTTAGAATTGAAAGATGAAAAAACGTGATTAAAGTGCAATTATTTAAATCACTTTGTATTAAAAACAAATTATTACTGCAATGAAATATCTATACAATATTTAGGCGTTTGGAATATAAATGAGTGTTTCAGTTTTTCAAGATTTATTAAAATTTATAAAAAATTTATGTTAAGCGGCGTTACTTACCTAAAATAATATTCCCAAATAAAAAGTTTCAAGATGTTAGTGAATGAATTTTGAAATACGGATCTGTAATATTTTTTGCAACCGATTAACGTATGTAGGTGTAAAATGTAATAATTGTAAATTTTAGGTGAAATATCTACATTTTTACATGACTTATCCATTTCCGAATAATGGATCCTGAAAACTTTTGGGAAAGGGGAAAATAAGAGTTTGCATACCTCAACAGTCACATTCAAACTTTTCGTTGTTACTTTTGATGTTTTTATAAAAAAATCATTTTGAAAAACTTTTGAATGACACGTTATACACTTTTAGGAAAACATCAATAATTACAGGTTTGCATTGCACTATTATTTGGTATATAATAATGGCAAAGAACTAGAATAACATAAACCGTAAAACAATTATTATCGAATGGTATTTTCAATTTGGTAATTTCTATTTCCAGTATTTTTTACAGAATGTTTTCAAAATATTTTTGTTTTGCTTGGTTCTGTTTTGTTCAATTTTTTCATTTAGTTAAATCTGCAAATTTTGAAACGTTATTAATGTTAGTTGAATTAAATATAAGAATTTATTTGCTTGAAATATTTTTAAAATCAAATTTCCACCATTGCATTGTTTTAAGTTTGGAACTACGGTAAATTGTAAAAATTTACAAAAAAATATTTATTCTGCAAGCAGGAATGCCCCGAGAGGTACTTGTATTCTGACCGTACAATCAGATGAAGCCCAAGTTTTAATTTTATTTCTAATTGTTTTATTTCCCTTACGTAATTTCAGACACACATGCATATTTATAATTTATTTAAAAATGTGCAGCAGATTTTATGAAAGTAATTAACATGGATTTTCATTTTAATTATAATGTGAATTATACACAAATCTATGAAGATGGTTTAATGGAAGATTTAATCTTATTATAGTCGTAAAATAGTTTGATAATAAGAAATTTGTAAATTTTGTTACCTATGAGAAAAATTTTTGTTTTATTTATTTTTGGAAAATACTGTAATTACAGCAATTTGGTTTGTTGTAGTACCAACTAACGGGAACACAGAAACTGCAAAGTAAAGAAACTGAAGTGTTGAAAATTATTTATAAAATTTGTATTATTGATTGAATTCAGGCATAATTTTTAGAAAAAGTATTTCATTTAGATTCAACGAATTTGTTTGCACATTTTTTAATTATTTTCTACAGGTTTCGCCTTTTATAGCATCGTTAGATTTTTATAATTAATACAAAGAGTTGTCAGTTATTTTTCAAAAGACGTTTGTATAAATTATAATAAATTCGTTGATTTTATTCATTAATTGAAAAATAAAAACGCTTGTAAAACAATTTTTTCATTTAGGTTTAAAGGATTAGAATATAATTCAATACACGAGTATTGTAATTTGATCAGTATATTGATAAATAAAATTTTTTGCAGAGATAAATATTAATTGGAAAGTAAGGAAAGTCTTAGAAGCCAACTAAGGAGCAAATTTATTATTGGAATTTATTTAGATCGGTACGCAACATTTGGACTACCGCAATTGGGTGATAGCAATATGCCGACTCCGAATAAGCGCCCGTCAATAATAATTTTTTTATTTTTATTTTAAGCGGTGGCTTATTAGGCGACGGTAAACTAGGCGAAGGTATACTAGGCGACATAAGGTTGCCTATGATGCAAGCAAAAAACAAGTCCAAAAACAAAAAAATTAATTTGAAAATAAATTTTGTAATTAAATTTTAGTCATTTTTTTAAATATTTATAATTACCGGCGCATTGCCCAATTTTTACCATCACCAATTTTATGTTGCCTAGTATACCGTCACCTAATTGACGGTCGCCTATTTGGCGTCACTCATGTGTCATCGCTCAATTGACTGTCGCCCATATGACGGTTTCTGAGTTAGCGTAAAGAATTTATTAACAAAAGCCCACTGCTTGACCAGATATAAATCCTTTTCCCTACATCTTATAAAATATATTTTAATAATTTACTTTGTTCTTAACAAAATATCTTTTGACGTCACTATTTCGTTTAGGTACTTATGTATAAGTAATCGTTAAAGTGATAAACCAAAGATTGCGTTAACGGACAAGATTTTCTTTACGGATTTTTAAACCATTTAGTAAATGTATTAACTGATTGTAAAATAAAATAGTCGAATTTGTTAAATTTACAGGTATATAGGGTAATTGACCACGTAAATCAATATTTGTCATTTTCACCGGTGCAATGTTTTCAAATCACATGGTTTTAATTTTTAAAAATTTGAAGGTGGTGTTGTTCTATTGTAGACTAAATACAATATTGTGAAATAGTACCCAATTGACATTTAAACATTAATTTATGGATAAACCAAACACAAAAAGTATAAAAGTCAATATGTATAACAGACATTTTAATTAAATTCAGTGTTCCATAGCTGCGGTGGAATAAAAAAAAATTAAAAGTTAAAAATAAGTTTATTATAATGTATCTACGTAATACACTATTTTGTATAGTATATTAATTATAATAAATTATTAATTAAATTAATTAAATTGCTCAGTTCACTTTTTTACTTACCTTTTTACATACAGAAACTCATTCCTTTTAGAATCTCTATGTTAATTATTAAACTTAAACTTACATTTAAAGTTTGCACGTTAATAAATTCCATAGTTTCTTGGAAATCAATATTAAATAAAAGAGCAAGTTATTATTTTCAAAAGTGGTGTTTAATGGCTTAAAAAACTCTGGTAGAAAAGTTTTTATTTAAACCTTAAACTGACCTTAAACTGTAGATCTCAATCTAGCAGCGAATTAGGTTGACATCTAAGTATGAACAATTAGTTACATACAACCGCCCGAGAGTGAGTAGAAGTTAATCAAAACACCATTTTATAAAAAATTGAAGTACTTGGTTTAAAATAAAAAAGTTTTTCCTTTCTTAGGGCTTTCTACGGAACGATTTCGGGCGCGCTCCAGCAGGAAGTTTCAACTTATTTCAACTGCTAACTTCTTGTAGCCAATCAGAAGTAAAAACTTCTTGCCGGCCCGCATCCGCACCGTGTGAAAAAGCCTTTACAAGTGTTTATTAATAGTGCTATAATCTAATATTAACAGTCAGTTAAAATAATAAATTAACAAAATTTAGTATCAGAAAATAATAAAATTAAATTAACCAAAATTAACAAGAGAACGGCTGAATACATTTACGCAACCTTTATACACCCAATTTAGTTAGCTGTTACGCACTGCAATAATTATTGACAAGGTAACTGGTATTGATAAGTTTTCTTTTTGTTAAACTTAGTTAGATATAAGGATATCTGAAACTCGATAAGCTAATTTAAAATTTTATTATGCAAAAGAATAAAAATTTTTATAAAATTTATATCAAAGCAATTCTTGCTATTTCAGAAGTACCGTCGATAGTCTGTATATTTGATTAAGTGAGTACATTTTATTGGAATAAATTTAGTGTAAAATTGAATCTTATTATATTTTTCCTTTCATCTATTTTTTACGACTTTTCAATTCCAATATTGAATTGGTCTTTTTGTGGTAGCGATAATAATACTATTTTTATATAAGGTAAATTTAATAGAAATAATTTGTAAAAATAAATTTCTGTGTTATGTCTAAGCAATATTTATTTATACATTTGTTGTAAAAACTTTTAGAAGTACTAAATGGAGGTGTGGGTTTCAAAATCCCAATCTCGGTATTTACGATGTCGATGGATGAGAGCGTTCGAGGACTAATAAAGTTAGAAAAGTTTACAAAGCTAGTCGAGTAGAAAACTACTTTTAGTTTAATATTATAAAGATAATTATAAACAAAAGCTTATGTGTCTTAACGACATAATGATAATTTTCATTATTTTATATTATCGTGTAGTAGTTAATCTAGAAAATTGACTTACAGAAATAACATTTATATTTTCAACCTTAAAGATGAACTAATAAATTTCGAAACATCTCTACATTATAATGAGCTCCCCCTGAGAAAGAGAAAAGAAAGGGTTGAAAATTAGGAAGTTACGAGATAAACTTGACGACTGCGGGAAATTTAATAGTATAAATTCTCAAAAAAGCTTCTTGTTTGCTAGCATTTAAATTTTCACATATCTTGAAATTTAATTTTAATTTAATTTGGTTTTTAGCAGCAAACAGTTAATCACCATTTTCGCTCTACATATTAATTTCTCTTTGATGTTAAGTACTTTCAATTTTGACATCATTAATTATTTTGAAAAGGGTCTACGACATAAATCTAGAATGCCTTCCATTTGTTTAAATATGGTAATTATCCGAATTGCTCAGAAAGCCCCAAAACCGTCCTTTCTTCTGCTTTCTTTTTATTTAAAATGTATTTAAGTTGTTTCCATATTTAATATTTTGTAGGAAAAAAATTCATTTGAACAGTTTTATACATCATCAATTCTGAAGAATTTTATTGCTTACATTGTATTATCTTTTTTTTGCTTCTTAAATAACAAAGCACGAATAGCCCGAAAAACAATAAAGAAAGTTGATCTGAGGATATTGAAAATTTTTACGTTTTCATTCAAATTTCAAGCACGCACCACTTCGTCAACAAAACTTCAATCATATTCTTGACTTAAACCTATCTGCTTTCATTGTTTTCTTTTTCCTAAACGTGTCCGCATTAACTTCTATACTTTTGAATTATCTTTGCAACTCTGTAATAAAGACAGAAATATTCTTACTTCTGTGTAGTCTAGCTTCCGAGTTATTAAAATTATTCACTCTTAACACAACATGATAAGACTTAACAGGAAAATATTTTAATTTTTGGGTTTACGGAATTTAAGGTTTCTATTATGGTTAAATTATATTACGGAACAGAAACGCATGTTATAAAGAACCGGAAGAAGACTAACGTTCATGCAACATTAATATAAAAAATTATACCATAACGATAGTTGTATAAATTTTTATTGTGACGATAAATTTTTGAACAGATTGCCATAAAATATGTTAATAAATAGGCTGTTTTAATTTTTAAAAATATCAACTTAAATTCTTTTCCAAGTTACGCACTTTTCAACCTGCGTTAAAAATTGCATAATAATTTGAAGTAACTGGCAGTATCACTAGCAATTTTTATAGTAAATTATAGTATAACTTTGAAGAGAAGTTAAATGAGATATTGAGATAACGATGATAAGGAGGTGCTTAAACGCTCCCAGAATGTCCTCTTGAGTGTATAAATTATATTTTGCATTTGTAATACACAATTAAATTACACTTACAATTCGTATAAGAACCAAAAATTAACAGGCTTAATCTGCATAAAGCTTTTTAAAAAAAGTTGTTACATTTCGGGAAAATAGCTCAAAATGAAACCAAATTATCCTTATCGCTTCACAACATTTCAAGATTTTACTGAAAATATGTGACGCTTTATATTTATTGCAAGTCGGACAGTGAAATGTACAAAAGGGGGAAAGATATTATATATTATGCTTTATTAAATTTTTGAAAAAATTTAAACAAACTGAAATTTTACGATTTACAACTTATAAGTTAGTATAATATAAAACTTATAAAATGCTCATCTTATAACCAAGTAATATTATAAACCTTGGAAGTTTGTCGTTCTTTATTAAAGCGTTTAAGTCATAGCTTCGGTCATAGCTTATAAACGTGAAATTACATTACATAAAATTAAAATTTTTTTCAAGTATGATCTCCGGGCACGGCAGTTCTAATATTCATCAAAAGTTTACGGTTGAGGATTACAGTAAGTCCGTAAATTTTGGAATAGAACTATTTGATAAAATTTTTATTTTTTTTTTTGACACGTCAACCTTATTTTTTTAAATGGCAACCTTTATATTTTTATGGATTTGGATAATCCATTTAATGGATTTTCTGAGTATGGAAGTGTAAACCAAACTCTCAAAAATGTATGATAATATTATTAGAGAATACCAATTAGTATTTATCATGAAAGCGCTTAAAACAATAATACGGGTTTGTTTAATAAATCAGTTTTATTATTTAATTTATCAATTAATATAATAATTAAACAATATATTTTTTAGCAACTATCAAATAGTTGACGGCAAAACAGCGACGTCAAAATGTTTTACTCCGTTTCTAGTTTTCAAAAATATATTGAGTTTTTTTTTTGTTGAAATTGAAAAAAAATGAAAATGTTGAAAAATAAAAATAATTTAATTTAAACTTTACTGTAGTAGGTAATTAAATAACTTCTCTAAAAAAATTTTTTGCTATTATAACGTTACCTCAGGCCAGCAGATAGCCATGTTTTGATAAATAAAAAATTGCACACTGCGTACAAGTCATTCTGGCGTAAAAAGTTAATACTTGAAGCGTTCGACCAGTCTCTCATTTTAACGAACCAATACACAAATCCATAATTAATGAAATTAATTAATTAAACAGTTTAGTACCTAGTTATTGTAATCCATTTAAATTGTTTGTATTTTGATCCAACTTGAAAAACGCCTTCACTACGCCTTAGTTTAATTATTATCTTTCACTAACAGCACCGAATTCTTTTACTAATAAAAATACTTTGCCGTTAGTTAACTTGATATTATTTATATCTTCACAAATTGAAATAACTTTTAAACACCTTCGAGAAATTAAATTTTGTATGAAAGTGGTTGTGAAATTTATATATTACAAAGACTTCATTTTTTACCCGAGCAATTTCGGCAACCACCATAAACATTCTGTAAATAATTTTAGCAGTTCTGTTTTTGATGTTTTAAACCATATATAAGAAAATGCGTCATCGTGCTTTCTATTAAGTGGTTTCCAGAAGGAAATAAAAAAATAATTTAATAATAATTCCTAAAATAAATATTTCTGCTCGTGCAACGTGAGTATCGTTTAACGAATTGAACAACAGCCAACTACACCTGACAATTTATTTAATTTTTAAAAACTTTCAAGTTCAAGTTTTCACTCTTGCATAAGAGTAAAAATGGCGTCACACTAAATCAACATTTTATTTTGCCTCCATTTCGTGCGTAAATCTTGTGGTTATCATTTTTATATCTTTATAAAATATAGGATTACGAAGGAGTGGATGTTTGAAATGAGAGTTTTTGATTAATAACCAAAACGTTAATTTTTTCTAAGTGTACTGAAAATTAGGTATTTATTTTTGGATGCTTCCCAAGTACTAGTAATATAATTGTTCATTTTCTCATCCATTTCAATAAAAGATTTTAAATCGCAGCTTTGTTTCAGAGTGCAGGTGTAGTTTTCAATTTTCCACTATGAACCTTCCCTTCACGCCAAACTCGTCTTGGCTGGAAAACGAATTTTCTACAGAAGATCCAGATGATATATACACTCCCTATCATCAACGTCCAGAAACTTATATTGTTCCAGTTATTTTTTTCATCATATTTGTTGTGGGAGTATTAGGAAATGGAACTTTAGTTATTATTTTTCTCCGACATAGATCCATGAGAAACATTCCAAATACGTAAGTATTTGAAAATCGGTCTAATAAAAAATTTTTGCTTCAAATTTTATTAAATGAAATAAACATTATTGCAAACAAATAGATATAAATATTCCATGCACGTAAAAATTTTGATTGCTTATCTCAAATGTAAGCGTGACAATACGTAATATACTTAACGCTTCCCTATACCAAAAAGAACTTTTTTTGGCTTTTATTCATCTAGATTCTAGAAACTTCTAAAGGTTTAGTTATATTCTTTCATTTCATAACTTTTAATTACATATTTATTTAATAAAGTTAATCGCCTTATAAAATTGAGCTTCTAACATTATTAATTTTCTTTAGATTACTTATCTTGACTCCATTCAATCAATAAAACGTCGACCCGGAATTATACTGTCGTACAACACAAAATCAAAAAAAATGAGTTAAGATAGCTATCTTGTTTCATTTTTTTTACTCTATCGATTTGTATTTTCAAAACGATCCTAAATTGTATAGTTTTCGAGATATTGGGTATCAATTTTGTCGTATACGCCACAAAATGCGGTAGCCTCATTATTATACTGTCGCAAACGCCAAATTTTTGGATATACGACATAAAATCAGTGTAAAATTGTGTAATAAAATTATCCTCAATTATTTTGTCGTATGTGAACATCACATTGTTATTGTGTCGTATGTGTTCATGTTTGGTGAATACGGTTCCATTCTGTCAAGTTAAAATCATTAAATATTACCAAGATGATCGTTTTACAATCAATTTTAAGACGTCTGGAGCCCAAATAGATTTTATGGTTCATTGTAAAGGAGATCTTCCAACACCAAAAAATATTTTTTGGTGAAATTAATTTATATAAAAATGATTTTCAAGGTGAATTTAAAAATATTAAATAGAAAAAAATACCTGTGGGAAAAAAAGTGATATTATAAGTCTCTATATTTTTATACCTGAAATTGATTGAATATTACAACAGTTTATTAAAATAATTAATATGGAAGATAGTGGAAACACATAATTTTAGTTTATTACCTATATTTTTTCTTAATCAAAATCAAAAATTTTTATTTCCAAAAATTTTAATTTTGTTATTTTTTGTTAATATAATATAGAATATAATTTGATTATTTAATTAATTTCATTATTTTTAAGTTTTATCTATTAATTAGGCATTTTATTGAATATGATTTTGTCGTATGTGCTATGAAAGTGCTATACATGATTAAAATTTCGTTAAAAGTGGCGTATACGACAAGATACTTTTAAACAAAAACCCCTTAAAATCAAAAATTTATTTATAACAAGCTCTATATCTTAGTACCAAAAAAACCGCAATGAAATGAACTATCAGTGACCAGAAAATCGAAACTAGTTTTTCGAGCCAATTTTTTTTTATTGCGTTTCAATCTTTAACATCGATTTCCCAAAACTCGATTTTTCGGATATACGACAAAATAATATCGGGTCGACGAAAAGTAATATATTATTATTTTATTCATGTTGTATTAAATTTTGTAAATATCAACAAATTTTTTTGAAAGTTACAATTTATAGGGATATAACCCTTTTGGAAAAGCCGCAATAATTTCACATTACAAAGTAGCTCAAATTCCTTTTGGAAGTTATTGTATTGGTATAAATTATAAAGGATAAATTGCGTTTAAACATAAATTTAGTGAAAATAATACGAGGTGCGACTGAAAGCTATTACCATTTTAGCAATCTGTAATATAAAAGTTTTTGAATCTATTGAAATATTTAATTAAAACTTATTTGTAGATACATTCTGTCGTTGGCGTTAGCAGATCTTCTAGTTATAATGACATGTGTTCCTTTCACATCTTTAGTTTACACATTGGAGTCCTGGCCATGGGGAGTTACTGTGTGTAAATTATCAGAGACCGCGAAGGATATATCCATCGGAGTCTCCGTTTTCACGCTGACGGCGCTCTCAGCGGAGAGATACTGTGCAATTGTATACCCTATGAAAAAATTTCGTGTAAGGTTCAAAAAGGCGTTCTATCCAATTAATTGTATTTTATTTTATCGGATAGAAAGCGACCGTTTACTAATGCAATATACCAAAGTCTTTGCTTTATTTATTTCAGACAAAACCCCTAACAGTTGTGTTTGCCGTTTTTATATGGTTATTAGCGTCGGTTTGCGCTCTTCCTGATGCAATTTCGTCGTCCTTAAAACACATTGAATTAGATAATAATATTACTATAATAATATGTACTCCATTTCCTCAAGAAAGTTACGGAAAAGTTTATGCGAAATACCTTGTGCTTACAAAAGCATTAGTATACTACATCATACCTCTTTGTATTATCGCGTTTTTTTATGTATTGATGGCTCAACGGCTACACGAAAGCACTCGAGAAATGCCTGGAGAGGTTCAAGGTGGTCAAGCAATTGCACAAGCGAAAGCTAGGAAACATGTAGCAGCAATGGTTCTGGCATTTGTTATAGGTATGTAACATCAATTTTCTAATGAAAAATTAGTTGAGCAGCTTTACCGTTTAAAATAAAACCCAGCTACTGGATTGTTTGATTTTGTGTGACAGTTTTATAGCAGATGCTGTACCGCGCCAATCACTGAATCTTTAATGATCACAAGAAAAATGTATGATACTAAAAGCTTTTTTCAGTCATTAATCTTTTTAATTTTTATGCCTACAGTTTTCTTCCTGTGTTTCTTCCCACACCATTTGTTTATGTTATGGTTTCATTTTAATCCAGAAGCGGAGTACGAATATGATGATTTCTGGCACGCTTTGAAAATTATTGGATTTTGTCTCAGGTACTAAAGCTGTAAGGAAATAAAAGTTGCGAATACTAAATTTCATTTTAATTTCAGTTTTCTAAATTCTTGCATAAATCCTGTTACGTTGTATTGCGTCAGCGGAGTTTTTCGGCAGCACTTTAATCATTACCTGTGCTGCTGTGGTTCCCGACGTTTACAAAGGAATATGCGTCTGGGTACAAATTGCGAAACAAGCTTCAATTCAACTTACAGGCGACACACACAGGTAAGTAATCAGATTTTCGTTTTTCTAAAACAATGCAACACATATTTAGATATATTTCTTATATTATCAATATTTTAGTACATATTTCATTCGAAATAGGATTTTGGTAGGATTATGAAAATAATTTCATAAGTAAACAGGATATACCATTTTATGAAGCAGTTTACTTTTAAATTTTTTGATTATTAATAGTATAATACTACACTTTTACAAATGTAACGAGATTATGAGTATTATTAGTTTTTAACCTGATGAAAATATTTATAATTGCAAAACTTTAATGATGATATTGATTTTGATTTTAATAATCACATGTTTTTGCAATTTATTTAACATGTGAAAAATTAAAAGCTTTCCATTTATAATAAAAAATATAATGAGAATAATATCCCAAAACGCTTTTTTAATTTTAACTTCTCTTGCGGAATGCCGATCTATTATTTTTATTAATTAACAGACATTAGTCTCTTTTGAAATTGTAAAATTGAGCCCTTAATATTACTTTAGTTAAGATAGCGATAACAATTTATGAAAGGAAATTGAAAACATAATTATGTTGGTAAATAATTAGGTTATATTAATTTTTGTTTTAAACACCTAATTAAAATACTGTACAGTGCAACCCCGAAAATTCGAATACAAAAATAAATTGAAAACTTCTTTTCAAGCTTAATTTAAAAGTCATAATTACGCTACATTATTAAGGTAATTAAAATATTTTGTCGAAATTTTGTTGAAATTTTAAAGAGGAGCTGCAGGGTACATATTAAAAATTCAATTTTTTAATTTTAAATCTAGTATAATATCTAATAAGATTTGCGTAACGATAGTTTAATAAACCGGTTTTTCATTCTGGTAAATTTTAAAATTTCCTAGGAAAATTGTTTTTTATTTCTAGTATTATTTTATTTTGTTGTTTAGGCTAAAGCCCAAATTAATTCTTAGAGTTGTAGGGAAGGCAACTGGAAAAAACTGTATTAATAAATTCCCTAGTACGTCATCTTAGCTTTAAATAAATATTATAAAATTAATTGAACTGAAAGTTGTAGTTTAATATGCAAATTTAAGCGAAATACAAAATTGAAGGCATTCAGAATAAGAAATAATTAAGTAAAATAAATTAAATATTTAGAATTCCAAAACAGAGGCTAACAAGTAAATGGTATCGTCTGGTATCGCCTTCTCCGTACCATAAAGAGTAATATAATAATTGTGAGACGTAACTCGAATTCAATAAATTCTGTTTCAGCTTTTCAGCCAGTTGAAATATTTTCAAAAAAATTTTAGGCAACAAGTTCCATTAAACTATCTATGTATATATTATTATAACCGTGTGCCTAAAATTCATAGTAGTAATTATTAAAATATATAATATAAAAAATAGTAATTATTTTTCAAAGTAATATTTCGGATTGCTGCCAAATTGTCTGCTGCTGTTTTTATCTTGTTGGTTCTTTTTGATACTATGCAGGTTCGCATAGCACATAGATAGTTATTTGAATTCCCAGATAGTTAAATGCAAATGTTGGTTCGATTAGATAGTTTTATATTTCTAGTTTTGCCTCCGCATTGTTTGTATAGAGTTGGAAAAGAATTTAATTTCCGTCGATATTTACATGTTAATATTATGTTTTATCAGCCATAGGAAAATAATTTTTTGTTCTAACAGTAATAACTTTACAGTTATTATATTATCAAAAGTCGGAAAACTTTGAAAAGAAAAACTGAATAAATTAGCACTTTTTCTTCACTAGTTGTACAAATTGCTATTTGAGGTTGCTGTATACCACTATACTACCGAGTTCGAATTCAGAATCTCTCTTAATAATAATAAAATACTAATTGTTCTTACTATATTTGGTTGGTGTATGCACAACGCCGTCAAATACCAGCGCCAACGTGGTCGTGCACAGTACGAAATTAAAAATAGCACTTGTACAACACCATTTATTCTTTCTCTAACAAATAATAAAATAAAAATATTTAATATTTATTGAACAAGCTTAAAAATTGCTCAATTAATATAGTTAACGTTTTATTCGGTCACAATTTAAAAAGTATATTTGAAGAGGTATTGATAAAGTAACTTTCTTATAAATTTTATTTTGCCTCATTAAATCAAATGATTATAGTTTTCAATTTTACATTATAGCTACAATGTTCGAATATATTTACCTATATTTATGCGTACATATTAATGCGTACTTATCTCGAAAATAGAAACCAATAGGTATGAAATGCCACAAATGCCACACGCACATTGCGATTTATAGTTCACTTTTTTCTTATTTCAGTTTTGCTTTTAATTCTCATGTTGTTACTCGTGGTTCATATTGTTTATAGCTTTCCACATTACTACACAAAATGAGCGTCGCGTCGTCCATATTGTGTTGTTCGTAGCTGAACGATATTGATGAAGGGTTTGTGACATATTCCGGCCCATATAAATTCAACTGTATGTGACGTGACGTTGACGATCCTTGAAGTTGTCTATTAATGTTAGCGTAGTTTGTAAATTACGTGAAAGAATATTTTGACAGGTTGGTCTATACATCACGTCAAAGTTTGAAAATAATTTTTGTAAAGTAAATTAAAAAAATTATTTACTGTTTATCAGTGTATTTACACAAACAGTTCTACTTACAAATTATTCGTGATTATTAAACTTAAATTGTTAAATTACTTAATTGTCATAATTCTCATTTGCAATCCATGAATATTCTTATGGTAAATATTTGAATAAGCTGCAAAGTTTCTCTCGGTGATACTAAATTTAGTTTGTATGACTCGTACAACATTAAAATCAAGCAATATAATTTATATCTGTATACCATACTGAACACATTTAATCGTTTATATGTAAATGAGAATTTTATGTCTCCATAATCGTAAAGCTGAAAGCCAATAACTTAAAGAAAACAAACCTGGTAGTTTGTATGCACTGAAAAGTACAATAAAATTACTCAGGTGTTAACTGTATAATACTATCAATATTGTTGGAAGGTATTAGAGCGCATATATACCCATTCAAGTTAAAAACTTAAGCGGTTTAAGTTAATTTTAATTTATATTGATAAATTATCAACCTAAACGTTAAAAGTTAACATGTTTCCTTCGGCGCTATTTTTATGAAAATGTAAGATAGTTCCTCAAAAATTAAGGAGAGCGTTTCATTGGATATTTAAAGGTTTGCAGATTGCAAGGGAGGTTTTATTAAAGCATTAATTTAAAAGCATTAAAAAAGTAAGATATGTGCTTTAAGATTTTAGAACTTTTAAAAAGTGCAATTTTTATTTTATTATTAGATGTAATATAGTTTTATTAATAGTTCCTAAATATAAAAAGTTTTCAATAACGCTATCAGACCGGCTTAAAAATATTAATTTTTGTTGAAACCATTCATTACCCAATTTAACGCATAACGAGAGTTTTAAGCGGATTGTACAATATCGACTCTATTGGTTAACGAGACCATTTATACGATGAAGTTATTTTAAGCACTTATTACAAATTATAAGTAAAAAACTTTGCCATTAGTATTCGCAAGTTTTTACTCATCATTTCAATTACGTTCTCTGACAAACTTTTCCTAAAAGTTTTAATTAGGCTATTTCTGCACTCTTATACATTTTTTAATGAACGCTAAGTTAATTACTTATTTCACACAAGGTAAAGTTTCTTCAAGAGCAAACCAAAGAAACCTTACTAAGTACTTTTAAAAAATTATAAATTACAATAAATTAATTAGAACTCTTATTTACTGATTCAAACAAATTTTGATGATTGTAGAACGGTAACAATAAAATTATAATCTGTTTCGCGAACTTGATTTGAACTAATGTAAAGTATATCAACGTAAACCGCTACGCTGATGTTGTAATTTTTGCTAATTCTAGGACCGCCACATCATTTCCTTTCCAACAAGCAAGGTTGTCGCAAAGACAACAGTGTCTGTACGTGATGACGGGAAGAAGAGCCGTGTGAGGACGGCTTAGTTAGCTGTTGATGAATTGATAAGGAGGTAGACGTTCTTTTAGACTTAGAAAGTAGCATTTAGTTTTATAATTTCTCTATCGAATACATAGCAATGAGTATTTGAATCACGCGAATTGAAACGGCAGACTTCTTGAAATTTTTTAACTCAATCTTACAGAAGCTACTGGTTTCACACTCCACCTACATATATATTATTCGATATTCTGCCTATATATAAGACTATTACAACAGTTAATGATTTCTAAAAAAAGAATTGCGTTTTTTGTAATATTTAATTATTTTTTCATTTAATTAATTTCGAAATTAACTGTAAATAAATTTCTGTAACGGATGTAATATTTTTTCTAAAATAACAAATAAATGAAATAGAAATATTAGAAATTTAGCATTGAAATTTTTTCTCTATTCTTTGAAATTACATTAATTTGGTAATAGCATTTTATAATCATATCAACGATTAGTTGTATCAAACGAATTTAATTTGAAATTGTTGAGCCATACTATATTGGATATAACATTAATTTTATAGAAACTGGAAACCATCAAATAAATTAATTAAATGGTTTTAGAAACTGATTTTAAGATTATTTGCATATTGGCTTTCGAAGTAAAAGAAATCAATTTGAATGTGTTATACAAGTGAAAATGCTTTTCATTCTATTTATCGTAAATTGATTACAGTGGAAACTGTTGAGCAGAAAAGTTAGAAAACCAGAAAATTTTACTCTAATACTTCAAATTCAATAATTAAAAATAAAGTTATAATAATAAATTTTATTAGAATAGAAAAGGAAATCAATAGCCTTTTTACCTTACCAGTATTTGAGGGAAAAGCCTCGTAAAATTTTCTTGAAAATATTGAAAAGCTACCTAATGTGTATGTATCATTAAAAAGTTTTTTTCTTGTAAACTTTTTTGAACTATAAGTTATACGAGAAAATTGCCCGGTTTAAAATCTATAAATACGCCTTCGGTGAAGGTGTGCAATTAAAATTTAAGCAAATTAAAATCACATTTTTTTAGAATAAAACCTGTCAAAACAATATTTAAACTAAATTTTATTTTAATAGAATTATATTATTTTATTGGGATGGAAATACTAACTTTTCTTACTTAGTGAGTATTACAGATGCAAAGCGAGTGAAACGAACCGAGCGAATGGAAAACTTATGTGGCAAGAAAAGTTACCTTTCTACCTGAATAAAACATGTTACTATTTCTCCAAACAACCAAAATTTAAGAATTAACTTCAAATTTTTAATTTAAAAAAACTAAAAAAAAAGTAAAAGTCCTAATAAACATAAACAAAAAATGTAAGGTGATGCGATCTAATCAGTCAACTAATTTTAACTTAAGTTGGTAATATGTAAGTTTAATTTGCAACTTTCTACTTTAATAATAATTGTGACATTTAATAAATTTTTATAGATTGAAAACCAAACTTAAAGTTAAAAGTTAAAAATAAAATTTTAAATTGGTTATAATATTATTTTAAAGATTGTAGGTTACGTAAATGTCAAAGTCAATGTTTACAACGCGGTTGCACCGTATCAGCATTTGTTGAAATTATTCGGTCTTCGAAAAGTTCTCGCAGAACCGCCATTGTCTCTCTCGCGATATGAGCTATTATTATTTGCAAAAGAATAAAAATAAACTCTAAAAACAAAAATATTATAATAATGTCAAATCATTCAATCGAAGTTGGCCCATCCTGTTTCTGCTTTGAGTATGAAGACAGTATTAAATTTTATAAAATTCTTTATTATTTGCAAAAACTAAAACATTAGGAAACTTTAAAAACAAAAAAATTATAAGCATTTTAAATCAGTTCGTCGAAGTTGGTCCACCCTGCATATACCTAGTATATAATATAATTTTTGACTTTTTCATGGCAACTTGGGAAATTGGCAACAAATATGTTCAATTTTAAATTAAACTTTCATTAAAACTAGGGATTTCGCCTAGACAAATTGCAAATAAAGCTCTCCAGTTAGATTAAACTAGAAACTTAAAACTTTTCAAAAACAAATCTATTACATGCCAAATGCAATGTAAATTAATACTTTAAATTAACTTTAACGCAAGTTTGCAACAAATCTACTCAAAAAGTAAGTAATTATACAAACTGGTAACTATTTATTTGTTTAAAACCGCATCTACTGCTATGATCTACCTTTAACTAGAAGATTGCAAATTAAAAAAAAAATTGTTGTTCTATGACGATTGCTATCAATTTTTTTTACCAAAAACCGTTGTTTTCAGATTATATGGTTTGACATAATATAATAGTTCTATAAAAACAAATTAATAAGTAATGTTCACAATAGGATTAATAGAACTTTTTTTAATAGAAATATTCGCTTAGCAAATATTAAACTTAATCTGGATTTGTTTGCAACACCACTTTTAAAATTAATTGTTCATAAAATAGCTTATTTGATATCACTAATGAAAGTGTACTTTTCTGAACTGACGAATTCCACGATTTTCCACGTGGAATTCCACTTTTCACGATTTGTGCTGAGCTCTCACACCAAAACATATACAGCAATACGCAATCTAGAGTAGCGTTTGGAGCCGGTGGATCCAGATCTATGTAAAATCATGTTTATATTTTACTACATTTACATTTTTTGAAAATTTTCTAATAATTCATATACAGGGTTCTGCACGAGAAAAGGATAGTTTAAAATTGATTTTAAAAATGATATCGAAGTTTAGTTCAAAATTTATTTATTGATATATAGAAATCAAGGTGCAAATATATAATATCATTTTGAAATGCAAAAAATTACAACGAACAAAAATAATGATGACCATTTTTTCGAATACGCGTTGCCGTTTTCGGAAATTTGCTTTAACCCTTCCCAATATTTCTTCACTGATTTACACCTGACTTTCCAACACATATGTTTTAAGATAGCCCCCACACATAAAAATCATAAAAATTATTAAAATTAATTAGATAAAAAATTAACGGTTCCATCTTCCTCGAAGAAAAAGGGACCAAAAATTCTACACTTAGCAACGGAACACCTAACAGTCATTTTTGGACAGCCACAAAAGAATGATAATCTCGCTTATTATAATTTTTTTAGTCTGCATAATATCTTGTGCGTTACAGTGCGTTATATAATATTAATGGCGCAAACGAAAGATTAACGAGATTCTATTTAAATACCGTGAAAATGGGTATGTGATGTTTTGTTTATAACTTATAAACATTAAATATTTTACACTACTTAAATTTAGATTTTGATTTGCGATGTGGTTAAATTTTGTGTGCGCTCTACCTTGGAAACTAATAAAAACTTTAAAACCAAATTTCGTATTTAATACCACTTTTAAAATTGGTAAGTAATTCAACATAGAGAGATCAAAAGCTGATTAGTTTTTGATTGAAATCGGTTTTAGGATAGCTTTTTGTATTATTTGTGACAAAAATTTTGTATAAAAGTACGTTAAAACCCACATGCTACATCAATTTTTTTTGTGGCAGAATAGAAGTATATTATTTTATGACAACTTTCATCTGTTATTCAAAATTATAAATTGTTTTAAATACATTTTGAAATTATAAAGATATTTTTTGTTATTTTTGCTAATATTCAAACGAATAACTAGGATTTAAACTTGATAAAGCAATGTCGAGGTGATACAATTTTTTAACAATACCTCTAATTGTACCAATAATTTTTAGTGAAAAATATTATTTTAACCTCAGAATAGTTTTTCGTGCTGTTATTAAATTAAAATAATAATTATTATTTATTAATTTAATTATTAGTTAATTATTATTACTAATATAATATACATTTATTCAATTTCATAGCTTTGGTCTATAACTCACAAGTATTATCAAATGTTCAGAACATTAACCATATAATACATATAATTATTTAGTTTTCTATTTATGATAAATAAGTTATACATGTGCAGGAATAAAGCATGCAACAAGCAATTATTAATAAATATGTTCAACTATAACTGTAACATATACTATTATCGATATTTTAGTGTAAAAAATTTAGTTATGATTATCACACATATTATATTCCAGAAAGATTCTTGCCAGGACTCTGAAATAAAGAAAAAAAATTTATATGCGAAGATCTGGAAGCTTAGTAAAAAGTTACATTTTTGCATGAGCTCAAAGAATGAAATTATTTTCTCAACAGCTAGATTGTATTTTAAATGTATTCACTTGAGATTATTCTATATCTACTCCCGAATGAAATGATATAGAAAAACCCGCACGTCGAAGTTTATAAACTCATGTTTATTATGAAACTTACATATTTAGATATACCGAACGTATATCCAGTACATTTCTGAATAAAGTAAATGTTGAAAATAGTAAATTGTTCATTATAAAAATTCTCAGTGTAGACTTTCCATATTACATTTTTCTTTTTTTTTATGACTTGAATAAATTAAACACACAAACATAATTTTAAAAAATTTTAATTAAATTTTCATAATTATTTTATTGAAGGGTACAACAATGGAAGGTCAAAGTATATATAGAAGGGGCACTTTAGCGAGGCAGAATACACAAGATACAACTGTAATCAATTTTGAAACACCTATCAAGAAGGAAGCTAACCACGTTGAAGTTACCCACCATAGTAAAAATAATGTAGTTACTTGATCGCACATTATTATAAACCACCGGAAGGTGGCATTTAAGGAATCTAAATTTTAACAATGCATTTAATTAATGCATTGATGGTAAGCAAAAACCTCTGTTTTGCCTTAAAGAATTTTATTTGATTATGCCCGGATCTAGCTATGAGTCGGTTTACAAAAATTCAATTAAAAAATAGTTAAAGTATATTGTACAATCAAAGAAAATAGCAAGTCGAATTAGTAAGAGTTAGTTGATGGTTTATTTTTATCATTTTTGATGTATTCTCACCTAATTATTTTTATAATATTAACCATATATTTTAAATGTGTTAAGAAAATTGCCCAGCAACTTAATTTTTAGCAACTCAATTTACTGGGTTCTTGGATTGTACGATAGTGCAAGTATTGTTTTTCCTTGTGTTCCAATATTTTTACTAATAGTAGAAATGATTTTCTAAGCTAAAAAATAGAAAGTTCCTAGATCCGGAGATTTATTTATTAAAATGCATTACTAAATTTTATTACCAAAACCCTTTGAATTTATATTGTTTGTTGTTACAGGGAACAAATAAAAAGACTTTAAAGATGTAAAGTAAATTATCGACTTATATTGCAGAACTGTAGAGCTCGGTAGTGTTAGTGGTAAAAGACTATGTTGTTATTATAATTTTGTAACAAATCTGTTATTAGTTGTAGTATTTATTATACAGGGTGGACATTCCAGCATTAACGACGAAAAAATTTAAATATATCTACATACAAAATTTTCTCAAAAAACTTATAAAAATTTGTAATTGTAACAATTTCAATTTTCTTGTGAAATCAACGAATACATTGTAATTAATTTAATAAAATGTGATAATTATTTTATTTTAATTTTTGGTACTTTAAAAAAATGAATCTAAAAAATACAAAGGGGAAAAGAGTATGTGCTTTAAAATGTAGACATTTTATGTTTAAGATAATTAGAAATAATTGTAATAACTTTATTGATAGATGCATACGATGTAAATGTAGAGCTGTACAATGACAAAAGTGTGGTTTCAATCTGGTGTAACTATTTTTCTACAATAAACATATCAATAATATTAAACTTACAGTCTTTCCAATTGTTGAGTATTATGTAAATAAAATATATATTCGCAGTTTCAAAAATTAAATGTTCTGAAATATTTTATTTTTTCTTTATCAATAAAACGTAAATGAAAATTGACTTTTATTTCCAAGTATCACGAAGAACTATTATAGTTTCGTACTAAATTCTCCTCGAGCTTTCTATTACAAGCAACTCGATAAGACTTAACTATTTTTTATGACAGTCCATTTTAAAGTTTAAACTTAACAGTTTACTTTAAGAAATTTTTTTAATATAAGTTAGCATTATTTCATAAATGCCATAAAAGTATTAGTAATTAATCCGTTATTATTCTGCACGACGTAATAAAAAATTGCTCCCAGGGGTATAATGGTCACGTTTGGAAAAACTTTAAAACCGAAAATAGCTGCAACAAAGAATTTTTATGGCGTTGAAAGTAAAATCTTTTTTATAGAATGCAATAAATATTATTGCTGAATTCATATCGGATCGAAAACTTGACCCAGACCGGAAGACGATCACAAAATGAACTTGAAAACTTCTGAGCCACCTTGTTTTTCTTGTTCAAACTTACAAGAAAGGGTAAGTAACAAAGAGATTTAATAGTCTTTTTCTGTTGTTAAAATGTCGGAAATTTTCCAAAGCAACTTTAATTGTACTAACGAAAAAAATATTTTTAGAGCTAGATTGTTGTTTGGTTGAAAACCAAAACATCTAAATTTTTAGTTATAAAGCTTTGGTGTAAAAATGTTTCCATGATTTATTCGAAGCAGATTAATCTCGAAGGCATAGCACTACGGAATAATAATTTGCGAGGACCATTGAAAGACCGTAGTTGACGATATCAATCTTCCTACACTCTTTCAGCTTAAAAAAGCTATCACACAACATGCTTTAAGAACATTATTTGATTTGAATTGTTGCGAGTCGTTGCACATACAAGATGAAATGTGTAAAAGCGTGACTACAAGTACGTGAAGTCTATTTTGAACATTTTTTGTAACAGTTAAATTAGTCATAAAATAGTTATTTAACTTCTTTTTACTATTCCGGTAGCACATAAGGAAAAGTGTCCTTAATGTCTTTAACTGAATTTTTATATCTTTAATATAATCTTTTGAATATTGAAATAAAATTACATCATATGAATCAGATACTCCCAACTGGCCAAAAGAGAAGATTGCTTGTTGTAATCTAAATTCTTCAGTTAAAGGACTGAAACAACTAACTGTTGTTGACGAAAATTGCAGGTAAGATAGTTTTTAAATTATAGAAATTTTTAACTTGTGAAAATTAATAATATTAAAACTTCAAATTAACAAGTTAATTAAATCAATAAAATACAATAACAATTATTTGAGCTTTTAGCGAAGGTTATCATTATTATTAATAAATGTAATATTTATTGAAATAAATTGTCTGACAAAAGCGATAACCTTCGCTGAAAGCTCAAATAATTATTATTATATTTTATCGGTTTAATTGACTTGTTAATTGGCAGATTTAATATTATTATGATATTTTTTAAAACTTTTTTTTGTGTAACGTATACTAGAGAATTTACGATAAATTAGTATAAGGAAGCATTTTGGAGAACTATGCAGTTGATAAATTTAGTTTGCGAATGATATCATGTGTTTCAAATTTTGAATTCTTATCAAAGTAACTTGAAATATTTATATGACTAACTGAAAAAGTAATAGTAGAAATTCTGCTAGAATCTGATTATGTTCATTAATATGAGGATTCAAAAGTTTTATGATAATATAATTTTTCATTTTAATAAGAAACAATCGTAAAACATCCGACTTTTTAATCAATTTATTGTGCGTTGTAAAATCTTAAAAAATAATTGGTTAATTTTTATATGTTAAATTATTTGTAAGTATTAAGTATTAATTATTATGTTCCTAATCAATTCAAGATAAAATAAAAACCAATTTAAAAAAAGCAATATCTTATAAATTTAAATGGCCTAAATGTAATACAGTTTTTATTGATTTCTGTAAAATTTTAATTCTGTGACTTACGTGGTTTTTAAAAGGACCGATTTAAATAATTCTGTTTTGGTAGCTTTGATATTAACACAGAAAGTTTACATATTTCCAATCGCACGATACAATTGGTAAATTTTATTCTTTGACTTGAGTGTTATTGGGTTCAAATTTGATTACTCTGATAAATATTTACCACAGCATTAGCAATAGACGATAGTATCAATATCGATATGGTCTAGTTACAAAAACGAATTTTTGTAACAGTAGTTATTAAGGGTCACGATGTAATAGATCCTTTTCGTTGATCGAAAGATGCCGATTGAAGTCAGTGAGTGGCATTAGTCTAATAAGTTGAAGAAAACGATTTTATTTACGATTAAGTGAAATAAACTAATAGTAATGTCAAGTGAAATATTTCTTCAAATACTGTTGAATAGTTTACAAATTTTCAAAAAACGATACCTAGGTGTAATAATAAATTTTGAATAAAACTTGCAAAGAAACTGGTAACCTAATAAATTTAATAAAAATGTTTTTAATTAATAAACTTGAACCTAAGGTTGTAAGAATTATTCATTATTTTATATTATTTTTGTTATATACACGGGTGCATCACGGCAAATGAGATTCCAATTTTTTTGATAATTTCAAGAGCCAAAAAATGTATAAATGCTTCTTAGTTTCTCAGTTATGAACTTTTTATTATCCAATTTCAACCAATCAACTAAAATGCACTATAATTATGACTATTTCATAGTATGAATGAAAAAATTTCATAGTATTTATAAATTGTTCATTGTGTTTATGAATATGTTCAGTGCAATAATAAATTTGTTGATGAACATGAACATGATGGAAACCAATTTCTAACATCAAATCATACAATCGTTTTTTTCTCTACAACAAATTTAATATTACAATCTCCTCGAGGGCCATTTTAAAATCTCCAGCAGAGAAGCTCCCAGAACCGTCGAGATCTGTAAACGGATATAATCTGCATCGTCAGAGTTCTCAAATATACAGGTGCACACTCAAAATGTCCTTCCACGCTATCGCTTCCATTCGCAATCGCTAGTAGCAATCTGCATTGTTTCAAAACCACTCACTTTTAAAATTTTGGCATCCTTTAGGTTAAACTAAGGCTCTAATATACACATAATACTTGGCCACCAAATCAAGCAGAAGCACCCCCAACTGGTCAATTTTGCTTCTTAGCGACTGAGCACTTAGATATAGAAAGATGAGACATTTAAGTGTACTGAGGTCTAAGGCTGCTAGTCTATGGAGTGATGTTTTTTTATTAAATGCCAAAAAACTTTTTAAGCACCACACCTCAGAGCCTAATCTCCGAGCTCTTCAGTCTATTGACATCTCTTCTTTTCTTCCAAGGCAAGACAGTTTGAAAGAAATTTTTTGATTCTAATTTTAGGCTTTTGTTAAAATGTTATTTTAAATTAAAAATTTTTTCTTTGACAATTTTTGTATGAATACTTGTTTCATCTGCAGAGAATGGATTACGCTTTACAACAATTTTTGGATTTTATAATATCTTTCGCAATTTAGCAATTTTTAGTTTTTAATGAAACTATACTAGTTACACTAAAAACTATCGTTACATAAGATTAATCGTGAATAGGAAAGGAAACGGTCTGCGTTGAAATTGCTTTTTGGTACGCTACTGTTAAGAGCTACCATTTTGTGGATCAGAAATGTAATCAATTTCAAAAGTTTGAAATGTTTAAAAAAATTTTTTATTTAAATTCTTTCAAATCCTTCCAAAATACTTAATCTCCTTATCCCGAATAAAATCTATGTTTTTAGTATTTAGCGACATAAATGTCTTAAATTGAGTTAAACCTATTAGCGATTATTCTGTATAATCAAAATGTGAATCGCTAACTTGAGTAGTGTATCCAAATTAACGAAATAAGCAATAAAGTTTATTCAAACTCATAATTGTGTATGGGTAGGTAAATTCGTACATAAATTATGTAATATTAGCGTAAGTACATTTTATAACTCAATTTATTTGCGCTATCTTAAATTTAAGTTAATTAAATCAGCGAATATAAGATTAACAGCTAAAAGAAATTTAAAGCAATATAATTAAACTTCTCCACTTTTAGTATATTTGTTAATATTTAACTGTCAAAGTTTCTAGCAGCAAAACCACGCTATATAAGCCTTGGTTTGCTACAAGCGGTAGTAATTATTCACATAATATAGGGATATGTAACTGACGATGTGTGAGTTTAATAAAAACTGTTGTGAGTAATATAACCGAAGTGAAAATGTGGAAGCTCATCGAGTAAGTTGCGAATTACAAACTTCAGAAGAATTTCAAGTGCTCACCACTGCGAGGTGTAAAGCGTTGGGAGTCCTAGGTTTTTAGGGTAAGTCATAAATGCAGATAGCAGTCAAAAACATGGATAACATTAGTCTTATTGCATGACTTATATCCAATAACTATGCTTAGATTAAACCGCCGCATAAACTTACATCACTAATAATTTGAATGCTACCCTAACTTTGTAACAATTTAATGTAGTTTTGTAAAATTATAATTTGTATGTATTAGTGGACTGTTATGCTTTACTACAATTTTACTATATTTTTTATTGTATGGATCGTTTTCAACGAGTAATTCTCTAAGTTTCTTAAAATATGCATATTTGTTTAATGAACATTAGCATTATGAAGGTTAGTTAAAGAAGCTGTCAGTTTAAATCCTGCAGATGGATTTAAATGAAAACTTACTATTATATAAAAAAAGTAATAATCCAAATATTTTCTTGATAAGCCACATTAAAATTATATTAAGTACATATTTTAGTGCCAAACCAGACTATGTTTGGCCATTTAGCCTTAATTAAAAAACATTATAAATTACTTTCTATTTTTATTTTAGGGATATTAAAAGAAAAAAATACTAATAAAGTGGCAATTACGTCTCTTAAGTGTATATAAACAACACCAGATAAACCACAAAAAAAAAAAGGAATTAATAAAATGTGAGAATGTGGGTTTTCCATCATTTTTCTTTGTAAGTTAACCCTGCAATAAATAGACCCTTTATAAAATGTTTTTATCCATAGTACAAAAACCTCTAAACGTGCTGTATTATATTAATGCAATATCAATTTACCTAGTCCTGTCTACCACGAGCTCATGCCAATAGAATAGACGGCAAAAAAGAAAACTTATTATTCTTCGTGCCATAAATCTTAGACTTTTTAAGCTGTCTATCTTACCACGCCAAGACATTCAATTTTTAATTTTTTTTCATAAATCAAAATGTATTTTCACCATATATATAGCTTCAAAGCCTGATAGCTATTTTCGATTTGACAACTGTGTCTTTAACGTCTCAATATGGAACCGCACGCAAATTTTTATTCCAAGTCGTTCTACGAAATTTTGTATGCAAACGCAATAGACCAAAATTTCGACTATGTTATTAATTATATTAAGCCATCATAAATTTCTAAAAGCAAAATAAAATAAAATAAAGATAATAAATGATGATTATATTTATTTCCTCCGAAGCACGCCTTAAAATCGAATACTCTACAAATCAGACGTAAAGAAGTACAAATGTAGACAATTTATTCTGTTCCGTATATTTGTTTGTTTCCTAAATACACTTTTAAAATATTACATGTTTATTGCATTACAACAATTTTGAAATAACAGCGACTAAGATGTACAAACAAATTTGTTTATTACATTAACGTAATCAACAAACATAAATTCATTTCGTGTATTTAAGTTTTTATCAAAAATATTAACATAATTTTCTAATACATCAGCAAATTCAATTTCGCAATTTTGTTGTGCTTTAATTTGCATCGATAGAATTCCTTCCAAAATCTCTGCTAATATGTCATCATAATATTCGTCGATCATCCAGTTGCAAACGTTCAAAAATTTTGATACTACATTTGGTATTTTTTCCGAAGATTTTTCTACGCTTCCAATCAAAATACTTAACATCATATCCGAGTACAAAAAGCACTCCCCCTGTATTTTCATTAAGACGTCGATACTATTTTTAAAAATGCGATTTTCGTGTTTCAATTTCAGGTAGAGTTTAAAAAAAGGCGTTAATTTTAGTATATAGTTTTCCATTATTCTCGGAGATTGTTTTTCTTTATTATTTTCGTTTTGTATAATAACGGATATATTAGAAAATAAGTACGAACCAACATCAGGATTAATGTTTAAAATTTCTTGTATGTCGGTTAAAATATCGTAAATCCTTTGAGAAGAGACAAATTCAATTACATTAATTACACTAGCAAGTTGTTTGTCCACACTTGTTGAGTCGTATTGGGCTAACGACAAAATTATTCTTAAAATTTTCATTAGTAAAAATCCCGAATCGTTGTATGTGTCTTTAAAAAATCTTGCGACGTCCGTAACATAAACAGCAGTATAGAGCTGCGATTTTTCATTTGGTAAAAGTCGTTCCACTGCAGTAACTATTTCCAGTGCTTCTCCAATTTCTGAAGAAGGTAAATATTTTTTTAACACTGCTACCAAACGAGATTTTGCTAAAGGTTGTTGTTCAGAAGAGTAATCTAAATAAAATTGAAAAATTTGTATTTTTTATTTTACACGGAAAATATTTTTATGTACTTACTTATATTGATTAATATAACAATTAACAAACATTTCCCCAGCATTTTGTATTAACAACTAATTTAAATTAGTTGTTGCTAAAATGCTTCGTGATTTATCAACTTTTAAAAATACATAATTTTTATTTTTACTTCTACACTAATAATCAAAGATTTGCTTTGTTTATAAGGTCGAATTGATAAAGCAAACTAAATAATTTGAAATTTTTCTATAATAAAACAACTATTGAGAATTTTATTTACAAACATACTAAAGCTGTTTTCATTTTTTTTTTACTGTGCAACTTTTCACTAACTTACTGTTTATTTCCTTAGGGTACTTTAAAATTATTCTTCGCACACATTCTGCTTAAATTCTTGGCTACTTTTACAATAACTGGTAACATATCTCTATAAACTCTAAAATAAATAAAATGGGCTTATTGTATTGGTATACTATACTGCAGTATTTATATGCATTACTCAACAATTATTCGAATATTTCTTATTGCACAGTATTTTTTCTGAAAATTACTGGAAAATTTGTTGAAATTTGTATACATATATGCATATTTTTACTGTTTTTTTTTTTTTAATTTTTCTTAAATTCTTAATTTATTTTACTTGGTTTACTTAATTACTTAAATATTTTACTTTGGTACTTTGGTTTCACATTGATTTGTATGTAATTTTATTGTATAATGCATTTTCGGCACATTCAATATGAAGGCATTCAATATTGCTATATATTAATTTGGTTTAGCCTTTTGAAAAAACAACTTTTTTTAACAATGAGATAGCAAATACCAGTTTTAGTTTTATGATTGTATAGTTTCAGCAAAACTAATATATTAACTGTTAGGATCTAAAACTTAGATTTACCATAATAATATTCTGTTCAATATTTACAGAAGATGAACTTTGACCGATTCTTTAATGCTTCATATTTGAGAACATAATTTTAAACACAAATTGTCAACATTTCATGTTCTAAGTTCTAACCAACAGAGTACTTCTTGTGATTCCATTATTCAACAACAATATAGAACAATTTGAAATCAATATTACAAAACAATTTGCTGCAGCCAATCTATACCATAAACCTGAACTTTCCTACGTCAAAAGCTATTTTAAAATTCAATATCAAATATATTAAGCTTTTTCATTGGAAAATGTACATAATACTAAAATTAAACATTTATTCTCAAATCAAATAATAAATACTGCATATGAGTATTATGTACATAATCACTTCGTATTTACGCTTACACGTAATGTGAATTTGAACAACATACATACATACATGGTATACTAATATTATAGTGCTGTAATCTTTAATTAATATTGAATATAGCTGATATTTAATCGTTGGTAGTTGTAATACAACTATTATAACAATAAAAAAAATTCTTTTGATCGAAATGGGAAAGCACCCATGAAATATTGCCGACGTTTATAAATACGGCCAGTGCTTGGCGTAGCGCTGGCAAACCGACCGTTGGCATACAACGTTGGCTTCAACTTTGAACCAATACCATTTGCCAGCGCCTAGCACAAGTTCAGTCTAAGCTTCGACTAACAATGAATGGCTAAATCATTAGCGTTTGAACCGACCTACAGCCAATTCTGTTTGACGCTGCTAATTAAAGTCCTCAAAACAAGATTTCATACTTTGATACCAAAATTGGAACAATTTACTTTCAAATGATTACCCAAAGTCTTAGATCTGATAACCATTGTATTTCAGTCAATCGATCTCAATTGAGTCGTGAGTCCAAGACATATAATGTAAAAGACCACCTATTGTATTTTATAACTGCTTATAATCGGAGATGGCAAATTGTCTCCCACAGTCAAGGGTACGGGTAAATTGCGTCCCAACGGGATCATGATTAGAATGGTTAAATAAAATCCTTTCATTTTACATTGAAATTCAGGTCAGTTTGTAGTACAGGGTGTTACAACTATTATTACTAAATTGTTTTTCTATAAATTTTTTTTTAAAATGAATTTTTAGCTGTTTGGCTCCGATTGGGCTTTTTAATTACAAAACCTAAAAGTAAAAATGGGCAATTACTTTCAAAATTTATTGTGAAAACGAATTGTTTTTAAAAATTTATTGACTTTAATCATCATGAAACTAAAATTATAAAGCAGCTTTATTTTTTGACACCTGCACAAAAAAATCGGCAATGCAAAGTAAAAACTAGAACATAAAACTTTTAACATTGATCAAAACAAACTTCCCATTAGAAAAGCTTAGCTCCAAATTCAAACGTCATAAATTAGTTAAAAATTTTAAGCTAACTAATATTAAAAATATAAATCACAAAATAAGTATTCAAAAATAAATTTATGGCTACAGAAAGACCGAGAATGTGCAAACATCTTGGTTATAGCATTATTAAACGTAATGAAAAATTGAAGAGATCCCCAAATAAACAGACAGTGTTTACAGCAAAATGGCAGAAAAACATTGCACAAAGAAGTAATAATAAATTATAAGCAGAAAAACTTGTCTGCTGAAAAGTTAATTGCTGTTCATAGAATTATCATATGAAATATAAATATTGCACTATAAATATCTAATATAGATAATGCGCTAAAAATACTTTTAATGTGTTTTTGCTAATATTCATATTATAGACAAAGAAGCACACTAGGCATTCCAAACTAATGGGAATAAAACATTCTATTAATTGAAATATCAAATTATGTAATGCAATTTATTATAATAAATTATACCTAATGAAATAAAATTAGTTTATAAAATTATAATGAGGGTTTGTGAAATCACTTAGGTATACATTAGTTTGATAATTTTAATTTTAACATCTAATTGATTAATATACTGATATAGCTGAAACCGGGTTTTAGAAGTATTATTGGATGTTTTACTACACGATTCTCGTTTAAAAACCTGTTTTGATGGAATTCCCATTGTCTAGCTAGCAGGGTAATTTCAAAAACTTTCCTTCTTTAAAATTTGCTGGAATGGTACTCGATGTATTATCATTTTTGCATACAAATATGTATGTATGTATGTACTATGTAGTATAATAATATTTAATATTGTATTTGGAAATGTAATATTACAGTAACGTTTCAATTCTAGCTACAAATAGAAATATTCATTTTTCTTCCAATTTTAGGAAAAAAAATAAATTGGAACGAAAATTTTATTATGATTTACATAAGAACACCAATTAGAATAACTGGGAAGTTCTACAAGACAATATGTTGATTTATTGGTGAGAGGATTCTGTTTCTAAAACGAAATATGTTATAAATTTTAAGTAAAATTTATTGGCAATTATTATATGTATGTGGCAAAATCTTGAAGATCCCATCGTATTAAAATGAACTTCAACTAAGTACCACCCCATTAATTATAAATCTGAGATTAAGGAAAAACGTGATAGTTTCAAGTGGAGAATCCATTTAAAATTTAAACTACGACAGTTGGTTTAGTTTTATCAAAGCCAATAAAACGAGGTTGAATTTCTCTCACTTACCATCTGCACCCCGATAGTCCTACATTAATTAAACGTGAAGTTAACGCTCTGTTCAATTCGTCAAATTTCAAATCAATTTAAATGACTAACTTTTTTTTCAATAGTGCGAATATTTTAAATGAAAAATAAATTATAATTTCTTGTAAAACTAATGTCAAACTTTTTTTAATATTTCCTGTCAATTGGATTCCTTCAAGACAACTAAGTTTAATTAATATCAAAGAGTTTAATTAATTAACCGTAGAGATTTTGAATTTTGCCAAGAAATTACTTTCAGCTTTTGCAGTTACCTTCGTATACTAAACTTGTAACATTTTGCGGTTTAAATTTTAATTTGAAATTTGATTCAGGTGGATGTAAAAGTTTTATTTAGATGCGGCTGCATTAATGGTGCATTCATTGAAATATTTGTTGTAAGTGCACATACGGGAACTCAGCAAACTTACCCAGAAAGCAGCTGCCATACTCGAAAATCTCACCAGGTGAACGCTACACCATCCTGCATAATATAGACAGCTGTCAGCAAACAGCTGCCAGTTCAGCCATAAACAAAGTGAAGCGGCAAACCGGTACCGTACATAAAATTCAACTTTAAAATCGACGCTTACCAAAATTTATGAACAGAATATTTCTGAAATTAGATCCACTTTATAAACACAATCTATATACGTCTTCCTCGATCGCTCCTATATGAGTTTTAGTGGGACAGGGTAAGCACGCCGTCAGGTTGAGAAAAAGTTTTTAAATTTCTTACACCTACTAGTCCAATATCTTTGGGAGCACACTTAAATGTTTGATGTCTGAAAGTTCACCACGTGAAAGTGTCTAATAATTTAAATGTCATCAAATTGAAGACTAGTAATATGAAGTGTCCCAAACGTGACGATAGGAAGAGTGCTAACAAACGGAAGAATAGAAACTTGCGAGTAAGTTGATAAAATATTTATTGAAATGTTAATTAATGACTCCCAATTTAATGCCATTGGAGTGATTCAAGAGTGAATTACCATAATTATAGTTTTAATCATCACTGGACTATTACATTATTATTTTTTTCCCAACCAGGAGTTTGACCTGTTGCTTTTTGGCCAAGTTTATAAGAAGTACAATGCGAAAACATAAATTGGTTTTTTTAATTTACACATTACCAGTTTATTTAAAATATAGGAATTTGTGAGCTATTTTATAATAGTATTTATAATTATGATATAATTTATACCAAACAAATTTCTCAAGCGAATATTTTTTTGTATATCCGTAAGTATGCACGATACTAATTAACGTTTTAATGAAAATTTGAATTTTATAATATTGTAAAGCTGTAATAATTGCCTTTTAAATATTTTTCGGTCATCTACTATATAAAATCTAATGATTTAGTTTTCTTTTAAATTAGATTGCACATTTCATGGATAAGAAATCAAAGGAAAATATAGATTGATTTATTAAAACCGGAGTGCAACAGCGAAAATTTTCTCTCAAGGAATTAGCAAAATAACTACAAAGAGTTAGGGTGGATTATCGATAGTATTTCTTATTTGATTTTAATTAAATTTTATACGATTATTAGGTGTATAATGCATATTCCGCTATGTAAAAAGTTATCAATGAGAAAATGCGTAATAAGCAAAACTTGAGGTAAAAGCTCACCTCGACTTTATATTAGAAACGCTGCAACAATTTCTTTTCTAGTTTACAAAAATTATGTTGACAAATTCTCAATTTCTCCAGATATTTTCAAAAATTTTGTTAATGTGTATGGTATTATGCTTAAATATACGAAATTTTAATTTCGTTAATTAATAAATAAAATTTAAATAAAATAATAATTTTAATTTAATTAAATTTTTTACTTTAAAGCAGTATGGAAAAAAAAAGAACATTTTGGACCTATGAAAAACAATTATTACAATAATTTGATGTTTCTTTGTGTCTGTCTTTCCTGTTACTGGATGTAGATGTATAAATGTAAGATATTCTAAGATATATTCCTATCGGAATATAACCGCTCCCTTCAAAGAGTCCTCACGATTTATTTCATAAGGTGGATCGCTCCTGCAGTGTTACCTTTTCTTTCTAATCAACTGAAACAACATAAGGTGATCGCTCACACAAATGAAAAACCATTCGCAAGTGGAGTTTGTGATATATCTTTTAGAATGATTTAGCTTTATCCACTTACATTTCGTCCTAACTTCCTGTCCTCACACTTTGTTTTTACACTCTCTACATCTCTCCTTATTCGGTTTCCTCTCCAATATTTCTTTTCTAGTTTAACTTTTTTAAAGATACTTTTGTTTTTCAGCTCTTGTAAATCTGAGGTAATAATGAGGCTTGTAAATCCGCAAACTTACACTTAAATATGTGAAGAGAAAGAGATGCTGCTGAAAGCTATGAGAATGATTTTCTTTATTTTCGCCCAATTTTGATTAGAAAATAAACTCAAAAAGAATTTCAAGTAGATTTTGTGGTATATTAGTATGTACTAATATACATACTAATATACCACAAAATTTTTTATTAGTTACTGTTTTGGTTTTTATGTTTTGGTAATTATGGAAATATTTCATTTTTAAATATTTTTTTAATCTTGTCAAGTGATAATTAATGTCTTTTTGGTTTTATAGTAACGATTTTTCTACGTATTGTATTTCTTTACTTTACTGTTAAAATTTATTATTTTAACGTTTTGTTTAGTTCTGTTAAATCTTCCAATTTTGATTGTAAAATCGAGTGGATCGAAGGGGGGGGGGGGTTGGGACTTATGCATACAGGACTTCCAGAAAATTGGAAAGCCGTTTCTGTATACAAAGTTATTCGGTCTCGCGTCTAAATAATATTTTAATTTTTATTCTGTCTGGGAGCGGGGCCCCCAGAAACGTGGGGACTCGTAGAATTTTCTACTTCTGCTATTAGTTAATCCGGCACCATGCAAATCTAAAAATATTTTTAATATGACAAATTACATGAGAAATCGCATAATGTAAACCAGCTTTTAGTCTTGAATTTTAATATTTATCTATGCTCTATGGGTTAAACCTGTCGGCGTCGGTCGAATGTATTTCAATTATTGAAAGTTAAGTATAAGTTTGTAACGCGAATCACGTTAATCCATTCAAGACTGGCACCCATGAGATTTAATTTAAAATAGCTCTAATTTTTAGCTATAATTTTAAAATAGTTCGATCCTGGATAAAAGTTTTGCCTTGAAATCTCCCAAAATCCGTGTCTAATGCCTAAAAAATTTTAAATTATAAATAAAGTTCAAAATTATAATGATTACTGCAAGTTAAGTCTATGATTTAAGTTATGGAAAAGTGATATAAGTTTTCTAGTTGTAGCTCAGATAAAACATTATTTAGATGAAAATTCACGATATAGCAATACTAGCGATTTTCAATTTCAATTTCAACAGTCAATGTCTTATATTATGAGTTTCGTACTCTTTCATAATTACAATGTGATATGAAATATAATATCTTTCTTTGTCAATAAAATTGTAACTTTAAAGAATTATACAGCTAGCTGTTTAATGCCTGTAAAAGTTATAAACTTGGAGCTGGTGGTTCAGCATAATTCTGGAAGACTTACACCGTGCTTTCTCTCAGAGCAATGATAACATATTTAGAGTGCAGAAAATGTATTAGTAATAGAATGAAACTTGTTTAGTTCTCTTACTTTCAATAAAATACAAACTGAAGATGCGAGTGTTTCTAATTGGTTGCTATGGCTTTTCACCACTTTGAAAATAATAAAAACAATAATTATTTATATTTGAATTTATATTATATTTTCATATTACGTTACATTAACGAAAGGCAGTAACATAAGAGGCAGATGCGTTTTATTAATTAAATAAGATCATCTACTTTTGTAAGATAACTTGTATCCGCCTATTTTTTCTGCTGTCTATTTCATAATTTCTATGAAGGAAACGATAAAATGTCAGCTGAAAACTGTTTTCTTCAGAATTTTACACATAACTGCACAACAACACTTTCTTGCAGGCATTTTTTGATCAATTTTTTAAGCTTTTTCAGGATTAAATGCGACGACCGTTTACGCTATAATACAACATCTTACTTGTGTGCATCTTAGCTGACAGAACGGCGCCACTTGAGCTACACAACTAGCGTATTATAATACAAGATTTATCAAAAGGCATACACATGATTTCTCAAATTTATAATTAATGGTTAGGTTGAAAAATGAAATTGCACGCTCCATCATGTGTAAAATTGCTGTTCCAAGTTATTTGCCTAGTTGTCATAGCATCATAGTGGCGTGAAAAAAAATTAAAATACATTCTTAAATGATGTTAAAATTCAAATTTATCAAAAATTATTTCTTTTTTGACACATGATAGTAAGAAAAACAGTATAATATTATATAATATTCTTCATATATTGTGTATTCATATAATATAAATATGAAAATATTGCAAATAGGATATTTCATTTAATAAATAAATCAAAAATACTATTTTTGGCTGATATTCATAGTTAATAAACTACATAATTAAAAAAAAATTTAATTTTTGTACAAACATCGAAAAGCTGTATATTATGTTATTCAATTGTCGAACTTAAAGATTCACTTTTATTTAAAAGTAATTGTTTTAACTGCTAACGAGAACGTAAAGTAGGTTGTTAATTATAGCGAGTATGAATATTACATCACGATTCGTTATGGCATACGTATTATCTACACGAACCCACAATAGTATAATTATTAGTGCAGTCTTTAAATGCTAACTTGTGAGTGGAAATACCTCGGAAATAAATTTTTGTACACCAATCACTTACTTCAGCATAAAAGAGTTTAACTTGTCTATATATGAACATGCACTACTTCAGGTATGCACTACTTCAGGTAACTTCGAATTCAAAGTGGTAAGAAAAATCGATTTGAAGCATGGTAATGAAACGCATGTGATAGTTGCAGTGGATCCCATTACTAGGAAAAGTATTCTAAATAAGGGTAAACTATGTGTTGGCTGGAAGAGCTGTATGGTGGAAGACTCCTTGCATGTCAAGAGATGCTGGAAGTGCTGTCAGTATTATCATCTGGCTAATGAATGTAAAAGCACAAATGTGGTATGTGCAACATGTGCTGGCTCGCACGAAACTAATCTTTGTGTATGCAAGGACGAAGAGATAAAATGTGCAAATTGTATAAGAAGTAACAAAAACTTCAAAACTAATTTTAACATAAATCATTCGGCAAAAAGTATTTCTTGTCCATATTATGAGGAAATCATACAGAAACTGAAGCAGAATGTTAATTATGACGTAATATAGCAAAAACAGAAAATCAAATGCATTACTGATAAAAGAAAAAATATAGATAATCATAAAACTAAACATTGCATTATACATCAAAACGTTCAATCAATAGGAAATAGTGTCGATATGTTGGATAAATTCATGGACGAACACCCTAATTGCATTGGTCTAGCAATTACTGAACATTGGAAGACTGAATCTCAGCTAAAAAAGTATGCACTCAAAGACTACAAACTGGTGTCAAGCTTTTGTAGGCAAGAAAATGAGCATGGTGGTGCGGCCGTGTATTGCCGCAGGTCAGTGAACGGTAACCCAATTAAAAAAGTAAACAATTTAGCAATCAGTGGACATTTTGAATGTGCGGGTGCAGAAGTAAACATAAATAGCGAAGCAATATTAATAATTAGTATATATAGACCTCCAAATGGAAACATGCAGATGTTTTATACTCAGTTTGAACAGTTGTTAATACTCATTCTTGATAGAAAAAAATTAACCTTTATTTTGGGCGACTTCAATTATGAACTAAAAGATAATGAAAGGAATTATAATGAATTGTTCTTGCTGTTGGGCTCCTTTTCTTTCAGGGTGCAGGTTAGAGAGTACACCAGAATCAAAAGCGATGGATCGGGAAGCTGTATTGATAATATCTTAACAAATTATGATGGCGATTGTCAAACCGAAATATGTCACTCAAATATTTCAGATCATACTGCTCAAAAAATAAGTTTTTATTTGAACAAGGAAATTTTGAAGAAGTTGAAATACCGACGTTTTTTTACAAAAGATGGTAAGAAGGACTTCAGTTGTAGACTGCAGGAGATTGACTGGAGTAAGTTGTACGAAATCGAAGAAGCTATGGTAGACGACCAATGGGTATTTTTTTCAAATTTAATTTGGTTGATTTTTAGTAGCAGTTTTCCTATGAAGAAATTGGTGTCGAAACCAAAGCGAAAAAATTCCAGCAATGAAGTGGTGGAGTGTAAGAACAGATTGGATATTCTTTTGGTGGTCTCTGCTGTTGACGCAAAATATAAGGAACTTTATAAAAAAACGAAAAAAGAATACAACAACCTTTTGATAAAAGAGAGAACAGAAGCATATGAAGAACGAATTGAAACATCAGATAATAAGACTAAATGTTTATGGTCAATCCACAATGAAATTGTGGGTAGGTCTGCTGCAAGTTATGAAGTTGGACTCAAGGGTGACCCTGAAAAAATTGCTAATGAGTATAACGACTATATATTAAATGCAGTCCCAAAACTACAGAAGGATGTACAATGCAAAATAGTTGAAAATGACAGATCAATGTATATTAGACCAACGAATGCCAATGAAATCCGTAAATTAGCAAAGAGGCTAAAAAACAAATGCAGTAGTGGAGAAGACGGAATACCGACCAGTATGGTGAAACTTGCGGCAGAAAGCATAGCCGAACCTTTAAGCTTTGTCATTAATAATTCATTTAAATACGGAATTTTTCCGGACCAACTTAAAATAGCTATTATTAAACCTATACATAAAGGGGGAAATCCAGAAGAAATGCAGAATTATAGACCAATAAGCTTACTACCTTCATTTTCCAAAATTTTTGAAATGGCAATGTGTGATAGGCTGGTAAATTACGTTAAAGAGAATGCCATTATTAGTGAAACGCAACATGGTGGTATCAAAGGAAGATCGGTTGAAACTGCTGTATTTCAATTTACACAAGAAATTTTAAGTGCCTATGAGAGAGGAGATTTAGCGATGGGAGTGTTCTTGGACTTATTGAAGGCGTATGACTGCGTAAATCATAAATTATTACTTCTAAAAGCTGAAAAATACGGTATAAGAGCAAATGCATTACAGTGGTTGAAATCGTATCTTGATAACCGTAGACAGAAAGTGGAGATAACAAAAGATGAAACTACGTGCACATCTGAAAGTAAAATAAACGAAACAGGAGTACCACAAGGAAGCATACTTGGAAATATGCTTTTCATATTGTTTAGTAAAGACTTAACCGATATATCAATGAAAGAAAACCACTATATGACAAACTACGTGGACGACACAAATATACTGGTGGCTGCTGAAAATTATCCAATCCTGCTTCAAGAAACTGATGAGCTTTTGTCGTTGGTAAACAAGTGGTTTGCAGAAAATGGGTTTATACTTAATAACAGAAAAACAAATGCAGTGCTTTTCCACACCAAACAAAAATTGCAGACACCAAAAAAATGTAATATTATGAATGAAGAAGTGGAATATAAAAAAAGTGTGAGATTTTTGGGTCTAGAAGTAGATAAAAACCTAAATTGGAATGTGCATATTGCGAAAGTGGCTTCTAAATTAAACCAAGGCTGCTACGGACTGCGAGTGGTAAAAAAATACCTGAATGAGGCGTCATTGAGAACCATTTATTTTGCCAGTTTTGAGGCACTTGTTGGATTTAGTATTATGTTTTGGGGTAGTAGTTCCGATATGAATAAAATTTTTACAATACAGAAGAGAATAGTAAGGCTAATGTATGGAATGCAGTATTTGGCATCTTGTAGAGGCGTCTTTAAAGAAAAAAAGATACTAACTGTTCCCGGATTGTATATATATCGAGCATTGTTGTTTATGTTTAAAAATAGAGAAGTTTATTTTTCAGTCTGCAAACACCATAATTATCCTACACGTACTTTGGAGTTAATGTATCCGAGGCATAGGTTGACTGTGACCGAAAGAAATCCGCAATACATGTGTATTAAATTATACAACAAACTGCCAATTGAGCTTAAGAACATAACCGGGCTGATTGAATTTAAAGAGGAACTACATGAATTTTTATTGATGATTGAACCCTATTCTGTGCAAGAGTTTATGTTGTGGAAAAAAGAGTAGTTATCATTGTTTTCAAAGTTATTATTGTTGTGTTATGGTATTTTTTTTGTATTTTTTTGTATTTATGACGATGTTTCAATCAATTATGTACAAGCCTTTGTAACGTAGTTTCTTGAAATAAATTACATTGTTATTGTTATTGTTATTGTTATTATATGACAAATTTAAACCGGACCAGCAACAAATTTGTAAGAGGTCCGAAAAATTACAAAATTCTGTATTCTATGCCCAAAATAGGGAGGGTACGTAAAGCCGGCCGTCTCACTAATTGCCTGGGTGAATGTAAACTGGGCCAATTGTAAACTGGGCCAAATTTAAAAAATGGTAAGTTTGGCCAGTTGGGCAAAAGGTACTTTTAACTAAAATTATGAAAGTAGTAAACTGGGCCAAAGACAAATTTAACGTAAAAAAGGGGTGCAGCAGCGTGTGCTGGTGTGAATTCTTTTTTGATATTATTTCAAAAAAATATCAGATGATACTGATGTTACTGATGGATCTACATCCTCGCGCTCGATCTACCTTTTCGCGCATATATTTTATGGTGGATCCGTGTATTGCCATAGTTGTCTTTGTGAAATTCGACTCTGCGCTCCGGTCAATATCCCTGAAGGACGAAAGAACTCGCCAAAGGTGGAACTCGAAAAAGGTGAAACTCGGATCCGAAAGTGCGGGTGCGAACCCCAAAAACAAGTTTTGCATTTGTAAAATATAATTAGTGTCAGGGATTAGTTGGCATTTAATTATAAAAACCGCGAAACTATTTTTTATTATGGATTCGTGTATTGCCATGGTTGTCAAATTCAAGTTTTGACAAAAACCAAGCAATAAATAAAAATAAAAATAAAATTCATATAATTTTAGTAAAATTTGCTTTTGGCCCAGTTTACCATTTTTAAAATTTTAGAAAAATTTGCCTTTGGCCCAGTTTACCATTTTCAGGTAGTTTTTTGGCCCAGTTTACATTACCCCAATTACATTAGCCTTTTTCGTAAGACAAAGGGGCTTATGGTCAAAGTTGAACAAGAAATGGCTTTAGAAGAAGTTTCCGCGATACGACTACCCAATACAGATATTATACAAAATCCTGATTTTTATCAATTTTTGCCCCGGTTTTCAGTTTTCGGTGAAGGGTTCATTTTGTGCTCAACTAATGCAAAAATGGTCTATTGCGGAACGTGTTTCAATATAATAAATTGAATTAAGTTTGAAAACTTATAGTTAGGGCCCTATTATAGTTATAAAATTATCTTATACATAGATTTAATGATAATTGAATACTTATCTGTAGACCACTCTTTCTCAGATGAACTAAAACTACGTCGCCATCATCTACTTTAATTTTGATAAAACTTATTTTGGGTATAGGACGTACACAAAACACTCAATTTAAGATTTTGTGATGTTTAGGATCCTTCTTGGTAAATTTGCTACTATTCGGGTAAAACTTTCCAAAAACATATGATTTTCATTTATTTTGATATTATATTCTAAAATTATTTAAAATTCACATACTTAGCTCGTCAATATTCAATATAAAAAAGGAATACAAAATTGGAAAAATAAATCGATCCAAATGAGACGATATTGAATTCATTAGATATATACTACATATTACCTTATAATTCGCTTTATAATTTTCAAAATATTGAAATCCAAATTTTAGTTTTCAAAATTGAATTAGTCTTATTAAAAATATTCAAAATTCGAACAATGTAATTTTCAAATATCAAAATAACTTACTCAAAATTTAAGTATTTAAGTGTTTAATAATCAATATCATTCTGAATTTAAAATTCAAATGGATACATTTTACAAAAATGAAAAATACATCTTAGCAAAATATATATTTAACATTTTAATTTTTTTTTTAGAACCAGTTGACTAGTAATGATCAAGTAACCGAAATGCTTAAGATGTGTCTTCAAAAGGTATGTGAACTACAAGCAGAAATTCAACGGTCCGATGGTCAAGAACACGATGCGGAAGCTGCTGGATATGCAGCGTGTGCAATTGAAGCTTTAAGATTTTTATCATCGGAAGGTGTATCTCAAGACCATCCTATGGTCAAAACATTGACTCAACATCTTTTACGCGATAGAGATCAAGATTACTAATTTAATGAGAGGTGCTCATTTTGCAATTAATTGTATGAAATTATTCTTTTGATATATTTACATATTATTTAATATTGATCGTGGAGATTGGATAGATTTTAACTGGCCAAGTTTTAAAACTTATAGTAGCTACGGATCATTTTGCTTCTACTCAAAACAGTAACTAATAAATTAATGAGAAGACGAAGCTCTCGTTAATGACGAACATCAAGGTTGAATTATTTAGCTGTTGCAACCTTCGCCATATCTTTGTGTCAGACCACAGACAGATCATCTTTGCCACGATTATTGAAATATCTCTTGAATAATTTTATACAAAACACAAATACTATTTATTCTAGTCATGCTATTTGCTATATTGAAAAGTTCGCTTTTATACAAAATGTATAATTTTAAGTAATAACTTTTTATCGAATCATTTGTAATATTTATGCAATAATGGATAATTTATTTTTAAAGTTTGGATCTTAACTTTGTGCGTTTACGAAAACAAAAATATGGGTTTTGTTTAATTTATTGGTTACATGATAAGGACGTGCTAAACATACTTTATCAATTTTGGATAACATTTTGCACAAAATTTACGTTTCCAGCGTTTCAGTTAACAGCGAAATATGCCCAGATCCTTGAAAATAAATAAGCGCATGAATTGCTTTTCACACAAAATTGGATCAATTTTAACTTTCCTAGTAATTTATTTTTTATGTATATCAAAATCAAAAGAGAAAGTCGAGCAGTTTTTGTTTCGTCAAGTAAAGAAAAGGACTCATCATATTATATTTTTTAAGGAATCGATACTCGTGATTGATAGATTTAATAACTTCAAATCACGTTTAGAAACAAGTCTTGTGAGCATTTTAAACTTATTTAATAATATACTGGGTAGTATTAGATATTTAAAAAGTTAGCTTCCGATTCCATATAAAGCGCGAAATAACAATTTTATTAAGAAGTGCAATAAAGTTTTTTTTGCATATTTCGAAACAAAGATGAAGTTAACCATATCAATATTTTAGAAAACCCATAAAATGCATACACACTTTTTAGAACTAAAATGTTTTTAAGTTATCTCAAATAATTGCAATATCGCATTTTTTGGGTTTTCTAAAATATTGATATGGTTAAAGATGGAGTTAGTATGATTCATATTATGCAAACATTACTGAAGCACGTGTGTTCCTTCCGATTTTTTTGGAAGCATAAATTATAAGAACACAAGAATTATCAATTTTTTATAATACAACTACATATACAAGAAGTTGAAATTTTTTCTGACTAATTCGATGACAGTATGGTTTGAATTACACGATATCCTGTCATATGAGCCAACTTTTGTTAGACAAAAACTGCATATCACATTTCTATTGCTTATTTATTACAATAAATACATTTAAGTAGGTTTATTAATTTAAATTAATTTTATTATAATAAAATTGTAGTTTAATCTAGTCAGAATACATGATGTAAAATTTTATATATTTATATTTTTCTAGTCAAATATATTTTATATTTATAAAATTTGTTTAAATCGCACACATCCATACATATATATTATTATTATTAAAATTATATTAAAATTGCACTATCACTATTGAGTATTTTTTTGGTCAAACGTTTTGAAAACACAGATTCGTTCCTCGATAAGCGTAAATAAGCAATTTGTTTTTTTCTTCCGGAGACAAATCCAAATGTTTAAATTTTTCCAACATATCCAGCAATTCCATGTGTGCCTGCCTCTTGTAAAGCAAAGTCTTTAAATTGGGATTTTCTTTAGTAGCATTCAAGACTCTTTCTCGAAATCCAGCTAAAGGTAAGTCATTTTTACTATCCATTTGGAAGTTGTTTACTAATATTAATGACACAAAAATGGAAACACAAAAAGTATTTATTAGTTGGTATAGTTTCGCCCACTGGCACAACACAACTAATGCTTTTAAGTAGAAATTTTATTAGAGGGTGGTAAAGCTCCACCGTTGTTAAATCGGTACGACTATTGTTAAAACGCAATTTGAACATCTGGTTTCTGTACCCCCAACATTATTTGCTCTTCAATACCACCGTTAGTAAAACTGTCGAGGGTAAAATCACACTCTTTTATCATTTTATAGCTGCTGGTAGATAAAAACTAGAAACGATTAAAGTATAATCAAATTTGTGATTCACTTAAAGAGATAGAACTTTTAAATACGAGGGCATAAATTTCACAAAAGTAAATAAAATATTCTACAACCTCTTCAATTCTGTCACTTTTATATGTTATCGAAATTTACTTTGGAAAACTTCATTACTACACAAGTATCTTATTAAATCGTCGTGTCGAGCATAAATGTAAAATTGATATACTTTTACGAACCCGTTAGGAAAATTGCTTTTCTTACCAAATTGATTTTACAGGAGCAAAGCAGAAAGTAAAGTTTAAAATGAATTTGAAATAATAATTTGGTATATTTTAAAAACTTAAATTAAAATGGAAGCTCGAAACAGATGCTGACTAGGCTTTTCACTTTGAACAATTAACCAGCTGCTCCTAAACTTAACTTTTTTGAACAGCTGTTACGTTTTGGGTTTTTTTCCAACATTAATTATAACGATACAAATCGACACATTTTGTAAACCTTAATTAAAAAACTTACAAATTTTATTTAATTACAGTAATAGTACTCAATTTATAATTTCAAAGTCATTTCCTTTCTGCGTTCTTTTGATGAACGAATTTTTATTTTTCTTTCTATTATTATTATTATACGTACAAAGCTATCGAATTGCAATGACAATTGACAATATATCTTTCGCATGCTTATCTTTATATGCATATCATTTCAGAATTCAATTAATAAAAATCTGTATTTATTCTATATTATTTGATTTTCAAGGTGTATAAGGACAAAATAATAAAAATGAAATTCATTTTCTACTAGTGCATATCGTATATTCAGTAGAAAGGAGAAAGGGTCCTTATTTACGGATTAAAATTCCCCAGAGTAGAGTGGTTCAACTCCAATATTACAAAATTGATTCAATCCTTAAGAGACAAAATGATCGTTTAAATATCCTTTAATTTGAAAGCAAAATTCGGGGATTCCCAAATTCTAATTTCGTATTTACATAAAAAGGTGTAGTAAGATCAAACTAGTAATTAATTAAATTGTTTAATATTCAGGAATTAAATTACTTAACACAAATTATTTAAATAGTGTTGGACATTGCCGTTAAGTTATAAACAATTATTTTCTCAAAGTTCTCTATTCAAAAAATACTTTCTAATAACTTTCAACATTTTTAAAAACCCTCGAATTTTCCACAACAAAAGCGAAAACTAGTCAAAGTCTTTAAATTAATCACAATTGATTGAAATGACGTTTTCTAATTCAACAAATACGCGAAAATGTCCCTTGTTGCAATATTATATTAAGACGACTGAACGTCTAATTTTATCAAATCGCATAATTTGCCAACTCAACGCACGCATAAAAAACCAATTTGTTGAAAACTCGCGAAATGAACCATTCCAATTCAAACCATCTAAGTAGGTTTGACGCTAACAAGTTATTAGCTTTGAACGCCACAACAAGAATATAAAGCAAATATTAAATAAAATAGACGATACAGTTTAAAACTCTTTAAATTAAAAAATTTTCTACCTTCTAATTTATTTATTAATAAAATATAACTTATTATTTCTATGCGTTATCTAATACCGGGAACCCGCGTAAAAATACCTGTACGATTTTTACCAGTTTGAATTATATTTTATTTTGTTAATTTGAAAGTGGAGATTAGAAATTGCACGACTGTCCGCCCGGAGCAAACAAAATGCGAAAAAAGGTCACATTTAACAGGTTAATTTTTTTATTACCGATTGAACAGAAATGACACTTGTTGAAATGACACAATGTTTGATTTTGATTTTTGAAAAGAAACAAGTCTGATTTTTTGGAGACTTACGTTGGTCCGATAAACAGGACTCGAGTAGCCATTCTGAACTCCATAATTTTAGTCCTTTTCGGGGACCTCTTCCCAACTGGAGTGAGTCCTAAATACTTCACTATTTGCCTGATGGCATTAACAGGTACAATTAACAAATTGTTTTGTTAATTTTTATTTTGGGACTTATTTAAATCTAGCCTTGTTGACGGCCTGACAATGTGATTTATTGAAAAGCTTAACGAATTAACCAAGTTTCAAGCAATGAAAAGCTCCGGAGCAAAATAATTAGTTATTTGTAAATTATTACTTCAGAATGTAAAAATACTTTTCTTACCCAACTGAAAAATGCATTTTTTCACAATTTAACACTATTCACTGACTACTTCACCGGAGGAAAAATTTTACTAACCTGAATTTCTGTTAAATCCACGAAATTTACCCTACCTACAACAATAAAGAAAATGTTTTGTTAGTTACCATTGCAGATGAGAACGGTTTTTGTCAAACTACCTTTATCACTGTAGCCCTTTTGCCTTATTCCTATAGTGACTAGAATAGCTTCTTCATGGTTCCTGCCAATAAACTTAAGTCACTCACAATCTCGAACACTTTCACATTTTTTTTCACTTAAGCATTAAAACAAAATTATTCTCGATTATCAAGAAAGCTTCCATCAAAGCTTTTTCACGCTAATTCGAATCAGTTCGCGGAACACGAATTTCAAAAATATTCTTCAAATTTCCACCTAAGAGAAATTTTTCCGAATTTTCTTCAGACGATGTATTACTTTAGAGGCCTTACAAACGAATGACTGTGAGTTCGAGCGTCGTAATTTGTATATCACTTTTTTTCTGTTTTTTAAAAGGTGTTACGCTGATAAGTTTTTAACATAATAACAAAATGCAACGATGTCTCAAAATTTTTATGCCGTTAAAAATACATTAAAACATTTCTAAAGCCAATTATAGTGGTATATCTGTAATTTTATTTTTTCAAGATGAAACGAATAAGTCACTCAAGGCTTTATTAATTTTTCGGTTGTCAAACACTACACATCTACTTGATGTGTACTCTACATCTACAACATCTAATTAATAAAAAAACAAATTCTTCCAAAGAAATAATTAAAATAAACAAATTTTTTGGTGGAAGAAAATTAGGAAATTTAAAGTTGTACAAATTTTGTCAGGGAATTTTTAAACGAAGGTCAGGGAAATTAAAATTTTGGGTCAAGGAATGTTTCTTGAAAATTTGAAAGTTAAAATAAATATTATAATAAAATTTTCTCGTCCGATGGTAATATGTGGAAAAAGGATAATCGGGTATGCGTACACCAAATGAAATAACTGGGTTACTTCGTCGACGAAGTATATATGTATGTACATACATATATCATAGACGTACCAATATCGTCTGAACTGAAATGAAAAAATTAGTTAATCCTGGTTTGATTAAATATTTTGTAAACGGGATTGTAAATAATAATGAAATAGTTTATTCGTTATCAAAAGAAACGCGTCATAATTCGAGTACCACTTTTTTGTTTGTTTCCTGTTTGCAATTTTAATCGCTTATTGTTTGTAAAGTTTTCCACTCTGGGCCGGAACTCGTGCATTTTTGTAATCTTCATTTTCAAATTTCTTTAAGCTGCAGAACCTGCAAAGTTCGACAAAAAATTCTTTCAAATTTTAAGTATTTCGAAGAATTTCTTTATAGTTTCATTATTTTCTTGGTAAAATTTGTTCTTTTTTTATTATTTAGATGTGTAGATGTAGAGTACACATGAAGTAGAAGCGTCGTGTTTTACAACCGAAAAATTAATAAAACCTTGACTGACGTATTTGATTCACTTTGTAATAAAACAATTACAGAAATACACTATAAACGGCATAATACTATGAGACATCATTGTATGATGTTATTATATTAAAAAATTATCAGCGTAACCACCTTTGAAAAAACAAAAAAAAAGTGATATACAAATTACGACGCTCGGACTCACAGCCATTTGCTTGTAAGGCTTCTAAAGTAATACATCGTATGATGAAAATTCAGAGAAATTTCTCTTTGGTGAAAATTTGCAGAACATTTTTGTGCAGATAAAATTTTCCAACAGTATCTTCACATTTGCTAACAAATTTTCTCAACTTTTAGTAGTTAATTTTTGGGGAAATGTGAAAAAACGTGAAATTCGTATTTCGCAAACTGGAGTTTTATGTCTCGAGTTTGGATTATCCTTAAGAAGCTTGTTGGAAGCTTTCCTAATAATCGAGAATAATTTTGTTTTAATATCCTTATGTGAAAAAAAAATGTGAAAGTGTTCGAGATTGTGAGTGACTTAAGTTTATTGGCAGGAACCATGAAGAAGCTATTCTAGTCACTATAGGAATAAGGCAAAAGAGCTACAGTGATAAAGGTAGTTTGACAAAAACCGTTCTCATCTGCAATGGTAACTAACAAAAAATTTTCTTTATTGTTGTAGGTAGGGTGAACTTCGTCGATTTAGCAAGAACTCAGGTTAGTAAAATTTTCTCTCAAGTGATGTCGCCATAGTTTGAAATTGTGAAAAAATGCATTTTTCTTTAAATGCACGAACGACAGTTGGGCAAGAAAAGTATTTTTACGTTCTGAAGTAAAATTTGCAAATAAGTAATTTTTTTTCTCCGGAGGTTTTCATTGCTTGAAATTTGGTAATTCGTTTTAAGCTAATAAATCACATTGTCAATCCGTCAACAAAGCTAGATTTAAGTAAATCCTAAAATAAAAATTCAAAACAATTTGTTAATATTGTACCTGTTAATGCCAAGCAGGGCGAATAGTGAAGTATTTAGGACTCACATCCAGTTGGGAAGTTGTCCCCGAAAGGGACTAAAACTATGGAGTTCAGAATGGCCATTTGAATCCGGTTTATCGAACCAACGTCAGTCTCCAAAAAATCAAACTTTTTTCTTTTCAAAAATCAAAATCAAAAATTTTTCGAAAATGTAATAATATTTTTTTAAAACCAGAGGCGACCTAACGTTAAAACCGGATGATCTTTCAAGACCTAACAATTGCATATCTTTTTATATCAAAGTGATGAAGATGGGAAGCCAACTTCACAAAGGTTTGCAAATCACCAAATTTAGTATCCATTTAAAATAACAGTGACAAATGTATGACCCCGGTATCAATTTTCTTGCCGGTATTAACTTTATAGTTAGGTAACTATTTACTTCAAGCACTTAATACTGCAACAATTAATATAATTTATTTTATTCAAGTATTTGAGCTGTACTTAGCGTTTTTCGTTTTGTTACTCATTAATTTTAGTTATTGTTTTTCTAATAACTAAATCGTAATAAAAACGCCTACTATTACTATAATTTATTTAACAAAGTCGATGAAAACTGAAATCTCTCGAAACCTTTTTGACTATGTGGGAAGTCAAATAATCTAGAAGTTAACAATTTTTTACCATACTTTCATAAAACATTCTTAAAGATGAAAAAGTAGCGCTATTCCATGACGAGCTATAAATTTAATTACGTACTTTAGAAAACCAATTTCAGTCATTAAATAAATTTAATAAATTAACAATAAGAAAGTAAATAAAACAGAATTAAAGCTAAATAAAATAAATTATATTCTTCTGATAAAAATATTTAATGAATTGTGACGAGTTTCAACCTTAAACGGCCATCCTCGGACACACTGTTTTAAAAGTTATTAAAATAGATGATTGACCGACGATTGATAAAAAACTAAACTATTATTTTTTGTTACAATTTTTAATCAAAAACATAATTATAACAAGATAATTTATTCTTTATTTTCAAACTGTAAATTTCGAATTAAAAACTCGAGTTTCCTACTGGTATTATAAAAATGTTATTTTTACATTGAATTTTAATTATTAACAAACAATCAACATCAAAGATGTTTTTAAAGTTGTGCTCGCAAATATAAAGCATATAGCGGCTTAATTAAAAATGTCGATACATATGCAAAGCTCATTTTCAATCTGTACTGATAGAGAGTCAATCCTTTTATTTTTTATATAATAATCAAAATGTACCACTTAAAAACGTCAAAAATAAGTAAAATAGAAAAATTACATAATATAATAGTGATACAGTCAAATTTTCATGGCAACTGAACTATTACCTTAATTGTACCTTATTTTTCTTTATCACTAAATAACAAATTTTAATTCTAATTTCAGAAAGACTTTAATCAAAATAATCACAATAATAATCACCGTTAGTGTAAAACTTATTAGACTAACATTAACAACTTATTTTACACGAAAGTAATTATAATTATTATATTTACCACAACCAATCAACCAACCAATGCATTTTCTGTATAATTACAATATTCATAAATAATTTTTCTTTAATATGAGTTTTAGTGTCAAAATAAGGTACCTGGCAAATAAAAAATTATAGTTACTCATTAGCAAATTTTTAATAAAATTAGTTATGTCGACAGCGAAATAATATATTAAAAATATTTAACAAACTTCCTACAAGGCTTCAAATTAGTTTAAAAATACTAATTTAGTTTTAAAATAATTATACTAAATTGAAAACTAACAAAAAAATTTTAATTATCTTTCAGAATTAAAAGTAATAAAAAATAATAATATAAGTACAAACAAATAATTTGCTTTTATCCCATTGCCATGGGAAAAATTATATGAAAATATTATATGATCAACTAGAATTCTTTCTTCTTCTCCTGGATAAACAGGAGATTTTAATTCTGAATAACGTGCTACTATATCTATATCGTCTAAGTCTTCTTGGGCAGTATTATATGTTTTATCACGGAATGCTACATGGCCATCTCCCCCGGCCAATAAAAATCCAGTAGTCAATATTCTGTAAGATTTATGCAATGCAATAGGTTCGTAAACGGGAATTTTACATAAACCACAGCGAATTTTTACGTCTGACACTCGGGAATAAATGGGTTTAGAAAAATCAACTTTGTACTTTATTCCAGACACTTGCAAAAATTCTCCACGTGATGTTTTACCGTTAGCTCTTGCACCGATTTCTAATGCTTTTAATAGATCCGTTCCATTTATTGAAGTACTAAAAATTTGATCCCCGAAAGGCATTGCACTTAATAATTCGCCACGAGTAAAACTTCCATCTTCCATTTTTGGTTCAATAACGCTTCGAATTGCTCCTCCATTGATAATTGCAATCGGTGCATCGGTCCAATAAGCTCCTCCATATGACGAAACATGATAATCGACAAATGCATCTGATATAAAATTTCCGAAACTACATTCTTTCACTCGACATACTTTCTCATCGCCATCCAGAATTACACGACTTTTCCCAACAACCTGCTCTGTCAATGCTTCGAGTTCGGGTCTATATGAATTCAACAGATCGAGCACGTGATCATCTTGTGGAATAGTATAATTCAAAAGCATGGGTTGTCCGTGAACATTTACAATATTTCCGGCATCATCAAACTCTAAATTTAATTTACCCATGTATTTCGTGTAAGCATATGCTTGAACAACCGGTACTTCTTTACCACTATCTTGAGTTACAATGGACGGATAAGGACCTTCAATTTTTTCTATGCTAGGTGCAGGTCCATTCCATAAAAACGTGTTGGTATGTCCACCAATAACTAAATCTACTAATGGAACTTCTTCGGCAATTTTTTCATCAACATAAAATCCTGAGTGACCAAGAGCTATTATAATTTTTACTCCTTCTTCGTCCAAACGTTCGCTTTCTTCTTTTATACTTGAAATTTCGTCTTTGAATATAATTTTTCCAGGAGCTGAGATTTGTGCTGTTTCTCCAGTTATATATCCGATTACTCCGATACGATGACCTCCAACATTAAGAATTACGGATTTGGAAATATTCCAAGATTCTAAAGTTGGCTCTTGTGAAAAATCTAAATTAGCAGCCACGATTGGAAACTTGGCCGTATTAATTAAAGGTGTAAGACCTGCTAAGCCCAAATCAAATTCGTGATTTCCAAAACTCTGCAAAAGAATTCAAAGTTATTAATAATTAATTAAAATTTCACATAAATGTTAACAATAAATTATTTATTAAGTAGAATTAAATAAAACCAAGACAAAATAGTGAGATTGCAAAATAAAGCTAATAATTTGAGAAAAAACAAGTGTAGTAATAATTTATTTAAAATTGTTTTTTGATATTGATATTTATTAAAACTAAATTTAATAAAATCAGTTGGCAGAATAAAATTTAAACATTGATAATGCGAAGTAAAATGAAAAATAAAACAAACATTTAAAAAAGTTTACAACAGCTCTGTGGAAAGATTTGCGTCAAAGCAAAAAGTCATGACAGTTACAAATGGATGATCAGTTTAGGCACACGTCGTCGTTTTACCACTACTCTCCTACCTACCCGGATTGGCAAGCTTGGTAAAATACGGATAAATCTGTTTTTTAAAAATCCTAGACCAGCAGTAAGCGAGACGGCTGAATATCTCAGCATTTAGCATAAGAGAAAAGAAAAAAGTTTTATACAAAAATAAATGAATAAAAATATCACAGAACAAGAAAAGGTGAAAAAAAGTAATATAGAAAGGGACGTCAAACAAATAAACAATAAAGCTTCAGTCCATGTGTACTTTGTGTGCTTTAAAAAACTTGTACTCACATTTTATATATTGATATTATCTACCCTTATAAATTTGGGTAAATACCCACAAAAAAATTTTCGGTTTATAGTTATTAATATGTGAAAATATTGTAAAAGTTTAAATTTTTTACCTGTTAGAAAAATAATCCGAAATTTGAAACATGAATTCACATGTCGCAGACTAATTTATTTATTATAAATTTATTAATTATAAACGGTAAGTTTTTCGATTACTACTTTTTCTAGCATGAAAAAATTTAAACTTTTGCAAAAAATATTACATTTAATTTAATTTAGTCTAAAAATAAAAAAATTAAAACTTCACTGTGCTCTAGAATACCTCAAAACTTTCCTTTCAACTTTAGGTTGCAGTATGTAACTTTTAAAATTAAGCTAATATTGAAAATAATTTACATCAATTTGTGTTTTTCCCGTTGGTTGTATTGTACCAACTATAATAATCTGACCCTTCTTCCACATTTTAGACTTTCCAGCTTCTGTTAGCCTCCTAATTTATTTTGAACATTTAATTCTTTTTAAATTTTACTGAATACTTTTTAATTTTTTTTTTTACTTATTCATTATATTATTATTTTTTATTACAAAAGTTTTCCAAATTATTGGACTAATAATTGGTGCTATTCATAGTAAATACATCTTTTCTTTATTTTACTCCTGAATCAAAGTGAGAATATGTTTAACCACCGACATCAAACAGCAAAAGATTTTGCTTACAAAACTCAAAACAATTAATTTCTTAAATATTAAATTTTTAATTAATGAACACAGCCCAGGGCCAGCTTATTATTAATTAACATCCGTCAATATATTTTTTTGTGTAATTTTTTGTCTTTATTTTTAATTGTTCTATTAATTATTTATTACATCTGGTACCAAAAGTAATATCTGCATTTTACCAGTTGGTTCTAAGACGACGAGTACCTATAGTATCCGGCTCTTGAAGCTGTCTCAAGGCTAATCACTGTATGGAAAAAAATGACTTCAAAGCAAGTGTAAATAAAGCAAGTTACATAATAAATATTAAAGGAAGATTTCATTTTAAAGCCACTTTTAAGAAAAAACACACCAATAAAAATCATCAGTTTGGTCTTAAAGTTGGCTTTAAAATTAAATTTTTTTAATATTTTTAGTAAGTATTTAAATATTATACATTCAATACTTACAGGATGAAAATATTAGGCGTTAGTATTAGCTTCGGCTAATACTAACTCTTAGCAAAATTCTTAGCAAAGTTTATATTTCATCTCAAACATTTATTCAATTATTAATTTATTTATCACTAAAAAATATCTACAAAGCGATAGACTCATGAGATCAGCAAATGTTGGCGGTTTTTCTTCTGTATTTTATCTCAATACTAACGATACGGCAATGATTGTGCGGTTTTCTCGTCCTTCTTTCCCTTGTCAGTTATTAATTCATTCATTAAATTATTATTATTAAAGTTTATATTATTGTGCTTATTGACTTTGTATTTAAAAATTTCAATTATAATCTTTACGCCTTGAAGGGCATTCTATGCAATCTCTGGGCCACTGTGGAGTATTCCATACCCCAGGAATGGAATTATTCATCCAAACCTATGGTTTCTAAAACGGAGAGTCCGGCAGGTATGATTGTATTTCAAAGAAAAATTCGTATTATGGTAAATAAAATAAACTGTAACTTAATTTTGAATTATTTCGATATTCTACTTTGGGAGAGCGCTGACCATGGTCCTCTCGGTATCAGTTTTTACAAAAAATATGAGGAGTCATGCTTAGTAGTAATTTATTTTTATTAAACATTAACTAGAACTGACGTCATTGCGTGGACCGACGAGTGGTCTAGACAAATTTTGGGTGAGCCTGTGCCCAACGGTCCACCCTCTAAGTTGTAAGTTCTACAAACATAGTAAAGTGAAACTTAAGTAAAAATAAAATCCGTTCCACAGTTTGCATGGTATTCAAACAGCAGTTCGGCTGTACTTTATTGTTATTGTGGAAATTCATAACATTATATCAATAATTCAGACTTTCCATTAAATTTTAACATAAATTGAATTTTTTTTAAATATTTACAATCTACAGTTAAGTTACAAAGAATATAATTTAATTCAATATCATAATAATGGGTGGGCCATGTAAAATTCGGAATTTGAACCTCCCGTCATTTCGAAGAATATGGCCAATGTTACATTTATAAAGTGACAGATTATTAGTTTAAGATTAGAAATTTACGAAATGGTCACTTTGCGCGCTTGAAGGAAATTGGGAAATATTAAAAACTTTTTTCCAAAGTTCTGAGTCTTCAACTCGAGCTGTACGAAATCTACGAAATAAATTCGATAGAAATACAGTGCCATCGACGCAGATTGTGGATCAATTTGTGAAGCGAATTCGGTAATCCGGGTCCTTATTGGACAAAAACAACTCGTGTACGTGCCCGTCCAGTGCGTTTAGGGGAAAATATTGCCGATGTAGCTAAAAGTGTGCTCAAACAGCCATCAACATGAACTCGCATCCGTTCGTAGCAATTGAACATTTTTCACACTTCTTTGTGCAGAATTTTGCATAAAAATCTCGGTATGAAAGCTTATAAAGTCCAAATTAGTTAAAGAATTAAAGTCTCGTGACCATCCGAAGCGTTTTCACTTCGCTGAATGGGCTGAACATCGCTTGGCTGAAGATGAGCATTTTTACCGAAAAGTAATCTTTTCCAATGAAGCTCATTTTCAATACAATATTGTCGCATTTTGGGTTAGGAAAATCCACACGTCGTCGAGGAGAAGCCGATGCATCTACAACGAGTGACTGTTTTCGAGAATGAGCTAAAAGCTGCCGTTACCGTCAATGGCGAGCTTTACCGTGCCATGCTCAGCGATTTTTTGTTCCCAAAAGTTGAAGAGGATGACATGGACGACATATGGTTTCAACACAGCTAACGTTGCAATCGATCAATTGCAACACTGTGTTCGAAAACCGCATAATCAGCCGAAACTCGGAAGTCAATTGGTCGCCTCGCAGTTGCGATTTGACTCCATTAGACTATTAACTCTGGAGCGCCGTGAAATATAAGTGTTACGTAAACAATCAAAGTCCATTGAGGCCTTAAAATTGGAAATCGACGCTGTGGTTCGCGAGATAGAGGCCCAAACAATCAAAAATGTACTGAAAAATTGGGTAGATCGAATGAGGTACTGTAAAACAAGTTGTGGAAGCCATTTGAACGATGTTATGTTTCATTCATAAATTTCAATGATGGGCCTTATCAGTAAAATCATAATTTTGGAAAAATGTCTACTAGTACTTTCTTTAAAGCGAAATTAAATTCCAAATTTGACATGGCCCACCCAGTAGAAGGTAGATTTTAGAAGAATTTAAATTTTCTACATACAAACTATACATATACTACATATCTCCCTTATGAAATTATTGTTATTATAATTTACTGAAGTCATTTTAAAATATCTGCAAAACTTAAAAATAATGACATTAGAACAAATGTAAATTTACCTGTTGCTCGCAGGACTACCAGTGAAATTAAAGCGCAGCTACGTTTTTCAAATTATATCGATATTTATTATTTAAATTACATTCCTGTATATTCATATATATTTTAGTATCTTGACTGGGCATTTCATTATTTCTTATGTTGATTTTGCCAAATTTAAATTTTAACAAAACCGTTTCGTATTTTAATAAAATCAGAAAGTACTTATAAATAATACGATAAAAACTACAAATACACTAAAAAAAAATTTAAGCAACACAGAGGGTATTCATTTTTTTTTATAAAATAAAATAACAAATTCTGTGACTGTTATCTTTGGTGCTTATTTTTTTATTTTACTTACCACAATTTAAGAAAAATTACGTTTTTGGTATTTAACCCAAAATTAGCGTTTAGTTTTTGAACCAAGATTTGTATCAAGAAAAACCAGCATCAATACTGCTTTTCGATTTTTTGCGACAGGACTAGAAAAAATCTTGGTCGTTAAGACGGTAGACGTGTTATAAAAAGAATCACTTTTTACTTCTGGTTATATAAATAGCCGTTTAAACATATTATGTTTTTTTCCATGTACTCACTGTGCAAAAATTATTGACCACAGCAACTCAATGTTTATATGAACCTGCGGTGCTAATGATGATATGCATGAAAGCATATAGATTATGGAAGGATAAATAATAGGTTATTGTTATTTAGTTCAAGTACGAATAAAATTGTAATTTATATCCTTGCACAAGTGAGGAATATATCAAAAGGAATGTTAAATTTACTTATCGTGAATTTATACGTTTCCTTATCAATTCGTTTAATAGTTCCAATGATATTCTATTTTTCTATATTTGAAAAAATGCGGCTCGGAAATTAATAACATTTTAATTAGTGATGTTTACCAAAATAGTATTATTTGCACAGCGTGATCTATATGTATACAACACTATCTAAATATAAGGAATTATATTTAGATAATTTACTTTTACGATAAAAAATATAGTCAATATTACAAAAATCGAAATTTGCATTTACGGACAAGATAATCAGAAAATCACATTTTAAATATCAGTTCTTGAAATTCTTCCAACATGCTAAGCTTGAACCAAAGAATTGCTCTGTGTGACAAATTGATGGTCAAGTGCTCATACCAAACACATCAATTGCATAATGATGTAATTGCGATCGCCCATTGTCTATTGGTCGAGTTAAATTAAGCTAGACGAATAATTATTTTAATATTGTTGATATTATCAAATTTAATGTAATATTATGTAGGTACGAAGGTTCCTGGAAAATTCCAATTGCGCATAGTACAATTTTGATTTTTTTAAATGCTGTTTCTATCCAGATTGCAATGTTTTGCTACCGGAGTGTGTTTCATTTCTAATCTCCAGTTATACACCTAGAAAATTCTAAATTAAACAAAACATTCATGTGTTTTATTTTAAAATTTACCTTAAATAACATTAATCTATTGAGGCCAATAATATAAAAAAATTATTGTTCCTGTACAGTGCGCATCTTTGATAAAAATTTGCTTTTCATTTCCTCATCGCATTTGTAAGATTTAAGAACTTAAATGATATAACTTTTAATTTATTGATGTAGTTATCCCACTCTTACCAAATTAGATTTGCATATTTCATTCATGAAAATAAGCAAGTTTATTTATTAAATAATATAACGCGTCAATAACAAATAATTTTATAGACGTAATCATCTTTTTTTAGCCGACAAATAATCACTTAAACCAATTTTTATTGTATTTAGTCTGTTTTGGTCCAATGTGGTAGAATTATTTAATCATATTAGAAAATTTTAAATTAACTAATTTACTGGATTATTACATGTTTCGGGTTTGCACCCATTATCAAGTATAGAAACAATAAAAACATAGGAAGTTATATGAGAACAAACACTGTTGTCAGCAAAATGAGTATTTGTTGATAATTTGATGACGATAATTTTAATTTTTCTAATACGATATTTTATTATACAATTTTGATTATAGTTTGAATTTATAGTCTGCGTAAAATGTTTGGACGCCTAAAGGCACTTTGGGGATATAATCAGATTGAAGCCTTTTTATTAGTTTTCTGTTTATTTTTATTTTATTACTTATTGTTCCTTAAGTGCTTTGCTAATATACATTTTATACATTACATAGTATGTACATAATATTTAAGGGGACCTTCTAATTTCTGAAATATCATTAGCATTTTTTACTGATAGGTACAGGAATAAATACTTAAATTCTTGGTTATCGCAAAATTCTAAATAAATACTTGACCGGATTTTCAATTTCATTTAATAAAACGTTCTTGTACATTTAATTTCCAATTTTAAATATAACTTACTTATTTGAACAATGGTGCATTTGAAAGACAGGCTAATTTGGATGCTCGATTTAAAGTGGTTTTGACATTGACGTCTCTAAATATAAATATAAAATCGAGGTTCTAATTGTGTTTGCAAAAGTCAAGAAACTTCTCCTGTCACTAAGAAGCTCTTAAATTAATATACAATTCATGACAGAATATTACAAAATAATTAAATGAAAAAATTATGAAATTTGTCGAGAAATAAGCAATTAAGTTATTTCTTGCAAAAAAAAATCAGTTGATGGATATTTAAAATGATGCGTCAACGAAAATTATTACAATAACTTCAAACAATAGTTTGTTAATAATATTATTAGCGGCAAACTGCCGCATGATTATTAAAATAATTATTCGCTGTTTCAAATAATTGGAAGTGCTCGAACCAATTAAAAATTAATAGTTCTGAGAATTATAGAAGACTAAAAATATAAATTAATAAGTTGAACTTTATTGATATAATATTATATTATAAAATTATAAAGATAATAAATTGAACCACTAATTTACTTACCATAACATCGGGATGTAAAGTATTCAAAAAATCAGAAACTATTTTCCATTTATGAATGCTAAACCAAGGACTTCCTGTATAAGTATCGCCAGCATTTAAATACAGAACATTAGGTCCTTTTCCATCTTCGGCCGCTTTTCGGGCTTCTCGAACAACATGAGCAACTCTTGCAAATCCACCCACGCACTTTTGCAATTTCCTATCTTCCTCTTTACATAAACCGGACCTTTCTGAAGTCTCTTCGAATCGCGCGTGCATATCATTGTTATGTAATATCAAAAGTTTAAAATTTTCCGATTTACAATTTTGCACAAATAACACAACAAAAATTAAAAATACAGACACTCTCAAACAATTCATTGTTACTACTACAAATTTTCCGACTTATTCTAGACGTATTTCAGCTAACACTGGAGTTCCGACTACTGAAAGTCAATGCCATGATATAAGGTTAAATTACTGCTTTAACTTAATGATACAGTGTGGTTTCGTGATTGGTAGGGATAGGGTGGTTTTTTAGTTAAAACGTATCCTCAGGAATGTAAGAAGTTTAATTTAGTCTGTAGAAGCGGAACAATTTAATTTGAAAATTTTTTTGTGTTTATTAACCTAAACTTATAATTCCACAACTACCTACATATCAACTTGAAAAATAATTTACAGTAAATTTTTAATAATAAGGACACTATCGGCAGCTATACTTTAACTTACACAATTAATTAAATTGTGTCTTTAAATAATCTTTTCTAAATTATTGTTTCAAGAACAACCGTTTTAAATTCATTATAATTATTAATTATAACTCGAGTAAACTGAATTGCTTTTATAGCAATGACAACAATCAGAATGTTGTCTTTTTTCTTAATTTTCAAAAATTTTGCTTATGTCATAGATATTATTTTACTATGTAGTTTATTGCATAAGTAGTAAAAAAGTTTTGCATTGTAAATTTTGAAAGAATAAAAATAATACTACTTGTACGTAATTCCTAAAATCCACTTTCGGTCAATTAAAAGCGGTTCTTAATTTACAGATTTTTTAACGAGTTCCAAAGTGATTAAATGCATATTATCTTTTTATCACTTGTACTATAAATAGCTTTGCCGACATTTAATAAAAAAAAATAAAAAATATCAAATAATATTTAAACCGTAGTTACGGAAGATTTCAAATTATCGTGGGTCAAATAATCCAGGTTGCATTGTATTTAAAATTTCAAATAAGTGTAGATAAACGTAAATAACTTGAATTGGCCGGATTCCTATGTTTTTTATCTGAAGTCTAGACTTGGGAACAAATACGTTTTTCAGTTCTCTACTACTAACAAACATAATTTTATTTCTTATTTCTGTTTTACCTGTAATCGTTTTAGGTAAGATATGCATATAAACCATATTTAAATAAGACAGTAATTAGCTAATTATTGATAATTTTTTGTGTTAAGTAATTTTAATAAACCTATTATTTTTAATAATTTTAGTTTTTACATTATTTGTGATAACAATTGATAACTTATAATTCTTTTTTTTTTTAAATGTTTTGAAAAATGCAAATTTTATAAAATAAATTTGTCAATGAGGTTCTTTTGTGTAATAAATATAAATAGAAAATATTAGGTACTCTAACTTAAATCAAAGTTAATAACTATTAAATGCAGAAGGAAATTAATGAAATTATTAAAAACTGATTCTTCTGTGAAATTCATTTTTATTAATTTTCAAAATTGTAAGTGTTCTGTGTAATAATTATAATAACATAAAGATTTTAGTTTTTCATTAGCTCAGGTTGGTATGCAAATGCCATCGAAATCTCAACAGCATCAGAATAAGTCGACGTGTGGCTATTAATAATAATAAAATAGATGTATACATTATTATTATATGTAGGTTTATGAATACCTCGGTAACACAGCATTTCCTGGTTTTCATGAGAGAGATTTTTGTAAAAGTTCAACAGTAAATTAAACACTCAAGCATTTTTCAAAAATTAATTAATAATAAAAGTCAATAAAAAAATGACTTTAAAAAAAATTTTAAATATTTATCTATTGTAAAGTAATTTTATGTAATATTTATTAGATTATTGGATTTTAATAACTTTATAACTTCAACCGGTTCAATTTTCAAGATAACACCGGAATACCTATACATTGTTATATTTCTTTGTAATAAATCTGCATCTCTGTGCAAATCAAGACTAAACTATTTAATTGTTTCGATGATTATTATACAATTTTTAATAGGAGAAGTAAAACTTGAGCTTTTTTGGGAAGGGAGCTAATTTGCAGATATATATAAAATATTGCTACAACTTAATAAAAATGATGTTATTGATATAAACGTAAAAAACGATATTTAACACTTAAATAAATAATGTATTGAGTATAGTAAATTTTTTATTTATGTTGCAAGCATCACCATAGTTATTAATGAATTAATTAATATTAACAAACATTAATAATAAATCTGCATTCGCAAACAAATAAGGTAAACGGTGCCGTAGTTGGCCACTAGATAGTAATTAGTCAACTTGAGCATAAATTCAAATATCGAGATTAAGGAATTTTACTTCCTTCATACAGTGTTTATCGTAAGATGTAAGGATTTCTTATATTTTTTTACTTGAAATTATCTGTCCAAAAAAGAACATCAAAAAAATATAGGTTGTACACAAGAAATAGGTACAAATAATTAAAATGACACACGGAAAAAAATAATACCAATAACTACGTAGATAATATGGATAAAGACAGCGTTTCTCAACCATTCAGCATTTGTGACCAAATTTCAATCATATCTTTATTATGTCAGAGGAATTTTTCATTTTGATTTTCTTCCAGTAAATTAAACCTCTATAAACATAAAATGTAAAACATAAGGCCAACTTCTTCTCCCAAAATGAACTTGAATTTTGACCCAGCGCCATTTAATTATGTACATGTGTTTATGTTAACATATTAACTAACTGTAAACCAAGTTTTATAATTGGTGAATCATCCTTTCATAAAGATATCATTGATATACATTGATTTCAATCTGACCATATCTTCTATAACGTATTTGACAATGTGTTCTAGTGTTTGCCGTGACCGCCGTGACGATATTGCTCCTCATAGCATTGTATGTATAACAAATACTAAAACGATTATATAACAAATTATTTGGCCAATTACTACTAAAAGTTACCAATAAGTGTAGAATTTTGTATGTTTGAAAATTTTGCTTTAAGTTTTTATTTATTAATCTAAAAACACCATAAAATTAAGAATTTTAGATAAATATGTTTCTTGTACAACTAATTTATTTTTTTAATTGTAAAATTTTAAATAGGCGAAAGGCTAAGTACAAAAATGTATAAATGTAATAAGTTAATCAACATAAAAGCAAACTTTATTGAAACGGGCGAGAATAGATAATTTAACATTTAAATAAAGTGATTGAGTATCGTAAATTTTTTATGATAATGGACTATAAGCGTCACCACACTTATTAATTAGATAATTAATATTACCAAGAAAATTAAAGAATTGTAAATAAATTTTTAAGTAAATACAAGGTTATTCATTGTATACAGTAACAGTTCAAAATTTAAGAAGAACCACAAACTACAACAATTTTCTACGAACCAATACTACCTATATATTACAAAATTTTATTTTATCGAATAAATATTTATTGAATGATTATGAAAGGTGGGTTTCCGGCATCTGTAATACTGTAGAAATGTATGCTTCCCACTAGGAGTTTGTCCTCTTCTTTTAATTAAACGATATACGGTCAATGCTGGCTATAAGACAATTTTACAACAAGAATTGCTGTCTTCTATTAGATCAGATTCAGCTGCCAGAAGGCAGATTTACATTTCAACAAGACGGGCCGTTATACCATACTACAAAAATGGTAATATCATATTGTTTCAGCAAATGAACAACCCGTCCTAAACTGGTCTTCAGGTAAACCTGACCTATTCCTTATCGAGACACGAGATCCTTTATTGGCACCAAATGAAAAAAGCCCATCGAACTATTTCAGTTCGCACTAAGTATCCCCGAATTAAAGAATAAAATTCAGAAAATTTCAAATAATTTTGAACCAGAGAATTGTAAAATGTTATTTGGTAAGAAATATTTATTCGGAAAAATAAAATTTATTGAAAAAAACCAAGAAAACCTGACATGACTGCTGCGCATCAGAATGATCTGGTATCTAAATCACAGCATAGAAAGCAATGCCAGAAAAATCTCGAATAAAATAAAAGAAAACAAAACTGAATTTTGCATAAAATTTGGATGACATCGAAATTCGTGGCTCGTTAAAGTTTTAAACCTATATAGTATTATTATTATATGTATTATCTGTCATTTTATCTAATTCTGAAAAAAAACATCCATGGCCTTTCGTGTTATTTTTGTGATGAATGTAGTGTCCGAAATACTATTTATCTCCAAGATGGATTGAACCGACCGAATGTCTAGTTTCTTTGTGACTTGATTTTATCAATATACGATCATATTCAAGTTGTTAAATTGGAAATATCAAAATTTGAAATTTAACAATACTTTTAAAAAAATTGAATATCATATAGAAATAATATGTAACATTAAAAATATTGATTTAAAAAAAAATAATAATATTTAATATTCTGTTAATATGACTGTCGTGAATGCAATCAATAAATATGTATTACGTCTATACTTGTTTGTAATTTTGGTCAAACAAGCATTTACTGATTCAACATTTGTTTTTTAAAATAATATACTACATAAATTTATAACCAGTAAAATTAATATTAAATTAAAATTAAAAAATTAAACGATTAAATTGTTAAATAAATAAAAAACTGTTGCTAAACGGTTATGAAAAAATAATTCGCTTTTAATTGTTTATTTAATAAATCAATGTTTTATTTTAATTTTTCGCTAATATCACGAGTTAATAAATTAATATTTTAAATAAGGAGTATTATCTAGTTCATCTTTAAATTTAATACTTCTCGTTATTTGTTGTATTTAAAAGTCAAGTTTTATATATTCATGGTAATTTTCATGACGGTATTTATTGTAAACCGACTATTATTAAGTGTAAGCAAAGTGTTAAGATTTTTGTAAGTGCAAATATTTAGCTGAAAATAATTATGATATTTTTTTTAATTTTACACAATTACATAATTTTTCTTACTACTAGAAATAAAATAAATTTCGGTAATTACTTAAAAAACTGAAAGTTGATAGTCACTAATATAATCAAAATTATAAAATATTTTTCACTCAGCTCTAAGTCATAATAAGAAAAGATTTCAATATTAGCGCCCCTGGTCAATTATAATGAAACTGAGTAGTATAAAATAATATCACTGCACAAAAATCGGCCAATTCGTTAGATTTTTAGGCTGGCAGTGACAGGAGGATATTATACTGCTTTCCACCCCAAGTATTTTCTAAATCGAAAATGTTTTTGTTTTTATATTTTAATTCTAACATAAACTCTTTTTACTTGTGGCCATTAATTAATTTTTGTTATTACGATAAAGCGGATTATGGTTTATACAGATAAACCAGATTGTTCCTGTGTATTTGATTACAGCTAATTTCTTCACGTGCCTATTGAAGTACATCGTCTGAAAATGTCTGAACTAATAAGAACGAAACCATCGAAACTATAGTAATAGTAGTATATTACTTTATAAAGAAAAAGAAACCTGTAGTATCATGAGTGGAGCGAGTCAAGTAGTGTACACTGGCTACAAAAAATACTTTCAGTCCGAATAAAACCAGCTAATTGTTCAATTTAATTTTTTAAATTAACTTCGCCTCGAAAATGCAGAAGTTGTTAGTAAAAGAAGATACTTTTAATCGGCATAAAACAATATAATTTCAACTTGTTAACTTTAAAATGTTTACATTAGACGGTGATGGAACGGCAACCCAAATAAATCAAACCAGAAAAATTGACTTGAATGATATCATTTTAAATGTGATCAAGGACATAACTAAATCCCTTCCTTGCATGATAAATTATTCCCAGTCCTTTTTTATGATGAATATTTTTCAGTGAGCTGCTGCAAGAATCAAGCCTCAAGCAAAATGTTGAGAGCTATGACAACCAAAAGAGATATCATGAATCTCTGACAGCCAAAGATATGCAAGGAGGTCCGTGCTACGGTAAAAGGTTAATAATCGCTGTAGTATTGCATTGTAGTTAAAAAGCTTTGATGATGATATAAAGTTTTAGTAAAATATAATTTTCTTTGATGTTGCTATTAATTGAAAACCTCACAAGCATAGCGTGATGAAATTGGCACTTACAATTTGACACAAATAAGACACATTTCAACCGTTTCCAAAATTAGCATTTAACAATTAAGTTTACATTTTGTAATCACCAATGCTTCAATTAATTTGGTTCAGTAATGGTTAATTAAAATATGTTCAACTATTAATAAATCTACCCAGAAAAGTTAACCTTCTGCAGTATTTTTTGTACAACTATTAATTATTATTAATTGAACTACAATAGAAAACAATTATTACAATAAACCCTAAAATTTAGAATAAACAAAACATTCAAACGTGCCGTCTTAAACCGACGACATTGAGTTAAAAATATGGAGCAGTTTTGCTTGAGAGAAATATCTTGTCCAACCACAAAACCAAGTACGTGGTAGAATTTACTACGACATTTGTACCATACTATATCACCATTATCTGAATTTTTATGACCAACGCCGTATAGTGGTAGTTTTAAAACTTTTATTTTGTTTTTCAAATACATATTTTCAATAAAGCGATAAACCATTTAAGTAAATCTTTGTTTTAAAGTGGAACAGCAAATAAAATAACTAAAACACAGCACGTTTGTTGCCTAAAACGGCATAACATTGCTTAAGAATTTCTTGTACATCAGCCAGCTCTTTACAAGGTTTTGATTTTTCTAAAGTATTCGCTAGCGTGGGTAATTTTTTTAAACATTGTTTTGCAGCTTGAACGTTTCCGTGCCTTAAACTAGTAATTTCCTCTTCATCGATTCCAATATCAAAGTTAATTTTATTTAAATGATGATATAACTTCCAATTATATGTGCAAGCTTCACACTGGCAGTCAAAAAAATATTGATTTTTTAAATATCGGATACGATCTTGACTCTGCATTACGGCATGGTGGTACCTAGAAGAATAATAATTATTATTATTTTAAATATGCAGTTAATTGTAATTTTCAAGTTGTAAATAATAATATATAATATGTATTACCCATAGTTATCCAATAACTGCTCGCCTTTAAAAATTGGACGTAAAGCTCTCAACACGATACAACTTCCGTAACAATGTCTTACGACATTGGGAGAACACGAATGATTTAGAAGGCTTAGAAATCCATAAGCTCCAGAACCAACTTCATTATTTTCAAAAAATCCATTATCAAGTTTTACAAGCTCCGATATTTCGTGGAAATTCGAAGGGCCAGTCTGCATATGCAAAAGTAATAACTCTTGAAACATAATTTTCATTTGGGAGTGTTTATTAAAAAATTGAGTGCAATTTTGTACCAATTCAAAAATAATAGCTGCGGTGACAGCTCTCTCAAATAAATCGGCGGTAGTTCTAAATTGGCTGTTGCTTATTAAATTATGAATTTCAAGATAATTTTGAGATTTATAAACTAATTGATTTAATAGTTCGTCAGAGTTAAATTCGGTAATATTACCGATGTTACGAACACTAATGCAAATTTTCAATGCCACGAGCGTCAGTTTACTGACTTCTAAATCTATTAAAGTTGTCAAAATTAAGCATTCGTATTTATGATATAACTTCCACGATTTCTGTTTACAATGGTCCCCGCAAAACATAACTAAAGGGCAATTATCACAAGCGATTAAGTTATAAGAAGGTCGTAAACACTCGTAACAGTGTGTAAAATAATTTTCCTTTAATAATATTTGGCAAAATGGATTTTCTCGTGCAATTACGTCTCCAACCATTATATTTTTTGTAGCCACAATATGTCTTCCTAAGTTCTCATCGCATTTTATTTCAATGCAGTCACTGGCACATTCAATTACTTTGTTAGATTCAAAACTTAATGATGGCAGAACTTCATGATAAATGAACGGTGATTGGTCAGATAGAAAAGCTTCAGATTTCTTTTTTCTCTGGAATAACTTTTCGTGAAGATGTTGAGGATAATTGTATAAGAAAGCGTAAGCTATATCCTGGAAAATAAAAAAGAGCGGTAATATAATTTATAATTGAAAATTTTCTAACTAAATTAGAAAAAGCTATCTAAAATGTTTCAATATTGCCTAATGTCTATTTAGCAAATTGTAAGAACCGCGAAACCAGGGTACACATTCAATTAATTTACAGTTGAAGTAACGTTGCAGAATTTCGTGCAATAATCGCAATAAAGTTTAATTTAAGCTCTCGATTAGTTATCCTAAGGCTACTAGTGTCATTCTACATTATAAAGCTTGCGGCATTATTTTATTGTCTAATTCATGTGTTGCCAAACACTTTTAGTTGAGTGTACAAATTACTATGTACAGCGCATAAAGTTACCATGTAACTTTGTAACGCCAAGATTGGTAGATGCCCCAGGAGCAGAGCCGTAACCAGGTGGTGGCGAGTGGGGCCTACTAAGGGAGCGCAAAGTTGATCATTTTTTTAATAGGAAATTTTGTTAAGAAGATAAATTTCACGTAATTAACACAAAAACGTAAGAGGCTCCAAAATAACGCCACAAAACATAATTTTTATGTAGTTTTATTTTTATAGGTATGGTTAACATAACAATTATTTTTAAGACAAAAAGCATTCGACGTTGAAAATTAGATTTTGTAACTGTTAAAAATCTTTCAGTTTTTTCTTAAAAATACATTTCAGTTATTTATTTGTTTATATATCAGCCAGAGGCGTATTACGCAAGTTTGACGCCGCAAGCCTTTAATATTTTGCGCCCTTATCCTCGACTTTACAGTTGACCATTTTTTTTATTAGCATAATTTATAGATAAAAGAAAGCTGTCTCCTGAAATTTTGCGCCCCTGAAATTTTGCGCCACAGGCCCGGGCTTCATGGGCTTATGCGATAATACGGCTCTGCTTATCAGCTGTCGGCCATCATAAACAGTGAACAGTAGAGGAACAAAGTAATAAAAACTACCCTTAAATCGGCTTATTCTTATAGTGCTTTGTCGGTGTACTACGTAAAAATATGTCTTGATTTTCGACAAAGCAGTTTTTCTGGAAAAAATTAGACAAATCACATCTGGACATTTTATTATATAATTTGAATTTATTTTAAGCATATTTTGAGGTACATATTATATTAGGTGTACAGGGTGGCTCAATTTCGATCCCTCTTATGGGGAAATCGGTAACCATTGGAAATATCGAAAAATGGATGGCGCATCCTCGATCTCTTTTTTTGAGAAAAGCCCAATGGACAAAACCGGAGTTGGCTATCTTTTTTTGTTTTCGAGTTATAGCCAAAAATCCGATTATTGGACTTTTTCATAAATGTCGATATCTCGGTTGTTTTTGAAGTTTTCAAAAAAGTGTTAACACTTTCTTCAGGCACTTTTTTAATGACAACAAAATGGGCTAGAGAGATTTTAAATATCTAAGTTAGTTTCCGAGTTATAATATAAAGTTGTGTTTTTTTAAATAGAAACCATAGTTGAATGTGATATTTTTGAATAGCATATTTTATCCTCTATTCAATGCTGTATAACATGTGGGGTCTATTATTACGGGTTCATCCCATTTTCATAAAAAATATAATAAAAATAAAAAATATCAAAAAATTAAATATGATAATAACATTTTTAATAAAAAAATCACTAAAAAAATTGAAGCACGTAACAAAAATTAAAGTAAGTATTCAAACTAAAGATCTTATTGTTTTCAATACATAACTTTTCAAAACAAAACACTACCAAATTGGCACCTAAAAGATTTTCACCACATGTTTTATAGTAGGCTAATGTTTGTTTAATTGTTGGGGAATTGCTGTCATTGTTTCATTGTTATATTAAATAATCATTATTACCTACTTATAATAATAATAATAATTATTATTAATTATAATAATATATTATTATTTACTGGTCATTTTACGTAAATATAAAATGGCTTATGAAAACTTTGAAAAATTTGATATGTTGGAGTGCTACATTAAAACTAATAATAATGCTCGTCTTGCAAGTGCAGCATATTTCAATAGTTATCCTGAAATAAGACAACCAGAGATCAGTATTTTTAATAGATTCAAAGGAAATCTTACTAATTATGGAAATTTTAACATGCCTAGATCAGGAAATTATAATATTCAAGATGCTCAAGAAACTGCCATTAATGTAATTGCAGCTGTAGTTCAAAATCCTTCAGTTTCGAGTCGTCAAATTGAAACTGAATCAGGAATTTCAAGATGTAAAGCTTTGCAGATACTAAAAAAACATAAAAAAACAACATTACCTACAACCAGGAGATGCTCAGAGACGGTTGGAATTTTGTAATTGGTATGGGCTAAAATGTCAACAAGATGAAAATTCCTTCAAATGTGTGATTTGGACAGATGAAGCTTACATTAGCAGTGCTGGTATATTTAACAGGCATAACGAACACTATTGGCCTGATGTTAATCCTCACCGTTCTGTTGACGTCCAAATGCAAGGACGGTTCGGTTTTAGTGTGTGGTGTGCTCTATGTAGTTGGCAATCATGTTTTAGTATATTATACGTATAGAGAAAATCTAAATGGCCAACGATATTATAAACTCTTAAACGAACATTTTGTTGAAGAGTATTTGGATAATCTACCCTTGCTGGAAAGAAGATATTTGTATTACCAATAAGATGGTGCACCACCCCATAATTCCAGAATTGTTAAAGAATTACTAAATAGCAATTTTGGAAAATATCATATTTAATTTTTTGATATTTTTTATTTTTATTATATTTTTTATGAAAATGGGATGAACCCGTAATAATAGACCCCACATGTTATACATCATTGAAAAGAGGATAAAAAATGCTATTCAAAAATATCACAATCAACTATGGTTTCTATTTAAAAAAACACAACTTTATATTATAACTCGGAAACTAACTTAGATATTTAAAATCTCTCTAGCCCATTTTGTTGTCATTAAAAAAGTGCCTGAAGAAAGTGTTAACACTTTTTTGAAAACTTCAAAAACAACCGAGATATCGACATTTATGAAAAAGTCCAATAATCGGATTTTTGGCTATAACTCGAAAACAAAAAAAGATAGCCAACTCCGGTTTTGTCCATTGGGCTTTTCTCAAAAAAAGAGATCGAGGATGCGCCATCCATTTTTCGATATTTCCAATGGTTACCGATTTCCCCATAAGAGGGATCGAAATTGAGCCTGTACAATGCATAATTTTGAAATTTCATTTTATACAAAAGTTTACTTTCGAATGCTACAGACCTTTAACTTGCTCGTGAAAAGATTTTGGAAAGTGAATTAGTGAATTAATTAATTTAATAATTATTAATAAGACGGCAGCCTCAGACCAATTGCTGTAGGCCTAACGCTTCGTCGCCTGGCCTCAAAATGCGCTATAAATAGCATCAAAAATCGTGCTATACCCTACCTCAAGCCGCTACAGCTTGGCTTTGGAATTTCAGGTGGCGCAGAAGCCATCGCACATACTGTCCGTTCAATCATTAACGCCGAACAAGTTATTAACAAACACGATAACATTTTGCTCAAAGTAGATTTCAAAAACGCATTCAATCTAATTAGACGGGACACGATGATGGAATTAGTCTCGGCAGACTTTCCGGAAATATATCATTATGTTCATGCGAGTTACAGCAACACATCTACCCTCCTTTATGGTAACAACAAGATAGAGTCCCAAGAAGGAGTTCAACAAGGAGATCCTCTCGGTCCGTTTTTATTCTGTGTTGCAACCCACCCATTATTTCAAAAACTCAAGTCAAAATTAAACGTATGGTATTTAGATGACGGAACACTTTTGGATACACCCGAAATAGTAGCTGCAGACTATAAAATTATAGACAGCGAGGGCCCAAAATACGGTCTATTCTTGAACAAAGAAAAATGTGAGTTATGCCCTATCTCTACGTCAACAGAATTGGAAAATTTTTCGTCAGAATTCATCGGATCTAAAGTCACCATCAAAAACAATCTAGAATTACTAGGAGCTCCTCTTGGCTCTCATGCTGAAAACATTATTTTACAGAAGAAGATAGATTCCTTTATAATCATGTGTAAGCGCTTATCGTTGTTGGAACCACACCAGGCTTTCTTTCTTTTGAAAAACTGCATTGCCCTGCCTCGCCTACAATATCTTTTACGCACTTCACCAATATACAAACACAGTCTTCTTTGAAAATTTGATGATTTACAACGCCATGCAGTCAGTGAAATTTTGAACATTAAATTATCTAATGTCGAATGGATGCAAGCCTCTCTTCCCGTGAATTCTGGAGGACTTGGAATCAGATCTGCCGTTGACTTGGCCTTACCAATTTTTATTTCTTCTTCTACATCATGTCAAGACCTCTTCAACGTTTTATCTTCAAATTTTTTACAAATCGATATTCATTCAACAGCGGAATCAATAATTATGTGGCAACAAATAACTAGCTCCTCCACTTTACCAACTTCTACAAAGCAACATGACTGGGACGTTCCTATCGTTAATGTGGCCAAAAACCGTCTTTTTGAAAACGCCACTGACATGAAGGACCAAGCCCGCTTGTCAGCTGTTGCGCAAAAGGAATCCAGCTCCTGGTTACACGCCTTGCCATCGTCCAACATAGGAACACTGCTGAATAGGGACATATTGAATTGAATTGCTAGAATTAAGCATTCGCATCGGTGTAAACTTACGTATTTAATTTTTCTTGTTTGAATCATTTTATGTATTTAATTTATTTTCTATTGAGTTTTTAATTTAGTACAATCAACGGTGTCACCTATTTAAAAACTATAATCAGGTAATAGGTAATAATTAATACATATTTAATTTTATTTTGATTTCGATTTAAATAATGTTTTGTTTTAATAAAGAATTTTAACATAAGTAATTATTCGTCGCGATATAAAAAATTCGTTTTTGCAATTATCGTTTTTCTAATTTACAAAATCAGTTGCACCCAAAGTGTGACAAAGAATTTTTATTGATTTTGATTAGTTATTAATTTGCATTAATTATATTTTAGAGTATCAGAATGGAAAATAAATTAATTGTAAATTAAGCAACACCAGCGGTGCTGTAAAAAAGAGATAATTGAAACAAATACAAGCCAATATCCCAGTTGACATGGTTACGTCAAATCACGTCAAAATCACGTATATTTCTGATTATATTTCGTCGAGGACGTTAAATTACTAAATACTGACGTTAGTGTGACGTTGTTTTATGACCTATTTTAGACGTCAGAAAAGTAACGTCTTTTCAATGTAATTCTGACGTTGTTTTTCCTTGTAATTTCCAATCTCGTGAAATGAAAACCCTTTTCGTCAAATTTCGTATTTTATTTCAGCTAATAGTTTGTTACTTAAATAATATCGTGGGCTTACAAGAAAAAAATACTAAGTCAAAAATGATAGTTTTGAGTAATCTGAATTTTAAAGTTTGCATTTGCATTAGCATCAATGCTTTAGTGCTTTCTTACATTGCTATATTTCATAAAATGAATCTGATATGACTCCCTGCGTTCTTACAGCAGGAAGATCATTAAAATTAAGATCTATAATGTACTAAAAAAAATAAGTGAAATTTTGACTTAGCGCCTTTTTCTTGTAAGCCCACGATATATAAATTTAACTTATAAAATTTTATAATAATTTATAAAATTTAAAAATTTTAAATTGAACAAGTTCGTTGTTTTGAAAGTTCAAAAACTGATTGATTTTTAATATTGTTTAAATTATTTGTTCAATTTTTATTTAAATAGTAGTTTTTAGTGTAATAACATGTTAGTTGAAAAAACGGTAACGTATTTTATAAAATTAATTTTATAATTTAAAATAATTAACTAATTATTTTTATCCTTGCCGGCCCATTACGACGGGGGTTGGGGAGGGGGCGCAACTTTACAGGTTTGCCAAGGGCGCAGCCTTACCTAGTTACGGCCCTGCCCAGGAGTTAATGTATTAAACTGACGAGTACCATGTTATGAATATTTATTGCAGTTCTACAAATATTTAAAATAACTTTAATGTTATATACTGAAATACGTTTAACGAGAATAAGACACAGACATGTGCCAACCCAGTTGATACTCAAACGTTTTAGCGAAATTAGGAGTGGAAATTTTATGGTGAGTTTGTGCAAACATTTAATATAATTTAATGAAATGTTGTAAAGGACATGGGAATTCTAAGGATTCCATTATGGAGTGCGTTTTGCTTTAAACGCAGATAATACTTAAATTTTACCATAATTTAATTTAACACATATTTCAGTGCTGCTAAATTTTTAAATTCAGCTTTATTGTATTAATATTGGGAGATCTACCTCGAGATCCGAAAATCAAAAATTCCGACAACAAAATCCCGACGGTAACAATCTGAACAAGACGGAATCCCAACAAAAACAAAATGCCGACACAACAAATTCCTGGTACGGAATAATTTGATTCGATTTTCAATTTCAGAATCTAACCTACCTAAATATAATCTATTCTAAACGCTAGTATTTCAATATCGTGATCGTTTTAACTCGGAGATTATAGATAAGATGCAAACTTAAATTACTCAATCGCAAAAGATTTGAAACGGGAGTTCAAATGAAGTTGAAATAACAATACTAAATACTAACTTAATCTAATTACTGCCACGAAACAGAAAGAAGTCAAAAAAAAAAAAAAAGAATATACTCAAACTATACCAATAACAAAACAATAACCAAATTCTATTGTTATTCTGTTCTCCCTATATTAAAAGTAATTTTTTTAATTTTTAAACTTATTCCTATTATTTTGCGTACTTGGTATGTTCAATTGTGGAAATCATGATTGTACAGATCACAAAATCAGCGGTTTTTTTTTGACCGAGGGCAGTTTGTTTCATGATCGTTTGACACAATGGTAAATTAAACTTTATATGTTCAATTGCCAGTACGAATCTGGTGAGATCAGTGTCGCGGATAAAACCACGAATAAAACCACGAATAAGATTTGTTATTTGTTATTTCATTAATTTTTTTGTGTTATTTTTTTATTCTTTTTTGATTTTAAATACGGCCCTGTCTACCGTTGTCTTACTGCAATTTTATTTGTTTAGAAATGTATTATGTAAAATGACCCTTGTCTCAAGTAAAATTTCTTTATTTTTGTTTTAAACGTCCACTACAAAAGCATTATCGAATTTCGAATTTCTTGAAATTCAATAATTTTATTTTACTGTTAAAAATACAATCACAAAATCACAAAAATATGTTTCAATTTGCCAGGAAAATTTTTATTCGTCCCGATTTCAGCATCGTGTCCCGTTGTCCCAAGAAATTTAAAACGCGACGCGAATTGTTCTGGTTTTTTAAAGTTGTCCGTGTGAGAAATACGCTGAAATTGGTTAAAATCTGAAAAAAGAAGTGAAAAAACTAAAAAAATTCAAAAGTTAACTTGTACGATGAGTGAAGAGCAAAAGTTGTCTGACCCCTGCAATTGTCAGTTTTTTGACGTTTTTTAATTTTGCATATCTGGTTAACTTAAATTTGTGCATTTTCGAAGAAAATTAATTAAAACAAAATATGCGTGGCAACAACGGACTCGCATCTTTCAGTTTTAAGTAACTAAAAACTTTTTGTGTGCTATTTTGATGAAATTATGTTGTTTAACTTTAACGCAAACCACAACAGTGGATTGGTGTGATCGCTGGTTGAGTTACAGAGCGGAAATTCTGAGTTCGAATCTCGGACTTAACATAATTTCTTAGCTCGGCCTTCCGGTATGCACCAACACGTTGTAGATTTAAGAATAATTGGTTCTATATTTACATAAGTCTGACAAATTGACAGAACGCCAAAGTCAAAAATGAAGAAAAAAAAACTTTAACGGAAATAAAATCAGGTTATTTTTATTATTAAGCGTATAATGTCTCAAAAAAACAAAATGTAGTATTTACTATTTTTAAAAAATATGTAAATAAAACCTGACTGTAAAATTTTTCTTTTTCTGATTTTTTAAAATTTATTTTAAGTTTTATTTTAAGACATTTTTTTAAGAATTGGGAAAAGCCCAGCAAAGGATCGCATTTCAAATAAAGCCTAATATTGATCCGTGGGCTATGGGAAAAAAATGGAACACCACTTTATTAATTTTATTTCCTAGTCGGTCAACTTGGCTTCTTGATCGCCTACGCATTGCCTAGTTTATGGCACTCGAGAAAAAACCATCAACACATTTCCTAATCCGATTTAAGTGGACATGGGGTCTACATTTATATAATATGCTGACACTTTCCTCTAAATGAAAGAAAGCATAGTTTCGCCGTTGAATCATCCTGTTCAGGAAAGCGGTAAAGAGCGGATTATCTTTATACGTTTTTAGAAAAGTAATATGTTTTATAGGTAGCTAATAGTGTTTTTGTGGGGAGTCTGTAATTTTGGACTCTCTACTAATCGTTTGTCCATCAATCTTATAAACTTGGCATATAAGTCAAAGATAGCTCTGCCAGATATAAAAATCCTGCTGGAGTGTCGCCCGTCAAGAGCAGAAAAAGTAATGTCAATTACATTTAATAATTATTTTCTTCCTTTAAAATATTTAAAAATCGCAAATTAAACTTTGTGATGATACTAATTAAGCTACAATAATAATTTTACTAAAAATCTGAAAAGTAGAAATTATTGTAATAACTTGGAATTTTTGGAATGTAATGTACCGGTATATCAGTCAACCAAAAGTATATCCATAGAATAAATAATAAAAAATAACAAATCAATTTATTTACCGTTAAGCACTCCTGGTGTAAATTTTTTTCAAATAAAACAGCAGACCGATTTGCAAATGCTAAAGATAAATTTTCGTCATCAGTTGAAGCGTTTGCAACACATTTTGTATAACTGCAGAAAGCCATATAATAATTTTTGACTTTAAAGTAGTTATTTCCTTCCTGTCGGTATTGTAAGGCACATTTCGAATTTTTGAAATTTTCCACGTTTTTTGGAAACAAACCATATCGGTGCAGTAATTCGTGAGCGACACCTACACGAGCACTGTTCGAACTTAGAGTAGCGAATTCTTTCGAAACAGCAACGGTTTCGCTATCGTCCACTAGGCACCGACACAAACTTACATATATTTTCCGAACGGATTTATCAACGTTTGATTGCTCACACATTGTAATTGATTTTTTGTTCATTCACCAACAAAATGTCACAGTACACGACACCATTCCTTGTTCTTAATCTTGGTTCCGAAATGATTTTCGTAATTGCTCAACGATTGCAAGCCCAAAGTATATGTCAGGATAGAGCCACCCTCGGTATGATAAACTATTTTTATTCACATACAAATGAGCACTCACGCTTTACCTTTGTAGCAAGCGCGCCAATTTTAAAATTGATTTGTCGAGCAAACCGAAGCACTTTATGTTTTTCAAAGCTTGTTTGTGAAGATCGTCAAAGTTTATCTTTCGTTTCGTTATGTTTAAATATTTTATTATTTCTTGATTTATATTTTTTTGTTAGTTTTAGATGAAATTCTCTCTATTCTCATTTCTGGTCCGTTAATCGCCGAATTAACTAAACCCCAAACGTCTTATTCCCACGACGCGGTTCGCTCTATTATCGAAGATATAACACAATCATCAATAATGCGTTTAGATAACCACAGTATGGATCGTTTATGGGATTTAATTACTATGGTTTTTAAATGGCAGGTTACACTGTCTTCAGATATAATAGAAATAACTCTTCGACACCTTTACGAAGTAGAGACCTACTCGATAACTGAACAAACACATCTTCAACTGCATAAAGTTCAAAATGTATTTGAAAATTTTAATAAAATATTTACTCAAGATGAAAAGCATCAGTTGAGAGATGATGTGTTACTTTGGTTGCAATGCTACAACATACGAGTGTCGCTTCTGCTTCGAATGGGCCTACAAAATGAAGACGGTAGTTTTGTGTACAATAACACCAACCCTATTGCTCAAGAAATGTTAAAAAATTTGGGCGAAAATATTTATCTCGTCACCCAAAACGGAAAAATTTTAGAACAAGAAGATCAGAAGGAAACCGAAACAGAAGACAAAAGTTACGAATTGCAAGTTTTTGTAGATCAAATGCTTGGTGATCGGAAATTAAGTACTGGGAGTGCCGAAAATGCTCCTGTACTTAAATTACTGATCGATAGCGATGTTGATAAAGCAAATGAGATAACTTTAGAAATATTTGATAATATCGATGCATCGACACGTGACAATGCTTTGCAAAAGATATTTAATGATTTAAAATTGGAAGAAGATGAGACGCAATCGTCGATTAAAGACGAATTATTAGAAATCATCGGAAACGATGACGAGTGAGTGAATAAAATTATTAAGATAATTTTCAAACACAACATTGTATTATTTGGTTACAATAACCAAACACAGAGTAGGTATATGTTATAACCTAATATGGAGTCAATATTTTTATACTTAGAAATTTTGGACGAAAATCTTCACAATTCTATAAAGTATATTATTTTGTTGTGACTGTATTGATTGAATTGTTTTAGTATTAATCGACTAATTTACGTTCCAAAATTGGAATTTGAAGAGGAGATGTGTTCTTATCAGCTTAGACGTTTTATCATTTTCAAGTTCTGTTTATTTTCTTTATCTCTGTATACAATAATTGTTTTCGACTTAGATTTGTATGCACATTTTTTCTACACTTCTCTAGTGAAGCCAAATAAATGCACTTCTCAAACCGTACTTTTAACAAAAACTTCATATTTTATTCAGGTTGTATTGTAGCCAATATTGTCAATTGTATGTACGTAACCTACATATCGGCTCTGTATATAATTTAGAATAGAAGTTAAGTTTCTTCGTGTTTCTATTATACCTTCTATTTTTAATGTTATCGATTAATAATTTTATATTAATATAATGTAGGCATCCAATTAAAGATCTAAAATTAAATTGTCGATTTTTTCAATACTCCAAGGTCAAAAAAATTAAAATTTATTCGGTAGTTAGAACGTAAAAGTTATATTTAAATTTACGATATTCAAAGTTCAAAATTACAACAACGGAAAAGAACTTATTAGTTTTTTGTTAAGTCGAACCTATTTTCAAAATAAATTTATATAATAATATAATAGAACACTGGTAGGTAATGCAGTGTTCTGTTGCCTTAACAAATGACAGGTCGATTTTCTAACCTGTAGTTTTCATTGCGTGTTGTCAAATATTAATATTTTAAAAATTATACAAAAAAACTAATAATGGCAACGATTACGAAAAATATATTTACAAAATTATTAAAGGTCGGTGTGAATAGCTCAAATTTGTGGAAGCATCAAATTCGCAGCGATAGTGTACTGGCTTCACAGCTGATTTATTCAGAATACGGTGACCCGGTCAAAGTGATAAGAAAATGTGATACGGAAATCTCTGTTGGTATCCAACCGAAAGAAATATTAGTAAAAATGTTGGCTGCACCTGTAAATCCAGCCGATATAAACACAATTCAGGGCAAATATCCTTCTCGGCCTGTATTACCGGCAGTGGCTGGTAATGAAGGGGTCGCCGAAGTTATTCTCGTTGGTTCAGAAGTTGACGAATTCACCGTTGGAGATCGCGTAGTTCCACTTACCAGCAATTTAGGAACTTGGCGAACGCATGCAATTTTCCCGCAAAATATGGCATTTAAAATTCCCAAAAAATTAGGAGTTATCGAAGCTGCAACGTTAACAGTAAATCCGTGTACAGCGTATAGAATGCTTCGTGATTATATTAATTTAAAACCTGGCGACACCGTCATACAAAACGGAGCCAATTCTGCTTGTGGACAATACGTAATTCAAATTTGTCGCGTTTGGGGTTTAAGTACTGTGAACATTGTTCGAGATAGGAAAGATATTGTACAGCTGAAAGATTTCTTATCGGAATTAGGAGCCACGGTAGTTTTAACAGAAGAGGAGTTGCGAAAAACTGATATATTCAAAACTGATAAGTTGGCAAAACCACGTCTTGCGCTAAATTGTGTTGGAGGTAAAAGTGCGATGGAAATCGCACGACAATTACAACATGGATGTCCAATGGTAACATATGGAGGAATGTCCAGAGAACCGGTAATAATTCCCACATCGTCTTTAATTTTTAAAGACACACAAATTCGAGGATTTTGGATGACACGGTGGACGCAAGAAAATTTTGAGAGTGAAGAAAGAATGGAAATGCTCGACGAACTGATCTCCATGATGACCTGCGATGAATTGCGTGGGCCAGCGGCGGAATTTATCAGGTTTGATAATTATCAAGAGGCACTTGCAAATTCATTGAATTCGCAAGGGATGACTGGAAAAAAGTATATTTTAGATATTAGTGGTTCCAATGCCTAAATTTTTGTTTTTATAATATAAACTATGCTCTTGATTTTTAAAAATCAGTCTTGTCTGTGTTTAATTTTTTGTAATCTGAATTTAGAAATATATTATATCGTAAAAATTGAAATTGTAATAACAATTACTCTATTAATTTTTAATATAAAATTAATTTGAATTTCTTAGGTTTTTATATGAATAATATTATTGTCGGACGTAAAAGGAAAGGCAGGAAATTGGTTTGATTGATAAATTGGAAGGAATTTTGACAGTGCTTGAAAAACGCCCTGTGTTTTCATCATATTAAAATGCAACGAAAGCAATTTTCTTTATAATATTTAATAACAGTGCAAACAATCTCGTAGACATACATCTAATAATTAATAAAACTTGAGCATACAATTTAAGAGTTAGATCGGCAGTTAAATCAAGTTTTGTTTTGGTCATATTTTCCTGACGGCTAACTATCACATTAAAAATGATCTTCCATTAACTTATAAAATTTAATTTAAAAGAAAATGACAAAGAACTTGCTATAAGTAAGAAATTCCTTGAGCAAGGTTAAGATGCTTATCTTTGATAGATATTGTAATAGCTTATGGAAAATAAAGAATCTTCATGTTTATAACAGGTGGGGATTAAAATGGAAACATAATTATAGGGTGTCAGTTCTTGAAAAAGCGAAGACAATTAACAATTATTATTATTGAAGCAGATAATATTATTAATCCATGTGTATAGCTTCTTGCAAATTAACAAGTAGTAATAATTTAAATAAATTGTTTATTTGCAGAGAAAAATAATTTAACTACAGGCTTATCTTAGGACAAGTAATTTTCTTTTTGCACATTACAATAAAAAATCAATAAAATACTCAACTTGATTATGGACGTATAATCCATTCAGTAAATCAAAATATCTAGAGTACTATCTACTACCCGCAAGATTTTTTTTAAATTGGAAAATTTACATAGCATCCGATGGCGATTTCTTTCATCAGAAATTACTAGGTGTGTGAATTATTCAGAAAAAATAATATTGTAAAATTTTAATATTGAAATATTAATTTATAACCAAAATTATTTTTTTGATGAACTTGTTCCACTATTTTTATAAATTAATTTCAGCTCAAGATGAATAAATAGATAAACCACTTTTTTTTGCTCTGCAGTTTAAAGATAATTAAACAATGAAAAAATCTATAAAAACCTATCAGTTACATGTATCCAAAAAAATTTTACTGGTGAAAAACCCTAAAGTGATTAGGGTTTCTCGCAAAATTTTATTTGAACTTTTAAAGCTCTAGAAATTCAGTAGACTGGCACCTGAAACAATTATTGAGAATTGAACATACCATCTATTCCCTTTGTGCCTAAGACCCGTTGGGCATCCGACCATAATAATTGCTACGTTTGCCATTATTGGCCAAAGCTCTCCTCCCCCATAGCATAGTAGCAAATTATAGTATTTAAAAAAAAATGTTTGTTTATTTAAACATATAATAAACCTACCTACCTTTTTCATAAAACAAATTTAATATCTTCCTTTTCCTTCCTGTTGAAATCATAGTTTGTTCTTTCAGCAAATCTTTCTTTGTGCATGTACTTTTCTTATAGTTTGATATTTTGTTTTCGGGAATTTTGTTTGTGGGCATGTCCTCAATTACTTTCACATGGAGTGTACTAACAAGAAGTTAACGTGTGTTAACTTAGCCCCGCACTAATAAAATAAATAAATTCTGAAAGTTGTTCCAGATTGTTCTAGGTTTCCTCTATATTATTCCAAAATATTTTTTCAAAAACTGAAAAAGTAACGCAAAGCAATCGCCAAAAACTTTTTTGCAGTTAGAAATATTTTTGTAATTTTATTCAACAACAACATTTACAAATTTGAATATACTTAATTGGAAATTGTAATGATTACAAAAATTATTTTGGCCTCTTTAGAACCCCTCCCTCTCTTCCTGTAGCCTAACGTAGCTTTTACTATGATTCTCTTACCCTCCATTTGGATGAAACGTAGTTTTTCCTATTAAGTCAAGAAGATATTTTGTAAGTAAAAAACAATCTCATCCAAAATTAAATTTAATTGAAAGGATTTCAGGTAGAAATCTTCCTGAAATCCTTTCAATTAAAGACTTTTGTGCTTGCTTTTAATAAACCTAGTTCAAATTTGCCAAAGAATCAAATTACAGAAATAAATAGCTTGCTTCTAGCTCCCCCCTGCCCTCGCGTAACTCCACATAGTTTTCTTGCTAATCCCCCCTTGACTAAGACATGTGGTTGTGTACGGTCTCTTATAAACGATCCCTCTTATTAATAACCCTTGCATAATGTACAATTTTGTTTATCTCTTCAGTACGTTATAAGCCTTGATATCGAAAAAAATGCAAACTTGAAGGGGGTGAGTTTTAAAGATGAAACATAACTGAATTAATTAGGACGACCAGGCCCTTATTGTAATGCAAAAGCAATTTATTGGAAATTTATTATTTATTGGAACTAACCTGGAACAACAAAAATCAGTTTTTTTGCGTTTTTTGTTTAATTTGCGCAAAGTTATTTTAAATCTTGTAGTTCTTGCTCTTACATGGATATTCTATACCCTAAACCCTATAGTTTTAATTTTGCCTCATAATCAATTGAAGAAAAGTTGTGAAAAAGAAAAGAATGTTCAGAAGACCTATATACATTGGTCGATAAAGTTAATGGGGTCAGTAAAAAATATTGGATTAAAATAAATATCAAGAAAATCAAATATATGATAATTAGCAAAATGGGAAATATCCAGGCAGGAATAAATTTGGCAAATGAGAAAGAACAACAAGCTATAAATATCTGGGTTGCAATCTGTACGAGCACTTGAAACAGCATCAAGAGAAATAAGGTGCCTTATAGAACAAGTGATAAACGCTTTTGAAAAAGTGAGAAATCTGTTATCTAATCGAGATTTTAATATACTGAAATGAAATTTCATTGAAATTTCGTTTTAGTTACATTAGTAACTAATACATACTCGTTAATTTTTTTTTTTCTAAGTTAAGTTTGTAAAGTATAGACATTGGTGAAGTTCTCATGATATGTTTATCTCACCATTGTTTAAACTTTTATTCTTTTATCGTAATACAAATCATTGCATGCAATTTTATTTAATAAATAATTAACTCATTATTATATGATTATTGTCTATTACACACTATTATAAATGGATGGGTAGTTACAATTTCTTTGTTTAATTTTTAATCGCATGCTGAATGCAGAAGATTTATATAACACTCACATAACCTTAACTACATACAAAACAATTGGTCAAAAGTTCACTGTTCACAAACATGAATTGCTTTATTCTCGAACCATCTTCAGTTCTTTTCATTGCATTAAATTTCATATTTTTATTTCGTTCAAATCAAATATATATTTTGTAAAAATTTATCTCATGTCTGGACAGACTATTTATTTTTTGAATAAATCAATTTTTTTATATTATTCAAATTTGTATTTTGCACTTTTTTGGATTTTTTTAAAATCTCATGATTTTATATGCAACCTCATTTTATTAATCAATATTTCAAAATTCAGATTCACATCAGAAAAATACATATTTCTACTACAAAAGAAAAGTCTTCTTTTTAAATAAATTTAAAAACATTGATATTAATTTCACACGTTAATTTATACTCATCAATATGTAGTTTTTTCAATAAGTAACCGTGTATGTACACTTTCAAACAATTATACGGCAATTAAAAATAAATAATATGAGACACTTGTAATAAAAATATTGAAACAGGTACCGAAAGAAAAACTTAAATATTAATTTTATTTTATCGCCAAATTTACACGCCGAAGATTTTATGACAAGAAGCGAAGAAAGTTAACAATTGCTTCACATTACAGCGATCTGGTTGAGACGTTTATAATTAATTCGATATAAGCATGTACTTCCTTGTTCATTATTTTTCAGAGTATAGATCGTAAAGTAAAGTGTAGTAAATATAAAGAAATCCTGATACGAATCACATGAAACACAACATACTCTGCAATATTATAATGTGCATCTATAAGAATTTATATTTTATGGATTTTAAGCCTAATAAACCCTAATTTTCTTTTAAGAAAAGTGTTTGTATAAGGCATTAATTTAATTTCTCAATCGGCAATTCAGCATTTGAAAAGCAATATAGCTATTAAGATTCACTACTTGATATAACACTTTCTATATCATGGGATGATAGATGATTTCTCGTAATGTTGTATTGGCTCAATTATTGCTATTTGCCAAGTATTCTTAAATGTCGACAACTTGCAAATTTGTCTTCTCTTGTAGATACAGGGTATATTTACTAAGTGTGCAGGTTAAGCATTTTGTATGCTAAAAAAAAATTTAAAAACTGAATTATTAGTTTCAAAACATGCTTTGCGAGAATCCAAAGATTTTCAATAAACAAAAAAATGAAATTTTTTGAATCTCTATAGTTCAAGTATATAGTGCCTCTTTTTTAAACGCAATCTAAAAATATTAAATAAGTGCATAATTAATTTACTGTTTCTATCCAACATCTTATTACTGAAAGGTTATCGAAAAAGTTTTAGAATCACTGTCATGTCAAGTTTAAAATAGTATAGCTGTCTATGTGACACTTGAAAACGTACTCAGTCCATATTTTAAATAAATTGAATATGTAAAAAAACTAAAACGCTTAAAATGAATTTGGATGGAGCTGCAGGGATTCAGTATCGAATTGGAAAATCGCAATTAAATTCTCAGCTTTATAGAATTAAACAAGAAGAAAAAGCCGAAATGAGAATGCATAATACCCTTAAGCAACGATTTGTAGCAAAATATAGCAAACCAAGTATTGATCAAACTCTTGATGTAAGTATAAAATAAAATTCATTTATGTAAAAGCACGTGGCCATCTTTCGCAAAAATTAAGAAAAGAAATAATATAATAAGTTTTAGTAAAATATGTGATGTAGTAAAAATTTAGGAGGAAAGTTCATAATATTTTACACCTAACATTAATTTTGACGGTTTAAATTATAAGAAAATAATTAATGTCAGGAAAAAAGTTAAAAAACACCGACTAATGTGACCTTGACAATTTGTTCCTTTAGATATTTGCGGGGGCTAAACTAAAAATATGCTTGAATTTGGGGGGTCATTAACATTGCAGAAAGCTTGTTTCAATAGGATCAAGAAAATGATGTCACAAATGAAAACTTATTAGGATTAAACTGATAGTTAGTAGTCAGCACTTTTAAATTTAAATTTCTAAGCCTTATTAGTTTCAGATCTGTTTTATTATCGATACTAAAATATTAACGAGAAATAAATAAAGTTTCTTGTTCAGTCTTTCATCTCAGAAAGTAACACTAATTTATAAAACAGTATAAAAAAATGGTTAATTTTTGGCAAAAATATTAAAGCTGGTTCTTTTAACTTTAAGTACCAAAAATAATTTTACATGAATGACATCTACGGGCGCCGTACTTCCGAGTCGTCTCATATGGATGTTGTTGGGCGCCAAAAATTAATGTTAAATTGTAATTTTTAACGTTAGTTGTTAAACTTTCTTCCTCTTGGGATTAATTCTAGTGACGCCTGTAAAACACCCTGTCTTGTAGTATTAAGGTATTAGGGAGGTATTAGGAATGATGTATTTAAGAATTCAAAAATTCCAAACATTAAGCTTATTCCAAATCAGTTGATTTGAAAAACCTATTGACAAATTTAAAAAAATAAAAATTGTACAATAATCATATATACTACCTCTCACACCGAAAATAAAACGTCTAGACCATTTTAAATTATGGTACTTAACTGTAAACCATCGTAACACAATTTTTGTATGCAAAAAAAATTGGTAATAGATATCAAGTGGCCTAGTTTTTAAGACAATCCTAATTTAAAGAGACAACAAGAGAACTACCATAAATTTTATAATCCAACATCATAATAAAACACCAAAGATGTTTTAAGAACTTTAGATCCGACGTCAGATTACGAGTTGTCCATCTTCTTGAAAACGCATGAAAGCTTCGTTAACTGGCATTTTCATAATTTAATTTGATACACTAAAACAACTTACAAAGCAAGTACATTAATTAATTGTAAAAATATTGACTGCATTCTTGAGCTAATTTATTAATATTTATTTTTATTTTTTAGGCTGCATTTGTAAAAATGTATGAAACCCATACTCCTGGCTTTTGTTATCGAAGAAATGGCGAATGTAGAATACCTCAGGTGCAATCGATTTCATCTTCTATAGATTTTGAGGTATAAGCTTTAGCGGTTTTATTGTTCAGCATTATAAATAATTATTTGAAATTGCAAATAGAATATTCATAATCTATTATTTACTGATGGACAAGTGGATATTGAAAAAGTACTATGTCTTCACCTCTTAAGTGCTCATAAGACGGAAACTCTAAAGCCACCCACGAAAAATGACAAAGCTCTTAGTTTTTTAGCAAGGGAACAATCACCTTTGGAAAGACTAATCGAACGATCAAAGAAAAAGTATCAAGATGAAAGTCTTACGAAACTGTTGCCAAGATATATTTTAGGTTTGTTATATTAATAATTATAAATGCAATTCAATTCAATTTACAGATAAACCTTTTTTTGTATTTGGGTTAAACTCACAAGACCCACTACAAAAAGTAATCAGATAATAATTATTTTAAGAGGGACTAAAATTTGAATTTCTATTTTTCATGATCAACCACCATGAGTTAATGATTTAAATGTGACATAAATATCAAATTTTTGAATTTATTCAATTACTAACTAGACTTTTTATTTTAAAGGAATAAATTTAAGCCGTTTTGATGGATTCGTTTTGGGTATATTTTAGCTTATATTTTTATCTTTTTATACCTCGAAAAAGCCAAAATATTTTTGTGAAAATGATATCAATTGGACCGATTTGAATCATCTCATTTTAAATAATAGTTAAAATAAATAATTTGAAAAATGCTGTTTTAGAACTTAACTTATAATATTTTATCATGGAATTCCTTATTTGGCTGGAAAGACTACTCAATAAATCAATTTAAAGAAAATTTAGTATAACTTTACTGAAAACCTGAAAACGAAATCTTTTTAACCGAGAGCAATGCTAATTCTAACATTTTTTTTTAACTTCATTACAAAATGATTACAGCCTTTTAACAACAAAAGTCCTGTGAACTTTCCAAGTCTCCAAAGATATTCGTAACGTATTAAAGTGGTAGTTAATTTAATTAATCTCTAATTTTGTGATTTTTAAGTATATTTCCTATAATTTTTAAGTTATAAACTCGATAACTATATAGTTTTCGTTCAGGAGTATTTAATTTTACTCAGCCTGAAAATTGGAAGTTTATGTTTTGCTCACATAGAAAATAGTATGCAAACGCCATTTGGGTTCTTTATACTTTTTTTCTTTGTATATTTTTATAATCACGAAAATCTTAAAATGAGATTTTATGATTGTAAAATTAGAAATTTATAGAATTCGCAGTGGTATCCATGATATATTTCCTTATTAAAAGAGTTATTTGTTTCTATTTTTATGTTAAACTGGGAATATCGAATTTCATGACAAATTTCAAGTTCGTCTTTATTAGCAATAAATTTTTCACCTTTTTTACAATCTTTACAATTCTATGTTTATTTGTCACCATTTATTAAATATTTTAATAATATTATAAATTACTAAAATGTCGGGTTGGGTATTTATATAAATTTAAAAAAAATTATATCCAAAGATAGTAGAAACTATCGTAAGGTTCGCTTAGGTCAAACGAAACGCACGCAATGCGTGGAACGTACGAAGTTCAAACATTGAATTTCTGTAGAAGCGTTTAGATTAATTGGTCGCGCATGCATCGCATGAACCGCGCACATGTAAATACGCACATAAACGTTGCTGCAGAAATTCAATGCAATGCGTGCAGTGCAGCGGTGCATTTGACATAAACCAACCTGTTAGGGATGAAGCCTATTCGGTACCATCCGTTTCGGTGCAAGATCATTTGGTATGAAGCAGATTCGACGCAAAACACATTCAGCGCAAAGCACATTCGGTGCAAGGCAGTTGGGTGAAAAATCATATAATGCGCAAATCAAATTTGATACAATACTGATTCGGTTTCTGATCATTTTACTAGGATGTTGAAAATATTGTTTAGTAAAAGAATTTTTCGGCTTTAGTAATATTTATTTTCATTTTTGATTTCACTCCGCAAAAGCTTGTCCATAGAAAATGTACAGTTTTTTGGATAGAAAAATGCATAATAATCCGGTCATTAGATACTTGTGCTTGGGAATAATTTGGAAATGAAACTTGTTTTGCTTAATTCCTTTACTTTAGTATCAGAAGAAAGGTATTAAATTTTCTACGAGAGATTGAAACCGGCACAGGGAAAAATTTATCAAAAAATATCCCAAAAATCACAAAATCGTAAATTGACAGTTCTTTTTATATTTTGATATTTGATTTGAAAATATAAAATCACGGATTTTTGATAACATTAAATTAATAATTTTGAAAAGTAGCAATTTCGAAGGATTGAAAATTTTTGGTAAATTTAAGATTGTGAATTTGGAAGTCGAATTGAACGAGAACGTACAATTTATGTTAAAATTGTTTTGATTGCTAATATTGAGCGCGCAATAAAATAAAGTTATATGTCGTCGCACCTGGGTCGACTTATCAATTGAAATAAATTTTCCATTTTGATTCGTAAAATTAAAAGTTAATTTATACCAACAAATTATATTTAAAGAGTTTGATTTGAATTTTGTAATTTAAATGATAAAATTTCGGACTTAACAATATATTGTAATTTCCTATCCAAAACTTGCGCAATAACATGCCACTTCTAGAATTCAATCAGAAATTAACTTGCAATTTCAAATCAAGTATCAAATTTTCTGAAAAATATGTTTGGAACTGTAAATCCAATTTTAAAATAACCACATACTCTAAAGAGTAGTTGTCGGTTTAATTTACATAAGTTAATTATTAAATTAAGTGTTAGAAGTATAGCTTTGCTATTTACTTGGAAACTTTGAAGTAATTATTACTTAAAATAATTGGACGAGTTTAAAATTTTAAAACTAGGTAAAATAGGTACTAATTTACATTTTCACATTTTCCGGAGTATCATGCATATATTTATACAAATAAATTCATTCCAGCACGTTTATGTTTAACGTTTAACAGTAAAAGAAGTTTCTTACTATATAATAAAGAAATGAGGCGTAAAAAACTATGATAAAATCTTATTGTATTTAAACATTATTTACCAGAGAAACGAACCGTGTTCTATCTAATCCAACTAACTACGTGCTTGATTCAAAAATGGCACTTTTTAAATTATTTAATAAATTTATGTTATTAACATAAAAATATACGCTTCTTTATTTAAGTTGTTTTGGTACTTGCCATGAACAATAATTATCTCGTTAAGATTAGACAATAGGATTCTGAAAATAAGCAACTTAACAAGGCGTGCTCATTACTGCAAGAATGTTGTGATAAAAAATTAAAATAATAATAAATGTTCTTACAGATGTCAAATCTGGAAACAAAATAGACGGCTCAGACATTGTTATCAGAGATGGTAGATTGGCAGAACGAGTTATTATTAACGATAAAATTAATCAACTTGTACATACAGTGATGTCTGCTTTACAAAACACAAATCCTGACAAAATGAACCAACTTTTGGAAATATCCAACGATCCTCAAAAGTTATCACAAATTTTTGATAAACCTCATATTCAAAAATTTATTAATACCTTAAATGGGCAGATTCTCTTGTACAGGTTTGAATTTAATTATTTTAAATCCATTGAAAGCTTTTTGGTTTTCCTCTTTTTTAGTTGCGATTCGTTTCATTTGACTCAACCGTTTAAAGCGGTTACGATTCCCTTGCATCTAGAATCCAAATCGAAAGGTTTAACGCATTTAGTAAGCCACATTAGAAGAAACGTATTACAAATGCCGACGCAAAGCACTTGGAAGGCTATGTACGACACGCAAGTAAACGATCAAGATGATCCCAAAACTAGCACTCACGAGGAACTTCGAAACGACAAAAAAGCCACTGGCAGTACGAAGAAACCTAAAACTGCAGAAAACACCAAACGTAGAAAAAAAATTGATAGTGCTGCAAGTCGTCCTGAAAAACGGAATAATTCGCCTGCTCAAAACGAACCATCTTCATCAAAGAAACACACCGAAAACGATGTCAAAGATGCAACACATCGGTTGCCTAAATACATGCATTTTATGAAAGAAACACCGACAAGAAAAGCTTCAAGGGAATCCATAAATAGTGAACAAATTTTGAAATATGTCGATCAACAGTCCAGATCACCAAATGATAGTGATAGCGAAATATCCGCTTCAAATTATTATGCTGGTACCGAGGAGTTTGGGGTTAACAATATTTTCAAAAATGTCGATATAGCAACTGTAGCCACAGTTTTAAGGTACGGCCGTAAATAATAACATATGCACAATAAAAATTCAAATTTTAAGGTAGCAGTAAAATATTGCCGAAGGTTTATTAAATAATTTGAATTTTATTGTGTTTGCTTAGGTAGTTAATTTTTAAATTTTAGTAACAATGTTTGTGTAAATAGTGAAGCCATTGTTTGTTTTTCTTCGGCAATAATTTTATTGAAATTTACATTTATTCGCTTCAATATTTACATTGTACGATCTATTACGTGTTAAGTTTTAAAATGTCCATATAAGTTGATAATTTTTATTCAGGTCTTAGTTTTTCAAAGAAAGTTTACTCTTTGTTGTTTAATTAGTATTCACAAGATTATTTTAGAATTTACATTAGTTGAACACCGTATCGTTTTTATTCATCGACTGAATAACAATCTGCGATATTGTTAAGATACATTTAAATGTACATACCTACATATTATACGGCATACATTCGGGATTAAGTAAAAAGTAATTTTAATTAGGTAAATTAAATTAAATATCTTATTGTTTCCGATTAACTGAATATCAAAATTTTTGAGTCAAACTTACTTTTTTTATATCAAATTATCTAAAATCTAATTTCATGAATAATAAAACGGAGGATTAAAAATTCTCGAATAAAATCTATTCTAACTTACAGTTAAAATTCCAAAACTTGAGTATTTTGCTAAGATTTTGTTGTTATATGGAAAATTAAAAAAAATTAATAATATGGGAAGTTTGATAGACGCTCAAAATAGAGTCTTTGAATCTGAAATTATTGTTTTGTTCTATTTTAAATACATTTAGGTAAAAATTCAACTTTTGGGAGGTTTGATACATAACAAGCGGGGAGGCATGATACATAAAAATAAATTAAATATTAAAAAATATGATTGATTATATATGTATTTGTCTTCTATAATTATAATATTATGCTACATTTTGTTTCACAAATACAGAAATACTTGTCAAAATTGATCCACTGGTAATGTGTATGACACAGTAACTATTTTCGCTCTTCATCCATCAGTTCCGCTGCTACTCAGTATGTTGTGAAATGTAAAAATACAATGTGAGTTAAAACTTGTACTTACGTATATTATAAAAGTTTCAAAATGCTTTGAAATCGCTGTCTTTTTTATCGTTTACTATAATTATGTTTGTCTATTTTTCATCTAAACTTCTTTTAAAAAAAAAATTTACTCGGAAGATGTTTGTTTACCAAATAATCATTATTACAGACTGGGCTTTTGTATTTTTACTTTTGATAGAAATATTATTTAAATCGTCAATTTAACAATAATACTAGACAATAATATTGAAATATTTATTACTAAAAGCAATCATTGTTCAATAGAACGTTTTCATCCTTTCACTGTCGTGTGGTAGCATGCACTTAGATAATCTTTTTACTATGTCCAACAGTTATTCGAATAATACTATATAAAATTATTGAACCAAAGCATATCACTTTTTATTAATACATTACAGTTAGCTACTTTTAAAATGGAAATCCTTAGAAATTGTAAATTATAGTAATAAAATAAATAACATCAAACTGAAAATAATATTTATTTATAGAGAGAAGGCGGAAGCAGCAATAAAAAAAGATATGGAAGAGCTTGAAACAAGAAGTATTCACGAATCTGAAGTAGCGAAATCTCCAGCAAAGCCAAATGTAAAATCAGCGAAAGTATCAATTAAACAAATGAATTGTGTAGCATGTTTGCAAAGATGGAAAAATCCATTACCAGATCCCAAAGTGCCTAAGCTAAAAAAAGTTTTAATGCCAGTGTTGGATGAAGCAAATTGCTCAGATTTTAGATCTAACAGTGCCCATCGCTTATCTATAATGATCGATAGAGAAATGAAAAAGTTAGATTCTGAAGGTAGGAAGCACGCAACGATTGAAAAGCAAAAAGCCTTGGTTCAACCGTATAGAGGTTCGAAGAAAAAGAGATATCCCACGATGCAATTTATGGATGGTGTTGAAATTGATATTTTAGATTTGGCAAAAATTAGTCAAGAAATTAAAGAAAAAGAAACTAAGAAGAAATTAAAAGAATTTCTTAACACCAAAGTGTAAATTTTTGCAAATATAAATTATACACCATGTCACATTGTTTATACAAATACAAATATACATGAAGATATTATTTTTTCGTAGGCAATTTCAAGTTTTGCCCATGTTATACAATTATTAAATATTTTACAATTTATGTGATAAAATTTGATTTGTAGAAACCGATTCAGATATTCTTAGACCATCACCTACAGGAGGGCATACCTGAATCTCTCCAAATAATTGTTTTGAATTTCCGGTTTTTTCGGAAAAGCAATTTAATTCGAGGACCGATTTTGCAGGAACAAGTTTAAATAAACTCTGGGAACGGGTTGTAATTGTAGTTTGCTTCTTGTCAATATTTAATGTTCGTTGCGTTACTGCAATTCTATTTTTTAAATTAGGTTTCCACGTTGAAATTTGATTTAAACGTTTTTTCAGATTATCCCAACTGTTTATATCTAAAATTTAATTTATTTTGCAACATTGACTTGAACAGTGATCAACACTTACAGTTTTGGTTACTTGACATAGGTCCATCTTCTGCTGGAGATAATAGCTGATTTTGTATCGTTTGAGTTGGAACCTTATCTATTATCAGAAAAAGGCTTTCAATTTAGAGAACTAAAGAGTATTTAATATTATACCATATGTCCATTTGGTACAACGACACCCACTGAATGTTACATATTCTTTGCAATTTCTGCATTCCAGTCTATGAAATGAAAAAGGGGAAGAGTTGTAAATCTTTGACCTGTAGTTTATCGTTTTTTTATTATGTAACACATGAACTACATAATTAAAAATTTGTTTCATGTGGGTAACATATAATTCAAATTTTGGAAGTGCTTTTTTACTTTTATTAAGTTTTTCTTCAATAATTTTCATCGTCTTCAATATTCTTAATAATGTTACGAGGTTATCTGTGAGATTTCTCATTACCTTAAAAATTTGCTCATCTGGTTCTTCTTGATGTAAATCATAACTCAGAAGGAATACTACATGTTCGACATTTTCATGCAAAAGGCGATAAGCACATCGAATTGGGTTTTGGTATTGGCAGCACAGTACAATTGGAGTTATATGATTAATTAAATATTTCGATTCACATCTAACCTGATATATCACATTAACATATTTCTTATGGTCTTCTATAAATGATAAGGAACCGAAATCACCTATCACATCTTCGCTACTACTTTCGCTTAGACTTCTTGAATCTCTCTTGGATAAATAGAAAAGAAATAGTAAATAAAGTAGCGATTATGGCCAAAACGTTTGTGTTTCTTATCGAAACAAGCAGCATCTTGGTGTCACGTAGCAGAATGTAAATACTTAAATACACGAACCAAACTTATGTTTCAAAAAAATACTCACCTCAGAAATGAAATTACTACTTGTTAAACTTTGACTTTTGCTTCTTTTGAACTTTTTACTATAAAGAGAAGTAGTACTTCTTTCTCTTTTTCTCTTTCGCTTATTTATTTTTTCCATTCTTTTTTGATAATTGAAATTTTAATACAATATTATTTATAAAATTGCCAAAAAATTGTTAAGTAGGTTTTAACAATAAATATTTGTTTAGTTTTCAACTAGAAATTTATGTTGAGCGTAGCAATACAATCCAATTTAATTTTTCTTGTTAATTTCCGAACAAAGACAAAAATTTAATAAGTTGACTACTCAATTGCTGTCACATGTCATTATTTTATGGATAGTGTATCAAACATACTGGTATGTTTCTGTGGAAACAACCTTAAATTAAAAGTGCTCCTACGGAATTGTGCAAGATTGAGGTGGCTCAGCAATTGTAGGAAAATTTAAAAGATGTAATTTCTTGTACAATAAAAGTTGTAATGTAAGACGGCTTTGTTGAACAAATCGGTACACGTACAAATCTCTTTGTTTGCCGAAACCAAACTCATTACGGTGCAAGCCCTATTTAGCACTAGAACTATTTGGGGTAAGACTGATTCAGAACATCCAGAAAGCACAAGAGTTCATAATTATGAGTGCTTTTCCCATTTGGTATGTATATGGTTTTACGTCCAAATTACAGCAATGTAGACCAACAGCACAGCTGTAAGTGGCTTTCGGTTAGAATTTTTTGAAGCGTGGTGTTTTTTGGTTAGTCTGAAACATTACTGTGGGTAGACGAAAAAAGTTAATGTTTAATATCATTAGCTCTGGCGGAATTTTTAATTAATTAGTTAGATATTATTAATAATTATCCGGGGTAGAAACGATTAATTAAATCTCGAGTCGGTAGCAAAGAACGGTGAACAGTTACGGTTAATAATCTTGAATGTGCACATAATATTAATATTGTAGAAAAAAACTCTGTTTGTACTTTAGTACTACCTAGCATTCTACCCGGAAAACATTTCATATGATGATGCCATACGAATACTTCGTTTACATTCGCTCATATTCTTCAATTTTATCTGATTACATCTCATAGTTGAACACATTATACTCAAGGATACGCAAATTCCTCCGAGTACTTCAACACCAAAAAATATTAATTCTACAATTCCTCATAATTACTAAACAGAATTATTTGTTTATTTTAGAAAGAAAATATTTGATCAATCAAAACTGTTTACCTTCTATTTTCTATTTGAAATGAATTTATCTTTAAATATACAATACTGACAAGTCGTGCAAATATTACTTATTTGCAAATGTTAACCTTCGAATTCCTATCTAGTATTTAAATTTCGTAATATAACACCTGTATCATTAATACTAAAACGATGACGTCTGTTAATTTGTACGATTATTTATTTACTGTTTTTAAAGATCTCATCTGAATTGTTAAAATCAAAAGCCACAATAATTGATAGTTTTATTTATTGTGAAATTAATTTTTATTAATTTGTGTCTATTTTTATCACCACCTAACAACAACTTGGGAAACCGTCCCGTAATAAATTACATCAGATCTTTAAATTTCAACTTAATCATTGACATTTAATATTGGTATTGGTATTGGAGGAGAGTGTATTTTGCAGGACGAACTTGCTAATGAGTTTCAGCCCTATTCAAGTATTCGGGATGCTGTAAATTAATTCTAAAGGTCACCTATTTATGATATGAAAGTCTACACCAGAAGAGCTTGGCGATATCTTCTTTAATATTAGTACACGGAGAGTAAGTGGAAGCATTAATTTGCATAATATTCATTACTGGAAATTTTGGTTTACATCATCCAAGATGTAATTTTTTCGGATGAAAATTTGTACATCGATATTTCGGAATATTTCGAACAAAAATAAATAAGCGGAAACTGGTTAGATTTTAAGAAAAATTTTACCCAAATTAGGTAGACTGTAGACATTTAAATAACTGTAATTTGGCCAACTACTGGTTTTACACCTTTTAAATTTACCCAGACATATTTTTTCAAACACCGACTTGTGCCTCTTTCTTCAAATGCAATAAATAATTTTTTCTGCATCTTATTATACTATAACATGATTTACATTTTGACGGCACGTCTGGACAACGATTATCCGGGCGTCTTTCAGCAAGACACAAAACTGTTATAAAATGTTTAGAAACCTAAGTTTTTATAATTGTCCGAAAAAAATTAACTTTGTCGGTTCTTTTATCGGCACCTTTAAGGTTGACTTAAGCTTACCTAATCTTGTATAATTTTCATTTTTACAAAGGAAATATACAAATTACTTTCATAGATTATTTTATGGATCAATTTCGCTTTTTTAAACCGAAAGTAATTTGACGAAGGTTTCCGTTAACTAAATCTTGTTCCTTTTTAGATTGCAAGGAACTTTGCATACTGGAAGTAAAATGAACCTTTCAGGTGATGCCAATTTTTATGAACAAAATTTTACGATTCTCAATAAAATCAGACAAAGCCATAAAAATTTAAACTTGAAGACAGCATTCGAAATTTTAAATTTTTGTAGAAAAATTTTCACTTTTTTTTAAAGCGAAAAAAAGATGACAGAGGTATAAAATTACTTCGCAATTGTTAAGTATTACAAGTAATATGAAAATTTTCTTCTGAGAACTGTAAATTGGTTTTAAGGTTTAAGCGTGTATTGAGATGAAAGGATTGACAGGGGTGCAATAAATTTTCGTACCTGTATTTTTCAAAAATAAAATAATAACTTATTTAAAGGAAGTCACAGCGATTGATTGTCCGATTATATACGTAAGGCAATATTATATTTTAACCGTACCTTCTCGAAAATCATTATTCAGCATATTGCTGTAAATATGAACAAATTACTGTACTAATAAAACTTGGTAATCACAAATCCATAAACAATAATTACTCATTTATTGTGCATCCTGCTCTGTAACTTATAAAATAAATCATGCATCAATAGAAATTTTAACAGGCATGTAAATCAAAATCATAAAAGTTAATACTGCCCATCACAAACAACATTTTGATTAGATACCATTCAATTTAATTTTTTTTTATTTTGTACTTAATCTTCTACAGCATCTTGCACCTCATGGTCATCAGTATACCTAAGATATTAATTTCAATACAAGTCCTTAAAAAAGGGTCCACATAATAATATACAAGGTACATTTTAAAAGTGAGGTATAAATTAGTTCCAGCAAAATGTATTTACAATTTTATAAAAAAATTTTATGAATAAACTTATATAATTCAGCTATTGTTATTTTGACTTATAGTTAATTAGTGCTTTAATGAACTCTTTATTTTACTTTACTGCCTGCGACGGGCGGCAAAAATCTAAAAATATTTTTAGATTAAAAAATCTCAATTATCATATCGAGATAACGTACGGCATTCACACTAACTGCATTTTCAGGCTAAGTTTTGAAAAACTATGCGCTGTTTCTTTCATTAGCGTTTCATTAGTGTAAATATTACAAAAATTCGACTCTAAAGACCTTAAATCACTTTTTACAGTAAAATAATTTTAATAAAAATTAAATTTAAAGCAAATCACAATTTACTGCTTTATCTATCCAGCGGTTATCAGTTTTATAATGTCTTCGACGTCTTCTGAAAACCAAGAAGAGTTTTTGGGTAAGTTTGGAGTTTTGTGAGCTACAAGAAACCAGTATGGCGCCTTAATTTCAATTTTAAAGACGACTTATTGTCTTATAGTAATCTTTGTAATCAACAGTGTAATCACTTATAATTTTCGGTATTCTTGTGTATTTCTTTGTAATATTACATAATTGTCAGTAATCTGTAATTTCTAATGTAATCAGGTAATCCTTTTTTTTTCAAACCTTTTTTTCTCAAAAAAATGGATTAAATGGATTTGTTACTAAAAATTACAGTAAATTACTTAAAGATTAAACTTTAATACGGCAGATTATACGAAATACTATGGATTACTGGTATTACAGTTGAATACAAACATTACTGGTGACTTAAAAATTGGTTTAAGTTTTTAAATTCAAATAAAAATTTTTATATTTAAATGAATGAATTGTTGGTTTCAACGTCGTCGACGTTAATTAAAATAATCAATAGTAAATCAAATATAGCAGAAATATATTATAGTAACAGTACAGCATAACCTTTGCATCCGATAATGTTTAATATAATTTACGGATAAATCATTTCATTTTACATTCGTGATAGTTATCAACGATATCGTGACGTTCCCACTAATATGTAATTGAGTATCTTTTTGAAAAATTGTCTATATCTGTATTTAATTATTTATATCACACATGATTTAATTGCATAAATGAAAACAAAGAATTGCACAACTGTGGCGAATCCAAGAGGCAATTATGGAAACGATCCTCTCTTAAAAGCCATAAAAAACTGTAAATTCTTTTAATAACCTGTAAAATAAATATTTTTTTTATTTGCACATTTTTAAAATTTTATTTTCTAATTTATTTTGAAGTTATCGCGCCTCCTTTGTTGTAACTATCTGTATCCGATACTGTTGTGCGTTTTTGAGTGTTTTAGTGACCATTTGCACAAATACTTTCTAAATTTTTCAAAATATCATTTTAAAATTAATAGCTTAGAATAAACAATAACATCGATAAAATCAAGGTTAAACTCTGTTGTAGTTTTTTAAATTTGATAATGACACAACAACTTCACACTTTGTTAATTTTTAATATCCAATTTTATATTTTAATTTTTATATCATATTTATTTTTTTTTTCATTTTTAAATAAAGACATAAAACTGTTTCAAAAAAACCTAGACAGATTGACATTGTTGGAGATTTATATTAATTTTTGAAAAAATTGTTTTGTACAAAATAAATTTTATAGTTTTAATTCCAATTTTTAAATCGAACCACAACATTGTTCATAGTGACCCTGCTTTTTAATCTGATATTCTTGAATATTGAACATATTCCCTACAGCGGTACAGGATCAAAATTATTTTTAAATGACATTGATGCCGACCATCAGTGCATTATTTATTAAAGGCTACATGCATAATTTTTGTACTAAATGCTGCCAAAACAGTTTAGAAGCAGTGGCTCAGAATAAATCGTTCTCAAGATATTACAATAGAGAATGTATACAAATACATAGATAGAAAATATTCAAAAAGATAAATGTGTTATTATTGTATTATATAGCTTAATGCATAGAAAAAGAACAATAATATACAAAATTGCTGTTAAAAGTTGTAGGTGTATTAACTAAATCGACATAAAATAATTGACAATAAATTATTGTAATGTACCTAGTTCCTGTGTATTGTATATGCAATTTATTGTAAAAAGAACTATGACACTATTTTTAGTCATAATAAAAAAAGCTTCTACTGTTTGCCAATAAGTGAAAGTGTGCTATAGAAATAGTATTTATGAAGGAAGTTAAATCAGTGATAGTTTTGACACTAAAATAATTATAAACTCGTTTGAGAACGCGTAGTTTTTTAAAAAAGTTTCTTATAATGAGTATTAAATAACTAACACATTAGCAAACAATAAGTACTCTTAATGCTGAATTTTATTAGTATTACTTGAACTTTACCGCTCACTCACGAAGAAGTTATTAAGAAAACTGTAAATTAGCAATTTATGCTATATGTTGATTTTACATACTAGAAATTGTATTTTTAGTTTTACTTAATTAAATTAATCGTGGAGTTGTTAAATAATAAACTCGATGTACAATTTTTAGTAAAATTTGCTGTTTTTCTATTTTATGGGAAATTCTTCTTAAATTTTTTGATTCGTCAGTTGATAATAATACTTCATCAAAAACTGTAGTTGATATTAATAAATAACATTTATTATGTCTGATAAGCTTAGGTATAACAATAAATTTTATTTTTTAAATAAAAGCCTCTTCTTGATATTATGTTATGTAACCCATCACACTAAACTCGGATAATATTTTTATTTAAATTAAGAGTAATGTTAATTTACTATATGACCTCATATTTTAGAAAAGAATTGGGTTAAAAACGCTTAAGAGGTTAAAACTCTATATAAATCATATAAAATCCCATTAAGGTCCACATAAAATTTTTGTGTTTAAATCTCTTGATAATCCGTAGATAATTAAAAAGCCTGTTTAGATTGAACCAAAAAAATTAACTATTAAATTTTAATATTTAAAGCAACCGAACGAATGAAAAATAATAGATGATAATATAGACGAATAGATAATCGCAACATTAAAATGAAATTATACAAGAATTTTTATTTTAACGATAGAGAAATAAAAAAATGCGCCCTGTGTTATAACCCCAACAAACCTGCTGTGTTCTTTATTTATCAAGGTGTATTAGACCTATTTAGTTACCTACGTGAATCCAAAAGCAATAAGAATGAAAAGAAGCAGGAATAAAAATGCAGTTCATCATCTTTATAAATATTTGGTTCTCTTTGCACCTGCCTGGCTACCTAAAAGAGATGCAATGGACAAAATTGAGGTGCAGTAAAAAAAATTATTGGGCATTATTTCAATAAGCTATCGAAGTACATACATAGGTAGATACTATGTTAAATTGCAATTCAAAAATTGCCCATTTCTATAAAAGTTGAGAATTAATTTTCGCATTGAAATTACAAAAAATAAATTTATGTAGAAGGTACTGAAGCAGTAAATGTGTAATTAACACATTCTTTAATTTTGTATGTTTACGTCAGCAAAAGTGGACTTTAACAATAAAGGAAATTAAAATATTTCATTTTTGTATTTTTTCACTTTTCGTTCTCTATCACCAACAGAAACAGTAATGTCTAGCAAATCAATAAAATTCCTGATTTTGACATAATTTCGCAACTTGTAGTAAAATAGCACATACTTAATAAAACAATATAATATATTTTAATGTATTTCAAAATATGTATATCGATAACAATAACAACCGTAAATAATCAATTATCACCATCTTATTGAATCTCAAAATTCATATTATTTCATTGCAGATATATAGTTAATATAATAAAATTAATAAACTCCAACTTTAGAATATTTATAGCTTTTGTATAATAATTTTAAATATTAAAAAATTATAAATAACATTATATAGATTCTTTATAAGCTCAGCGACCTTCAATTGTATCAGAAATGAGTTATGTTTATGTTTATTAATCGATTTTAAAGGTAGTACATACTATTAATTTATTTAAATGATTAATATCATTTAAAAAGTATGTTTAGAATGCTTACAATAATTTTTGTTTGGTTCAGTATTTTATATTTAAAATTATAATTAGAATTGTAATTATTAAGACTGCAAGTATGAATGAAGTACTAATAGTTCTGTTTTGATTATTAATTATTATTAACCCTTTGAGTTCCAAACTTAGAAAAAAATATATATAGATATAAATATTTTCAATTTTATTTTTAAAAAAGCGGACCTATTTGAACAAGTTAAATATACATTTAAACATAACGTCATAAAAAATAACAAGAAGATAGGTAAAAGTGTAAAAGTTATTTATTTAATTGTATTTCCTCAATTAAAAAATTTAATTGGAACCATACCCGTTGTGACACCTCAAATTAGGGGCTGTTCACAAATTACGTAACGCAATTTTTGACGTTTTTTACCCCCCCCCCCCAACCCCATTATAACAGATCATAACAAATTGCGAGTAATCGAAATTATTCAAAAATTTTTGTTGAGTATCCACTTTGTATAGAGTCCACAGTAGGATCCTGCTAGACTGTTTCTAGGATATGATGATTTTAGAAAAGGAAGCCTGACAATGCATATGAAATAAGGAGAAGCAGGGCAACTCTAACCACAGGGCTAAATAAGCTATAGCTCTAGTGGGAAATTTTTATTCCCCACATACACATCCCGTGTATTTTCTAAAGAATAGGGGTGCATTATTTTTATTAGCCTACGGGCGCCGATATCTTAGGACGGTCCTGAGAGAACCAGAAATATTACATAATTTACAACTTAAGATGAACCAAAATAATAAAAATAATATTAATGTTTAATAATTTATAACAATTTAACAAAATATATAAGATTTTTATCTACGGGTGGCTATAAAAGCCACGGCCTCTTCCAAACTAATGCAAAAAGATTATCATATTATGCAACAAATAATTAAAAGTCAATATTATTGTGGAAGGTAAAATTTAAGTATCATGTTTCAAATTTTGAAAAAATGTAGTTGATTTTTTGAATTTAAAAGGAGTTATAAGGAGGGGGTAGTTATCTCATTACTTCTTCCTGTATCCATCCTTGATTGTACCGCTTTAACTTTTAAACCAATACAAAGACGTTAATATCTATTATATTTTTCAATATTTTGATTATTTTTCAAAAACCAACTTCTCTAGAAATTAAAAATAATATGACTTCCCCTGTTATAGATAAATGTAAAATTCGGTCAAAATTCAATAGCGCAGAAGTCTTTTGTTTTCAGCGACACTATTTTTCTGGATTCTTTAATACCTCGTCTTTCTTTTTATAAATTAAAAAAGTATGTAGGTCGTATTTTTTTTAGAAAAGTATTACTCTTACTATTTACTTATTACTATTATTTTTTTCAAATGTTGAATTTTGGTTGGATAGATGATTTTCATCTAAAAGTTTATTTATAAAGTTATTTGTATTAAAACCATTTCGAATATGTCATTAATGATGTAGGCAAACGCCCTACTTCCGGTGGCTGTCTTTAGTAATAAATATAATGACACATTAAGAGATTTTTTATAAACAATCATTTCGAGTCAAAGTATGCACTTCCTTCGAATTATGATTAGCCAATCTTCCCAAAAACAATAGTTAATACGTACCTTATGCTAATCTACCGTGTAGATTAACAGAATTATACATTAGAATGTTAAATATTGTTAAACATGTTATGTTAAACAAACATAAAAAGTGACAACAAATGATGTTTGTTATGTTATTGTTAAGTAATTGTCGTTAATCGTTATCATTAAGTTCGAGACATACTATAGACTGACACTAGACAATCCAAACGTAAGTCCATTGTAAATCCTTACAGCAATTTCTCAAGAAATCTGAGAGAATAGAACGGAAAAAAGGATTACCTATATTCTGGGTAAAACCAATCTTTAGCCAAATGTTTCTTGCATATCAGTGTTGCCATTAAAAATGGTTTAATTTTCAGTATTTTCACAGGTAAACCCAAATTGTAATCCATTGAGGTATCTGTTCACCATATGATATTAAGCACCATAAGCAATTCCATAGCTTACCACAATGCTTTTTTAATAACTTTTTTCCTAAGCTCGATGCGTTTCTACGGTTAAGATTTTAACAATAAAATCAATACCAAGTTATAGCACGTGATACCACAAATACTTGTATTATATCAGCCGACATTGATGTAATTAAATTATTACGTTTGCAATACACAAAAAAGGAATTTAATTCAAATTAAAATTTCAAAAAAATTAAATTCCGAGAAAATTTCATTTTCTAAATATTTAATAATTGAACCAGAAAATTATATTATTAACTACGGTGTGCTAGAATTAAGCCAAAAAAATGTAATCCCTATAACATTATAAACTTGTTAAAATAGTGGAGAACATTTCAAACTGAGGACTTCGCTAGAATTCCAAAAAATAATTGACGTTAACAATATAACCTATAATTATTGCCAATAATAATTGCTATGACGGCATTTTTGTAAACATACAGAAAAAAATTGTTTTTCTTGAATTTAGCACGTAGATTGTGTAGTATAGAAGATGTCATTAATCGAGAATTTCGATTGTATGTTGAATTGTGTGCGAGGACTGTGGAGTAGGTTAGTACCTCCGAGCTGGTTACGTACCGTTTGAGGTGAAATACACTGTAACAATAAGGTGTTCGAATTTCAAAATAGTGTGCCCGCTTTTTTACCACTTGGAAAGTTTCTCAGTTCGGCTCTGTCTACATTTAGAAATTAAGTATCAATTGTTACAATAATCCATACACTATAAAAGTTTGAAAACAAATTTTTTATTGTATACTTTAAATTATTATTAGTCATTGATTTAATGTTAATGGAATTGTGACTAAAGAAGAATTTAAATTAGTTGTTAACGAGTAAAACCGACAACAATCGAAACATCTTGTATTTCTTCCAACTCCCAACGTTTTTACCTGTTGAGCGTTAAGCGGTAAAATTTAAACCAGTACACTATCAGCGTTAGAGTGAGTGTGTGACGGTAAACTTGCAAGAGACACATTTAACTTGTTGCTGTTCTCGTTTACGCGTACTCAATTTAAAATTGTTTTACCAATTTTTGTGTTTTATTGACTGCAACCAATAATAATTATTGAACAGTGCCGAGTAGCAATAAAATTGGATGCTTCAGTTTATTAAGTGATTTTTCCGGTGGTAAAAGTGTTTAACGAAGAGGATTCGATCATTTGCAGTGTTTATTTCGCAAACTTACTGTATGAAATTTTTGGATTTTTCAAAACTTGTTTTGCTAAAGGGGAATGATTTTTGAAAGCAGGTATAATAAAACTGTTCGAGTATTCATTATAAGTTGTTATATCACAATTTGCCTTTGGCGAATTTTTGTATAAACCTATAGCTAGATGTTTTTCTGCAAGTTTAATATTAGCGACATAAAAAGGAATTTCATTTGATACATTATAATTTTCAGTTTTTAGTCGAGCTAGTTTCTTGCTTAGTCTACTTGCGATACCAACCTATAATTTATCATATAAATTATTGGAATTTCTTCTCTCCTTTTAAAAATATTGCATCCTATTGCCTTGTTAAAAATTGTTAATCTGAAATATTGCAGATCATTGTTGATAATGTGCTGAAAACTTCATGTTTATACACAATGGATTCAATTTCATTTATTGATGTATTGGGACACGAAAGCTCTATTAGTTATTGATTTGTATCCTTATTGTTTCCGTTAGTAAGTTATTTCCACTCAAATAAGCTTTAACGTTTTCTCTTATTTGTCAAACCAAAAACCTCACCTCTGTACATTTTTTTCAAGGATACCTGTCAGGCGTTGATGTGTTCATAAGTCGTAAAACTTCATTTTGCACACATAGTAGGTGCTATTGTTGACATAAAAATAGGTGTAGTACTCCATAATGAGCACCTTGAATTCGTAGACTAAATCAAAAATTTGAATTTCGACACCAAAACTTCTTTAGATGGTCAACTAACGTAGGCACTAATGCTATGGTGTGATAAATTTTGGGTCTCGACATAATTATTAAAATATGCACCTATAGGGTCTCACAACCTAGTAGTCGCCTGCCATAACAGGTGCAAGAACATATTTCATAAGTAGGTAGGATACAATGAAACCGCCAACTTCAACTTTTGGCTTTTTGAAAGTAGGGTATAATAAGAGACCATTTGTTTCTTAAATTCTATCGGAAAAGACGTAAAGTTTAAACCAGACCCAAGAAGATTATCTGTTTTAATTTAAAGATTAGAACTGTGAAGTTACAATGTTTTGGTTAAGTTAATTAAAACGGATTATTAAAATTTTTGCATTTTATGGTTCATAACCGTTTTGCAGTAAAAGTAAATTTAACGGTCAAGTTGAAGTATTTGCGAACTATAGAATTTTCTTCGTTTTTACTTGGGAGGTTTTTAATACATTTTACTCGAGTAATAAAGGTTGTTAAATAACCCAAGTTATAAATGTCACTAATTTCTTTTTAATGATCATTTAATTTTCACAATTTAGACATAAATGTTTTCAATGGTTTTTTGCCTTCTGTACTATGTTTATTGCTTTTACATAATATCAACTTTTTAATTTTTAAGTAAAAGTGCAATTACCATGAATTATAAAATATTAACTGCACATTAACTATAATTTTCTAATGTTTTTTCTGTTCTGGTTGTAATGTATTTGTCGATAAAATAAACTTATAATTAGTGGACAATTTTATCAATATATCACATTAGTAAATTACTGACCCCGGCCGAACATGGAGTGCATCTTACTTTGGACATACTGTATATAGTTGCAATTTTATTATTTCTCTTCTTCTCTCATACATTTTCATTCAACACATTGTGTTTTGGTATTAATATATTATGAAAAGTCAAATTCCCTCTCGTGCTATCTCTTAATCTTTATGAATCGAAAATCAACTGTTCCAAAAACGCGTTATTCCCAGATTAAAAAATGTAATTTTTAAGAAATATTCTAAGTTTTTTTCTCAAGATGGCTTTATTATTGTACAATTTTGATTGACTAATTGTCTATTCAATATTAATAACATATTATATTATACTTAATATACACAATATTATGGCTTCCAGAATTGATAGTGTATGCTCGTCTTTTAAGGTTTGGAATCTATTTTAATCTGTAGATGTCGGCAACAGACGACAGACAGGTGAAACCGGAAAGAGCAATAGGTACAAAACCGGAAATAAATGTATACTTTGTGGTGAATAATTATAATGAAAGAAATATAAGTTGTACTTATATGGCAACGATACAATGATTTGAACTTATAATAAAATTTTATTTAATTCTTAAAATAAAAAATGTTATAATACGCGCCAAATTAAATTGTTTTTATGATAATCATTTTTGGAGTAGATGTAGGGCAAACGAAAATTTAAGATAAGTAGAAAATATTGTTCTCAGTTTCAATTTTAAACAAATCATAAGTAACTTTTATGCAATAAATATATTCCACACTATTAGCAAAATGGTATGTTATATGTTCTGAAGTCGTATGCATGTTTAATTGTATGCTTTCTATTTATTTTATGTTTTTTTTAACTTTTTTGCTTCGGCCCGAAAATGAAAAGAAATCTTTTTGGCTCACCAGCCATCAACTTTTAATGTCAGATGAATGCCCCCCCGGTGTAGTTCCTAGTTCAAAAAATTCCATAATATTTTCAGGATATTTGTGTTGCGACTCATCCTTGATTTTAAATGCTGACCACATCTGGTGTGACAGGATTTCGACTTTTGAATTGTCGGCATTATAATATACAGTCATAATTCATAATTCACTGATTTTGACGGTTCATCTTCAATATCATCATCCATGTTATGCTAGTAAGCTACTGAATTATTAAGTTTGTATTATGTGTATTAATTATTAAAATAGCTTTTCAGTTGACTTCCGTCGTTAAATTTAAACTTTTCGTGTTTGTTTATAGTAGTTTGTCGTTTGTGTAAATAATTTATTATGTTTGTTGTTTACTAAAAATTATTTTTAATATAAATTCAAGGCAAAATATTATCATCTGAAGCTCAACAGCCTCAGTCTGTACCGAATTTATATAAATACTTTGTGGAAATTTGATTGACGGTTTGACTTGAAAATTTAACATGAAATCCATCATATCAGGTGAAATTAATCGATAGTCGAAAAGTTGCAGATTTTTTTAATTAATAAACAGGGAACGATGTCTGTTCTGTGGTTTGGAATCCACGTTAAGTTAAATCCATTTAATTTTTTTGTTAACAAATAGCTTTGGAAATTTAAAATATATTAGCTAGGGGTTCGCGCGAGGCCCTACAAATATCCTTCAATTATTCACGAATTATTAAGGTACTTTTCCTTTTACTATGCACTTTTTTTACTTTTTAAGGAAGGGGAAATTATTAAAATAGGATATTTTCAAAATAGAAAAATTTATATCAAACTGTCAAGGCTTGTTCAAAAGTTGTCGGTGTAACTCTCGCGTTCAAAAGTCTGGAAAATACTTTACATTATTTTGTTAATTACTTTACTTTTCTGTACGGGAAACACAAGCGCCTACTTTAATTTATCTAGTAAATTAGTTCCAACACATAATTATGTACGTATGAAACTAGAATAATTCAAATAAAATGATGTTTTCTGTAAAATTTGTATAAGTCTGCAGACTTTTATTTAATTAAACATTTGTAATGCCATTAAGCCGAAATTTATAGTTGCAATAAATTTAACAAATCAACTTTATTGCTTTAAATTTAAAAAAAAAGACTCGCTTAAATGCATGAAATAAATTAGATTATGATTTTTAAAAACTAAGGATTCGTTTGAGAAGTCAAGCGCGATCTACTTTTTAGCGTTAATTTCTTGCTTATTTAAGAGACCGCCGTTGTAAAATTATCTTTTCTACGAGTTTATTTACATTATCTTCAAAAGTTATTTTAAGTGGTAATTAAACGAAAAATTAAATTCTTATACGCTTACATACACGAGTGACTATAATTAAAAATGTACCTTGAGTACATAATTTTTAATGAACAGACATCTTTTATGCTCGACTTACGTCTTTGAAAATAATTAACTTGTCTTCAAATACATTTATAATTTCTCTTGAAACCTGGAATGATTAGTTAAAAATATCGGGATCCCCAGATGCGTAGTACAAACTCATTTGGTACCACGTAGACAAACCGCTGTGATTTTTATTAAATGATTTTTACTATTTACATGATTACACTTAGTAATCCTTGTGTACTAAAAATATTTGACTCATTTTTCAGTAGGTCAGTTCAAAAGATATTTAAAGGTTTCAGGTACCTAAAAATAAATTGGACTACTATTTTTTCTAAGGGAGTAATGCTACATTAGGTAACTTTTAATACATAAATTTTGGAAAATTTTTTCCTGTGTGACGTCCAAAACATTATTTCGCTTTATTAATTTTCCTGTGTGGTTTGAAATTTATTTGATCGACCAACTTGATGGATTGGAATATGTTATAGCTTCACATTATGCCTAAAGCCAACGGGAATTTTTAGCTATCCTGATTTGAAGTGACAGTCAATAGCGTGTTAGATGTTAATTTTGAACTCCGGAAATGTGTAAATTCTTCACCAAGAAGAATTTCTGAGAAGTAAACGAGGAAGTAAACAAACTTCTTCCTTTGGGCTAAATGGCGGAAAGTTTTGCCATCCAAAGAGGGCCGTTTTGGAGTAGCTTGAACTTTTAATGATTGTAATAAAAATTCCATTTATTTGAATAAATTTTTAAAACACAATGGTCGGTCATTTTTTGAACTGTGTATAATTTGCAATTACAAGCACGTTTTAGATTTTCTGTAGGATTTAGAAGCTGTTCGACTACCACATTCTAGAAATTGTTTTGCATAATGTTGTTCTAGCATTTCCTGAATGACGACAATTCAGTTATCTTCTTCTTATCCACGAACCTTGAATAGACGTAGTTTATCCCACGAAAGAAACGTCATTTCTAACACTTCCCTTCGGTAAATTGATTGATCAATTTCTCTTTCAAGTGATAATAATTATTTCGTCCAATGTTCTTCCTCATTTTTTCACCTAAGTGGTTAATCGCTTATTCAATCTTGCGCTATCATATTTTCATTAAGGTTAAAGACGGGCCTTGTAAAGAGACTTCCATAAATGGCGTATCGATAATCTTTGAAGGTATAGATAATGGGCTTAATAAACATAACAATTAACCATCTTCTGCCATTCCTAAACACTTAAGTCTAACCAAGTGTATTCCATAAGTGGAACTGTAAGTTATAAAGCAGATTTTCGAGTAAGTTAGGATTATAAATATTTATATAACCTGTTTTTAAATTTGAATGAAAATGTATTTATACATTAACGCGTATCTTCGTTTAATATTCCTTGCATAGTAGTATCATGTTATCTTCATGCAAACAAGTTGCATTCATAATTTAATAACCAATCCTGCATTAACCTTACATTGTATCGTAAAGCTTATCAGACATTTTGTAAGGTATGTACCTGTAATGGAGTTTTTATTTTTAAATGGAAAACGTCAATACAACTTGCCTCGATATTTTGGAAACCACCTTGAACTAGAAATACTGGTCTTATTAATTTTAAAAATAGGTTAATACACTTAAAAATGAAATTTCTTGCTGCCGCAATTAAGTTTTATGGTTGGTATAGTTATTTTGTTTATAATTGGCGCCATGATGTAACGCTGATAAATACCCCCAGGGGAAAATCGTGTTTGGAATGTTGTATCCAAAATATTGGGGATTAACGGTTGATCTATTTTTTAATTAATTGGAAGAATGTGTAGGAGAAGTCGATTAATGTTTGCATTATTGTTACTATACCTACATATGTTGTACTGGCAAAACTTCTGGCGCTAACGGCGTTTACGGTTTTTTATTTTGAATATCAAAAAATTATTTAGAATATTTTTATATGACCTTCGAAGGTCTTGGGACGTCTATAACGCAGTTACATCTATGAATATAATAATTGCAAAATTCCATCGATTTTAAATTAATATTCATGAATCTCTAAACCCACTGAGTTTCAAGATTTACGTGAATCACAAAGATATAAAGTAGATACCATTAAAATATATGCATATGGTTTTTGGAATTCATCCATTGAATATTTTATTATTAATTTGTAGATAACTTGATAGATTTCGAAGTTGTTTTTAACCGGTTTAAAAATTTGTAATAACATTTTTGTGATGGTCGCGTTCCCGGGGTCATTCAAAGTTTTCCCCAATGGAAAATCGCTCAAAGTGGTTTCGCTGTTAATATCACGTGAAAGTGCAATTTTTAATTTTTACTCGTTATTTATATATAACCAAAATGTAAAATTATGTATTTATGTGAGAAACTACTTGAATTTTTCTAAAATTAATTTAATGAATAATAAATTTAATAATTTTAACCTAAATTAAAGCGGCGCAACAAATGTAAATTACGTACCTTCAATTTTATGTTATTTTTAAAATTTATGTCACAGTACAAAATATAAATTACCAAGACAGTTTTATCGAAAACGCGTGTAAGCAGTTCAAGAAAGCCGCTGTAAAATCGAAGGTGAAGATTTTCGAACTTTTTTTAATATTAATTGGACCGTATTGCTCTAACAACGTTTTTGATAGTTTGTGTAAGTCGAAATAAATGTATCTCGTTAAAATACCGAAATGTCAACCTTTATAAATTTTAATTTAAATGCTCATAAAATGGGTGATGTCCTCATCTGCTACTTTTAGCGTCAGCAGCTTTATCTTCATCCAACTTGTGGATTTTCTTGTAAAATTTGAAAACTTGAAGTCGTACAAGAGCCAGTGGCGTAGAGTTCGGGTATGGAGAATCATACCAATACTTTCCTGAGTCTGCCTGTCTGTCCCAAACGCATGGACTGACCGAAGAACATAAGGCAGAAGAAATATTTTTTTATGACAGACTACATTTTGATGGGTAAAAATCTCAATTCCCAAACTTGGACATTTTGGCACGCCATTGATCATGTCGTACTGGATATGTTTGATCGATGTGGATCTTCCTTAAAAATGTAAATCCTACGTAATGTTTTAATAGTCGATTTGTCAATATAATGGTAGCCAAAGACAAAAATAAACGATTTTGTCTTTATTAAAGTTGTAGTCGTAAACAGCAACTATTAAAACCGGTATTTTAAAATTACTTGTTGTCGCAGAAACCAAATTATTGGATAAAGTATTATAAGAAACGAGATTCAAAACCCAAACATACTCATAAAGAAGGTTTGTGAACTTGTGAATGTATAAATAAATTTACAAGTTATTTGAAAATTTGATTTGCAACAAATATTTCGGATTTGTTTACTTGTGTTCGGCAAACTAAAAAAGGCAACAAAAACAAATTCAGCCATTTTAAGGTTAAAAGTTAAAACTTGGACAGGTGAGGTCAGCAGAATGATATCAGTACCATCTTCTTCATGGTAGTAATTTATTATACTTTTATTCATTTCTTTATTAAAAAATTGCAGAGAACATCTTTCTACTTTGCATATCAATTGCATGCTTTTTTACGAAGTAAAATAAAGTCATGGTGATAGAAAGGTGGTAATTATAATAAATTATGGTTTGGATTTTAAGTGTCCAAGGATATGGAGTTTAATTATTAATTTGTTCTTAGAACTTATTAAAAGTCCTACCATGAAAAGAAATTTATACCTTTTGGTGTTCTCTTAGATTAACCTTGCCAGCAAGACACAATGCATTTCAAAAAGGATTAGAAATTTGGAAGCCATGGATGATTTGCATACGTTCTGGGAATTTTTTAATTTGGAATGGCTCTTTGCTCAAAGAATTTGACTTTTTATAACTTTAACAACTTATTTAGCCGTTAAACGTGCCAAATTATGCAAAGCAAGGATTAGTCTTCTTACCCTGGGGTACTTGGGTTTACCATTTATGTTCAATTGTGGGGAAGAACGTAGAAATTTTAGAAACGAGTGCATAACGTCCTTACATTCGAAGCAATGAACACATTATAAGCTATGAGGGGGGCCTTCAAGTATTATGTAAGCAGGCTTGAGGGCGGGGGGAGGGGGGTTTAACTAAAAACAAAAATTTTTAGAAAAAAAAAAATTGTTATTATAACTTGATTTCTTTAAAATAGGTATCATTATGATTTATAACAATTTCACGATTTTTGTCAATTTGATATTTTCGGCAATCTAGTTTCAATATTTAATATAATTATGGTATTTGTTCTCCTGTCTGTCTGTCCGGGTTGTGGTGTGTAGCTGTAATATTGAAGTGAAAGAAATTATGTCACGATTTGTTTTTGTAACGGCACTGTTAGATTTGCTCTCTATTCTGTGTCATTAATAAATAATATAAGACTAACTTAAAAGAATATGTTAATCCGGAAGTAATTTTGGATTCAAAATTTACTGTAACAAATGCTCACGCAACAACGACATTAAATCATGGTTATTGTGTGCATATACTTTTTCGTATGAAATGTCGTGATCAGTGATAATTTAGAAATTGGAGCGCAGTTTTATAATAATAAGTGTTACATTTTATTAGAAATGTATTACGAAAAAAGACAAATAGGAAAACGTATTTATATTGAACACTTACTTCATGTTTAACATTAACAAACCGAGATCCAAGACGAGATTCATACTGGACAAAAATATGTGGAACGGATACTATGCTGTTAAACCTGATTATTAGTGCCATAATACCGGAAATTCGAACTTAAAGTGAAAACTAAATAATGTTTTGCGTTTTTTTAGCAAATCCACAATGCAGGTTTTGAAAAGATGTGGGTAAACGCGAAGAATTTCTCTAGCCGTGAAAGGATATGGGGATGAATTTTTTAACGCCTGTTGAGTTAAATTTATTATCGTATTTAGCTGTGAAGTCAGTATATTTTAAAAAAGATAAGGACATAAATTATTATATCTTATTGGTTTTCAAGTAATTACGTATAGCCGTTTAAATAATGAACAAACTTCTATAAATCACTAAATAACAAGTATCATGATGTCTAGTTTGTGTCTTGAGCAAAATTATCAAGTTTTAGTAAAATTTTTCCTAGGAACATAGCACCTAAGTGGTAATACGTGTTTGGTGAGTATAAAATAATAAAATGATTGTGTACAGTTAAACCGCATGACCTAACATCAACATCTTCCATGATGTGACATGCAATGTAATTTTTGCACAAATTACTTTAATCTTGTAGAATGTCACTTTAAATTTAAAATTTTATTAACCAAGACAATTTTGGTTTTATACCGAGAAAAAGAAGTTAAATCCACCATGTCTCGGGGGTAAAACCGTCACCGAAGACCACGACCAAGCCTCTCCATTTAAGATGTTATTTTGCGTAATTTTCTATTCAGCTAATGACGATCATTAAATCTGATTTATAAGTTAAGAGTTAATATATTCTTAATTTGGTAAGAATGTGTTACAAAATCAAAGAGAAGCTTCCGTCAATATCGTGAGAATAAAAAATTTTATTTGAAAACGTTTTACGATTATTTTTATGACAAAATATAAATGCATTTCAATTACCCGGACTGATTTAACTGACAGACAGGTGTTTAAAATTTCTAAGGGATTTTTATAGACAACCATCCATAGATTTTTGGTTCTTTGTATTGCAGTCGAAAAGTTATATAAGCTATAATACTATTTGCAGGGGTTTATATCCTTTTACCTGAGAAATTGGATGGGTGGAATAAATCGAGCTTTTTCGAAGGAACGGATAACATTTCAATGAAGAATTTTTGTTTTTCGATATTTGACACTTAATTTAAATATTAAAGATTTGGATGGTTTTATAAAGTTTTGACGTCTTGAGGTTGAAGAGTTAAGATTATTTCGGTTCTTCCAAGAAAGAACGCTCTAAATTCTCGAAGTTATTTATTTATCATCAACGGCCAGCTAAGTTCCTTCTCTTTCGTGGTAGAATTTGTGACTCACAGATTGGTGCAGATAATAAAATTTTTTCAACACCAGTAGCTGTACAGTTGCTTATCAATTATTTACCAGGGTACTCGCTCCAGCTTAATATTTTATGTTCTAAATTTTACCAAAGAGTAACGCACTTTTAAATCACTACGGGCGTGTACGGCAATATTAAAATTTTAATAATCATAGCTATTTTAATTATTTTTTTTTTATCCGTGGAAGACAGTAGAAAATAAGCTTCATACTAGATTAGCGGTAACCGATCGCATTCTTCCGATCACATTGAATGAAAAAGTGTGACTAATAGTGAAAAGGTTATAGACAGTATGATGTGGTCAAAATCGATTATTCAAGAACATGTCTAATGTGTTTTGGTCGTTCTATTAAAATACTTTTAGTGTCATCTAAGAGTTATTCGAAAGTTTGATAAATCACTTATAATTTATCGATCTTATAATGGTAGTAGCATCCTAGACGGTATTGTATTACGGGGACTCTATCGACCTCATCTCGTTAGAAACCTATTGAAGTGAACATACAACTACATTAAACCCTCCAGGGCGTTAAGATTCGATGGATAGTATTGCGAAAACAGAAAACAATTATTTTATTACCGTTACATATCATATACATAGAGTGTACTATTAAGATCAAACCACTTTTCATGCAATCAAACCCCCAGGCCAAGAACTGATCAGTCCACCAATTTTTTAATTTTCTTGCAGAGATAGCTACCATTTTCCAATCTAATGTTTGTTTACTCCAATTTCTGTTCAAACTTTTCCCAAACCTTTTGAATCCAACATTTAAGTAGGTCAAAATCCAAATAGGCCAAGCTCCGAAATTTTCGGACCATTAGTTGTGCAAAATTCCAACTTGTGTAAGGTCGTCAAAACAGCCATATCATAATACTTAATTTGTAATACCGTACCATGTATCTCAAGTGGAAGTAATGTTCTCAAGGTACATATAAATGTGTGTGTGAATGTGAGCTTAGGTAGCAGCACAATCAGTCTAGCGTAAAACGGTGAATTATGTAATGTTTGAAGTTGCTTATCTGAAAATTAGATTTATTTAATTAAACGTGAAGAACTTTTGACTGTAAATTACACATTTAATAGTTTTCGATGTGTACGATACGGTGTAATATGTAAAATAAAATGTTCTGATGCATTAAAGATGCTGATCATCCCTTCGATAAACGTTCAGGTTGAAACATTTTCGGAAGCTTTTATTTCCTTGTTGAACCACGTTAAATGAGATAAACTGGAAGATTATACCTGGATTTTTTCTAATGGTTATTAACAATTCTTCTATAGAAGTGAATCGCTCGTCTAGACTGACGTAAGAAGATGATGATAACCTATAGTACGGTGTTATTAAGCTTTTTTGTTGTTGGAAGTTTTAGATTTGGCATCCATTGGCCACGGTCTCGTGACCAACAAATATTGGCGTCATTAACAATTCGGCTTGGTTTTTGTATAGAAAACTTTTTTGTGCTCCATCTTCATGATAATGACTGTTTTATATGACGCGACACAAGAATAAATTGTCTCAGTAATCAAATTAATCATTTTCTGTAATAACGTCTTCCTGGCTTTTATTAAAGAACACACATGGTGACAATTAGTTTTTACTAGCACTCAGCCCATAATAACATAAAGTAGCATCTCTTATAATTTATAAATAAAACCCAATTTTTAACCACCCGCAGCGGCCGTTTAACTACAAACCTTCAACCAATCGTGAAGATCATCCGTGTACATTTACCGGCTCATCTGAAGGCGATCTAGATAAAAAAAGTGCATCGCCTCAAATTCTCCGAAGGTAAAAAAAGAAACCTCTGATTCAACCCTGCATATAATAAAATATAAAATTGTATACGTACACCTGGTGAAGTCTTTATTTCTTTAGTCAGTATCAATAATCGCAAGTGAGACAGGTGAAACTTGTGTGAAACGAAACCGAGCATGAGGTTGTAATGGAATGCAGTGTGGACTTGCGTGTCATATCTTAGGCGTTCAGATCAAGTATAACCTATAGAAGAAGTTCTACAATTGTGGTACCAAGACATTTAACAGCTTGTTCGCAGAGGTGGTGTAGTACAATCCGAAATATTATTGTCATAGAATATTAGTCATACAATTACTCACATTTTCAGACTCATTTTTAACGATCATTTCCACCTACACTTTTCACTTCTATTCAATTTTGCATCACTTTCGTTTTATTCTCTTTGGAAGCGTGCCATTTGGAGAGTACACACGAAAATTTGAACAATAGCTTTAAAAAGCGCTTATTCTATAACCACATATGTTCAGGATGTCTGAATTGGCCTACATCTTCAAAGATTTTTCTTTCAGCAGTTTTTATTCTCGATCGTTTTGTATAATATTACCTGAAAAATGTTCCAAATTTCAAAACAACATCAGTTTTCGACATAGTTACCTTTGATCAGAATCATTTTAACGGTCTGCGATTGTATTAGTCAGTCCAAACTTCGCTCTTCAAAATACTACAAATTTTCTGGTTTTTGCTTCCGATATGTTCACAAATGTATCAAATTCACATAAGAACGATAATTCAACTGAAAACTATTGTTTGGTTTCTTTACACATTGCTGAACTGTGAAAACAGCATTTTCAAGTTCAGGAAAAGCGGCCATCGCTTTCATTGTCCTCAATGCTAATCAATCTTTAGGATGTCCTTCGCCATTCTTCAATTTTTTGTGGAAATAATTATCAATCAATTAATTTTTAATTAATCTCAAACCGTCACAGATTTAGATGAAATAAAAGCATTTTAACGAACTCCGATCAAGTTATACCACAATTTGTCATTTTGTATATTTTTAACAAAATGAAGATGTAGTCTCAGTCTCAGTTCAATAACAAAACTTACATTGTGAACGTCAATTAATAATTGAATTAAAAATTATATACAAACGTTTCTGCAAAAGTTAAAACTCAAAATTTGTTTTTTATAAATACAAATTGTGTAATAATTACCAAAAAATACGCGTTGAATGCCAAAGTACCTGCATTCTACGGATGAAAAAAAATCCTTAGTCATGTCCGTACGTTCAAAATTAATATCCGAATGGAAAAATCCAACGTTTGTTAAATATTAAGAGAACTAAATCACCGATAACTCGGCAAAAAATGTTTAGTATGTCCCTTATGATGTGTCATTTAAAACAGTGCTTCGCAACTGGAACCAAGGTATATTTATTTCTTGGGGGTCACAAGTAAATGTCGAAATATTATGAAGATCTCAAAAACTGAGTTTAAACGTGGGTTATGAATGACAAAAAGTTCACTTTAAGGTACAAAATAATTACTCAAATATAATACTACAGTGCATATGGAAACGGCCAGTACATAATGCAATAAAAATACATAGTATTATAGCAAATGTGTTTTTGTACATTGCGTACATCCTGTATCTATGGTATGTTGTAGAAATATAATAACGAATTACGTAATCCCACAAAAATTCGATATTGTTGTCTGGCGTAAAATCAAAATTCACTCAGTCGAAAATCAGAAATTAATATTGTCTGATTGCGTCCGCGTCAGCACAGGGTGCAATAGAATGATAATTGCAATGAAAAGAGCTCTCGGAGCAAAAATCGGGTCAGTAAGTTTGAACGTTTCAATGTATTATGCCACAACTAGTGACAATGACTTTGCCAAGTTTGTAAGTTAAATTGTTTTTACCTTACTTAGCTTTTTGTATTGTGGTTATTTTATACTAATTAACCTGGAGGGGAGCTATATGAAAAAATGGAATTTATAAACGGGCAAAAAGTAAAATAGTGTTGAGAAGCACTGGTCTAGAAGACACAACACTCGCACATTTTTTTTATTTTTCCTATGAGAAATCAAAACATAATTTGATAACTTTTAACCTTGTCAATTTTTAGCAAGGTTTCTGAATACAAGTATTTTTTATGTATTTGTATAATTAAAAAGATATCTATAATGTGACCTTCTGGTAAATTTTAAAAGTACCAACATAAATATATTACCATAAATATTAAAATTAAGATAATAATTATGATTGTGAATTGAATGCAGAATACTAATCTTACAAATAAGATTGAGCCAGGTGTGTTTCACCTTGTCAGGGATTATTTAAAATTTTATATTAACCATTCTTTAATATTGTCCTAATTTATATTCAGCAAAAATGATTTTCATTTTGTGAAGGTAAAGATGAGTGATTTAACAATCGAGAATGTCGAGACACGCCTTTAAATTCCATAACTAAATAAGTAACGTCTTTAATCGCTATTTAATAAATTGTGGTTAAATTGAATTTTGAAATTTTGTAAAAATGTACTTTATGCTTACTGAACATTTCAATAAATTCTAAGTACCTACCAATTAGGATTTACATAATCAGATTGGATTTATAGTTTATACTACAAAAAAACAAAATATGGCAGCATTGCATAGAGCAATCTAATTCCAATAACAAGAATTGAATTGTGTAACTAGTTTTGTACTAATAAATTTTTATTATGTACACATTATGTACCAATTGTAATATTTACATAGATATTATCTTGAGACTTGACCAAATTTTATAATACCATGGGAAAAATATTACCTTGTATCTCCATACGTACATATGTGTATGTGGAAGCTTCAACACTATGTCGTCCTCCCAGCACTCGGCACTTCACTGTAAATATCCCAAAACATACTGAATTTTTTTTTTTCAAAAAAAATAACGTGGATTGTTTTTTTCGACAAGTCTGAACTTGCAAAATGTTAGGGCTTCTACCACCACCCGAATTTCAAAATGTTAAAGTTTGACTTGGGTATTTAGTAAATTCACTCCAAGTTGCTACCATTTTTTAAATTATGAATGCATAAGTAAGTTAATTTCTGAAAATTGCCAAAATTGCTCTTCAAGCTTGATATTATGAAAATTATCATGTCTTATTAACGTTAATTGGTGGATTTGGGATTTTACATTCAGTTAGCTATAAGTAAAATACACCAGGTTTTTCGATGCTTGGTTTACAAATTTCTTATGGAGCATTGCCCGATTGGAGCAACATAATATTCATATTCTAATTTTTTTTTATTGTTTCCGTTTTAACTGTTGGGCAATTAATATATAAATTTAGGAACTTGGCAGATCAATATTTAGCATTTATTTAAAAAGCACATTGCATCAGGCGTTTATTATGTAATGAGCAGTAGGACACCTGTTCCTAAAATTATTTAATCCTAAATTTATATCCAACGTGCAATTTCGTAATCCCACATACACGTAACTAGAAAGTAGTATTTATGTACTACTAATTGTAGCATCTTCAAAATATTATATACAATTTTAGAATGCAAGAGGACGGACACGACTTTCACGTACGGATTAAAAAAATATAAATTACACTTATAAGTTAGCCCGATCTAAGTCTCGGATCAAATTTACTGTAAATTTATTTCGTAATGAGATTACTCTCATGAGTTATGGTTTATACTAAACGGTTTTTAAATGCACCTTGGTGCAATCGAGTGCAATCGAGTAACTGAAAACGAAGTGTGAGACCATGATTTACTTCGTTTTCGTTCATAATAAAGCACGTGTCTCCCATTTTCCGCTCAATGGATTTAAAAATTTGATAATGTGTTTAAATCCGATGTTGTTTATTAATCAAATTAACGGTTAATTGCACCACAAGTAACAGGAGATTTAAAAAACATATTGATTTCGTTTTTAGTAGGACATAATTTAAAAATAACTTTTTCAAATTCTAATTTTGTTTTGTAATTTACAAAAGCTTTGGTACCTGGAGTTGTAAATTTTCTTGGCTTACTAAACCAACCTTTATTATTAGAGGATTATAGCAGTTGGTAATTTAGTCGGTTTTTCGACAATTTGATGTTATCGGAATAAGGACCACGAGGGACCAAGCAAAATATTAAAATTTGACAAGTTTTCTGCAGGAAACAGGTTTCACGTGGCAAATTTGCATACCATCAGGTAGTAAACCAAAATTGGCCTGATTGGAAATGTGCAAGGAGGCCATCTTCTGTGCATTTTTGAATATTTTGAAAATTAAAATTATTCGAGGCTGCAGTTCTGTAATAATGAATCACTTTGATGAATGGAAAACAATTAATGAGGTGAATCACATTTCTAAGGTATAAAACACAATAGTACTATAATGTTGTTGTTGGCAAATTCTATCAGAACTAATTGTCGTCACAATATTATCTACGTCAATTACCTCCCACATAATGAGTTTTCAAAATACAATATTATTCATTTTCACATGTAACGTAACATATAAAAAAATAAAAACTGTATCAGAATCAAATATTATGTAACACATTCTTGGCATAAAACTTTTGGATAGGTAAGTAGGTTCATAAGAAATTTTTAGAAAAGTCAAGGTCGACTTCTGCAAAAGGTGCGCGCTGATTAACGTCTTTAAAAAATGTTTATACTAATCAAACCAATGTTTGTGTGTAAGCTTCAATTTTGGATGTCAGTATAGTTTTTATATTTGGCTTGTTAACGCTCTTTGACACCAATTGAATGTTTGCAAATTATAACTTGAAATTCAACTTTGCAACGCGGGAATATGATTTAAAATTTAAATTTGCCTCCAGTTAAACACGTGTAAATTACACTTCGCTGCGGCAATTTGCCATACATTTTTTCCTTATTCTATTGTATGTAAACACAACAAAATGGCGCTGTTCTCAGAATGTTGAGAATGCTTTTCTTGTTTTAGTCAAATTCTGTGAGAATAAGAAACAAATTTACATAAAACTTTGATCGATATCAGCTAATTTATTCGTCGTTTAACTGTCGAAACCATAAAAAAAGGTTCTTCGATGCATTCCAAAACACCCATTGGTATATTATAAAACTTTCCAGAAAGACCAAACCGTTTTTATCTTTTAGAGTAGAATCTTTTAGAGCTAAAGCTTTTCCCACTTTGGATTTTTTAATTGCATTTGCTGAAGGTGGTTTTAATCCAAACATCGATTTTGGGCTTTCTGTTGGTCATAGGTTTTTTCCTACCATACACTCTCCTCAGAAGAAATATATGAGCCTAGTGTTTAAGGTCGATTCTGCTCGATTTCCCTGTACTTTCAGTTTGGCAAATTAAATCCAATTGTATGCTGCGCCTTAGCAATAATTTCGATCATTTTTCACTTACTCCGTTACTTTTATTCTTTGGTCCTAATGAACTTAGCGTACTATCAAATGATGCAACTGATAATTATCATATTTCCTGTTATTAGAGCTTCTTTGAGAGTCGCCATAATTTCTTTTACTTTTTTTTTGATATTAAAATTAAAACTTGATTTTATCACGCACTGTAATTAAATTAGTTTATTCGCTTCAAAAAATAAGTATAATTACAAATAAAACTTGTATAATATTTAAATGTTAAAAATATTGCAAATTGGAATGTCAATGAACCAATATAATGGTAATTTTTCGTTACGACATTTTATTAACAGTGTCGAAATACAAATTTTACATTATTTTGATAATTTCTTCAAGTGAAGGTTTATACATAATTATTTCAAGTTTGCTTTATAACATAATTAATACACATTAAAATTATAAATACCATTTACATGAGTCATTAATATTTCCTGCTTTTTAAATTTTTATAAAATTGTGTGATTTAATAATAGACAATAATATTGTATATTCAGCAAATCGACATTTGCTGTTTAAATCGGAGACTGTATTAATTTATTTTTTTTTGTTCCAGATTGTCCAAGAACATAAATTACAATTAATTAATCCAATTAAAATTTTCTAATTGGTGTAATAAAATTTACTAGTACAAGTGATAATAAGTCAAGGTAAATTCATTCATGTTTCGTATAGTATTCAATCGCGACTTTCAAAAACCGCAGTAAATAAACTAAAAGCTCACGCATTTTGTTAGATAATAAAGTTTAAAACTATTTCAAGGTGAACGTCGTACTTGAATTTAATAAACATTTAAAAACGTAATGTTTAAAATTAAGGACAGAAAATAAATAATACAAGCACTGCAACAATGTTCGGATAGTTTTTCAAAATTCAAAAGTTTAAGTGAAAAATCAAAAATGTTCGATAATTTAATTACGAGGATCACTAGTCCAAATACGCGAAGGCGGTATACGTACCATTGCCCCGAGGTGCATTCGGACCCAGAAGAAAATGAACCCACCCCTAGGAAACCCAGGGTTTTGGAACGAAAGCGAAAGGGTCGAAAGCTTATGGAAATTGGACTTCGACAAGCAAGAAGTCTTGGCAGACTTGATGGACTCAAAGAGGTAAGATTTTTAATATTGTGCATCTCCCAATTTAGGCTAAAATATTTCTGGTAACAATAAACAAGGCGAAGCTCTTTAAAGTAAACCGTTACATGTGATCTAATAACCAAGTATGTACTTAATTTTTGTATAATTAAATATTTGTTCCCTGGCACATAACAATACAAATAAAACTAGTCAAGGTGTGTTATATATTTCAATGGTAGTTTAGAATTAATAATAAGGCGGACAAACCATGACTATATAATTTTATGAAGATTGTGGGTTGATTCATTTAAATTGCGAGATGACACTTTCATATCTGCCATTGAATATCAAAATTGGCTAAATACTCTCCAAAATATTTTCCGCCCATTCCGACTGAGCCCAGGAATTTTTAGATTTTAGATTTTTAGGACTAAAACTGGAAACGCGAATCAACTTTCATTGATTTTTATATAATAAATTTTTGAAAATCGATAAAATGTTATTAAAGGCACGATGCTCGAAGGTAAATTAATAATCAAACCAAGCCCCTTCACGATTGCTTTTTGTATAATTAATATTTCTCTTGTCTTATTTTGCTTGCTCCTGTTCTCTCTTGGTGGTCTTCTATGATTTGTAATTTTTTCATTATTTTATAATAATTAAATCTATCGGGTATTGAATCATCTGTTACTGTAAAAACATAATAATTCTCGCTTCATCCCACATTTTTATCGTCCAAACTTAATGTAATCAAATGGAGATCAGAACTGTTCAAATAGAAAAAGCAATATCACTAAAAAAGTATATAATGGAGAATCGTTATAACTGTACACATATTACGGTTTGGGCACTTGAATAATAACAAATTTGTGCCACACTTTTTTGTTTTCAACTTATCAAGTTTATAAGTCAGCACTATTAAATCATGAGTATTTTTTTCTGCCCGCTTGGGGTCAACGTAATATTATTGTTACTTTTATAGTTTTATAATTAATTGTCTAATTTGAATTATTCTAGGAAAATAATTTTTCTAGCGTTTAATTTTAATCTATTTTGACTGCTTTGATAGCGACAGCCCCAGGCTGGTTATACTATAATTAAGGGTGTTAAGCGTATAATTAAATTTTCATGTATTTTTTGTTCTTCACGACGATGGTAAGGTATTGAAATGGTTTCGTTTTGAAAAATTTGTTATTAAATTATTCTATTAGTGTTCGGAATTTTTTGTAAAAGATACATTAACATATTAATTAATTGACGTTTTTGCGTATAATGAAATATTCTCGGCAAAAAGTATCAGCTTGTAAGTGATCCCACGATGCGAGTTGCATGTCTTATTTATTTTTCATAATTTTCTGCAACTAGTTTATGCGAATAAAATTTGAAATGGAAATTATCAAGAGCCTGGATTTATTTTGCTTATTTTATTTTACTTTACTTCATAAACATCTTAAATAATGAGACGATCAAGATATTATTGCTGCTGTACCTACAATAATTGAAACGATTTGTTTATTATATGCCGAGGGTGTACTATTTATTATACCGTAATTATTGTGCTATCAAAAGTAAAATATTTGCCATTAACAATCATTAATACCTTCTAGAATTAATAAGAAGTTATTAGAACTAATAAGAATTTATGTAAGTACATACATTCCGAGCTTCCTTAAAAATTTGAAAAACTATCCGAGCTCGTAGTCTACAGTTAAAATACGAATTCCTGAAAGAAAAATCTTATTTGCATCGTTTACCACAGCGGTATTCATTTGAACTACATTTATAAATTTAAATTATCCTTAACACACGAAATCGATTTGTATTTCGCAATAGTATCTACTGGAAATTTCTATTATAAAAAGAATTAAATCAAAATGGAAATTACAAACAAATCGAGTGAATCACTAAAAATTTTTGTTTAGTTTTTGTCAAGATTATCATTTAAATGATTGTTAAATTAATGAGTTTTAAATGCAAATGAATATATAAAAAAAAGGAATTTTAATAATATGTGGTCTAAGGACGTTATATTTAAATGAAACCGGTCGAAAAAAACTTGCAATATTAAAGCATTATTTGAACCATCCTCGTAGAATTCGTAATTAATCAATTTAAATGCAAGGAAACCTGAAGGACGAAACGAAATGGTTCACCAAATTAATTTTTTACATTACATTGTTGCAATCAATATTTTTTTAATTAATTAATTACCTACCTGTGGTATCTGTACAAGTTAATTATGGCTTATTTATAAAGTTATTAATAACTTATGCGGTTTTTAAATTTTAATGTTTGCGACAATAAATTAAAAATTAGGTTAAATGCTAATAAATTATTGGTTTAAAAGTTCATATAAAAATCCGTTATTATCACTAAAACTACATAAATTATGCCTACTCTAACACGATTAGAGTTATTAATGTTAACAGTTGTGCACATTACCATTTTTTAATCGAAAAATGTTAATTTTTTTTCAACAAAAAATAAATTCTTTATCGAAGATTAATTTTGATGTTTTGCGAAGGTTTTTAGTTTTCAGTTCATTATAAATAAATTTCAAAGTAATAACCGTTTCTGAAAAAATTGATCATAATAAATTGCAATTAAAGCGCATAATACTCTCATTATCTTAATATTGTATGGAGGCACTTAAAAAGTTGCTGGAAAAAATATCGAGAATATAAATGCGAGATAAAGTAATATAGACAACTTTTGTTGTTTTTCTCTTTTTAAGTTATTATTTATTATATGTTTTGTTTTCTAGTCTGATGCTATCTTCTCTTTTTGGTGGTATTATGTCAGGCAATCACTGCATCCATAAAAGTTATCTTATTGTTATATCATACGTTCTACTTTCTTTCTGGTTTCTTTTGCTTTCTCTTCTTCTTAACCAACAAGTGTCTTCGTTTTATCTATATATTTTTTCTTATTATAACTTAATAAATGTTATATATTCAATTATTTAATAAATAAAACAATTTTGCTCGTATTTTTAATATTTATTTTCTACCGGTTTCGCTAATAATTGTATAGAATCATCAGATTTAATCTACAAAATATTATAATATACATATATTACTTCTAATACAAGCAAAATCGTTTTATTTATTAAATAATTGAATAATACTATGAGTCTGTAAAAGTGAAATTATATATAGTTGGTTTTCGGATCCAGTTTTTATAATGCAATCTATAACTCGATGTTATATTTGTGAATTTTGTTTTTTACACCCCAAGTAAAAATTTTATTGAAATTTTACACAGGTATATAATTTTAATGAAAATGATGTATTTTCATTGCGCGGAACCAAACAGGAAAAATATTTTTACGGAGATGACAGTATATCTTCATATATACGGCTTGCAAACTTGATCCGCAAACGCGTTTCATACCTCCAAAAACCGGGGGGCTGAAATACCCCCCAGTACACTCTTTGTCTTTTATTCGCGCCCCAAATCAGAGTAGTTATATAGTTGTCAATACTGAGAGGGTGACTATCTAGATGAAAAAAATTTGAAAATCAATTGACTAAATGTTGTCAAATGCCGGATTACCACCCTAGGGCGGTCACAAACGGGGGGGGGGGAGGCATAGAGACAATTGAGTTATATATTCGCGCAGAAAGCAGATTTGGTCTTTAAAATAAACTGAAGAACTTGATCTATAACGAAGGTATGTATACTATATGTTGTAATAAAGTGTGTATTTATTAGAATAAATAGTATGCAGATGAAAGTTTAATTGAATATCTGCGCATATTTAGAATTAGTAGGATGTAACTACGATAAACAGGAAGAGTAAAGTTGAATTATGTAAGATATTTTATGCTTATAACCTTATAAGAGTATCACTATCTGAGAATTTATACATTATATACGGTATGTATATAGTTTGTACTTAAAACCTTGGGCTGTGTTTGTAAGTGTAAGTACGTAGTGCACCTGTACATTAAAACTATGCAGATATTTGTATTTTATTGAATTAAGCAACGCCCACTAAAAATATTATTAATGATACTAATGCATTTACTTTAGGTACTTAAAACCTAATAGGTACTTGGCAGTGTTACCAATTAATCTTGTAGGATATGTATAGGAGTGTCTGTTATTTGTAATCAAATGTCCATATATCTAAGCTTTATAATAATAGGCAGTCATGTTAGATGAAAGGAGGTCATAAGTATATTACATATTGTAATTTGTATTTATCAGTCGGGTTTGTTCTTTTCGATATCATCCACCACCTTTTAAAATAATAGTAAATTATAGTCTCTACTGGCGGGTCATGGCAACTAAAAGGAATTTGCTTATCACCATCTAACCAGGAAACACCGTTAATCTATAGATAATTTCAATTACAATGCTAATTGATATCAATATTAATTATGAACATAACCATATTATTTGCCAAAAATGGAACCGCCAATAACATTCTTTATTTACCATTGGAAAAAAATCGAAAGTATGCATTATAAATTTAATTATTAAATGTATCCATTAACATTGCTATCTACATATTTATTCCAATACAAGTAATGAGTCATTAATTTTTATGGCGAATTAATATCTAAATATCGATTTTATGTGTGTATTAATCACTCGCTATTTAATCTGTTTCATAAAAATCTTGTCACACACTTTCTTACCTCTTTGGGACTTTCTTCTAATCCGTCCAATAAATCTGCATGGTTCGTTTCACAACTGTGTCTACAAATTTTTAAATTGTGGATAATTGAAACGCCGTTCCATATAAAATTAGCTTATTGTTTTGAATTTACGAAGGCAGTAAATGAAAGCAAGAAGAATGATAAAATATTTTAAATGTCTCCATAGTTCTTGTGTCATCGTGCAAAAACTGTATTTATTGTTTTGCTACTTGCTCACCCAATCATGCATCACACTTTCAACGTTTTCTATGTTTGGGTGGTTTGTAAATGAATTTGAAATTCCACTTTCCATGGAGAAAGTGTCTGGGAATTCGATATCCCGACCCATGTACTTCCGATCGACTTTTCGGCAACTGAACTGCTTCTTTTTATTTTTCAATTACTGCTCTTCCAAATTGTGGCATTAAAAAAAGTAATTTAATTTAATTTAACAAATTATTTCCAAATTAATCTAAATTATACCTTTGCTGGTATTAATCTTCGGTTACCTTAATGATTACGGCTATTGTGTTAGAAGACAAATTTGTTTTAAATTCGTGTTACTTAAGCGTTTAAAAAATGTATGTCAATGATACTGGCTCTTAGAGCAACTATTAATTCTAAGAGGTTTCATATGATGCCATTGTAGAAACTGGTGATCTTTTGACACCAAATATAATTTCGTTGACTAATCTTTATTATTATTATTAACCAAATAACAGCTTAAGGTTTGATAGTGCACTAGAGTGCACTAAAAAACGTAAATGAGTGGTTATTTATCATCGAAATATTGTTGCGGGAGAGATGCGATTAAAGATATTCTTGGGAATGTAAAGTAACGGTAGGTCGTGTTAAATTGCTTCTGCACTAGTGATATCGACGGAATTGTATAATAGGCTAGAAAAAAGATTAATTGAACTTCCAATGAAGTAATTATTTAAACATGTTATTTTTTAATACTAAATATTTTTGCAAGATTCCCACATTTGAAAGATTTTCGGTCATCACGAGATTCTTTTTGGACATAGCAAAGGCAACTGATACTTATAATTAAAAAATTTTAATTAATAACTTCTACTGTGTAGTACCTTATTCAATGTTGTTTCGACCTCGACTATAGGAATTCTCCACAATCCACACACTGATACATAATTAAGCTTTGCAAAGGTCATTTTTAAATAATGAGAGTGAGCCTAGCGACCATGCAAAACGGAAATACATTGTACGGAGCAATTTTGACACAATGTGCTCAAAATGCGTGAAGGAGATAAGCTAGATGAAGGAAATAGTCTATCCCATGGATGTAAACAAGGACGAAGCCAGGCAAATTTAATTTGTAAAAACGAGAAGACTATATCATGATTATTTGGGCTTAGGCATTTTTATAACCGGCAGTCATCCTTAATTCCTTGGGCGTTATAAATTTACTTTTGTCGATGAACAATACGGAAAACGCGATACCAAGTAATTTATTAGTTTTTAAAGTTATTGATTGAAATAAATTATATGTCAAACCGTGTGTACAGTTAAAAATAAATTTAGGAATTTATTTTCACTTTTATTTTTAATTTTAATTTTAAAATTATAACTCCATGTCATAAAGGATGCGCAAACATATAAAATAAAATTCTTTTTTATACTTCGAGACGTTCTTTATTCAAAAATAAAATAAATTCGTTGTAGGGGGTTAACAATGTGTTGCAGACCATTGCGTTTAATGTTATGCCATTGCCCACCCACACGTATTCACTTGCTAAAGACACCAAACGTCAAGATTTTCTTATATTTTTATTTGGTTTTTATGATATAAATATTTTTTAAATACCAACTTATTTTAGTACGCAATTAATTATTTTATAACTTTCGAAGACTGTACCTACCATACAAGACTATAAAAGAGAATGCGTAATGAAGATAAAAAAAAATTTAACTTTTTAAATTTTATGTTTTTAAATGTTAAATTAATATTTTATTATTTAATTTGTAAATATTTCGTAATGTTAAAAATTCATTTTAAAATTTCGATTCAAGTTTTCACGTTAGAAATTTTTATAAAAAAATTTAGACCAATTTAGATGTAAATTTAATTGGAAACTTAACTTCTGTTGATTGTTTTGTTTTTTATTTTGCAATTTAAATATTGTAGAATCATTAAAAATGTTAATGACTACACTACGTAATAAATGTCACAATATTTGAAACAACAAATAAATAGAGGCAATTTACTTAATCACAGAGCATTTTTAAAAATGTATGCTAGACGAAAACCGGTCAGGAATTTTAAATTATTAAGTAGATTATTATTATTTTAAAAATCCATAAAAAAAAACAGTAATGAACCTAATGGGGATGCCATGTTACAACAAATGCTATAAAGAAAAAATATGCTGGTCGAAAATTAAAGAAACCCTAAAATTAAAAACCAATTTTAGATAAGTTTTCTGTGAAAATTATCCAGCACGCTTCAATCATCCACGTGATTTACTGCGGTAATTATTATTATGCGTTAATAATAAGAAAAATTACATAGTAGGTATTTCATGTTTTTCACAAAACTAAATAACCTACACGGAACAAATCGATAACCTTGTCATGAATATTTGTTAACGTCTTATGGCAGGCTTCGTAAACGTTTTTTATTATTTTATTTAAAAATATTAACGGGCATTTATGTAGCAAATAATGGTGCACTACAAGATATGCCAGAGCGTGATTTTTGAATTTTTTTAATTGAACAGTAACACTCAGGGGATTAGTAGAGAGTGGAGGGTACAATCGAATTTGTTTATTATTTTACTATTTATTTTTGAAATATCTTTTTCAATAAATATTTTTCTAGAAAATACGAAATATAGAAAATTCATTGCGCCCTATGGTGAAAAAATAATATTCCAATATTACTATAATTTCTCGTAAAATATTGATTTTAAAAGTTAAAAATGATCGAGCTATCTATCGTGCAGGTTAGCTGAAACCTTCAATTTTGGTTGCCCGAAAACATTCGTTTTTGTATGACCACAGTATATGCTGATAGTTATATGCCCAGCAGTGCAGTTTTAGTATCTTTCAATTTTTTTTTGCCAATCACTGCACTGTATCTCACAAGAGCGTATATACAATATGAAATTCCCCATATTGTGACCACTCTTGGGTGGTTTTCGACCAATTCCCTTCTAATTAAATATTTCCAATTTTAAGCTTTATATTCTTAATATTTTCCAGCAAGGATTTTTCCTGCGATGTATGGGATAAATGACACGTACATTTTTTTAGTTCAGTTCGTTTATTTTTACCTGTTGGTCTTCCACTCAATTTATTATTTTGACGCACGAAAAAGTAATTTAGGTTAGAGCTTTGAGTTGTTTCAACGTCAAGGTGTGATGTTTGTTAATACAACAATTTCTGTGTTTCTTTTATTTGATTTAAGGATAAAAATTTCTTTATGGGCCTAGTAAGTAAGATGTTGAATATCCAAGTCAATGATTTCATATTAAAATGAATATTTGCTTAGCGATAGTGACACGATTAAGCGAGTTAGTATTTTATGCTCTCTTGGTTGTAATTATTGTAAGTATTTAAGAAAGCATACATTGTTAAAGCTTTAAGGAGCGCCCTTAAAACTCCTAATTATATTACATATATGCCGAAACTCGCGTACAAACAATGAAAGTTTCGAAAAGGGTCATTACTCTCATATTCGATCCGTTGTTTTATGCTCGTATTTTTACTTTAATAACTGTTCTGTCAAACTGCAATGTGCATTTACGACATTTTTTAAACATTGCAATGTATGTATTTTTGACCTTTTTGAAGACCTTGAAGCGTGCTCATTTTTTAATGCATAAAATGATATTTACAGGTGTAACGGTCCGTTCTTGGCGAATATGTTGTGCATTCCATAACAGAATCATGGCTGTTAAGATTTATTGTTATTTAATTATTATGGGTGTGAGACATTATAAGAGTGAACATACAAGTTGCATCGGCGAATCGGGACAGAAAACTGTTTTTCTTAAAAATCGTTAGATTCCTATTTTTCCCTTCCCAACCCACAGAGGATTCATCGTTTGGGAAAATCTCATCTTCCTAGTTAACGATCAATCTGCCTGCAACCGTTTTATATTTAAACTGCTACAGTTTAAACATTAACATATTCGAGAGTCATGTCTATTTCTCTATCAGCATATGAGTATGAGAGGTTAATGTACAGATGAAAATATAAAAATGTACGTACACACCTAATAACTAACATTTACGATGTATTATATGCGATATTGTTCTATGCGATAGCTACAGAAACATTAAACTATAGGATGGGTATTTTTAAACAAACAGCAATTAAATTCTGAATAGAAATTAGTTTTGGTTATTAAATATTATAACCTTTCCTATTTGCTATGCTAATCACTTGTTCGATCGGTGCAGGCATCGCTTTCACTATCACTCGGCTCTTGATTGTTCAAATTTTCTTAATCAAAATTTCGACTGAGCAATGATTTTGCATGGGAATTTTGTTGTGATGAAATTTCACGCTCACGTTCAATTTTTAAATGAGAATGTACACAGTTTTGTTAAAAAATTTACACCTGCTACAGAAATACAGGTATGACAAGTCGTAAACCTTATTTTGGTACGTGCTTACTTTAAAAGTCACATTGCCTCTTAATTTTCTTCCAAACTTGTTTGCACCACAAATTATGACAAAATCAACATTGTATGGAAGGATCGTTTCGTGGACGAAGCATAAATATAATTATGGAGGTGCGTGCTGTATCGATTGAATAAGCTTTGACAAATCGGAAGGGTTTATAACTTGACGAACGTGACGTGTAAGATCCAGCGGTGATTATGGAGAAAGTCGATTTGAATTATTATGGATGTTGAAGTAATATTGTAACAATGCTACTATTGGAAAAGCGCAAATGAAATTTGTAATGTCTATATAAGTTAGTAGTAATAGATTTTCATTTCTAAGAAAACAAATTACTGTGAAAGTTGCTGAAAGTCGTCTGCGAACGCATTGAAAACCTGTCGGTTGCAAGATGGAAAGCATTGAACTTGTAACAATTAATGCTAAACCACAAACTGCAAGTTGCTTGCAAAATTGCAAAATTATACCTTACAGTGTATTTCAATGTGTCGATATAATTTGTAATATGAACAAGTCGAGACGCTGTTCCATCAATATTTCATAAAATATTACGATTGAATTAAATGGACAAGATTGAAAATTCTTCTATATCCTCAATCAATAATGGATTAAGGAAAAGAACGTCAAGTGGTTTTCCAGTATAAATTATACGACGGCGATGGTGGTTGTTGTATAAATCGTATGCATGGATATATTTCTCGAGTGCGATAAGAGAAATAGGAGTAACAAATGAAACTACAAATTACATTTGTGTCTTCTCCATAATTTATACTTACTTATTTAACTTTTACAACTAATGTCGGAGGGCGAACTAGAGATCACAGTTACATACGCTGCATACAAACTCTCGCTATAATGTCACATTGGAATGTACAAGTGCACTCCCTTGTTAGGATCTAAGATGGCATTGCCTTAAAACAATGCAATTCTGTAGAAATTATGTGGTCTTTCTTGAGAGACTCCAGTTTTTACAAAACTCGAAACATTTATCTAAATACTTGGCCATTTTTGTTATATTTAACGTTCATGAGAAGACAGCAAAATGGCTTAAATATACTCTTAGGCAATTAACAAGACTGATAGGGTTGAAATAAGAAAAATCTACTGCTTTTATTGAGAAAGTCAAACTTTTATGCATTATCCAAGACCTCGATTTACGTATAATAGCAATTAAAAGCCGTTTAGCTGTTGCATTCATCAATATGTTCTTAAATATGTAGGCTAATGCAGCGATTAAATTTTATCCATTTATAAGCGGGAAAATTTTTAAATTTACTATGACACAATTCACAATTGAAATTTTAGGAAACAACTCATGCATGCATTATTTTCAATCAGAAAATTCAATGAAGTATAAATTATTACATGTTGTATCTTTTAATGCATACCGCAATGTAGTTGCGCAGTTTGATCGCAGCATTTTCAATTTGGTCGCGAACGTTTTTACAAAAAGGTTTTTTCGCACTTTATTTGTACGGTGAGACAATTTGTGGTCCAACCGGTTTTCAATTACTAAATTTGTCATCAAATATATTTTGGTAACGAAAGCGATACCATGTAAGCAAGTCGGATGATTGTTTTTTAAAAAACAAAATTTGTGATAGTTATTAATAGTCTGATGGTTTTTAAAGATTAACCGAAAAAATTTAATTATTTATCAGGTAGTCCAAAGGTAATTTTTTTTGTTATTTCACTACAACTTTAATCAATAATAAAAACTATAATATTTCTTGTTCTGCTAAACAGCTTCGTGGTTACGATTTCAAAGAGCTTCTCATTTTATAGTCAAAGAAATGCTTCGAGTGCAGTGATCAAGTTGCTAAATCTTGTGAATGCCGACATTTTTAGTGACAATTTCACTCTCCCCAAAAGTGTTCTACAGTGTCCAGAGAAAGAAAAACAGGAAGACGATGAGAAATGGATCTTAATGTTCGCTCTCAATAAGACTAACAAACAGTCCTTCTCTGTTGGTATTTTAAATAAACAATATTGAAAACAGAGGAATTCGAAAATAAAGTCACTAGAGCTAAAGTTCCAAAATTTCGAATCCAAAATTCTCTAGTAACGTTAACAACCCAATTATAAAAATTTAATTAAGTAAGGGCCAATTTCATAATAGAAGTTAGAAAGGCATTAAAATTTAAAAGGCGACTTAAAACAAAACTGATGATTTTTATTGATCTGTTTTGTCTTAAGTCGCCTTTTAAATTTTAATGCCCTGTTAATTTTTATTCTGAAATTGGCCCTAAATATTTGATAAATTTATAGTTGAGTTATTTATTTTACGCCTACATGAAGAAAGGCCAAAGATAGCACAATGTCCTTCAAAACAGCTGGTAATTATTATTATATGGAAAATCGCTAATGTTGGGTTAAAATTAGGTCATATAAAGAAGCTAAAAGTTATGCAAATTTAATAATCAATTATATTGTATATGTAGTACCTGCTTAAATGGTAAAACAGCAGCTTATAATTAAATAAATATATAAAAAAAGGATTTTTTAATTTGTCATTGCACATTCTTACAGTATCTCTAAGGTGACCCTTGGTATTCCGTGTTATGTAAAGATTAAATAAAGAAGAAGAACCGTTCACTTTACATCATGAATCGACAGAGTAAAGCCAATATTGCCAACGCTAATGAAAATTTTTAATATATTATGTAAGTAAGTAAATTTTACTGTACAAATATATAATATTAATAATAAACAATAAATAGTTTATACAATGTTATTAAAAATTTAAGAAAAACACCTATATTCTATACTACGCTTTTCATTACTATAATATTTTATAAAATTAATCCATATCTATTTGATTATGAAATTTATTATTTTATCATCATCATACTTGAATGAATAACAAAATAACAACTGAAAAAATTGATAAGTTATTGTATTAATGCATAATATTTACAATATAGATAAACGAATCAAGGTTCATAATTAACTTTCATCTACCAGCTAATAAAATGCTTCACCCATTGTGACAATAAAATAGAAACCTATTTGACAACGTTCGACAATGGAATAAATTCATTTTGAAAATAATTTTGTAAACAATGGTTATTTTGATTTATTTGTAAAGTAGGTTTACATTTAAATTTTAAATTACTGTGCGAGGTATCGAATCCGTCCGTTTAAAAATTATGAAAGTCGTTTAAATAACAATAACAAATTAGATTTCAATATTAATTTTAAATTTAATCTTCTATATGATTGTTTACCTGTAATTTCCAACTAAAACTGTGACAGAAGAACAAGAAATATCGTTGCAAGAAGGCTGACTAATACGTCTGACTATGTTAACACTCCAGTGTTAACGACAAAATTTCTTAAGTAGGTGTGTTATACTGGATAGGCACTAGTTTGTTAAAATAATTACAACTTTTAAGTGTTTAATTGTTGGCATTTAGTAAGTCAGTGCAGGTTTTTATGTTGGTGAAAAAGTTACACTTTCTAAAGTGTACAATATGTATCATAATTTGTAACTTATGGATATTGCTAATTACATTACATTGTACCTTAGATTTGAGTGATCGTGTGTCTTAAGTAATGACAGAAGTGCTATACGGTAAGCAAAATAGTAGGTAACCCACGGTGAACTTGTAAATTAATCACAAAACTTTTACTTGTAAACTAATTTTACGATGAGTGAAATTTTATTTTTTTATTATTTGTAACACTTTCTAAGATAATTTTATTAAATCATAAATTGGACAATAAAGATGATGCGGTAAATTTTCAATTTAGAGTTCCACTTAAGAGAAGGTACAGCCAACTTCCACCCCGAACACGAAATTTTAATTGGTTTTCGAAATATTTAATTAAACATAAGTTTTATTTTAATTTTTCAGCCATATATCAAAGGAACCACGTCTGTTTAACTGACAAAACGCAATTTATCAAAGTTGCCAGTTCCTTGATGCGCCCACACTTTGGTTTCATCTTGATTTTTTCATCTTATTTTGTTTTGTTGTGCATTTCCAAATATCTGCTCGATAACAAACGACTGCAAGCTTTGGAACAGCAATTTGTAACTTGAGTTGTCGCAACAATAATTTATAAATTTGATGCTATCCATCCATCCGTCCAAAGATTTCAATATAAAAGTCCTTCGTGTAGCTTGGTTACCTGAGTTACTTGCAATCAGAGACTCTGCATTCTTAGATGATCATCTCGGGTACGCCCAGAATCGCATATTTTAAACATGACACATCTTCATAAACATAACGTTTTTTGAAATACCAGAAATCAATTTAAATTATGAATAGATATCAAAATTCTCCAAGAAAAAAGAAGATGCTGACTTATTTTACAGCCAGCAGTAGTAGTACATCATTGATCATTATCTCTTAGTAGAAATAAAACTTGTCATTTTCGAACTTTCAATTTTAATATCTGTGTGTTAATTTAACCAATAGAACAAGCAATTTTTGCTTTCTCATAATCATATCTTTATGAAGTGGTTTGACTCGCACCTTTATGAAATATAACTTATCCAACTCGTTAGAATGATGAATTGGGTGTCATTCCTAGGTGAAAGTAGACAGTTTTTTAATTTTATTATTGATAACCTATTGTATAAATTATGCAATTTTGATGGATAGGTAGATTGTATTTAAAAATTTTTAGTATGCAATCAAAAGTAATTCATAAAATTGCAAGTACTTCATGCCTAAAGTTGGTCAGAGATTTCCATACAAATTGACAACTTTCACACACATGAAATGTCCATCAAGGTGTGTTAGATAAAAAAAACCACATAAGAGCTATTATTTATTCTTGTTTCCTTCCGTATAATTAACTGATTGCAAGGAAGGAAGTCATGCGGTAAAAAACTGTTTTGGGCGAAATCACTTTGAGTCTATAACGACACACATTTAATTCTTCATCGACTCTTAATTGCTTCTGACCCCATTAGCTCCGTTCTGCTATTTAATTTCTTGGCGTACAGTAGGGATTATTATAAGATTCCAGAGAAAGTAGTCCATAGGTGTAAGGTCTGATGATTTCACAGGTCAAGCAACCACGTTTCCTCGACCTATTCAATTGAAGACGACTGATACGATTTATTTATTACCATTGGATCCAAAATGACCATAACAGTTATTGCGGGTCCACGTTTAATATGCACGTATGCTGAACATGAACTTTTCAGCATCGAAGCCATTGTTATTCGTCGAATATGGAAATTTAAGGCGTAAATCATAATTATTATTTACTTTGCTTGCCATTCAAGCAATATTTCCCATTTAAACTATTATTTTGCGATTTCGTGTTATAATAGCACTTTAATAGTTCAGGAAGATTAAAAAGAGACCTTCCCAAATGATTTATGCTTGCAAAGTGAAACAAACTTGACCGGACGTACTTAACGTAAAGCTTTTCGATAAAACTTAACAATATAGGTAACTGAAAGTCAAGTACCCATTGTAATTCGTTATCGTTTACATCTTTTGACTATTGGAAATAAAAAAATTTGTCTCCATGCTACAGACACTAAATTCAGAACGGGTTCTGTAGGATTATGTCCTTCCGGTAAAAAAAGAGGAACTTCATACAATGTAGTTTCTTCTTTCTTCTTTGCTGTTAAAAACGAAATTACCGTCATTATTGTAAAATTTACAATGAATTAAATCGGATTTTCAGATAATTTTATGAAAGTGCTATAACGAGAAATTATCGATGATGATGCCATTTATATGGTTTAATTTACATTACAGTAAAGCTATTTAGAATTTCGAATCTTGGTTTATAAGGTGTGGTTTAACGACACCATATAAACGAAGAAAAATGTTTTTGCGCGCACAAGAATTAAATATTTTGTAACTGTGATTGCATAAAATGTAATTGTGGTCACACAAAATGCATTCCTACTAGGTTAGTCGATTCTAATATTCATTTATTGAGAAGATACGCAATTTTAATCTACGAAGATTCTCATTTCACTATTTATGTTGCTATTGTAACTTTAATGGAAGTAACCGAGCATATCTTCGCAATTTCCAAGTGAATTTATGCTTGACTATTAGATTAAACCATTAAGAATGCGCTTTGGATACTCACATACTTATTACATACTTGCTGATTCTGTTCAGATAATATAATTAATAATGATCCAATGGCGAGTACTAAAGGGCGTACAAGTCCACTTCATCTTCCTGCTTTCGATGAATTACCTATGCGTGTAAAAGCTATAAAGTATGTGGAAAATGTTGGTCTGTTAATTTCAACACCGTCTTCTAACGTACGGTTATGTTACCAAAGGAAGAAAATTATTTAAAACCTTCTGAAAGTTATTTGCGGCGTTTGTGTGTTTCACCATGATGACCTCCTTCGACATAATGCATACATGCGCAACGTAGGAACAACCTCAAAATGTTGGATGCGTCTTGGTCCAAAAGTGCAATTAGGCTTTGACTCACTTTATGAGTTTACCCTTTTATGACACCATAAACAAATAAGTATGAAATAGCTCGTAAACAATTTCCATGATTTGACGAGCGTCTTTCGGATTGAACAAAATTGGCTTTTATGATTTTCTCATAAATAACTCCAAAAATACTAGTCGAACTTTTTTTGTGCCAACAAAATGGATACATTCCTCGAGCGAATTGTTTGGTCTAACAAGCTATTAAGCATTTTTTGTTTTAATTTGAAGCAATTAGAGCAAATTTTGAAACGGTGCGGTGTAATAATAGTCCACCGAAACTAGTGGCACTTTTACTTTTGCCATAAAAATGTCGTTTCTATTGTAGGTAACCATTACTTTTTAAAATTTGTAGCAGCGCAAAATTTTGCAAACCAGTTTTTTGGTAGCAGAAACCTAATTATAATTGACTTATTTATTGCATTTATTGGGATATAAAAATTCTTGCTTAACGCGTTTTTGGAACGCCATTTTTTTTTTGTAAAATGAACTTGTCGTTCGAATTACTCGAACGAAGATTAAATTTTAAGCAAATAAGGTTGGTTTTCATTCTTCCATGTGAAGTAATTCAAATATCTTGTTTTGAAGTAATTAACCGTACGTTTTCTGCACATTGTATTTTTTACTTGGTAAGTAGCGTCTCAAGGCCGGTTCTGCTTAATGTAAGAACTCTAATCAACTTTTCCCTTGGCTTTTTTGCCTTAAAAACCCGAATGATTATTCTGGGATGCCTAATAGAGGAAAAAGTTCTCACTTTTTCGACACTTATCTTTTTATAAATTGTTATATTAGAAGTTGAGTTTATTAAGTCAATCACTGTCTTCGGATCGGTCGGTTAAAACCTGGTATGACAGCAAGTTACCATTTTGAGTTTATTTTAATGGATATAATTTTAAAACACCGCGTTGCTTCCCAAACGATTGAATTGGCATTATTACCTTTTTTTGTTTTTCTGACGAGATGTCTGCCACGCGAAAATTAATATAGTAATAATGAAAGTCCAAACCTAAAAAATGTATTACGGTTACAATTTTGTTATACTTTTTCAATTTCGTCACAATTTAAATTCCGAATAGATAAATTTTACTTTCGTATACGTGTTGGGTATTGTTCTTTAATAAGTGGGTACTTTTAGGTTATTGTGTACCAAACTGAAGAACGAAATAATAATTACAGTTTATACGACCATAAATTTCACTTACACTAAAACGTAATTTTTCTCTGTGGGAATAATTATGCTTTTTACGGTAAGTCGACAATTGCAAAATAAGTGAAAGACTTTCACTAAAAGGGCGGTGACTTGGCCTTTGGCGGTCGGCGAAAATTCAAATAATTCTCAATATACAATCAAGTCGAACATCTGTTTTACAGTTTCAGTTGCAAAGATATGTAACCGAGTAAGTAGGAATTGCAAAGAAATCCTGATTAATATTTATGAAACGGGAATAAAGTCCATTTGAAAATTTGTAACTGACAGTTCCGTTAACATTCACGCTACTGTTTAATTTTTTTCCCTACACTTATTTATTCTTTTGTATTTCGACTTCTTCGCCTGCTTAATTAAGAATAATGAAATTGCGATTTCATTGCACATTTACGACTTGGACAGGCACAGAATAGATTTTGAAGTTTGATTACCACAACTATTATTATTAGCTCTTATTAAATAGTAATCAATTTTCTGGAATTTTTGGTAACTGTAGATTGCATTGATTGTGTCCGAGGTTTTCGTCGGGAGGTTTTAGCAAAATCGAAAGTACAGGAAATAATTTCAATTTAATTCCGGCGATTAAGAAAATTATGTCTGCAAGAAAACGTCAAGTTTTTGACTTGAAGCCAATTACTTTCCCTATAAAATTATAGAGACGAGATCCATATGGACAGATTAATTTTACCAAGAGATGATGCTTACTTAAAATTAATGATGGAAATAAATGAAATGTTCTTTTTTATGCTGGTGGTTATATTCTAATAGTAATTTCTTTATATGAACAAAATTAAATAATTATTATGAGTAATAGTCGGGAAAGTTGATATTTTAAATGTGAAAGAGAAATCATCTATACTAAACTAATGTCTAGTTTTTGTTTGATTATTAAGTGAAGGAGTGTCTCCATGAACCAGTTTCTGCTTAGAAATCTAGGATTAAATATTGAGACTTTTCTACTTCTAAATTAAATCTTCATATTTATTTTTTGAATGACTTCCACATCTAAATTTGGTACTTGCTGATTAACAGATAATAATTGAAGAAGTAATTTTTATATGTTTGTCATTCCAAATTTCTCTTTACCAAACTTTCATCATTACCAGGTGCTTATTACATCTATTGTATTGATACATAGTCGGAATATTTCCAATCAAATTTAAGATAATTGAGACGGTCGGTTTGAAGCGGCATCGCTTCCAGATACGAGAACTAAAAGTTGCATTTACTTATTGCGGATAAAATATGTAAAATACTTATGCATGATGTGAAGCGAATCACGATAGAAGAACGTCTTGATTCCGTTTTTCAAATTATATTTAGATTATACTTTAATTTGACGTGTTAAGATAAAATTATTCATCGATACCGTTAAAACTAAACTCGAGATAATTAAAAATTAAGTACTATTAAATAACACATGCAAGTAATTCTTCCAATACCATACGAAAGTTTAATTTACATACAAATAAGACATAAACACAATTTCGTGACTAGCTAAGTTTAAACGTGTGTGTAATTTTACTTATGTATTAAAAATTGGGCCCCCTTGTGAGTGTGTGCGCGAGTCTGAGATGCCCGCCCGAGGGTTTTGCTTTCACATCGTCTGTTACATTATATTAATATTTATTAATTATTCTTAGCAAATTTAGATATAACAAGCGTCGTGATCAATTTTAAAATACAATAGCCAGGCAATTTACGAGAAAATAATAAATCGAAAGTTGTTGTAGTTCAAAGGTGTTAAATGATTATTAAGATTAAAAGTCGGTTTAAATCTTTATACAAAATTATTCAATATTTGTGCGTAATTTTAAACAATGACAGCTGGTATTTTAAGAAAGTTAATAAGCTCTTTGTTTCGTTTCATAATTTTAATTGCCGAATTTGTAACACCCTTTTCTCACAATTAGTCCACCCAAATATCTTTTCCCCTCTTCCCATTGCAGATGGTTACGTTGGACCAAGACTGAAGTAATGTTATCTTTGGCGTTTCCGGTGATCGCTAATTGGTAAAAATCTTATGGTACATTCCAGATTTTAAAACATCCACGTAAATATTGTAATTCATTGATATTTAAACCAAGAATAGATGTGTTTAGGTCAGGCTTGCACAGCAGTGCAATAAGAAAATATTCAAGGTATACACATAAACAACATAGATATTTTGAAAAATATTTGTCTTTCAAACATCAACCACACTACGAATACCAAGATACCATAGAGATAAATCAGATTTTTATAAACGGAATATCATTATAATATACAATATACATATTAGTTTAATGATAGAGCTTTGAGTCTGAAGTTTAAATTTATTGATTTCTATCGATCGATTCTTGTGGTGTAATCTTTTTCTTTCGATATGGCGAATAAAACCACAAAAATTCCTGAAAGGTGGTGTAACGGTTATTATTATTATTTATAAATGTGGGGTGTTCACAAGTGTACTTAAATTTTATATCGATCTCTAATTGTAGCTCTCTATTGTTTTAGGCTGAAAGATTAGCAGATTATGGAAGATTAATGGGGGGATCACAACCATCACTCGATGGAAGAAAACGCGATTTAGATCGTATACAAGATTTGTTTCCGCAAGATTATTTAGGATTACACGAACAAGAACCTGCTTCTTACAATATTGTAAGTTCACAAGATTTAATTTTAGAATTCGACATTTTTATGTATTTTTTTTATTACATTTTTACAAGATGTATTCATAAATATCATTTAGAAAGACTCGTTACTACATGGAATGTGGCTTAACTCGGTTAGCATACACTTGTTCTTATTGCAAAATCGTTTTGTATGTATGTACGTACGTGTATGTGTACTCACTATGTATGTACAAATGTAAATTACAGACGCGTTACGTGTTTCGATTACTTTGAAATTTGAAAGCTTTTAAATTTTAGAGACCGATTGATTTTACGCGATTAAAATTTTTTAAATTTTTATTGCACTGCTACCGATAGAAAGTTCATATATAGTTTAATGTTTATTATAAATTACATGCTATAAGTTCGTACTTAGCCGCATAAAACGGTAATAAAACGGAAAATTTATTACTTCTTTAACCTGCGCAAAGAAATATTTTTTTAATGGCGAAATATTTTTACAGAAAACTAGAACTTTTCGTAAAAAATCACTAGGAGATTTACACATACAAGACCATGGCATTTGTCAAACCAACAGGATGTTTATCGTCGAAGCTCCTTGTGCAATGGCACCATCAAATGCTTCTTTACAAGCAAAAGCCAGACATTTATTTCTATTTTCTGATTTACTACTGGTTGCTAAACCACGCTCTACTGGTACCTTTAAATTGAAGGTATGTACAATTATTATTACTTATTGGCAATAGAAATAAATTATTTCTAACCTTCGTCCACTGTATTACCTTACTCTTTTTTCTCTATAGGAATGCGTAAGAGTTTCGGAATTATGGTTAGCCCCACATTCGGAATGCGAGACTGGATTTTTACTAGGATATCCAGCTCCGGCTAGAACATACGTAGTCACATTTTGCACCCAAGCCGCAAGAGACTCTTGGTGGAGGGAAATACAACAAGCGCTAGCAGTTCAATTAAGATTAGAACCACCAACGACCAATATAAAAGTTGTTTACCGCGATCCCCTTAGCGGAACAGAATGCGTAAGCTTTTTTGTTGCTTTTCCATTATTAGTTCACTAACACACAATTTTACAGTCAAAAACCCTTGGCATTGGCCCCGAAACCAACACAGGCGATATAGCTCGTCTTGCATTAGACGACTCTCGAGTGCCCGAAAATGGTTACACGTTGTGGGCGAAAGAAAGAGATTCCGCTCCTTGTCCTTTACTCGGAATCGAACGACCACATTCTATTCAATTAGCAAGGTACGATAATCTTTTATTTCGCCGAAAAGATATAATTTAAATTTATTTTTAGACTTCGCCAGTCACTTTGCACAGAAGAAGGATTTGATTTAACGCATTGCAACAATAATAGAATTCCAAGTGGAATAATTTTCGAATTAAAAGCCAACTGTAAACCTACGCCCAAAAAGTAAGTATTGACTACTTCTAGTGCGTTTTTCTTTATTAGAAGTCTTTTGTGTTTTAGAGCATCCTTAAAATTATTTCGTAAAAATACCAACCGTTTGTTTGGTGTGCCTTTATCAAGAGTTTGTGCCAATAACACGTTACCTCCCCCAATAAGTGTCATATTGCGGGGCCTTTTTCAGAATGGCCCTCACACCCATGGAATCTTCAGACGATGTGCGTCAGCTAGAGCGCTTAGAGAGTTAAGAGATAAAATAGATAACCAATGTAAGTTTAAAGCTGGTTTTTTAATAGTATTTTAATTAAAATCCGACTTAATCACTTTTGCAGATCCAACAATATGTGAAGAATTAACGAGTACAACACCACTTCTGCTTGCGTCATTACTGAAAGACTTCTTACGTAGTCTTCCCGAACCGTTACTCAGTGGGAGTGTTCAAGAATGGTTAAATGCTTCCAGCACGGGGCGGATAGAGCATGTCAGACGGTTGGTGACTCAACTTCCAAGCGAAAATCATATGCTGTTGGCACATGTTATATGCGTTTTGTACCACGTTGCAAAAAGATCGCGGTATAACATGATGTCAGCTTCAAATTTAGGTAAGTTTACTTTTAACAAACAATAAATGTTTCCAATATACTCAACTTTGAACCTACAGGATTATGTGTTGGTCCAAGTTTGCTGTGGGATTCTAGCCAAAACGCACCTATGAGAACTCTGCCAACATTAATTGAATTACTCATTAATAATTGCCAGGTTCTTTTTGGTTCACAAGTGGTTACCTTACTAGGCGAACCAGCAATCGACAGTGGTGCTGAAGAATCGGATAGCTTAAACTGTAAGTTATTTTAGGGAATTATTAGAATCAGTTTTAAAGATTTTATTTTTAGCACTTGGTTTATCGTTAGATAGTGTGGAGTTAAGCAAAGATCAAAAATCTTTAAGCAGGGATTCTGGACTAACTCTCTCCGAAGATGACAGGGACAGTCCAGGTTTAAATTTCAACAGTATTAGTAACAATTTTCATCGCTCAGATTGGGCTAGGCAGGCGGCGCGCATTAGATCAATAGATAATACTTGGATTGAAGAAGACGAAGCTTTTTGTGCTTCGAGTGAAAGTTTGTGTGGACCGCCAATACCACCACGTAGACCGCCTATATTAAGGCACCTGCCACCTGTACATTTGCCACCAATTTATCGTCCTCCACCTCCACCGCCAACAACATATGCTACTGCAAGGTTATTACTAGTGACTGATTCTGAGAGTGAAAGTTATGTGTAAATTTTTTACAATTGATTTTGTACTTTTTTACGTTTGTAGTTTATTTTTTTATGAAATTTTTATTATAATATAAATTTGATAAGTGATGCCAGAAAATTGTAAATATTGTAAATATATTTTTTTAATAATTGTGCTTACTTATTGTAAGCGCCTTGTACTGTGTTCGAGCCATTAATTATGTTACTATTATATTAGAAAAGTTATATATTTGAGTAAAATTGTATTACATAAGTGTACCTCTATTGATGTTTAGCATGTATACAGAATTTTTTGACTTTTTTTAATCAAAAGAAGAAATTATTATGAAAATAATTTTATATGGACAAAATATATTATTTTTGTTTGTACTTACTTTTATGCTTTTTATTTATAGAACTAAGCGTTTTTATCACCACAGAGAAAGAGCAGACGAACTTCGGTTGGTAAGATGAAAGTGTGTAGCAATTGAAAAAAAATTGATATTAAAATCACTAAAATCAGTTAATTATTCAATGTGCTTTATTTTAGGCAAAAGCGGAATGTTAAGGTGCATATAAATATGGCGAGTCGCGCCGGAGTCGCGTTTATGACCCAACGAGCCTGCCACGAGTTTCCCTCGAACCTCCTGCGAGTTTTACATGATCCCCATATAAGTTAAATGGGCAACGCGTTTTCGTCGAGCCTCCTGCGAGTTGATCATGATCCGCGCGAAGGAGACTCGTGGCAATAGGTACGTCCTAATATGGTGAGTCGCGCCCGCGGCGCGGCAGCCACGAGTCTAGTTCATTCATTAGGACGAGGCTCGCGAGAAACTCGCTGCGATCCACTTTCTGTCGGTATTTTGACGAGCCATCAAAGGAAATTGTCGAAATTTAATTGTTGATGGTTGATCATGATACTATAACTAAACAAGATAAGCCGACGCGCAGGAATGAGACACGTGACACTTAGTGTTTTTCAAAGTTAGAATAGAACAGAAAGCCTCTTTATTATTTTGATTTTTACAGTAAAAGTAAAATTATCACATTTTATTTTTTACAGTTTTATACATAATTTAAATATATATACACAGTGAATAACAAAAAGTTTCGCACACTTCTATGTTAACAATGTAAATTGCCGGTTTTGAAGTCGTTTTTTAGCATATAAAAGTCCATTTTACAGCAAAACCTTCTAAACATTTTTTGTTACAAATTTCATTGCTTTCAGTTTTGTTTCTATGACCAACGCTCGGAAAAGTGGCCAAAAATAAATTTTTGTCAACTTAACAGTTAAGCTACAATGTTCTGTATATCTTTAGAGGAAAGATCAGTGCACCTTTTCCTAGAATTTCAAGTGAATTAAAAAATATTTCAGCTTGTTAGAGCGATGTAAACATCACCTTCCATTAATTGCTAATTTGAGTGGCATTTCGTACCGTGCGACAGCAATTTTTAATGAGTTATTGTGCTGATTTCAGCTTAGGGTTTAAATTGGTATTTATAGAAAAGATGTCTTGAAGTATGTACTTTGGAATAAAAAAAATTCTAGGACAATACAATGCTGCAATAATTAAATACATCGCTTCATTCCGGGATCTGCTCAATAGAAAATCTCAGGCAATTCTCCAACTTTGTGTAGACTTACAAAAAGTGTTCCACAAGATTCCGCTTTGAAAAAATATGCAAAAAATACGTTAGACATTTCTTAAACATATTCTGTAAGGATGTAACCTCATTTAACATCGCTTTTAAGTAATTCACGTTTTTGAATAACGGCGACGCACGACGCGTCGCGTATGTGCAGATTCAACGTACTAAGTAATATAAAATCACTTCGACTGTACAACCAACGATTTTACCTGGAACAACCTATCAGTTTTTACTTTTCTAGAGATTAGATTTGTAATATTCTTGCATCTTGCTGCTTAAAAATTTAATAAAATTCAAAACCAAACATCATTTACCTGCTGTTTAGGGATAAGTACATGTAGATAGGAACTCGAGTATACGGATAAATAGATATTATAGCAGAAAATTCACAAACAACTGTCTATTGTGAAAAAATAAAAAATTATTGCTTGACATGACGCTAAATTTTCAAACAATGAAAAAAAAACAATTTAAATAAAATTTAGTTTACATTTTTAAAGTTGAATAAAATTTATGCATTTTATTATTTCCGGAAGTTTTCAGTAAAATATTTTTTAAACGCTTCTTTACCTAAGTGTATTACCTTTACTAAAATCCGAATTTTTGAAAAAATCCGAAAATGAACTTTTTTATATGCTAAAAAACAGCTTCAAAACCGGCAATTTACATTGTTAACATAGGAGTGTGCGAAACTTTTCGTTATTCACTGTATATAATCTATATATAAATATAAATAATTTCACTTTATAAATTATAAAATTACACAGTAAAACGTATATTGTTAAATTAACAGAAATATGTTGTCCCAGCAGGTCCACTACAATTTTTTGTTATATTAGCAAATTTATTATGCAGAATAACAACTCCTAGAATACAAATTATTGACTTATTATATTTTGTAAGTATTTATGTTACTAATAAAATTTGTTAATGTTACAAAAAATTATTTAACAACTGTATTTTGATAAATTAACAAAATACTTTTTACTGTGTAGCTTATATTTATATACTTTAACAAAGAACTGGGTTTTAAAAATTTGTGTTCTATCATAATTATTATTAATTATTTATTTTTTAATGTAATCTCAAACTCGAAGGAGGTTCGAGGGAGACTCGTGGCAGGCTCGAGGGAAACTCGTGGCAGGTTCGTCGGGTAATAAACGCGACTCCGGCGCGACTCGCCATATTTATACGCACCTTTACAATTTCACTTTATTTAACAGTTGTAGGATGTCGTTTTCCAATATCTCAATTTTTTACCATAAAATTTTCAACAGTGCAATATCAGTTATATTAAAAAATTATATTAAAAATGAAATATTTATTAGCCTATTATTTTGGATTATCCGTTATTAGTATTTGTAGAATATTGGATTATTTACCACCGGATATGGTTAATGGTAAGCTACGATATGTTCGTTCACATCATATAGATAATTTGTGTTCAGAAGTTTTGTGTTTTGAGTTATTAATGGATTATTCATTTTGAAAGTAAAACAATTGACGAAACTTATTCAAGGATTTTTTTGAGGATTTAATATACCACCAGAGTCCATTAATTTAATTTCTAAATTATTACGAAAAACAGTGGTCAAAAGAATTACTTGAGAAGATGTCGTGCGTCAGCCATCACGAAGCGTTTCACAAAGGTAGGTTCCGATAACGATATTATTACTTTGTATTAATATTTGGTTTTTGTATTTTTAAGATGGAATAATGGTAAAGCTTTGTTAATTTGTACCACCTACATTTACTTATAGTGCTTTTAATTTAACTACTGTACAGCTTAAAATCAATCAATTCCATCATTGAAGACCAAAAAAAAAACAGTGAAACCTATACAAGCTAACCCTATATTAGGAACTCAAAAACTCTTCTGCTTTAATCAGGTTCCTGACGAAAGCAAACACAATATATTGGATCCGATGGTCTGGCTTAACCTAATACGAAGCTCGATTCGCAGAATTTACGCGAAGCTATAAGCACGCGGGTGAGAATTTTATTGTTTAGGGCTGCATTTCCACTGAGAAAATAGGTAAATAATTATAGACAAGCTTTTGCAAGGAAATTTAGTGCAGGAGCTACGAAAATTGGCATAGAAAGAACTTTAAAATATAATGAGAGCAACGATCGTAACATAAATTGCGTTTAGATTAGGAGTATTATTATTTGTTATATTATAATGCCTTAAAGTACTACATTCGCCTCCTCAGTCTCCCGATCTTAATTTCATAGAAAATCTATGGAATGAATAGGGATGGGATAAAGATGTCTTGCTATATGTACTCTTAGTAAAATTCAACAAGAAATAAAAAAGCACTTCAAATTCTGGTGTTCTTATATAATAGTTCTACATTTCTTGCTAATAATCAGAATCTTTCTTGGCTCTTCTTTCCTTTTCCTTTTCTTTTTTTCCTATTCCTTAATTATGCAAAATATTGAAATGTACCTATTGAAATTCATTTTGTTATGTCCTCAGGAGAGCCTGGCCCATAGAGGATGTGTCTCCAGGTAGTAAATAGGAGAAAGCTTTCACCGGTGTTATCGGCGGCTAAGTGGGAAATAAAATAGCACTCGCAGATCAACAGGTGAGATAAATGGGGCTCCAAGCCACTGCAGTGAAAGCAACCTGCCTAGAAGAAGAAAAATTTTGATATGAAAACTTTGACATAAAACCTTCGTCCTCCAAGTTGAGGGTTGAGGCATCGGGCATACTTGTTGATACTCCTGGGGTAACATTGTCGCGTCATGGCCAAACCAAGTACACTCGTAAGAATAACTTGTTTTCCTCATACTATTATCCAAGAAGACTTGCTTTCCCTCCAATAATTTATTTGTAGAAACCCTTATCACATAATTTGTCGTTCTTTTACCCCGGAAAGCGTATAGCTGCTTGCCAAAGCTTCGCATCTTATTTGCACGGAAGTTTCCTAAACTGAAATCATTAAACATTATTTGTTGTTTCTATAATATTATGTAATCTAGAAAATTTGAGAAACTACAACTATTTTTACAGTGGAGTCTCCAAAGAAAATAAGGCAAAGAAAGGGATATCAACACTTATCAGGAACAGCCTTAGAAAATATATATAAAATTGGGAGGCGGTCAATTAGCGAACAATTAGAAAGAACCTCAACTTACATGGAAATAAGATCGTATCGTATAATGAACTCCTTACACTCGTAAGGAATGTATTCAGACTATGACGATACCTTGGTAAATGATAAAAATAAGTCTTTTAAACTTATAAATGAAGAGATCCAAAAAGTAAAAACAGCTAAATAACTGATAATACTTGGAGACCTAAATAGCAGAACTGGAAAAAACAAGGACGGTAGGGTCGTGGGGCAATTTGGAAACGATGTAAACGATAATGGCAATTGGGTGACGGCAATATTATGCGAACAGAACCAACTGCAGATTTTGAACGGATTTTTCTATCATGGATGGATACACAAGTACACTTGGCTACAGCCAACTAATTGATTATACAATAATGAAACAAAAAACAAAGTTAAAAATACGCAGAAGGGCTTCCTGCGGCAGTGACCACAATTTTTTAAGGGCATGGTGTTCCCAATCACCTCCCAATTGAAAAAGGAAAGAAAAAAAAGAGGAACACATGGAACATATATCGGAAGAGAAATGTAGCATGCAGAGCTTAAAGCATAAAAGTGTGAAAATACTCTATAAGAATAGGCCGAGAGATAAACAGAAAGACAATTTGATAGAACGGAAGAGTGCAACTGGAGAAGCTTTAGGAACTATACAAAGAAGAAAGGATCAAATATTGATGGGATGAAAAAATAAAATTAGATATAGCAGACAAGAGAACAAAATATAAAAAGTACTTGAACACTAAAAAGTAACAACGACAAAATAATATATACAAGGAAGCCCAAGCTGCAGTTAGAAGAAAAATACTTTTCTTTTAATAGTATTTTCTTTAAATCCTTTCCTGGAGGAAAAAAGAATACGGAGAGCTGGAAAATGATCAAAAGTATCCGACGAGAAAAGAAAAAAATTATCGTAAAATCTAAAAATACTAAAAAATCGAACAAACATTTTAAGAACCTTCTAAAAGAAAATAGAGCGGAGTTTGAAGGGGTGAAAGACTACAATCCTCAGATCTAAATTATTGCAACAATAGGTTCACAAATGATGCTAACGATATTAGAAGTCAAAGCAGTATGTAGGCTTCAAAGATATGAAATACTGGAACCTGAAATAGTCTTTCAGAAGTACTTCAAGCAAGAGAATGGACTTTTGGAAACCGGCCGCGAGAAAGTTCAGAAGGAACAGAATTGCAAATAAAAGAATAAGAGAAATAATGGATTTTCCCCATGCAATAGTAGACGCCATAAGAAGAAAACAGATACAATGGTTTGGCCACATACAGAGCATGAATGAGGAGAGAATACCTAAAGAGACGATGAACTGGAATCCTACAAGACATAGAAAAAGAGTGAGACCCCAGAAGGAACTGGAGAGAGGTGATAGAGAGAGACCTGAAAGAGGGTAGGTATGTGAAATAACAGAGAAGAATATCGATTGGGTATCGGAAATCGGCGTCGAACGTTTTAAACCAATTAACATAATAAAATTTAAATTTATCAGAATTTTTTAAAAAAGCCACTCATTAAAAACCATCCGTACCCAATAAACCCTGCATTATGCACATTTTCTATGACAGTCGTGATAAACCTATGACTCACGAATCAGACAGTGACCCATGAAGACTTTTAAAGACTTTTTTATCATAAGAAAGAAAACAGACAATCGAAGATAGTAAAACATTGTGTGTTTATAGTTAATTTTTATTAAATTGAGTATGTTTATCAATAAAGAATATTTCAGAATATTCAAATACTCAGTGCAGAGATGCCACTTGGGCATGGTGTCACTTGGCGTGGTAATTCATGGTGTCAACCCATACGTACACATTTTCAGAGGATTTTAAAAGTGAGAATGTTTTATTTTTTGAGAGAGAAATTTTTGGTGTTTTCACATTATTAGAAAAATTATTTAATTTACTGAAAGAAAACCAAAATAAAAAACATCCCAACATACTAAAATACACAAAATTATTGTATGAGAGGGGGTGCGATGAAAATTATGAATGGAAATTTGGATCGCTGGCGTAAGGAATTGGAAGGAGCTCCAGGTTATCAAGAAAACATAAGCATTTTAACGATTTCTTTTACTTAACGAGAGTATTTAATTAAAAGCTATATAATAGCCAAATGATAAACAGAAAGCGTAACGTAATTAAATATAATAAATTGCAATTAATTAAGTATTAATTAAAGCTCTTTAATACATAAATATACTTAATTTAAATTATTGTTCGAAACCATCGCTGTATGATCCTGGACTATCGATGGTACTCGAAGAACTTCCAATACTTTCACATGCTTCTAAAAACAAGTCAGGATTTACCATTTCCATCACTCTCCAAGCCAAAGATTTTTCTAAAAATTGAAATGAAAATCAAAAACCTGCCAAAAATGTTTGCCAAGCTGAAACTTACCAAAGTGAACGTTTTCTTTAATGGTGTCTGTATCTTCGCAATATTGAAGAGCAGCTTTCCTTAAATTTTCGCAACCATATTGGTGTGCTAATAATAAAATATTTGGAACATTGGTAGGATTCATGCTTTCCAACAGATGTCGTTCACATAAAGCTGTTAATCCTGGTAAATTAAGACGTGTTGATAATGGTAATAATTTATTTGCATGCAATTCTGTATTGTCGACTTTGTCCGTGTAAATATACCTAAACAGTTCTTTTACTGTTTCATAGTTTAATACTGACAGATCCAATTTGTACTTTAATTTCTAAAAATAAATTTAAAATAAATAAAAAGTAATACAAATAAAATAAAATTTCTTACAGGATTTTGAGAATCTTGATGACTTTGTAACATAGAACTAAGCTTTTCGCTTCTAGCCTTAATAAGTAAACTGTTAACTTTAAATGGTTCTTCTCCATTGTGTGATGAACATTCCACTATCGTATCAGAATATTCATCAGATTCTGTTGCTAACACTCTTGCTAAGTCTTGTGATAAGCTATGTTTCTCTTCTTCACTTTGGATGATTTGAACTTTAACCATTATTCTAACGTCTTTTTCTAAGAAAAAATTGCAAGTTAGTATAATAAAGAAAGCATTCAGAAAATTACAAAACTTACGGCTATCCACGTGTCGATCGTGAATTCCAAGTGTTTTATATCCAATTGATAATAGATCACGACTATTTTCTAAATTCAAAATTGTGTTTGATATATCACAAAATTCCCAATATTTAATACTAGCGTCCCAAATACCAAATTGATACCGCACTCTAGCTTGGCCAGTGTCTTCCGTTTCGCAACCGGATAAATTTAAACACAATACCAAAGGATTTGCAATCTTTTTTCCGTTAGGTCCTATAAAATCAAATTAAAATTATTATACATTAACAAAGAAAATTTAAATTAGCTCTTACCTTTCCAAAACCGGACGGAGACATTCCAATACGTGCTCAAGCCGTTAACTGAGCATCTAAATTCGGGACTATCTAGGCAGTCGCGTTTTGCAACCATTTTCCTAAAATTTCTTATCCTCCATACTTTTCTGAACACAACATCTGAAGCTACTGGCACTTGAAGATCTTCCGATACTGTTCCTATATCGTAATCCAACAGATTGTTGGATTTAGAGTTCTTTGACGAACTTTTACGCATTTTTTATTTGACTGCAATAAAAATACATTTATTAGATTCAACATTAAAAGGGGCTTTTAAATTTAGAATATTCGAATTTAAATTTAGAATGTAACTAAAGTTTGAGCGCCATGTATCAACAAAGTTGCGTAGCAAATGTAACCAACGTAATTTAATTTATTGCTTTATTTATAATAAGTACAAATGGAAAATTTTTGAAAATGCGCGTGATTCAATAACATTATTTTATCCTTAATGTCGGAATTTTGCATTGTTCTGTTTTATTTCAATCAATTAACGTACTTGAATAAAATCAAGTATTATAATTTATATTATCTAGGTAAATTTTAACCTTGACTCTAAAATATTTAATTTTCAGTTTAGAAATCAAAAATTTGATCTTTGATTAGACTAATTGTTTGTAAATTCTAGAAAATATAAATTTAATAAATTTTGATTATTGTGTAACAATAAATCTTCATTAGATAGTCATATGACTAAATTTTACATTCTTAATTAATTATATTACAAGAATTAAAGACAATTAAACGAATTGTTATTATGATTTCTAGAAAATGTTTTATTTATCACATGACGGCCGTAATTATTTATCTGGACTCCATAATTTGGACGTTGATCTCTAACCGTGACACATTTTTATCATCAGGATGTCTTTTATACTTCATTTGATATTTTGTGTTAATTTTTGATAACTAAGTTTTTTTTACGAAAACGTGAATAAAATTCCCTTGAAACGGCTTATCGTGGTTTTTATGTAAAACATGAATTAAATAATGTTTTCATATAGAAATGGCAGAGATGATAAGGTAATTCCTAAAAGACAAAGTCCTGGTATAATCTGTCCTTCAGTTTGATAAATGATTATTTAGTTTATTTGGTGTTCACCAGTGACGTTCCTACATGAAGATAGTCAGTAAAATATGAATAATGGAAAAGTAAAAATTGGTCATTGGGATGATCGCCAAATTGACACCAAAAAGATAACGTACAAAGCTATGGTCTGGAAGAATGAAGAAGAACTTGAGGTTACGGAAAAAGACTTTGTGCACTTGATGCGACTATGTTGATTCTACAGAGTGATTGTACGCCACTGGTATATACATACCAATTACAATTATTTAAATCAGGCATGAATATGAATAACCTTATCAAACATATTAGAAAAAAATTAATGGGTTTATTTGTTTTGCGTGATTTTAGAAAACATTTAAAATATTTTTTATGCACTTTTTATTATTAATAACGAGGAAGAAAAATAAATTAGAAACGGTGTTGACCAAGGTTTTTGCTAAATTGAAAAGAATGTTGGAAATATAAAATGATGCAATAAAGCCGAAATACCTTGAATCAAAATAATTATATTATGTTACTATGACTTATGGGCTTTGTGTTGGTAAAGAAGAACCAAACAAATACTAAAATATTGAACGTATTTATTTGGCCTCCTTTGGCGATGGTGATACTTACTAAATTTAAATTTATCTAGAAACTCATTGAGTTAGTTTAATAGCAAAAAAAATCGACATTGAAAATAATTTCATTGTTTCCAAGGTATATCAGAATTTATCGATTGGTATTCAAGTGCCAATTGTTATGTACCTTTCGCGAATACACAATCTTGTCGATAAAATTGAATGACCTATGAAAAATGAAACCAAATTTCGCAATTAAAATATATTCTAACACAGCAAAAAAATGGATGACATAAATTTTAGTAATAATTCACAAATCGCAACCATTTTATTTCATTACTCACTAATTTTATCACAACTTCCTTTTTATTATTAGCGGATACCTGATAAGGCTAGCTTTTATAAATGTATCCTCGTGTGCAAAAATTAAGCATTAAATGCCCTAAATATAATAAATGTGCAATCTATAGGTTTAAAATATGAAAGTGCAAAATTGTAAAATATAAACAATAAAATGGACGAATTTAAAGTATCAGACTGTTAACAGGGTAGTAGCCTCAAATAATATTAAATAAAAAAAAATAGTAAATAAAACTTACCTAAGAAAAATATTAAACTTTCAAAATAGATTTCACGACGTGAAAAGTGAAATTACTTTCTTTGAATCGAAGTAAATTGGTACACTAAATAACACTTGAGAAAATTTCCTGGTGTTCGATGCCCACTACTAAATTTAAAATTTTATAATATGCAACCACAATAATAATGATTCGTATAAGTAGTCTCGGAATCCCTCTCCTCGTGACGTAATCAATTTATATACTCAGCCATTCATTGTCCACGTGCATGAGTAGCACACAAAATAATCGCTCAAAACTTTACAGCCATCGCCATCACAATAGCAATCTTATAAAGTAGACGGAGTGTCTGTTTTCATATCTCTCACTTTCTAAGAAAATATGTTTTCTTCTATAGTATTTCAAAAATCTTACAATTGCGCAAATATATTATAACGTCTTCGTTGAATCGTAATTATTAATTGCGTTAGAGATATGACGTCATGTGATTTCGTATTAACATACAGGTTCAACGTCTTGTTTTGTATACATAGTACATTTTCTTCAAGGTGGGACAGAAAGTTGCTCGATAAGAAGAAAAAAAGGAGTTAGCTCGTTTGGATGTAAGTCCAGGTGCGGACATTTCGGGAATTATTTCAATATTTACTTGTTATTCTCTCGCCCAGGCGCCGTCTATGCTGATATTTTTCCGTACTCTCTATTTTCTGGCAATAATTTCGAATTCAACTTCCTATAAGTAAGGTCGAGCACAAAATACATATGTATATAAATAATCTACTAATAGTAAAGCATATAACGAAACTGGTAGCTGCTCTAGAAAAAAAATGTATTAACAATAACTATTACAGTTTATAGTTTTTCCCGACATCAAATCTTACCTTGATCTTAAATTCTTGCTTGGCAAAAGGTTGAACAATAATATAATATGAGAATTGTAGTTTGTAGAATACATTTCTATACAAGTAATGTGGTTGCGTAAAATTCTAGAAAATTTTCCTTTCCATTGTCTGCTTATTTTGTAAATCAAATGAAACCATAAAAATGTTTTGGAAATATAATCAATTTGTTTCCATTGAAAGCTTTACTATTATAACGGTTTTGGACCAAGTTTGATGACCATGCTTACGATTTGTTGTATTTTTTCCAATTGCAATTTTTTTCTTGAAATTATTCACCAAATAAATCTTGGAAGGATCCTTGAAAGAAAGGAGCCAAAAAAATTCAAGTTGCGTTCCATTTACGCAGTACAGGAAACTGTTATAAAATTGTAATAAACTTGAAATAAAAATTACGTTTTTCGAGATAATAGTACTTTTCCAATAAAACTTAAACCAAACAATATTAAGCAATATTTTGTTTAAAATTGTAAACAAAAACTGATAATTCCTACTAAACTCAAATCGGTCAATAAAATTTACGTAAAACTATTAAGCACATTTTAGATTAAATTCAACTGAAGTGCATGCAGTCACATTTTTATCAATGTCGTAGTTGAAGGCTGTAGATTTAATGTAAAATTTGAAAAAAAGAATAAACATCCGAGATAACCCCAAAAATTAATGTCTAATTAGTTCATAAACATAACTATTTTTTGCCAATCAACATCACTCGAGCATGTATTTAAATTAAAGTATCATCTATCATAATTATCATAAAGGTTACTACAGATATGAATAATTATGTGATTCTGATAACATAATATATTTTCCACAAAAAATTGAAATACATTCATGCTATTAGAGGAAAGTACTCAACATAATTTCTCTGTGCAGAGAAAAGTTATTTTTTTTGACTGTGTTACAGTATGCAGGTTTTGCACAAGGAGTTGTGCAACTCCGAGCCAAGTTTAGCGTTGATGCAACGAGAACATGCTGAGCTTATAAGTGAATGCTCAAAGTTTGAGCTAACCAAGGTTCCTATACATTGATGGAAAGCCCTTCTGGTGCTCTATCTTTGATCATATCCTCAAGTTCCCTCTTAATACTCATTTTGCAAAAAAGCAGATACTGGGCATTCATATAACAGCCTAAATCTCCCGATCAACTTGAAAAAATTTTAGTATTATTTTACGAATTTTTAAATCTTCTTTTACCATATTTCTTACAGATTCTTTTTGCATGCTTTATTATTTTCGTTTGGTTTTTTTTTCGGCACTTCAACTTATTTTACTTCATTTTAATAAAATAATGTTTGATTATAAAAAATAAGTTTGTCTTCTAATTTAATTTAGGCCGTAATTTAAAAATTAATAGACGTAAACATTAATTTGTCGTCTAAAGATCAAACTAAGTTTATTAAATCCTTATTTTGATTTTATGAAATCCCCTTTCATTCGTTAATTAGACTCAGCTTCTCGTTTCTTTCTCATGACTGTCGTTAACTTTTGGTACTTTGGTGCTTCATGAATTAATCTCTTTTGCCATACATAGTTTGCGGCAGTTTGGTTTTAAAAACCTTATTGGTTTTAAAAGTCTATAAATCAAGGATAAAAGAATCATAAAATATAAAATTACACATAGAAAAGCTAAGCAAAATATTTAAACAAATGTTTTCTTTGTGGAAGCTGGTTATTGGCTTTCATGATTTTTTGCACAAATTAGAGAACCATGAAAGTTTCTTGTTTTCTATATCTCCCTTTCTTCCCAAACTTTCCAGTCTTTGATATAGCGTTTCATCGCAATAGTAACTATCAAAGTGTGTGTAAGTAGGAAACTGTTATGGTTTATAACAAAATTAACTTACAAAAGTAGGATCTGCGATTGAGTTAATATGAATTAAAATTAATTTTTTGAGATAATTTTATTTCGTATTACAATGACTTCATCTCCTAAAATATCAAAATTAAAATTTTATTTATAGTTTTCAATAAATTAGTTTATTACAACAAAATATTGCTCTAAATAATTTGAGGTTTTTCAAAGTAACTACCTGTGCAATTTAATGTAAGCGAAGGACGGTGTATCAATTGAAACACACGCAAAGCGGAGTGAAATAAGATGAAATAGCACGTCCCATAAGAAAACATATCCGCTTTTAAAAAATCGAATATTTAATTATTAGATATCTTGAAAAAATTGTGAAAACTAGTTTTATATAATTATCGTTAAATTAAAAAAACAGACACAAAAAATTATTTGTTCCACTTTAAATAGCAAACGTTATGTAAACTATTAACATTATGCGTATAGCTTCAGGAAAATATGTAGAACAAATTTAAACAAATTAAAATAAATTAAGAAGTGAAAACACTGTACAATTATTTAAAAAATGCAAACAACTATTATTAGTTTATCTGTGTGTGATAAAACCACAACAAATTCAAATTTGCAGTTTGCAGCAGTACTTCACCGCAACAGTCTATCATCTGTAAATGGCACAAAATATGATGTAGTTAAACCACAATAATTAATGCAAGGATGCCTCAGAATTATAGCATATTCGGTATACAAAATTTTTAATTTAAAAATTTCCAAACGAATTATTCTTGAAAATGTTTACTTACGCTTATTGTCTATTATTATGTACTATTATATAAAACTATTCAAAAATTACTTTAAAATTATAGTAGAGAAATAGGTCATTTAGTCATAAGTAGATAATATTTCTATAAAGCATGCATTCTAAAAATCATCAATGATTAGGTCAGTCTTCAAAATCACTGCCTAATAAAAAAAGTAGCATGTTTCGGTCTTATTCACAGGTTTATCCGCGAAACTGATTCGTCAAAACGATATTGAAAAAAAAATTAATTAAACCTAGATTTTATTTTTTCAAATGACCACGAAACTTGAGATCAATTGTAGAAATAAAAATCTCAAATAAGATTGAAACGTGTCATTCGTTATTAGTTTAAAATTTTTTTTAATTTTTAGCAATTTTTATAAATGTATAATAGGAAATTTAAAAGTAAAAACAATCTCTCAACCATAAAACTTATTCTAAATATGGTACTGTCTAAGTATACTGAAAGCACCTAACTATATAATGACTAATGAGTAACTCAGTGCATCTGCTGGTTTAATTACTCTTAATTGATTTTATTATACCGCACTAACAATAATTTTAAAATTTTTAGAAAGTATATTTTTAAACATGCATATGGGCAAATGTGTAATCCAATTATAGTGCTAAAAATATCCCAAGTTCTTTCACTACATCAGTCATCGAACTTTTACAAAATTTCCACCTAAGTTATCGATAAGAAAAAAACAAGTAATTATGAATTATGTGTTGATTAATGACGAAATGATTAGATCCTTTTCTATAATCTAAATTTCTATTTTCATTGTTTTTATATTTGCATAAAGTATTCCATTTATAAAACAGTTTGTTTTCTTGATACTTAGAATGTGTTAATTGTTGTATTTTTGACCAATTATTTATTGTAATAGCTAGTGTGAAACACCACAATTTCACATCCTTTAATTAATGGTATATTTTATTGCATAGTAACACGCTTACTACTTGTCTCGGTTACGTAATTAAAAATAGTCAAAAGTCCTTGTTTATTAAAATTTCCGTAATATTGCGAACTAATAATTTATTTATTAAAGCACATTAAAGTAATATCTAACTTATCGAAGCTTTTAAATTAAAAACATAAGGTTTTAAATTATTGCTAATTATATTATATTAAAATACCTGTGGTTTAAATAAAACGTTTTTTTACTCGTATTTTTTAAAATACGTTTTTCTTATTTTTTAAAAATTAAAATTTTTATTACTAATTAGATACAACAAATTTTTTTCGAAATAGTAGGTAATATTTTGAAGAAGAAAGAAAAGTGAAAGAAAGAAAGAAAATCTGATTGTAAAAGAAAATCATCTAACTAAACAATATATTGTAAATTGCTTCTTCTGATCTTGCAAACGTTGATGCCATTTGACTTGAGATGTGTCAGACGTGTTACTGATACGTCCGATGACTCTTCGATGGTTAAAGCCAACTCTGAGATGCTTGATAAGCCTCATTGATTCGTTAGTTAATAACTATTCGATTTTAACTTTAAACTATTTCTATCTGGATTCCACAGTAAATTATTTGATTTATTCATTGAAGCAAATATACGTTTGGTTATTCTGGAGAAAACTAAACGTTGAGTCAAATTATTTGACTTAAATTGATTCAAATAAGTTAAGTATTTTATTGATTTAAATCAGTTAAATTATTTGATGCATTTGCTGATGCAAGTATAGATTGATGACCGGAAGGAAAACTATCCGTTTGTGTTTTAAGTCATTTTCATAAATGCGTAACCTCCCAAATTAAATTGTTATTGATTACCGAAACAAAATAGTTAAACCATTTAATTTTCGCGTTCAAACATGGTAACGCAACCAAAAATTTTAAAGAGCACAAACGTCCGTTTGACAATGAAAAATTAATTTATATTTTTTTACCCAACCTATTAACCCATTTTATTAACGGGTAATTTGCTATTTTTCGATACCTTAGTTCTGCTGACTTATTAGGTTAATCATCGTCTCATGATAAAATTTAACAGATTTATTAAATTATAAGTAAATTAATTTGTTGATTTGGTTCTTAAAATTGTATATTTTATTTAATTTCTCTACTTAGTTTTTTAGTGCATACATATTCTTTATTATTTAGTGTTTTTATATGTTATTTTATTGAAATTTTAGTTCAGTTTAATTTTCATCGTTTTGTAAATTACCAAATTGCACAGGAACAGCGTGAAATTATAAAAATCTAGGGTACTATAAGGAATAGCATGTTTTAAACCTTGTTTTAAACGGAACATCTAAACTGTAATAATATTATTGTCCGATTGCCCACTAGAAGTCCTACTTTTGTTCCTAATCAAAAAATATTTTATATTTTTTATTAGTCTTAATTTATCACGTAAAGCCCTTAAATTTATTGTTCTATTTAAAAATTTTCCAATATCCTTTTCCATTATTAGCGATCTGTTTTTATATAATTTAGTTTCAAGTAGTACTAAAAATACAAAGGTAAGTTCGATAACTTTAGATAAAGGTTTACAGCGAATAATACATTTTTGTGAGGAAATGGATCAAATAATTTGTTTAAGTATTGATAAACAATGAACTTTGAAACAATGGTACCTACTTGTCTATTATTATTATTTAACAGATTTTATTACATAATTTCATTATTTCCACCAGAAATTAATCTTAAACTTTTTAAATTATATATTAGAAGAAAAGACATTACTAAAACTATATTCGGACGAATACGGCAATTACGGTACAGTTAAAAAACCTAGTAAGTGGAGTTACTGAAAATTGAATTGATGGACGGAGTTTCTGAATCTTTTAACGAAAGATTATTTAATGAAAAATTAACGAAAGAAAATAAAATAACATGCAGTTAACTTTTTATCTGGTTGTTATCATTTATAAAAATAATTAAAACTTTTTATTTATTAATTTTTCTAATAATGTACTTCTTATTTATTTATTATTTTACTTACTACTTTATTTACAGTTATTATTAAACAGTTAGTAAAAATATAAACTTTTAAGCATAAATGCATTTTAGAATCTTTAGATTTGAGCCCAGGGTTCCTCGCATTTGAGGGTTCATCCGTATTGCTAACGTTTACTTGTACAGTGGCTACGCCACTGATTGAATTAATAAATGTGCAATAACAACGTATACGATAAACGGTAGCAAAAGTATGTTTTCTTTTATGTTTATTAAAATTTCGATTTCATTATCACCCGTCTGTAATTTTTTGTTGTAAAAAAGAAAAACATAATCTATTATTTTGTTTCTTGAAATTTGAAATTATTTATAATTCATTTGGCGTTGACACAAAAACTGTTATTGGCATAACTGATAGCGATACCATTAGGTACACAAATGTCTGTGTTGTTCAAGTTTACTGTTTTTGATAATATGAATTAATTTTTTTTTTATTATATTTATGTGGAGTTATACAAAAACTATAATATGTTGATTCTTATATTGTTATCATCTAAGTTGATTGATTTATATCCTCTTTTTCTTATTAATTATAAAAATATAACAAAAACATTATATTATTATGTATGAACATCTATAAAATAATAGGATAGCTTAACTTGACTAGATTTGACACAAATTTTACAATTCATTGCGTTGCCTTGTGATTATATTACTTATTTATTTATCTTATTTTAAAATACTTTATGTTTATTATTTCAATAATTATTGTTGAAGTGGAATATGAATTTTCACGTTCATATATTGACTGATGCATTTTACAAGTTTTATATCAATTTTCAGGTTTTTCAGCTGGGTTAGCACCCTGCTAGAATGGAATGATTAATATTCATAAAATCATAATCATGCCAACAGTAGACGTCTGGGTACACAAATAACAGGATCTTTAGACTAAAAATAAGATAAAAAATAATGTACCTATAATAACGAAAACAATAAAAATATTTTTAGTTTAAATTGGTCAAGCAAATACTTGATATTGACTTATCGTTACACAGATACTAATGAAAATGTTGAGAAACATCTGTACAGTTGAAACTAGTCCACGTTAAACAAAATTAAACACCCAGGTAAAATATCCTCATAATGATACCCTAGAAATAATTAAAAACAAAGAAAGACAATGGGTATAACATTGACTAAATTTGATTAAACTGTATTTCCTAAATGATAAACTACTTTAATGATGGCGTAATGCTACTAACTTTGGCAGGACCTCACGAAGAAATCAGAAAACACTTGCACAATTGTGAAAGGGGGGTTGTGATGCCATTATCAGTATTCTATGTATTTTTTGTTTTTCATTTTTATCAGTACGTTAAAGCAATTCCTCAAATTATTCTTAATTTAGTAGATTTCCTTGTATTAACTGGCCCACATATCACATAATCACATTTTTGAAAATCTACAAATTAATGTTTTTCGAAACATCCATACACTATTGAGATTAATGAATTAAATCTCCAATATGGTTAATTTAGTTTTTAAAAAATATGATTTTTCAGTTTTGAAATAATTGTTTTTTTAAAACAGTTTACCGGTTACTCCCAAATTATTTATTCTGTGAATTGAATTCCACGTTAAACCATACTTACTTTTTCAAAATGCGTTTATATTATTTTAAAAAACTTGATTTATGTCGTATTAAAAAAAATGGAATTAATTATGGTAATTTACTCGAAATAGCTAATAAATTATTTTGCAAATTGATAAGATTATTTTTATTAGATTTTTAAATTATCTATTATTTGCTTTAAAAAAGTCCCAATTATCTAATCTTTGCCTTATATTTTGTTAAAACAAACCGGCTAAGTTAAGATTATCAAAACTGACTTGACGATCTTTCACCTTTGAGCAATTTATCTTCTCGTCGTAGTGTTGGAGTTTTTAAAATTTTGCGGTTTTCTGTACAAAAATTACAATTTTTATACGGGATGCTTTTTTGGTTTCTTTTTGAATTTCTTTTGAAAATGTATTATCTAGGTTCTACTGCACTGAAGATAAGTAGGAGATGAATTGGAACTGCTGACTTGTGGTTTCAAATATTATAAGATAAAATTGTCAGAAAGTAAAAAATTTTCAAAACTGTTATCATAATATTATCTAATCATATTATGCTTTCAAATCAATCACAACATGTTTGTTTGCAATTTATATAATTAAATTAACATAAAATCATTGAAATATAAAAATCGCATGATTTCAAAAACATACACGTGTTTCAAATTAACAATGCTATTAAGTTGTTTACTATTTAAGAAATTTATGTAAAATTTATTATTTACCTATTCTGTGTAATAAAATTGTTTGTTATTTTCCACAATATGTTTATTTTACCTAGAGTATATATTTTTTAAATAATTCTTTACAATATGTATCCATTAATTTATACAGGGTGTTTTATCATGTGAAATGCACAATTTTCGAACAAATGTATACAACAACTTTTTATTTACTGTTTAAAATTTGGCCTCATACGATATACGATATACGATGTACCAATTTAACATTTTTATCTGTACACAACAAAGTTAAGAGTCTTCACTGATTGACCAAACATCAAAAAATCAGGATTGATTAATATTCAAGCGTCCTAATAATATATTCTATAATAAACAATAACATTGAATAATATATGACTCAGAAGTTCAAATTCTACTCCGATTACCATGAAATTTTTGAATTACTTTTTTCTTTCCGTACATAAATAATTAAATATTAAATAACTTATTTAAATAATACAGTACATTCTTTAGACATTTTATTCGCCTGTTGTGATGTAATAATTAATAAATAATTTAAAAAAATTTTTAATTATAATAAATATAAATAATAATAAGTTACATTAGAAAAATTACACCTGTGTGTGAGATTTATTTGTAAATTTATTTTATATAAAAATTATAAACTTTGTAAGTTGCTTTTAAAAGTTAAAACGTCATCTATGCAACTAGTATACCACCATTAAGGGTTTGGAAATAAGAAATCTGCCAATATTTCAACTTCAAGTCAGCTTTCGGGTTGTAGATGTCCCTAGTTACTCGAGAGAGTTGCAATAATTATTTTGATATTTGAAATATTTGAAAATTCAATAATATGTACTAACAAAATAAACCAATGATAAACTCCAACCAAAATCTCGAACACCAATTTCTCCTTGTGTTTCCAATTTTCGCAATTCTTTAATTGGATTTTGCAATTGCAATTCGTAGATTTTTTTATCCAAATTCAGAAATTCAACGACGAAGGTGGTCAAATGTACCAAATTGTGAAAAATTTATAAAATTTACCTTAATTTTTAATTAACCTTTCCGCTATCTCTGCCTTTTGGGCAGTTGTTACATCTAATTTCTTTTAATTAGTATTTAAAAAAGACAGCTTTTTCGTGCAAAGCTTACTGTTAAACCTGGCTTCGCTTTATTTAGTAATATAACGTTCTAATGAATAAAATTTTTATTTAAAAAAATTATAATATCTCTAAGACAAAGCTTTAATTGAAATCTTTTTCTCTGTGTATTATGCATTCTACCTTGGGAAGTCATTTTTACTCAAGTTTTAACGTGAGCCTCCGTGGCGCAACCGGTTAGCGCGTTCGGCTGTTAACCGAAAGGTTGGTGGTTCGAGTCCACCCGGGGGCGATTTTTTTATTAAATGTAGCACTAATTCTTGATTTCTTCACTTTGGGATATTCATCCAATAAATTATTTAATGTAACTGTCTTTCATTTCCGAAAACTCCAGAGATGCACAAAATCCTTCTTGTTTCTTGGTGGTGTATTGCATCTCGCAACGGTCACAACAGCATAGTAAAACATTATGGTAGTTTCACATGTCAGAATTTTGGGAAAGTTGAACCTCGCGTTTCTCCTGTAGCCAACGTCCAATAACAGTCCACGTTTGGGTTTGGGGCTTGAGCTTGGGGTTAAGCACGAACATCAAATGTGAAAGGTACATCAAAAGTACAAGACACAACTACTGATTCTATTATAGGGTGACCGGACAGAACCGAGCATGAAAGAACAGAACCATGAAAAAACAGAACATTGACAAAAGAGAACTCTGAAAAATGAAACATACATTTTTTTACACCAAATAGTGTACTACGGAAAATCCGTGACTACGGACGATTTATTTTTCCACCGATGCGATGGTCAAGGGTCTCTCTAATCCTATATAACTGCCCCGTTACAGGTAGACTCATCGAAATTTTAATCTTTTAATTGTTGAGTCTATAAGTAGTTCTTAACATATATGTTATAAGATATAATTATACAGGGTGTCCAGTCCACGCAGAAAACCGATAGAAAAAAATATATTTATTAATTAATATATTATTTAATTGTCTAATAAATATTAATTATTTTACAAATGCAAAACTTTTTCACCTTTTTTTTCAACATTTTCACCTTTTTTCACCTTTTTCGAGTTCCATCTTTGGCGAGTTCTTTCGGTCTTTAGGGATATTTTAAATTTTTTTTAATATTTTTAATTAGTTAAAAAAAAGCGCAGAGTCGAATTAGACAAAGACAACTATGGCAATACACGGATCTACCATAAAAAATAGTTCTGCGGTTTTTATGTTATATTTTATGTTTTATTTTATATTCTCATTTTTCATTTTCTGATCTTTCATGTTCCGTTCTTTCATGGAATCAAAAAATAACAAATATATAAAAATACAATGGTTATATTATATTAATATAATAAATTATAAATCATAAAAACAGTGGAATACTACTATAGAATGATATGAACTTGTTGTTTCCAGCGTATTTTTGATGTTGTCAAAAGGAATTTTATGATAATTGCAAAAAATATATTAATTTAATTTTGTCTAATCTTGTCATCAATATTCTAGCGGGAGTAATCTTATTTGCATACGAGTAAAAAATAGTATAATTCCTATCTGACATTTCAATAAATTTAAACGTCAAAAATCTTGAAACATTGTAATTATATCAGTTTAACTTTTTAAAATTCATATTTTTTATTATCAAATTAGACGTTGTTTTATTCTTAAATAATTCTAGAATCACAGGTTTTATAGACATACAGTGCCATTTTGGCAAAAATTATGAAAAAAATAAGTTAAAATTAACAGTTTTATAAAGAAAAGTAAACGCAACTAATAATAGTATAGTAATCGGTGTTGTGCGGTAATTGAGAGCTTAAGGCAGTGTTCTAGTCTAGAATTTTGAAAAAAAATCGATTTTTTGTTTTCTGTATATTCTTAAAGTTTAGACATTGAAGAATATATGCTCCAGAGAAAATTTTAAAATATCAGTAATTTACATATGTAGTTATAGATATTTTAGTAATGCACTGTAAACCCTTTCAAGCTGGAGCATATGGAGCAATGCCTGACAGGTGACCATTTCAGCTATAAAATATATAAATGTGCCAATATAGGTCAACCCAAAACACTTAAAAATTGTAAATATTTTCGTGTTTACTTTTCATTTCAGTTCAGTCTAGCTTTTAAAAGTCTACGATTAAGCTACAAGTTTATTACAAAACTACATTTTTCAACATGGTTGACATGATATCTCAAGTTTTATTTACCCGATTTATTTCAAATTTGGTGTAGACCTTCAGTGTATGTCTATCTATCACTTCTACCACTTTTACAGAAAAAATTTTTGTAACTATTTGAAACTTTTACTCAAAAAATATTTCTTTCAAATATCTGTTTCTTCAAAACTTTTTTAAGTCGCTTAGTAATTAAGAGACTTATTTTCGAACGAAAGAAAGCCTTAATTTAAATTTTTTTGTTCAAAATTTATTTGTAGATTGTCAAAATATCAATAAATATGTTGTAAAAAATGAATGGTAAAAATATTGCTTGTTTTTTTTTATCGAGCTTGAGAAAACACCTAAAATTTATGGTTCTAGACTAGAACACTGCCACTGCCTTAAATAATAACTGCAATACACGCCAAACTTAATTCAAATCCATCATTTAAATGTCGATGTCAGGTTCGCCTGAAGTTACCTATGAAAAAATTACTTTCTTTGGTACCTGACAAGCAGCATTTCGCATATGGTTTTTTCGTTTCCTTTCATTCGTGCAGTTCATATGGAATCCAATTTCCCATCTTCTGGATCTTTTTACCACTCAAAGCACCTTGATTTATCAAGAGCATGCCATTGCTTTATTGTGTTGTTTAACAAGAGGGTTGTGGGGGTGGTTGCAACAAGTGTAAGAAAAATTGTAGATTAACAGTTTTTAAAATATCGAGATTTTAAAAGGTATTTTTTAAAGGAAAAATAAATTTCACAATAATATCGAAGGGATGTCGAAAATGGAATTCCTTTGGAAATCTTTAGACATTTTTGGGAATTACTAGAATTTCTTGGAAATCCTTGGTACTATTCTTGGAAATCATTGGAATTTTTTACTAATATTTGGCATTCCTTGCAAATCATTGAAATTCCTTAAAATTGCACTTGCTTGCAAAGATTTGCAAAGAACTTTCGGAGTGTTCTAAAATTCCTTAGAATTATTTTGGAAATCACTGGTATTTCTTGGAAAGTTTTGGCAATATCTAGAATTCATATAAAATTTCAGAATTATATTCGAAATCATTAGAATCTCTTGAAAACTTTGTAATTCTTTGGAAATCACTAGAATTTTTTGAAATTTACTGGAATTCCAATTATTAATATTTTTTGAAAAATCCTAGAATTGCTTGGAAATCATTGGAAATCACAAAATCATTGGAACTCCAAGGAAATCGTTGGAATTCCAATTTCTGTGTACAAATTTTTTTCGATATGTTTACCTTTTGAAAATATTTATAGAATATTCAAAGCTTAACTGTGTGAATTGCTGCTCAATTTCCGCATACTCTTTTAAAACTTTTTACATAAGATAATTTTAAAATTTTATATAAGTAACAGTTTCTTCTTACTTTGCAGTAAAAACTAAAAATGTTGTTTTTACTTTGAAGTCATTTCTACACTGTTTCCAAAATTTTGCAAAGAAATATTTACAGCTAAATGTGTATATATCAATTCCGACCAAAATTTAGATAGGAATTAATATTGTTTTTCAAATTTTATACTTAATTCTACTTACTAATTATTTATTATTTCCAACTTTAAAAACGCATAAATCGTAAAGTATCATACTTACGGCAAATCTGACTGCGTCAGTCGATTTATCTCAAAAAACTGCATTGGAAAACGCCAAAAAATGTTTGGATTTGATACTTTCAATTTTTGGGGTGAGAAAACACCAAAGGGGTTAACCTTACGTTTTTTTCAAAAATCGCCATAAATCTAAATGATCTTTTTTTGATCACAACCGACGTAATTTGATGCGGGGAGTTCGAAAAACGCGGTATCGTTTGGGGAAAACGCTCGTAAGAGGATCAAAATTACGTTCAAATATTTCCAATTTTAAGGACGCATAAATGCTAAAATATCATACTTACGGCAAATCTGACTGCGTCAGTCGATTTATCTCAAAAAACTGCATAGGAAAACGCCAAAAAATGTTTGGATTTGATACTTTCAATTTTTGGGGTGAGAAACCCCAAAGGGGTTAACCTTACGTTTTTTTCAAAAATCGCCAAAAATTTAAATGGCCTTTTTTTTGATCATAACCGACGTGATTTGATGCGGGGAGTTCGAAAAACGCGGTATCGTTTGGGGAAAACGCTCGTAAGAGGATCAAAATTACGTTCAAATATTTCCAACTTTAAGGACGCATAAATGCTAAAATATCATACTTACGGCAAATCTGACTGCGTCAGTCGATTTATCTCAAAAAACTGCATAGAAAAACGCCAAAAAATGTTTGGATGTGAAACTTTCAATTTTTGGGGTGAAAATACACCAAAGGGGTTAACCTTACTTTTTTTTCAAAAATCGCCAAAAATTTAAATGGTCTTTTTTTGATCATAACCGACGTGATTTGATGCGGGGATTTGGAAAACGCGGTATCATTTGGGGAAAACGCTCGTAAAAGGTTCAAAATTACGTTCAAATATTTCCAACTTTAAAGACGCATAAATCATAAAATATCATACTTACGGCAAATCTGACTGCGTCAGTCGATTTATCTCAAAAAACTGCATAGGAAAACGCCAAAAAATGTTTGGATTTGATACTTTCAATTTTTGGGGTGAGAAACCCCAAAGGGGTTAACCTTACGTTTTTTTTCAAAAATCGCCATAAATCAAAATGGTCTTTTTTTGATCACAACCGACGTGATTTGATACGGGGAGTTGGAAAAACGCGGTATCGTTTGGAGAAAACGCTCGTAAGAGGTTCAAAATTAAGTTCAAATATTTCCAACTTTAAAGACGCATAAATCCTAAAACATTATACTTACGGCAAATCTGACTGCGTCAGTCGATTTATCTCAAAAAACTGCATAAGAAAACGCCAAAAAATGTTTGGATTTGAAACTTTCAATTTTTGGGGTGAAAATACACCAAAGGGGTTAACCTTACTTTTTTTTCAAAAATCGCCAAAAATTTAAATGGTCTTTTTTTGATGATAACCGACGTGATTTGATGCGGGGAGTTCGAAAAACGCGGTATTGTTTGGGAAAACGCTCGTAAGAGGTTCAAAATTACGTTCAAATATTTCCAACTTTAAAGACGCATAAATCATAAAATATCATACTTACGGCAAATCTGACTGCGTCAGTCGATTTATCTCAAAAAACTGCATAGGAAATCGCCAAAAAATGTTTGGATTTGAAACTTTCAATTTTTGGGGTGAAAAAACACCAAAGGGGTTAACCTTACGTTTTTTTCAAAAATCGCCAAAAATTTAAATGGTCTTTTTTTAATCATAACCGACGTGATTTGATGCGGGGAGTTCGAAAAACGCGGTATTGTTTGGGGAAAACGCTCGTAAGAGTTTCAAAATTACGTTCAAATATTTCCAACTTTTAAGACGGATAAATCTTAAAATATCATACTTACGGCAAATCTGACTGCGTCAGTCGATTTATCTCAAAAAACAGCATAGGAAAACGCCAAAAAAATGTTTGGATTTGAAACTTTCAATGTTTAGGGTGAAAAAACACCAAAGGGGTTAACCTTACGTTTTTTTCAAAAATCGCCAAAAATTTAAATGGTCTTTTTTTGATCATAACCGACGTGATTTGATGCGGGGAGTTCGAAAAACGCGGTATCGTTTGGGGAAAACGCTCGTAAGAGTTTCAAAATTACGTTCAAATATTTCCAACTTTAAAGACGGATAAATCTTAAAATATCATACTTACGGCAAATCTGACTGCGTCAGTCGATTTATCTCAAAAAACTGCATAGGAAAACGCCAAAAAAATGTTTGGATTTGAAACTTTCAATTTTTGGGGTGAAAAAACACCAAAGGGGTTAACCTTACGTTTTTTTCAAAAATCGCCAAAAATTTAAATGGTCTTTTTTTGATCATAACCGACGTGATTTGATGCGGGGAGTTCGAAAAACGCGGTATCGTTTGGGGAAAACGCTCGTAAGAGGTTCAAAATTACGTTCAAATATTTCCAACTTTAAAGACGCATAAATCCTAAAATATCATACTTACGGCAAATCTGACTGCGTCAGTCGATTTATCTCAAAAAACTGCATAGGAAATCGCCAAAAAATGTTTGGATTTGAAACTTTCAATTTTTGGGGTGAAAAAACACCAAAGGGGTTAACCTTACGTTTTTTTCAAAAATCGCCAAAAATTTAAATTGTCTTTTTTTGATCATAACCGACGTGATTTGATGCGGGGATTTGGAAAACGCGGTATCATTTGGGGAAAACGCTCGTAAAAGGTTCAAAATTACGTTCAAATATTTCCAACTTTAAAGACGCATAAATCATAAAATATCATACTTACGGCAAATCTGACTGCGTCAGTCGATTTATCTCAAAAAACTGCATAGGAAAACGCCAAAAAATGTTTGGATTTGATACTTTCAATTTTTGGGGTGAGAAAACACCAAAGGGGTTAACCTTACGTTTTTTTTCAAAAATCGCCATAAATCAAAATGGTCTTTTTTTGATCACAACCGACGTGATTTGATACGGGGAGTTGGAAAAACGCGGTATCGTTTGGAGAAAACGCTCGTAAGAGGTTCAAAATTACGTTCAAATATTTCCAACTTTAAAGACGCATAAATCCTAAAACATTATACTTACGGCAAATCTGACTGCGTCAGTCGATTTATCTCAAAAAACTGCATAGGAAAACGCCAAAAAATGTTTGGATTTGAAACTTTCAATTTTTGGGGTGAAAAAACAGCAAAGGGGTTAACCTTACGTTTTTTTCAAAATTCGCCAAAAATTTAAATGGTCTTTTTTGATCATAACCGACGTGATTTGATGCGGGGAGTTCGAAAAACGCGGTATCGTTTGGGGAAAACGCTCGTAAGAGGTTCAAAATTACGTTCAAATATTTCCAACTTTAAAGACGCATAAATCGTAAATTATCATACTTACGGCAAATCTGACTGCGTCAGTCGATTTATCTCAAAAAACTGCATAGGAAAACGCCAAAAAATGTTTGGATTTGAAACTTTCAATTTTTGGGGTGAAAAAACACCAAAGGGGTTAACCTTACGTTTTTTTCAAAAATCGCCAAAAATTTAAATGGTCTTTTTTTAATCATAACCGACGTGATTTGATGCGGGGAGTTCGAAAAACGCGGTATCGTTTGGGGAAAACGCTCGTAAGAGTTTCAAAATTACGTTCAAATATTTCCAACTTTTAAGACGGATAAATCTTAAAATATCATACTTACGGCAAATCTGACTGCGTCAGTCGATTTATCTCAAAAAACAGCATAGGAAAACGCCAAAAAAATGTTTGGAATTGAAACTTTCAATGTTTAGGGTGAAAAAACACCAAAGGGGTTAACCTTACGTTTTTTTCAAAAATCGCCAAAAATTTAAATGGTCTTTTTTTGATCATAACCGACGTGATTTGATGCGGGGAGTTCGAAAAACGCGGTATCGTTTGGGGAAAACGCTCGTAAGAGTTTCAAAATTACGTTCAAATATTTCCAACTTTAAAGACGGATAAATCTTAAAATATCATACTTACGGCAAATCTGACTGCGTCAGTCGATTTATCTCAAAAAACTGCATAGGAAAACGCCAAAAAAATGTTTGGATTTGAACTTTCAATTTTTGGGGTGAAAAAACACCAAAGGGGTTAACCTTACGATTTTTTCAAAAATCGCCAAAAATTTAAATGGTCTTTTTTTGATCATAACCGACGTGATTTGATGCGGGGAGTTTGAAAAACGCGGTATCGTTTGGGGAAAACGTTCATAAGAGGTTCAAAATTACGTTCAAATATTTCCAACTTTAAAGACGCATAAATCGTAAAATATCATACTTACGGCAAATCTGACTGCGTCAGTCAATTTATCTCAAAAAACTGCATAGGAAAACGCCAAAAAATGTTTGGATTTGAAACTTTCAATTTTTGGGGTGAAAAAACACCAAAGGGGTTAACCTTACGCTTTTTTCAAAAATCGGCAAAAATTTAAATGGTCTTTTTTTAATCATAACCGACGTGATTTGATGCGGGGAGTTCGAAAAACGCGGTATCGTTTGGGGAAAACGCTCGTAAGAGGTTCAAAATTACATTCAAATATTTCCAACTTTAAAGACGCATAAATCGTAAAATATCATACTTACGGCAAATCTGACAGCGTCAGTCGATTTATCTCAAAAAACAGCATAGGAAAGCGCCAAAAAAATGTTTGGATTTGAAACTTTCAATTTTTGGGGTGAAAAAACACCAAAGGGGTTAACCTTACTTTTTTTTCAAAAATCGCCAAAAATTTAAATGGTCTTTTTTTGATGATAACCGACGTGATTTGATGCGGGGAGTTCGAAAAACGCGGTATTGTTTGGGAAAACGCTCGTAAGAGGTTCAAAATTACGTTCAAATATTTCCAACTTTAAAGACGCATAAATCATAAAATATCATACTTACGGCAAATCTGACTGCGTCAGTCGATTTATCTCAAAAAACTGCATAGGAAATCGCCAAAAAATGTTTGGATTTGAAACTTTCAATTTTTGGGGTGAAAAAACACCAAAGGGGTTAACCTTACGTTTTTTTCAAAAATCGCCAAAAATTTAAATGGTCTTTTTTTAATCATAATCGACGTGATTTGATGCGGGGAGTTCGAAAAACGCGGTATCGTTTGGGGAAAACGCTCGTAAGAGGTTCAAAATTACGTTCAAATATTTCCAACTTTAAAGACGCATAAATCCTAAAATATCATACTTACGGCAAATCTGACTGCGTCAGTCGATTTATCTCAAAAAACTGCATAGGAAATCGCCAAAAAATGTTTGGATTTGAAACTTTCAATTTTTTGGGTGAAAAAACACCAAAGGGGTTAACCTTACGTTTTTTTCAAAAATCGCCAAAAATTTAAATGGTCTTTTTTTAATCATAATCGACGTGATTTGATGCGGGGATTTGGAAAACGCGGTATCATTTGGGGAAAACGCTCGTAAAAGGTTCAAAATTACGTTCAAATATTTCCAACTTTAAAGACGCATAAATCATAAAATATCATACTTACGGCAAATCTGACTGCGTCAGTCGATTTATCTCAAAAAACTGCATAGGAAAACGCCAAAAAATGTTTGGATTTGATACTTTCAATTTTTGGGGTGAGAAAACACCAAAGGGGTTAACCTTACGTTTTTTTCAAAATTCGCCAAAAATTTAAATGGTCTTTTTTGATCATAACCGACGTGATTTGATGCGGGGAGTTCGAAAAACGCGGTATCGTTTGGGGAAAACGCTCGTAAGAGGTTCAAAATTACGTTCAAATATTTTCAACTTTAAAGACGCATAAATCGTAAATTATCATACTTACGGCAAATCTGACTGCGTCAGTCGATTTATCTCAAAAAACTGCATAGGAAAACGCCAAAAAATGTTTGGATTTGAAACTTTCAATTTTTGGGGTGAAAAAACACCATAGGGGTTAACCTTACGTTTTTTTCAAAAATCGCCAAAAATTTAAATGGTCTTTTTTTAATCATAACCGACGTGATTTGATGCGGGGAGTTCGAAAAACGTGGTATCGTTTGGGGAAAACGCTCGTAAGAGTTTCAAAATTACGTTCAAATATTTCCAACTTTTAAGACGGATAAATCTTAAAATATCATACTTACGGCAAATCTGACTGCGTCAGTCGATTTATCTCAAAAAACAGCATAGGAAAACGCCAAAAAAATGTTTGGAATTGAAACTTTCAATGTTTAGGGTGAAAAAACACCAAAGGGGTTAACCTTACGTTTTTTTCAAAAATCGCCAAAAATTTAAATGGTCTTTTTTTGATCATAACCGACGTGATTTGATGCGGGGAGTTCGAAAAACGCGGTATCGTTTGGGGAAAACGCTCGTAAGAGTTTCAAAATTACGTTCAAATATTTCCAACTTTAAAGACGGATAAATCTTAAAATATCATACTTACGGCAAATCTGACTGCGTCAGTCGATTTATCTCAAAAAACTGCATAGGAAAACGCCAAAAAAATGTTTGGATTTGAACTTTCAATTTTTGGGGTGAAAAAACACCAAAGGGGTTAACCTTACGATTTTTTCAAAAATCGCCAAAAATTTAAATGGTCTTTTTTTGATCATAACCGACGTGATTTGATGCGGGGAGTTTGAAAAACGCGGTATCGTTTGGGGAAAACGTTCATAAGAGGTTCAAAATTACGTTCAAATATTTCCAACTTTAAAGACGCATAAATCGTAAAATATCATACTTACGGCAAATCTGACAGCGTCAGTCGATTTATCTCAAAAAACAGCATAGGAAAGCGCCAAAAAAATGTTTGGATTTGAAACTTTCAATTTTTGGGGTGAAAAAACACCAAAGGGGTTAACCTTACTTTTTTTTCAAAAATCGCCAAAAATTTAAATGGTCTTTTTTTGATGATAACCGACGTGATTTGATGCGGGGAGTTCGAAAAACGCGGTATTGTTTGGGAAAACGCTCGTAAGAGGTTCAAAATTACGTTCAAATATTTCCAACTTTAAAGACGCATAAATCATAAAATATCATACTTACGGCAAATCTGACTGCGTCAGTCGATTTATCTCAAAAAACTGCATAGGAAATCGCCAAAAAATGTTTGGATTTGAAACTTTCAATTTTTGGGGTGAAAAAACACCAAAGGGGTTAACCTTACGTTTTTTTCAAAAATCGCCAAAAATTTAAATGGTCTTTTTTTAATCATAATCGACGTGATTTGATGCGGGGAGTTCGAAAAACGCGGTATCGTTTGGGGAAAACGCTCGTAAGAGGTTCAAAATTACGTTCAAATATTTCCAACTTTAAAGACGCATAAATCCTAAAATATCATACTTACGGCAAATCTGACTGCGTCAGTCGATTTATCTCAAAAAACTGCATAGGAAATCGCCAAAAAATGTTTGGATTTGAAACTTTCAATTTTTTGGGTGTAAAAACACCAAAGGGGTTAACCTTACGTTTTTTTCAAAAATCGCCAAAAATTTAAATGGTCTTTTTTTAATCATAATCGACGTGATTTGATGCGGGGATTTGGAAAACGCGGTATCATTTGGGGAAAACGCTCGTAAAAGGTTCAAAATTACGTTCAAATATTTCCAACTTTAAAGACGCATAAATCATAAAATATCATACTTACGGCAAATCTGACTGCGTCAGTCGATTTATCTCAAAAAACTGCATAGGAAAACGCCAAAAAATGTTTGGATTTGATACTTTCAATTTTTGGGGTGAGAAAACACCAAAGGGGTTAACCTTACGTTTTTTTCAAAATTCGCCAAAAATTTAAATGGTCTTTTTTGATCATAACCGACGTGATTTGATGCGGGGAGTTCGAAAAACGCGGTATCGTTTGGGGAAAACGCTCGTAAGAGGTTCAAAATTACGTTCAAATATTTCCAACTTTAAAGACGCATAAATCGTAAATTATCATACTTACGGCAAATCTGACTGCGTCAGTCGATTTATCTCAAAAAACTGCATAGGAAAACGCCAAAAAATGTTTGGATTTGAAACTTTCAATTTTTGGGGTGAAAAAACACCATAGGGGTTAACCTTACGTTTTTTTCAAAAATCGCCAAAAATTTAAATGGTCTTTTTTTAATCATAACCGACGTGATTTGATGCGGGGAGTTCGAAAAACGCGGTATCGTTTGGGGAAAACGCTCGTAAGAGTTTCAAAATTACGTTCAAATATTTCCAACTTTTAAGACGGATAAATCTTAAAATATCATACTTACGGCAAATCTGACTGCGTCAGTCGATTTATCTCAAAAAACAGCATAGGAAAACGCCAAAAAAATGTTTGGAATTGAAACTTTCAATGTTTAGGGTGAAAAAACACCAAAGGGGTTAACCTTACGTTTTTTTCAAAAATCGCCAAAAATTTAAATGGTCTTTTTTTGATCATAACCGACGTGATTTGATGCGGGGAGTTCGAAAAACGCGGTATCGTTTGGGGAAAACGCTCGTAAGAGTTTCAAAATTACGTTCAAATATTTCCAACTTTAAAGACGGATAAATCTTAAAATATCATACTTACGGCAAATCTGACTGCGTCAGTCGATTTATCTCAAAAAACTGCATAGGAAAACGCCAAAAAAATGTTTGGATTTGAACTTTCAATTTTTGGGGTGAAAAAACACCAAAGGGGTTAACCTTACGATTTTTTCAAAAATCGCCAAAAATTTAAATGGTCTTTTTTTGATCATAACCGACGTGATTTGATGCGGGGAGTTTGAAAAACGCGGTATCGTTTGGGGAAAACGTTCATAAGAGGTTCAAAATTACGTTCAAATATTTCCAACTTTAAAGACGCATAAATCGTAAAATATCATACTTACGGCAAATCTGACTGCGTCAGTCAATTTATCTCAAAAAACTGCATAGGAAAACGCCAAAAAATGTTTGGATTTGAAACTTTCAATTTTTGGGGTGAAAAAACACCAAAGGGGTTAACCTTACGCTTTTTTCAAAAATCGGCAAAAATTTAAATGGTCTTTTTTTAATCATAACCGACGTGATTTGATGCGGGGAGTTCGAAAAACGCGGTATAGTTTGGGGAAAACGCTCGTAAGAGGTTCAAAATTACGTTCAAATATTTCCAACTTTAAAGACGCATAAATCGTAAAATATCATACTTACGGCAAATCTGCCAGCGTCAGTCGATTTATCTCAAAAAACAGCATAGGAAAACGCCAAAAAAATGTTTGGATTTGAAACTTTCAATTTTTGGGGTGAAAAAACACCAAAGGGGTTAACCTTACGTTTTTTTCAAAAATCGCAAAAATTTAAATGGTCTTTTTTTGATCATAACCGACGTGATTTGATGGTGGGAGTGCGAAAAACGCGGTATCGTTTGGGGAAAACGCTCGTAAGAGTTTCAAAATTACGTTCAAATATTTCCAACTTTAAAGACGCATAAATCGTAAATTATCATACTTACGGCAAATCTGACTGCGTCAGTCGATTTATCTCAAAAAACTGCATAGGAAAACGCCAAAAAATGTTTGGATTTGAAACTTTCAATTTTTGGGGTGAAAAAACACCAAAGGGGTTAACCTTACGCTTTTTTCAAAAATCGGCAAAAATTTAAATGGTCTTTTTTTAATCATAACCGACGTGATTTGATGCGGGGAGTTCGAAAAACGCGGAATCGTTTGGGGAAAACGCTCGTAAGAGGTTCAAAATTACGTTCAAATATTTCCAACTTTAAAGACGGATAAATTCTAAAATATCATACTTACGGCAAATCTGACTGCGTCAGTCGATTTATCTCAAAAAACTGCATAGGAAAACGCCAAAAAAATGTTTGGATTTGAAACTTTCAATTTTTTGGGTGAAAAAACACCAAAGGGGTTAACCTTACGCTTTTTTCAAAAATCGGCAAAAATTTTAATGGTCTTTTTTTAATCATAACCGACGTGATTTGATGCGGGGAGTTCGAAAAACGCGGAATCGTTTGGGGAAAACGCTCGTAAGAGGTTCAAAATTACGTTCAAATATTTCCAACTTTAAAGACGCATAAATCGTAAAATATCATACTTACGGCAAATCTAACTGCGTCAGTCGATTTATCTCAAAAAATTGCATAGGAAAACGCCAAAAAATGTTTGGATTTGAAACTTTCAATTTTTGGGGTGAAAAAACACCAAAGGGGTTAACCTTACGTTTTTTTCAAAAATCGCCAAAAATTTAAATGGTCTTTTTTTGATCGTAACCGACGTGATTTGATGCGGGGAGTTCGAAAAACGCGGTATCGTTTGGGGAAAACGCTCGTAAGAGGTTCAAAATTACATTCAAATATTTCCAACTTTAAAGACGCATAAATCCTAAAATATCATACTTACGGCAAATCTGACTGCGTCAGTCGATTTATCTCAGAAAACTGCATAGGAAAACGCCAAAAAATGTTTGGATTTGAAACTTTCAATTTTGGGGTGAAAAAACACCAAAGGGGTTAACCTTACGTTTTTTCAAAAATCGCCAAAAATTTAAATGGTCTTCTTTTGATCATAACCGACGTGATTTGATGCGGGGAGTTCGAAAAACGCGGTATCGTTTGGGGAAAACGCTCGTAAGAGGTTCAAAATTACGTTCAAATATTTCCAACTTTAAAGACGCATAAATCCTAAAATATCATACTTACGGCCAATCTGACTGCGTCAGTCGATTTATCTCAAAAAACTGCATAGGAAAACGCCAAAAAAATGTTTGGATTTGAAACTTTCAATTTTTGGGGTGAAAAAACACCAAAGGGGTTAACCTTACGTTTTTTTCAAAAATCGCCAAAAATTTAAATGGTCTTTTTTGATCATAACCGACGTGATTTGATGCGGGGAGTTCGAAAAACGCGGTATCGTTTGGGGAAAACGCTCTTAAGAGGTTCAAAATTACGTTCAAATATTTCCAACTTTAAAGACGCATAAATCGTAAAATATCATACTTACGGCAAATCTGACTGCGTCAGTCGATTTATCTCAAAAAACTGCATAGGAAAACGCCAAAAAATGTTTGGATTTGAAACTTTCAATTTTTGGGGTGAAAAAACACCAAAGGGGTTAACCTTACGCTTTTTTCAAAAATCGGCAAAAATTTAAATGGTCTTTTTTTAATCATAACCGACGTGATTTGATGCGGGGAGTTCGAAAAACGCGGAATCGTTTGGGGAAAACGCTCGTAAGAGTTTCAAAATTACGTTCAAATATTTCCAACTTTAAAGACGCATAAATCGTAAAATATCATACTTACGGCAAATCTAACTGCGTCAGTCGATTTATCTCAAAAAATTGCATAGGAAAACGCCAAAAAATGTTTGGATTTGAAACTTTCAATTTTTGGGGTGAAAAAACACCAAAGGGGTTAACCTTACGTTTTTTTCAAAAATCGCCAAAAATTTAAATGGTCTTTTTTTGATCGTAACCGACGTGATTTGATGCGGGGAGTTCGAAAAACGCGGTATCGTTTGGGGAAAACGCTCGTAAGAGGTTCAAAATTACATTCAAATATTTCCAACTTTAAAGACGGATAAATCTTAAAATATCATACTTACGGCAAATCTGACTGCGTCAGTCGATTTATCTCAAAAAACTGCATAGGAAAACGCCAAAAAAATGTTTGGATTTGAACTTTCAATTTTTGGGGTGAAAAAACACCAAAGGGGTTAACCTTACGATTTTTTCAAAAATCGCCAAAAATTTAAATGGTCTTTTTTTGATCATAACCGACGTGATTTGATGCGGGGAGTTTGAAAAACGCGGTATCGTTTGGGGAAAACGTTCATAAGAGGTTCAAAATTACGTTCAAATATTTCCAACTTTAAAGACGCATAAATCGTAAAATATCATACTTACGGCAAATCTGACTGCATCAGTCAATTTATCTCAAAAAACTGCATAGGAAAACGCCAAAAAATGTTTGGATTTGAAACTTTCAATTTTTGGGGTGAAAAAACACCAAAGGGGTTAACCTTACGCTTTTTTCAAAAATCGGCAAAAATTTAAATGGTCTTTTTTTAATCATAACCGACGTGATTTGATGCGGGGAGTTCGAAAAACGCGGTATAGTTTGGGGAAAACGCTCGTAAGAGGTTCAAAATTACGTTCAAATATTTCCAACTTTAAAGACGCATAAATCGTAAAATATCATACTTACGGCAAATCTGCCAGCGTCAGTCGATTTATCTCAAAAAACAGCATAGGAAAACGCCAAAAAAATGTTTGGATTTGAAACTTTCAATTTTTGGGGTGAAAAAACACCAAAGGGGTTAACCTTACGTTTTTTTCAAAAATCGCAAAAATTTAAATGGTCTTTTTTTGATCATAACCGACGTGATTTGATGGTGGGAGTGCGAAAAACGCGGTATCGTTTGGGGAAAACGCTCGTAAGAGTTTCAAAATTACGTTCAAATATTTCCAACTTTAAAGACGCATAAATCGTAAATTATCATACTTACGGCAAATCTGACTGCGTCAGTCGATTTATCTCAAAAAACTGCATAGGAAAACGCCAAAAAATGTTTGGATTTGAAACTTTCAATTTTTGGGGTGAAAAAACACCAAAGGGGTTAACCTTACGCTTTTTTCAAAAATCGGCAAAAATTTAAATGGTCTTTTTTTAATCATAACCGACGTGATTTGATGCGGGGAGTTCGAAAAACGCGGAATCGTTTGGGGAAAACGCTCGTAAGAGGTTCAAAATTACGTTCAAATATTTCCAACTTTAAAGACGGATAAATTCTAAAATATCATACTTACGGCAAATCTGACTGCGTCAGTCGATTTATCTCAAAAAACTGCATAGGAAAACGCCAAAAAAATGTTTGGATTTGAAACTTTCAATTTTTTGGGTGAAAAAACACCAAAGGGGTTAACCTTACGCTTTTTTCAAAAATCGGCAAAAATTTTAATGGTCTTTTTTTAATCATAACCGACGTGATTTGATGCGGGGAGTTCGAAAAACGCGGAATCGTTTGGGGAAAACGCTCGTAAGAGGTTCAAAATTACGTTCAAATATTTCCAACTTTAAAGACGCATAAATCGTAAAATATCATACTTACGGCAAATCTAACTGCGTCAGTCGATTTATCTCAAAAAATTGCATAGGAAAACGCCAAAAAATGTTTGGATTTGAAACTTTCAATTTTTGGGGTGAAAAAACACCAAAGGGGTTAACCTTACGTTTTTTTCAAAAATCGCCAAAAATTTAAATGGTCTTTTTTTGATCGTAACCGACGTGATTTGATGCGGGGAGTTCGAAAAACGCGGTATCGTTTGGGGAAAACGCTCGTAAGAGGTTCAAAATTACATTCAAATATTTCCAACTTTAAAGACGCATAAATCCTAAAATATCATACTTACGGCAAATCTGACTGCGTCAGTCGATTTATCTCAGAAAACTGCATAGGAAAACGCCAAAAAATGTTTGGATTTGAAACTTTCAATTTTGGGGTGAAAAAACACCAAAGGGGTTAACCTTACGTTTTTTCAAAAATCGCCAAAAATTTAAATGGTCTTCTTTTGATCATAACCGACGTGATTTGATGCGGGGAGTTCGAAAAACGCGGTATCGTTTGGGGAAAACGCTCGTAAGAGGTTCAAAATTACGTTCAAATATTTCCAACTTTAAAGACGCATAAATCCTAAAATATCATACTTACGGCCAATCTGACTGCGTCAGTCGATTTATCTCAAAAAACTGCATAGGAAAACGCCAAAAAAATGTTTGGATTTGAAACTTTCAATTTTTGGGGTGAAAAAACACCAAAGGGGTTAACCTTACGTTTTTTTCAAAAATCGCCAAAAATTTAAATGGTCTTTTTTGATCATAACCGACGTGATTTGATGCGGGGAGTTCGAAAAACGCGGTATCGTTTGGGGAAAACGCTCTTAAGAGGTTCAAAATTACGTTCAAATATTTCCAACTTTAAAGACGCATAAATCGTAAAATATCATACTTACGGCAAATCTGACTGCGTCAGTCGATTTATCTCAAAAAACTGCATAGGAAAACGCCAAAAAATGTTTGGATTTGAAACTTTCAATTTTTGGGGTGAAAAAACACCAAAGGGGTTAACCTTACGCTTTTTTCAAAAATCGGCAAAAATTTAAATGGTCTTTTTTTAATCATAACCGACGTGATTTGATGCGGGGAGTTCGAAAAACGCGGAATCGTTTGGGGAAAACGCTCGTAAGAGTTTCAAAATTACGTTCAAATATTTCCAACTTTAAAGACGCATAAATCGTAAAATATCATACTTACGGCAAATCTAACTGCGTCAGTCGATTTATCTCAAAAAATTGCATAGGAAAACGCCAAAAAATGTTTGGATTTGAAACTTTCAATTTTTGGGGTGAAAAAACACCAAAGGGGTTAACCTTACGTTTTTTTCAAAAATCGCCAAAAATTTAAATGGTCTTTTTTTGATCGTAACCGACGTGATTTGATGCGGGGAGTTCGAAAAACGCGGTATCGTTTGGGGAAAACGCTCGTAAGAGGTTCAAAATTACATTCAAATATTTCCAACTTTAAAGACGCATAAATCCTAAAATATCATACTTACGGCAAATCTGACTGCGTCAGTCGATTTATCTCAGAAAACTGCATAGGAAAACGCCAAAAAATGTTTGGATTTGAAACTTTCAATTTTGGGGTGAAAAAACACCAAAGGGGTTATCCTTACGTTTTTTCAAAAATCGCCAAAAATTTAAATGGTCTTCTTTTGATCATAACCGACGTGATTTGATGCGGGGAGTTCGAAAAACGCGGTATCGTTTGGGGAAAACGCTCGTAAGAGGTTCAAAATTACGTTCAAATATTTCCAACTTTAAAGACGCATAAATCCTAAAATATCATACTTACGGCCAATCTGACTGCGTCAGTCGATTTATCTCAAAAAACTGCATAGGAAAACGCCAAAAAATGTTTTTATTTGAAACTTTCAATTTTTGGGGTGAAAAAACACCAAACGTAAGTTAACCTTACGTTTTTTCAAAAATCGCCAAAAATTTAAATGGTCTTCTTTTGATCATAACCGACGTGATTTGATGCGGGGAGTTCGAAAAACGCGGTGTCGTTTGGGGAAAACGCTCGTAAGAGGTTCAAAATTACGTTCAAATAAAATTAATCGTTGATGAACTGAAAATTGGTTTACCCATTACATAAGTTTATCCACATAAATAACACGAAATAATATTCTGTAGTTCATCATTTTAGTGTTAAATTAACGAGACAAGCAACCAGTTTATTGATTTTAATAATTTTTAGCTACAATTGCAATAATTTATTGGCTGTCATTTTTACTACCCACTTCCAATTTAAAATCTTTATTTGTTTATCGATGGCATTTCTCTGAAAATGTCCATTATTCTCGCAAACATATTATTAATAATTTCTTCCGTAGAATTTAGTACAAAATATTGATTCCAATTTCGTTGAAAGGATTGACTGTGCTTTTCATACAAAGAATTTATTTCATAAAATGATATTAATGGTATTTGCATTGCATTGGATGAAAAATTGAGAAAAACAAGACGTGTAAAGACAAATTTTTGTTTCTTCAAAACTTTTTTAAAGTTAATATGCAGCTTAATTCACCTACATACGGTCCGTGACTATTTATTACATTAACTGCTGTGCGTATGAATGAGTTTCGATATCACTTATTTCCACATTTACAAACCAGAATGGATCAATAGGGGAAGTCAATGCATTTGACGTAACATTTCGTTACTGGACATTTCGCTCCCGGACAATTTGCGACTAGGATATTTAGGAATCTCTTTGGTTTGTTACTTATTTTTGTTACTGAAAAAACGCGTGATTTTTTAAAATTTGATTAAAAATTCATTTATTTAAATATTTACAAAACCTGTATATTCAAAACAAAAGTTTTCAGTTTACGGGACTTAAAATTGAAAGCATAGACGGGAAGATTTTAAAGAAATTTCAATTTCCAATTACCTACTACTATGTGAAATGAAATCTTTTGAGAAAAGTAGCCAATTAATTAAAGTACGATTTGCCATATTATGCTAACAAGGCATCAGTAAAGTTTGATGAACAGCCCAACTTATATTAAATTAGGTCTCTATGGAATATAGTAATCGATCACTTCCGAGAAGTTCTAGCATAATATTTAATTGAACATGAAGATTTCGTCTGTAATATAATTGCACGAATACAAAGAGCTGAAATTCGCTGATTTAGTGGTCTATCCCTATGCAAGATAATCATTCAAACTGCACGTAGGCAAGCGTCACAGGATAAACAGACAGGATTTGTCTTGCGCTTTAAGGACTCCCCCGCTAAAATTTTCAGTATATAACCGACGCCGAGCGTCCTCGAACGTTATGAACTCTTTCACGTTCCACGAATATTGTTGGTTTTATTTAATTTGTGTTCGTGTAATACGTGTTGCATATAAAGCAACAGTGTGAATTTTTCAAAAATAACCCGCACTTAATTTTAGATATATTTTTGAAATTTTTTTTATAAATAATGATTTATATTTATTTTCCACCGAAAATTTTATTTTCAAGTGCTGTTTTGTGGTTTTCTATTTTTGTTGTGGTAAGTGGTTTACTAAAACTTTCAAATTAAAAAAAAAAGATTTAAGAAGCAATCCGTTAAAAGTTTTTTTAACCTAGAAAATGTCGAAATCGAAGTGCTTACTTTTGTTTTCCTTTTCCAATGCTTTTAGGCGCGGAAAGGTATCTCGGTAAAGGTCTCACTAAAAAAGTTTGAAATTATTAAGTTAAATTATTTAAGTTCAAAATTTGAATAGTTAGAAAAAACTTCAACTTTATATTTTAATGAGTTTAATTTAAAAAACGAATTAGCGTAAGGCGCTTTTGCAAAACCATTTACCTCTACGTGATGCAATTAAGCTCTAAAATCCTGTTAAATATTGATATTTAAATTTCGCATAACTTTTGGGTGCATGCATTATACATCAAGTTTATTTTGTGAAGTGGAAAATTAAATTTTCCTAAAAATATTTCTTGAACGTTATGAATAATAAAATTATTCTGCAAAGCACAACCGATTACTTAATAATCTGCACGTGCTCTTATAAATCTTAACAATGTAAACACTATTAAAAATGTATTAGTTAGCTAAATTTTTGCCAAAACGGAATAAACAAAGTAACCTGTAGTGCTAGGTTGTCTGATAAAAATTAAATGTATCTTTGCAGCATTTTGCCGCAAAACTTTAGTTTTTAAATTAAGCAATTTATTATAAAATGAAACTAAATGTAAATATTCAAATTTTATCGTTGAAGGATATAAAAATAGCTACTTCTGGATTCTTAAGTCAATGCCCATTATTTACCAAATGTATTTATTCAATCAAATGAAGAAAACTTTTGAGAGAAAAATTTGATTTCTTAATCTTTGCATAGTCAATAGTAATCGATATTGCTTTTGATATATCCATTAACTTTTATAAAATATGGTATAGCTATCAGATTCTCCAAATCAATTAGTTCATTTAAATAAATATTTATAAAAACATATTTATCTGTAAAGGAAAACCATTGAATTTATTTTACACATAAAATCTATTCAGATTAGCTGATGGTAATTTGCCTTATTAAAAGTTACTTTGTTTGCTGCCAGCTAAATTTATTAAAAAAATATTATTAATTAAATATAAAAGGAACATAATATAATATCTAATTAAAATGTTGAAATTTGAAAAATGTTGTTTTAGTTAAACGAAAAATGCTACAATTTTAAATGAGAATGAATGCAAACTAAGTTTTTTTTTTAATTTCAATCGAGGCGGTTTCAATATGCGTAAATAATACAAAAATAAATATTTTGTATATCAACTAAGTTAATACGAGATTAGTTGTTGGTTTCAGACATTTTTTGCAAAGGACGAAATAGTTGTAGGTGTGCTATGTCATTCTCAAGATATTTATTTCTTTTAACAAAACAATATTATTTTAGTATTTAAGAATTAAATGTTTGAACCTGTCATTAGCAGTTACATGTAATATAGATTTTTAGGTAGGAAGCAAACTTTTCGTATCTCATATCAGTTAGATATTTTCCACCTGGAGAAGTCACTTGGATGTAAAATTTTTAAACTAATAAATTTGTTTCCCAAGGGTCCTTTTCAATTTATTATTAAGTAAAACTAAATTTCGAGTTTCTTTACAGCACCTTCTCGAGATAAATTTGTTAAATGTTAAAATTTTTGATAAATAAAACTTTAAAATTTAGTCCTATTTTGGTAATCCTCTTAGCGGATTTTCTATACTAATTAGAGAGAAATATTTCAATAACTTTGTAACATATTGTACGCTCTGAATGGTTATAAACTTACGAATAATTTCTTAAGATTAAACATTAAAAATAGAATATTTTACGACAGCAATAGTTCTAAAAGTAAATCTTCATCAAGGATTGTTATAATTGTTTTCTACAAAATTTCATCCCTTACAAAATTATTTGCTTTACTTTATATTTTAGTTTTATTAAAATATTATTTATTTAATATTACTTTTTAGGCATCTAGACATCTAATGCATCTCTAATTGGTTAAATAATAAACAAACGTCAATTTTTAATTTTATTCGTTTATTTAATTTAATTCCCTCAAAAATTGATTTTTATTATAATCTCAATTAACTTGTTACACTGAAGTTTTATAATTTTATAAAAAATGTTATTGTATACAAACTTTGACTTAAATTAATTTGTTTGGTGCCGTAGTTATAAACTACGACAAATATATAAACAGGATTAAATAAATATGAAACAATAGTGAAAACAATAAATTGAAAGGTGTGAAAATTTTGCAGTCAAAACTTTCAATGAGCTTCCATAATTGCTTATGGTATTTTGTGTTAGATAACACTTGACTATGATGGACTCGTACGACTTTGTTCCGTTTGGAAATCAAACTTAAAAGTAAAATTGACTGGTTTTAGAGTACTTAATTAATGCGACCGTTCCGTTCGCAATTCGAAGATTAAGTGACCCTGCTAAATTGTTTTCTTAGGTCCTCTAGTTACAAGTTCCTGCAAAAAATATACTATCTCCTATTCGTCAATAGGACTTTCTAATTTGATCATAAAATTATGTCGATTATCCGCATGGATATGAAACTTTTAAAATTCTAAGATTCTTCTTAAATTTTATAATTTATAACATTTTCTTTATTGGTTTAGAAATTGTGGCGGATCTTGACTAATTACTAATTTTTATTTCTTAAAAATTCTATTGTTTTAGAGATTTCACAGAATTAAAATTTAAAAATGGAAAAAAGAGTTGAATTTTAAATTATTTACAAATTTTATAACTAAAATAAAATAGTTTAGGTTTAGTTAGTTTAGGCTTTCATGACTCTTTGCACAATTGTAATTACAGGGCCATGGAAGTTCCTTACACGTTTATTATTTCATTGATTCTTTTCGTTCTCAAATTTTCTTTTCATCGCAATATATTGAAGAATATAATAATAATATGTTTTAAATCTCATCAGAGTCAAAGAAGAAAAAGTTTGGTTGTTCGCCACTCTAAAAGCTTTCAAGTTTATTAATAGTAGTAAAAACCATTCTAAAAATTATATTTCTCGAATTTGTTTTAAACTTTTTACGGGTTTACTATTTTTAAAACAGATTACATTTTTTCTAAAAAGATTTAGAAATAATTTATATTATAAAGAACAAAAAAAGCAATTTTGGTCGAAAAATCCGCATCCGCAAGAAAAAAATATTTTTATGCATATTTGCATATTAATTTTAGGTTTTCTTTTATTTTAATTTTTTAAAGTTAATATCATTTCAATTTAAAATCCTTTAGTAGAATTTTTTTAATGGTAATTTTGGCCTAAAAGACGTACTGATCCATAATCATCCAAATTTTTAGGTTGGCAATAAAAATTAAGTAATGAGGGGTATTTTTTTTTGTTTTTTTTTAATTTATTGAATTTTATTTACAATATTTTGCAGTATAAGTTGAAATGAACAGAAAATATATATTTCACTCTTTGCTTAACTTCGGTACTTTAAAAGTTATCGCATTTCAAAACACCATTTTTTATTTATAGGTCAGATTAATTAATTTGACTATCGGCAATTCTCGATATTGCAACAGCTTTTATATATACATTCGAAATTACATTGCTAGCAATTACAATAAAAACAAAAAAGCTCAATTTTACAAATTCAATGCCAGTTTAAAGGTTTTATAAAAGAAATTAAAAAAAGCTTTGTTTTTAGAAACATTTATAAATATTTTTTACAAACATCTGTTCAAATTAACCCTACAATGCGCAATTTATTTTTTACAAATACAAGAAACTCTTGTATTTTATTATATTACAGACAGGTAAAATAATTTAAAAAAGATTGAATTTTTGGTTTCTTTTATTTTTTTTGTTATTATCATAAATATCATATTAGTAAAATATTAAACTTTCCAAAAATATATTGCTATTATTATTACATAAATATTTTATTTTGCAAATTGGAAAGAAAATTGTTATGTAACTAAAAACAAAAAAAAACTATGTAATGTAAAAGTTCAAAAATTTAAGAAATTTAAATTTTAAATAAATCTTATTGTAAATTATAATTTCATATAAACAATGTTATTTGTTCCTCTTTCATTACTTATTTTCTTTACAACCATTTCTTTAAAACAGATATCAGTTGCGCGATCCGTACTTCTTCTGTATCACAAAAATAAGTTTTAACGAAATGATGATTGGGTAGACATATCTTGTATATTGGATAAAACCGGATGTATCACAAATTGTCTACGTTAACGATATAAGTAACAAAGCTTTTCCATTTAGCAAGCGATGCAATTAGTATATCCCACCATTATATAAATCGATATACGATTAAGTTCTGATGGTGGTTTATCTTCAGTTGCGTATTATAAAAATGTCAAAAATAGCGATAATAAAATTTATATATAGAAATTCAATAATAGTTAATTTTAAAAGTTACAACCTATTCAATACAAGAATAACCAAAAATTAATAATTAGCAGATGGTTTTTGATGTTCATATTACAAAGGGTTCTTAATAGATTCCATTAGTGATGGCCCGATGACGGAAACGCCCCAAAGTATTATAGACTATATTTTACTCGTTTTCCATTTGAATCTAAACAAAGTTATTTAGTCAAATATGAAGTACAAGTTAGTAGTCTATATTCCAATATGCTGTATTATTTGCATGCGTCAAAGCTGCTGCACACAGTTTGAAATTTTGTTTTATGTACAATTTGGCCCAGTTTGTGAAGCGGTGAAGTTTCAAGACTTTACAATTTAATTCTAAGCGATTAAATGTCTTTATCATAAAAGGTAAAAATTGTTTCCAGTTGTTCTGTGGTTAGGTTTATGCTCCAGGTTTTTTGTTAGATAGAGCTCACAGTTGTTAATTCAAGGTTTATTAAAAAATTGAAACACCCTAAGTTTACGTCTAAATATTAATTATTAAATTTGATCCAAATTTAAACGCCATAGCCCAATTTAGTTTTAATTGCTTAACTAGATTTAGATTATGTGTTAATTAAAATAACTTATCTGCTCTATTAAAGAGTAAGTTATTAAATAACAGAATATTGTTATTGCATTTTGTGCTACAAATAAACAATTTCATAAAAAGAGCATTGCAATAGTAATCAGTTTATGCACTAAATTCTCATATATTCTATGGTGCGGATAAAACTAAATATGCCACGAGGTCTACCCTTTAATATATTTGCATTTTCTAAAACAATACAATATCAATGGGCGACATTGTCCTAATAGAAAGGTCATCCACTATAACAATAAAATGAAAATTATGTGCGGGCACCTGTTGGTCTGTAAAGGGCCCCATATATCGGTGGCCTTAGGTATGATAGACTTTCCGCTACGTACTATATGAAATATGATCAAATAGAAAAACCATTACAGAAAATCTGGCTTCTATGTTCAGGATATGTAAATGTAGATAGTCTATAGGGAAATCAACAAAACTCAATTTATTTTATTTAAACTTTTTGCCTTCGTAATACATACCTAATACATTATTACATACCTGTTGAACCAAGTTGCTACTGAAGCCAAACCTGGTATTATTAAAGTATTGCAAATATTCATAAAATATATCCTTTATTTACTTAAGTAAATTCCATGTTAATTATTTTATTTTTAATAATCAATTTTATGTACGTAATTGAAATTTTCCTGTTTTTACTGATTACCAAACGCAAACAATTATAATACATTAAAATTTTAAATTGGTTTTAAAATTTCATTGTGAAAATTAATTCAAAATTCCACTTTTAATACAGAATATAACAAAGGTAAAACTTTGAACGCCTAAAATTTTCTAGACGATTGAATTTAGTAAGCCTTATATTTTTAATTAAATTTTACTTCTTTTGCTCTCGATTGCTGATTATTTTGTTTTATGTAAACATAATCATTTATGACATTGAATTATTTTATTTACATCTTAAAATTCAATTCTTTCAACGAATAATTGAAATATTAATTTAATTTTTAATTAATTCAGTAATTAATTGCGATGAACTATTGATGTCATACGCATGGCAAAATCATTTGCTTTATTTATATTTTATACTTACAGTGCATTTTATTTGAAATAAATTAAAAAACATTTTATTTCTAAAAAGTGTATGTGCATTTTTTGGTTTTCTAAAATATTGATGTTGGCGGCTCTAAAATAAAATAATTACATATTTGATTTAACTCATGCCCCAAACATTGATAGAATAAAAATTGTTCTTATACCTAATTTATTTTGGAAAATAATTAGACAAGCTTAATTTATGCTAGAAACAGCTTCATCAGACCTTTTTCAAAATTTTTAAAAACGGAATTTGTTATATTTAAACTTTGTGTAAATATTTCCAAATGCTAATTTTTTGCTTACATTTTATACCCTTATACACTTTTAGCAATTAACAAGATATCAGAACTTAACAGCGGACACACGGACAACCACCCACATGTGCGATGTTAGAAAACCAAATACAGAAGCTATTTATTTAAACACAATATCGGTCATTAGGTGTTCGACAAAAACTAACATACACGAAAACCAAATGCGCTTAATCATACACCTGTTTCATTTGGACAACAGGCATTTCCAAAAATCGCACTTGAATAACTAATAAACAAAAGACATTTTCTAGGTCCGCCACATGAGCTCACAAAAACAATATTTTTTTTTATTTCTCGGAATTTTATATTTTTAAAAATTATATATAATCTGTCCACTTTATGACAATTGGCCTCTCTCTCATAAAAGAAAGCTTTCAGCATTTAGACCTCACGGTTGCTTAATCCGGGTGGGTCTTGGGTGACTTCTGTTTTTAATAGTTGATAGTATATCAATCAAAAGTATATCAATGATAGCAATCATCAACCCGTCAACTTTTACGTGCCCTCCGAAGCACAGAGACGGTCATAAGAAAGTTTTACTCTTCCCGGAATTGAACGGAGTACCTTAGCGTGAGCAGTTGTTCGGCTAACTTACTAATCTAATGAACATCCCATCCCGAAGGAGGAAAAGTAGTATTTTGTCTCATTTAAATTAAAAGTGTCATTGTTTGACGTGAAGTTTAACGAAAAGTTTCACATTTAATCCGAATAATACAATATACTATTTTATTTAAATCGAATTTTTAATAAATTAATTGACTTCATTAGTATGTTAATACTGCGCAAGACTTTCCGACACTACTGTATTTAATTAAATACATTACGATGCTTAAAAGTCTTTGTTGGTGCCTGACAATATTTCAGAACGGAAATTTTCATCTGGCAGTGTTTGTAGTAAACAACATAGGTAAATCATGAAATTTAGTATTTTAAAATGATTTGTTTGTGTATTCCCGTTCTAACGCTGAATTTTCAGACAGAAAATGGAATTTTTTATATTAAAATGATATGCCGTAAACGTTTATTGACTTTTTATTTATAAAAGGATTTTGGTATTTTCTCTAAAATGATCAAAAATGGACCAACCTGTATGCAGTTTTAATATCTACATAATAATTGACATTAAAGTTTGTTGTGCACGTACAATATAATACCTATTAATGTGTCCTTGCATGTCGTAATTTAATTGACTAGCTATACTATATATTACACGGAGCTTTATGTTCATAACACGTTTTAACATAAATGAACGAAGATATGAATTTATATACAACGTAATATTATGTCGGTAATATAGCATTGTCATATTTTGTAGCAAAGCAAATTTAGTGTTTCTTTAAAATGAAATAGGACAGTTTGTGTAAGTTTATGTCTTTCATTAGATAATAATTTGGACAAACAAGAAAACTAAAAAGAGTTTAAAGAATCAGTTTAGGAATAAATAAATTAGGAAAACTAAAATTGTTTTTTTCTGTTGCAGACAAAATCGGAAGTGGTATTGTCGGATTGTGAAATAGAGAGATTATTGAAACCGTTGCTGACATCCCCAAATGATCACACAATCCAGGCACAAGCATTGCGTCAACGACTTGCTAATTTAATTCGTCAGGGTTTCAACGAACAAGCTGACAACGGAATTGATGAAAAACGTTCGATAAGCTCTTTAGCAAGATGGAATGACTTGCCGAATACTAAAAGAAATGTGCAGGCGTTAGCACGGTCTGGATATTTAAACAATTTACGCGAAGACAACGATAATGATTCAAATTTTAAGCGCGATAATATCTATTCAAATAACAATAATGATGATAGAGAACAACCTGACGAAATGCAACAAGAAGAATCTAAACGGGGAATACAATCTCTTGCTAGAAATGGCGAGCTACCTCATACTCGTCAACAAATCGAAGAGTTGTTAGAGGAACTGTACGAAAAACGAAACATCGGAAGCCTAGCACGTGATTATAATTTTCCAAGTTATGGCAAACGATTTTTGGGATCATTAGCAAGAAACGGTGATCTGAGATACAACTCAAATAAACGAAATATTGCTTCCATTCTACGCAATGGTAAACCAAACAATTATAATGCTGCAAAAAATAATTACCCTTATGGATACGACGAACTTAAACGAAATATTGGTTCATTAGCTAGAAATGGTGAAAAACCTGGCAAAAGAAACGTCGCAGCTTTATTGAGGCAAGATAATTATCTTAATAGAAAGCACGAACAAGAGTCTAGCGAAGACACCGAACAGGATATCGAACTGGAAACTGAAAGTCCCTCCGAAAAAAACGAAGAAGATAATAATGCAGGATTTAAGCGTAACATAGCCTCCATTAAGTCAAGTTATAAACCTAAATATAAAAGATCAGTTTCATTAGATTCGAATAATTATAGAGGTAAACGACAAGCAGATTATTACGACGATTTAAACGAAGAATATCTACAACCAGTTTATCAAAATCAAAATAGTTATTATGATGACTTGATTAATGAACTGGGTGATTCGTATCCAACCCCCGATAAGAGATTTTTAGGTAAGATTACAACTTTTACTGTACATTAAAAAAATAATGACATTAATTACTTATCATCCTGTGACTTCTTCCTATCATTAATCACGTGTTTAGATTTGAGAGGATGAAAATATGCTCTCACAAGTTGACATTTTTGATATCTTAAGTCTTGCTAGACCTAATCACATCTCAAAAAACTTAAATTGTTTGGACGTATATGCAATTTGGTTTAAACTTCGAAGATAGCAATAATTAAATGCCTAAGTATCAAATCTACAAAATTAAGCTATTGTAAGCCGATTTTGTACCCCATAATCCTCTCTCGGATTAGTTGAAATTTAAGTGGTATAAACAAGCATTTTATTATGGTTTATTGCTTTTAACAAGCTTTTTTAATTTGTAAATTTGGCGTTTTATAAATTTAATGAGAAACAAATAAATGCACATAATTTGTAGCGCAGTTACGCAACAGACTATCGGTTCTTGAAAGCTGTATACTGTAAACTATGTGTAACTAAAATTGTTTTTATTTCACAGTATTAATTTTACAATGTAACTAAAGCTTACATACATAATATTATTCTCGAAAATCACATGGCAGAAAACGTGATTACTTACATGCACTTAATTATTAAGCCTTTGAAGTTTCGTATTTTGTTAAGAATAATTTTTTGATAAAAATGTGTTAAGGAACAAATACAAACTTATTATCATATTATGAAACTTCCTGAACAATTTTATAAAAAGTATGAAGCAAACAATCTTGTCTTTCTATGGACATTGATTTTCTTGCGCGAATATTGGAAAAACCATTTCAGTGTTATAGGCAGCCGGTATATGTATGTATGTATGTGGAGAAATCGGTAACATATTTAATAACCGGAAGCTTGTGATTGTGTATAAAAATTTAATATAGGTAAGTTAGCTTTAGTATTCAGGTCGGTATTTTCAAAAAATAATTAAAACTTTTAATAATTCCATATTTCATTATAAAAATTTAATTTCACCGCAATTGCTGCTAACAGAGAACTTTTTTTTTTAATGAAGCATTTGATAAACTTAAGCCCATAAGAAGTATAAAGTTTATAACGTGGTCGTTGTATATAACTTGTTTGCAATAAACTTGGATTAAGCACCAGATAGTTAAATTAAACAAAGTGGTAAAGTTTTGTTAGTTTTGTGGGGGCTAAACTACGTACTTCGCAATACATAATAATAATGCAGTTGCCTATTTAAACAAAAGTAGTTGTAATATGAGTTTCTAAACAAATAATTCCGAAAGAATAAATATTCCATTAAGTTAGGTTTAAAATGATTAGGTTCAGTAGCAAGAAGCGGATGGCCGTCTTCGCTCGTCAAATATAGCGGTCCTGAAAAAAGACATATAGGATCGTTAGCAAGATTAGGGTGGTTACCCTCCTTGCGCACTATTAGAAGATTCAACAGGTCTGGCAGATCTACAAATTATGAAGAATATGATATATGCAGGTCAGAATGTGTGCAACATCCTCCCTCATCTAGATGTTCTCTGTTATTTCTTCGTAGTTTAATTGATGTTCAATGTTGTATATTTGTAGTTTTTGTTGTAGAATGAATTCCTTAAATGTTGAGTTATGGAAACGAATGGTCGAAACAATCTCTTTTTTATTTTCAATTATTTGACGCTATTATTGTTTTCTTTTGCGTTATTATTCGGGCCAGCATCACCAGCTCCAGTACAAATCTGATCGTTTGTTTAGATTTATGAACGACATTTAGAAAATAGCATTATTATAAGATTCTACGTTTTTGCACAACAAATTTCAATTTCCATAATAATAGTGCTTTATAATAACACGTAGAGCGATTGTAATTATGTTTATGTTTTATGTAGGTTTTAGAACGAAAATTGAAATTTTCTAGTTTCCATTTAAAGCTTAAAATTATGCTGCTATTGCGAAATTCTAAAATTGTTTTCAATTACAGGCAGGCTTCCCCAAATGGGCAAAACGAGAAAGACACCTACACCAAAACTTCGCCGGAGAATAAAAGGATCTTTTTAATTCCTGCTGCCGATAATGTACGCGTAACAAGATTTCCGATGGGACCTCGCAATTATTAAATTACATTTCAATTTTAACAAAACAATTATATTCTTAGAACACAAATTTATAAAATACCGATATCAAAATCGAAAAGATTTAATTTTTGTTAACATATCTTACAAATCTGTTCCATATCAAATAAAAATATCAAACATGCTATTCGTCGTAACTATTCAATCAAGAATATCATATGAAACATATTCAGTAGAATATATTTTAAAAATAGATGTTAGAATAGCGAGAATTGTAAAAAGGTCACTTGATAAGTTTTGTCTAACTTTTTCTTTCTGTTTTGTAATTTTCGGCGGCTGGACTTAATATTACCAAATAAAAATGTAACTTTTGACAATATATTTGATAAGAATGCTGTGTAAGACAATAGTTTAGAAAAACATACTAACTAACATTCTGACAATAAATGTTTAAATATAGACAATAAAAATATGTCGAACGTAATTATATTATTATAAAAATATATCTATATATTGACTTTTGTCTTTACATGTTTATTTAGTGTTAAATAATGTATGTGAAATTATGTAAGAAAATTAAAAGTACAATAAATAAATAAACAATAAAACACAAACTTTCGAATTTTTATAACCATGCATTGCAGTTTTATAAATTTCTTACATAAATCGTCAGTTGAGAAACTCTAAAAGAAGACTCCGTTTTTGTATTCTGGCTAGTACTTTCAGTCCTGTGTCCTGCGTGTAGATAATTACTTAAATATACTAATAATTTAAATACTACTTCTGTACTGCTGCCTAACTGTAAGTTAAAGTAATATAATGCTGTTAAACAATTATATTCATTTTAGCAAGCAAGCGAGTGGTATTTGCTCAAATGTTTATGTAGTCTGATATAACAGCTTGATGTTAAATATATTTCTCAAAGCTTTAACAGTAGCTGGTCCGAGTCGAAGTTATAGAATGGGCTAGTAAGAACCTTCCAAATTTTCCAGGCCATGGCAATTCTATTTGTATAAATCAATGAACAATTCTACTCAGAAATATAAATGCATACAAAAAAGTTTTTTATATTTTCAACAATGAAGGCTTCAAATACCTTGGAATGGTATTCCAGATAAAAATAAGTCTGTAGTTAGCTGTATCACTCTTAGTGCCCCATAGGTTTCTCCAAAAAAAATTTATTTCAGAACATGTCGTATACAAGATACTGATTGAAGGAAAGACACAAAGACTTGCAAAGTAATTCGCCTATTAAACCTGGAGGCACCCTATCAGTTTTACAGCTCCAATACATTCTACCCAATGATACAGTTTAGATTCTGCTTCCTAGTAATCACTATCACTTTAACACGAATCAACAAGGAAGCTAAAACCTATTTTGCATCCACCAACGCATTTTTGAATGTAGATAAACTCAAAATAATTTGTAAATCGGTTAAAAATCTATGTTAAATTTTTAACATAGCGTCAAACGGATTAGTTCCTCACATTCCAAAACCAAAATTCCAAAATTCCAAAATTCCACATTCCAAAATCGATTGAAAAAAAAAATCTACCAAAACTCTTCTCAAAATCGAATTCTTTTAGTGCATTAAATTTTTTCAAATTGGGGAGAGTTTGAGTTAGAGAAATTAAGAAAAAAACTAGAAAAAAAATAGTAGAAAATAACGTATACGGTTCAGGAAATTACACGGTAGCGTTTATAATACGTTAGGTTAAACGCGGCGAGATTGTTAGAGAAATGCTCACACTTTGATATACTGTAAACCACATTCATTAAAATAAAATTTAATTTATACAGAAGAATTTATACATATAAATTAACATAAAATGCCTAACATTGGATGAGATAAGTTTGAATTAAAAAATTTCCTTTAATGAATAATTTTTTTACACAGAACCCGATTGACAAATTTGGTCAAAAAATTGACAAAAATTAGAACTAGAGGAAGTCTGATTCAGAGAGAGAATTGACTGTATAAGGTGTTACTATAATATTGTGGTACGGCTCATACATTTTTAAAAAAGTTAATTATTTATCTGACCTACAGAAAATATCTGTTAATACTAACAATACCATAAAATCATTGATTAATTTTAACGTCTTCTATAAAATTTAAATCTATTTAATTAAGTTTCTTCATTTACACTTTATAATCACATTTACTGAAATTGAGTAATAAACTCGCGGAAAACTAAAATTCGAACTTGGTAGAGAATGAAAAGCATCCACAGTGTTCAGCAGAAAGCCACATTTCGCAACATTAGAAACTTGAATATGCAAAGCAAGAATTAAATAAATTCTTATCTTAAAATTTAAAACTATTAAATTGGAACAAGGTAAAAGCATTTTTCGTTTGAAATTTATTTAAGTGAACAATTAAAATTAACCGTTTGTAAGTAGTTGTTAAAAAAATAGATTTCATTATTAAATTTCTATAAGAACTAATGTGCACTTAATAACAAATGCGATTCAATGGAATTAAATTTATCCAATTTTCACTTTTGTTGTTTATTTTATTGTCCATATTTGAAACGTATTAAGATGCAGTTCAGTTTTCTTTTTATTTTTATCAAATATTTTTTTTCTATTATTTATTACTACTAGTTCACAAGTACATCGTTTTATTTTTCTTCCATTGATCACGCCATTGGAAGCAGTAACAACTCATATTAATATAATTAGTAAATTTTTTATTTTACCCCTGTTTTTAAGCTTATAAGTACTCTTGCTCGTTGAAAATCAACTGAGTAGAATTTGTTTAAAACTTTAAAGTAAAATTAATATTATAAAAAATAATATTAATTTATTACTAAAATGATATTTTAGTTTTACTGATAAACTACCGGGTTTTATTCTGAGTACAGTGCTTTATAGTGTTTTGTCTAAAATTGTCAACTCACCACGAAAAATTCAAAAAAATTATTTTGTAAAACAATAATCTACTTTAATTTTAACGTTTTTTATTAATTTCAGGTATTTTATCATTTATTTCTTTATTGCTGTTCAGGAAGTTGCCAAGATTTTATATAATAAAATAAAACAATTTATGAGATGAATAAAAAAAAATTTTTGAAAATGTAATAAAACACAAAAGAATTTTTAGAAATATGATCATCAACACATATATACAAGTTAAAAGGAATATTTAAATCAAATAGTTTTATATTCCATCCTTCAGTTCGAGGGTATTTCTAACCTTTAACAGCAATCTGAGCTGGATATATTTTGGAAGTTAATAAAGAAATATAAAATTATAATCAAAACATGACATAATCGTTTTACTGTATTGATCAATACTCTTCAAAACCTATGTAGATTTTAATCTTATTTTATTAATTTCATATAAAGTTATATTCAAAAACCCAATTAGTTCTAATTAAAAAACTCAAAAAATGTGCTGTAAAAGTATTAATTATTACATCCTTATTAAATATCAACTAGCAAGTTTTCAAAGCTATGTATGTACGTAAACTTATCGAAGATAAAAATCAAACTCGTAGGAAGCCTGAATTTTACGCTACATCCTTATTAAAGTTTTTTAAAAAATGACTAAATAATTTTTAAATTTTAGTGTGATAGTAATTTACCTAGCAAAAGCATTATATTAAATTTTAAATTAAATGAATGAATTCTGATTAAAATGAATTAAAATTAAATAAAAACAAAGAAACATATTATACTCATAGATACTACATAACATATTATATTCTTCATTTAAGGTATATTTAAAATTGAAAAAGTTAAATTAAATTTCAATAAATTATTAAATTTAATAATTATGTTGTCTATTTTTACGAAGTTAAAAAATATATATTAAATTTGAGAAAATTGTGAGAGATTTTATAAGGAATTGTAAAAATACAAATGCTCAAAATTATATTACCAATTTCATTGGGTTTATAAATTATAATAATAAATGTAAGTTTTAAAGAAATTTGGTTGTTCTAATTAGGTACAATAGATACAATATTTTATTTAAAAATTTATTAATATATACACAGTGTTCCCTAATAGCCTCTTTACATTTTTTATAATACAAGAACGTGTCAAAAATTTATAAGATTCTATAAAATAAAGTATATTTTCCTAAGTTTACTAGTAAGTATAAATTTTATAAATATTTTGATTGGTAAGTTACACTTAACAAAAATTGCAAACAGCGCAATTCTAATTATTTACAGTAAATTTAATATACAGGGTGTTTTAAAATACAATTAAGACATTTCTAAAGTATTACTGTTAGTAAAATTTTACCGGAATTTGGTATTCACTTTTATTTAGTGCAATTAAACGAAAATCGAAGTTGCGCATGTTTTTGTGTGTCTGATGTGTGTCAGTATACGTTGTACTGCAATTATTGCGATTTGCAATTTATTTTAATCTTAGTTAACCTTCAATGCACGCCTAAGACAACATTATTAACTGATAAATTTGATTGCGATGAAGTTTAACGTTCATTGTCAAATGTAAGAGTCAGATTTTAAATTGAAATTTTTGCTTGTTTGGCATGAATTTTAAATTTTAAATTTGCAGGTAAAATGAATTTATTCCAACTTCCTTAAAAATTTTAAATAGAGTTTTATTTGTTTTTATAAAAAATAACATAATAAACATTTGATTTTGTTTTATGTTATTAATTTCGTTTGGAGAGCAACATTTTTCATGTTTAGATGAACAGCAAGATACAACAGTTTCAAATTGTTTTCTAAAGTTTTATTTGAAGTGAAATCTTTTCAAAAGGAAGTTTATTGGAGTTTCCATGATTTCGAACTCGTCGCGTTAAACAGTAATACCCCATGGCACTTGGTTATTTCATTACATTGCGATATTCAAAAAATTCACATTTAAAATACATGGCTATTTGCCCCCGATTGCTAAATAAAGAATTACTTAAGTTCGAGAAGTCACTTCAAATGTTATTTGATATTTGCCCGTTTTGTGAATCTACATATCAAGTTAAGTAATTTTTAACCATTGCATTGCGGTGCAAGAAACGACTTCTTTTTAAGCGGAGAAATTAATTAAAATATATAAATTATTAATTTTCGAAAATTATTAAATCAATTTAAAAACTAATAAGCTAAGCAAACAATAATAATATTTAAATTAATTTGATAAAATAAGCCCTTGACAAATTAGTTATGTAACATTAATTAAAATTATATTATTGTTTTTTTCTATTATCTTTTTTAATTACAATTTGGCACATTTATTACTAAATTATTATAACCAAAACGTTAAATTTAAAAATTACATTAACCAGAGTACTACGAAGTACTTTTTCCAAATATATAATCATATTTGCAAAACACCCGATATACAATACTTTATAAGTTACATTACTATAAATAAGGCAGTAAAATCACAATAATTTTGATAAAATTGAAAGCTCGATTTCGACATTTACAAAATTTTCTTGGGTTTAAAATAAAAGCACTAAGCCCAATAATTTTTTGCAGCATTAACTGAATATTGTGATTGAGCAAAAACGTCGTTAACATTGTAAGACAAGTTTTCAGGTTGTAAATTCATGGATAGTTGACTCCATTCTCCAGTTTTGTTCCACGATGTGGTCGCTTGAGAATTTTCTTGATTTCCTACGCCAATTTCCTTTTGTTCGGTTTCTTTATGTACACGACTCGCCACACTATTAAGATTATTTAAGCTATTTGCTTGCGCGTGAGCAGCTTGCGCCTGTGCAACTTGAGCTTGAGCAGCTTGAACTTGTGCAACTTGAGCTTGAGCCATTGCATAATTTGCATCAAAAATTGCCGAGTAGTCGGTTCTACTAACATCTTGATGAGATGGATTGAATGAACTCTGCTGCAACATGTTATAGTTAACAAAATGAGAGTTTCTCCAATCGTGTTGTCCACCATCGGTGGTATATTGGCAAGCCATATTTGACAAAGGTAGAGAAGCAAAACTCAAAGCTGCGGCAGGATTTGTATTTCCCGCGTGCTTTCGTAAACGTGCCCTTCGATTTGAAAACCAAACCTGTAAAATTATAATGATTATTTGAATCGGTACGGTTATAAAATAAAGTTTTCTGTCTCACCTGAATTCGAGCTTCGGTGAGACTTGTTTGTTGAGCAAGTTCTTCTCTGGTATACACATCTGGATATTGCGTTCTCGTGAAGGCTCTTTCCAATGCTTCAAGTTGTTCCCCTGTGAAAGTAGTTCTCGAACGACGTTGCTTTCGCTTTAAAGGAATTCCAGGTTCAGACTCGGTATCGCTTTCATCTTCCCTTCCTGTATTAAAAATTCTGTTAATAAATTAAGTTTATGAAGCGCTTCAAGTAAAAACAATTTATTTTAATATTGATATAGTGTACGGCAATTTTTTTATGTTTGTCTTTAATTTATAAAATCAGGTTTACACATCGCGCATATAATTGAAATGAAAACAATGTTTATGAATCGCTTTGTCGGCAAATTTTGCCGCCAACATATTTAGAACCGCCATCTTGAGAAAGCCTCAGTCGTTTCACGCTGATTACACTATTGTGATATTGTTTATTTTCTTTGAAATTGAGATGTGATTGAGTACGAATGCCTAACAGGTTGATAATGAGTGTGCACGATATGCATTTTTCTATAAGTAGAAAATCAATACGCTATAATGCAAAACATATTTATCATTTTGTAAACTACCCAGTCATCAAATGCGCGTAAAATTTGCCACAATATTTTGACTAAGTAACGTTTAATGTTTACCGTCGAGAAATTAATTTTCTGAATTCCACTCTAGAAAATAAGAATTAATTAAAATGGTTGTTAGAAAAATATAACTTCTGTTGTTGGTCTCCTTTGGCTACCTTCTTTTATCATTTTTCAATTTGCAGCTAATAAATTGATTCATAAACTCCAACAAACACAACTGAGTTCACTACACGGTCTTTTCAAGTGACTCTCAAATAAGTACAATACTAATTGTGTAATAATTAACACCTAGTTATTTTCCAATACAATAAGTTGCAGGTGTAATGTGTTAAATATAAGCAATACACCAACATAATATAAACTTCTTCACTAATGTCCATCAGTCTATTAAATAAACATACCTACACAATACTATCTCGAAATTAATTATTTGTCAACATTATACTTTTGTTAAACTTGGGTTCACCGATCAGAAAATATATCATTCAACCACACAATTTCTATATTAATGAGATTAAGTAGCCCATTAAATTAAAATGTTCGAAAACAATATCACCAAACTTAAACTTACTGTGGCCCACGAACTTATTTCCAGTTACACATTTTGTAATAATTTGAGGTATATTTTAATGAAGTAGAAATAGAAAATTTCCCGAAAATTTCAGTCTGAAATTGCAAAATGGCAAAATGAGGAGAGATGCCACACTTTGCAAAAGTGTAGTCGTTGTGTAATCTATCGAATATTTTTATTGATTAAAGGATGCTGAGAAAATATGTATGGAATCTTAAAGTGGTCACAGGGCAGTGGACAGAAGAAAATTTAATTTTTGCCATAGAAAAAGTAAAAAAGGTGAAATATTGAAAAATGAGGCAAAATGGCTTTATGAGTCATGCACAATATACTATCTGCATTGCAATAATTGTGGAAGAGAAATACTACTCAAAAAAAAACAAAAAAAGCCATTATGACAAGTAATGTCGGATCTTCAGCACCGCATGGCATCTCTCCCAAACTATGTGAAAGAGATGGCTTTTTCCCGACTTACAATTCCTATTTTCCATTTTTGTATTTTTTAGTCGAAAGACAAAAACATTTAATTATATTGCGTTTTTTGTATTTATTTCGCCTTTCTACAAAAAGCATGGCATCTCTACCACTTTTACCCTAAGGTGATTTATTCGATTGGCTGTTTCAATATTACAAAGTTAGTCTATCCCATATAGACAAACAGCAAGGTCCATTTACTGCTGATTTTGATACTTGGAGGCGTACGATACACGGCAAGTTTAGATACACTAAAATAGTTATTAATTTTGCGCGCAGATCAGGGGCAGGTTTAGAAATTGCTCTAAAATATTGCTCACAACTTTTAACTTGTCACTAAACCTGCGCATTAAGTTAAAAAAATTATTGTTTTTGATTTAATTGGAAATTGCAAATATTAAATAAGAAAGCTTCCATAAAATAAGCATAAAATATAAGCCTTAAATTTAAACATAAATTTCGACATTTTTAAACAGAAGCAGAAATAATTTATGAAATTCAATGGTTTGAGTAGTGTGATCACATAAATTCATTACATTAGCATACATTAACATTCATAAACGGTTTAGAAAATAAATTGTAAAACAACATGACATCGAGTGTAATAAACGTAAAACCATTACAAAATGGTATCGTGTAACTTGAATGTTGTTTTAATTAATTCCAAAATTTTTGATTTAATACAGTAAAATCAAGTTATTGAAAATAATCTTTAAAATATTTGGTTGGTACAAATTTAGCATAATAATACTGTTCATAACTCATTATTTGTAATATACTCGTAAACTATCTACATCTACATAATTATGTATATTGAGCTTGTCAAAGTAATTTTATCTCAATATATTGCCTGCACAAGATATTTTGAATTACATTTTCAATTATATACTACTATTATTTCCTTGTTCATCTTTCTTTTTTTTTTTAATCACTATTTGAACTATCGACCAATTTCGAAATACAATTTACCAATACAACTTACGTTGTACGTAACTAAAAGTAATAAAAACAGGGAACCAATAATAGTACTTATATAGGTATACTATTATTGCAAAGATAAATAAAATGCAACGACGCGTGGTAGAAATGAAATTTCAAATGAAATAACTTCCAGTTTCCATTTGCTATTTTTGATTGCTCTTTGCCTTGGGTGGTTAAATCTTGCACAATTAACTTTTTTACTAATTTTTTACTTGAGAGTTGTTTCAACATTTTATGCTTGGAAAGTCCACAATGTAGAGGTGCGAAAATCTTCTGTTACACTTTTTTTTGAACGTTAATTTGGTAGGAGTTTCATTTTCGGTAGTATTCGGGGAGAGCCGAAATTTATAATGTACTTAAAATAATTACACGGATTGCTTAACCTAAAATCACTTTTCTGTAATAATTTTTATACGTTTATATTATTTTTAAAAGACGCCCACATTTTAATTATTAAATAATAACTTGAAATTTTAGTTTAAAAACAATAGATCATAAACAATATTCTTGCATTTTTATATACAATGCAGTAGATGTAGGTAGGATTAGGTACCTAAGATAAATGTGGTAATAAATATTCGCCATGGTTTACAATAATGAAAATTTCGTTAAAGCGTTTTATTGAATAAACTCATTTTGTACGTATGTGTGGTCTTTTATTTAAATTGCAAATTTGTTGTAATTTATGATGAATAAAATTGAAATATGTTTATATATTTTGATTAACGTTATAAGGCAATATAAATTTAAAGTGACGCCAGTTATTAAATATTAATTTATTTTAGAATCTATCGATATTCTATGATTGGCCTTATAAGCTACTAGACGTGACTGGTACACGGAAAATAATTGTATATGGTTATGATTAGGAGTCACAGCTTTTATGTATGAATTGTTTGATTACCAGTTCAACTAGAATAATAATTAACGGTGGTATATTGAATCCAAATGAAGCAAACATATAATTACTTATTAAATTGTTCATTGTTTTCATCAATTCAGTTTCAACTTTTTACTTTGTTGCATTGTGATTACTTTAACGCAATTATCAGATAACTTTTTAAGAAAAGGCAATTTTCTACGCGAACTACTTATTAAGTCATTATAATTTGTCAAATTAGGAAGTAGGTATTCTAAGTGATAAAAAGTCATTCAAATATGATCGGTTTAATTCAATATTGCTTTGTACATGCTATGCACAGAAACTTGATTAAATTTTATTGCACTATATAAATTTGTTTATAAACCAAATTTAATTAAATTCTGTTAATTTCATTACGGTTTCGCTAACTTTTATTCTCGTTTTGAGTAAATAAATTCGAAGAGATTAAAATATACCTTAGGGAAAGCGCTTTCCGCCCCTAATCTTTATCACATCTTTTGATGTAGGATTACCGCATTAGAAATCTTTTGAAAAAACTTTATTATTATTATTATTATTATTCGTAATAAAAATAGATAGAGTAAAGAATTTTAAATTCGATTTTCAAAGTAAATATGTAGAATACCAATATCAATTTTTAAAATGTTTCAATTTTTTCTACTTAATACCCATAAATATTAATATTATATTCGTGATAACCGAAAGAGGTTTATTGAAAATAAATTTTGTAAATTAAACGATTCTCAAATTTATAACAAGTATAAAAAATTCTTATAAGTAAAAAACACAAAACATTGATTATAACGATTAATCAATAATAATAAAACTGACTACTGTAATAGTTCGACATGGAAATTAATAAAGAAGGTAGCATTATTTTTTCGAGTGCAAAACATAATATAAATCGGTTATAAATATTTAATAGTAATTTTTTATATAATATCTTATGACAAATGAAATATATAGTGCATCAAAGTGTTAAATGATAAATGCTTAAATTTAAAAGCATTGACCTTAGGAGGGCAATTTGACTGGACCCCCTTGAGGAGAGATAGAATGGCTAATGAATCACCTTTAAAAAATTCTAATTTGAATAATTAATAACAAATTTTCTATTATTACTATTATTTCTTCTTTAAAAATTTTAAAAGAAATTGATATTATTCATTTGGTAAATGTCTAATCATTTAAATCAGAAAATTTACAGAAAGAAAGTTTTGTAAAACTTTTTTGGAGTTTATAATTTATATTATGCATCTTTTATGTACGTTTTTGTTTATTTATAAGTAACTAGCTGGCATATCGTTTCGTCGGGCTGCCTTTGCCAATGTAGCACAGTAATGCATTATTTTGGTCAACTTTTTTCTTCTTCGGGAGGATTGTGAACAATTTTTGCCTCATCGTTTTCCCTGCCAGCCGCTACTGTATTCGTGAACTTAGTGTACGATACAAAAACTATGTTTCTTATGATTGAGATTCAATGTTTAGCTGCAGGTTCTCTATACTCATCGCTCATCATCATCATCGTCGATAACTTCAAAAACCGATTGAATGAAGAACAATAGTGTCTGATTGTTTGTTGGTTTCAGTTTGATCAGTTAAAATATTGAAGCATACTTCGTCGAGTTATATTATAACTCTGCCAGATGAAAACAATATGCAAAACTTGAGCTATTTTAGGTAGGATCGGCTGCACAGTTTTTTTTCTCCATACTAAAATGAAATGTTGATTTTCTTGTTTTGCAATTTAAAAATGAGTTTTTTAGAATTATATGCTAACAGAGGAGAAATTGAGCAATACATAATATATTGGAACAACACACTAACTCGTATCCGAGATTAAAGCATTTCTTAAAAAATTATGGTAGTTGAAGGCTTAAATAACAAATTTGATAGAAATATATAATTTAAAGATCCATTCAAAAATTTGATTAAAAAAATCGTAAAAATGTAATGATTATACTTTATTAGCTTTTTTCATGTGTTTATTCCCGCTCATTGCGTTCCTTTATATACAGGGTGTCCCCGTGACCGTGGAGAACCTCTTAGGTGGTGATAGAGGACACTTTTCTAAGACATATTTTTAAATAAAATTTTTGTCCAAGTCCATTTGTCCATTGCACCGATATTTTTGATTTTTTGGGTTTAATGGATTAGAGCTTTTCTATAAAGCATTTGAATATCTACAAATTATGTTTTTAACGTAAATTGTTTTTACGTTACTGTTTATATAAGAAAATAACAAAATTTGAGGAAAATAGATCAAAAAACTATTGCATATTAAAAAAAATCCTTATTTTACGACCGATAACTAAAGAGTCGGATCTATAAGGACAGAAATCTCGGCTTTTACGTAAAACTCGGAAAACTTTTTATGTAAAAAAGATATTTCTATAGGATAACAGAAGTCGAAATGCAAGGAATCTACAAGAACAGGAAACTTTAAAACCATCGCTGTATGATGATCAAATTTGAAGGGCACGGAAACCGCTTTTGTACAATGACCAAAGTAAAAAACCATACTGATCAAGAAAAGCAGGAACTTCGTTTTCAAGTTAAACTTTCTTGAAAGATACCTCCTGAATTGCCTTACGATTTCCTTTCGAAAAAGTGAAAGGAAAAATAAAGTTCATATGTTATAGTGTTTTTAAGCTTTTCCGGATTTCTTCACATTTGCCTTCATTTGTACACTACATTTTGCCAGCGATAGATTCCCAAAGGCATGGATCTAGAAGAACAGAGGTCCCTGTTTTTAAGTAAAATTCCGCAATAATTAACTAAATCAAAATTAAAATAAAATTGTAATATTGTGCATAGTTGTAATTATTGACCCTAAATGCTATCTTTAAGCGGTAACAGCAGGGGTAGGCTGCCAAATTTTGAACAACCGTAATTTTCCAGTTCTGACTAATACGTGAAAACAACTCTTATGGAAACAGCCAATTGAATATATATTTTCAGTTTTTGGCATATTTTACTCTTTTTGGAAATAAAAGTTTTCCTATTTTTTGAATTGTTTTATTAATTATCCAGTATTTTTTGTTGAAGATATTTTTGTCAAGAATTTTATTGTTGGGATTTTACCCAACCTGGAACCCCATTAAACAAATATACTGAAACTATTTACGTAAGCTACATGCACCGTTAATATAATAAAGCTAATTCCTGATCAGTTTGAATAAGTACTACGTGTTTCTTACATGAGTAGGTAATCGAAACTTTAATGTCGATTATTTCCAAAATTAATCGATATATGTGTGTCATTCTCAGTGTAATCGCTTCATTATAGTGTTATTTACCATATTCCGTCGCATTTTTGTAAAAAACTACAATGGTTAACCGTAAAGTTCATTGTACATTATTATAGTATATATACAAGTCACATTTGTAGTGATTTTTGATATTTTTGATGAGTAGGTAATAAATTTTTAAATAATTACAATTATTTTATTGTTATCAATAAATGTTATAACTTTGAAGTTAAAATTTAATGAGCTTTATTTTTATGGAGAATCGCGCTGATACGCACGATTATTGCTACACTTGGAGTGATCAGAACTAAAGAATTGTCGGAATTGACAGAAATACAAAATAATACATATGAAGGAAATGGCAACTTGTTAAATTCAATTCATAAAAGTTTTCCCAAGAACTATACTTATCGGGCTATTCATAATGTTAATGGTCGCAATCACAAGAATGCTGTTCCAAGTAAATCAAGCTTCAAATTGGAACTGCAGTTTGTGGAGGCAAATATGCTGTACCAGGCCCATACAGTGAATCTTCCTCTTTTATAGCCTCGAAGCCGCGATTTATATAATATAACGCTGCATATATTTTATGGTTAGTTTAACTCTCAACACTCGAGCATATTTTTAACAATGCCATCGGTAAAATTTAGTTTGCAAATGCTTTCCCTTTTCACTTTTCAAATATACCACTTTAAGTAAACAAAAACGAAGAAAACTTTCAGTGAATAACTAAAGATATCTAGTTTCTTAGGCATAAAATTCTCGGCATTTTCTCGGCTCCCCCGGTCTCTCCCGGTCTGTGTATATGCATTTTTGGTAGAATACTTTCCAAAAGACATTAATAAAATAATTTATTTTTAGAGAACGACTTAAAAACTTCACTTTCTTTTTAATTGTTCCTCAAACTTCGAGTATCACCTTTTGTGAAAGCAATTGTTTAAAAAAATAACCAATCCAAAGAGTATGAAAATTAATTTAGTGCCGCCCATCTGCAACTGCCAAGTAATTTTTTTATTAATTAAACAGTCCAATTTTTTTATTTAAAAAGTCTTGATTCGGAACAAATCTTCGTTTTGTGGCTCGTTTGTATTGTCGGTTTCAACCGCTCTATTGTAGATTCCGACTCACTAAAACGTTAGCTTATCAGCCGTATACGGTAATCCGTCCCCGGATAAACTTAAAAAACGTATTAATTTTGAATGTTTTTTCTATACAACATAGATTTATGTATTCTAAATTAAATTGCTTTGCAATATTTGCAATTTCTTATGGTTTTTAAGTCTTAAAAGGAAACCCCACAGTAAGTATTACCCATTAATTTCGATTAACTGTTTTTAAATGAAATAAAGCTAAACCCAATGTTAAACTCAAAAAACTAAATACCTCGAATACTGTAAGAATGGTCAAGTCGTCAGCACTCTAGAGTTTAAATTTGTTAGCACTGGTATCGTTTAGTAATTTTTTATATCGGTGTTGAAAGAAATCATTACAGAAGCTGCTATGTAATATGAATTTGCACAACAAGAAGTTCCTTTTTAATTGGAGGATATTCTAATTTAAACAACTACATTAGACACAGCAGTGAATCGTAATGATCGCTGATTAAATTAAAAACACTTAATTATCTTTAAAGAATAATAGATTATTGAGATTTTGGAGTGAAGAAAATTCCGAAAGAATTGATGCTGTAATAATTATTTTTAATGTAAAATTTTACTTCGATTTGAAATGCACAATTTATTATTAGTAGCTTTTTTTATAAGAAATTGTATTAAAAAGTGTTTTATTGCTATCTATAATTCATTTTTAAATACATAAATTTAATAGTCAAGTTCATTTAATTAACTAGCATTAAATAACTAGCTTGAATATTATTTCAGTTTACGCTGAAAATATTTCAATAATTTATTGGAAATTGTTTTCAACATCAATGCGGAAGTTGATGTTTATACACCTCGAACAATAACAGCAAATTTAAACGAGGAGTAAACGTATAAAATCTTCGATTTTCACCCGTTCTTTCCTTTTCTAACCTTTTGACTACAATAGTACCGTCATCCTTGTTTCATATAATATTTAATCACCGAACCTACTGGGAACGCCTGCTGGTCAATTAGACAGGTATTTGAGGCCCACACAGGTTGGCATTGTTTCCTAAACTATAATGCAATAAAGAACAAAATCATAGTTTTTAAAAGTCGCGCCTTAAACACATTCCTATCCACTAATTACTTTTTCGATAAATTTTAGAAAAATTCCTAAAAGCTTTTCAATCAGTTCTGTTTTTTAATCTTACTTTCTTTAAACTACTAGTAATTTTCATACAACACGGATCCTAGTTCTTTTTTTCTTTGTACTTGACTTACCATTAGAGCAAAAACGCAGAATTAATGGTTTTTAATTTTACTGAGTGCTAGAAAAACACACTTGCCAATTTTTCGAAACATTTTGTTACATAAACTGTTAAATACTTAACTTAAATAGCCAGATTTACTAAATCGGCTTTAATATAACAAAATTTTGTTTAATTTTTGAGAATTACATAACACTTAATAAATAAAAAAGTGTTAAAAGTCCATTGCAAAGAATCGGGCAATAAATTTAACAGCATAACCATTAGGTTAGCCCATTAAAAATTTTGAAGATTAATTACCTGAAGCCCAACTAAATCACACCTGACTAATTTTTCACGTAGATTTTTTTGCTATTAATTAGGTAGAAACTCTGTCCACGCAAAATTGAATCTCCAGAAGAAAAACGTGTTTCTAACTTTTGAACGGATAAGTCCTAGTTTTTTGTTACTTGTAAAAAATGAAACTAAATACTGCAAAAGTCAGGATTATATGACATCAATCAATGAAAGCTAAATCTAAGCCGGAAGGACGTTGACGATTTATATTGTAAAGAAATCAGGACAACTTTAAGAATCTTAACATATATTAACACTGTGGTTTCACACTCTGGAACAGGTCGGCCCCTTTGGCGGTCTGTGCCCCAACTAACTTACAATGGGGCTTATTGTGGTACCAGTGTCCTGTTCTAGCGGCATCTTTGGCGGCAATACTTGGCGTGGCCACCCTCTGAGATCGCAAGATTTATGAACATTACGCTGTTTATAGGTTTGTGGCCCAACATACGGGCTAAGGTTGACAAAGTCCCTATTCGAATTAATGTTAATCGTAGTTTTTTTTATCAAATTCTTCAGATGACATTAACATGGCAGATTTGTTGCAAATTTGATTATTCTCGTAATCCATAATTTATACCCTGTAATATTTGCATAAATTCACACTTTATTTTTGTATCTGTTGAAAAGTAATTACGTAAAAAGTTAATTACAAACAACTATTAGTCTAAATAATTAGAATTATGATCATAATTCCACTTGACCTTTATATAATTTAATAATGTGTTTCTTCCACATAATATCAACTTAAAAATGGTTGATTTTATTATATTGTGAAATTCAACAACCTTTGAGTTTTATTAAAAATATAGGAAAACCCAAAGAGCAAAATAGTTTAACATTGCAATAATTACGCAAACTACCTACTTCAATAGAGTGCCAACTTTTAAAATTAGTTTTTAATTAATTTATGTTATTCTGATTTGCAGCAGAACAACGAAAAACTTCTCTTCTCGTTCACATTTATTACTAGTTCCTAACCAATTTAAACTAAAAGCGCCATAGGCGATTTTAAAATGATTTTAAACGCCAGCGTTGCATTGCATAGAATTTTATCAACAAACAATTTTGAAACTTTTTTATTGCTATTCTACATTTTGAATTTAAAAATGTACTATCTCAAAATTATTGTTGAGTATTTAAGCATTTGAAGTGATCAAACATCGTCGTAGAGAATTGCAAATTTTACAATAAAGTGGTTAATTGAAGTAATAAGTTTTAACTATATAACTCCCACAAAGCCAGAAAAAAGGCATCTTCTATCTTTCAGCTTTTTTCTACCATTAAATCAAAATTTGTTCCATTTCTCTCAAAAAATTTTTATTTTAAGATAACATAAAATTGTATGCTCCGCACCAAAAGTGTCACATGAACTTTTATCTAGTTAAACTCCACTAATATCTTATTTTTGTAGTTTTTTTTTATATTTAATTATTATTTTTATTAATAGAATGAACATCTATTAAACAAAATTTAAGTGCTTAAACAACATAAGTGCTTTCTGTGCAGGGCCAGGTTTTTTTTTGACAAAAATTATAAGTAGTTTTCTGCTCTCTTTTTGTCGTATAGGTCAAAATAGAAAAGTAGCAGATTTTTTACTGACGAAAACTATTCTTTGTTTTTTATGGTTTTTAGAATAGGTTATTTTATTAATAAGTACGAAAAACTCCGCAAATTTTCAATCGCATTTTGGTTTTGGAAAATTGGTCAAGTTTATTCAAACTGACGTTTTCTCTGATATTTAATTAATAGATTTTATGGTACAACAAATTAATTTTCCTTTTCATAAACTTGAGCTGTAAATGTACATGCAAAATTATTTACAAAATTTTGGAAAGGATGCATATGTTTAGATTACAGCTTGAATGTTGTTCATTGTTTTAACAGTTACGCTTTTATGAAAATTATCGTCACCTGCATCAATTGGAAAGGGTTCTTCCCTGTAATATTTTATATTTTAACAATACCGTGTAACTAAATATATCGGTACGGATATCTTAAAAAGATATCTCAAACAAAAGAAGATGTAAATTCAACATTATTTGTTGTTTTAAATTACTAATATTATATTTATTATACACTCATTTCGTAATCTTTCTTCAATTTTAAATTAAATTAAAATTTTCCAATTGGAGAAGGTCTCGACTAATTTCAACTTCATTTAAAGATTTATAGCAAAAAACCAGCAACTCTAACTGTAATACTATTATAACTATAATGTTAATGGACCCGTTTGCTTGGAATGACGATAAAACCCATGTGTGCTTTTATTTGAATATAAAATTGTATTCTTTTTCACTTCAACTTTACATTGTGCTTTGATAAAACCAAGAATTGGAATAAATTTATATAATCCAGATAAAACCCACTATAAATAAACCGATACGGGGTATAAAATATTATATTATGTAGTTTCAAAAATTGTGAAGCTCATCTGTTAGGAAAAGACTTATGTATGTTTCAAAAACATTTTAATTTATTTATATTCGTTGCATCATTTTAAAATTTTGTAGTATTGATTATATAATAATTTTCTATTCTATAAAAATACGTTTTTGGCGTTGATACATTTACAGTGAGCATATCAACGTTCTTATGATATACCAAACTACATATATCACCACTGATATCATGATAGCATAATATACTATCCTTCATTTATGTATAGTATAGGTATCCAAACCAATGTATTTTTTTAATTCTCTTCACAAATTTTTTATAGTCTTTAATATGAATGCAATAAATTATATAAAATTCTATTTTAAGAAGCTGTCATAGCAAAAAATATTTAAAGAAAGATACTACTTACGTAAAGTTAAAAATAGGTATAATTAGAAAATTTTGAAATTTCTTCAATTTATTATTAAAATTTAATTGAAAACGATTAGCATACATTAGGTATACTTATGTGTATATGTAAAACATAAAGTAACTTGAAGCGTTACTCTTTTCTTTCGGCAAAATAAAGGAAATAGAAAAATATTTGTGTTATTCTTATTCAAGTAACAAATTAATATCAAGGATTTTTCAAAATAAGTTCAAAAATTACAAATAAAGCACAATACCCTCTTTAGAGTATTTACAACAAACATAATTCGTCTACACATTGTAAATTGCATTTGAAAAGAATTTTCTTTTTCTGTATTCCGGGGTATATGAAGGAAGGCGGTATTTTCACAAGCAATTGACTGCATTCTCTGGTATTCATAGTATTCATGTAGTTGACAAGAGAACAACGCTTTGCGGCACTTTCATGATCTTCTGCAAGCCGCCTTTAACTGTAATGGTGCAAACTTTGAAGCTTTGACTATAAAATAATCACTTACATAAACTGAGACAGATTTAAACAATTTTAATATAAAAACAATTAATATTTGCAAATTTTGAAAAATATATTCACACTACTACATCAGCAACAGTTATTAGCATTTCGATGTTTATGGCAACATGTAATTAATGTGATGTTAAAAATTCCTGAAATGTTTCTAGGCGATCTTTATTAAAAGGAAGTGGAAGGCAGCCAGAAACGCCTCTTCTTTTACCTTTGCTGTGGTAGACCGACCGGCACCAAATTGGGCCACCCCGAATTACTTTGTTAGGGTATGAATTACGATCTAATATTATATAAGAGCTTTTAAAGGCAAGTTTTTTTTCAATAAAAGCTTATGAGCTATAGACAAACGAGATGTATAATTATGCTAATTAAATCAATACATAAACAACTTTAGACATTCATAACTCGAAAGAAGGAAATGGCATTTATTACATTTTTATTGTCTTGATTTGAAACGATATACTTAGGTATATATTTGAAACCGTTAATTTATAAAACGGAAACACCATAAAAAATAGTATTCAATAAAAAAGGAATAACTTAGTTTTGGAAATTCAATCTTAAAAATGATTTTAATGGCACATACTACGGTGGGCGCTAAATAAATCAATTTCATAATTTTTTTTTTGCAAAGTCGGTAATATAATATAATATAGCAATCATGAAAAAATCAATACGTATAATGGTTAATTAAAAAAGTAATTGGTTGCTACTACATATTTTTTAAATTGTGATTGTTGTAATTTTAAAATTGTTTAGTTTCGTTTTAAGCATAAGGTTTAATTTGTAAATTATTAATCTCGTAAAAGTTTATGGTTAACATGTACAGTTCAAATATAAAATTGCTAAATGAGGCGGCTGCTTTGAGCTATATGACGAGTCGATGGCTTTCTCATTCGCAACAGAAATGCATTGAGTTTTGTTTTCTCTCCTAATTTAACTGCACAGAAGTGTAAAAATGATCGACGTATATGTGAGTTCAGGGATGGATGGAATATTGTCGGTTAAACGGTTTAGACTTCTAACGATCAAAATTATATGAGTTGAAAGGAAACTAAAGCGTGATTAAGGTTGTCAGAGCGAGGTAGAACGAACACGTGTTCTTCGAAAATCTGTCTCATTAACATATTAAGACATTTCTTTGAAATTTTGCCGGCACAGTTTAAAATCATTGATTATATTTTTTAAAGTTTTGTTGTTGGATATTCTAAATTTTTCCTATTGTACCAACCTTGTATAATATTAAAAAGCTTTTTGTGGCTTGTAAAAATGTCAATTGAAATTTTTTGCTCTCACCTCCAAGAATTCCATCAATTGTGTAATCCTTTTTTCCTTCAGGATCTTCACGTCTTCCGCCAGTACCACCTCTTAGTAAACGACTTATTGACGAAACACTGGGAGGATCGCTAACTCCTTCCTATAAAGAATTATGTTTTTCATTTATTATCACAAAGAAAATTAATTAAAATTTAAAAAAGCTCATAAAATTATTTAATAAAGTAAAATACAAAAATACAATGATATCGTCGTTTGTGTGGGAACCAATGCAAGAAATATGAAAAAAAATTGAATTAATAATAAAAATATTTACTTGTAGGTAAATTATTCCATATTTAAAAAAAGAACTGAAAGCGGAAATCTTCAAGTGTATTGGAACATCTGATTTTATGTTGCTAGTGTAAAAAATTGCACTAAATAATCAAACAAGCTAAAAATATGTAGATATTCTAAGTATTTTTATGAATATTAAGAGAATAATATTAAATATTATATTAGCCAAATAATTCAATTGACTCGATTAGTTCGGTTTTAGTAAATGTTATTCATTTAATTTTTCTTTATTTAAAATATAAATAATTATTATTGAATTTATTAGTTTTCTTCCAAATAACTTTAATAATTTACTAGGATAGAAAACAAAATAATAGCTACACGAAGCTTTTAAAATATCCATATTTGTGCCTTTAAACCCAATCAATGCAATGATGGCAAGCTATTTTGAAACGCATTATGTACCTCTATAATATTACCGCTGTTGATATTTTCTTATCAATTTGCGCCTACTGTATTCCGATAGGTACACAATAATTTAAATAAAAATTTGTATCGAATAATAAATCATTATTTTTAAATGACATTTTATATAATAGTAAAACAATTCAATGATTATATTATTAGGTAATAAGTAATATAATTTATTCACAATTAGTTGGTAATCGACCCACTACTAAATTTTCACATGCTACTCGGGAAGTGATCGCTGATATACCTACTTAATATAAAAATGTTTATAAAATAAAAACAAATTTAATAAAATTATTTATTTTATTAGCGTAATTATAGCCTCGCGCTTATAGTTAGTTGACTGAGTGAAAAGTTTTAGCGCTCGGCTTAATGGAGCATTTTTTACCTCGATACGTAATATACTATTATTATGAATTTTAGAAAATGTCGTTTATTAAGGCAATAATAAATTACTGTGGGTACATATTAAATTATAAGTTATAAAGATGGATATTTAAAAAAGTATTAATGTAATATTTTTAAATAAGAATTTCAATTACATGGCTAAAAAGTCATAAAAAATAGCTATTGCATTGAGAATTTTATAAATATTTCTTATTATTTTAAGTATATTTTAAAACTATTATTTTTATCGTTAAAAGTAATTACTTACTTTCATTAATTTTAATATTATTTCTTTCATAACTGTTTAATAATAAGCTATTATGGTGATCAAGCAAGGAATAATAATTGGCCTTATGTTTAAAAAATCTGATATTTACAAATATCACTATAAAAGTGCACGCAATAGAAGCTATCCGTAAGAATTAAGTCGTACAGAAAACTATACCCCTATTTACGAAAACTGCAAGAACTGACCTTTTTTTAATTTTAACAATATTAAAATACATGGATAGATAAATGTTCAATCACGACCATGTTTAATTAATTTTTAAGGGATTGTGGGTTCATTGAACAAAAACACAATAAATATTGCTGATCTATGATCGACGTTTCGCCGTCTCTCACCGCTTCTTCAGGACTAAAAGCTCTCTATTAAATTATAAAGAAAATATATTTTGTAAATTATAGAGAGGTTACCCTGAAGCTAGGTTAAATTTACAACAATCTTATTTTAGAAGATCACATTAATCAAGAATAAAGTTGTATAGCAGCCTTTAGGTATATTGAAATATAATAATATTAAATATTAAATTTGGCCAAGTGAGGCATGCTTCTGAAACCGAGGGGTTTGAGGTTTTAAAAAAAATATTAATTATGTTTTGGTAAACTAGGTTTGTTGGCTTGGTGAAGCACTGCCTCTTCTGTGTCTATTCCGTATCCAAAGAGTAATTCCTAACCATCATGAATCTTTATGCTATACGTTTACTTCTACAGTTACCTACTGTTTCTGCAAGCAAAAATTTAGGAATTAACATGATTTACAAATAACTCTTTAAGATATGAAAATTTTGTAGTGCACAGCATCTGGAAGCTATGTACATCATAATATAATGTAAAACATTTTAATTAACCATAAATTGTTGTATTTTGTTTTTGTTTACTCAAGTATAGTTAAGTTATACAAAATAACTTTCAGTTCTACAGAAATAAAACGAGACGGGGGATATTATCGAAGTTTCTTGTTTTATAATGCAAATCTACAAGATTAGTAAAGTTAAAACAATTTTAAGTTTATAACATTTTTATGTTTGTTTAGGTTCCATCTAGGAAGACTTGATTTTATAGACAAATAAAATGTAAAATATTCACACCATACATTGTACACATTGAAAATAAAACATTGAAACTAAAAGCATAATATTTTTTAGTAAGTGATTATAAATTCTCTTTATCACTTAATAATAAGCAATATTATTTGAAAAAATTGTATCCACATTAAGACCCGGAAAATCGCATATTTTTATACTATAATATAACTAATAAACAAAAAATTTGAATCGAATATGCGTCAACATTTAAATAGGTCCGATGATCTCAAAAATATGATATTTTCAACATTAATTATTGGAAAAAATAGAGATTAAATAGTCAAAATTCATTTTAGGATTCTAACAGAAATTTTTAGTTTTCCTCTCCGCGCCCCACCACCCCACCGTTTATTACCAATAAGCTCGTAAATAACATACCTATATATTAATAATAAATTATATTCCAATAATGATATTCTACATAGTTAAAATAATCTACATAATATCTTATATTTTCATTACAATTATGCTAAGTGGGAAAAGTTTTTCTGAATTTTTAATTGGTTCAGATCGGAACATTTAGATTTTAGATCGAATTACAACAGAGTAATACTCTGTTACCAATAAAAAACATCAAAATACAAAACAAAGAAAAAAAAATACGGTATCGATTTAAAGTTCAAGTTTTTTAATTATCTAGAATGTTTCATTGGCGAATATCTATTTATTTTATTTGGTATCCATTGCATAGCACGATATATTTAATTAAGTTCTATCTATAAATTTAAACTTCTCTTTAAAATTTGCTTTATCTAAGTGAGTTCTAATTAAAAATTAAAAAAAAAACAGTTTTTGAAGTATACTGAACTATTGTGAATAAATGATCCAGGTTTGACTATTATTATCTTTAAAAATGGTAAAATTGTGATAATTTATTCAAATTATTATTAATATCAATTGCATTTTTGCAAATTTTATATATACGTGCTTTACCCGATTGCTTCATACTATTAATATATTTGAAAAGCGGATTTAATTATCCAATTATTTAAACAATTTGTTTGTCTAAACAAACTAAACTCTGTGTTTTTAAATTAAAACTTAAAAATTGTAGGTTAGCGCTAATCCAAAAAACGTCATATTATTTTGATTGACTAAATCTAGGCTTTTCCGAAACATTTTTAATTCTTCCTTGTAATAAATAACTATAGCAAAACACGAAGTTGTATATCAAAAATAAAAACTTATTTCACAAATATTGTGAATTCAGTGATTTTCTAATTGAAGGGCTCAGAAAACTTATCAATGACTTCTACAAAAGTTTGAAAATTATACTTTTAATTTTATTTTAGTTCTTTCGAAAGATAATAAAATTATTATTGTCAAATTGATGAAATATGTATATCTAAATTTAATTTTTTTATAATATGCTGCATGATCAAATAGTTGAAAATATTAATTTTCAAACTGCCAGCCTTAGTTGCAAATACATTTTGATGGATAGTCGAAAAATCTGCATGTGATATTCGAATAATTAAAAAAACTTTTAATCATGAAACAGAAATACTCTATCATAGTACTGTGCGATGTTCATCTATATTGCCCGAACGATGTATCGATGTTTTGACGTCGATGTTAGGCGTATCGATACATTGAAACAATCCTAGTTTCCTTTGAAATGTTATCAGTACCTACTTTCGATGTTACAACAAAGTCTTTAAAAAAAATAAAAAAAAACCCTGATTATACCGGCTTGGGCTGGGGAGTATTCCATACCTCTAGACCATTCGGCTAAGGGCTGTCAGCTTTGGAATTAGTTGTACAAATAGTTGGGATTTATTCAAATTATTAGAATTGATGAAATGTATAGAAAGTGGGGAAATAATTAAATAAAATTTTTGTGCATAATTTTTCATACAATACTTCTTAATGCAGTAGCTTAAGTATAATATATACCTATATTAGTGGTTAAATAGTATGATTTCTATTAATGAAATGTGATGTCTGAAAAAGACTTGGAAATGATTAAATATGATATTATAATAATAAAAATAAAATAAAGGATATTATCTAACTTAAATAAAGCTGGACAATTAATTTGTCGTACACTTGTTGCGCAGATTCTTAATTAAAACTGCGAATTCTCCTAAAGCTTGAGCTTTATTTGAAATTTGTCTACTTCCCAGCTTTAATACGAGAAAATACAAATTATGGTTCGTATTTTATTCGCGAAAAATTTATTTCATTATTATTAATTTTGTTCAATTTACGTAAACTATTTAGAAATAAAATTTAATTTAAAGCCATTAATTATAACAGGTTTAAATTTAAACGTAATTACACAAAAATCTTGATTGCATATCATATCTCATTTTCTATTATTTCTTTTCTATTAATCTTTTTACTTTAAATTGTATTACATTAAATAATGTATAAAATTTTATTTCAAGTTGTCCTGTCAAGGGGTCATTTACTAATCTTCTTATTGGTCAATTTTTTGCGAACCTAAAAAGAAAGATGGCTATCGACTATAAAGTTATAAAATTTACTAAACATAGAAATAAAATTTTAATATTAATTTTAAAAAATTATTGTCAGTTGTCCAAAAAAGATTTCTTAAATCAAAACTTTATGTTTAAACTGATATATTAATTATCTTTTTTTTTCAATTAATTGAATTTCTAATTTCTTTTTAACTTAACTATAACTTAACTTAACTTATTGGTTATTGGTCGAATTCTAATCGAAATATAAGCGAAATATAATGCTTTTCCAACATCAAAACTATGCAATCTGATAAAAATACAAGAATCACCTTATTCCAAAGTATTCGACTTCCTTTCCAATTTTTCAAAAATAAAAATCCTTAAGGTAAGTTTTATAGTACACCAGCACTAACAAAATTTTAAACACAAATTTTTCTTTTTAGATCATATCACTCCGATTAAATCGACTATTAAATTCCAAACAAAATTGTTCCTAAAACTGTTTGTTTCACCACAATATATATTTTACTCGATTGTTGTCGAGTTCGATATGATCAAATTTTACTGTAGGTGAGTCGAGTTTTGATAAATAAAGCGATTTATCATTTTTGGCGGGTTATTGTAAACTTTCGGGAAACTGACACAAGGGTCAAATCCGAATTAACCCTTGTAAATTAGGTAGGTTTACTTAAACTTCTTTAGGTTATCTATTGAGAACTCAAAATGTCTGAAACATTTCAATGTAGTAACATAATACTTACTTCCAACATCTAAATTGTAAACTTGATAGTATGTCGTTTGCCTGCCACATTCTCAAAATTTATCTTGAAAGGTTCTTTATTAAAAAAAAAACTGCAAAATTATATTGTCAAGTTGGAACATAAACGTTTTGCTTTAGCTGACCACGTAACGTTTTGCTCTAAATTACAAATTAAACGTAATTTTATTTAGGAAGTAAAACGTGATAGAAATAAACTTCGTTATGATCTCTGTTAACCGTAAGAAAATATTTGGTCCAATATAGAGCGTGAGTTAATACACCTCTTCTGTGTCTGTTTCTCTCATGAATTCCGGTATATAACATGGGCGTAGATATTGCATGCCCTCAAGTTTGTGTCGTACTTTTATATAATATATAAAGATTATGCAAATTACTTGCACTACTTTTTCTGTCTTTTTTACAAAACCGCATTTTTCTATTTAAAACCGTCTAATTTTAACTGCCAATAATTTAACCATAATAATAATAATGCAAGACCACTTAAATATCGCATAAATGTAGCAGTTAAGCTGCTGAATAAGCGTCATGAAACGCACTTAAAATAAGTGTACTTCCTTTACATTTCTTTAAAATAACCGATTTTAATGTTTACTACGTGTATTAAACAAACATGATTTAATGTTCTAGCCATTTAAATAGATCAAAGTATCAAGTATTAATTAAATTGTACGAATAAAATTAATATTATTTAAGATTTCAATTAAAATTATACATATTATATTTTTTTATAGACACAATAAATTTACTATACTTGCATTATTACACCAGCAATCTTTATAATCCAGTCTACCTATATCTTCTTTTTATTGCCAGTTAACAATATAAAATATTTATTATAATTATAGCTTCTGGCTTCGAGTATTTTATAATTTTATATATTAACACGAGTATTATGTACCTAATTAAATTATAAATTATTATATTGATTAGCATATTGTTTTTGTTTAATTAATTCTTTATTGGTTTTTATTTAATAAAAATTGATTTGAAGAAAACGCCTTCGCAAATTTTAACTCTAATAATTGTCATGTGTTCAAAACCTAACCAATTGATTAATTTGTTTAAGTAAAATGTTAATTGTTTTTTAATTAACAGTCAAAATATCATATTTAATTTAAATTTAATGATTTCAATCTTTTTTTTTTTTTTGAAAAAAGCTATCCGAGTTATGAAAAAGTGCATGAAAATTGCGAAAACAATGTGACTTGTTTTGAATAATATTTCAAAAGTTATTGAATTACATACAATACAAGATACGCCACTGATAAACAATAAAGTTGAAGAAAGGAAGGCGTTTCTGTACGTTTATCAGCCGCGGGGGCAACATTAGATTGCAGGCTTTTCGAGATGATATCGACAGATGTCCAGCAAGTAATTTGAAGGCGGTACGGCACGTTCTTCATGTCCGAGTTACATAAAAGAACTATTATTGCGATCTGTCCTCTGGCACGCGGATTCTTTGATACGCGCCGCCAATATTTAAAACAACTTGCTTTCAACAACGGTTAGTCATATGATTTTTATCTCCAAGTAGCACAAAATAACTTACAGATAACATACCTTGATGAGCTTCTCTCGTATTTCCCATGAAAATATTCCAGGATTCTGACGTTTAATTTGTTCTATCCGAGTTTCCACTTCTGGGGTTGCTACGCGTGGTTTCGATCCCCCAATAACTCCGGGTCGTATGCTACCAGTTTCTTGGTAACGATTTAAAATTTTCGATACACAACCGTGCGACACCCTTAATTGCCTCGATATCACACATGGTCGAATTCCCGCTGCAGCCATTTCTACAATTTTTAATCGAATATGATTTGGTAATGGACGACCGTTAATGAATACTCCCCCAAGTTGATTTATACGACCTTGACCTAAAATTATAAAAAATCGATAATATTTTTGTTGCAAGTTAAAAAGAAGTATTTACAATAATTAATATGTCTAAAAGTTAATTGTTTTTGACAAACTTGAAGTGTAAACTGAAGTGGGTATGAATTAGACAACATATTAATAATCCTAAAATTTCAAACTTGAATACTTTAAATTTGAAAATTTAGATATGTACAGGGTTTACCAATACGACGTTTGTTTTTAAATTTTAAATGAAACACATATTTTGGATGAAAATGCTATAGATTTTTATTTATATATAAAGTAGAAGGTCTGCCATTTATGAATGAAAAATAATATCCTTCGAATGCCCACCACGACCACGCTTACAGACATCGATTCTTTCGTCAAAATTTTCAATCACATTTTGGCATAATTGAGGCTCTATCTCACTAATGACACGTTTGATGTTGACTTTTAGGGCCGCGATGGTTTGTGAATTATCCGCATAGACTTGATCTTTCACATAGCCCCACAAGAAGTAGTCCAACGGAGTAAAATCGCACGATCTAGGGGGCCAATTTATTGCAGAATTACGCGAAATTATTCGATCTGGAAATTTGGTTTGCAATAAAGCCAAAAAAGCGAAGATAATGATCAGCCGGCTTCAATTCCTGAACCAGCTGTATCTTATAAGGTTTTCGAGCCAAATCCTTCCGCAAAATTCGCCATGTGGTCATTGTGGATAGCCCCAAATGTTGAGAACGTCGCGGAATAGACAAATTTGGATATTCTTCGACACTTTCACTTACAGCAGCGATATTTTCTGCTGAACGACCCGAACGAGTATGTGTTGTTGTTGGTATGTTATGTACCGAACCAGTAAACTTGAATTTATCCACCAAATTCTTGATAGTAGTTTCAGAAGGCCGATCATGACGACCAAAAATGTTGCGAATTTTACGAAATGTGGTTTTCACACATCGACCATTTTCGTAATAGGTTTCAATGACTTTAATTCGATTTTCGATTGAAATTGAAGACATTTTCACAAATGGCAAAGCTTCTGCTATACATATGTCAAAAAAATAAATGTCAGAACTGTCAAAATATCCAAATATGCACCTATTGAAAAACAAACGTCGTATTGGTAAACCCTGTATAACTAAAAGAGAAAACAAAATGCTAGATGTCAACCGGTTTCGGTTTATTAAAACATCCTCAGGACACAGAATTAAATTATATAACATGCTGTTTTAGTATTTTATAATTTATAATATTATATTACATAAGTATTAATAATATGCAAAGTATAAAATATATGTATGTATGTTGTACTACATAATTATGTAATAATTTGTTGTATATTTATATTTGTGATAACGTGTTCTGATGATGATTTAGTAAACCGGAAACGGTAGTACCTACATATTTGATTTCTTCTTTACAATTAATAATCAGCATTAACAAATTTTTAATTTTTTACTTAAAAATTCACAACTACACCATGTATAGAAAAATAATGTTCCTACTTCTTATTTTAATATTTTAATTTATTATTTAAATTATATATAATTATATTATTATATAATATAAGAATATTATATTACCAATAATTTAAAAATATTATGTTTACATTTTTATTATATATCGTTTAAATATAGTATATACCTACATTTAAAATTACCGCAATGCGGTGTTGTTTATCAGAAGGAAATACAATATTAAAAAACTTTAGGAAAGGCAATCGCAGGAAAGCAGTAAAAGTTATAAAACGTAGGCTTATACCGCACCAGTTTTTCAAAAAAAATGCAATTTCACTTTATATTTTTTTCTTCACTTTATATTACAATACTACGATCGCTTAGTTGCTAATTATTAAATCTGTGGAAAAAAAATTTAATAAAATGATATTTAATAAAAGTTGAAATCCACTTATAAGAAACTTAAAAGAACAGTAAATCTGTCATGAAGTTTTACATATACTATTCTTTTATAATATTAGATATTTTTTATTATTGAGTAAAAAATACTTTGTCTACACTAAAATGAATTTGTATTTTCTACAAAACTGGTAAAATAGGAGTATTACCTATCTATTTATTATTTTGTTATTATAAGTATTATTTATTTGTTATTTCATTATTATATTACTTATTTTTGTTCTTTTGAACAGAAAGATCTCTGTTATGCCAGCTTAAAATTTTGCAAATCTGCAAACAATTTTAACAAATAGTCTACTAAACCTTTGTTAGGACGACAATTTTTTTTATTGTAGGTACTGCTTTAATTACTTAGACAATTTTTTATTTATTAATCATTGGCTGGAATTTTTGCGATTCATAACAAGCGGACATATTTTAAAGGAATATTGATAAAAATTTTATATAATTTTATGAAGAAAGTACTTTTTGGCGTCAAGAATAGTATTCAAACTAACTCATTCTCACAGCAGTCGATACAAGACCTTCTATGAAAATCTTTATATAATAAAAACTGCTTCTAATTACCACAAAATGTCATACAATTCAAGATATGCTAAGAGCTTATTTTACTAATTACGTGAGCAATTTTATTTTGATATTACCAATAACAGATCAAATTAAAGGAAACTAATTTTGAAAGCAAAGTTTTATTACGACATTTCTATCTATGCATAAATAGATATTATTAACTGCATAAAAACCGAACGAAAACCAAGTTTTATAATGGTTGTGCTATAGCAGGTCAGGAATAGTCATGTTGGTTTTTGTTAAGGTGAGATTGCTTTGTAAATTGAGGGTTAAACTAAACTTTATATGCAAATATGGTTATAAAATTAAATATTGTCAATTTTAGTATGCATTCAACTAACAAACACTTTTCAGGTCTTTTCAGGCCCAACCTCAAATTACCATGATGAAAGAAGGTATTATCCAAAAAGCAGATAATATCTGCAATTTGCAAGTTTCAATGTTTATAACTAACACTTAAAGCTACGAGTATATCCTAAAAGATATGAAAATATTTTAGTTTATTAAATTACTGAAATTAAAGTACCAAATAACTTCGATTTTCGCTCTGTTTTGGGACACAAACCAATTTCTGAAGTTAAAGGCTCGTTCAAGCGGAGCGGATTTAGTAGACATTTTTCGATTTCCATGCAGAAAAACGTTTATAAAAACTTTTTTACTTGCCTGAATGTGTAAAATAGAATTTTTGTTTTCAAATTTTAATAAAATATTTTAAAACCACTTTTGCAAAAGCATTTTGGGCTTTCCATATCTCTGCTTGTAATTAAATTTCAAATTAAATTTTTTATCTGGTTATCCACCAATAATAATCAGCGTTCAAAAGTGCCTTTCTGTTGGATTTCGAAACTTTGTGTAGTTCTAGAAAAAAGGGGGTATAAATCTCAGGAATAATATTTGGTATACTAATACCCACTATCGCCAAAGTAGCGGCAACTGAAACGGGAACCTCCATGAGTGACTGTTATACGTAACCACCACTAAATCTATGCCTTTGATGTATAGATAACTTAATTTGAGTAATTTCTAGTCGCTGCTACGTAGCTGTGTCACCAATTATAGTTACTTTGAAATACCATTAGTACCAAGTAGCTTTAGTAGTGGGACGTCGTAACTACACGTACGACGACCTATAAGTTTTCATTGTACAACAAGGTTCGATCTCTTTGCAAAAAGAGTTTTAGGTTCAGAATTATCCTCAGAAAGATGTCACTTTTTAGAAAGAAAAGTAAACATTTATAGTGGACTTGCACCCTTATGGAACTTTATTTAGGTGAAAAGTGAAAATAGGAAAAGATAACTCTTGTAACTCAAAATGCAGGTAAAGCTGCACTTTTCCAAATAAATATGGCAACCACCTGAAACCAACAAATAATAAAATTTAATTAAAGGTCGTTTTGAACTACCACTATATTAAACTAATTAAACTTTATTTCTAGTTAATTCAATAATAAAATTTAATAAGTTAATAAGTTGATAATATAAAGAAATGCTAGCTGAGATAGTGGAGATTATTAGTATAATCTCTTCCCCCCCCCATACAAATGACCCCTATCTTAACTAAAATTTCTTTATTCTAGTTTCTTTCTAGTACTATACCTAGGGAAAAAATGGTAATAATGATTCAAGTTGAAGGAAATAAAATTTCCTACTTAAGTACTCGTTACCATTTTTATGATAAAGATATAATAAACAAATAATTAAAAAAAAAACTTCTTCATCCCTATTTGCAGTCTAATTCTACAAAAATCAATCCTAGGGTAAAAGTTATTATTTACTACAACTTTAGATTTTATCATTTTCACTGTAAAGTTGAAAATAAGCCAGTTATTTTTAACAAACAAAAAATCACTTTGTAAATCAAAATTGCAAACGCAATGAGAAGATTTTCTCGAAAATCGAGATTTACGCTAACGAACATCCTCCAAATTAAAAAGGAAAATCGCTTCCCTTAATTATTTCCAGGTGAAATTCTATTTTGACTAGACTACATACTACATATATGCGGAAACTATGAATTTCATACAGAAAGGAAATATTTTCGACGTTCGAGTACAGCAGAATAAGAACAGAAAACTTTCTTCTATTAATTCAACAATTTTTTAAAATTATTATTATTAACACATTGGTAACTTAATATTTAACACAAATGTGTTAACATAATGTTAACACAAATGTGTTAAATATATTGATCTCTTTTTTCGAAAAATTTTAAATTTTAATTCAAATTAACCTAATTATCTTTCTAAGTTAATAGTAACTTAATATAAATTTAATTTATGTAATAAAAATGTTGATTATAAATTATAAATTAATAGCAATAATAGAAATAACATCAAAATATCTACTTATGAAAAAATTCGTTCAATATTTCTTTTGTAAGCATCGACCCCAGCACTGAAGCGGAATTTTCATATGAAAGTTTAATTTTTTAAATTTTTATAGGTATATTAATTGCAGGTATAACTAACGTCGCTATTCAAGTTATGCAGTATATTAAAAACAACAATTTTGAAGAATTTAAATTCCTATCCATTTGAGAACATTATCTAAATACTTTCAGAAAATTGTTTCTCGTAAAATAGCAATTATGCATAGATAGCTTAACATAATAAAAATTTTAACCTAGCGTTTTCTATCACACGGAGAAAAATTCCGGCATAATAAACTAGACATTAAAATCACACACACTTAAGCAAGCCAGCAAACTTGGCTTATACAGACTACATCATCAGACTTACATGTATGTACCTTATGTGTGTAGCGTAAGTTGGAGCTGGAGTTAGACTTTAAGTCGGTATATATATATATATACTATATTGCTGTGCTCCAAAATCATATTTTTTATTTAGAAATGTTATTATATTGCATTAGAATTTTTATTTTGATTAGTAGAATGTTATCGGGATAAGCTTTCGGACAGGTCAAATAAAACTACGCACTTTTCGTCGACGTTTCGTTTTTGATTGTTTTTTAAATTTGAATTTGGTTTTGTAAAAATTTGATAATTTGTAAATATTTTGAATTGTTGTTCATATCAACAATTTTGTGTTGATACGGAAAATTGGATATAACTTCGCTTTTTGCCATCCGCGTTGACCGGAGTGGTAGCTTTTTACGGAGCATATCCGTACTTGTAAATTTTGAGTCGATTGTTGGAGAGTTAATTTGATTATTTTATGAATAAAAGGTTTTGATTTACTATGAGTAAGAATTTTTATTAATTTGTTTAATTTAGAAATTGGATCGCAGTAATTTTAAAGCAGGATATTAGGGGTACGAGGCATGTGGTATTGCAGAGCACATTTGGCGATTCGAGATACAACGTATAAAATAAATTACCTCTTTAAGGGGGGAAAAGGGTCTGAGGTACAAACAAAGAAGCATATTTTTGTGATATTTTTTGCAGAGTCCCTTATTTGTTAGTACTTTTAAAAAAATTTATATTATTAAGCATTATATTAAGAATGTTTTGCTAAATTTTCGTTAAAAAATATTGCAAAATAAGCCAGTGGTAGTGGTGAGAACTGAGTCACAAAAAAAAAAAAAGGTTCCATGCGGTAGGCAGGATAACTCATGCTTGCTTCATCACAAATCAAAAAACCAAAAATATTTCTTTAGTACTTTTTATCTTGATTTTGAACGAAGGAATTAACAAAGTATTAATTTTTCACGTTTTGATAAAGGTACAATCAAAAAACTGTGATTTTTTATTTAAATTAAAATAACAACTTAATTAAAAACTAAGTTGTAATTGAAATAAAAAAGAATCCTTCGTTCACAACCAAGATAAACTTCTGTACTAAAGAAATATTTTTTGTTTTTTGATTTCAGATGAAGCAACCATGAGTTATCCTGCCTACCGCATTAAACCTTTTTTGTGTGACTCTGTTCTCGCCACTACCACTGGCTTATTTTGCAATATTTTTTAACGAAAATTTAGCAAAACATTCTTTATAATATAATGTATTATAAAATACAATTATTGAACTTTAAAATACTCTAATTATTTTATAGATTTAAAGCAAAGCAGTCATTAACAAAGTTCATGAAGAAAAACGTTTAATTTTTATTATTTATTTACTCAATAATTTATAATTTTTAATCAAATTCTAATATATTTTATACTTTCTCATGCAATTTTTTACTTGTTTAATAATATTGAGTTATCTGATTATAATAATTAAGTAACCAATATTTGTAAATTATAAGAAGCACACTAGCAAGTATTCTCTCTAACAATATATTGTTCTGAATAGTAAACTTTGTCGCTTGACAATTTTTAGTACTGACTTATTGAAAAACTCATTGAAATTAGTCCAGTTTAATTAGCTGGTGTAATTATGAAGTTTCAACTTTAGACTACTACACCGCGTTAGAGTTTTTATCGCCACGAATCACCAACGATGAAGAATGTGGAGTTGATACTGTCATCCATATGACTTTTAAAAGGATTTTTAAAGCAGCTTAAGAAACTTAAACTCGAACATTATGTGACTTCACGACATAAGACTGTTGGTAAAAATTAAACATTAATCAGTGCAATGCAAATGCAAGATCCTGACGGAACGGGTTTTTATGTCAATCTACGTGCATATTGTATATTGTACGCCTACAAAATATTGGTTTACATTTTCAGTAGTAGAATCAAATAAATAACAAAAATAAAACAAATACTTATTATAAGTTACTAAAAGTTACCTTTACTAAACAAATAATTAGCGTTACTTCTACTACCGACGATGGGCTAATCTTAAATGCTTTTTGATGTTTTTTTCAGATGTTCGAAACACCATATGGTTTGATAAACATCTCAAATTTCAAGTTTTATAAATTCTTCTACTTTAATTTTTGTTGCAAAACTTTCTGTTATTGTGTAGAAAAAGTATATTTTTTATTAGAGAATTTAATGTCGTTTCTTATAAGGATAAGACGTATAGCTCAACAAAGAATTCGAACCACGGCACAAAAAGAAAATCTACCCTAAGGCATTTAAAATTCAAGGAAATGGTGAAACAGAAATAGATTTCGAGTTTAATTATTTGAAATGCAATTTTATTCAATTTTATTTTTAATAATAATTATTATAGCACTATTTTTATTTAAAATTAAGTTCAGCTATCTCACTTTTTAAGGAGCCTACTCTCAAGTTGCAAAGAAGAGTTTAACAGAATATTTAATAAAAATGAAAATTTTTTACCATTAAAAATAGTGCATACGTTGCCATTTAGTTTTTTTATGGGAACTGATGCAGTGTTAAACATTTTATTTATTTTCTGTTGAAAAACCGTTCAGAAATATAAACTGCGCTTGACAAATTGAATATAAAAAGCAATGTCTTATTACTATGTGGCGGAGGTTTTGAAGTTTATTTACCAGAAAATATTTTTGTGGCAAATTCATTCTTTAATGATTTTTTAATCATTTTACAGGGGTGGGCTTGAGTAATTTGGAAGTCCATATCGAATCTTGACTACTATAATTTGTGTCAGGATTGGAGATTTGCCTTAGGACACAGCTTGAGTGATAGATGAACTGCTTTCCTTCGTCGACATATATTAATTATTTTATGTTGTAAACAGAGCACGAACTACTATATAAAACACCACTTTAATTTAATTCTTAGTTATAGTTACCAATATTAATATAAGTATAGTATAAGGAAGCAAATTTTTGATTGAATACATATTCAAATTAATGTTAACAGCTATCGAAGTTGTTAAAAAATATACTTACATGTATATATGAACTTTATGTATTATGTATTACAGAATCTAGATTTTTCTATTATATTGATCATAAATATTGAGTAAAAATTAAAAAATATCTCACATCTGTCACCTACCGTTTCTGTTAAGAAAAGTTCTCTTATTATACTGCCACAATGGTTTACGATTTTAAGTTTTCATGAAATTCAGTTTTGAATGAAAGGAAAGCAATTTTTTAGATAAAAATAACTTTTCTTTAAATGTGAAAATTCGAGTGTGACACGTTTCGGGTTTTCAAACAAACAAATCGAAGAATTCGTATGAAAGTGATCCGGCGGAAATCGATAACTTAGTGTTATTGGGTGAGTTTTATTAAGCGATACCACAAAAAGTAATCTTTTGATAGCCTAAGGCAAAACAACAACGGCTTTGACACCATCAACCAGTTTCACAATCATCCTTACCTTGGAAAGGATGTCCACCAAAAATAGGTCGTATATCCATACTTTAACTTACAATTTCACGCAAACTTCAGGCTTAACATGTATTTAAATTGGTAGTCCTTTGATTTTAACAAAATCATTTGAAACTTCGCGTAAATAATCGATTTAAAAGTCCCAACGAAATTTTTAAGTCATCGACTTTCTAGTGTCGAAGTTTTTATTTTAGTCCTTGATTAAATTATTTAATCAGCGCAATTTTCAAAATCTCAAACTGTTGAACACTGATTTATACTAGCACTATGAAAACTGTACATAAACTGAATTATAAAGCATAACATTTTCAATTGAAGGAAAAAAATAATTTTGCAACTGGTTGTAAAGTGATCTTCGGTACCATTGGTTAGAAAGACTCATATGTCCCATTGTATTACGGGAAATCAGTTTTGAGCAAGTATTATAACACCTTAATGCACTTTTTCAAAGAAAAGCAAAACCAACACTTATTTCTATGCAGTTTAAATGCATACATGCAAGGGAGGGACTCGCTATTATTATTTAGATGCAACTATACCGGTGGGTACTAATGGGAGGTACTGTAAACTGGTACAGCCTTGCAACATGCAAAATATTGGTAAAAAGATTATTAAAATAATTTTCATTGATTTCCTTATATGGAAAGAGGTGAAAGTTTTAAGATGGTTGGTTACCAAATATAATATTTTATTGATAACAAATTGCATTTTATAAAATTATATATTATACGAAAGGACAATAAATTTTAATTCAGATGTTCGATATACATTTTTTAATATTAAATCGGTAAATAATAATTTTAAAGATTTCAATATACAGTGTGTTCTGCAAAATGATACCAATTTCGAAAATATACACTCTTAACGTAATAAGTTGCAAATTATACTATTCTCGTGAAATTATGATATTTATCCTTATTTGTGCTTATATATCATCTGTTGTATTTTAACTTTTGAATATTACCATTGCAAAAATCTTATAAAAATTGACTTGTTAATATGTACCTTCAAATATAAAATTTGAAATGGAAATTTAATGATTTTCGCTATTTCGTTTATAAAAACATATTTTTGAACCTAATAACCAATAACGCAGTAGCTTCATTTAAAATTATTAAATTTGCCCCAATCTATAAAAGTTATTCATATTTATTAAGATTTTCAATTCTGAAAAATTATTTATGCGATATCGCATAATATTTTCTGTATTAAAGATTACAGCTGTATGAAAATTAAACAATTTTGTTAATTGTACGTAAAGCGTAAATTATACCAAGCAAAAAAAAAATTAAAAACTATAATACAAATAATTTTTTCTTTATCTGGTGTCGCTCTTGTTATATTTATAGATATGTTTTATAAAAGTATTTTAATATATTTATGGGTTTCTTATTAATTAATCCTATCTTTACTTTAATATTTGTTGTTATTTTATAAGTTAGCACAAAAGAAATTCATTTTATTTTATAAACTATTATTATTCATGTATTTCGGGTAGATACTTAAATCTTATTGTTTAAATGTTTTATATTAAATGTTCAGGTATTGTTCTGAAATTTAGTCCACGATTGAGACGATCAGGAGCTAGCAAAAGAACAGGAACAAAACAGAACAAAATGTAATAATTTTGAAGTATTTAAAATTTTATGATTTCCCAGCCAACTAGTTGAGGTTGTTGTTGCGAGGTGAGGAAGCCTACAGAGAAAAATACAAAATTAGACTTACTTTTTGATCCTCACAAAAGAGTTTACAAATAAATAGCAAGACGTAAGGTGGCAAGTATGATGCAATTGAGTAAATGGTGCAATGAATAGCGAAAGAATTAAAAATAAAAATGAATAAAACCAATCAGAAATTTAATGAAAAATGAAAAATGTAATAAAAATTTTTCACAAAAATGACAACGAAGAAAAAAAGACTTATAAACCTTAGCACATTTATCGCTTTTGTCAGAATTTATTTATAAGTAATACATATTTACATGGAAATTGAAACAAATGTATTGTCATTTGAAGGGATCTATGATCCAGTAAATGAAAGTTGTTCTTGGTCTTGAATATGGTCATAGTTAAGAAACAACTAACAGCGAATTTCCATCAAAGTAGGAAAAGCCTAACTCCAATACATGCAAGTGGAAAAAAATTAGACAAGTAAATGGCTGTAGATGTTGCTTAAACCGTCTAGATCAGTTTTTCTATTCACCGAATTAAGCTAAAGCTTAAAATTTTTTATTAGTTTAATTAACCTGTTAAATTGAAGTTTTAGTATTATTAATTTTCACAAGTTAAGAATTTCTACATTAAAAAAATTTCTACATTTGAAGAAAATCGTTATTATCATTGCTTTAATTTTCAAGTAAAGATTTATTATAGTAAGCTTTATTTTGCTAGTGTTCTGGAATCTAACATTGTTTACTAAAATAAAATTAATTTATGGTTCATTATTACATTTTGTTATTAAAAGTTAAAAGTTAATTTTTCTTAATATAAGCTGTATTCTTTTCACCTATTTTATTTCCATCTCAGTTACACAACTGAGACAAAGTGAGCTGAGCCGAACAGGTATTAACTGAGTCAAAGTGAGAAAAACATAAGGTGAAAAGAACAACAAAAGTACACTACCAACCCATGATACAAAAATTATTTACTAACCAAATTACATTTACCAATGTTTACTATCAACATAACCTCAACATAACATAAACGTGACAAGCTTACTATAACCATAACCTCCACAAAATCAAATGAGGCGTTAACCTTTTTAAACCGACCAATCCGGGCTATTTCCCAATTTATCTCAGTTCGTACTCAGTTGTAACACTTCGAAAGAGCAAGATCAGTTAGGTTAGGGTTGGAGGTGATTTACTCAGTTAAAACTCAGTTCGGCACGGCACAGCACATCTGTTGAAACGGTAAAAAGAACACTCATTTAACTGAGTACCTGAGTATCTCAGTACAATCTCACTTAAAATAGGTGAAAAGAATACAGCTATAGCTTGAATGTTTTCAGCTTACTTTTAAGGGGTTTGTTTCAACTAAGCAAACCATTTTGAAAATTAAATAATACTCGTTTTTTCTTTCACAAACTATATAATTTTTACTATTGAATACTTCGACCAGCGGAAAGAAAAGGTGACTTATATTTGCAATTATCGATTTATTCAACAGTATCACACCTAACGTATGAAATTTTCACAACTATTTTTCAAAATTTGTTAGTTACAAGTGTTGCATTTTTGTACGATTTTTGAAAAACTAGCCTTTGTACGCCTTAAACAATAAACAAAATTTTGCAACATTTATAAAAATTTAATAATTTATATACTAAATGAAAAATACTGCAAAATTGTCAACATTATGTCTTCCAGTATTTTATATCCTATAAATTGTGATTGTGTTTTAGACACTAATGGCAAATATTTTTCCGAAAATTTTCAAGATTTTCTAAAACGTCTTCTTATTTATACACTTACGTCACAATCTACTATTAATTGAAAACATTTTTATATTGAAGAATAGCTTCAAGTAATTTTCGTTGTCTGTTATCGCCAATTGTTTTGTTGTATATCTGGTTAGTTATAGATCTCGAGGTTTGTCTAATTTTATCAATGTGTCTGTTATCGAATGAACGTCAGTCACTTGCCCCAAGGTAATACAATATTAGGCAATGAATGTAGGGTGGTTTCACCAACTGGACCCAATTGCTTTATGATCAATTTCAGAAAATCGAGATTCCATCTAGATTCTAGAGAATATTATGTAATATTATACATATACACTATAGTGTATTACACCAGTAAGTGGTGTAAACACTGGAGTTAGATACCTAAATACAATTTACAGCTCAATAACAGCTGTACATTTTAATAACTGTTTATTAGCTAGTCAGCTAATAATAAGCAGTTAGATATTACTACTATTTCACCAGAAGTATCAATTCTGCTGTGATAATAACTCAATAGCTAACTAACAGCTCTAAATAATAGTTTGACAGCAGTAACCTGTACTAATCTGCTAACAGCTGACTAATTCTTCATAATAGTAGCTTGTTGCCAGCAAGTAGTAAGAACCTGTTTATAGCTACCTAATTGTTTTTAAAAATAGTTTGCTGCCAGAAAGCTGAAAAATCCTACTAATAGCTCTTAATAGTAACTTTTTTCCAACAAACGTCAGTGAGTTCTGGGAGCTTGTTAACAAATAATATAACAATCGTTTGAAAGCAAGTTGCAACAGTTTTATTCCTTGCAGCTCTTTATTGTAGAGAAAATTATATACTTCTCGAAAATTTCAGAGCATATTTAAGAAACCTTTGAATTACTTATTATTATTATTATTGCTGAACAGATTGTGGTTCAATGCCCACTTGCACTGAAGCTCTAGCTTATTGTACCTCGCGTTCTTAGGCTTACTCCATCAGCTTTATTTTATCAATAAAATTGAATATACAGCCGGTGGGTGCTTGGGTTATTTCCTCAATTTTCGGATATAGACAACATCTACAACATCGACAACATCGAGGATAACCTCATTGAGGCTAGGGCTGAATATAAACGAAGTACATATGTATATGGAGTGGATTTTTTTCCTCCTCCATACATTTTGTAATTTAAGAAATACTTTAAATTGTTTTCTCAGCTTAGCTTCGGTGAAAATCAAAACTATTAATTTATATGAAGGTGTGCTAGGTTTTCTTCCCTTCCCTAGAAAGCTCCCTTTTACCCTCTTTTTGTTTTTTTTGTTTTCCGATTGAATTTCATAGTAAATTTTCCGTACTATAAATTGGTAATTTTATTTTTTGGATTAGTGAGTAACTTGGCAGAAATGGAGAGTTAAAGTCGATTAGTCGTAAATCTTCGATAGTTTTTTATTAATTACAAATTAAGCCGAAAAAATTAAGCTGATACATTTTAATATGTTCTTAATGGAACCTTTAGCTATCGATTGGTATAACTTTCGTGCCCTGAAACGCAACTTCTGGGTTACCCTATATTCAAACTCCGCTTTGACTGGACCATATAGTAATCCAGAACTTTTTAATGCATCAACTTAAATTATTAAAGAATTCAAAAATAATAATTATTCAGGATTGTAAACCTTTTAGTACCCTAAAATTATGATCTTATATATTATATATATATGTACATAACATACATACCCTGTCAACATCCTTATTGTTATTCAGTTTTATTTTGAAAATTTTCAAATTTGAAAGCCAAATTGGTTATTGTAGATATACGATTGTGTATACAAATCACAATCTTACATTTTTTATGAACAATTAATTTTAGTATCCTATATTATTATTATGTCTCATATTTTTCTGACTAATATTAATATTCTTCCTAGAGCTAAAAATATCTAATACAATTTAGAATCATCTCCCAGGTGGTCTACGATTTTTCATAGATTCGCACAATAAGCCAACAAGGTGTTACATTCGTTATGGTAAAGCCCCTTTCCCTAGTCAATAGTCCACTTTTAGCAAAAATGTATCAAAAAGTTTTGAAGAAATTTTGTAAAACCATTTTAATTTTATTCAAAAAATTTTTGCATAATGTGCAAAAAATTCTGACTTATAATTAACTTATTATGCAGTTACATAAAGCAATAAGAAAAGAAATATATGAAGAGTTGAGTTTTCAATTATGGAAGGACAATTAAATCATAATAATTCAATAAACATTTTCTGTTTTGAATTATTTAAAATATATTTTAAAGTGTTTGTAATTTGTATTTAATTACTTAGCTATATTACCGCCAGTAGCATACGAAATGATTTTTCAACTTATCGTTTGTGGCAAGACAATGCCGCCATTTCTTGAAAAATTTAAGTAATTGGTAATTACCCCAGTAAATTAAATTTTGATAAGCTCCACTTAACAATAAGACAAATTTAATTAGAGAGAAAAAAATAATAACCGCCACAAGCTGATGCTTTAAATAACAATAACACAAACAAAGAAAGAGTCGATTAAAATTAAAACGAATAATTTATTCAAATTTTAATTTACTTATTTAAAGCAGAGTTTTGATTTAAAAAATTTGCTTTCAGTTTACTATGGAGCTTTTAAGCTTCGATGGGTTACACTTTTTTAACAATACATACCGATAGTTGTCTTCTAAAACGACTTTTTTATGTCTCCCGCAGGCACCGGGCTCTTTTTGCTTTCAAACCGAGTAATTTTTACTTTTATAGCATTTGTGTCGTATTTTGATTTTTTTCAAAGCTTTAAATGCTATTACGTTCATGTAATTTACTCGTCTTAGCTAGACATTGTTCGATGTAAAAAAATTAACTAAAGTTTCTGTTGAATTATTATTATGTAGGTATACAAAATATATTATCGTAAAATGAATTAAAATATCGCGTGGGTGTCTATTGATGATTTAATATTAATTTGTGCGTACACGTATTCATCTAATACACTTTTATTACACATAAAGATTTGATTTATAACTTAGATGTCGTAAAAATTACTATGTAGTATATAAAATTGTAGAAAAGAAAAGCAGAATCACTTTTATTAACAATTTATTTTATTTTTTGACTTTGCACTTTAAATATGTAAAAGTTGACCTATAGATGCAGTTTTACGATATTAACTTTTAGAATGGACGTAAATGAGAAGATAAAATTTATTTATAGCATATTAAAATTTCAATACAAAAAAATCAAGTTTGATCTCACTTATGTATAAGTCGACGTGATTTTCAATATATTTAACAACACTTGAGGTTACATTATGGCTATTGTTGTTGGAACCCGGTTTGAATGTGTTATAAGAAGTGAGTTTAAGAAAATAACTAACAATGAAAGACATTAAAGAAACCGCAGAATTATACAGCAACTATTTGATTTAATTAATAGTCTAATCGATTTTAATTTAATTAAGCCAATAATACAATACGATATCATTTGCCATGGCAGTTCAAACTGTACGTTAAAATAAATTAAACGAAAAAGCTGCATCATGTCCTTTTCGTTACGGATTATTATAAAATAGGTTCCGCTTTTTTGAGAAGCTACTGTAATTTTTACGCTTCTAATATCTAATAAACTAATATTTCTACCACACTTATTATTCAATTATGTTGTCAACACTTTTCTAATTATTAAGTTTAGGAATACTTCTGAAAATATATTCTCAAAAAACATTCTGAAACTATTTTTGAAACTAAAATTGTCCAAATTATTATGTAAATCTTAGAAAGTATGTATTTACAAGGATTGTTAAATTTATATTAACAATATATTCAAAATTAATTTTTAAAAGTTGTTGCAATTTCAGATCTGGGAATTTTGTTCGACAATATTTGTTCGATTAGAAGTTACTCGACACATATTTGTTCAGCCCAACAACTATACGAACAAACATCTATTCGACATGGAATTTTTCACATGGCATATATTTGTTTAAATTAAAATGCAATACATTCTGAATGTTATATTTTGCGAATTCTCATTTCACCGCAATCTTATCATAAAATAATTTAAAATCAAATTTAAAAATACGGTAAGGAAAATCGTGATTAGAATAAAATAAAAATAAAAGACGCGACGGTACATAGAATTTTCATAAAATGTTGTATTAAAAATGAAATAAAATACGGTAACGTGCCGAAAATATTGAAAAAACCAGTTGGCAAGTTCATTATGAAAAAGTCAAATGTTTATGAGACACATCATAAACTTTTCAAATAGCACCGCGAGGACTCCAATAAATTCTGATTGAATGGTAAAATTTTTTCTAATGTTTTCCCGACTATAACTGAATGAGCTACTACAAGTTTTTATCATCAAAATATACGATGAATAATGAGTATTTTTAAAACTTTTATTTTTACCAAAATTCTAGAAAAGCAGCTTGCGGATATTGCACCGTGATACTGCACCAGCCCATACTTCATTGTTTGTTCGTGAGTTTTTGTCAAAGAAACTATACTTCGGTGATGTTTTAATCGACATGGCTTCCTGTGACCTTTTTCTGTTTCCTAGGATAAATAGAACCATCATGAAACGTATTTTAACGTTGAAAACTAAACTGCAAGATTTATGATTAATGAAAAAGTATATAATATACAGTAATTTATTAATTAATCTGACCAGGTTTTATCCACTATTCTGTGCACATCTTCACGGCATGGGCTTATGTCAAAATGAAAATTCGAAATTTTGAAATTGTGCCCATATACAAATTCAAAGATTTAAAATTAAAATTAAAATTCAATTATAGAGCTACGTGATGTATTCTTCAGTATTTTCAGTATAATATTTTATATATTTATTTATATTATGTCTTCATTATATTTCTCTTATATCTAATGAAAACGTATAACTTTTCAACTGAATATTTACTATTTAATAAACGAATATAGAAATAAAGAAAATTTAAACTTCTCTTGTTTTAATTTTTTCTCTAAATCGAATTATATATTCGACATGTAGAAGAAGGAAAAGGAAAAGGTTTTGTGTCTATAAAATTTAATCTCTGAATCAAATTTTTTAATTTAAGCAACAACAATGCTTTAAATCATATTAAATTTTATACATAATATGATGTCATTTTACATGTAATTTACATTTCTTAAAATTTGATTTTATTTTAATGAATGTGGCTTAAAATATTTTGAAGTGCAAACATTTCTCTAACAAACTCGCCGCCTCTACCTAACGTGTCATGGTGCTGCCGTGTAGTTTCCTGTGTTTTCTAGTACATTATTGTGAGTATATGCATAATTATATGTATATGTAAGTATTATGCCCATATTCACAAACGTTCGTAAAACTTTTAACGGGCCGTTAAATTTAACAGACCAATGGAAATTATCGCTTGGTACAAGCAAGCCTATAAAAATCATTCGTTATATTTAACGGTTCGTTAAAAGTTTTGTGAATATGGATATAAGAGTTCTTGTTAAACAGTTCATGTTATATTGCGGTTATGTAATATTATTAGTATTTTTTATGGTTTATACACATGTTTATATTAATTTTTTCACAGTTTTTTTCTTACCTTCTGTAACTCAAACTCTCCCTAATTTGAACTAATTTAATTCGATTTAGAGAATTGAGTGTACTATGCAATAATAAATCAACTTAACGTACTTGGGAAAATATATACTAAATGTTTTTGAATTAAATGATTTTAGTGTTTTTCTTATTTTGATAGGATGCTGAAAAACTTTTATTTAAATCTCTTAAAATGCTACCTAGACTTAAAAATTCGTAAAATATGGTGTTAGTACAACTATATCAAGTGCATTGTAAATTAATGAAGTGTGCGTTTCAACTATCCTTATCCATCTCTATCAATCACAGGAGATTGAGTTCAATGAAGTTTTACTGGATCTACATGGACGACACCTGCAATTCTTTTGACGATGACGATATAGGTACATAATATCATACACTGTCAACCAATTAATGATAGCGACAGAAAACACATTTATTCTTGTAAATAAAAATAAAACAAATTTTAATAATATAACAAATATTAACATTCTTGCGGTTAATTAAAATTTTTTATTATACACCAATCGTAAAGTTTCTTTTACAGCCGTTGCTTATGTACTAAAGGAAGCTAATCAAGTTGTTATGATATTAAAAATTTACGGTGATGTATAGCAATATTGTAATATGGTCGTGAGAAACTAAAGTTTTAACACCAATTGTGTGAAATTATAGAAAATTTAAACAAATAATATTTTATTTTACTTAAAATCGTCGTAATTTTTTAGTGGTTTGTAGTTGTTCTCACACACTGCTTTAGCAAAAATATAAGAAAATGTTTAAAACGTTTACGGTTAATTTACTTTACTGCTAATAATAAAATTTTTATAAATGGTATCTGTAAATGCGTAATACATGAAGTAGTAATTTTGAGTTTAATATTTCTAATTGTAATGAACTGTAAAATTTTATAGTTATTAACAACAGCACATTATCTTACTACAAAAACTTACCGCGCACAGTTGAAATTTTCCGTTAAGAATATTTTTCTGATGGTTTAACTTGAATAATTGAGGAATTAGTACGAATAAAGAAAATTCTTGAAAAAGTTCTCTCAAATTCTCGAAAGATATTTTGAATTAAGCACAGAAAGTTGGATAAATTTCATAACATTCACAGAAAATGAAAGGGCATAGCCCAATAAGATGGTGCAAATTCCCCCGTCTGGGATTTTGACCGGAACTAGGGCATTCGATTTGGTATCAAAAAAGACCAAGCCCCTCAAATTTTCAGCCCGCTAGGGCAACTCTAACCACTGCTACCGCCAAAAAAGCCACTTTTCACCATTTTTACGATAACTCTCGCTAGAAATAACATTTTTACACCCGGTTTTCGGCATTCAAAGGGTGATTTAATAAAGAAGACGTCTGAATTTTTTCAGATTTTTTGGCTGTATAACCCAAAAATGACACCCATTTTAATATTTGGAATGTGATTTTCAGAACTTTCTCTCTTCCCGGCACAAAATTAAAAAACGTCAATTTTTGGCATTTTTTATTACCTTTCAGATGGTGTAATGTGAAAAATTTTTTATGTGGGACCAAAGGTCGAAAACATGTAAACTATGCGATTTTGCACATTTTTGGCCTATTTTTGGCCCGTTTTATTGATTCTCTTGCGGCGTTTTTGTGAACATTGAGTTATCATGAGGTTCATGAGACATTTGAGCCCAAGTTCCAACCCCTCGGGAACAATTCTGCCCAAAAATGAAGCTCCAAAATCAAGTCAGCACCATAAAAACCCCTCAACTCCCACTCTCTGACCCCCATAATTTGTGCAAATAGACATCGAAAGTTTTGGTGAATTCTGAGACGGTAAGGGTGAATTCACATGGCGTTTTACCGTCTGAGAAGTTGAGTATGGCGGGCGAGTAGGAATGAATTGATCGCATTTGTACCTGACTTTTTAGAAGATTGATTCATTTTGATAGGCAAAGGCCATGAAAAAGTCCATTTTACCACAATAATTTTTCCAATATGTTAAAATTGGAGTTTAGAAAGCTCAAGTAAACAATGGATTATTCATTTGAAGTTCAAATTTTGAACTTGCCCGCCAATGCCAATCTCTCAACATGTATGTATACTTATTGATCATGTAAAATGAATTTTGTCACTGCATTTCCCTCCCAAAATGAATCGATTGTCCCAAATCCACAATTAAACACTAAACACTATTAGAAGAAACATTTGGGAAATATGGGGTGAAAAAAGTCAGGTACAAATGCGATCTATTCATTTAAACTCGCCCGCTAAACTCAACTTCTCAGACTTTAAAACCCCATGTGGGAGTTGAGGGGTTTTTATGGTGTTGAATTGATTTTGGAGCTTCATTTTTGGGCAAAATCATTCACGAGGGGTCGGAACTAGGGCTCAAATGTCTTGTAAACCTCATGATAACTCAATGTTCTGAAAAAAGGCCGCAAGAGAATCAATCAAACAATCAAAAAAAATTGCAAAAATGTGCAAAATCGCATAGTTCACATGTTTTCGACCTTGGGTCCCACATAAAAATTTTTTCACATTACACCATCTGAAAGGTAATAAAAAATGCCAAAAATTGACGTTTTTTAATTTTGTGCCGGGAAGAGAGAAAGTTCTGAAAATCACGTTCCAAATATTAAAATGGGTGTCATTTTTGGGTTATGGAGCCCAAAAAATCTGAAAAATTCAGACGTCTTCTTCATTAAATCACCCTTTGAATGCCGAAAACCGGGTGTGAAAATGTAATTTCTAGCGAAAGTTATCGTAAAAATGGTGAAAAGTGGCTTTTTCGGCGGTAGCAGACGCTAGGGTTGCCCTAGCGGGCTGAAAATTTGGGGGCTTGGTCTTTTTTGATACCAAATCAAATGCCCTAGTTCCAGTCAAAATCCTAGACGGGGGACTTTGCACTATCTTATTGGGCTATGCCCTTTAATCTTAAAAATATGAAACATTTTTTTGAAATTTTGAATGACGATTAAAATGCAGTATTTAATAAAGTTTCCGAAACTTATCAATTTCCTAGGTAAGCAAAACAATCTTTCTGATAAATGAAATCTGTGTTTTAAGCAAAACAACCACGGACATAAAAAAAGAGTAAAATGGTATTACCAGAAACTATAATGAAAAATTCTAAATATGTAATGTTAAATTATACAAACTCGTTTTATTACGACAATTAAATTGCATATCATATAAAAAAGAGTTACCACCATTTAATTGTACCTGAACGAATAGTCAATAGGAAGTTTCCATTTATTTCCATCGTTGCTTACATTAAAGAAATATTCTAATGTACGTTTGTTATATTTTTTGATTTTTTATTTTCAAATTAATGCTTTATTTATCAACTCCCATGATTATGTTTGCCTAATGAGAATTTAATAAGAGAGAAACAACGATTTATTATAGATAGTAAGCTTGGCTTTTTTAATTTTAATAATCTCTATCCTCGCGCTTTTTAAAATTCAAATCTGAAATTTTTCTATTTCAATTTTAATTTTATAAATCCGGAAGTTTTCGAAGTTTTGTCGAAAGATGAAAATAATACGTAGATGTCTTTATAGAAACATTAATTAGAATTTACAATAATTCGTTGAACTCTTATAGCATTTGCAATGCATTAGAGTTGGCAGTGCTGCAGCTGATAAACAATAAAATACAGCTAATCTTAAAAATTTACTACTTCTTATATTGCAAGAATCATTAATTTTGAATTTTAAATTCTATAGGTTAGATTTATTAAGTTTAAACTATTAATTTATTTTTTAAATCTAAACATTTTAATTCTAATTTTTAAATATTTTGAAAATTTTCATTTAAACCTACATTCAATTATGTTAAGAATAATTGTTTAAACACAAATATAATACAAAAATTATTAGATTTTTGTTGAGATTTAGGTCTTTATTTTAACAATCTTTGTTGTCCAACGAAAATGAGTCAGTAACGACTCGAAACGTTGGACAACAAAGATTGTTAAAATAAAGACATAAATCTCAACGAAAATCTAATAATTTTAATTTTAATAAAGGTCAACAATAATTTAATATTTAATATAATACAAAAAGTTAGTATAAGAGGTTGTAAACCAGTGGCGAAGTTACCATCCAGTGATCCAGACCAGAGTTATACCAGTGTATAAACTCTAAAGATGGTTGGTGACTAGAATGAATTAATCGCAGCCGAATATATGCTATCTTTAAGATAAAAGTTTTAGATAACATAGGATTTTCAAACGTAACTTAACTGAAGGATAAAAAATATAAAATGAAAAATTATAAAAGAAAAATGCTTAAATACTTTGTGAAAAATTAATAAGTTTCTTATAAACCGCTCATCATCAGAAACTTTAAACCAAATTTTAAAAATTAATTAAGGGAGGGGCATATAATTATAGTAAAGAAAATTCCTTTATTATAAACGGAAAGTGTGTCAAGAGACAATAACAAAAATTCCTACAAAAATAATGTTGAAAGTGTAGTTTAAAGTTTGACTTTCTACTTATTACTTCCATACTTTTTATTGCAAATTAATGAGAGAGAGAGAGAGTCATTGGCCTAGTAGTTAGCTCGTTGAACCACTAATGCTAAGGTCTAAGATACCGGGTTCTAATCCGGGAAGAGTTACATTTTCTATGACCGTCTCCGTGCTTTAACACGTAAAGTCGTTTGTCCCTCTGAGTCCATAATTGCCACCACAACAATAAGAACTGAAGTTACAGATATTTTATAATTCTTAAGTAAAAAAGCCAAAAAAAAGGAAATTTTAATTAACTTGACTCATTTTTATTATATTTCGGTACCTATAAGAAATATAATGAGATATACTTTAGAGTTTGTAGATTACTCTTTCTGCATAAGTGTTTCTTTAAAGTTTTTTTTTATTTAATTAGAGTGGATCTAGTTTTACACTCTACATGTTAACAAGCAAACGGGATTATTTACGTTTACATTATAAAATATGAACTTTTGGTGCTCCTCTTTTTCTTAATTTAGGACCATGTCCTGTTGTAACAATGTGGTGTACCAAACTTGCACTTGGCATTCATAGTTCTTTTGGCACTTGCATATATTCTAGTATGGTGCTGACCTTGCTAGATGCATAGTCTTTGGTGAAACTTAGGTTTTAGATCACAACATTGAATCACGATCTCCCGCTTCGCACTATGTCGATTTAAGCTTTATTCCACGCTAATGGTTAAAAATTATTAAACTGTTTTTAAAATCAATAACGTCTTGGTTTTTTAAAAGAAGGAATCGTCACCTACCAATAAGCGGTAGGTTAAATTATACAATTTTTGTATAAAAATAAAAAATGACATTTAAGCAGGTAGTGTTATATTTCCGTTATCTAAGAAAATAAACTTTTTTGATATTATAAAAAGAGTATACAATAATAATAAAAGGTAGACACGTGCCCACCCTGGCCACCCCCTGGCGCCGTCACTGCTACACGATATGTATGTATTTTTGCAAATAGTATTACTATTGCTTAATGCTTCTTAATGCTTCTTAATCCTTAATGCTTCTCCAATTTCTCTAAAATTTTCCAATTTCGCTCTCTATATTTCGGAGGGCACAGAAACTATCACTCGTTAGTGTTTGACTTGCAGAAAAAATTCTTTGGTTCTCTAAATTGTAAAATGTTTTCATGTTTTACTCAAAATCTAGACATTTATTTTCGTTGTAACTAAGGTATATTATATCTGTTAAAACTAGAGTTCACGAGAAAAGAGCTTTGTTATAACTAGAAATTCCTAGTTAAATAGAGCTTTAACTGTAGCATACGTGTATACCAATAATAGGTGAGTTGTACACCTACTTACTTATGTAAATAAGTAATACAATAGTGGCATTTAAGTTATACATTACATTATATTGAAAATAAATCAGACTGATAGGTTTTAAATCTTTCGTTTATATTGGTACAAAAAAACTAATATTTTATGTCTGTTTGGTCATCAATTTGTCTATAAAATTACTCAGGTAAAGTTGTACAAAATTTTACGTGTAGGGAAACCGGAGTAAGATGACAAATGGGGTAAGATTACTATTTTATTTTAATTTAATATCAGTGAAATTAAAAATGTTTACAGTTTTCGTTAGAAAACAAACGTAAAATTGGATTCAACGTTCTTTGATTTATAAATGGCTTCATAAGATGACTAAATGACACATTTAATATTTATGGGAAAATATTTGAGTTTATGAAATAATTAGTTTGGTTAATTTGAAACAAAATTTAATTTTTTTGCTTAGCATCGTCATCTTACCCCGACTTTCCTAAAATGTCAAACTCCGAAACAATACCCCGATATAGAAAAATTCAGCTACGGCATAAGAGAATCTATTCGTATTCAGTATGTAAACATATCGAATAGATATCCGTAAGACAGGAAGCTATTCCCGACATATTCCGCACAATTCAAACTTCGAAATGAATATAAAAGCAAAACGTATTACTCCCAAGTGTACTCAAACAAGTAACCAATGTTAAGAGTGTCTTTATTCTTTTAACCACTTTTACTTCTGGACTTCTGCATTCTGTATATTTTAATCATCAGGGGAGTGATTAATTTTATTTAAACATAAAGGCAGTTTAAAATGTATGACAACATTTGAGTATCTACAAATTTCTCATTATTATAAATTTCAAACGATTTTATTGTTACAAAATAATATTATAGTTAAGATTTTTCAAAAAATTAACTATTTTCGTAGAATTTTAAGTTATCGGTGTACACTGGTAATTTATGGCAAGCTTTGGAACCTTTTTAAATAGTGTAATAATTTAATATTAAATTATTGTTGACCTTTATTAAAATTATTAGAAATATTGTTGAGTCTATTTTTCTACAAAAGAGGTCTATTTTTTGCAATGTTAATTTTACAATCTAATTTGCTCAATTTAAAAAAAAAAATTTAAAAATTTATTAACAATAGGACATAATTTGTCATTTAGGTAAAAAATTTTTTAAAAATTTTTAATTTAATGTATTATTAATGGTTTATTTTGTATCCAGTAACGACTCGAAACGTTGGACATTTAACATTGTAAAAAAATAGACCTCATACTCAACAATATTTCTAATAGTGTTATAATTTAGTTAATTAAACTTTCAATATTTTTACAACGAAGTGGGATTTTATGGAAATTGCTTTAATTGGTAGAAACGGTCCCATTAGAAATGTACTTTAATTGGAAATAGAATAATGAAGATTCTATAAGGACGATTAGTAGCTGGTAAATTTTCATCGCTCTTCACCTATAAATTTGACATTAACAACCATTACAATTTGATTATTATACCTCCTCTATCTATAGCGTTTAACAAACAAACTTACCTTATAATTTATTAAATCTGTTACTTATTAACGTGTCATTCGCATACTCAAATAATAAATTTCACATTCTGGTTTTATTTTGCCTTTTGGTAGCAATTTTAGTGTTATCAATAAATCAAATTTATTAATAGATAAACTTAAATGAATTTTACCAATTATTTTGAATATGAGTTACTAACTTTTATAGATTCAAAACGACACAAATCAAAAATTAAATTTTTGAAATCGCTTATTATGAATTTGATTTACGATAAGTTTGATGAGTACTTTTGGTACCACTTAAATCAAATTTGATCTAATCATTATTGTTTCAATTAAAAGCAATAAAATTTAGAGAAGATAAAATGATTTCCTGTTATGCTAACAAAATGATGATATAACTTTTCACAATTGATTTACAATACAATATACAGAAGGTACCAAACCCAATCGGATATCGAAACTTTTCGTTTTTATTTTTATTACTTATTTATTTATTTTCATTTATTACACTTTCAAATAATAGACTTTCATCTAATAAAAATGTTAAATAGTGTATTTATAGTGAGCTCTATTTCCAGTTCCTTATCACAAAAACCGAGTCCTAATCAATTCTTCGCTCTAATGTGAAGTTAAATTTACAGTAGCAAATTGATTTCTAACTCAATTTTAATTGAAAATAAGCTCTTTGAAGGTAGTTTCATAAATTATAGTTTCATCTAAAAAAAAAATTGTATCGGATTAACAAAATGTCAAGCTACTTATATTTGAAGATTTTCTATTAATAATTAATCTAGTTTTATTCTCCACAGAGAAAAATAAGTAGTTTACCTTAATATAGCAAAGCAATATATTTTATTTAGATTAAATTTTTAATATTAATTTATAATAAGCACCAATCAAATGATTTAATTCGAGCAATTTAATTAAATTTGTGAAATACAATGGGCGCTGTTCGGATAACAATGGCGTTCTCTTAATCAAAATTTAAATTCTATTTTCTTAAAAAAAAAAAAAATAAGTAATAAATTCCTTTTTTTTTTCTGCAAAACATTAAATCACTACCACTGTTTCTTATTAAAAAGATCTTAAAATCTGGAAGTAATTATTATACATCTGTTGTGACATCGGTTTGCAAATGTAATTTTAACTGATATTAATTATAATTATTTTTTACAGTTCTGCAATAACGTTTATCTATGTAATAAAGTAACATTTTACAAAATTGAAATTACCATAATGACATTATATGCTTAATAAAAATGGTATATAGCTTTTTCAAGAAATGTCTTATTTTACTTTTTATTGCACAACATAAGCAACACTTATGAAAGTTTAAAATGGACAGCAATTTTCTTCACTTGGATTCAATAAAATTGATTAGATTTGTCTTTACCAGTTTCCATGAATAACATTTAAAGTTGTGATATTGTCATATAATAATAGTTTCTATTATCATCGTAAAATATGTCAAAATTCTATTTTTGTTGTAATTATGAAAAAACTTGTTAACCTTTTTTAATAGCAAATTAAAATAATTATAAAATTATAAATGCAAAGATTTTATTGCGGTAGTCTGCACAACACCATCAAGGGTGGCCCTCGTCGATGAAAGACTGCTGGTTTGGCGCCTATGGGTACCAGAGGGACACGGTGGTTTAACCATGGCTCCGCCTTGTAACTAACGTACCAATCCCCATGGTTAACTAAAATAACAAAGAAAGCCGACTCGATATAGGCGGTTCTTGCTAACACCTTCTGGAGGTGTTGGATACACCGACGGTCATCAACTTGGTCAGTTTCTTCTAGAAGTTCGATACTGACGTTCAGTAGGTCCCCAGTGGTACTCAAATTTTTGACAAGTTTCGTTACCCAAAATAGTTCAACCACTACGTGTTTGTGAGTTTAAAGTGTTAAGTACTTAGTGATAAAAAGTGCAGGTTCTCCAGTAAATGGCAGCTTCTGCTTTAAATATGGCACCCTATTTTACCGGTTATCCATTTCAAGGTAAATTTATATCAGATATTCAATTTCCCTTGACCTTTATTGCGATAATAATTTTACAAGAACCTACAAATCATTTAAATTGTGGGTCTCGTTAAGTTTAGATAACACTTAGCTAAAGAAATGGGAAACTGTTAAGCTACACGGTCATAAATTTTTCTAGTAATTTGTTCTCGAGGGATTAATATATTTCGGAAAAATGTAACAGTTTATGATTGCTAGTGGGAAAAAGTTTTGCTTGAAAAATTAGACAACTTTTCACGTCATGCAAACGTACTATTGCACAAAGAATATTTCAAAATTATAACAAAAAGTAGACGCCTGACAATCATATAAAAAGAGTTAATGAATTCTATAATGTGTCGGATCAAGATGGGATATAATGTTGTTGCCATGTTGGCTTATGTCAGGTTTACTTGAGATAAACATCATCTTTTAAAGCTAGAGGTGATTGTAATGCAGCCTACACTATGTTAATGCCCCTAATGCATGTAAAACTTGAGTTAAATCTGTATTATTACCTTATCTATGTATCTTGATACAGACGCCCATAAATTAAATATTCAAATTTGTTTTACACACTAGTCTTCACATCAAAAATTATTATGACTTGATTGGTACTTTACATTTTGCCGTAGCACATTTTTAAATATTAATTGAAATAAAACACAATATTAGTTTAACATAATTTTATGTAATAAAAAAAGAATTGCATTTGCATAATTTAGTGTAAATTTTAATTATAAATGCTCAACCACCATAGGCAATTTAATTTAAAATTTGATCAAATAAGTTGGGTTATAGTTTAACATGTGGGGTTCTTAAATGGTTTAGTCGTATAGCATGCGAAACTATTAATTTTAAGTTTTTAAAACTGAAATTAATTAATTAATTTTAATAAATTTAATGCCTTGCTTTCTCGCATTAGAAAATTACAAGGAAAGGTTTTTCGTACGCATTAAAATATTTTATGATGTTGTTTTGATTGACCAAAATAAATAATAGTAGCCTCAAAATTTTCTTCTTGTACTCAGGGTCAGTGTTTGACTGTACCGCCCAGCAAGGGTGCCGAGTTGAATTATTGTTAACCATCTTGCATGTTGTGTGGGTTACAATATCAAAATTTCTCGTTTTATATTCCGCTAATGTAAATTAAAATTTGTAAAATATTTTACAAATTAGTCATATCAAGTTACATTCTCATTAGCGGAAAACGTTTAGCTTACCCCAACGTGCAAATATATTTGGATGATTCATCTCGTCTAAATTACCCTAACCTAGGGCGTTTTAACCTAGTTTTATATTACGGTTTTATTGTGCAAAACTATAAAAAGAATTAATTTTAAATGTTGAGCCATCTTAATATTTTTTTATTCGCTTCTCTCTTACGCCTACCATGGTATTTAGGTATAGATAACATTACTATGCTATATTCTATTATTAAAATTTAAAATGTAACAATCTAAACAAACCAAATAATAATTTTTACGGACATTTCTAATTCAATATTAATTTTTACATGCAATAATTTATATCATATATTATTACAAATAATATACCTACTATTTATATTCTATCGCAGATATCGCTAACATGACAAGCGTACTATGTGGTTATATTATGTTTGATACACTACCCAGTGTCTGTCGATACAATGCTAAGAAAATAATAATAACGCAATTATATAGCAAAAAATGTATTACCTACTCCTATTGCAGTATGTTATAAGCAGTATACTTTCCGAGTTGTTGAATAATATTAGATTTATTTTATTATAACATCTCATACACTAATTTATTTTATTTATCTTATAGTATACTATTTTACGACTAGATATATAATATAAAATTAAGATATAATAATTAACAAATAATTAGAATTATTAGCTCTTGAAAATTTATATAAATATAATATCAGTAATATTATTAGTTTTATTTATTGTTAACTTAGCTCATTACTGATATTATATTTATATAATAATTAACATTAATAATTCATTGCAAATGCAATGAAATTTAAATTATTCCGTAAGCTTTGACTGAATTTAATTTGTTAATACTTTTTAATATCATAAACTTTCAAAAGATAATATAATAATAATAATATAATTTATAATATATATATCTTTAATAATACAGTACGGCATATACTAGTAATATGTTGTATGATATACTATTCTACAAAGCAATCTGGGTTTTAAAAAGTTTAATTTTATTTTAGATACAAAGTTGTTGTAATTATTAAACTCATGGCAAGAATACTCAGTTATTTCATATAATACACTACCTAGCACCTGTCAATATAGCAATAATGAAATCAAATTACATTAAAAAGTAATATTATACAATTTATTATTATTGTACATATATGTATGAGTGGAATGATATTCAAAAAATAAATCTCCAGTTTCTTAAAGTTGAATATTAGGTATTGATTTTGGATATCGATGTATGAGCAATCAAATTTAGCTTTACTTATATTTTCTTTTCTATACAATAAGAAAAATTTTAGATTAATACAGCTATAATATTAATAACCTTATTAAAATATTAAATGATATGGTTTTACCAACCGTCAATGTCAGTTTTTCTCATCTAAAAGTATGAAATACATAATCGATAATGGAAATTTATATAATTGCATTCTTCTAATAAAATCAGTAAATCGAATAAATATGGTTTCCATCCCTTTCGTGGTGCAATTTTGCTAAAAAAAAGATAAATTTCCTATTTAATTGTAATTATTTAAGGTACCGCTTAGATTTTTTTTTCTAATTTCAATATCAAATAATTTTACAACAGCATTAGATGGCAATTGTCGCCCGTGTTGAAGTAAATTTACACAAACGTGTATTTAATACTCTGAATTTCTCAGTAATTTTTAATTTTTATTTCTTGCAGTGACGGAAAATACAAAATTAAACTACTTTTTAAAGAAAAAAATCTCTTATAAACTGGATAATTTTCGCCGATAAAATTTCAAGTATATTTTACAGTGTACGCCTTTGGGCCTTCACGCCTTATAGGTTAGATTATCTAAATAATCGCACATGATAGACTAATTTTTATATCGGATTTAGTTTCATTGCATTAAATACCTTTGGAATACTCAAAAAAGTCTGAGTGAAAATCTGGCTGTGGACTATTGTGTTATTAATTAGGAATTTCAAAGAATTTCAGAGATTCAAGAGAAATTCTAAAAAAATTTCCAAAATAATCTTTTGGAAATTCTGAAAATTTCTTAGGAATTAGTAAAGGAATATTACCATTAGGGGAAATATATTAAAAATATGTTTTCAACGGAGCCAGTAACAAATTGCTTCGTAGATATTTTTTATCTACATGTTTTAGCCTAAAAGCATTATATAAAACGTATAAGTTTGCTATATGTGTTATTAAACAACTTATTATTTTGTTATTAACAAAACTTTAAATGAAAAATCGTTTGTTCAGCATTGGGTACTTATTTTATGTTTTCATTTAATATTTTTTGTCTTTAATCATTTTTCTTCATCTTTAATAATTGTTATCGAAAAGAGCTACAAGTAGGTTACATTGTTAATTCTTACGACTCTGTGAATTTTCTCTGGCACCTTGTTATTAACAAATTACAATCAAGTTCCTACCTCATCGTATCCGGCGACGATATAAATTGCTAGTAATTTGTTTAAAAGTTTACATAGATTTAATTGAAAACCTTGTTCTTCTTCTTCTTCTTCTCGACAGACGTATTGCTACCTTTTAAAGGCTCTTAATGGCTAACCATTGCCATATAATATAGTTTTTACTCCATCCGGAATCAAATCGAGTAATCTATAGGCATATCAGTCAACACACTTATGTATCACTTATAACCGTCTTCCCATCATTAAAATTTTTGTAAACGTGTTCTGATTTTATTATATTATGGAAAACTTTCTCTCCTGCAGGAGATATATACTTCTATAAATAGCGCCAGTACCTACCGGGGAATTTGAAGATCTTCTATAACCTCCATCCCAGACTCTCATTTCTTTTTGAACACGGTACTTCGGTACTGGAAGATATTCATACCTCCCAGACCGTCCAATTTTAGATATCGAAGGTTTATATACATCTTCAGTCTTACAAAATAAAGACATAATATTCCATTAATTGTGTTTGATGGTACACTATTAAAAATCGTTGAAATAGATTCACCAAACTTACCGTGTAAAATTACTTGGTGTTAAATTTTACACTGATATTGGTAAATCTGAGATTTTTCTACCACGAGCGGTTTGGTAAAATTTGCCGTTTATAAATTTACAAAAAGAATCGTAGATATATCAATTTTACGAGTGGTAAATGTTTACCAAACGATGCAGTGGTTAATTTAACACTGAAAAAGGTGGACCTATATAAACACCTGAAAAGGTGAAATTTTACACCGGATTTTTTACCGTGTATAAAGTTGAATATAAAATTTTGTTAATATTATACTTTCTTATATACAATTAAAATTGTATCTAACCATATTTTATGCTAACGTATAGTAAATATAATAGAACAAAATGGCACCTTTAAAAAAAATAATATTAAAATTTAAATAAATTATAATTATTATAATATATTCATCATGTTTGAATAATATTTATCAGTGTAATTAAGTAGAAATAACCTTTGTCTACATATTATCTACAACCCACAGGTAGTAGGTTTAAATTCCAAAACCACTTATAGGGTAAACATAATGAACATACATACCTAGTTATTGAAAAAAATCATTAACACTAAATTAGTATTGACAGTAAAAATTTTAATGAAAGATATAGATTAATGCTGGACACAGCTGGATGTCTAGATTACATAATAGAAGTAAATCTAAAAGTTACAAATTGCAAGTTACAAGTAGTCGATTATTATAATTTTCAAATTATTTAAAAATATACTACATTATTATTACTATTATTTATTAAATAGATATAGTATCAATATTGTATGAATCAATCGCCAATATAAAAAAAATGTTTTTCAATTCTTACGAGCTTCAGCTCGATATTTTCTGGTTTAATTTTTTCGAGGCTAGTTCGGTTAAAGAACATTGCAGTAGTATTTTAAAATCAAAAATTTAACTTTCATAATAAAAGCGGTTACAATCAAAGCTCAAAATTTGTGTAATCGTTCCTAGGTATGAAATATTGCCAATAAATCCTTAGTGTATTTGACTAAATCAACTTCAAATATTTGTCCTATAATAAGCTACTATTAAAAGCACACGTTGTTTAATTTAATATTACTTTAAATGTAGTAAAACCACAAATATCTATAAATTGTAATGTAATACAAGAAAACAAAAAATTTTATACATGCGGTCTACCATAAACTATAACTTATTGTAGCAATATCAATAAATAAAAATATGGCTGCTGAAATGCTATATACAAGTTTTATAATAAAAACAATGTTTTAACAAAGTAGCCATAATTGTTTAATTTATCATAGATTATTAAATTATAAAAACATTTCAGGATCATAAAAGAAAATAAAATTAATTTTAAAAGGGTTCCCGTCGAACATAAATTAATTCCAACACACTGTCCACCTCATAACTAATTCGGGACAAAGTAAGCTACTTTTTGTAAAAAAACAACAAACTCAAATGTCATGTGTAACTTTATTGTATAATAAATGGCATATTTTTTACGAAATGACCACCACAAATGCTTAAAAATGAGCAAGAAGTGTCTGAGTTACCATCTGACTGTATTACGTGTGTGATATGCGAGGTGGGCGTGCGGACGTTTAAGAAAATGAAAAGCCGGTCCCGACCAGCGGTTTCTTTGATCTCACTAATGCCTGTTTTCATCAGCCAGATACTACACCTGATACCTGATGCCATCTCACAAAAGCGGCACTAAAATATAACCCAATAAACACTAATTATGCGGAAGAAACCGTTACTACTTGCACTGTAATTGTCTTAAAGAGCTTTTACGTCCAACTCTTTCAGATTCATCGCATAAATTTTTGGCTTCTCTTTCTAAACTCTAAAATTATGCACAAATTGCATAATTTGTGTACCACCAATTAGAACCAAAAATTACACCGCAAGTCCATGAACCAAAGCTGATGATTTATAATTCAGAATGCATAGAAGCCTGCAAGAACGCTTTTGGCCAAATTTGATTTATCCAAGATTTGCCAAATTGTATGTTGGAACCCTTTTAGTTAATGACGCTAAATTAAACAAAAATGCACTGCCTTAAGTACCTAAAGAAAATTCGTGATGGAGTTAATTTAGGCCTAAAGAGTAATAAATCTTAATTTCAATATCGAAGATAAAAGAAATTTCTTAAAATCGATGTGAGTGTTGAAAATTAAAATTTATTTCACACTTCACATTTAACAACCGCAACTTCAGAATGATGATCCTAATTTACTCATATTAGTCGAAGAAATGAAACAACACCTCTAGCTAAAATTTATCATTCATTTCAAATTTTGTTAATAAAAAGCATATTTTTAGCTCTTTAACGTCTACACAACAATAGAATTAATAAGCGGCGACTTTTTATAAAATAAAGTACCTAATAGAAAACAACAGCAAATTTCTTAATTTGTTTAGAAATTACAAACTTATAAAATTATCATCAATCATAGTTTTAGTCACCTTTGCAACTTGAGCGCCATTTTTGCTAAATAAAAGTTTATTTTACCGTTGTTACATCCTATCTAAATAGTTATCATCCAAGCTTGAGCATAACTTATAATTTGCACTCCACTCCACCAAGATGATAGTATATCTAAAGAATAATAAAATTAGTTTTGATAAAAAGTTGTCAATAATAAAAAAATTAGTCAAACTAATTAATAAAAAAAGCATTAGATTCATTAAAATTAGATTTGCTTGTTTCTTTTGCTCAGATTCCTTTCAATTGATAAATCCACTCAATCTTTTGTGTGGTATTCGACCCACATCTTCATTGCATTATTCTTAACTTATAATGGAAATTATTCTAAATACTTACATCTGTTAACAAAACCTCAAAAAATGATTACATGTATTATTATAATACAAGATTTAAATTTTTTGAATCGAAATCTCTTTTGTAGACCAGAAATGACCAATGGAGTTTTTCACTTAACTGCATTTGGACACATACGTTTAAATTTAAGACTTTTATTGTAAACATTGTCGGGTGGTCTCTTCTTTTCACGTAAAGTAGTCTAAAATGCTCTCTGAACGCACGATTGACCAATTTTCTGTTCGATTTGGTTTACTAAAAGGTGGCTATTGTTGCACTTTGTGTATTTACAATTCTCATTCTTTAATCATTACGTTTCAAAACTATCTTCCATACAATATAAATCTCAATTTTTAAATGAACTTGATTTTTTCATCAATTGAATAAATTGTAAGCATTTTGGTTTTGAGCAATACCCGCCAGTTATAAGCAGTTGCGTATATGCGAATAATTACAAAATTGCAATGTCTGACCGCGCAAATCTCTTGCATAAACCACGAACACTTGGCTTTTTTTAATTGCTTCTTTTATTTTGTTTCAGGACAAGGACGTGTAAATCAATTAGGCGGTGTTTTTATCAACGGACGACCCTTACCAAATCACACTCGGCTAAGAATTGTTGAAATGGCCGCTGCCGGAATTCGCCCATGCGTTATATCAAGACAACTTCGAGTATCTCATGGTTGCGTATCGAAGATCTTAAATCGCTACCAAGAAACTGGTAGTATCAGACCAGGTGTTATAGGAGGATCAAAACCAAGAGTTGCGACTGCAGAAGTCGAAACCAGAATCGAACAATTAAAGAGAGAAAATCCAGGCATTTTTTCTTGGGAGATTAGAGATAAACTTGTCAAGGTATGATTTTGGTTTCTTTTCACGCTTTATAAAAACAACACTTAATTCGTCTTTTAAATTGACGTACCAATCTTCGATCATCTTAATCCCGAGATTATCAAAACACCAACTTTTATTTTGCTGTTTTATTTTCAGGAGGGCATTTGTGATAAAGCCAGTGCACCTTCCGTTAGTTCCATCAGCCGTTTACTTCGTGGTGGCCGAAAAGACGATTTGGATCGTAAAAACCATTCAATCGATGGTATATTAGGTGAGTTTTGTTCTTTTTTAAGAAGTTATAGCAGAAAATTGATAAAAGGGAAAAAACAATTTCCAAAGTTCCGTATTTAAAACACAAACAAGTTTTTGTTTTTAATTTGTTCCGTATCGTGAATCCGCAATAAAAAGTAATAATAATTTAATAACAAAACGGCTTCATTAAAGTGAAGCGTATCTATCAAAAAATCATGACACCTTTTAAAAGTTACTGTAAAATTTTAACGCACGTTTGGGACCTCACAAGTTGAATAAGAGAATGACGCATCAAAATTGCATCTTCATTCAAGAAATTTATAGTACTGATTATCGTTTCCCGATTAGCATCATTGTAATTGATAATCAAACTTCGATGATTGATTTCGTCTTTCTAAAAATAGATTTTATTTTGACATAATATTTGTCGCATAATATAACAACGATTGCAAGAACTATTTTATGCCAGAAACGGTAAGCGTAGCAAAATGAAATAAATCTAAGAATGTACGATTATTATACGTAGAAACCAGTTGGTTGGCCGACAAAGGAATTGCAAAATTAAATAACAATCAAGGAATTAAAACAGCAATTATATGTTAGTTATTCCGTCGAACCATACATATGGTAATTTGATACTGTTTGAATAGCATTTTACTTTGAAAAACGCCGATAAATTAGCTTTCAATTTTTTTATTTAATTTTAATTAACGAATCGGCTATGGGTTATCGAAAACGTTTTTTTCGAATTTCAGGACCAACTTCTTCCTGCGAGGATAGCGATACCGAATCGGAACCTGGTATTCCATTAAAACGAAAACAACGCCGTTCCAGAACAACTTTTACCGGCGAACAATTGGAAGCTTTAGAAAGAGCGTTTGGACGAACGCAATATCCCGACGTTTATACGCGCGAAGAACTTGCCCAAAAAACTAAGCTTACCGAAGCTCGTGTTCAAGTTTGGTTCTCGAACCGTCGAGCCAGACTAAGAAAACAATTAAATTCTCAGCAGTTAAACGCCTTCAATACCATGAGTCTTCAGTCCGCATTTCCAGTTCAACATCAATATTCCGATCCAGCTTTCAATCAAAGTTCTTGGCCTTCTCAAAGTTATGCTTCCGCAGCCGCTTTAAGTGGATCTTCCCTTAGTTCTTCCGTTCCTACCAGTGCCTTACCCCATTCGAGTCTTTCATCAAGTGCCATTGGAAATTCCAGTATAGGAACCACAACAGCTTTAGGTGGAACCTCTTCCAGTACAACCACGAGTGCTCCTTCGCAAACTTCCTTATATAACTCCTACAACTCGTCTCCTTTGGAACAAACCAATGTTCTAAATCCAAATCAATTTGGTTACAACATGGCGCAAATCTCACCTAATCAACATGGGGTTGGATCTCAACAGTCGGGCGTTTGGAGTAGACACCCATCGAACAATAAAATGCCAGAAAACCTATCCAGTTGGCACGAGAACTATGGGTAAGCTAAAAATTTATTATAAACTTATTATTTTTGTTGTTAAATTTTTAGTAGTACTTTAATCACTTTGAAATACTTTCTAAAAGAACTAATTTTAATTTAATTAGGTATTGTTTTAACTAATTCAATTTGTATTTGAAGTAATTACAATCGCGATTGAAACTGTTATGACAGTTTTCCTAGCCATGATTAGTACCTGTTAACGAACAATGGCATTAAAGTTCGCAATTTAAAACTATTTAATGCCGATTAGATACATTTAATGTTTGACTGACTGTGGAGTTAAAATATTGGCTGGTGCTGGCATTTGACATTTTCACATTTATTATTCATCTAAAAGCGTATTTTGTTTCTTTGTATTATCGAACGTACGTGACTTTTAACTTTTAGTGTATTGCATCTACCATATAAAGGTAATTTCTATGTTGCAAAACCAGAATATGTTACGTATATAGTTTACTCATTTAAAACCAATGATTACGCTCAGGAATTTTTTTTAAATTTTTTGTGGCGTAATTTTACATCTCTTCCATTGAAAGCGTCATCTTCGCGCTTAAATTGTCGACTAAAACGTTACGCCACTGGGTTTTAAGTTGTACGAAGTAATCAATTTTTCGAGAAATAAAATTTGTTTAAAAGCAAATATCTTATTTGTAAAACTTTCGATATTGGTGTAGCAAACGTAAAGAAAAACATTGATAAGGAATCGCATTATAGTACTTTTCCCTCGTGCAATAAAAATTTAACTAAATTAAAAAATTTTATGATCAATTATTTTTTTTTAATGAATGTAATTTACTATTTCAGCGCTTTTATAGGTTTTAAGAAATTACAACTTTGAGCTATTTTCAAATTAGGTTTTAGAAAGGTGAAATAACTGAAATAATATGCTTGCAGATATACAAATTAGAAGAACGTGCAATGCGATTTGATTAATTCGCAATTCGATGTAGATTTCAATAAAAATTGCGATTAAAACGTCGTAAATATACTTTTGCTCCGGTTAAAAATTCAATCTAGTTCGAATAGCGCGACGTTTCGAAAGTAATTCGTCCATCTTCAGGGGATCGATATAGTTTTATTAAAATTTGAATGCGAAATTGAGCAATATACTGGCGAATTTTATTTCAAGAAAGTTTCTCTTCCACATTGTATCATCAGTGGTTAATTTAATCGTCACACCAAGTTTTCTACCGTATAATTTAATCTTTGCACGATGTTCGAATCGCACTCAATGATTGCGTACTTTAGTAGTAGATCTATCTTAAAAAAATTCTTCATGACAAGATACGAGTTCAGTAACTCAGTTAAAAGTAAAATAAAAATTTTTGAACTTCCTCATTTTAATGATGTACAAGAATAATCTGTTCGACTTTATAATTGATAGTTGCAATGCACATTCAAAATAATACGGTAGTAGATGCAATTAATTTGTGTCGGTTCACTTAATGAAAGCTTACTTCATTTTACTTGTCTTAAATATGCTTGGAGGTTATTTATTAAAGATATATAATTAATTTAAGCAATAATTTAAATTAATAGCCACTTTTAAATATTTGCCTTTTGTTAAATTTATTTATTTGCAAATATATGACCTATTTTTGCGTCGTGACATATAGGTATACCTAATAAATATTTCACAAAAATTAATATGCATTATTTATACAATTTTTACGAATAAATTCTACTGTTTTGTAATATTTTGCATTTAAATTAATAATTCTTGTCTACAAACCTTTAGTTATGGTTATCATCAGCTAAATGTAAATTTTGCTTTTCTATATTTTATTAGATTTTTTAATATACATACATACGTAACAAATTAGTTATTGATTTAAACTTACATAACTTGTTTTTTATTTACAAAATTTTCCTTTATTAAAAATTGTGTTCTTTTCAGTTTCTTCGCTGGCAGTCATTACGGTGCCCATTCACCAAGCGAAGCAAAATCTGGATATCCATATTTCGGCAGTATGGAAATGTGTACTAGTCGAGTTCACTGAATAGCAATAATATTATTTATTATAGTTACTGTATATTTTTGTATATATTTTAAATTTGCAATATAATTACTACTTTTGTGATTTTTACACTATTAAAATTTTAAATACTTATGGTACTATAAGCGTATGATGGACCGCATAAGTTGTAAATATTGATTTGTAAATACAAATTATTTATCATACAAACAATAAATTATCCGCTTTAAGAGTCATTGTTTTATTACACATAAATATAATTTATTAAATTACCCATGCATTAATTAATAATGAGTAATTTATTAAATGTATATAGAGATGGATTTAACTTAAAAATAAGGGGGTCAATTTGAACCAGTTGCGCAAAATTTTTTATAAAATAGAGCAACCGCTTTTGAAAATTTTAGCAATTATGTATGTATTGAAGTTAATATTAAATTGAATTTTTTAATAATCGCTTAATAACCGCTTTTTATCGACTTTTAACTTGGTACTTAATCATCCACGGTGGTCCACAAACCACACCTTTATAACATCGGTAAACAAGTGATCCGAAATTAAAAACACCTATTAATTTAATACTCTTTAATTTTATATATTAAATTATTTATTTTCCAAAAAAATTTGATTACACAAGTTCATAAATAAATTGAATCATCACAAATTGTGAAAGCTATATATAAAATTTATTGTGTAAGTAATGATTTATAGTGTTTTGTGTCAAAAATAATTTAGTGCCCTAAGGTGGGTAAAATTAATTTCGTGTGTTAATAAGTGCGATGAAATTGGGTCACATCTCGAATTTAAAAATACAATTATTCGACAAAACACAATTTTCCATTGTTATGCCTAATAATCGTAAAATAAATTTCACTTTGTTAAGTCCTCATCAGTAGGTAGGTACGGCTAAAATATGAATTACAAAAATATATAAAAACCTGAAAAAGTAATTAAGTTCGGAGTGAAAAATATTTAAAAGCCAATTTTAGACTTTTATAGTTTATTGTATTTACTTCCTTTAGTCGGGTCGCTGGATTACCTATTGTAAAAATATATCTTTGTAGGTAGTTTATAAGAAAGCATATTATTTTTCACACTTTTTATATAAAATATTTTCGTAAAAACCCAACATGAAAATCGCACTTGAAATGATAAACTTTCTTTAAAGCGATAAATTTTGATATAATTGTAACAACGTATTTCCTGTCACCAATCAATATTTATGTTATTTCACGCCTGGTGCAATATAAAATTAGCATAAAATCTGGTTTAAAACATTCGTAATAGAAAATTGATTTAATCTGAACTTTACATGTTATTCAGCTACACTTCTTTCTAAGTGTCGGATGGCCTTAAAATGATTAACGCAACAATTAATTATTGATGCTGACTTGTGCTATACTTCGATCCTTTGTTTATTTATTTATTTGCAGATATACCTTCTTACAACATCAAATTATATAAATAAATTTTAAATGTATTGTAATACATAGTTCACAACAAAACATACCATAACGGTTCGTCAATCCGTTAACGCCATTCTATAATCCGTTCAAAATGAAGCGTAAATATAACTAAATATTTTCCGCCTCTGCCATTTCAATAACGATGACGTCACATTATCAGTAAACCAATCCAAGTTTAATAATAATAAACACCATGGAAAGTGAATAGCTTTATCAACCTAAAGATTGGAATCAAAATACTCACAATTAGGGATATTCAAGAAAATTATTTAATATTGACGCGCAAAATGGATGAATGAGAAGGAATAAATGGGTTTTTAAATCTTGAAGCTTAGAACTAAATTACAAACATTTTGCAATAATTTTTAAAAAATAATGGTGATGAACAATAAATTGTAATTTCCAATTGAGGTTGTAAAATTAGGCCCATTCAAAATAACTTCAAATTAGTTTTATGTTGATTAAAAGTAATCTGCATCAATTTCCACGCTCTTTCTGTAGTAGAATGCTAGTTTGCTAGTTGATTTGCCGGTTAGCTGTTAAAAAAGCGGTGTGGATATTAATATTTTGAAATCAACACATAATTTTACACAGATTTTACAATCGTTAAATACCCACCATTAGTTTTTATTTATTGGGTAAGCATAAAGAAGACACCTAGAGTCAGACCCAGAGTAGACCGGCAGGCAAAGAAGTAAATACCCTGTATGCCGGTATATTCCAGGCTTCCAGGGTGGGCGGTGTGAATTTTATTTTGGTCGTTCAAATATATGTTAATACAGTTACTGCTGTATAACAGTAACGTACTTGATTTAATTTTGTAAAATTCAATATTTTTAATAAACTGTTAATAGCCTCACTAAAGGCTATTATATCATTTGATATACTAAATTTTTTACAAACTTCACAAATATCTTCCAAAATATCAAAAGTATCAAAATATTTCTACATATTTTGTACCTTATCCATATTCTGTAATATACTGCGAGAACAGAAAAATATTATCAATATTAACAACCAAAAAAAACATAACAAAAGCAGGTATTACTACTAATAGTTAGTCAGTAGTATTTATAATAATTTAATTAAAAAAAAGTAATTTGTGGATAAAGATTAACATGCTTATTTAATACTTCAAAGATGTTGCCAGCACCCTGTTCCCATGTAGCACAAATATTGGCCCAATATTGGTGCAATATTGAAAATCAATATCGGTCCAATATTCAAATGTGAACATTTTTCTATATTGGCCCAATATTTAAAAACAATATTGGCGCAATATTGAACCGATATTGGCTGAACATCGAAATTCTATATTGATCTTCAATATTAGCGCAATATTACACCAATCTACTGCCAATATAGGTGCAATATTGGTCATCAATATTGTCGCAATATTGCAGCTACATACTGATAATATCGGTGCAATATTGAACATCAATATTAAACCGATAATGGCTGAACATCGAATCTAATATTGATCTTCAATATTGGCGCAATATTACACCAATCTACTACCAATATAGGTGCAATGTTGGTCATCAATATTGTCGCAATATTGCAGCTACATACTGACAATATCGGTGCAATATTGAACATCAATTATTAAACCGATAACGGCTGAACATCGAATCTAATATTGATCTTCAATATTGGCGCAATATTGCACCAATCTACTGCCAATATAGGTGCAATATTGGTTTCCAATATCGGCGCAATATTGAACCAATATAGGCTGAACATTGGTGGGCAATATTGGAAATATGGTTTAAAGTAAGTTGTAGAAAGTTGAAATTTTGTATTTGAGATTCTTATAGCATCTAGTTGTACACCTCCTATTTTTGGTTGCAATTGTCCGGGCAAAAAAGGCACATGTAAAGCGATACATGACGCGCACGAATAAATTAGCGAAATTCTAACTACAAAATAATTATTCTACATTTTATTTTTTTACAATAATTGTAATAAAACTAATGTTTTGTATTATATTTAGCACGACATGTTTCATGTGACTCTGTATATATCTTTAGGTGCAACTACAATAAAATTTAAATTTTTACAATATATAACCTATGTAGATCTGTGAAGTAAAACCGGCAAACCTAATATTAAAGACTTTGTTCCATTCAAGTTTTCTTGAGGTAAGCGCAAGAAGCATAACTGAAATTTTAAATTAACAAATATATAAGAATTATTTGTACTTGTTCTTCATTCGTGTAATAAAACTCAGGTTTTATTATAAAATCAGCATGACTAGTTTCAAGTGTCTATGCACTTATCATCAGATGCGATTTAAAAGGAATTAATTTAAAATAAAATATTAATTAAAATAATAAAAAATTTATTACACAAACGAAAAACAAGTACAAATAATATTTCGCTCTAACGTTATTCCTACATTAGTATTAAATTAACAAGATTTTAGCCAAACTTCATGAAACTTCTGGAAAATATAGACGATATTATCGTATAAAAGATTTTATTACAAAAATATATCTCATAAAATTTTAAAATCCTTGTTTTCCCTTCCGCTTTGAATCAATAGTTCTTCCGATTTAGAACTAAAATGCATGACTTCTTAGCTTTCAAGATCTGAATTGAATGTGTACCTGATCTATAGCTACCTTATAATTCTATAAGATGAGATAGTGTTGCTGGCCCCCCACGGTGGTCCCCCGGGAGATCGCATACATTCTTGTCGTTGAAAAACACCACTTTGCAGGTTTCACCTTATTGTACCTTTTATGTTGTTGCTATTGTTGTAGTTTGTCAACTGTACCGCTGTCTCTTCTTGTATGCTGCTTGTTGACAACTCAAGATATATTTCTTCTGAAACACTTGATTTTATGTTATGACACCAAACAGTACTGAAGTGGAAATTTTACTGTTTAAAAACATTTTCAAAAATTAGAAACAATAACGACACTTACAGTTTTAAAGTTGTTTATTGAATATCAGTTTGCCATTTATGGCAAACAACAATAATTTAAACGGCATACGTGTAAATTACCTATAAATATTTTGCAGGAGACTTTCAAAACCACTTACTTAGTTGTAAATTGTAAAAATTGATTGATTTATTTTCAGTTCCAAGAGTTTTAACTTCAATGAACAACCTTATTTTACGATACTCTTTCAGTGGAAGACGTTCATTTTCTCTACAATTTATATAAATACACTAGTTGAGTATGAGAAGAATTAAATGAGTATATTACCAAATGGCACCTAGCGTAAAAGGAAAACAATATAATTCAGTATACTCATACTCTGTATGTACTATATTTTGCAAAATATAAATTTAATTTTTAAAAAATTTAAATTGTAAATTTTTCGGAATCAAAAAACTTATTCAGAATTTGCAGTCACTATAAATCAGTGTCGTTTATAAAAGCTTAAGATGATGAATAGGTAACATTACGGTTGTAGAATGGGTGTTCATCTTCTAAGTAGACACTAAAGATGGTCATTTTGGTTTATGATGCTACCAATAATTAGGTATATAATAAAGTAAAAATATGAATAAAAATTAGTAACGGCTATAAGATTAGAAGGACATAGCAAAATATTATACAACAGTACAAAAACTAGATACATTTTCAAGTAAAACTAACGACTTTAGAGCAAGTGATCACTTTACTACTGGGTAATAATTTCGTCAGAACGTTCATAAATGCCTTATATTCCAAAGATTTAGGGCAACATAAAAGCATCATTGGCAACAGACAGTTTTACAACGCCCTGTATAAAAATACCGATATAACCATAGCTTCTCTTAATTGTTTTACAACTTCCAGTTTTTGCTACTGTATGTGTTTGGATTTAGGAATTTAAACCTCGCCTTCATAAATCGTTCGTACGTCGATAATTCAGCAGGTCGAAATTGAAACCTTAGAGTAGAAATGAATATATTTTTAATGAAATACCGACACGTGTGCTTTGAATAAAAATAAAATCATAAAATTGCGGAATATAAAACTATTGCAAAACGACACGACTCAATAAAAGACACCTGTACGACATTCTTTGACAATTATTTGCGCTCTCGAATTTGATACGCACATCGAACATAGCCGTGAAATAGTACGAAAATATAACACAAGAAGTTACTCGGTCTATGCAATCTAGATGGCAATTGCTATTATTAAATCAAGAAAAATAATCAAACAGCATAATTTTACTCTAAACGCAACAAAAAAACTTGAACGTTATATTAAAGCGTTCCTTGGAGAATAATCAATCATAAAAGTTTACAACCCACAAATAATCACCTTTTGAGGGTTGTAAGGCAAAACCCAAAATTTTATTCCATTTCAACTAATAAACTATTCTGCATTAAACTCATGGTGGCCCAAAACGTTGCAATGCAATGTAAAATAGCAAATGTCTAACTTATGAATGGGCTATAATACCCAATAGTAGAACTTAATTTACCATAACGAGTATTGGCCTTTTGAGGACAAAGTGCCGCTCTACATTATATTTTATAATAGTCGATTCTTGTGTGGGCATTATACATATAAAAGAAAAATACAAAAGTAATGAGATTTGTTCAGAAATTTTTAGTTTTCATAATACCCACATAGTATGTAGTATGTTATGTATCTATCGAATTAGCCTAGATTGAAGATTTTAGTTACCTGTTATTAATTGATAATTTTTTTATATTTCAAAGTATTTTGCAAATACATAGAAATAGTGTCAAATAAACTCGTTTACTTCTATATGCCGCAAAATTTCACGTATTTAATTGCGTATAATTTTATAACCGTTGTGTTTAAACAAAATGATTCCTATGTAACATATGCAATATTTTATCTAATTTTACATTATCTAATTTTGTTTATATAATATTTTATCTTTGTATTTAAGATATTAATTACCATTTTAAATACATATTTATGTACAATACATAATATAAGGATACTAAGTTAATATACTAATTGTTTACATGTTCTGCATAATTTGTCAGTAAGGTAAAATTTTTAAAAAATTTTTAATTTAATAATATATAAATAGTTTATTATAATTTATTTGTATCCTTGAAAATGAGTCACAATTAAAAAGACTCGAAACGGTGGACAATTAAAATTGTTATAATATAGACCTAAAGCTCAACAAAAATTTCTAATTATACGAAATTATACTGATTTAATTATACAAGCCATAGGTAACAAGTAAACGAGATTTTTTATTTATTTATTATTATATTAACTACTAGATGCCATAATATTCTGTTTTGTTACTTAAAATTCCAAACTAAATTGGAACATTATAGAATATATTTTTATAGCATTGATTATTTAATATGTATATCAAAGCATATAGGCTTATATGAATTTCAAAAAAAATAAGATAAGTAAGTAAAGTTTACCTTTATCACTGTAGTCCTTTTGCCTTATTCCTAGTGGCCAGGATAGCTTCTTCGTTGTTCCTTCCAATAAACATAAGTCACTCACAAACCTGAACACTTTCACATTTTGTTTCACTTATGTATTAAAAAGAAAATTGTTCTCGATTATTAAGAAAGCTTCTTAATAAGAAGATTCTTCACGATAATTCGAACTCGAAACACCACACTCTCGTTCGCGGAAAACGGGCCATTTTTTCCGATTTTTCTCCATACGGTTACTTTTAAGCTGAATACATGCACTAGCGTTTTGCGAAATGCGATTTTTGTTTTGATTGGTTAAATTTCAATAAAAGGTTTAAATTTTACTAATCAAAACAAAAATCACATTCCGCAAATCGCTAGTGCGTGTATTCAGCTTAAGGCCTTACAAACGAATGACTGATATGAGTCCGTACGGGCCACGGCGTCATAATTCGTATATAACTTTTTTTTTGTTTCCTGTTTGCAATTGTAATCGATTTTTGTCCATAAATTTCCCACTCTTTCGTCATCGTGCATTTTTGTAATCAAAAAAAAGTTATATACGAATTCATATCAATCATTCGTTTGTAAGGCCTTAAGCTAAATACACGAACTAGCGATTTGCGGAATGCAATTTTTGTTTTGATTAGTAAAATTTGAACCTTTTATTGAAATTTAACCAATCAAAACAAAAATTGCATTCCGCAAAACGCTAGTGCATGTATTCAACTTAAAAGTAATCGTATGGAGAAAATTCGGAAAAATGTTCTGTTTTCCGCGAACGAGAGTGTGGTGTTTCGTATTTCAAAATCTTTCTTAATAATCGAGAACAATTTTCTCTTTAATACTTAAGTGAAACAAAATGTGAAAGTGTTCAAGTTTGTGAGTGACTTATGTTTATTGGAAGGAACAACGAAGAAGCTATCCTGGCCACTAGGAATAAGGCAAAAGGACTGCAGCGATAAAGGTAATTTGAAGAAAACCATTTTCATCTGCAATGATAACTAACAAAAATTTTCTTTTTATTATTGTAGGTAGGGCCAACTTCATGGATTTATGAGAAACTCAGGTTAGAGAACGTTCATAAACTACGTGGTTTGGTCAAGGGGGGGGAGGGGTTAGGTAGAAATAGGTCCGGGGAAGTCTGAGGAAGTCCGAAGTAGTAGGAAGTCTGGTGTACACAATTTTTGACCGTGGTTTACCCCTCGGTGTTGGTAGTGTACTTTTGTTGTTCTTTTGACCTTATGTTTTTCTCACTTTGACTCAGTTAATACCTGTTCGGCTCAACTCACTTCGTCTCAGTTGTGGAACTGAGATGGAAATAAAATAGGTAAAAAGAATACAGCTAATATCTTCAATTTCCAAATAGTAAATTACCTATTTCAGTGGAAGCATCGTTAAAATTAAGTCGAAAGTTTGGATTGCCCGTAGAATGTTTACCGATATTAACGATTATACAAGATTTGGAGATATGTTTACAGGGACTACGAAATGAAGAAGGAACGAATAAATTAAGAGCAAAATGTTTATACGTATTTACAAATTACAAGAACAAAATTGGATACAAAAGAGAATTTTCAGTTTCAAAATCAGTTAAGAATAATTAGAAAGAGAAATTGTTTTTTTGAAATCACGTCCTGAAATAATAGAGTATCTGATGTCTACCAAAAGGCACAGCTATGAAATTCTATCAAGTTCAAAATTCAAACCCAGAATTTTGCTCGCTATAACTCTACCCGGGATTACACCAATCCACTGCTGTGGTTTCCTAATATAATTTTACATTTTTTAGGGTACAATGTCATTCTTCATGGAAATGACGAGAATATTACTTAAAATTACTTAAAAAATCTTTTAAGTTTCCAATGAACTGATAAGTGCTAGAACTTTATATTTTAAAAGTTTGATTTCTCTGTTTAAAAATTAAAGAGCAACTTTTCTGATTTATTTACAACATGATAAAGTTAAAACTAGAATGTGAATGTTTGAAATTAAATTATATACAATGTATAAAGAGTTCAAGTTTAGTGTTATTATAAACCTTCTGAACATTGAAGAATTATTTGGGATTCTCGACATTTTCCGTTCTTGAAATTAAATTTAAAATTGCTGGTATCCACCTTCTCTTGTCACATAACATTAACTAACTGAAAAATAACTTCTCCCTACGAAACTGCTTATAAGACATTTTATGAAGTAAACTAATTTATTTAAAAAAACTCAATTACGTGCGTTTCTTTTTCAATTTAGGTTTGTTTTACTTCATTTTACAATTAAATGTTAAATTAGTAATACGCGAGGTTCTTGAACAACAAAGGAGATAATTAAAGAAAATTATGTATCAAGTAAATGCATTTTTTCGAAAAGTATGTTGAAATTTAGTGCTCGAAGCAAATCAGAATATATAATACCTGTTGTTTAAAAAAGGGCGTGTGGTTTAACGTAGGAAGTTAAATATTAGTTTGCGCTTGCTTGTAATTTGCAAAATTTTTCTTACGATGATAAATAGTTGACAACTATCACCGCCATGTTGTACTAAATTCTACATGTAAGTATCGAACAATACAAAACTAAACGACCCGATTTTAATGCTGATATCCCATTGGTAAATCGTATTTACAGGGATATTCTGACACCATTGTAACTGATTTCACAACGGCAGCTGCGATTTTTCCCTTACACTTTTGATCTTTATGGGTTTTGCTCGTTGATTGTAAACGGGCTAAGAATAAATGTAAATTTGGCGTAACGCGAGGAAGTGATTGAATTTTATGATCCCTTAGACCTGACGTGTAGGACGATAGGACATGTGCTCAAGTTCAAAGACGAATTTTGGTGCAAAAATCGGCGTAACTAAATAGCGAAACATTCTTTACCTTTTTAAAAACTACCCGAAACAGCTGTAATTATCAAAAATAACTCCATGATATTGTTTATATTATAACATTCGACTACATTACATTGTAAAATATAAACAATGATATTATACTCTCGATGTAAAATTATTTTAAAAAACTGCGAATTTTTCTACAAATACAGAGTTTGTTTTTTAATTATAATTATATTTGATTTGACATTTCCAAAAATTATAATTTAGTGCTGTACTATATTATAATACTGATAACTGTACTTAAAGAAGAAAAATATATTTGGCGTAGAGGGTGCTACCTATTTTTCACACAATACAAAACATATACAGGGTGGCCCTTGACACCCGTGCTAATCAACTTTGAAAAGAACATTCGAATACGAAATTTTTAATCAAAATTAAGCGTGAAGCGTGCAGACCGGCAGCTGAACGCTAAATATGTGCACCATCTCATTTTATCACATATTCAACCTCATACATCTTTTTCACTTTAGTATATATTTATTTCTATGATAACGATCAAGAGAAAAGCATGAGAAATTCCCTTCATCCATAGTTGTAATATTTGTTCGACAAAGATGGAACACTTAAATAATAGAAGCTAATCGCTGCCTTTTCCGTTAAGTTTGCGTATAAAATATGGATGAAAATTATCATACGTTCTGGCTACGCTTTCTTTAGAGATATTATGAAAAAGCAACGACGTACTTTCGGTAGTTAATACGGAACATTAGGGGAAAATTTTAGAGAACGTGTTTCGAAAATTGGGGATATTACGCTTAAACTACTTGATACCTTGTCTTAAGTGTAATAATTGTATTTGTTCTGCCTTTTTAGTACCTCAAATAATCATATTTTATGTGTGATTATACAAATAAAGGAACCGTGTTGAATGAATAATCGGCTATATCTCCAACCTTACCTTTCGCTTATTAAATATATATTTTTGGTAATTCAATTTTTGATCGACTTCTTTGTATATAAAAGAAATCACAAATAAATTTTGTAAGAACCTGATTTTCTAAAAGAATTATACCGTAAAATGTAAAAATTTGAATAAAAATTACATCAAAAAATTATTGTTAGTCGACACTATTTGCGAGACAAAGCGTCGTTTTCATTTTGGTATTATTTTACGATTATGTCGGACATTATATTGACATTTATCTGCTTTTCGTTGTAATGTAAAGCGAGTTTAAAAGAATAAGAAGAGAAAAGCGCAACTTTTGCAGCAATGCAATCATTTTTGGAATCGACGCGTGAGCTTTAGGTCTTCACGCCGATCAGCGGCAGCTTTGGCTTGCCGACGAAACAAAATATTAATCGGTTATTCCGAGTCGCTTTTGAATTTTTACTATTTTCTTTTGACTGTTTGCGATTAATCAATAGTTAAACTATCTAAGTTATAAAATTGTTGCTAATTTGATCACAGGATGAGAGCTTTGTTAATTTATTTATTTAAAAATTTGGACATACAAATTTTAGGCTTTCAGATTTCCTCAGAAAATGTCTCGACAAATAAGCAGTATAAATATATAAATAAAATTTGTTCTCAGACATCTCGACTTTTTAATTGTTCACGTTTTATTCTTTGAAAAAATTACCTTAACTATGTACTTGTAATTTGTACAATTACTGAGACGCATTCATTTTATTCGTTTAAAGCCGTGATTTTTTGTTTTAAAAAACTCTTATTTTTTTTTAATTATTTATTTTAAGATATTTATAAATGATATTTTTGGATATACCAATTGTGGAACTTATACGGTTAAAATCATAATAAAATGCTTGTTTTATTACAAAGGCTGTGGTGTAAAAAAAAACTTGGAGTATTTTATCACACATAAATTCTCAGATATCCAGGTGTAGGACAAACATGCGGAAATAAATAAATCATTGGTGAAAGTTAAAAAATGTATTACTTTTCATATAAAAACAGCGTAACAGTAAAAATCATAATATGATTCCAGTCTTGTACAACGCATCTATCAACATCAAATCATATAATATGTATAATGTAGAAAAATATAAATTTTAAAAATAATCAATTGATTATAAGTTATAACTCATATTATATCAGTTTTTTGTAGAAACCAAAAAATAGAGAATTCAATATTCGGTAACATTATTTTCATTATAGGGGAATAAACCTCTCGATGTACATCTCGGAATAATGAATTCATTGTTGGTAACACCAAAATTTCGAAGTCATGCAATGATAAAAATTTTGATTGTTTAATTAATTTCTTCCCTTTCTTATGTCCTTATGCTGACATAATACCCTGTAGTATCCTCACTGCAGTAGTCGAAATATTTTCTCATTTCATTTATCTAAATTAATGCAGTTGCCGCTTTTGATAATAATAATTAAGATATGTTCAGCTTGAATAACATAATAAAAACTGAACAGTCGCTTTTGGGATTTACCACGATTATTTAATTTGCTAGCAAAAATAAACAAAAATCTCAACATAACACTATCTACATAACACTATATACATACCACTATACATAACACTACCCATATATAACACTACCCACACATCCCTGAAAAATATAATACATAAAAAATGTATCATTTTTGTTCCGATGAATAAAATCCATTCAAAAACAACATCATATTAGTAAAAAAAAATCATTGAAACAGAAAACATTGTACAAACATTATCTTTCTGTTTCCCTGTAACCAACCAATCGACTTGCCACTGTATTCACTTTATTTATTTTATTTTTAAATGTTTTAGTTCCAAAAAGTATTTATTCAAAAGTATTCGTTTAATTATTTATTATTTAATTTTTTTATTTTTTTTATTTTATTATTATTTAATACTATTATTTATTTAGTATTTATTTAAAAGTATTTATGCAAAATAATTTCAAACAAGGGACACAGATTTAAAACTACATAAGTACGCAACATTAATTATCTCATGAAAAATGTATGACCCGTGAAATATCGAGCCACCCACCAGTGCTTCCTGGCTCTTATTCTGAACTTTCTACGAAGCAACTTTGGAGGTGTCTTTGCAAGCGATTATTCACGTTAAGCGTGAACCATATGTAACGGAAACAAGTAGTTCTAAAATAAATTATCGAATCTTGGTTAAAAATACGTAAACATTCTTCATAAGATGATCTGCTATGATAACCATTTTCTGGACAGACTGGAGCTTGTCAAGCCTAGTCTACATGGAGTTGAATGTATAGTTTCTTAACCACAGTAACTTTGTACATCAAAGTATTTTGAAAAACAGTACATCTTCGATGGTTTTAACTCTGAGATTGTTGTGTTACTCGACAACTCTCAAACTCAAACCATTAGCAATATATTCTAACAGCGGGATTGACCTTTCCGAAATGCATGACAACACATTTATTAATGTTCAATTAAATCAACCATTCAGAACACAGAACAACAACAGAACAATTTTTGTGTCGTTGAAATATGAGGAAATTTAGGGAAAAAAAAGAATGGTAAATCTGCATGGGATATAAAATAAACAATAAACTAAGGATAGATCGTTGAGGGACATCACTGAGACTGAATACATCGCAAGAGAATGTCTGTCCAATTCGCATCCTGAAAGTTCGATTATGCTATGAGATTCCATACCCTCTTTCCAAATGCTTCGATTCGTACTACACGACACATAGTTATAGGTATTTGTTGTAATAATTTAAAATCGTGACACTAAATATTTATTCAGAAAAGTTGGTGGAAATCGTGGGTATTTAAGTCCACTAAATATTAAAAAACTTCCTAAAGTACACTGCAAAAAAATGCAACCCACTTTTATTTATCATTCACCCCCTCCCAATCAAAGTCCGAGATACGGCCCTGGTGCTGCTTGTTTGATTTTTTTGCGATGCACTTCCAGACTCTGATTGTAATCAATGTCTTGATGGTTCTGTATTTGTTTCAGACTCTGATGAAAACCTTTATTTAAGTCGAAACTGCGGTTGGGTTAAAGAAGAAAGACTTTTTGAAGGTTTTTATTATTTAGTGGACTCAAATACCTACGATTTTCATCAACTTTTCGAATATATTTGTTTTAAAGGAGTCCTATTTAGTAATATTAATCGCAAAACATGCACACAAATTTTCGGTTTGGTATTCTGAAAAACCTGAATAAAAACAAGAAAAAATATAATGAGTCTATTTACTTATTTTTACTAAGAGTCAATTAAATCAGTATATTATGTATTATACAAATGATAAACTAAATATAACAAGTAAACCAGTAAAAGACGATATTGTTTCCGTGATGAATATGTAGGGTTATCAATCCACAATAAGTATTAATTTTACTCCTGATAAAACTTGCTATATTTTCCTCAATCATAAAAATAATTGTTACTCTACAATAATTAATTAGTATTACTTTTACTGCCGCCGACGAACGGCTCTAAAAACTTATAGGTACTTAAAGTTAGACAATTGAATGACATGATGTAATTCTTTTATTATTAATGCTGTTTTTTTAATTAAGCAGTAGTTTAATTTTTAAATTTTACTTCAGCAATAATAAATATTATTTATACCAAATTTAGAATATGCACATGTATATGGAATCTCATAAAAGAAGGAAAATCTTAAGCTTCGATTTGTTCTGTATAGGTATCTTCAAAGGAATAAATTGCTTTATGTAAAATTCTAACGATCTCGCAAAGTATAATCCTGTCTATAGGATATCGAAAAGCAATAAATGAGAAAAAATAAAGTGAATAATAGATATATTTTATATCAAACACTTATAAGGATTTATGATGTCAAAAGGCTAAAGAGACGTCCACTTCCATCAGCTTTCCGCGATGCATTAAAAAATTTAATTAACCAATTTAGCTCTTTTTCTTTTAAGTGAAGGGGAATTATCGTCAAGTCTCCAATCAGTTTTATTTAACCACTCTTTATATGGTTTCGTCATAATATGTTATTATGTTAATAGCTTAATTTTAAATTCAATTTGGAATAAATTGAAATTGTTTTCACATATACATACATACATAGATATGTAATATGATTACCATAAAACTGAAGAACTCGATCTTATTAATATGTATTACAAAAATAAACTGAGTTTTCATTTAATTTATAAACATGCAGCCTGTACTTCGATTTTTCTATGGAAAGTAGCTATTATAATATGTCCGCTCACCAATTACGCTCTGAAATAACTACAATAAATTAAAAATTAAAGGCTCTTTGAAACAAATTATTTGCTACAATTAATTATAATACCAGGATTCTTCTATTATGTGGAATTAAGTACTAATTTGTATTTAATTTCTCATGTACTCGGTACAATAAAAACCTGTCTATATGGCCTAGTCTACACCGCATCATCCAGCATTTTCTGCTATTAACCGTCGGCTTCGAATAATAATTACTTAGACCTAAGTAATAACTATTTACAAACTGGATAACTGGGAGAAAAGTATAAGCAGATTTTATATTATCAAGCAAATAAGCTTTATATGGCTTGCAATAGAGGTTACAACGCAATTATAGAAATGGAACTTGATGCGCCAGAAAAATCATTTTCGCATTGGAATATATAATTATTAAGTGTCATTCATCACTTTCCGTAATAGTAGTATATCCTTGATGAGATCTCTTAATTAACTTTGTATAATACGCAATCTCAAAATATCTGGAAATGAATATTTCCTTATGAGTGATGAACCACAACTGCTGGAATTTTTAATTTCCGTATTTATTACGACGCCCCATGGCTATTGATTTTATTTCTGCGATTATGTAAAGCAAATAATAAATAATATCATGTCCAATGCTATTTTTAAATAAAATTTACATTTTGTTTGGTATAGGCAAAAATTCCAAATTCGAATTAAAGACTTTACTATCAACTTGCTAAAAAAAATTTTTATTATCAAAATAGAAAAACGCCAAATAATTATCTAGCGATGCAAAGCAGCTTTAAGTTTACTGATTTTCTAAAAGTGGAAAGGTTACTACTTTTAAATTGATAATTAATTTTTTTATTGAATACTACACCTAACCTTTATTGCTACAGCTTTGTTATTAACATTTACTTTATAGAATGTAAGATACCAACATGTTCTTCCGAATAGTAATAAATTAATATTTTATGTAGGCTAATTTTATGTTCCTAACGATCAATTAGTTGTGTTGCTATACATTAATTACTTATATTACTTTACCATTGTACCTGCCTTGCTTTGATGTTATGGAGCTGTTGTGATACAGTAATTTAATTTTAATAACATTTTAATATTTTAATTTTAATAAAATTTTAAAATTGCTCTGTAGGGGAGGTCAGGGTTAGTTGTTATACTTTGTTAATTTTATTTTAAACGCAGATACGAAACTATTTATAAATATTATGTTATATAAAATATATTTGAACGTAAATAATTTTATTGTAGAAAATATTGCATACAAACATAGGTATGTGCTATAGAATTTATCCTATAAACCGACACTGCAGGCAGATTAAATCAGATAAACGGGCATGTTTGGAATTACCTTAAACTAAGATAAGTTCATGTTAAGGTGAGGCACTATGCCATAAATTGCAGAAAATTGTTCGTATACTTCTAAACAGATAAATAAAAATAAATAACAATTAAATATTTAATAATATAATAATTTTAAAAGGTCAAAATATGCGTCATAGCTATATTCTGTCAAGTCTTAGTTCAATTTATTTAGTTCAAGAGAAACAAAATGCTAAACTTGTAATTATATACAAATTAAAAAATTATCACCAAATGTACATTATTTTAGCGTTTGTTTAGCTATTAATATTTAGTTAATCTTTATTTTGAATCTGAAAAGTTGGTTTTGGACCATTTTATTGTTTTAAATAAAGTTTTCGGAAAACCTAAAACTTACTTATTTTTTATAACTTCTTTATTTATTTATTATTATTACAAAATATGTATATATCAGTTCTCGAGAAAAGTATTTTTTATTTTATGTTTACTTATTTTAATCAGATTATAAAATAAGTTCAAATATAATTTTCTACATATTTATTATTAAATATACCTAGTAGATACTTATTTATTTCGAATATTTGCGTTGATATCATTTTTATTATTTTTCAGTTTATTATTAAGCTATATATTTTAAACTTTTTACTGAAAAAATAAGAAGAGAAAGTCATACAATTGCAAACAAGCCACAAAAAGTTACTTTTTCCCGAATAAAACATACTATTTTTGGTATGGTACTGATAAATATCAGTAGCCTTGCATAATAGGGTCAGATATCCACAAAATCTCGAGAAAATTGAGTTGGAATAAATACTACACCGAATGTCAAACATTTTATAAATTCTCCTTATAGCAAAATTAATAGCTCTTTTAACTATAAATCGGAAGGCTGGTAGTCAAATGGTCAAATGGCTGATGGTCAAATGACTAGTAACATTCATGTACTGTAAGTATAAAAATTCTTAAGGATGCGATACCCGTCATTTTCGTGACATGGTAAACTGCAGATAACTCCTGCACAAAATAGGGCTTGCGAGGAATACCTCGCACCGAATAAGCTTGGCGCCAAATTGGCTTGCCCCCGAATAAGACTTGCACCGAACCGGCTCACGCCTAAACAGTCTTGCTCGAAATTGTCTTGTTATAATGTTTTTAATTTTACAAATATTTAAAATGGACTTGATACTTGACTATCTACATTATATCTGTTATTAATACAATTTCATTTGCCCGCTGTTTTTTCCAATGTATGTACAATAAATTACAAATTATTGTTATTAATTTTAATTTCTTTTTATGATTTTCCGTACTTTTAGTAACATCCGTCTACAGCCCCTATTCTTCCATTCTATTCTCTCCACTTTCAAATTTAAATTCAAAATCTTTCATCAAAATTACTTTTTATAATAAATTTCTTAAATCACTTATAAAATTTGAATTTTCTGTCGCTTCAACATTTTTAAAAGTCTTCGTCTTACTCGGAAGTTTGTACTAAGCGAACATATTATTTATAACAATTGCAAATTTTTAAAAAAAGAAAATAAAAGTTTGTCTTAAAAAAATGAAATTGTACAGACTGTTTATTCTTTCCTATAATTTTAATTAATTTGATGACGGTAGTTAGTACAGGTATACTTATGTACTTCTGTAATTTGATAATAATTTAGAGTTTAAATTTTGTAAATTTAATTAGTGTGTTATTTAAAAACGCAGCAGTATTTCTTTTTATCAATAAAATTTTAATTAAAACTGATTTCAATTTTTACAACGACAAATTTTAACTTTTGTGGTAGTAACTAATAGGTCACGACTAAAGCGACAGTACAACTATTAAAAAAATTTTAATCTGTCTCGATGTTGATTAATGAAAAGTAATTCTAATTTTAATTTTTTCAAATGAATAGGCGGCAAAAGCAACCAATCTATAAACAAATTTATTTCATCAACTTAAGAAGCATGAAATTCGATTAACGCTATTTATTATAATAAAGTCCACAATTTCAAACTTTGTGTTATGTTCGTAGTCTTTTTTTTTATAAAAGATTTTTAAAATTAACGAATAGAAAAATACATATAAATCAAGTTTAATTTTAATTAAAATTTTGTAATAATTATGTATGACAATTTTAATTAGTGAAGCTTATTGCGAAAACCTGAGTAACTACAAATTCAAACATTTCGAGTAAAATTCATAAGTTTTGAACAATTCATAAATTTCATGATTTTGAATTTTATTTTTATAAAATAAGTACTCAGTAATCAAAAGATAATTTTGCATTTTACTATGTACTGAGCTGCTAGTAATAACAATTTGAGAGTAAATCTTATCCTGTATCACTTCTACAATTATTTTCCACTTGTTATATTTTTCTCATTTTTTCCGTCCAAACACTTACCACAAGTATTTATGTCAATAATTAAGACTGATGACCTTTTATGTGACTCAGTTTCTCGCCACTACCTTATTTTGCAATATTTTTTAACAAAAATTTAGCAGAGTATTCTTAATATAGTGCTTAATAATGTAAAATATTTTAAAAATATAAGGTACTCTGCAAAAGAAAAATCACAAGAATATGCTTCTTTGTTTATACCTCAGACCCCTTTCCCCCCTTTAAGGCAGTGTTCTAGTCTAGAATTTTGAAAAATTCGATTTTTTGTTTTCTGCATGAATATGCAGTTTAAAATTTAGACATTGAAGAATATAATATCCTCAAGAGGAAATTTTAAAATTCCAGTAATTTATGTATGTAGTTATAGCTATTTTAGTGACGCAATGTAAAATGCACGCACTTAAAAATCGTAAATACTTTCGCGTTTACTTTTCATTTCAGCTCAGTCTAGTTTCTAAAACTCTACGATTAAGGTACCAGTTTATTTATCTACGAGTATTTACCCGATTTTGGTACTTTGAAACTTTTACTCAAAACTTTAAACGCGTTTATTACAAAACTAAATTTTTCGGCCTGGTTGACTTAATATCTCAAGTTTTGTGTGACTGAGTTACTTCAAATTTTGTATCAACCTTCAATATATATCTGCCTATTTTAAGGCAATATCTAACTATTTTAAAAAATTAAAAATTATGGAAAATAACGAGATTTCTGCCGTTTTGGTCCTACCGTAAAAGTTAATAAGCCGCGTTAAGGAACTTCGTTCCAAAAATAGCAAAAAAACCAAAGCAATCAGCGGATCACGTGTGCCCCTGTTTCCCGTATTTTACTATTTTAAAAAATTTATTTGTAATACTACGACTACGTTTACAGTCTAGTGAATGAAAATGTCATAGGTAATGACGAAAGCATTATTTACAATAATGATATACTACAACTATTATTATACTAGTGTTTATAAGGGAATTTTAAAATTATATGCAAATAAACTATACCATAGGCAATCTATTAAACTATGAATTAATTTATGAAATTTGAGTGGGTCGTGTTCAGATTTTGGATCACCATTTATATACAAATTGCAAAATTATTCAAAATATAAATTTTATTTAAGTACCTCTTGCTCGTACTTGTTAATATAAAAACATCCTGGTTATATTTCAATGATGTAAATCGTGCTCAAGATGGAAAAATTGAGATTTAAAATAAAAGTAAATCTTTGTTTCTAATTGTTTTCGTGTACTTATTATGAAACCTGAAAAGCTTCTGTTCGTTTACATTTACAATTAAACACAATGCAAACAAGATTTATAAATAAAAACATTTATACTGATACTGGAACGTAAGTAAAAATAATAAATAAATTAGAATCCTAGCCAAATTTGTTTTTGACTAATGAAATATAGAAATGCAATAATTTTTCTCTCGAAACTTAATGAAAATTTCGAATTTAATTTAAAGCTTAAGGTTGTCAATATATTATGCAATCTATAGATTTAAATCTGTAATTTCCTGATATTTAAACAAACAATGTGTAATTCTCCAACCCGAACCAAATCCCGTATGTATGGTAAAAAAGATTTAATCTAATCTTTTCCGATCGAACTTAAAATCAAACCGATCAAAATTAATTTAGAAATAAACATGATTATTTAAAACTCTTGGCAATATTTTCCTCCTATGGTAATATTATTGCAATAACATACTTCCTCCTCGAATGTATAATTGATGTAATTTTTTATAAATTATAATAATTATAAAAAATTATAAAAAATTAATACAGTAACTAGCCCCCCCCTTATGAAAAATGTAAACATCGGTTAAATTCACTAAATTGTGACAATTTAAAAATACACCTTATTAGTCATCGTAAAATATTTAATTAACCCCCCCCCCCGTGAACACTTCTATTTATAGATTATATTAAGCCTAATCATACATTAACAATAATTCTAAATTAAATGTTAAAATTCGTTTTAAAAATGTGTTGAACTTAAGCTTAAATTTTTTTACCTTTGACATTTTCAGCTTCCGTTTTTTTGCGGGACTATAGAAGATGACATTTGAAATTTTAAAAGTTGCCTGTGTCTTTTCATGATAGTAAATCTACTCGCTGGTTTCCGATGCCGACGTTCAGCCAACTTATACGACCATCAAGAGCTACACACAAATAAAACCAAAAAATTAAAATAAAATTGAATTAAAACTCAATTTAACAGCTTTTCTAGCCTTATCCGTTACCCAGAATACAGCAAACTTATTATCAATAAATAATTTGCTAATTGTTTATGAAAAACTAAAACACAATCTTTCTTAATGAGAAACAAATCACCTACTTTGAAATACTGATTTCGGCATAGGTGTTTATTGATTTAAAATTACAATACATTACATTTACTGGTCTAATTATTGACTTTTATGGGTAATATTTTAGGCTATCTAAAAATGAACATCATTTGATCGCTCGCATTTTCTCACCATCATTTATACATAAAAATGAGATACACTAATAGTACCAGAATCGATATCGCTAATAACAATCATAATAATATATCACAAGTATTTAAAGAAACATTTAGTAATTTATGTTAATAACAACCCCTTTGTTAGTTCCCCAGTTTTTACAGGACGAATTTAATATAAATCAAACATATAAAAGCAATACAGTCAGTAGCTAACTGCGTGTGACGAATTTGAACCATTTCGTGAACGGAAACTAAGTTATTTGCTCTTGTCCTATTTCCTATTTGGTAAAGTTATAACTTCGATATAGAACTGAGCTTCACACAAAACCAAATTCAACGACTTGAAATATTTTAAACAACATGTCGAGAGTAATAATGAAACTTTCCCTTCTAATTCTAAAAAACTTCCAAATATGTGTGGCGACAAAAACAAATAATTAAGTACCTAGAGAGTAAGTCTTTTAAAAATCTTTTCAAAATCTTTCAGCTGAAATTGAGCCGTCACAGAAATAAGTAAACTAGGTTTTTGCAAAAAGGATTAAGCTGAGAGTTAAATGAAGTGTCACAACTTTGTAAGGATTAGACCATTTATAGTTAAAATAGTCTTAAAAATGTGTCACGTGCACATACATCAATTTTTGACAGCTTTTGACTCCCACCATACACATCAGTCTAAAGACATCAAATATTTTCGTTTTTGACTCACCTAATTTTCAGTGACACATTTCCCAAAAGTGGTTATTATGTGTATTTAATTAAATATTAATTTATTTCTTGGAAACTCAAATTTTTAACACTCTGACGGTTAGTTTCTTTTTTCAGCTATATGAGCAAGAGCATCTCTACAGGTACCTATAATTACGTACATTGATTTAATTTAAGTTAAATCACCGAACGCATTTGTTAAGTTACCCTCATTATTCTCTGTCATTTGAATTATAAGTATTAAGTCAGTGGCGGAACAGAATATAAAAAGCAGGAAGGTGGAAAATGCTAATTATTGTACTATATACACATGCATTAAAAATTATTTGCCTACTTGTAGTTCTTAAACATGCCAATTCTTTTTAGTCTGTATATTATTAAGAAAATCTACACCTTAACTGCGAGATTAAAATGGTTGGTTGGTTTAATATTAATAAAATATCCGATTTTAGTGAGTAATATTTTCTAAGAGAAAAATTACCACATGAAAGGCAAACTTTAAATTTTATTTTTATTAAAATTCATTTAAGCCAAATAATCTCACAGGACAAATCTAGTTGTTTGTTGAATGTTACACCATTTTATTTATTATGTATACGACCTTTGATATTGTTGTAGATATAGATATTTGGTGACAGAAAAACTACTGTAAATTTATTATATAATTTTGAAAATTAAACCAGATTTGAACAGGAAACCTTACTTACAAAACTCAGGATCGGAGTAACAACTAATAATAAGAATCCAAAGAGACTTCGTAAATTAATTCCAATTTGAACCCGAAATGATTATAATATTGTCTTTGAGATGAATTAATATGCAATTCAATTACGGCGAATTTATATTTTTGTTAGTTTACCTTTTTAATTTATCGTTTTCAAAAACCTGTTAAGCTCACTTATTTTCAGCTAGGTGTAATATTAATAATTAATCAAAATGGTGTTACCTAAATACTCGATCTACGCCCCTGATTATATTTTAAAGCTAAATCTTGAACCTGTCTCATAAATTCATCAACCTTTTCTACCACTACTTAAGTTTTTTTAATTTTTAAGTGACCGCCTGTTTAAGCTATTTTTCATAAAAATTAGATGAAAAACCAAAACGTCGCTCCTCGCGTCTGCTCAGCTTATAACCTTTTGAAAATCTAATAAATGACAGTAATTTATTTTTCTATAATAACAAATATTAAACACACTTTTAATAAATAATTGAGGTCTTTGCGGTATCTTTCGAAGAACCTTAGCATTATGAATAATTTTCCAGCAAGTATACGACCTTCGCAAGTTTGAGTTATTTATGAGGCATTTATAAAAAACTGCTACAATTAACAAATTAGATATCATTTTTCAAAACGATACGCTGTAACTTTTGAAAATTGAATTTTAGTTGTTTTGAAACTGATAAATTAGGTGTTTTGTAATTTTTTGGTTCACACATTAACTTAAATTAATTTTAGAGCTCCTAAACCTGTAGCTTTGGATATTAACTTTGAATATCAATAACTTTGTTATTTTATTTTGAAAAACATCGAGTTTTTAAAATTAAGCTTGGTATTTTTTGTTATATTTTTAATGTTTCAAAAAGAGTTCCCATGCATGACTTTGATAAGGGTTGGTATTTGGTGCTCTTTAATATAAATTCCTCTTGCTTCGTGCACTCGTAGACTAGTGTACCTATGAGGAAAAGGCTTTAGGAGTCCTGATTCTATTTGACAATTGATTTTCTTTCGCTTTAATGAAGCTTAAGAAGTTGACTGGCGTAATACCGAAATAATGGGGAGCTACAGAAAATAAATTAAAAAGTTTTCCTTCTAATATTGAAGGAAGTAGATTTTACAATCATTGAAGTTGCTCCTTATTGATATTATCTATTTGCCTTTGTACAAAAGCTTGAAAAACTCTAATGGCATGGAATAGTTCAAATATAATTAACATTTCAATAAAATTGTTAAAAAGTTTGAGAAAAATTAAAATAGTAAGTCTAAAACAAATTAAATTTTGTTAACACCGAATAAACTAGAGCTAGAAAAAGATATCCACTAGCCCAAACCTCATCAACGTCTATTTTCAAATAAGAAATCTCCGGTGTGCAAAATTAGACAAGGCTCAGCAGGATGGTGCAGTGATTAGCGTCAATGACTGTAAATCAAGCAGTCGTGCGTTCGAATTTTTCAACCAGCCTGTTGAATGCAAAAGTTAACATTCGCCAAATTTAAAAAAATTAACTGAACTTATAAAATACAATTTAATCAAAACTGATAAAAACCAATCTATTGATTGAACTGCTGAAAGGGCTATTTGTAAATCCTAAAATGGTAAATCGAAATTGTGATGATATAAAAGTATTGTGCACGGCCTCTCTAGAGAAATAGAGAAGGTAGTATCCAAGTTCATCCACAATTCATCAACAACAAATGAATACTGTACTATTTATGAGTTAGTTTGCTATAGCCCCTAGAGGGGCTCACAACAGGTTCAGAACAATATTTTCAAGAATCCTTCATAGGTGGCAGTTTGACATTGCAACTCGGCAAGAATTTTATGAAATATTCACTTCGGCAACCAATATTATTTATTTTTTATTATATGGCATTTCAAAATTTATTTAAATAAAATGTTTACTGAAATTATACCAAACATGATACGAAGTATTCTTAAACATTTTCGTTTTACTAAGACATCGTCAGAATCGTCTAATTGATACGTTACGCTTATACGCTCTTTATTTCTTATTAATTTGGACGACTAAATTCGAATAACGCACGCAGATTTCTTCTAAGTGTGGTAGTTTTCTCTTATAAGCTTTTAAAGTGTACAACTTGGATTCCCACTTGAGAATTTCATTTCTCGCTTTTGAGTCGGTTTTAAGCGTTTCCGCCAGGCCTATCTATATTTTACGAACTCTATGGATGCATTTACATCGATGAAAGTAATAAAAAGACCATGCAATTTTTTTGAGATTTTTGAAAAAAACATAAGGTTAACCCCTTTGGTGTTTTTTCACCCCAAAAATGAAAGTTTGAAATCTTCTATTTTTCCTCGGTTTCTTACTTATTTGGACGAGAAAATTCGAATGGAGCACGCAGATTTCTCGTAAGTATGATAGTTGTCATTTTATAAGCCTTTAAACAGTACTAATTGGATTCCCACTAGAGAACTTAATTTCTCGCTTTTGACTCGGTTTTAAGCGTTTCCGCCAGGCCAATCTATATTTTCCGAACTCTATGGATGCAGATAAGTAGAATCAAGTAATAAAAAGACCATGACATTTTTTTGAGATTTTTGAAAAAAACGTAAGGTTAACCCCTTTGGTGTTTTTTCACCCCAAAAAATGAAAGTTTGAAATGTTCTACTTTTTCCTCGGTTTCTTACTTATTTGGACGAGAAAATTCTAATGGAGCACGCAAATTTCTCGTAAGTATGATAGTTTTCATTTTATAAGCCTTTAAACAGTACAAATTGGATTCCCACTTGAGAATTTCATTTCTGGTTTATGAGTCGGTTTTAAGCGTTTCCGCCAGGCCTATCTATATTTTCCGAACTCTATGCATGCAGATACGTCCATTAAAGTAATAAAAAGACCATGCAATTTTTTTGAGATTTATGAAAAAAACGTAAGGTTAACCCCTTTTGTGTTTTTTCACCCCAAAAAATGAAAGTTTGAAATCTTATACTTTTTCCACGGTTTCTTACATATTTGGACGAGAAAATTCGAATGGAGCACGCAGATTTCTCGTAAGTATGATAGTTTTCATTTTATAAGCCTTTAAACCGTACAAATTGGATTCCCACTAGAGAATTTTATTTCTCGCTTTTGACTCGGTTTTATGCGTTTCCGCCAGGCCTATCTATATTTTCCGAACTCTATGGATGCAGATACGTCGATTAAAGTAATAAAAAGACCATGCAATTTTTTTGAGATTTTTGAAAAAAACGTAATGTTAAGGGGAAAAAAACCCCTTTGGTGTTTTTTCACCCCAAAAAATGAAAGTTTGAAATCTTCTACTTTTTCCACGGTTTCTTACTTATTTGGACCAGAAAATTCGAATGGAGCACGCAGATTTCTCGTAAGTATGATAGTTTTCATTTTATAAGCCTTTAAACCGTACAAATTGGATTCCCACTTGAGAGTTTTATTACTCGTTTTTGAGTCGGTTTTAAGCGTTTCAGCCAGGCCTATCTATATTTTACGAACTCTATGGATGCATATACATCGACGAAAGTAATAAAAAGACCATGAAATTTTTTTGAGATTTTTGAAAAAAACGTAAGGTTAACCCCTTTGGTGTTTTTTCATTCCAAAAAATGAAAGTATGAAATCTTCTACTTTTTCCACGGTTTCTTACTTATTTGGACGAGAATATTCGAATGGAGCACGCAGATTTCTCGTAAGTATGATAGTTTTCATTTTATAAGCCTTTAAGGTGGTTCGGTAGAGTTTGGCCGACTCCAAATGTAGTCCATTATTCATATTTATAAATAGACAATTACATTGCAAAATCGATATTAAAAATCATTTTAATTAAAAATATAATTTATCAAATTGTGTATACTCTTATAAATAATCTAAATGACAATTAAAATGTATAATTAGAACTTTAATTGATTCACTTACTAGCTGATCTACCTAACCTAACTTACCTGATCGCTGAAAATATAAACACAGCCTGAAAAATTTTGCTGCACAATGAGTCAATTACGAGTTCTTTCGGGTCGTTTCATTAAGGAAACGTTGAAATCATGTTGAATATAAATGCAAGAAATCCAATAAAGGCTATTTATAATTAAATTTCGAATATGTATAGTTACGCCATCTACTAAGATAATCCGTAGTCTAAATGATAATTTGTTTGACATAAATTATGACAGCTCACACCAAAAATATATGTTTCGTTTTCAAATTCAAAAAACGCGGGCATTATTTTATTAGCGATTTCTCAATAATTACACCGTAAATCCAATTCAATATTTTCTAGAAGATGCTTCATAGATCTTAGATTAGAGTAGTAAGTTTTTTTTCGTGGGTTTCGGGATAAAGTTTTGAATGAATTCAAAATTAACATCCTAATCTGTGCTATTGTGTGTGTTTTCCTATGTTCGCAATGTATTTTTTTAAAGATTTTAAAAGATGATTTCTTAAAAACTACACCGTAAAAAGAATTGAAAATTCACTAACACATAAAAAAAACTATCTGCTTTTGATTTTACCTAAAAAAACCTTTGGTTGCGGGTGAAAGCAAACTCTACCGAACCACCTTAAACCGTACAAATTGGATTCCCACTAGAGAATTTTATTTCTCGCTTTTGACTCGGTTTTAAGCGTTTCCGCCAGGCCTATCTATATTTTCCGAACCCTATGGAAGCAGATACGTCGATTAAAGTAATAAAACAACCATGCAATTTTTTTGAGATTTTTGAAAAAAACGTAAGGTTAACCCCTTTGGTGTTTTTTCACCCCAAAAAATGAAAGTTTGAAATCTTCTACTTTTTACACGGTTTCTTACTAATTTGGACGGAAAAATTCGAATGGCGCACGCATATTTCTCGTAAGTATTATAGTTTTCATTTTATAAGCCGTTAAAGTGTACAAATTGGATTCTCACTTGAGAATTTCATTTCTCGTTTATGAGTCGGTTTTAAGCGTTTCCGCCAGGCCTATCTATATTTTCCGAACTCTATGGATGCAGATACGTCCATTAAAGTAATAAAAAGACCATGCAATTTTTTTGAGATTTTTGAAAAAAACGTAAGGTTAACCCCTTTGGTGTTTTTTCACCCCAAAAAATGTAAGTCTGAAATCTTCTACTTTTTCCACGTTTTCTTACTTATTTGGACGAGAAAATTCGAATGGAGCACGCAGATTTCTCGTAAGTATGATAGTTTTCATTTTATAAGCCTTTAAACCGTACAAATTGGATTCCCACTTGAGAATTTTATTTCTCGCTTTTTACTCGGTTTTATGCGTTTCCGCCAGGCCTATCTATATTTTCCGAACTCTATGGTAGCAGATACGTCGATTAAAGTAATAAAAAGACCATGCAATTTTTTTGAGATTTTTGAAAAAAACGTAAGGTTAACCCCTTTGGTGTTTTTTCACCCCAAAAATGAAAGTTTGAAATATTCTACTTTTTCCTCGGTTTCTTACTTATTTGGACGAAAAAATTCGAATGGAGCACGCAGATTTCTCGTAAGTATGATAGTTTTCATTTTATAAGCCTTTAAACCGTACAAATTGGATTCCCACTAGAGAATTTTATTTCTCGCTTTTGACTCGGTTTTAAGCGTTTCCGCCAGGCCTATCTATATTTTCCGAACTCTATGGATGCAGATACGTCGATTAAAGTAATAAAACGACCATGTAATTTTTTTGAGATTTTTGAAAAAAACGTAAAGTTAACCCCTTTGGTGTTTTTTCACCCCAAAAATGAAAATTTGAAATATTCTACTTTTTCCTCGGTTTCTTACTTATTTGGACGAAAAAATTCGAATGGAGCACGCAGATTTCTCGTAAGTATGATAGTTTTCATTTTATAAGCCTTAAACAGTACAAATTGGATTCCCACTAGAGAATTTTATTTCTCGCTATTTACTCGGTTTTATGCGTTTCCGCCAGGCCTATCTATATTTACCGAACCCTATGGATGCAGATACGTCGATGAAAGTAATAAAACGACCATGCAATTTTTTTGAGATTTTTGAAAAAAACGTAAGGTTAACCCCTTTGGTGTTTTTTCACCCCAAAAAATGAAAGTTTGAATTATCCTACTTTTTACACGGTTTCTTACTAATTTGGACGGAAAAATTCGAATGGCGCACGCAGATTTCTCGTAAGTATTATAGTTTTCATTTTATAAGCCGTTAAAGTGTACAAATTGGATTCTCACTTGAGAATTTCATTTCTCGTTTATTAGTCGGTTTTAAGCGTTTCCGCCAGGCCTATCTATATTTTCCGAACTCTATGGATGCAGATACGTCCATTAAAGTAATAAAAAGACCATGCAATTTTTTTGAGATTTTTGAAAAAAACGTAAGGTTAACCCTTTGGTGTTTTTTCACCCCAAAAAATGAAAGTTTGAAATCTTCTACTTTTTCCACGGTTTCTTACTTATTTGGACGAGAAAATTCGAATGGAGCACGCAGATTTCTCGTAAGTATGATAGTTTTCATTTTATAAGCCTTTAAACCGTACAAATTGGATTCCCACTTGAGAGTTTTATTTCTCGTTTTTGAGTCGGTTTTAAGCTTTTCCGCCAGGCCTATCTATATTTTCCGAACTCTATGGATGCAGATACGTCGATGAAAGTAATAAAAAGACCATGCAATTTTTTTGAGATTATTGAAAATAACGTAAGGTTAACCCCTTTGGTGTTTTTTCACCCCAAAAAATTAAAGTGTGAAATCTTCTACTTTTTCCACGGTTTCTTACTTATTTGGACGAGAAAATTCGAATGGAGCACGCAGATTTCTCGTAAGTATGATAGTTTTCATTTTATAAGCCTTTAAACCGTACAAATTGGATTCCCACTTGAGAGTTTTATTTCTCGTTTTTGAGTCGGTTTTAAGCGTTTCCGCCAGGCCTATCTATATTTTACAAACTCTATGGATGCAGATACATCGACGAAAGTAATAAAAAGACCATGAAATTTTTTTGAGATTTTTGAAAAAAACGTAAGGTTAACCCCTTTGGTGTTTTTTCACCCCAAAAATGAAAGTTTGAAATATTCTACTTTTTCCTCGGTTTCTTACTTATTTGGACGAGAAAATTCGAATGGAGCACGCAAATTTCTCGTAAGTATGATAGTTTTCATTTTATAAGCCTTTAAACAGTACAATTTGGATTCCCACTAGAGAATTTTATTTCTCGCTTTTTACTCGGTTTTATGCGTTTCCGCCAGGCCTATCTATATTTTACGAACTCTATGGATGCATATACATCGACGAAAGTAATAAAAAGACCATGAAATTTTCTTGAGATTTTTGAAAAAAACGTAAGGTTAACCCCTTTGGTGTTTCTTCACCCCAAAAATGAAAATTTGAAATATTCTACTTTTTCCTCGGTTTCTTACTTATTTGGACGAAAAAATTCGAATGGAGCACGCAGATTTCTCGTAAGTATGATAGTTTTCATTTTATAAGCCTTTAAACAGTACAAATTGGATTCCCACTAGAGAATTTTATTTCTCGCTTTTTACTCGGTTTTATGCGTTTCCGCCAGGCCTATCTATATTTACCGAACTCTATGGATGCAGATACGTCGATTAAAGTAATAAAAAGACCATGCAATTTTTTTGAGATTTTTGAAAAAAACGTAAGGTTACCCTTTGGTGATTTTTCACCCCAAAAAATTAAAGTTTGAAATCTTCTACTTTTTCCACGGTTTCTTACTTATTTGGACGAGAAAATTCGAATGGAGCACGCAGATTTCTCGTAAGTATGATAGTTTTCATTTTATAAGCCTTTAAACCGTACAAATTGGATTCCCACTAGAGAATTTTATTTCTCGCTTTTGACTCGGTTTTAAGCGTTTCCGCCAGGCCTATCTATATTTTCCGAACTCTATGGATGCAGATACGTCGATTAAAGTAATAAAACGACCATGCAATTTTTTTGAGATTTTTGAAAAAAACGTAAGGTTAACCCCTTTGGTGTTTTTTCACCCCAAAAAATGAAAGTTTGAATTATTCTACTTTTTACACGGTTTCTTACTAATTTGGACGGAAAAATTCGAATGGCGCCCGCAGATTTCTCGTAAGTATTATAGTTTTCATTTTATAAGCCGTTAAAGTGTACAAATTGGATTCTCACTTGAGAATTTCATTTCTCGTTTATGAGTCGGTTTTAAGCGTTTCCGCCAGGCCTATCTATATTTTCCGAACTCTATGGATGCAGATACGTCGATTAAAGTAATAAAACGACCATGCAATTTTTTTGAGATTTTTGAAAAAAACGTAAGGTTAACCCCTTTGGTGTTTTTTCACCCCAAAAATGAAAATTTGAAATATTCTACTTTTTCCTCGGTTTCTTACTTATTTGGACGAAAAAATTCGAATGAAGCACGCAGATTTCTCGTAAGTATCATAGTTTTCATTTTATATGCCTTAAACAGTACAAATTGGATTCCCACTAGAGAATTTTATTTCTTGCTTTTTACTCGGTTTTATGCGTTTCCGCCAGGCCTATCTATATTTACCGAACTCTATGGATGCAGATACGTCGATGAAAGTAATAAAACGACCATGCAATTTTTTTGAGATTTTTGAAAAAAACGTAAGGTTAACCCCTTTGGTGTTTTTTCACCCCAAAAAATGAAAGTTTGAATTATTCTACTTTTTACACGGTTTCTTACTAATTTGGACGGAAAAATTCGAATGGCGCACGCAGATTTCTCGTAAGTATTATAGTTTTCATTTTATAAGCCGTTAAAGTGTACAAATTGGATTCTCACTTGAGAATTTCATTTCTCGTTTATGAGTCGGTTTTAAGCGTTTCCACCAGGCCTATCTATATTTTACGAACTCTATGGATGCAGATACATCGATGAAAGTAATAAAAAGACCATGAAATTTTTTTGAGATTTTTGAAAAAAACGTAAGGTTAACCCCTTTGGTGTTTTTTCACCCCAAAAAATGAAAGTTTGAAATCTTCTACTTTTTACACGGTTTCTTACTAATTTGGACGAGAAAATTCGAATGGAGCACGCAGATTTCTCGTAAGTAGTATAGTTTTCATTTTATAAGGCTTTAAACCGTACAAATTGGATTCCCACTTGTGAGTTTTATTTCTCGTTTTTGACTCGGTTTTAAGCGTTTCCGCCAGGCCTATCTATATTTTCCGAACTCTATGGATGCAGATACGTCGATTAAAGTAATAAAACGACCATGCAATTTTTTTGAGATTTTTGAAAAAAACGTAAGGTTAACCCCTTTGGTGTTTTTTCACCCCAAAAATGAAAGTTTGAAATCTTCTACTTTTTCCACGGTTTCTTACTTATTTGGACGAGAAAATTCGAATGGAGCACGCAGATTTCTCGTAAGTATGATAGTTTTCATTTTATAAGCCTTTAAACCGTACAAATTGGATTCCCACTTGAGAGTTTTATTTCTCGTTTTTGAGTCGGTTTTAAGCTTTTCCGCCAGGCCTATCTATATTTTCCGAACTCTATGGATGCAGATACGTCGATGAAAGTAATAAAAAGACCATGCAATTTTTTTGAGATTTTTGAAAAAACGTAAGGTTGACTTTGGTGTTTTTTCACCCCAAAAAATTAAAGTGTGAAATCTTCTACTTTTTCCACGGTTTCTTACTTATTTGGACGAGAAAATTCGAATGGAGCACGCAGATTTCTCGTAAGTGTGATAGTTTTCATTTTATAAGCCTTTAAACCGTACAAATTGGATTCCCACTAGAGAATTTTATTTCTCGATTTTGACTCGGTTTTAAGCGTTTCCGCCAGGCCTACCTATATTTTCCGAACTCTATGGATGCAGATAAGTAGAATCAAGTAATAAAAAGACCATGACATTTTTTTGAGATTTTTGAAAAAAACGTAAGGTTAACCCCTTTGGTGTTTTTTCACCCCAAAAATGAAAGTTTGAAATCTTCTACTTTTTCCACGGTTTCTTACTTATTTGGACGAAAAAATTTGAATGGAGCACGCAGATTTCTCGTAAGTATGATAGTTTTCATTTTATAAGCCTTTAAACAGTACAAATTGGATTCCCACTTGAGAATTTTATTTCTCGCTTTTGACTCGGTTTCAAGCGTTTCCGCCAGGCCTATCTATATTTTCCGAACTCTATGGATGCAGATACGGCGATGAAAGTAATAAAAAGACCATGCAATTTTTTTGAGATTTTTGAAAAAAACGTAAGGTTAACCCCTTTGGTGTTTTTTCACCCCAAAAAATGAAAGTCTGAAATCTTCTACTTTTTCCACGGTTTCTTACTTATTTGGACAAGAAAATTCGAATGGAGCACGCAGATTTCTCGTAAGTATGATAGTTTTCATTTTATAAGCCTTTAAACCGTACAAATTGGATTCCCACTTGAGAGTTTTATTTCTCGTTTTTGAGTCGGTTTTAAGCGTTTCCGCCAGGCCTATCTATATTTTACAAACTCTATGGATGCAGATACATCGACGAAAGTAATAAAAAGACCATGAAATTTTTTTGAGATTTTTGAAAAAAACGTAAGGTTAACCCCTTTGGTGTTTTTTCACCCCAAAAATGAAAGTTTGAAATATTCTACTTTTTCCTCGGTTTCTTACTTATTTGGACGAGAAAATTCGAATGGAGCACGCAAATTTCTCGTAAGTATGATAGTTTTCATTTTATAAGCCTTTAAACAGTACAATTTGGATTCCCACTAGAGAATTTTATTTCTCGCTTTTTACTCGGTTTTATGCGTTTCCGCCAGGCCTATCTATATTTTACGAACTCTATGGATGCATATACATCGACGAAAGTAATAAAAAGACCATGAAATTTTCTTGAGATTTTTGAAAAAAACGTAAGGTTAACCCCTTTGGTGTTTCTTCACCCCAAAAATGAAAATTTGAAATATTCTACTTTTTCCTCGGTTTCTTACTTATTTGGACGAAAAAATTCGAATGGAGCACGCAGATTTCTCGTAAGTATGATAGTTTTCATTTTATAAGCCTTTAAACAGTACAAATTGGATTCCCACTAGAGAATTTTATTTCTCGCTTTTTACTCGGTTTTATGCGTTTCCGCCAGGCCTATCTATATTTACCGAACTCTATGGATGCAGATACGTCGATTAAAGTAATAAAAAGACCATGCAATTTTTTTGAGATTTTTGAAAAAAACGTAAGGTTACCCTTTGGTGATTTTTCACCCCAAAAAATTAAAGTTTGAAATCTTCTACTTTTTCCACGGTTTCTTACTTATTTGGACGAGAAAATTCGAATGGAGCACGCAGATTTCTCGTAAGTATGATAGTTTTCATTTTATAAGCCTTTAAACCGTACAAATTGGATTCCCACTAGAGAATTTTATTTCTCGCTTTTGACTCGGTTTTAAGCGTTTCCGCCAGGCCTATCTATATTTTCCGAACTCTATGGATGCAGATACGTCGATTAAAGTAATAAAACGACCATGCAATTTTTTTGAGATTTTTGAAAAAAACGTAAGGTTAACCCCTTTGGTGTTTTTTCACCCCAAAAATGAAAGTTTGAATTATTCTACTTTTTACACGGTTTCTTACTAATTTGGACGGAAAAATTCGAATGGCGCCCGCAGATTTCTCGTAAGTATTATAGTTTTCATTTTATAAGCCGTTAAAGTGTACAAATTGGATTCTCACTTGAGAATTTCATTTCTCGTTTATGAGTCGGTTTTAAGCGTTTCCGCCAGGCCTATCTATATTTTCCGAACTCTATGGATGCAGATACGTCGATTAAAGTAATAAAACGACCATGCAATTTTTTTGAGATTTTTGAAAAAAACGTAAGGTTAACCCCTTTGGTGTTTTTTCACCCCAAAAATGAAAATTTGAAATATTCTACTTTTTCCTCGGTTTCTTACTTATTTGGACGAAAAAATTCGAATGAAGCACGCAGATTTCTCGTAAGTATCATAGTTTTCATTTTATATGCCTTAAACAGTACAAATTGGATTCCCACTAGAGAATTTTATTTCTTGCTTTTTACTCGGTTTTATGCGTTTCCGCCAGGCCTATCTATATTTACCGAACTCTATGGATGCAGATACGTCGATGAAAGTAATAAAACGACCATGCAATTTTTTTGAGATTTTTGAAAAAAACGTAAGGTTAACCCCTTTGGTGTTTTTTCACCCCAAAAAATGAAAGTTTGAATTATTCTACTTTTTACACGGTTTCTTACTAATTTGGACGGAAAAATTCGAATGGCGCACGCAGATTTCTCGTAAGTATTATAGTTTTCATTTTATAAGCCGTTAAAGTGTACAAATTGGATTCTCACTTGAGAATTTCATTTCTCGTTTATGAGTCGGTTTTAAGCGTTTCCACCAGGCCTATCTATATTTTACGAACTCTATGGATGCAGATACATCGATGAAAGTAATAAAAAGACCATGAAATTTTTTTGAGATTTTTGAAAAAAACGTAAGGTTAACCCCTTTGGTGTTTTTTCACCCCAAAAAATGAAAGTTTGAAATCTTCTACTTTTTACACGGTTTCTTACTAATTTGGACGAGAAAATTCGAATGGAGCACGCAGATTTCTCGTAAGTAGTATAGTTTTCATTTTATAAGGCTTTAAACCGTACAAATTGGATTCCCACTTGTGAGTTTTATTTCTCGTTTTTGACTCGGTTTTAAGCGTTTCCGCCAGGCCTATCTATATTTTCCGAACTCTATGGATGCAGATACGTCGATTAAAGTAATAAAACGACCATGCAATTTTTTTGAGATTTTTGAAAAAAACGTAAGGTTAACCCCTTTGGTGTTTTTTCACCCCAAAAATGAAAGTTTGAAATCTTCTACTTTTTCCACGGTTTCTTACTTATTTGGACGAGAAAATTCGAATGGAGCACGCAGATTTCTCGTAAGTATGATAGTTTTCATTTTATAAGCCTTTAAACCGTACAAATTGGATTCCCACTTGAGAGTTTTATTTCTCGTTTTTGAGTCGGTTTTAAGCTTTTCCGCCAGGCCTATCTATATTTTCCGAACTCTATGGATGCAGATACGTCGATGAAAGTAATAAAAAGACCATGCAATTTTTTTGAGATTTTTGAAAAAACGTAAGGTTGACTTTGGTGTTTTTTCACCCCAAAAAATTAAAGTGTGAAATCTTCTACTTTTTCCACGGTTTCTTACTTATTTGGACGAGAAAATTCGAATGGAGCACGCAGATTTCTCGTAAGTGTGATAGTTTTCATTTTATAAGCCTTTAAACCGTACAAATTGGATTCCCACTAGAGAATTTTATTTCTCGCTTTTGACTCGGTTTTAAGCGTTTCCGCCAGGCCTATCTATATTTTCCGAACTCTATGGAAGCAGATACGTCGATTAAAGTAATAAAACGACCATGCAATTTTTTTGAGATTTTTGAAAAAAACGTAAGGTTAACCCCTTTGGTGTTTTTTCACCCCAAAAAATGAAAGTCTGAAATCTTCTACTTTTTCCACGGTTTCTTACTTATTTGGACAAGAAAATTCGAATGGAGCACGCAGATTTCTCGTAAGTATGATAGTTTTCATTTTATAAACCTTTAAACCGTACAAATTGGATTCCCACTTGAGAGTTTTATTTCTCGTTTTTAGTCGGTTTTAAGCGTTTCCGCCAGGCCTATCTATATTTTATGGATGCAGATACGTTGATGAATGTAATAAAAAGACCATGCAATTTTTTTGAGATTTTTTAAAAAAACATAAGGTTAACCCCTTTGGTGTTTTTTCACCCCAAAAAATTAAAGTTTGAAATCTTCTACGTTTTCCACGATTTCTTACTTATTTGGACGAGAAAATTCGAATGGCGCACGCAGATTTCTCGTAAGTATGATAGTTTTATTTTAGAAGCCTTTAAAGTGTACAAATTGGATTCTCACTTGAGAATTTCATATCTCGTTTATGAGTCGGTTTTAAGCGTTTCCGCCAGGCCTATCTATATTTTCCGAACTCTATGGATGCAGATACGTCGATTTAATCTAATGTTAGATACTATAATTTCACTAAAATCCCCATTAATTTTAATACTACGTATAATTAATGAACAAGTACATGATGATTTAATATATTTTAATGGATTTATCAATAATTATTGTTACCGTGAAAATTTTCATCATTGAATTTATTTATTCAAATTTATTGAAATGACTTTTTAGATTAACGTAAACACAAAATAATAGATTCAAAAACAATAATTACATATTTTACGTAACTTTTCCTCGGATGCATTAATTTTTTTTACAATTACTCTGCAAGGTTAATTGTTAATAATTTAAGCAAAAAAATTTGATCGCATTCTGAACAATAGCTTCAATACTATTTTGATTAACATTCGGTCTGGTTTTTATTTTTAAATGTTGTACTAATGAAGAATTGATCATTAATTATTTATAGATAAAGAAATACTGAAAATGTTCATATAATATTTAACATAACCTCAAAGGACACCTTATTTCTAATAAATCAATTAATATAAATTTGATTTGATAAAATCCAAACGTTTCTGAAAAATCCCAATTCAAAAATTTGAGAATTGTTGAGAAAAGTGAACTTTGTGCAAGATATTTTAAAAAATTTCAAAACTTAGTTTTAGAAAAGATTAAGGAACCGACGAAACATATATTTCTAAAAATCAATATTGAAAAATTTAATATTTTTGTGTACTTTAACAGTTCCGATAATTACTTCGCTTATTTCTTATGCAAGTGATGTTAATAGCAATTATTCGTTAATAATTCAAGGATATTAAATTAAGAAAAACCCTATATGTATATATTTATTCTCGTCCCCCACTTTTTCTAATAAGTGATATATAATATAAGCTACATTTTAAAATAACATTATCGTTAATATTTTCGTGAACAGAACGACAAATTTAATAAAAAAATGTTTAATATTTTGTGTGTAATTGTCGTAACATTTAGTTTTACATGTAAGTAGATAAAGTGTTTAGTCTATTCTATATTATTAAGATGTTACGTACGATCTTGTTTATAACAAATTTTTAGAGTGTAATATTCAAGGATTCCCTTAATAATTATTATTGTAATAACACATTAATCGTTTGCTATAGAACCGACGTAGTTAAAAATCAAAGACGTAATAGCGAATAAAATATTGATAAATTCTTGAATTTTTGTTTTTCTGTTACTCTCTGTGCCAGATATTTGATACTAGAATGGGACACCGGCCTACTTATTGATAAGAGGGTTATCACTTGACAACTTCTAACCTTTGCCAACAATAATTGTTCAATAATTTTTTTTATTTAAAAAATAGTTTTTAATCGATTAATAAAATATAGTTTAAAATGTGGCTTTCTGCATTTACACTGAAGCTTATGTTATTGAAAATAATTATTATGTGTTATCTTCTAACTGGAATTAGCCATTTTTATCATTCATTATTATTATATTTTTAAATTGCATCGTCAATCACTTAGATTATTTATAAATAAAATATTACCATCCGGAAATTATAAGAATTTTGAATAAGCAAACAAAAACTAGTTATTTTTAATTCTTAGAAATTTTATATTATGATCAAACCATCTCAGACTCAAAAATTTAATTAAAAAAGATGGAACTCGGATAACCGCCGTTCTTAGGTTTCTATTCAGCGAGTCTTCTCGTTTAACTTAAATATATAAGTTATTCAAAAACGATCGTAGACTATCTAAACGAAGCAAAATATAATTATACAAAAGTAGTCGATAAATTCGTAAATCTGTTATTTATTAATTATTATCTTACTAAATTACCATAAATGGTGAACCGTTAGTAAAGCACAATATTAAATAAAAATTTTAACCAAAACCGCAGTATATTAAGAATTACAGATTAAAAATGTAATAATACCGCAATTCGAAAAATCATCTGGATTCAATGTCATGTAGTAATTAATGTTTTAGTTGATTTCAATAATTATTTTATTTATAAGAATATAAGTTCCTCAATTCAGTTCCTCAATTATTTAAAGGGTTCTCTTGGCAAATACCTCGGTGGTTTTTGTATATAAAACACCATATAAAAAAAAAAGAAGTGGTCACTGTGCTCTTACGTACAGCGAAGGATTCTGTAGGTAATTATTTAAAATACCTACTTATACTTGTTGCGAAAAAGAAGTAGTAAAGTGGATTCGTGTAGCCAGTGATTGTCAATGTTTTTCAACGAATTGAAACAAAGAAATTAATTCCTTTTAAATTTAAGAATGTTTTTTTTACACGTTCCGATTCCTATAGGGTATTTATGCATTTAGTTACGCAAAGATTTTGCCAGTATTGAGTGAGGGAAAATAGATCTAAATAGACAGGTTTAACTTAATCGGGAGATCGCACCCTGTGACATACCAATCAAGTATTCTAACTGCTACCTTACGACCTGATCTTTTAATTATATTTATGTTTATTATTTTTATTAAATTCTGTTAATTTATTAATTTTTTAATAATTTATTAATTATTAATTAATAATTTAAATAAGAATTAAATTTTGAATTCTTAGAACCTAGAATCATTTTCGGTACGTGACATTTGGGCGCCGGACTTTTAGGCTCCGAATTTTTGGACTCCGCTGTTTGGGCACTGGGATTTTTGGGCGCCGATGTTCTCAATAATAATAATCTTACTTATATTTATACTTTGTTGTTTTAGGGGCCCGTTTTGTATATTTGCTGACGGGCCCTAGCTACTCTTGCACCGCCACTGCTTCGACCTTTTCTACAAAGTAAAGATTCATTATAGATAAGTTAATAAATAACAATAACCCTAACAAACCGTCCAAATAAATATAATTAATTAGTAAATATATTTAATTACACTAACATAAATCTTTTAAAGTAATTGAACTGTCAAAAATAATAAACAAACTTCACCTTTTGCCTCTCAACAGTGCTTTCCCGATTTTCTTTCGAAATGGCCATAAAGTGGTTTGGTACCTAATAATATTAAATTTAAAAATTATTTTTTGCCATTCATACAATATGGCAATATGGCATGTTACATGGCAAAAAACAGTAGGAAAAAAATAGGATCCGGAGGGTAATTGTTGCCCTCGGCTAAGGCCTAGTGCAAACAATCCTTTACCTTCAGGCCAAAAAAAGTCACTTTATTCCCTTGGTGCACAATGTACTATTTTCAGTTGCAGATCAAAAAAGTTCTGTTTCGTGACCTAGAAGTTAGAAATATCTACCGCCGATACCGATGATAGCGTTAATTTAAACAAAGTTTTATTTTGAATGTTTTAGATGGACAAGAATCGTTAGCCATACCATCTTTTGAAGAATGCATACCAAACAAGCAATACCAAGTAGAATGCAATTCTTGCATTTGTAGCCCTCAAGGAAAATTGGCAGTTTGTACATTAGCAGCATGCCCACATGGTAAAATAATTATTTAATCGTTTCAGTCATTTTTATTGAGTGAAAAAAATAGTTTAATTTTTATCAGCTTTTTCTGTTGGAGTTCTAAGTTTGCAACGCTAAGCTTTTTCTAACAAATTAAATTTTTTTGTCAGGATAGTTAAAAAACAATTTGAAATTTTTATTGCATAAACATTATTTAAAAAAAAATAACAAAATAATCTTCTAATGACGTATGATTGGCAGATCCTGAGAAATGTTCTTCTGGGCAATTAAAATTTGATGGGTGTAATACTTGCCATTGCGAAAACGAAGTTTGGGCCTGTACTAAAAAACTATGCATTGATGGACGTCGAAAGCGACATATTGGTAAGTTATAGATAAATTTAATTATGTAGGTATACAGAAACATTGATAATTTTCATATTTTAGGGGAAAACGAATGCAAACCAGGTGCCACCAAAACTGATGGTTGTGTTAGCTGCTTTTGTTATACTAAATCTCCCAACGTAAATCCGGTATGGGCTTGCACCAATACTTGTGACTTCGGAATAAGATCAAAACGAGGTCAATTTTTTATTACTTTTTCTTAAAAAATAATTTTAACAGCTTTTTTTAGGTGTTCAAGTATGTAGACCGGGTGACTTCAAATATGATGACTGCAACCCTTGTACATGTACCGAAGATCAATATGGAAATACTTCGTGGTCTTGCACAAGAAAGTTTTGTCTTCCCCGACGCCGTAGAGGTATGTTTTAGTTTTTTATACCTATTAGTTTTTACTAAGTATTTGTAAAGCTAAAGCTCGGTTATATTTTAAAAAATCGAAATGTTTACACTTGTAAGAATTACATAAAAAATATTTACAAATACTTCGTAACAAATTGTACTAATTCTTACAAGTGTTATATTGTCCTCAGATGTTAATGTAGGATCAGATTTTAAAGATACTCCTTGTGCTCCAAATGACTTTTTCCAACTCCCAAATTGCATAACGTGCTACTGCAACAGTGCTAAAACCGGATATTTATGCAGCGATAGTGTTTGCTCCGATGATAATAATTCAACTGAAAGTAATATCAAAAAGATACCACAAAGCAGCACTACAAATCTTGATGTTATGGATATAACGAAAAGCTCAACGGAAGCTTCACAAGAATTGAAGGTTTCCGTTAACGTCGATGTGGTAGAAACCAAAAATTCAACCGAAACTCTTGAAAATGATGTAGTAGAAGAAAATAGTCCTAGCGGGGAAATTTAAATCAAATAAGGATATTTTCAAAATTACCTCAATTGAATAGTTATTATTTAATAGCAGTGCATGTGATTATTGTAAATAGAATAACGCTTACCTCATGTTTTTCTTAACGAGCCAAAGAACGTGCCATTTAAACCAAAAGTAACCCAGTTTTAGCTATTTAATTTTTAGAATAGTAAACTTTTATGTCATGATATTTTATAGATACTATATAAATGTAATTTTAGGTACTAAAAATATGGATTAATTAATACCACAAAATAAGTATTTTAATATTTAAGATTCCAAGTATTAAATTTTATTTCGAATGTATCAGGTAAACAAATAACAGGTAAATAAAATTTTAAAGTATTACTGGTGTGATCAAGACTTTTATTTTACAACTTTGTCTTAACTTTTTAAATATAAAAATACAAAAATTAAAAATGGTGATCATCAAATTAACAATTTCAACATTTTGGAATGTTATTGATTTTTTTCGTTATACTGAAACTTTTACTGAAATTATGGTAACCCAATTATTAATATTTCTAATTGCAATTTTAATGAACACTTAAAAAAATTAGTTTTTATTTGAGTAAAATAAATCAGTTCATTTAAAAAATCATTTGAAATTAACTCTCATCTTCATAATAATCATCTGGATCAAAACCTGTACTCTCCTTCATCATATCTAAAGCCGCTTTAGCTGCACTAATAGCTTTATCGTGCTTTGGTGTTTCAGATTTGTCTTCTTTATATTTTCTTAATATATTATTATCTACCGAAGATTCTTTTTGAATCTCTTTTTCATTGATTTTGGTCGACTCCAAAATGCTATTTGTAGCATTTGCTTTATTCGGTTTGATGATTGCATGTTGTTTGAGCGATTCACTGCTATCCGCAGTAGCAATTGATTTTAAAACTGTGTTTTCTGTCATCATATCTAAGGCAGCTTTAATGTCATTAGTAACTGAAGATTCTTTTTGAATTTCTTTTTGATTGATTGTTGCATTGTTTTTTTCGGACAACACATATTCTTTGTCCGATTCACTGCTGGTCGCAATAATTGTTGGTATGACATTAATAGTGTATTCTTTAACGGCATTGACCAAAGATGTTTGGGTTGGATTTACACTTATTGAGCTTCCAGTTTTATCACCAAGTATTCCACTAGTTTCTGTTGATATATTTTCTGATTCTTCAAAAACACCACTGCCTTCGTAATCACCAGAACTAATAATTTCGTCGTCGCCACTCCCAGACCCTTCTAAAGTAGTTTTGGATTGAACATCTTGAATTGTCGATATTGTATCCGTTGTACTACTATCGCCATCAATGTCAATAAAATCTTCATTAATTTTAGAATCCTCCACACCAACAGTTGTAGTAGAAATCGAAGAAATTGTGATAAACGGAATTCCATTAATACTTGTTGTCATATTATCTTCCTGCAAATCATAGTAATAATCATCTTCCAAACCAATAAATGGCTTGTGTTCTTTCATCTGATGAGTACTGGAAGAAAACAAAGAAGAGCTACCATCATGGGTAGAAAAAGAAATACTTGATGTTTCCGTTGATGAATATTCATCGTTAATATTTGCTGGTGAAGATAATATAACGCTTTCACCACTTCCACTTCCTTCATCTTCATTATCATCCTTAATCCTGCTAAATTGTTTCCAATAATGAGCTGCGTGTCTAAACAATCTATTGTTTTTTACCAGTTTTACTAAATTTTCATTTTCATTTTTTTTATGAAAATTTCCTGAACCTACTACATCTTCGTCGGTACCACTACCTTCAGAATAATCTACATCGTCTTCAAATCCATCAAAATGATTTTTAGAAGTTTTTATTGCCCTGTTAATATTTTTAATTTTAATAATAGCCGATTTTATATTTTTAAACGGTCTACGATGATGTGTTTTGCTGATGTGATTCTTGCTGGTAGAAGAAGCAATTGAAGATGTTGTATGAGTTTCTTCTTTATCTTCATATTCGCTTTGCTCATCGGTTTTTTGGCGGCTATAGTCTCCAGAACCATCGTATTCTTTCTTAACGTAATTTGCTTCGGTAAAAGTAAAGACTGAAGATGGTGAATCAGTTTCTTTGCTGCTGCTTTTTTCTTCATATTTACTTTGTTCATCAATTTGTATGTTATAGTCTCCAGATCCATCGAATTCCTTTTTTATGTAATCAGGGGTTGTTGAAACTGCACCGAAATCACCACTACCTTCAAAATAATCAGAATCATCTTCAAAACTATTAATATCGTTTTTTGTACCTTTAATTTTTTGTAAAGTATCTGATTTTATATTTTTATTTATTGTATAATTCGCGCTTTTATTAAAAAAATTGTAATCACCTTTTTCAACTTCTTCAGCATTGGTAGTACGAATTGTTGTAGCAGATAAACCTCCACTTATCAGATTGTTTTCAACAATAGCATCATCAATGTTGATGATGTTATTATTTACTTCGTCGGCGCTAACTGATTTTTCTGTAGATTCATAATTTTTGGTAAGCGGTTTTGGTTCAAATATTTCATCAGCGTTTTGATTATATTCTTTTACCGTTTCTTTAAGGTAGGTATTATTTTTTAGGAATGGTAATATAGCTGCCAATGATATTAAGGATTCGGGTGCATCAAAAACGGCTTCTCCCGTTTCATTTGCAAAAATGTTCCTTAAATTTGCTGAAAGGTTAACTTTAACATCGTTAAGTAAAGTTTCGTTAGAAATATCGAACACAATGGTTTCTAGCAAAGACGCATTTTCTGCAGTAGGTAATTCCAAAATTTGAAGCTTGTTTACGTGGTAAGGCAGAACACACACTTTATGTATAAAACAATCACCACGACAGCATTTGAAACCAGGAGGGCAGGTTACATCAGAGCCACATCGATACTTAACATCATATTTTAAAGGACTATAGCACGGTTGTTGTTTGGGACAAATAGTTTCGTCCACTAATTTGATATCTTCTATTTCATAATTTAAGTAGTTTAAGTTTTGTAACCCTAAAAAAGGTAAACATAACTAAGTTTGTATTTACTTATTTAAACTATGTTAATACGCACCTATATTTTGAGAATTATTAAAAATACAACACATTAGTAAAATAAACACATGTAACACATTAACCATTTTTATGTAAGTACTGGCTTTGCGAATATAAATAAAAATGTCTCATAAACGCAATCTTTCTCTTTTTATTTGCATTTTGATATCACACATGAGTAGCGAGTTCTACCTTAATAAGCAAAACGGAAATTGACAAATATTCAAGAAATCAGTTTGATATTTTTAGAAATTACTACAGGAAAATAAATTAAATACGGAAATACCAGTATTAGTAATTTACTCTACTAAGTATCAATATTATGTAGTTTTTATGAGCAATAATACAAAAATTTGTTTAAATTGTACCATTTTTAATTACGTTTATTACAGATTGTTTAAACAATAATCTGATTTATCAATAGCCCGGTACATGTTTAAAGTTGACCCGAGAAAAATAAAGGTGTGTAAAAGATTATTATTTCAAGGCTTTAATAATGCATAACAATCAGTTTGAATTAATTGAAACTATAACTATAACTTAGCAAATTGCTAAGACATTTTTTATTACAATGTGTGATTCTAAACTGCAAAATTTGCAATACAAATAAATTAAATTATTATTTCCATAAACTGATAGGAACCGATGACCAATCACAGTTCATAAATTTTTATATTTATGTCAACCATTAACACTAAATAAACCGAAACCGTAGTTTTTCTATAAAATTTCTAAAAACAAGTAATAAGTAGTAGAAAACTTGATTTAATGAAATATTAAATTTATATTAAAGTAGTACTTCAGCGCCGGTGAAACTAAAACTAAAACATAAATTTATCAATTGAATGACGTAAAGAATTCATATTGTGTTCAAGAAAAAAAAACATAATAATTGCAAAACGTCAACCTGTAATTGTACATTAGAATTTATTTGTTTTAGCAAAATAATATTTTGCAAATTTATATGAAAAACTTTTTTTTTTGTCTAAAGAAGAATATTTTCATAGGAAAATGTTTATGACTTCTCCTATAACATTTTCATTTTAACTTTTTAGTAATCTAGAATAATAATATATACTTACGTAAGTACTGTATACGTACTTACAGGGGCGGATGGGCCATAAGACGAACCGGTCGCTGAAAGTACGTCTAACAAGGAGAGGGTCTGTACTATGGAATATTAATTTCTAAACATAAAAGAATGTTTTTTGGATAGTAAATTTAATCGGATTCAAAAATCTGTAATAAACCTATGCTCTATTTAATTTTAAAGGAACACCCTGTAAATGTATACATGTAATGTATACTGTTATGTAATACTGTATAAATGTAAATGTTAGCCATATCCGGAAATTAAAAATGGGCCGATGAGTATTATATGAGGGGGTTAAAGCCAAAGTGGTGTAAGTCACATTAACCTTAATTTGAGAAACAAAGGATTTATTAGAAACTCTAAAATAAATTCTCGAATAAAATTATTAGATGGAAAGTCGAATCAAACATTTGTTATAGGCCTCAGTCTTCTTCTGAGAAAAACAAATTCAGAATGTTTTCCCTTGGTATGACTATCAAGAGTTGAAAATGACTTACACCACTATGGCTTTAAGCCCCTCATATCCCAGGCCGCTAAGATGTTGCCCATCCGCCCCTGCGTACTTACGTTATGTGATATTTTAAAAGTACATCACAGCACTGATTTACTTGTATGTACAGTGTTGTGTGTTGCGGTGACAGTTCAGTATATTTATGTCTCACTTTATCATTGCATTGTATTTAAAATTTTGACAACGCTGCTCTAATATGACGTCGTCAATGCTAATGACGAGTGTATTATTTTTAAAGGGTATATTCAAATTTTTAAAAGTGAAATAAAAGTGAGGTCTATCAAAACATAGATACTTTTTCCAAAATACACATTCAAAAAGTAGAATAAGGCTACCCTGGCCTAGAATTTTCACTTTCAGTTTTCAATTTTCAGCTTCACAATTCCGAAATCAGTACAACATAACTGGAGTTCATTTCCGCTTTCGATATAGTGACTACAGCGCTCCACTCTGCCGGGTTCTCGAGTAATTAGCGATTTGTCCATCTTATCCGATTGGCCATCTTACCTGACTTTTCCTTGCTTCTTCTGTGATTGGAAGAAGTTCCCACGATGAGGAAGTGATTAATTTATTAAATTAAAAATTTACACCATGCTATAAATGAAATAAACTTACGTTGTTTTAAAAGGGTATGCCTTCTGTAAATGCGCTGATATTTATAATCAATTTGTTGATCTTCAGGAGAATTATAGTTTTCGGTTTCTGATATTCATAATCTACCTGAAAATTTATGTAGTTAGTTCAAAATTACACAGGTGATACCACCAACATAATAAATTATAATTTAATATCATGGTACAGTCTATTACTCACTAGATGGTGAATGCGTTACAGAAGTACTTTAAAAATTTAAATTTTCTAATTCTCACACATTTTTAACAATAATATTTTGTAATATTATTTTATCTGGAAATTCTGGTGTTTTCTTTTGTGCAAAGAGAAGTATAAATTAATTGAATTTGCAAATAACGCAATATTAAAATATTATGTTTCAAATATCAGCATAGATGACGCCACCTGAACAAACTTAAGCGACTTAGTTCAGATAATACTCACTAGGTGGTGGATGCGTTTGTCACCCGAAACATTTAAATTTCAAATCCGCATATAAATTTACTTCATTATGCTCTTTAACTAATTCATAATTAAAATTTTATTTTGCTACTTTAATTTTATGAAATCAATCACTTACATATTTTATGATAACATGATAAGTAAGATTAACACTTTATGCAAAAATATATAAGCTACGTAGAAAGATAATCTAAATACAAGGATACCTAGCAAATAAACAAATTTCGTAAATTAATTTTCTCGCGTTTACTTCATTATTTATTTATCTGGTTTTGTAACTTGTTGATTTTATCTTTCAGTTTATTATTCTTTACGTACACTCTTACCAGAAAAACGAAAAAGTTAAATCTCTGAGAAATTTCTCTATCGAGACGCCAAACCTCAAACACTTACCTAATCACCATAAATTGTTGGTGTAACATCTTCATCAATTAACAACACACTTTAACTACAACTTAATTTTTAACTAAACGTTAATGTGTTTTAGTTAAAAATATAAATATGTCATCATTAGCTTTTAAGGTAGGAATTACATTTGAAGGGCGCCAGGATTATATGGGCACCATCATTGAGGGCGCGTTTTGTCTGGCAGATGAAAAGACCAAGACCAAAAATATTTATACCAAGATAACTTTACAACTTGGTACTAACACAGCTTTTACAAATTTTAATAATGGATAACATAAGAGCAGTTTTCTGGAAAGTTAACCACGTGTAACCGAAAGTCAAAAATTTTGTTTATAATAAACGTCGCTGTGCTCAAATACTTTTTATATGACTAAATTACGAAAAAAAATGTTTTAAGTAGTTTATTTCTTGTTTAATTTAAATTATATGCTTACCTCAAACCGTAATGACATCCATAAAGACCTCCGGGATATACTTAACCGTATGCGGTGTTGAAATATACAATTAGAATTTTTAATCAAACTTTAATTTCAGATAAATTGGGTAATAAATTTGTTCGGATGTTTTTGAAAAATATTGCGGTATATAAACAGAATCACATGGAATGTCCTAATTTCAAATAAAGACGATTATTGTTAAGTACATGCGTAAGAAATAACATTTTATATAATTAGAGATACATTTTTATTGCCGTTGAACATTTTAATTAATGGCGACAATAAGTAAAACATAAGATCAACTTGATTGATAAAAATTTTAGATTAATATTTTGTTATATTTAGTTTTAACATACCTACGTGTTTTATTTAATGTTTAATTTCGAAAAGCTAAAAAAATGATTTTGATAAGTTAGAAAATAATTTACATATTTAATTAAACATCAGAAGCACCTAGTATTATATTTACATTACTGGTTAACTAACAAATAATAATTAAAAATCCTGTCAGGATATGAAAATAGTAATTTGTATTACTATTAGCAATTAGTTATTGAAAAGTGTATCGCATCCTCATAAAGGTAGGCCGGATCCACATGCACGTGTTTACTGTTTTTCGATTTACATTTTAAAAAAATAGGTAGGTAGGTATCCAATAACTTCACAACATGAAGTATGTGTTTTTCAAAACGACCTTCGTCTACCTATAAGTGAAGGTCAGAAAACTATGGAAGGTAACGCGATTATTGCCCAATAGGCATAATTAAATTGCAATTCTTTATCACAATTTTCAAACATATTTTGTTAGTGGTTGAAAATAGCTTGTAAAAGTGAGACATCCGTGATCGTGGGTGATCGTTAATTGTCTAAAAAAAATTAATTGCGAAGTGTGGAAATCAAGATTTATAAATCGTGATATAAAATCTTACAAAAAATCTGAACAAATAATTTTTTATGCCTAAAGAACTCATTGGGTCGTACGACTAGTAAAAAAATTAATTAAACTTGTTTGTGCGTTCGAATTTATGGACCGATATTAAAATTAATAATTACACGTTCAAGTCAATCTATATTTTAATTATCCATAACCAAAACGTAGCCACATGCCATACTTACAGGTTTTTTTAATGAAACTGAAACTAATAGCCTAAACTTTACCTCAAATCAAACACATATAAAACGATTCAGTGACTGACTCATTTTCGCTCATTATAAATGGTAAAATTGATGTTGTCGTCGGTGAAATTGCATTAGCTATTTCAAAACTGCAAGATCGTTACCATTAAAAGCATTTAAAATTGCCAATGTCAAATAATTACTTACCTACTCCTTTCTTATGGAATACAATTAACGACATGTACAATACAATCAAAGCGAATTTTCTTATTAATTACAATGCTATGTAGAGGAAATAACATAAAATTTTATTCTCCATTTACGAAACAACTTGCAGAAAATTTATTTATGCAAATTAGACTTTTGCACTATGCAATTCTGCAGTCAACTTGTAGTGCGGAAATTGCACAAACAAATACTTACAGATTGAGAATTTCAATTGGAATTAGCGGTTCCTGTTTCTAAAATTCCGCGAAAGAATTTTTGCAGGTATTCGTAATTATAAAAATTTACAATATACATATACGAAAACATGTTTGGTATCATCAAGTCAGTATTTTCTTTGAGATACTTTCTATTTACGGTTGTTAGCTTCGTAGAGAAATATACAATATGATTGTATATTCTTAAATTCGATGTTATTATTAATTTTTTAACTTCGTTAATGCGTAGCTATGCTTTTAATAATAAAATATTTTCAAATTAATTGGCTGCAAGTCAATAAAATTAAATTTAATTCTGAATATGTATATTAATTAATAATTTTTTAATGATTTATTTTCACTTAATTTTGGCGATAAGATCTCGTCGATTGTGCTTGGACAGCCGGACTTTTTGACAAGATGATCTTACACTATATAAAATGAATGTTGTGTCTGCGCAAATTATCCGATTTATACAGGGTAAATTTCTTAATTCAGCCCCCTAAGCCCCCAAATAAGAGTATTGAGTACACCTTAGGGTCAATATTTTTGAAAATTTTGCAAATTTTGAAAAAAATTGCAAGCCTCCCCCCATTTTAAATTTTATAACAAAAATAGTCTAAATCGTTTGTACCTGTTTGTGTTTTCTTTATTTTCGTTTGTATCCATTTTTTCCAACTACTGGCTAATTCTCCATTCTGAATTTTAGATACAAAATAATCTTAAAGACGAAAAGACATTCGACCGAAGAAATAGATCGAACCTATGGGAGATATTGACTAAAAGTGGATACCCAAGGCATCTAATAAAAACTAGACAAACTCTTGATTAAGATACGAAAATCACCACTGAACTGATACAGGAAAAGAAGTAACCATATTAATCAAAACGAATCAACGGCTAAGGCAAGAATGTAATCTATCGCGTACTCCTTTTAGTATATAATATACATCATCATCAAGCTATTACATCCATCGTCAGATACAGCCTCATTCTCTAGGGAAAGGTTTCATCATTTAGACCCTACGGCTGCTTAATCCGGATTGGGGAATGCCTGTAACCCTGTTTTTAATAGTTGACGGCGGCAATCGTCAACCCAGAGGGACCGCCGGCTTTACGTGCCCTCCGAAGCACGGAGACGGCCATATGAAAGTTTTAGACTCGATGATTATTCATCGAGTTCATTCATTAGACGAAAATGATTATTCGAACCGAGTACCTTAGAGTCAGTAGTTGTTCGGCTAACTTACTAGGCTAATGACCGTCTTAGATAATATACCCAACTAGCACAAGAAGGAAGACTTTACGTAAATTTTACGTAATTTTTAGTCGTTGACCTAACTACATCGACTTGTTTGACTTAAAGTTTACGTGAATTTTACGTAAAATTTACGAATTGGAGAAAAAAATTACGTAATATTTCAAATTTGATGGTCCATGGACATTCTTTGTTGTCTGTTTGTACAAAATTTGAAAGACAGATTCTGCTTCAGTTTTTTTCGCTAAATAGTTTTTAACTACCACAAGCTCCTCTTGGGAGGGCATTGTTATTCCTTCAAAAATACTAATTCAACATACTGCTTTTTTAATTTTATTACAACTTACCCAAAGTTCTTAAATAAGCCGTCAACTTATGATAGTGTAATTCCTCTATATACTCGAAATTGATCTAAGCAGCTCTTTTCGTTGTCCGAAAATCGTCTTTTGAGTTCTGCTGTCACAATGTCCAACGTTTCAAAGTATTTTTGTTTGTATTGAGCTATGTTGTCATCGTGAATAGTGTTCTGACGACGTGAACCTAATCCTGATGGTTGCAAATCGTAGATTACAAAGTTGGTCATTTGGACTGTTTTAACTTGTTTTTTAGACTGTAATGGCGTGTCCTTTGGGAGCATATTTACAGCTTCACTTAAAACTAATTCGAAACTTTTTAATGTCCTGAGATTAGCTACTTCCTTTTGGATGCATTTTACTATGTCCATTGCATCTTTCAATCCTGTACCTCTACCTTGAAGAGCCGCATTGGCAGGCTCGAAAATTTTTTTGCTTAAAATTAAAGCCACACGAAAATCCAAACTTAACATAACTATTTTTATCCCGATACCTTTTGCGATATCATTGCCGCTAAATTTGCCATTTCTTATTTCATCGAATGCTTTTAATATTAAGTCATAATTTGTCCAAATTACGTTTGTAATCTTTAGGTGACCTGAAAAACGCTGCTCCGTTGAAAAACGACATATTTTTTTTCCTTCATACAAAGCGGCAATCTCACTGTGCTGGAAAAATGCATGTAACATTACGTACTGATCAAAATAATTACGGATAAAAGTCATTTCAGAAATTGCTTTTACAACCACTAATTTTTTTCGTTTTAGTTGCTTTTCTATTCGAACAGCTACACCTCCTGTTTTTCCGCTCATTACACTACTGGCACCATCATAGCATTGGCTTAAAAGCCTATTGGTCTCGATTTCAAAAATCGATTTCTAAAAATTTTATTCAATTTTTAGGATGACTTATTTCTTGTGAAACGCAGCAAAAATGTTTAAGTATGTATACATACATACATACTTCAGTTAGTATTAGTTCAATTTTGTTAATTTATTTTATTTTTTTACTGCTTATTACTTTAAATAATTTTAATAATTTAATATTAATAAATATTTAATAATTTATTATTAATGAAATTTTTAAATTAGATCACTACTTGAAACTTCCACTTGTGGAAAGCCAAATATATAACCAAATTTAAAATAAACAAAAATACATAAATATACAAAATTGACGAAGCCGAGAAGAAACAAATAATATTATTATATAAAAACGAAGTTTAACTTACGTGTTTGCTATATTTTAAAATAAAGGATTTAGATAATTCGTATTTAAAGCAATTCTATAATTAAACAAAATTCCAAATTAAGTGATCAATTTCGCTATATATCACCTCAACATGAAAATTTTATTGTGTGGTAAATCAGGTGTACGTTCTCGTTTACAAAGTATGAAATTTTCTTATTTTTTATGGGAAGAACGTCTTATTTCATTAGATAGAGAGATAAAGATAATTAAAATTTATTAGTAATTATGAGTGTTTAAAAGCATTTTATAACCAATAAAATGAAAAAGTTAGAAAGCCAAGTATATTCTACAAACTTTATTCTCTATAACCACTTCTTTACATATCTGGTGCATTTTAAAGCTTTTTATAATAAACTGTTTTTAATTGTAAAAACGGCTACAGCCGGATATTTAATTGCGTCGACTGCAGAGATCCCTGGTTCTAACTCGGATGGAGCAACAACTTTATTCTAAGCATCCTTCCTCGGAAGGCAATGGCAAACCACTGAAGTAATCTGCATTGAAAATCCCTCGTAAAGTGGTCAGGAAAAATCGACCCTGGGTTGCTGTAACAGCAAATTTTTAGTTTTTTTCTTTTCAAATTTTCAACATTTATCCTAAAATTTGAGTTTATCTTGCCTTATCACTTATCAATGGCAGAATGCAAAATTATGTAGGTATATGGAATGGTATGTATATGGAAAAAAAAGACCAGGAGAAAAAATCCATCAAAAACTGAAAACTACGTTGTTCGGAACAAAATTCAAAAAGTCCAATTATCATCAACATCAATATGTTTTCAGCACATCGCCATTACGTTAAAAGCACTAAAAAAAAAGTAGAGAACCATTCATCTCAGATTTACTTCGTCAAAAATTTCAAAGGATTAAACCTTTTCGGTGATCGAGAAACCTTATTTCTATGTAGTCAAAAAAAATAATAACTTGAAATTGACACAGATACAACTTTAAATTATTTTTGCATTCGCAAATTTGTTTGCGCACGGAAAGTTAGGCAACGCTGTTTTTTGATAAAAAAATAATCATAATTCTATTGGACTAATTGTCGTAACAGTGAACTCGATAACCTGTAGCTGTAGATAAATTTAAATAACCATTGAGCTTAATTTATGCCAGCAATTTAATAATACAAGCGTAAGATGTGTACTACATTTGGATTATTTAGTGTGATAATTCTTTTATGGATTCACTTAATTGTTAAATTAGACACGAGTAAATTATTTTGCGTAGATTGTCCAACTCAAATTAACTTTGGTGAATATCCTTGCTGCATTGTAAACGTAGATCAAGTACCTCAACTGGAAAATTGTTCAAATCAACTAAACCACTGTGTTCAACTTCCATGTAAGTGAAATTAATTTATTTATAACTGATAGGTATGTGAAGCCTGCACAGTACATTGCATTATTGTGAATTAAAAAAATTTGCAACGGGACTTTTATTTTCTGATTAATCGAAACCCCTTTATCATTGATTAACTTCTTAGTCGTTAAATTCGCTAGACGCTTTAATTTATTAAGCTGGATCCAGACACTGCGAGGCTGCCGCGCGCGGCTGCTGCGCGAGGCAGGTGCCTCGCTCAGTGTGGACCAATTGTGTCTCAGCTAGCGCGAGCCAGAATTTTCAAGGCTGCTTCAAATGTATCCCCTGCGATTGCGTAGTTGCCTCTGTAGAATGCATCTCCAATTAGTTGACATCTTATCATGGCATCTGAGTATATAAATACCGTGTAAACGGAGCATGGAAGTTATAAATCCAATCTTTTAAAGAAATAATTAAAAAATTTTTTTAAGAAAGAATAAATAAGTTCACGGATAAACCTTTCTTATTTATTTCAAAAATATTACCAGTTACACTTATTCTTTAAGTAGCGTGAAAACGTTAGTAAAAGATATATTGGTGTTATTGTTGTGAATATCATAGCACTTACCTGAGGTTTATTATTTCTGATTTATAAGTTCGAAAAATAATTACTAAACAAAGTCGATAAACTAATAATAATTACCTACCTACAACTTGCATAATGTTTTTTTTACATCTATGAAAATTTTATCATAACATTCATTCTTTCTGTAATTAAATAATTGTAGTACTAATCAATTTTATAATGATTACCTAAAAGTAACTAATTATGTATTTATTTTATTATCAATTTAGTTAGTTTGCGATGTTCTTTTACAATTTTGCATTTTTATTTGCCGATTACCTACTAATTAATCAATAAAAAAAAGAAAACAATTGTTTGCTGGAAAATAACAACATATTCCTATTTTTAAACTAATATGTATAAACATGACGTGTATAGACAATGACAAGTTAGGCTAAAATTTTAAAAGTTTTAAAATTTGAAATGCACATGGTCATAAATTATGCAATAAATAACACCTAAAATTGAACACTTAATGGCAATATATCTTCAATTAAATACCCAAGTATGACAGTAATGTTAACTTTATCCTGTTTGGAAACTTTGTTTATTTACTCGACCACTTTTGTACGTAGTCTTTTCTTTGAGTCGACCGACAAAATTTGGCTCGCAGCGAGGCAGCTCCGTTTTGTATCTCCGTTACTGTAAACATGGGCTAGACCATTCCGATGTGGCTAGCGAGGCAGCTTTGCCTCGCTCGACACATGTCTACTTAATGAAATTCCTATAAGAAAATTATCGTCCACACAGCGCGAAGCGTGCCGCGCGCGGCAGCCTCGCAGGAAACATGGTCCACACAGCGCGAGGCTTGTATCCCGAGGCTGCCGCGCGCTTCAGCCTCGCAGTGTCTGGATCCACCTTTAGAATTTCGCTAATGAAATATTTTATTCTTGCTTTTACGATTAACTATAAATTTTGTTTACGAAACAAGTTTAAAATTAATTTGTTATAAAGGGTGTTCATGTAGGAAGTTGATGCATACCATTTAATATGATTTTTATATTTTTACCACAGGCTACACGAGTTCAACATCCACTTCAACTGTAAGTCCTTGTTCAATTACGACCACGCCAACATCAAACAGTAATTTTTTTTACTTATGTTTCGATAATTTTAATTCGCATTATTTATAGGATGTCCAGAAACTGGTCACCATAGCATAAAGCAATGCGCTTTATATAGGAGATTATATCCGAATCCTGGACGGTGTTACTTTGATTCCGATTGTTTGGAACCACTTAACGTGTGCTGTTTTGACAGTTGCTATTCAAAAAAAATTTGTAAAACCTACGGCATAATTCAAGAAACTATAAATTAGATCGAAAGTCAAGTCTTCATAAAATTTGAAGTTCTCTTTAATCTATGAATTTAATTCGGGCGATACCTACCTAACTAACCACAACATTTTTATTACCAATTTTTGATTGGATATCGTTATTCAATAACGTTGAAAATTCCTATCAGGCGTAAATAACTCTTTTAAACGAGTTATCAAACTTTTTGATTTATAATTTTCCCAATCGGTTTTTAATTTGCAACTAATTTTCAATTCACCTTAAAAAATTGATTTGAATTTTCAATTTGACTATTAAAACAATTTTCTAGTTCTCATTAGAAATATGGCATGTGCAACCTGCTTATATTCGCACATTTGATTTTGATAAGCTTTTATGCTAATATTTATTTTCACACTTTTCGTGTTTTAGGTCATTTTTAATTACTTTTTCAAAAATTCTCGAAACACTTTGTATACAATTTTAGATGATGAAGTACCTAGATGTTGAAAATAAAAAGGTAAAAACTTGAATTAGAAACAATTTATTAGAAATCTTTTCAGATAAGAATCAAAATCTATAGAAACTTTATAAAAATCTTAAAATTCTATTTCAGGTACAAAAATACATACATCTTATTCTAACATCACAATATTAAAGCTAAAGTCGTTACAATAATAATAATTTTATAACACAATATGAACAATAATAAACAAAGTAAAAATTGTTGTAGCATTTAAAAATTTTAACTTTTACATTCGCTTAAATGATTCTACTTTGATATAAACTTAACTTAAACTTAAAAACTAATAACATCCAACATTTTTAAATCACATCACCAGGGCCTCCACATTGGAGCTGGAATATTTGGCGCCACCGCCGTTCCGGGGGACGTTGGAGGTGTGTAATTTTGAGAATACTGTGCACTGGGCGAATCACACTCGAGCGAACGAATACACGAACCCAAATGTTGTAATAAATTTCTTCCGGCAACAGGATCGGCAGGATCCGCTGGGGAAGTTAAAAATTGAGAAACTTCCTGCGCACATTGCGAAAATCCTGCACGAAATCTGTCGGCGTACGATTGTTCTCCTGGTAACACAAGTTGATGTTGTCGTTTTAAACTATGGAGATGTCGGACTGTCAATTCCAAAATGTCAGCTTTTTCCAATTTTGAAACATTTTCACCTTCACTTTGAAGAGCCGTAACCATCAGTTCTTTAAGTTCATCCAAACAACGATTTATTCTCGCTCTTCTTTTGCGTTCCAGCATGGGCTTCATTACTTTTCGGTATTGGTAAGTTCTGGAGATTGGTTCTTCTCCGAATTCACCGTTTTGAATCATATAAGCGGTAGGTGCCATCACACTCGTAAACTTTTCAACACAACACAAAATTATCAACACTGTTAGCTGCTCGGAGCTCGGTTAGTCAATGTGTCTTCGATACCAAGCGAAATGGTTTTATATGAATTGAGGTGGAGGGGCGCCCTAGAGGAATTTTACACCAAAATGAAGTACGGCACGTTGTTTTTTATGCTTACCGTCTTTTTCTTACCCATTGTAGGGTTATATTGTTATTTTTTAACAACGTTATGAATGGGGCGTTTTTGTTGAGCACCCTTTTATTACGCCGAATGACCGCCACATGCTTCTACATCATGAGAACTTTTGTAATTTTTCGAAACGATTACTTACTTGATTAAAATTTTTAATAGAAAAAATTTTTGTTTTGGGCAAATAAATTTGAAATTATCAGTGGTTACAGGGAACGAAAGGGTTAACAATTTAGCTTCTTTTCTTGTTTTCAAAATTGACGATAATTTGAAATGCATTTTATAAATTAGTGAAGCAATTAATTTATGAAAATAAAAAAATGGAATCAATTTCTTATAATTGAAAGCTAAGGGGTAACTTGATTAGGTAACTATTTTGAAAGGAACCACTGTTTGACTATTACCATCTTTATCTGTATTATGCAAACGTGATGTTTGTATTTCAGTCGGTTAGGTGATAGTTGCAACGTAACCAGGTGCTGTCGAGTGTGTCTGTAAAGGCATCTGTACATAGCCCGTGGGAACGGACCAAGTCTTCACGTCCCACGAAAGCAGGCAGTTGCTAGGATCCGTGTAGGATGTGGTCGTACTGTGCGCTCGTGCTTTGTTTTCATGGTTGGGCACGGTACCGGCGCGGGCCGAACGGACGTCGCATTTTAAAAAGTTTTTGCATCGGAATTTAGGGTAACTTTTCCTCTGTGACCATGCTCCATAATAAATTTTAATTCTTCAACACCTTTGCATTAATAATGCATTTCTTGAACTTGGATTTCCGTTCCTGGCTCTAAAGCCATTTAGCATTTTGTACCTTCAACGGTGAGAGACAAGAAGAACTAATGATATGTTAAAAGGAACGAATAAATATTAAATTTTTATAACATAATTACGATGGAAATAATTAATAATAAAAAATAAAGGAAACGCAAGACAAAGTGAGTCATCTACAGCACAAAGAATCCCGTGAGAACTTGAATTTGCTTAATTTCTTGAATAATTAAATCTTACGATTAGCCATGTCTCTAAACTGTACACAGCATAATTAATTGCCATAAACTGTCCAACTGTTTCTGACAGTTTCAATTTTGAACGCGCCGCATCCTGTATTTTATCGTACCGATATCGCTAAATGATTACATTTTATTTTCTACTGCCGGTAGGTCAAAATCGTTCGAATTTGCAATATGGAGGTATTCGGCCAATTTTGTGAAGTTTGACCGAAAGAAAAAGGAAGTAATAATTTTTTGTTGTCTCAACACACGCACGGACTGATGTAGATAAAGTTTCTGAACTTTCCCACGATATTTCTTGGTTTGCCAGTCGCGTGGTTGCGATTGAGTTTAGCTTCTTTGGAAATTCTCATTTCGTCACGCAAATATAATTCTAGACAAGTCAAGGCTTTAATGTTTTTCATACAGTGAAAGATGAACATCCACAAGATTGCATGGTCAAATCAAATTGTTGTTGTGCGCAACCCTTTCTAACGTAACGTTTTGTTTTGATTTATTTTTCTCGAGATTTTAATTGGTTCTCCATAAAAAGATTCCCACAAGAAGCTTCTTTCACCTTTTTGATATTCACACGTTCATTAAAAAATGAGAGGCTATTACTACATTAACGAGTGCACCTACCCAATCAACGGTCCTCAGCTATAAAGATTCTATAAAATTTATAATTTTATTATCAAAAAATATACGAAACTTAAAAATCAATTTATGAAGAGACCTTGCTTTTTTCCCTGCTATCATTAACTAAATAATTACACTTTGATTTCTAAATTTGTTTGTTTAAATCACATAAGGAACTGGAAACTGGAAATGAGTCAGTCGCAGTTTATTATAAAAAAAGCACAGTTACGTTTACATGCAGAAAAAAGTGCATTCCGTCAAAATCGCTTTTAAATTCTAAAAACGATTTTCGATAATATAAAAAATAATGGATGCTTAACAAGGATAGTAGCAAAAATAATTACAAAAAAGCAATACAGTAATGCTTACCTTGTATCTGAGTAGGAGGTTTGGCATAATTAGACTTCCGTTGGATCGTGGGAAACTACAGCAGGTGCTACAAACTCTCCATCTTTTTTCAGAATTACATTAACACACATACATTAAACAAGGACTAATAAAATTGTGATTTAATTAATATGACGTTTCTTATAAACAGCTTTATCAAAAGTAATGGGTACAAATCTGCAATCAATTTTTAACCTTGCAATGATCAATTTTTTTTTCAAACTCTTGCCATGCATTTACATATTATGAAAATAATTTCTTCTTAGAATTTGGTGTGAAAATCGCCTATTTTGAGTTTTTTCTACTTTTCGAATTTAAGCTCTAGGGGACTGCATCTCTTTTATTTTGAATACTTTGGTTTGCAATCCAGCACTATTATTTTCTGACCACAATCTGCTACTATGCATAATTAAGCAACCTTAAATTATATTATTACCTCCAGCTACTACTTAATTTTTGGAAATTATTGCAAATAATCCAACCACGTCTTTCAAACATGATGAAGACGTAAAATGCTAACAAACCAACGTGTTTTCCCAACATTTTTCGAGAAGTTTTTTGGAAGTGCATCCAAGTTGATCGCAGGAAGCTCGGAGCTAAAATTTAATCGGACGTGTTGGTGCAGCCGTTTGCAAAGAAATTTGCGCTGCAAAAACCAAAAAATAAAAGCGAAACCAAATCCTTAATCAACTTGGGCTTAATTTAAGCAACGAAGCGCACTGATTGTAATTGGCACATAATTGTGGGAGAGGTTTGTTCAATCAGTTAACGGAAGCAGTAATCAAAGTCTGCTGTGAGGCACGGACGGTTTGATTCTCACGGTGCACGAGCCCCACGCCTTCTGCCTACGACTGCATGTTTATCACTCTTGTTTGTTGTTACAGCAATTTTATGGACTAGCAGATAACAAATCTTATTTTCTAACAATTTCTACTGCAGAATCTTCAACCACGAGAATTATTTTGAAGCCGTTGCAAAAGGAATCTTATTATAACAGCACAATCTCCAATGTCCTGACGGAAACTGGGAAATTTGTAAAAAAACACGAACCGTTTGTTAATAAAAAATTTGTACATTGTGTCTAATTCCTATACTATCAATCAACCTGTATAGATAAACATTGTTGAACGTAGGCATATGAATAGAAACGATGGTACACCGCTTATGCTAAGGAATGCTCATAAATTATTGGGTATTGTTTACAAATTAACGTTATGTAATTATCTATTGTTTCCATCTAGAGACTTCCTGAAAGAATGCAGGTCCTTGGGAAGGACTTGACAACTCAAATTTTTTAAAATCACTAGCGGTATCACAAAAAATGTTTTTTACTGCTCCGTTCAATAAACACTAATTGGTACGGACAAAGAATGATTCAAATTCCTCTATATGTGAATCATCAAGAAAACGATTTACAGATATACAAAGAAAATTAATGATTTTGACTAAGGTATTATTAAAAACCCACATACTATAAAATTTATTCTCAAAATTCCGGTGAAACATACGATTAAATTACGTCCTATAGCATAATCAAATCTTTTTTAAAGTACACAGGACAGAACCGGCCTCTGCTCAAATGAAGCAACAGGTTGTGACACCATGATGTTTCTACAAGTTTACCGAAGCGTTTGATTTTGAGTTTGGTCATTTTGAAAATTGTACGTTAAATTGGAATTTACAAGTTTCAAGCTTCCAAATTCCATCAACCAAAAAATGTTCAATTCATTTTTGGAAATACATAATAAAAATAATTGTTGAAACAATAATTGATCTACATAATTTTGATTCCAAACTGAATTGAACCGAAAAAATTAAAGAACTCAAAAAATTGGAGTGAAAGCTAAGGAATCAGAAATTGAATGATTTTATCAAACAATCGACTAACGATAACACTGAAATCATAATTATCGTGAATTTTGATTAAGTAGTAATCAAAAAATATTTTCAATCCATCTCTGTGTTAAGAAGCCATCATAAGTTAGCAGTGTTAGCACGTGTTAGCGGCAGGTGCGAGTCGCACGCGGTAGCTTCTTCCCCTTACCTCTGCAATCCCTCACAAGCCATAGCAGAAGCGTGGGAAAGGCTCCTCTCATAGCTTCCCAAAACAGCGAGCGCATCACAGCACACGGGTGACCTCACGCGCGTGAATAATCAACATGTCTCTTTTTATTACTCGTTTTTTAGCCTGTCCAAAGCATATCCTTTCTCTTTTATTCCTACAAGTATTTCAAAAGTTGCACGAGTGGTAATGGACTTTATAGCCCCGTGCCATGCGATATCAGTCGTATTGTGCATCCTTTTCCGATGCACTCGTACCAGATAGGTTATGTCGTGTCCTTAATTTTGATTTTACTTTTAGACAATAACACACGTGTTATATATCCATTTTTATTTAACCCACGGCGATTCAACAGGTAGTTCTCTCTGTTCATGGCGAACGAGATAACAATATAAAGGTAACATCCTACCTGACAAGTAACGCTCAACTTTTGAAAGTGGCACTGACAGAAACTATGCGTGTACTAATATAATTAACAAATTGATTTCTACATAATTAACAGTTTGATAAATTATTATTGCAAAAGAAGTTGCCGCCAAAATAATTGCAAAAATAAATTACAGTAAAATTAATATGAAAAACGTATCCGATTTTTACCATTTTACTTGATCAATTACTAACTTGGTTATTAATTTTAAATTTAAAAAGTAATTAATATAAAAAATATTACAAGTTTGACTTGTATGTTAAATATAAAAATATTGGTTTATTAAAAAATTAATTTATTTTCTGTTTGAAAGCCTGTCGTCAGTTAATAATTATTATAAATTTAAAAATCAATTACAACTGTAGTAATAACTTTATAATATAATCTAATAATTTTAGATTTTCAATAATAGTCCGTCGCCCGCGGGCTAGAAAATTTACACGGCTACCATAAATATTAAAGCAACCAGTTTCAGTTATATTTTTGTCAATTTTCACCCTGATGCGATGTAGTGCAGCGTTTCTCAACCTTTTAGTATTTGCGACCCAATTTGTATAATAACATAATTTTTATGTATGTATTTTGTATGTTTTCATTTTAGTTTTCTTTCAGTAAATTAAAAATAATTTTTCATTTTTTCGATATGCTCGGGCTGCCCATTTAGTGTTATCACAGGGGGGTGCGCCCCACTGGTTGAGAAACGCTGATGTAATGCACAAAATTGTGCAAATTCGTGAACGGTTACTCCAGCGTCTAGCTATCAAAACGCCGTGCTTTGAAGTACCGCTGACCGCTGCACATATTTTTTATTATGAGGATACACTTTCCAGTTGCGACACTTTAATAAAATGCATTTTGTTTAAATTATTGATACCGCAAAATTTCTGTCCTATTGGTAATAGATTGCGTGTTGTCGATTTTAAAATTAATATATTTAACCGCCCCCGAGTAAATTTATAATGTGCGCCCCTGGTGCGCTTTGTACAAATTAGTCAAATATTTAAATGGAAATTGCGTGGTACTGGTTTTCTTGATAAGGTATGAGTCTCATTACTTAATAAAATGAACACTTTCGTTTTTGCCCACGTATTAATTATTAATATTATTATTATTGTTCGTCATCAAGAAATTTTAAATTTTGAAGAAAAAAAAAACAATAAAAGATGTAAGAAATTTATTGTGGCAAAAACATGGTACGTTATTTATTAAATTGTCTGTAGAGCATTTGAGACTGAATAATATATTTTTTGTTTATTGAAAAAATCAGCCTTAGGGATATTGAGTCCAAAATTTTACTAATTGAACTGATCCTCTTTCGTATTGATTCATGACTTTTCCAGTTTTAGGTATTGCTTGTAGCAGTTGTAATTACTATTATTATAATTATTATTCTTTAATATAATTTTTGTATATTCTGCCAATTCGTGCTGAGGTCCACCAAATCTGGCTGACTTTCAGTCACTCACTGATGTTACTGTTAAAAATTAATCAATATCGACAGTTAGAAGAGAGCAGGATTATTTTTAAACTGCAGAATATAAAATTTTTACACTACGCGACAAATTATCAACTATTTTCTGAGATTCTTCTTGTTTTAAGAGAAGACTTCAACTCAAGTGTTCTATTTATTTCTATATTCTATAACTAGAATTTTAATATGGCATTCTTACTCTTTGTTTGAGAGATGAATAAATTACTGCATTATATAGCAGTGTTTTTATTTATTTGGGTTAAATTCGATTCTTGAGCGGCCCACGACTCTCGCTCAATATCGCAGCATAGCTATTGAAGGACAGAAGAACGAACGTCTTTTGTAAACAAATAAATATACCATTCGGTAAACATTTATATTTATTTCGTGGATAACCATAAACAGTACCGGATTTACCATAAGGCAGAAAAGGCAGCTGCTTAGGGGCCCCACTTATTTTAGAGGCACCGTGAAAACAGATTTCTTAAATTGACAAATTAAATTGACAGACAAAATTGAAATTCCCCGAAACGCCACAAAAAGATCAAAAATGCTAAAAAAAGGCTCACTAACCCCCATATGCAAGTAATAATTTTCTAGAGAGCCCCGAAAATATGTAACTGACTAGGGGCCCACAAATGCTTAATCCGGCCCTGACCATAAGGTAGCGTAAAGAAAAAATGTAACAATGCAATTTCTATACAAAATTCTGACTGACGGTTTGGTATCGGAGAAGTTTACGCAACTTGACAAGTTCTACCGACAGAGTAGGCGGTATTTTTCAGTGATATCCTATATAATATTATGATATTCTTGTATAATCTGAAAGATGTCATTAAAATGAAGCCATTAAACTATGGATAAATCTATAAGTTTTTGTTTACTTTTGGAAAGTAATATAAAAGTTGGTATTTTGCCCATTCTAATGACAATACGTGTGCTTGACGTAAACAGGTGCAGCAATATGTGTTACAGTGGGCGAAGCCACTCGCAGTTGCCTTCTAAGAGTGCAACAGTTAAATTCATATCATAAATTTATTTTAAATTGGATTTTAATAATTATAATAGCCGAATTTAATTTAAACACAAAGAATCCGTTTTTCTAGATTTTTTCAGGTTCTGACGATTTCGTGGATGTTTTTAACGATTGCAGAAGCCTAGAGATTTTCTGTCTTTCGGAATCGCTAACTTGCGAGGGCAACTTATACCAAAAAATAATCATCAAACATATATAGACACGCAAATGGCTGAGGCTAACCTTAATTAATTTACTTTTTGGGTATATTTTAGTCTTATTTTTGAATATTTATTTTATAGGTACACCTATATAGTAATGTATAATTTGTTCCAGCATATAATATATTTTAATAACAAAAATTGGAAAAGAATTTCTCTTCTACATTTGGAACCTTACCTACTTGCAATTTAGGGTATTGTTATTTAGTATTATTTATATAACAGTAGTCTTGTCATAAATAAAATGTTTACACATTTTCTCTGCCCCGGGCGCATCAAAGAGCTATTATTATTTTTGATATTATAGATATTTATTATGAACAAGTATGAATTAAATGCTCTTTTGTGCAAATAAAACTAAAATGGTAACCAAATTTACAATAAAACTTCAAATGCCTTCTCTCGAATATTAAATTATTTCATTATAAAGACAGCAGCCACACCGAGAGCAATAATTTGTTACCTGTGAAGTTATAATTTAATAAAATTATAAAATCAACAAATAATTTTAGTTGTAATGTTGAATTGAATTTAAAATTATAGTTCTTGTAATTCCATTTAAATTTGGGTGCTGACAACAGATCTAGGGGAACATAAGTACAGCAACTGCCGAGAAATGCAAATTTGAGAGAAAATAAAAATCATTAAAAAGCAAAACCTTTTAAAAAAGCGATAAGAAATTGGTAATGCATAGGTTTGAATTTAAGGGGCTAGACTACAGTGAAATTTAAAATTAATCTAATGCACTTTTAGAAATAAAAGTGGTTCATTAAATAATATGGAGCAGGAATTACAGATTAACGTTTCAACTACATATATACAAAATTACAACTTTAAGATGTTCTACATGATTCCGCAAACTGCAATCAACGAATTGACTTGAAAAATTTGAAACATATATTCAATTTGAATATTTTTGAATTTGAAAATTATTGAAGAATAATCTATTAAAATTAAAAATATTAAGGTAAAACTCTTTTTTCCCCTCCTATTAGTAGCTCCTCTAAATGTAAAAATAAGTTGAATACTTTATTTTATTTTAAAAATACTTCTGTTACAGTAAATGCAAAATTGTTAAACGTAAACAAAAAAATTGTTTATTATATCAATATACTATTATCATTAATTTATTATTATCGATTTTGCTCATATAATATTACAAAATAATTAAATTTTATTAATAATGTTTGCAGTATTTATCAGTTTGGATAGAACATGCATCAATAGGATTGATTCACTCTAAACAAGTTTAGAATAGATACAAAGTTATGGAACTGTTCAACAACACAATGAATTAAATATTTTATTACATGTTGAGTGGTTTATTAATCTTTATTTCCTACATTTCGCCATTTAAAAAATAATTTACGTACATTTATCTGCAAACGAACCGAGGCATACACCGCACCGGTTAGAATTAAAATAAATTATAATTTATCAATCGAAGAAGAATTTTTTCCACGTTTGAACATATTCAACTCTTGATATTATTTGTTCTTTATAATTTATGCATTGTTAAAAATGCAATAATGAAACAGCCGCTTTTAAGAAATATGACTTGCATTGAAAAAATAATTGCCCTTTAATTACTTTGAAGATTAGAGTAACTAAAGTTAATTTTAAAATCTTCAGACACGGAAAAAAGTTATTTCCCTATGTTCGGGTGTAAGGCAGGCCACCCGGCATGTAATTATTGGGTGCTTTATTATTATATATTATGAAAATATAAAATAAGGTTTTTGATTTTATAGTTAATATCATTCAAGTTGTTGTAGTGCCACCCACAATACTAGCCCATTACATAAATATCTTTTCTGCATCTTTATATGACAACTGGCTTGTTTTAACAATCGAATCGATTAAATACAAATAACACAAACGACATAAAGTTTTATGGCACCCAAGGATTGATTGTAATCACGGTATTCCTATTTTATATTCTTTAAATTAGTAGCTTCTATAATTTATTGTTTATAGTTTTGCTTTACCACCCATAATAGTATTTTATGGCAAAATTGCAACTAAAGCAATTCAATATCGCCGGGTGCTTTGATTTCTCAGTGGTAGCTCCCCTAATGCTCATTGCATAATTGTTCACAAAGAGACACTCGTTAACTTCCCTTATTTACTTCCGAGTTCCGGGTTTCTTATTGGTTCCTATTTATCCCCTTGAATACATTTAATATAGATAGTTTGGGATTGCGTTTACAGTAGCTAGTGCGATTTTGGCGAGTTCGTATGTCTCATGTACATTTTATTATAATATTACGGTGAATGCAACATGCATTGTAATATATATTTAGGAATTCATTAATGCAGAATTAAATCCACGTGTGCGTTCTAACTTAGGAAGAAATAATTTCGTGATACCTACTAATCTATAAATATCCTGTGCAATATAATAAATTCATGTGGTGCTTATGTTAAGTGACTATTAAATTGTACATCAAATATCGGAATAAAATCGTTATTTATTGTATTGTCGCGAAAAATTTTTAATTTAGAAAAGCAATAAAGTGCAGCCGAGTATCAAGGCTGGCGTCACACTTTACCATCTGTATTTATAATAATACTAATAATTAACAAGAAGCTCTTAATAATTTACAAATGGTTAGTTAATTTTTAATAAACTTGTCTTGATGAACTTTGATTTATACAACTCATTGGCTAAAATTTTAATCTAAAATTAGTTTGTTTTAATTTCTCAAGCTATTAAAAAAACTGGTCTATTAATTACAAGAAAACAGACTGAATTCGACATATACATGGAGCCACATAAAAATTAAAAAAAAATGAATAAAATTGATATTCGTAATCCGGTAGCTTAATAGTGGGACCAGATAACCGATTAAGAAACACCTGTCTAAAATTCTCACGGTCTCTCATCTTTAAATGATGCCCCCCTACCTTACAAGAGTAAAAAGAAGTCATTGCATCATGCGATGGTTTAAATTTGTAGGGTCGTTATAAGATTTTCTATACAACATGCCGAGGGCAAATAATCTTAGGTTTTGCTGGTTTTGCTTTCGAATTAGTTAACGTTTTTTCTTGTTCCATACAATCGTTGGGGGAGGAAGGGAAGCTTTTTCACTTTCAAATTTTAAAGGGCCAAGATCTGTTCCCACATAAATATAATAGAAATTAACCTGTTTTAATAATTTTTTATCTCGAGGGTAGCACCTGTGGACTTTGAATCAAAATTGGTTACAATAAAGGTAATTTTGAATAGCTTTCTTTATTTAATGTGACGTAAGATTTATTTCTTTGAAAAAAAAGTTTATGATGGGTAGTAAGTTATTTTAAAACTTAAAAGGGGTTATATATTTTTATTATTGGCTTGTTAAAATCTCACGAATAATAATTTTAATCTTAATTTTTGTTGTATAAATGTTACCTAAAGGAATAAACGAACATAAAATGTGTTATAAAATCATATAAAAACTTAACTCGTTTTATGGCATCATAATAATTAAGTAAAGCTACCATAATTATGGGCAATTTTACTGCCATTTTAATTTTAGTGTATAGGGAAGCACAATCACGACGTTCTCCAGTAAAGCTATTCGTTCTCACATAGGAACTACACGAGTTTCTTCTGCTACCACACAATTACCTACACAACGTAGTATCACTTTTTAACATCGGATTTTATATTTAATTTAATCACTTTAATATTTTCTTATATCAAGCTTTGTTCCCAACTTGGTTTCTAATTTAATAATACCTCAACACTCTTGGATCATGATACTTTAATAACACTTCCACACTCGCAATTATTAAAATAAGTAGGTACATATTTCAACTACTTTTTAATATCTTAGGGTTTTAAGGTTTTTTAAACATTTTTTTTATGTTCATTATTAAATTTTTTCACGTTCAATACAAACTTTTAAAAAATATAACTTACGTAATACACATATAATTTTTTCAATTGGGAATTCGATTTCAGTACATAACAAGGAGAAGGACGGAAGGAGCTTTCAAAAACTCAAAAGCTAAATATGCTGAAAAGAAAATTACTTTTGATGAAAGTTACCGAAGTGCAACCTGTTAATTTTTTGTATCATATAAACTTGAAAGGGGTGGATCGCTAATGTGAATCGTTTAATTTTTTGATATCTTTTAATTTAGGGTAGCAAATTTTAAAATGTAGGAAATAATAAAATGAAAATTTCTTAAACTTTTCATAGAAAATTATGTACTGTTAATCGATAATTTAATATTAAAAATGATTTGTGGCCCTAAGAAAACTTTTAGTAGCTATAGCCTTAACAGAATTTTTCGTTTATTTTCGTTTATTTTTCGTAAATTTTCGAATTTTTCAGAAGTTTTCTGCTGCCATAACAAAGTTTTTCTCTATGCAGAATAAGAAAATTTGTTAAATCAACTAATCTTGTTTACCGAATAGAGAACAACTTTGTTATGGTAGCACAAAATTTGTTGTAGCAACAAAAAATTTGTTAAAATAGCAAAAAAAAACTCAGTTGAAGCTATAGCTACTAATAGCTTTGTTAGAGTAACAAATCATTTTTCACGGTGCAGTACCTATTATGTTCACTAAAAGAGTTTTTATAAAATACAATATTTTATTAATTAAATTAGTTACTGACAAAGTCGAAGAATTTAACAAAATTTACTTAGTTAAAATTATTTTTCGAATTGCAATTGTTAACAAAAATTATCTTTTTAAATTTTTAAATTTTTGTAAGATACAACTTCCGCGTATAACAAATCAAAAGTAACTTAGTAAAGTGAGAAACGAATGGATTGTTTTTGTCAACAATTATTAAACTTTATACTAATTTAAAAAGATTCTCTCACGCAGTTTGATCAGAACTTTTTTTTAAGTCTTTTTAAAAGCATTTTAGAAAATGTTAATGCCTGAATTCTTTTAAAAAAAGCAGACAGGAAATATTTTGCGAAGGAGTACTCCAATTATATTATTTATATTAATATATTAAAATATGCTGTTAAATGCTTCAAGAAAATTTTATTTTATTCAAATTTTTTCAATATAACGTAATTGTATTTTTTTATGGTTTTTGCAGTGCTTCTAAGTTGGAGGTGAGTTGAAATTAAGACTCGAAAAAAGAAATAGAGCAGTTAAACGTTTTTAATGTATATGTTACCGACAATTTGCGAAATCCGGCAATTTGCAAAATGCCTAGGTAATCTGCAAACCGACTAAGTCGTCAGATAATATGCAAATTCACTAGTACTTTAGGAAATCTGCAAAATGGCTACGGTGTTTCAGGCAATTTGCAAATTGTCTATATTGTTAGTTAATGTGCTTTTTGAGTATGTAACAAACTCACATTGACTAGGCAATGTAAAAAGCGATATTTTAAATAGATAATTTTAAAAGAACCATTTATTAAAACATAGCTCGTTGAACATTTTACAATTTTAATTTTATTTTTTATTTAATTACATTTTATTTTACAATAAAAACTATAAACCTATAAACATTAGGTTACTTATTTTTACATGGATTAGAAAAGTGACAGCGACTATTACACATTATTCCATTTTTCAGGCATTTGCATGATTTATTTATGCACTTCTTTCTAATCCATGTAAAAATAAATAACCTAATGTTTATAGGTTTATAGTTTTTATTGTAAAATAAAATGTAATTAAATAAAAAATAAAAAAATAAAATTAAAATTGTAAAATGTTCAACGAGCTATGTTTTAATAAATGGTTCTTTTAAAATTATCTATTTAAAATATCGCTTTTTACATTGCCTAGTTAATGTGAGTTTGTTACATACTCAAAAAGCACATTAACTAACAATATAGACAATTTGCAAATTGCCTGAAACACCGTAGCCATTTTTCAGATTTCCTAAAGTACTAGTGAATTTGCATATTAGCTGACGACTTAGTCGGTTTGCAGATTACCTAGGCATTTTGCAAATTGCCGGAGTTCGCAAATTGTCGGTAACATATATATACATTATATATTGGGTTTTAATAAATTTTAAAAAGGAATAAAAGAGATTAATTATTAAATTTTATTTTAAAAAAGAACAAAAATGCAGTAGAAACTAAATAAATTGTTTTTAAAATGCAAATACAACTTTTAAAAAATTAAAATTGACAAAATTGTGAGCTAGGTATTCGTTTTATTCAAAATCAACTTTTTATACTTTTAATTTGTCAATTTTATGTTTTTAATGATAGGTTTTTTAATTTTAAAAAACTAGTTTTCACTTTAAAGTGCATTCCTTGTAAATAAAATCTGTCTGGAAACTGTGTCTTTAATTTTTTTTACTATATCAAAGTTTTAAACTGAATAGCAATGGCAAATTGGTGATTCTACCAACAAAAATGTATGACATGTTTCATTGGCTGAAAAGTAAATATCCACAAAAATTTCTACTATTTTTTAAACAGCTTTCCACAAAAAAGAGCTTACATTTCTTAGAACATCAGGTTGGAGGTATTTTGACGGTTTAATTTTTGTTTATCATTTTTAAAATTTTGAGCTTAAACAAGCACTTTACCGTAAGCTTTTAAAAACGTTGAACTTCCAAATTAAAAATAGATTACCTAAAGGCATAATAAACGCTTTTGAGAAAACCAACAATCTCATTTCCATTTCTTAAGAATTCTAAAATTCTAAAGAACTGGAAACAAGCAGAACCCAATCAAAAATTGGTTTTTAATCAAAATTTTTCTTCAATTGCTTCCAAATTAATTTAAAAAAAAATTGGGTCTGTTTATTGTGTTTGTTACTCTACAGTTGAACAAAGGTCGGAAAACCCTCTCCAACCCGTGAGGTTGAAGCTTTGGGCGTATATTTATTTTTTGACAACCTGATGTTCATGATTACTAACCTCATCATCACTTTTATTTTTATTCAACTTTGACTTCTCTAAACCTAACGGAAAGGTGTCTCGAGGCAATAGGTAGGTACTAAATTGTTTAATTTGCTTCTGCAGACTTGAATAACAGCGCATTGCTTAGATTTACCATTATTCTAAGTTTGTTCCAAATGAAGTTTTAAAAAATTTTCCATATCAAATTTTAGTGTTCAGCACCATCACCAGCAGTTCAAAACAACTTTTTACTATTGGATAAAAACCAATGAACAGTTTAATAAAATTTTGAGTCGAGATTCACTTACCGCAAAATTTATAAAAGATGAATAAGTAATGTTTGAAGATAATGTAAAAGGAGAATCAAGTTTGGAATGCAAGCAATGTTCTCACGTAGGTACTGCTTTGTGGTTTTACGTAATTTAACAGACGGAATAATTTGGATGTCTGCACTTAATTTTGGCATATTTTTCGATATTGGAAACTAAATTGCTTTTGTCCATTCGTGTTTCACAATTTTATAAATTCTAGCTGATTAATTTGCTCATATTTAGCATTAAGAAAAATGTGTTACTCACCAAAAAAGGCAATATTGGCGAGTTTGACATTCCATTTTGAATTGTATTAATTTCGATTAATTATTTCGAAATACTCGTTTTGGTGACTTTTTATTCTAATTTAGGTAAATAAATTTACTTTATGGGAACGAGTCTAAACATGCATATCTTTCAATTTTCAAATTTTCAACGTGCAATTAAAATAACAAAAATCTTTTCTGGAGTCTTCATGGTTTTGACTTGAAATTTTTGTTTGCTCTTTTAGTTTATGCTCGTTAAACAGCACAAAGGGCTTCGAAGGAAAATTAAATTGTGCTTTTCAAAAGTCAACACAAAGCTTTTTGTTGTACGTTCAATTCACAAAGCGAATTGTGACATGAAACGGAACAATCGGGCAAAAAAGTTGTTAAAAGGAAGTTTAATTTTATTCAAAAATATTATTTTTGCAGGAAGGGTTTGGCGATAAAAATCGGTATAAATTAGAAACTGCAGTTTTATTGTTCTTACATAGGCATGTTATCCAAACGCTTTTCCAATACTTTTGCACTTCGGCTGTACTGTGGTATATCTACAGTTAGTTTTTCATAACAAATGCGGGATATTTGATTATGGTGTATGCAGTTTATTTTATGATCGTTTTTGCAAAAAGCAAGCATGGTGGATTACTTTTATAAAATCTTAAGTTCAACAATCTACGTTAATTAGCAAATTAAAATGCCTGTATATTTGTCTTCCTCATTAATATTTAACAGATATTATGAACCATGTGCCATACGTAGGCAACATTCATACAAAGGCGATTACTCTTAAAAGATACGTGGGAAAATCGGGCAGGTGTTTAGTGTAGTTTGCAACTACTTTTCTGTTTAGTGTATGGAATTATGTCTTTAAGGCATGTTTATGTTTTATAATTTATACAAGATTCATGAAATTATTTCTAGATTTTTTTTATGTAAAACGATAATTGAATAAACTTAAAGAAGTCGTTGTCACCTTTAGCTTTTCAATGTCAATACCCTTAAAGAGAAATAAACAAAAATTTTACATATAAAAATAAGATTAGCTGATACTTACAAATTCGTTTTTCTTTAATATAAAAATATTTTTGACCGACCATTGTCGTTCATTATCGTATCTTTTATTGGTTAAATTTTTCTTCTAGCTGTCGCTATTCCGATAAAATCTGATCACCAAAAATTCTATTATGGTTGAATTTATATCTGTGTTTACTATTAGGATTTTTTCAGAGTGTTCTTCAAAGTTGGAACAGCATTTTCAAAATTTCTTTCATTTCTCATTTGACCAAATTGCCAAAAAAAAGATAAAAATGGTTTGGCGGCTAATTAGGAAGTCAAAACGCGAGGACCCGGGCGTTTGACCCGATTTGGGCCGTATTTACTAAAGTTTTTATTGGGTTCAACGATTCCAAAATGCCAAAAAGATGAAAACAGTTTCCGCTAATTAAGGAGTCGAAACGTTGGCACCTAGGTGTTTGACCCGATTTGGGTCAAGCTTATTAATGTTTTTATATGGTTCTAAAATAACTCATTTCTTAGCTAATGTCTGGTAAAGTAATAAAAATAAAAATTAAAAAACCATTATTATTTTTTAAAACGTCTCGAGGTCTAATAATGGTGTTACTTTTTCTTTTCACCAACTTTCAAGTACAAACAACCTGCAATTGTCGTCTGTGTCTTGTGTTCGGCTTGCGACTAGCACGAGTTTGTTCTTCAATGGAATCCTTGAGCGTAATTGTTACTTCGTCAAGTTACTTTGTTATAAAATTATATTCTATAACCAACGTTCATTATAAATCTAAATTGTTTTGTATCGTTTGCGCCTTTGGCACTTTTGCGTTAGGGAGTGTAATATAATTACGGTCATCCTACTTACAGACCATTATTTAGACGTCAAAGTTGTGTTTTATAAATGTTAAAACTATTAATTTGTCATAAATAAATACCTTTAGGAATTTTAAATAAAAGAATATTTTCTTTATCAAATTTTACAATAAAGGCAGATTAAGAAGTCTTGGCAAAATATTTAGGAACAAAGAGCAACTTGTCGTGTGCATTTTCAACCCTTTCGGGTTGGTAAATGCAACCGTTGCTCACGCGTTTAGCACGCCTTTCCTCTATCCGATATGTTCCGTCTTCAAAGAGAAGATATCAAAAAGATGCTGTTCACGTTATGTGTTCACGTCACGGCCTACTAGACCAGGGTGGCAGGTGCTGATGGACCCTGGGAACCTCGACTCTGTGCTCTTTCCCACACCAATGTGCACCTGGCTCTTCGCACTCTTGTCACACACACGCACACACGTGCAAGAGGGTGATCTTGATATCAAAATCTTTCGAAATTAAAATTCTGCTGATTACTTACCTACATATTTTTACAAAAAAAGTGATCCATTTTTTTAAATTATGTAAATGCTTCCACTTATGCAAAATTAATTTTACTTTCTCGAGATGGCTATAATTTCAAATGTTGAAATTATTAATTTAAAATTTGTATATTATTACGACAAAGTAGACGAAAACCAGTTTTAGAATAATAATCTACTGGTACATTAATGAGCTGTCCACCTACTATATAAAATTGATAAGGGTTTTGGTGATCACTTTCTTCTATTCGTGATTAGCCAAAATTTTTTGATTATTGGTAACAAAAATTTGATATATTTCGAGACCGAAATACAATGGAACCTAATTTCGTATGGTCCGAAGAATTTGCTCAAATTTATGATTATCTACCGCAAAATTTATGAGCTTGACTTTTTCCTATTAATTTTTTGCTATTTTGTTGCAAATTTTAGTTTGGCAAACTAATTTATATTAGGTTTTAATTAAGGTGGATTAATTTATATTGAGTTTCTCGAGTTTTGCCACAGGCCATCATCTACTAAATTATATGACCGAATGGAGAATAACATGTTTCATCGAAGATGATGAATATTTAGTAGATGAACGATTATTATTATTAAGTAATTGTTTGTAGTGAGTTTTTGGCAGATTTGGAAGAAAGTCAATTTCTTTAAATGCAGGAAGTAAAATTTTTAAATTAACTTTTGTGCAAAGTTTCTCAGTAAAAATCTATAATTCCTAATGATTAAGGTATTCGAAGAGTTCTATTAATCTCGATGTAAATGTTGAGAATAAAGTTGAATTAACTAAATGAAGCTACTTAAAATGTAATTTAATAGTTGTTCCTTCTAATCATTAATTTCTTGTTTCGAAGCAGCAAAAAAGATTAATGTAAGTAGAAAAGAATGTTATTATAGATTTCAAACACAAATTACAGTTTCGAGAAGCTGAATGAAAACATGGACATGTTATTAACAAATATGCAACAACATCAATAGCAACAAAAGCGACAGGTACAAAAAGTAATTTACAGAAGTAGTTTTCTTAATACAATGGCATCGGAGTCAATCAAGACCTCTTCTTAACTTTTTTGTTCCTATCGTGTTTATTATACCAGCTCAAGCCCGGTAGCTGTTTCTAAATGGTTGAACAGCGGACAAGATTTATTTTCTTCGTCATATAACAACCGAAGACTTATCAAACAAAGAGAGACGGATACTTTATGTTTGACTATTCTCATCACTATTAAACTGGCATAATTTTAAAAATAACTTTTTTATATTAACATTAAATTGTTACGCTCCCAACACTCCTGGATAATTTTGATTTGGAATTAAATGATCGTCTTCTTTTGCCATAATGTGGTCGTTCACCCAAGTTAATAATTTCAAATAAGTATTATGGCTAATATTACAACTTTTTCTATAAGCTTTAGGAATTTCTTTTGTTTCTTTACCTATAACAGTGGGAAGTCTAAAATTTCGCTTTTCAAAAAGTCATTAGAGTACCCCAAAAATATTTTGCTGCGTTGCATTGTAAAAAGTTTCCAATTATTTTTGTCTTGGCGAAATGACAAAATTTTAGAAAAACGTTTTCTCTTAGTGACTCATTTGAACCTTCGGGCGATTTGTGACCGTTACAGACCACCTACACTTTCAGTTTTCAGTATGTCACCACATGATTAGTTTCCGGTTTAAACCCGAATTTTAATTAAATAATTATTACAAAATCAATAACCGCACTTGAATAACCGTTAAAGAATTTCTTGTGGGTGGATAATTTCTTGTAATCTTGTTTTTGTGTAAAAAAGTATACATAAAGCTTTTCTTTATTTTATGAAAAGAATCTTGGCTGGTGACGGTTAGAAAAAGCTCCCGCTATGTAGCTTTTAGGTTCTGCGCGCGCCTTGCGCGTGTGCAGCGCGCGCTAAAAGTGCGGCAAGCCTCAGGTTCTCTATCGGCAGGTAGGCCCTACTCTACCTATAAAACGGTTACCTTGTGTGTGTTGGGCACACTTTGGTTCTGATCCTGTTGTAGTAACATACAGTTTTTCTTCACCTCAAAATACACGAAAAATTTTTTAAAATGTGTTTCAAAAATGGTCATTCTGAAATAACAACAAAAATCTCATCACCAAGATCTGCATGGCGTCGTATGATGAAACAGGTACATATTTTTTTAATATATAATATTTACTCACGTATTTACAAGTTCATCGTTCTAATTAACATTTAATTTTGCCTCGGGATTACGAATTAGCCTTTGTTTTGGTTTGTTTGCGTATTCTCGTGCGAATCTGATGGAGACATCAACGGTAGTTCAAGAACGTAACCTTACCATGGCTTTCAAGTTTTGTTTTATTATAAACAATAAACTCGCTTTAAAATCATGTTTTTAATTAAATTTTTATATTTTCAGCCCGTAAAGCCTCGTTTGTCACGTAAAGTCATCAAATCTGCAAGGGTAAATCTCAATCGGTACTGGAACAAATTCGAAGAGATGGCAACAAACAAAGTGCCCTTGACGTTTATGACACCAATAATAGAGAATACAATCATTTCTACTATTGACAATGAAATCAATGAAAACATCTTCAACGAAAGACAAGATCTTGGTAAATAAAATACCTTCAATTTTAATTAATTGTACATAATATGCACAGCTTGCATAGCTTTATTATTTTTAAGATTTTGTTTAATTTGACTGAAAATGATACTCATTAGTTAGAAATTAAACTTCTCTGTGATATAAAAGATTTTATTAGATATTTAATTATTGTCTTCCATTGTTTAGGTTATAGTAAAAATTGTATATAGCTATAGAAAGCACATGAAGTAGTTGCTCAAGCTTTAATATTAAATTCATAATTATTTTTAGACAAACGGTTTTGATTTTAATTCAACTTCAGCATCATCTTTGATGAACAATGAATTACATTAAAATCAAAACTTATAAATTGTATAGTAATTATGTCGTTTCTGTGATAGCAAGCTTTAATATTATTTTTAAGCAAATTTATATTTTGTTGATTCCTATTATCACCGATTAACATTCTGTCGATTAAATTTCATCACAACAAACTGAAAATTCATTTTCGCAATTTATTTCAAACGAGGAATTTTTATATATTTTATTAAAATTTTATTATCGATAATTAGTTTTAGTTTTGATAATCAAAAGGCCGCATAGTGTCAATTACTTATAGATTATAATTTTCCACATTTAATTTGTAAATAGGAAATTAGTTTTTAAATATAGTTTAAACATCATGCACTTTATTTTGCACTTGTACATCATTAACACGCGATTTTGCACTTTATGTTGCCTCGGTATTTTAATTTCATTATTATTTCGTAGTTTTACAACGCTCACCGTAAAGCTATGTGATATTTGGAGTACGAAGTAGGTTTTTTGGCAACTACGTATAAATTTTTATGTATTTTGTTTAAAATTGTATATTATATCTGTGATATCAGCTTCTATGATTTCGGGAATTAGATTTAAGCTTTTTTTTAAATGAATATTAGTTTTAGTTTTCTAATGTTGTACTTACTATAAATTTGAATTTCGTTTAGTTACTTTAATAATTATACAGTGTAGTAAATTTATGTAGAATAATTATTATTATAATTTTCCGGAAAAAGCTTTATAATGCTAATTTTAGGGTAATTAAAAATGTTTACTTATATCTTTTAATGTAATTTTTTAACTTTTTTATTAAAAATAAATACATTGGCCATACGTAATATATATAATTTTTATTTTTTATAAACTCTTTTTGTCTGGTAAGTTTTTCTTATCTTGTGCCAACTTCCTCCTGATTAGTGCAAACATTTTAAAGAAAGTTTTACTTCTAAAACTTCTCAATTTTGTAAAAAATAGTTGAAGTACAAAATTTGAAAGTTATAATAGTAATGATTGATTTAAAATCGATTATAATGCCGTTGACTATTTAATACTCTCCTATATTTTTTAAGATTGATTGAATACTATTCGCATGACTCAATATATAAATCAAAGTTTTTTTGGCATTAAAAAAAGAATTTTATTCAAGAATACAAGTGAATGTTTGTAAACATTCTAAAGCCTTTGCCTTTGCTATGTTAATCACGTTTTAAGGAAAATATTTAAATAACTAATTCGAATATATTTTTGAATGGATTTACTAATTATTAATAAGACAATAAAATCAAATATAAGGAAATGTTTATGATAAATCGTGGTTAAAGTTTTAATAAAATTATTTAGGTTAAAACTGTTATTGTCTGTAGCCATTATACAATAAATAATTATAAATTTAACATTAATATATTCCTATTGAACTAAGAAATTGCAACTCGGAGGAATGATGGTAAATTTTAGTTTATGCTATATTTAGACTGCCTTCACACGGGGATTCTTGAGTAGCACCACAAGCATTTGTTGATAACCCAAATGTGGCGACCAACAAAGGGTCTAAATTCGAATCGGTAAAAACAATGCTGATGTATAATATCTTTATTATTATAAATTAAAGGCTAACTTATTTGTTTATTATTGTAAATTAAAAAAAAAATTCTTTTGTCGTTTTGTATTAATCTTGTATTTTTTTCCTGTATTTGTATTAAACCTAAAGACGGTATAGATGGCGAATGTTGGCTCAAGTAAAATAAAACTTCAGATAGTTGTGTTTACAAGTGGCTTGTGTTTGCATTGCAATAAAAAAAGTATTTGACCGTTAAACTTGACTTAAAATAATTTTATAGGTAAAAAGAGAAATCATACCACCCCACAAGATAAGATAACCAATATTTTTAATTATTTGCTTTGTCTGTTTTAAAAAAGTTTTATGATGAGGAGTAAATCGAAAGAATGAATTGGTTTTTGCGAATTGGATTTTTAATTAACCCTTAAAAATATTAAAAATGTGTCTCAAATGAAAATTAAAATAAATTAAATGTGCAATTTTCCGATAGTGATCAGTGATCATACATAAAATTTTCTGAAATTAACTCTTTGCAGTTTTATTGGAGCCTACAATCTACAATTTTCATGATCATAGGGAAAAGGGAAACAATTAAATTTTTATTAACGGGTAAATACCCGTTACACCGGGTATCATTTGTACGTTTTTTATTATGATGTTAAGAGCTGATTTAACTATGGAGTTTTCTCTTTCCTCTTTAATTTTTTTCGTACCATTAGGTCAGGGCCGATTTATCCATTAGGCAAGAAAGGAAGCTGCCTAGGGCGGCAGTCTTTTAGGGGGCGGCAAAAATACTAATTATTTCTAATAAAAAATGTAACAGAAATAGAAACTTGATTGTAAATTGTACTTATTTAAAAATCACATTATACATTATGTAGAAAACATAAACAATTTTTAAGTGCAAGAGAGTAAAGAATAAAAATAAATAATCAGTTCAAATTTTAATTTTAAGGGGGCGGCAAAAATAATATGCCTAGGGTACTCACATGCCTTAACGCGGCCCTGCATTAGGTATATTATCTAGCTTTATCTAGTTATGTAAGTATAGGCTTTCAATGCAATTTTTCAATGCATCTGTAAATTATTGTCAAGTAAATTTCCATATAGGTAACACAAACTTGTTGATCTACTGATACAATCTTTTAATTGCGACACATTGACATATTTATTTAGTAACTATTTATATAGGCTAAGCTGTTATGTAATCGTGATAGGAATTTCAAATACAAAATTTTATCTTCAATGTAATTTTTAAATAATTATCACGATCATTATTAAAAATGGGAATTATTTTTCTTCACGACGTTACTGTTACTGGGAAGGAACCTTTCACATCCATTGCAAAAATCATTAATACTGCAAACAATTTAAAAATTTTATTATATTTTAAGTATAAAAAATCGTAAAATAGCACACTGCATAAAAATATGCATTAAACTTAAATATAAGCATTAAAAAAGCTCAAGTAAGAAATTAAGAAAGCTTTTTTGAAATAAAATTTTTTAGAAAAGTAATGCAATATATATATTATCAAAAAGTATTAAAGAAAAAAAGTAGTAATTAAAAGTAATGCAATAAAATAATTACTGTAAATGCATTTTTTCTGAAAAATGTTATTTATTAATTGTTTTATTATATTTTCCATCACAAATTTATTGCGACGATCACTTAACACAGTATTTCTGAACCGCAAGCATATTGAAAAAAAGAAAAATTATTTAATCTGCTAGTGATCGACGTTTTGTCTGCCAATTTTTTTTATGGCATTTATAAATCCTATGTATATAATAATTTAGTTTAGCCGGCAGATCGCCTATTGTGATTAAAATTTCAAACCTATTTATTACCTCTATCCGTGGGGGTAGACGTCTGCCTATTTCGATTCCATAGTCAAGCCTCACAAAATTTCGTGACTTCTAAAATGGGTTAAGTCAAATCGTCAATAGATCTCCCGATCTAAAATAAATGTAGGTATTATATACATATGTATGTATTTTTTTTAAATTCATCGAAAATGTGCTAAAATAAGTAGTAGTACTAAAAAAGCTTCAAATCTAATCGTAATAGTATCAAAGTAAGCATATAAGCACAAAAAAATAGGGCCAAATGTTGTGTATTTTTATCAAATTCATGGATATTTATAACAATTACATTTCTGCTATCAATATTTATGTATAGCAAATTTTGTTGAAATCCGTACTTTATTGATAAGAAACGTTTATATTTACACTAACATAAAAGATAGCAATCTTTATTAGGTACATTATAAATTTTATTGATGTGTGTACATAAGACTTCACAACTAAAAACTAATCGCAACAATTTTTTTTTCCAACGATTATTTAATTTAATAATAATAAATTATAATAGTAATATACCCGATCACGTCAATTCTTTATTTCGAAAATATCTATTAAATTTTCTCTTTTCTACGGTTTTCCTTTTTACGGTTAGAAAATTTGTTTTCCGAAATTTTTTTGCTCAATTCCTTCCCCCCTTCAGTTTAAGCAATATTTACGTACATAATTATTTGTCTGAAGTAATAATATATAATCGTCGTTAGATCGTCATGTTTTAAAGCAGGGGTCGGAAAATTTTTTTCGTAAAGAGCCAGATCGTAAAATTTTTAGGCTCGTCGGGCCTAAAAGTTCGAAAAAAAACGTCAGTCCTTATTTATTCCCGCCAGCATTTCTTTCTATATAGCAAAATAATTCATATTTAATTTTTTCATACAATAATTATTTAAAAATAATTTTTTCATTCGTTACATAATTTCAATAGTACAAATATTATAAATATAATATAAACTTGAACCAAAGTGTTTCCACACGTGTAAATCAATCTAAATTTGTTCTAAACACATGATTTGTCACTTTAGTGACACAATTTTTAAATAACAATTAATGGACTTGAAATTTCTAAGTATAAAAAGCTCACGTTTCAACAAACAAAAAGCAATCCACACACACAAAGCTTCCTAACGTAAATATCTAGACGAAAATCTTTCAATCCCAATTCAAATTAATTCCTTAAGCTACAGGGATAATTGCAGAAGCCATAAATACATAACAATAGCTAAAGACCCAGGTTTGTACACAATATAACAACATAATAGGCATCCAACAATTGGTTAACCATTTTAAAGACTTTTGGGCATCCATTGTTAAATCACGTGTTGGCTCTTTGTTACTTTACTTAGAATGCGACAGTATACTTTAAATTACTCGAGCAAAATCACAAGAAGTTAAGGAAGGCTCACAGTATAATTTAAAAACACGTGCTAAGGTTGTAGTTAAAAACTGTATTGTTGTAGTGAGACGTATCGATATTTGGACGAACGAATTTGAAAAGCTTCGAAAATGCAATTAATAGCACAAGTCTTCAATAAAAGTGTTAACAAAAATATATTTTATAGAGTTAATTGGATAAATAGCTATTGCCAATGTTCTTCCAAGCAAATGATTATTTTTGATAGTCAGTCATGAAGTGATAATTGTGGTAATTAAGTTTACTTTTGAGAAGCGGATTTAATTAAGAATAATTTTAGAAGTTTCATTAGCATAAATCACGTATATCGTTAATTTAACCATTTAGTTCATAACTAATAGTTCCGATACCTCCTCCAACCACCTCTGCCAGCCTACCCTTGAACCAAACCCACTTAACTAATATAAAGACCGTATGTATTTACTAATATTTACCACATGTTGATTTTCACAAAATATTTACAGCAACCCCTAAGTCGTTCCGTTAAAATTTTAAAAGATAAGCATAGAAATTTTATGGTGGTTCGATGCAATTATGCTTTTATATTTTCTAAAGAAAGTGTGTTTCTTATTGGTTCAAGTATTAAATTACCGAGCGGTGTCTTACGCATTCCTTTTAAGAGACACAGGGGTTGAAACCAAGTTGGGTTGCAGATATATCTGCTAAAAATATTGAATTTCAGTCGCGTTCTCACGATGGCTGTACACGTGTATATCCAACACGTGGTTCGTTACTTGATGAACAGAAACCATGAAAAATTAACGGAAAGTAAACAAACAGTATGGATTTTTCAGCAAAAAAATGTTTCCAGGGGGCGGAAATACTTCACCACCCAAAAATACGACTTTTAAGGTTTCTTTTTAGGGCAATTAAAATAACTTCTAAATTGTTTCCGTTCTTAGAAACATAAAAATCAAGTGGGTGATCAATATGAAATTCTATGGAAATTTTGCTATTAATCGACCAAAATCCCTACGTATATCATATTATACATATTTCATTGTGGATTTGTGGTTTGCCTTGCCTTTTAACATTATAATAAAATATTTAAATTTCTTTTGTGGGACATCGCTTTATTTGCATACATTACCAACCAAGCTTCCTCCCATGACAAGAAAAATGTGTGTCTCGTCTTGGGAGATCGAAATTTTAAAATTATTTTAGATATTTTCAAATGAAACACTTATGCACGATACTTGTCTTCTGTAGGGATGTAGTGGCATCAGACTGGCACCAACACTTTGGACTGGAAAATGTTTTCAGTGTTGTATGACGATCGGTTAGCTAGATTCTCAGTTAAGACAAAATAAACTTATTTTTGTGATTTTAACCTAAACTTGATAAAAGTACGGCAATTTAAAGACTAAAAGCCTCAATGCCCACTCTTAATTCAGTATATTTCGTGGCGAATTAAATTAAACTTCATAAAACAACGTTTTAATTAATATTATAATTTTTAGGATTTAAATTAATTATAATTAATATTCTGAAATCCAAAATTTTATCTTCTCTCCAATCTCAAATTTATCAATCCAAATTAATTGTTCAAAATTTATTCAAAATTATATTTAAATAATTTCAATTTAAGCAAATAATATTATTCACACAAAAAAATAATCAGTTTTCTTTCTCAAAATTATAAATCTCAAATCAAAATCGCGGATCCAAATTTTATCCAATCGCTTAAACGGTCATCTTGGCAAAAAATGTTGAAATTTACAATAAAACAAAAATTTTCTCCAACAAATTAATCACAATTTTTCCAAAAAAACATTTTATTTTAAATAATTTTGTAAAGTTTGTATTTGCCGCAAGTTGTAAGACTTTAGAGTGCACGTGTGAGATTTTATATTTTGAGAATAAAAAGTAATTATTTTGATGTGAGTTATTTTTTGTTTGAATTATGTTAATATTGACTAAAATTAAATATTATTGGATGCGATTGATTTACTTTGGATAATTAATTTTGAACTTAAATTTTGAAAAAAGAAGATAAGATTTATTGAACGATTTGGATCCATAATTAAATTTGGAAAATAATATTTGTAATAATTGAAATTAAAATTAAAGGAACGAAAGAATCAATTTTGATACCACAGTATATGGGTGTGCTATATATTTTTAATTTAGTGTTTTATTGTTAAATTAATATTTTTGACTAATTTGTTTGGAAAATTACTTTGATTAATAAAAAAATTCGTACAGTTGGAATAGAATTTTGAAGTTAGCAGGGCTAAAATAAAATTGATTTGTATTTTGTCCGACCTATGACTGCGTAGTTTAATATTTTGGCATCTGAAAGAAAACAATGCAGTATGTACATATATTATGTTTTATGTAGTATATATTAGTTTAGCTTACATTGTTTACAAATATTGCTGGCAATAATGACTTGTAGGCTTCTCCTGAAAAAATTGATCTCTCAATACAAAATTATATCATAACAACAATATATAAAACTAATTAGCTGGGTAATTATTATAGAATCAAAATTATCAATCAAATTGCAAATGCAAAAAAAAGAAAATAAATTTGAGAAAAGTTCAAGTCGATAGATTTACAATTTTAATTAAATTAATTCGTTCATTAATTGGTATAACCATTGTTTATATATATCTAGTTGGACAACCGTACCTTTGCGCATGACTGCAATAAGTCTGTATAGTGCTGTCCTCACAATTTAGTGGTACACTTATAAAGTAGAATGTGGTAGTATAATGAAGGGCGCAAGAGTTGGTTCGAAGGTCCACTAGATTAGAGGCAGGTAGTTGACCAGGTACATGATGACTATAGTCATTGTTTGTCTATTTAAATAGAATTGAAACTATTTCTTGCAAAGAGTGAAACATTTGTTATGTCGAATAATTTCAAGTTTGAAATAAATATTAAGATAAAAAGTATTTTAAATTTTGAATTCAAAATTCCTCCGACCCCCCATTGTCTGTGAAATCATCACGTCGGTATTGCTCCCTTCCCTCTTTTTGCAAACGGCATACTCTAAAAAGCGCAAGGGCACGTGTCCTTCAATCTGAAACAGCAAGTAGTTTAAAATTTAAATAAAATTTAAAATAAAAAAGTTTATTGAAATCAAAATTTAAGTAAAAATTAAAAATTTTAAAAACCTCTGACTGTAAAAAAATTCTTTTGAAGTCAGGGGAAACGGGGATTTGTTCCACTTACGAAACCTGAGTTTATGCATTCCATATAAAAAATTCTCCGTTTCCCCTGATTACAAAATTAATGTTTAAATTTGTTTTTTATTTAAATTAAATAAAATAACAAATTTAAATTAAATTTGTTGAGTGAACAAGAAAAAATTATTTTTTTCTTTTTAAAGGGAGCAGTAGTTTTTAAAGTGAGGTGTTTTTATTATTAATTCTTTTTTGAATTTTTTTCTACAGTCACAAGTTATTAAAATTTTTAATTTTTATTTTATTTTACTCTTTTTGGAGTATATTTATTATTAAATATCCACTACACCTCGAATACATTTGGTTTTATTTATTTAAATTCAAAGATGTAGCATAGTTAATGAATGACCCTACACAATCTAACAAATATAGAAAAGGGTGAGGGGGGAATTCAGATGTAAACAAAAGCGTAAATTTTGCTAGTAAATATAAAACTGCATAATTCCAAACCAATTTCATAAGTCAATTATTTTGATGTCATCTGTTTAGTATAAATTTTTATGTCATTCTTAAAAAAATCCAACTTTAAGTAAGTAGGTACTGGTGGGAGGGGTTTACAAAGTCGTAAGAAGTTGCAGATACCCTTTGTTGATCATTTAAAACAACGGTCTTTATATCGCGACTGAAAAATAAAATTTAATTTAAAAAAAATGGAAAAAAACTCATTTATACGGGTATTTCAAACATCGCTTTACGTTTCCTCCGACCCCCCCTTTCACATCACACCGGTATTGCTCCTTTTTTGAGAACTTATTTTATCAAAGGGTCCTTAGACCCAGTTTTTCAACGGTTAGTTAACCCAAATTCAAGGGTAAACCTACGTTTATGACTACCTGATTGGTCAGAAATCTAAGTTAACCATTGAATTTAGCAAGATTTAACAGAACTAAACAAATCGTTAAAACAAGGTCGTTTAGTTCTGTTAAATCTTGCATTTTACAAATACACACTAATATCCACAAAATCTACTTGAAATTTATTTTCATTGAATTTAGGTTAACTTACGATTGAAAAACTGGGTCTTAGCGTTGATGCTTTTGTGTTGTATGATTCAGTGGTGTAGCGAGAAACTTAGTTCGGGGGGGGGGCACGAGCGAAGCGAGTCTTGTAATAGCGCCGCAGACGAAAATTTTTCAACTTTTCCAGGTCAAACGCTTAATAGAAAGTTAGAAAATTACAATACAAAGAAAATTTCGGGGGGGGGGCGGCCCTGAATACGCCACTGGTATGATTTATCAAACGCGGCTTACTCTAAAGAGCGCACGGGCACGTGTCCTCTAATTTTAAACAGCAAGTAGCCACTGTATAAAAAAAGTTTGTTGAAATCAAAATTTAAAAAATTAATATTTACCAAAATTACGTGCTTTTTAAAATTTGTGTTCTATCAAAATGTCACAAGCCGCCACTGTGCTTTATAGCAAGGTATAGCCACTGGTATGATTTATCAAAGGCGCCTTACTCTAAAGAGCGCACGGGCACTTGTCCTCTAATTTCAAACAGCAAGTAGCCACTGTATAAAAAAAGTTTGTTGAAATCAAAATTTAAAAAATTAATATTTACAAAAATTACATGCTTTTTAAAATTTGTGTTCTATCACAATGTCACAAGCCGCCACTGTGCTTTATAGCAAGGTATCTACTTTGTGGATTTTACCTTTCTGCTCCCTTTTCCTTCTATAATGTTCTAAGCTTTACCTTTTATCATAGCTTTAAACATAACTATTGTAACAATGATAGTTATAACAATAGGTAGATTAGTACGTAATCCCAAAATGGGAAAAATTTTAAATTTTTTTGTATGCCATCTATTGTAAATTGTATCAACTGGGTTGCAACCATTTCAGTTGCAAACCTTATTGTTCGATGATAAAAGCGACTCAAAACATCCAATCCCTCTGTACGCCAACATCCATAACTAAAATATTTTGCAACCGAGGCTGTCCAACTAGATATATATAAACAATGGTATAACTGAAGGTGAGGGAGTAAGTAATTCTATAGTTTTCTCTTTCCTACCTAGAAAAGCTTCTTTTACAGATTTTCAATATTTGGTTCACTTCACAAGAAATTTGATAGATCTTTTTTTCAAATGTACACCCTGTATAAACAGTGCCACATGCGATTTTGTGAATAACTTGAGTCATAGCATTTTGTAGATCATTAAGAAAACCGCCCGAAATCCAATTTTGGTGTTCAATTTAAGAATTCACGCTATCAATAATTCCTTTCAGACGATCTGAAGAAAACTAAATTATACATTATTTAATTACAATTTTTATATTAAAATTTTAAATGGTAAGACAAAAGCGGCTTTCAACGGACTTCTTGAAGCTCGCTCGCCCTGGTCGTTTTGTATGTTTTTGGCGCCTTAAATTGCCGCTTGCTCATCAGTTCGTCATTATTCAATGTATAAGATGAGCTCATTAATTCTTGCCGTTTTTGGATATACTAATTAAAATTCACGGGCTTTCCTGTAGTATCATTTTACTGAAATTTGTATTAAAGGAAGCGTTTTTTCCCTCTTATCAGATGAACATTTGCAGAATATCCAAATTTTTGCAGGTATAAAACGTTATTATCAGATGTGTTTGCAAACACTCGATCCAAAACTGATATTGCACTGGATGCAGCACAGAATGGTAAATGTTCTTTATCTGTCAAGCTTCTTTATCTTTGAAAGACTATAATGAGGGTTGCGTGTTCATGAAACTGAACTGTCTTAACAAATTTTAAATAAAGAGACAGTATGGGTGGAACAACAGGCGCACGTTCCTTACAAATTTTGTAATTTGATATAGCGTTTAGATCACAATTTTGTGTTACATCCTTACAAATTTATTTTTAAAATACCCAATATACTCGACGCGTGTATAACCATAACATAAATTTAAAAGTCATCTAGAATGTGATAAGAAAAGTATGATTACAAGAGGTACTAGTTCACTCAAACCAAACAAGGGCAAAATAAAAAAAACCTAAATAGATGAAACAGTCATCAATTTAGAAATTCTTAAGTCTGTCAAGTACCTTTTTCATAGATATCATACAAATATTTTTATTAATTTCAAGTTTTTGCGATAAGAAGATAGCTCGAAAGAGATAAGATAAAATTTTTCGTAAAATGTTAATTCCGTTTTTATCTGCTTCAATTAGCCGGATGTGGTGTTAATCATTTAAGATTGACGTTTGATAATTTTTCAAAATTATTTTTTTCCGAAGCAATAATTGTGAATGTTGCTGTAACCGGATAACTTTCAATTGAGAAATGATTAAATTATACAAAGTCGATAAAGTTGGTAGGCACTTAATAATCGGTTTTCACAAACAAGGTAGCTTGTTAAAGCTTGCGTTATACTACCACCTACCTCGTTAATTATTGTATTATTAATTACTGTTTTTAAGCCATTAATTGAAAATTAAATACGATTAGTGTTGCTGTTCTAGTTAATTTGGTTGAACGAAGATTTGTCAAAACTCAAAATGTATTGCAAAGCTTGAGATACAAAGAAGAAACTTAATATTGATGGAAATAATTATACACACTCTAACTGAAAGTTGCATGAAAATTTCCTAACGAGCTTCTTCATTGCGTTACTGCGTTAAAATTCACGCTACATTAAAGTTCCAACCTCTTACAATTTCTTTTACCAAAAAGAGCAATAGAAAAGTTCGCCTTCCAAAAATTCAAAAGTATTATTATTCAATATTCAATATACCGAACGTGCCGGTACACAAAGGACCTAGTGTTATTGACGATGTCTGTAAATCAGTTGTGAGTTGCCGGCGGAGGTGGCCATTCGATTCGCTTGAACAAAATTATATACTGGACGTCGTTGTATCAAAGAAGGATAGGTTTCTTTTCCGACCACGTCGTTAAGTCCTCTTTTGGTATTCTGAACACGTGTTTTTCGATGAATTTTCGGCTAATATATTATCCTAATTATAGGTTTTCATAATTAATGCGTCAAGTTGTTGCCAAAACTACAGACTGATTAATTGTTAACTGCACCAGAATATTAATATATTAATTTGAGAAGTAGGGTGATTTTGCTTATGATGGTTTAGTTTTAAAGGTTATTATTATTAACAGATTTGCAGTTACCTTTTAGAACGAGATTATTAAAAAACAATATACATTCACTCAATTTGAGAGTATTAATTATTGCATAATGATTTTCTTATAACTTTCAAAATGGGCACATCTTTTAGCAATATTAATTACATAAAATGTTAATAATTAATTGCCGTAATTGCATTAGGGTTATAAATTATTGGAATAGTAGATTAATAATTAATTATTTTTTATGATTACATAACAAAAACTTTTTAATTAATTTTGCCAATTGAACCTAGCCAATAATAATAAAATAATCAGTGACAATTATATTTGTTGCGTAATTGAAAAACTGCTATTAGATATGGTCTGATATTTTTACAAATATTACTAAAAGCGTAAAAAAATAAATATAGAGATCAGGGCACAGGCAGCTATGGGTGAAATTATTTGGCGAAATGTATGCGTGTAATTGCCTTAGTTCTAAAAATGCAAATCGCCAGAAGAAGTATGTAATTTATATAAACTGTGCAATGTAAACCATTAATTAAATTTTATTACACTGATATAAAGCTCTCATTAAAATGCTCCTGCTGGTAGTAATATAAACATTATAATTAAAATATTAGTTTAATTAGACGTGAACGAATTTTACTTATCCGTGAGCTGCACTAATATAAATAGCAAATATACCAGAACTTGAGACATTTATTTTTATAAACCAATAGATATGACATTATATCATAATACTAAACAATTATGGCAAAACACCGAGGTGTAATCTGCCTAGAAAACCTTCTAAAAATGAAGTTCCGTTAGCATTGATCATTTTTGTCATAGCATTGATTGATTTTTACGTAGTAGCAAAATCATTAAAGAAACTATTTATACAACGTTTCTGATATTTACATAATATGCTGCATCAAGTGCAAAACTTATGGAAAAAGTATCTATATGTTTTATTATTAACTCATTTCAAGCAGATGCCAATTTCGCTGAAAAAAATTTTGAAAATAATAATTTATACTTCTTTCAAAATTTTTTTAAAATGATGAAGAGTTTCCATAATATACATTATTCCAATACAAAAATGAAAGATCAACTAATTGATACCTATGCAAGTTCAAAATTAGTTAATAATTAATAATAATAATATAGAAATGTAATTTCGTAATAAACGACAAAAATTTTGATATAATACTATTTATAAATATGGTTTTCTCACATTATAATACTGTCCAATATTTATATTTTTATTTACTATTAAGTTATTCTCTTGTTACAAGGTTACTATCAAGTTTCACTGCATGAACCACGAATCAAATAAATTGATTATTCATGTATTTCAGTTATATATTAATTTCATTTAATATTTATTTATACCCAATACCTTATTTCGAATTCCGTGTCTAGGTACTCGTAATACATATTAAAATTTATATAAATAAGCAATTCTTCCGAATTATACAAATAATTAGCAGTAACAAAATTTAAATAGAATTTGGTAATAATAAATTATATAAATATAAAGCTATATCAATTCAATTAGAATTACATTATTGTTAATTATATTCATGTTTGTTTCTATTAATTTAGGTATCTAGCAAATACTTAAAAAATAAATAAAACATGCTTTAATAGGAAATTTTTAGCATCAGATATTTTTTATAGAATACCAATCGAAAAGCATTAAATAGTTTCCTCGGAATTTTTGTAAACATTTAAATTCCTACTCAATGGGAGGTAATTAACACGTTTATTACCAAATGTTTGTTGTTAGTTATTAAATGCAATACACATAATTTATATTCAATATTTAAATAATTAAGTATCATAATTTTCTCATTAGGAATTTTTAGCAAATTTTAATTTTTCATTGCATATACGCTATATTATAAATCCGGCCCTCTAATAATTAATTATTATATTTTATTAAATTGCTAATTGACAACTTAATCAACACGTTTACATTTTAAAGATATATTTACTTTGTTGTTCATAAATAGGTAAGTAGGTATGTTTTTTATTTATAATATTACAAAACTTGATAAATGATAAGGATAATATTATACAGGCCCGGACCGGTACTAAAGTTCTGATACTGAAAATGTTGAGGTTGCCTTTGCAACTATGGCCCCTAGTAAAATTATAGTAGATCTTTTTATACCCAATCATAAAATGAATATTAGCTTGTATGGTGTTCAGTACTTAATTTGGATTTAATTCCCAGTAAGAATCTACCACGATTACCTGATTTTTTAATATATATATTAAACCCATTCTATATATAGAATCCAGGATCCAGGTTTCACATTTCGTAGTTACTCCAGAAAATTTGATGGTAAATCGTGGGTACTTGAGCCAAATAACAACAAAAAGCTCCATTCTTTCTTTATTAATTTTATTAACGATACTATTAATTAATAAATTATAAAAATTAATTTTATCTCCTAGTTACGCCATTGATTCAGTAGCGTAACAACTTTGATCTTGATTCGAGTGCATACTTGGCACGGGGACCCCTAAGTTAAAACAGTACGTAATTTAATTTTTAAAAAATTTTAGCTTTTTATACCAACCGTTTGGAAAATCATTAGAAAATGCAAATTAACTTAAATGAAATTTAAAAAAATTTGATATATATAATTACTATTATTTTAGTATATAAATAATGAATTTTGTAATTTAATAAATAACCAGCCATTCCTTTTAGACCCAATCCTCTTTTTTAGACAGAACAATTTTTATAATTTAGCTATATTATTCTCCAGTTCTCCTTCCGAGACTTTCTTATAAATTAATTTATGCGCCGCAATTATTTAGACTAATTATTTTTTTACATTTATACAGTAATATATACGTAGATGGCCCCTTTTTATAGTTATGTTTAAATACATTACTCAGTATTACTAGTATTAGTTAATATTAATAATTTTATATCATTATTTTTATTTAAAACTTGTATTTAAATAATTGTACATGTGGACATAGAATTTGAGATTTCGGGACTTGATTTTGGGGGTCTGTGTTGTTTGAACATCCGTAATACCCCATTGTTATACCGCTGCACTGGTTAGGATACTGCTTAAGTTATTTAATTTTTAAGTTAGGTCAGTACTGTGAATTTGTAATATTTAGATCGGCTCATGCAAATTTTTCTAAATTTATTATTAGTCCGCTCCTGTCAAAAAAAGTGAAATAAAGTCAATAGCCGCAGATAGTAGTCGTCGTCACGCTGTATATGAGTATGTAACATACAACTTATTTAATTAAAAAGATTAAATTAAGTTATCTGAAGAATTTGCTGTCGGGACAAAATATAGGTGTTTTATGTCTAGGGTGGAAAATTATTTCAAGTTTAGATAAACTCGTAAACACTTAAATTTCCAGATAGGCAATCGCAGATAATTTAAATTGACAATAAATACTCAACTAACTTTCAGTAGCAAGTAGCATGTGCCCATGCATCCACATAATGGCTCGGGTGGGACTGTACTAAAAATTTTATACAGCACGAAACTTGTTGCTTTAGCAAATTCTGTTTCTAGCAGCAAAATTATTTGTTTTACCAGCAAAAATAATCTTTTAGTGTTTACTAATCAACACAATTGTTGCTGTAGGCAAAATCTTGCCACACCGACAATAGTATATTGTTTTATTAAATCAAAAAGATTAACTTTTCTTGCCGAGTGAATTTTCCAGATGTGGAACGAGGTAAAAAAATATTTTACTCCAAACTGAACAAAAGTAAACTGTTTCAACAGTTTTTAATAAAATTGACACAGTTTGATATCTTTTAACAATTTTAAAAAGTAAGTATTTTAAGTAAAGTTTCAAATATGAAGTTTCAGGCCATAATTTAAAAATTAATAGATGTAAACAATGACTTTGGCATTTACATAACCTACAATTGTTAAACACTACTTACCAATTTAAAATTTTATTTAAATAAAATTAATAGTACATTACTGGCCGAACATCGAAAAATGATTCGTTACTGGGCGAGCAGCTATATTAAAAGCGAGCGTGAGCTGTAAGCCTAGTAGCGAATCATATTTCGAGGAAAGGTGAGTACACTTTTTTATCGGAAAGCCAAATTATCTATTATATCAAATATAAAAAATATTGTTTAAATCACAAATCATGACAGATCAGACGAATTAAAACAATTTCATTAGAGCAATACATTGTTTGGAGATCGTGAGTTCGAACCTCACGTCGCCGTCGGTCAAATTTTTATAATAGCATTTCTTTATAATAGAAGTGATTTGACATGCAGAAGTGGCAGAAGCGACCATTAATGAAAACACATTACCAGTCGAATTTACATCACACTAGTCGATTTGTGAGCTGACTAAAAATGCTTCGCTTTGGATGCCGAGCGGACACTCGGAAAGCATCGCTTTCGCTATGTTTTCCGATAAACAAGTTTTATTTTTGAACATACAAAAATTTATTAAATTTTTTTGAAGTGTGCAGTTGCGAATTAACTTTAAATTATCAACCTAAATTAAAACTAATCAACCGATTTTAATCATGTCACCTTACTTTTATTTTTTTTTTATAAAATATTGCTCAAATAATTAAAATTATATTTTTTATATTTTTTCCTATTTTAAAAGAGTAATTTTTTTGCATAATAAATATTTTATTTCAGATTAAAAGTAGTATAAAAGCAATAACGCAACTAGAAAACTAGAATACCGCGCCTGCAGCATTGTCTAGACTAGATCATCAGTGCCGTAACTAGGGTATGGCCAATATGGTTCCCGCCATAGGCGCCGTTTGAATGAAGGCGCCGAAATTCAAAAGTTCAAATTATAAATATTGTATTTAATACAGGTGCCAGAGGCGCCATTTAAATAAGGGTGCCGTTTAAATAAAGACGCCAAAATTCAAAAATTTAAATTATAAATATTGAATGTAATATAGGGCCAGGGGCCCTATTCTCGATCTCTTATCATCTTAAGATCTCATCCGATCTTTTAACAAGGCCGGATTGCCGTACCGGGAAATCGGGAAGTTCCCGGTAGGTCGTAAGCCTAACGGAGCCCTGTGACTGATTCTCAAATTTTTGCCTGCGGCGCATTTTAATATTTCATATGTGATGGGGGCCGGTGGCCAGCTGCGAATCTCGGTAAATAATTTGCTTCCAATCCGGTTCTGAATTTTAACCAATCAAAGAATAAAAATGAAGAATTTTCATTCTTGGTTTTCATCATTGATTGGTTAAAATATGAATTTAAGAATTTAATTTTCATTTTAATTATATAATAATACTTACGAATAAAAATGAAGAATTCTCATTCTTTGATTGCTCTCTAAAAAAAAATTGGGGAAAATTACCCAGAAAAAAGGAGGCAACTATATTACCTCCTATTGTCAAGGTAAATTCGCATACCAGGAGTAATTTTATAAGAGTGAATTTACCTTGAAAATAGTAGAACAAAACAAAAGTCGACAATTTTTAAGATAAATTCACCCTTATAAACCGGGTAATTTTCACAAGAATGTTGTAAATGGTATTTACTAATAACTTAGTAAATTGCTCCTAATAAATGGAGGCAACATTATTACCACCATTTTTCAGGGTAAATTTACCCTATTTTCAGGGTAATATTACATTGTTTTTGAGTAAAAAATGAAATTACCTTAATTTTAGAGTAAACTTACTATTTTTAACAGGGTAATTTTCAGATCTAAAATTAATTTTGCTCTTTTTAAGTGGTTAAAATTCCACCGGTAAAATTACCCCATTTTTTAGAGTGTGGTTAAAATATGATGATTCGTGTGCGCAGTGACGTAGCCAGCCCCCCCCCTCTCCCGAAATTATTAAATAACAATCATTCTAACTTTCTATTAAGCGTTTGACCATTAAAATTTGAAAAATTTTCGTTTGCGACACTATTACATGCCTCACTTCGCTCGTGCCCCCCCGAACTAAATTCCTGGCTACGCCACTGCGTATGCGAATACGGTCCATTTGAATAAAAGTGCCGTTTAAATGAAGGCACCGAAATTCAAATTTCAAATTACAAATATTGTACTTATTTAATAATTATATCATGCATCCGTTAGTTTTTTTATTATAACAGTAAAAAAATATAAAAATTAAACGTATTCATTTTTAAATAGGCGCCTAGTTTTAAATATTTAATAAAATTAAAATATTTGCATTGAGAAATTGGTTCAAAAAGAACGAAGAAAATTCTGTTGCTAATGAAAATAATTTTTAATTAGTTTTCTTAAATTTAATTAATTTTAACTGAGAGTATGTCTCAAAATTCGTCATTTTGCACCCAATTCAAAAAAATCTCTCTTTGGGGGTAACCCTTCTACCCCCCTTCCGTTAAGGCGCAGTTTTCGTAGTTGGCCATAGGCGCCAAAAGTTCTAGTTACGGCACTGTAGATCATCATCACTTTTTGTTAATTAAAAGCTACTGCTTTTTTGTTCTTTGTTTATCACTTGTTCTTTTTTATTTTTTTAATATATGGGAGTAGGTACTATGAATATTTTAATCAGCCTCTGTTGTTTAATCATCGTCGTACTTCTCAAATTAGATGTAATTAAATTTAGCTTTGAGTAAATCTATCAACATAAACTTGACAGTACTTAACACTTGTGGCTACTTGCCACGTCATGGAAAAAACTGTATTTCACAAAAGTTAGCCACTTGTCAATGTGTTTTTACAGTTAAAAAGTAAACAAGTAATAAAATAATTAAATAAACAAATAAAATAAGTAAAGTGATTTGTTGAGATTTTCGGCTGAGTTTATGTTTGATGACTCATCCATTATGACTCGTATATGATAACCTTGGCGGCTGTTATACATACAAAACTGCTCACTTGCAGATTGGATCTTTCTAGAAATTTCTAGAAAGTTACATTTGGATATAGTAAATAGCAGAGTGTTACATAAATACAGTGGCTTAATTTAAATAAATACAGACTTATTATCAAGTGATTGATTGCTATTAATTGTAGTGTGTTCTAGTATTAATGTAAAATCTTAATGTATTATTATTAGTGTTATTAACTTTATCTGTAAATATATTTGAGCCTTTTATAATTAAATAAACGTTTTAATTTACGTTACAAAATAAAAGGAAACATAAGTAGGTTAGTTACTGACTTTTGAGTTAAGTTAGATATTGGGTACAATTATGTTTAAGTTAAAAGTCATAAGCCTTTCAGTCTTTTTTTTTCTTTCCAAAAAGGCTTGGGCACGGCTGCTTAAACCGGGTTGAGGAATGCCTGTAACCCTGTTTTTAATAGTTGACGGCGGCAATCGTCAACCCAGGGGGACCGCCGGATTTACGTGCCCTCCGAAGCACGGAGACGGTCATATGAAAATTTTTTACTTTCTCCGGATTTGAACTGAGTACCTTAGAGTTGTTCAGCTGTTGTTGTTAGTAGGCTACATAGTCTATTTTTTGTATCATTCATTGGTGAGATGTATTCTATTTTTAATAATAGATTAATGTTCTTTAGTTACTTTAGAGTTATGCCTAAAGAAAGAGCAAGTTTTACTTATATCAAAATAAATTAAAACCTCAATGCAATCAATACGGAATTATTATCATATTCATAATCTATCACGTCTTAAAATGAGTAAATGCTCTTACTATTGGATATATCACCCACAAGAGTCATTCATATCTGGAATGTCACGTTTTTGGAATTGAAATAGGATAGTAGGTCATTTGAAGGAGCTTTTGTCTTGGAGATATATGTAGATGCTGAATTTTCAGTAAGAAGTCTGGAAAAAAAAATGTTTACAATAATATAATCTGAAGAAGTTCTAGGAAATACAGAGCATCAATTATCCATTTTTATTTTCAAGGTTTTCATTGTGGGTGCTCCACTTTTAACCATCCAAATTGCTTTTTACTGATTTACTATGTTTTTTGCTAGTTTTATTTGCCTTCCAGAACTTTTCACGGAAATATTAGAAAATCTTAAGAAAACGAAGGAAATCTAGAGAAATTCAGTAAAATCCTCTCCTCTGTTTTAATGCGTATATTCCGAGGTATTCATAATATTTTGGTAAATAAGTGCATACATAAATATTTGGACAAAAGTTTAGATATTAAAAATCAAAATATTGAAGTGTCGTATGTTCTAATTATTTTAGCATTTTCCACCCATTATAGAATTAAAAGCTAATTTACACTAAATTATTGTCTTAATTTTCGCCGTTAAAGTGCACGATAATGAATGTTAAATAAACCTGATGGTTGACTTAAGAAACGCTTATAAGTTAATTTAATTTCTAATTATCTGCTTGCCGTTAAACGTTTAAGGTAATTTCAAGTGTTAATTGATTTTATTTTCTACTTTAATTATCAGAAAAGTATAGTTAATTATATTGTTAGATCAAATGCTTACTTTAAAATGTTGTATAAACCGATATTAACAATTTGTAAACTAATAAGTAATTATAAGTTGTAATTAGTTTTGTTTTTATGTAATTGCCGGAAAGAAAAAATAATCAAGTATTTGTGAATCACGTAATTCGTAAAATTAGACCACCAAGAAGAAACCTACCACGCTCCAATGCAGATCATAATTGTAATAACCACCAAAGACGAACTGGATTTTTTATTCTTAAATCTTTGTTGATTAAAAAAAAGATTAAATAATACACATAGCATAAAAAGTTGAAAAGAAAAGAATTTAAATTGCTGGCTACTGGTTTCTAGGGAATCTATTTTTAAAATTAAATTGACTCGTAATTATTGTGATAAAGTATAAGTAGCGGTGTTAAAGAAGTTCTTAATTGCGTTAAATCTTCTTTAAATAAGCGTTGGATTTAATGACTATTGATACAGAATTCCAAACATCGGGACCTAGCTTCTATAATTTTAATTGCTTCATTTTTGTTTGTTGTTGCCCTTATTGTTCGAAATGCGGAAATACAGATATTTATATATTTTTTTTTAAATAATAGGTAATACACAATTTTTGGGTAATGATTAGGCTGAATTCCGGTGCAAATAAAAATTTATTGAGCGAAATCAAATATGCGTAAATTTGCAAAACTTAAAAATATATGGAATCAATTGTGGGTTCGAACATCTTTACAAATACCAGAAATATTTATTCGCTGAAGCGCAAAGCTTGCAATATCCTTTATATTTCTTTAATAAAAGAAAATATTCTTAGTACATTTTAAAGCGTAGAACAGCAAGGGCAAATGCGTTATATTATATTATTATAAAGAAGTAATTTCTTCACGGCTAGATGGTTAGCAAGCAAAGCCGAAATAAAATGGGCAAAACTGTAGAGATTGTATCTTAAGATTTTAACAATACTCGAGCCCGAGCCAATTCTTTCATAGGGTCCTTTTGACCGCCAATGTTTGGTTAGCTGTCGGTCGGATAGCAGATTTCGATACACAATAGCGTCTTGCCCTTTATGCTCCACAGATCCCTGATCGGATGAATACTGATAAGATGAAAGATAATTTTTATTTTTGAGCAAATCTATCTAGATGTAGATCTACATCGGCAGATGTTTCACTGATATTAAGTTCTAGATCCAAGATAACATCAAATCTCTAAAAATATATTCTTTCAATCACCTTTTTGGTGTATTGTGCTTTATCTTTGTGCTCATCACAGAACTTCATCCCAATCTAATCTTAATTAAATCTAAGATAACTTTATTAATACTAAGATGATAATTTGTGAGAAGATCTTAATGGGTATTAAATACACTTCATAATAATATAATATAATAAACTAGACAAAGTAAACGCTTTGCGATGATTCAATCAAGATTGCAATTATTCGTTTTTATTGCGATGAGAAAATCTTTTCAACATTTAATTATCGTTTAAAAATAAATCTCACAATCATAACACGGATGATGTGCTTAAAATTTGACTAAAACTAAATAAATCCAAGTCAAAGCATTGAAATTTGCAACGCATTTTTCGTGGCACGAATTTAAAATTTTTCGGTTTCTCTATGGTTCTTGTAACAATAGAAAACTTTAGTATATGCGTTTAATTTTATACAAATACTCTTAAACTTTGTTAGAGTTGCCATCTGGTAAAATTATAAACGATTCTTATATTATTGTAGACCAAATTCGATGCGCAAGAATGGAAAGTATGAAAAGCTCAAAACGACGTTACTAAGCTAAAAAGACTTATATTTATTGTTTCGTTTTATGCTTGGCGTTATTTATCGAAATTCTTTGTTGAAAAAATTGTGTAAAATAGACAATTACGTATTAATAAAAATAATTACACCGAGTTTCTTTGAAGATGCGAGGCGAAATGCTTTTTAAATTAAGCGTTAAGCTAATAAGGCACACAAATGTTATTAGCATTCGGTGTTTATCTTGAGACACCTTTGTTACTTTTACAAACTTTATTATTTGGAGTACGCAAATGGAAGCAGAAAAAGAAAACAAATTTGAAAACCCACTTATCGGCCTAAAACATCAACGAATTTGCAAACATTTACCTAAATCTACAGGTAATGCTTTTATATTATTAAGGACAATATCGTAGATATATCTACGCGTCAACCAATATTTGGAAAGCTCGGATGAATGCGCATTCTCTAAGGTTAAAATTTCAATATTTACACAATTTTACGTACTAGATGTTTGCGTTAAGCTCTTATATATACCTGAAAGCTTCTATCATGATCCTAGATAACTCTTGGAGACGTACACAAAATTTGAGTGTGTTTTTTCTTGTCAATATTTGAAATCAAGTGTGGTCGAGTGGAGTTCGTCTAAAAATTTCTTGACATTTCTAAAATAAACGAATTCAAATAAGCAGATGTTTCTAAAATATTTTTTTTCAAAAGATTTTCTAATAACGCCATTATAATATTATTGGTAACTCAATATTTTTGTGAGATTATTTCGTGTAATGTAATGGCTTTGTTGTGTAATATTTTGCCTCATCTGATATGTTTGGGTTTGTTATTATATTGCAAAGATTAAAATCATTTGAGCACATAATTGGAACTGTCACAAAAATATTATCCTTGCTTAACATAATCTACAAGATCTTTTAAAATAACAGTAATTTTTCGAAAAAAAGAAAAATTTTATAAAATTTTACTTTTTCGACAAACCACCACACGTGTTTACAAAACCGATACGTTAAAGACCATAATTTATCTGAATTTTCTTTGAAATCTTTGACGTCAAAAATTGATTCTGTGTCATATAAAATGTATTCAAAGGTTTTTGAAAACCACACCAACCGAATGTGTGATTTCTTTAGTAACCAGCCCTGTCTTGCCCAGTTCGGCCTTTGTCAATCCCAGAACCCTTAGAAGTTTTAACACTATTTTTGATTTTTAAAATAACACAGAAGCTGTCACTAAAGGAACCTTTTGTCCATATATTAAGGCAACTTAAGAACGCTTATTGAAAGCAAAATTCTATTTTTAATCGTTTTCAAAAGTCGTAACACAAACGTGACTCAAAACGAGAGTTGACAAAGATTCGAATAGTATTTCTTTAAAATTCAAGAAACCGTAGCTTATAAGGGTGACCTACAGGGGTGACATTGATTTTCAACCTTGTTTGAAATGGGGTATCGTTAACGACTAGAATGGTAGAGTTGTTACGTAATTATGTGTCACATTCTCACTTCAAAAATGAGTCAAATTTCGGTTTTTTAAAAGAAATTTCCTTCTGTATCTTCTTGTTGATCCACACGTGTCTGCTACCTCTTTTTTTAATATTCAAAAAATTAAATAAACAAGATTTAATTTTAAAAATCTGTAAAAATTATTAACCCAAATTGTCGTGGAAGCTGATAACCACCACGAATAAAGTAATACAAAAATTAAGCCAACTTATATAAAGAAAACAGGTATAAACTATAACTTAAATATTGAATAAAGATCGAAAATCTTTAAGAGTATTTGTTAGCGCCCTGTTGTACAAAGACCTCATACATGATTACTATACCGTAAACTGATTTGCCTATTTTGTTGTTATCCTTAGACCTAGTTTAGAATTTTGTATGGATATATGCCACAAAAGCTTCTTTGTGTTTGATCTTAGGTTAAAAGCAAAAGATACGATGTTATTATCTTTTCTTTATTATTTTCTCTAACGTGACATGGTTGATACGTAACTCACTTGATTTACTTCTGCTTAAGGAAGTATTTACTACTCAAAAGGCGTATAACATTATTTTCTGCTTCCTTACTTTGCTTGTTTAATTTTCAGATTTAAAATAGATCGACGTTATTAAAAATTATACATGGATCGACGCATTTCATCCACAGTAATAATTAATATAAGCGTTGTGTACCCTTATGGTTTCACGTGATTGAAATATCTTATTACCAATTTGTTATGCACGGCTATAGTAATTAAAATTTATAAATTAGAGAAAAAATGTTGCGTACTCCTTGCCGATATACTTTGTATCCTTGATTAAGCAAATCAATGTTTTTTAATTTTAAATAATTCTTGGCAATGATAACGAGTTTTCATGCACAGTTTTCCAGTAAATATTCAATTATTCCTCCACTCACATGCTTAATGTGTATAATTTAAATTTTTTGTTTTCACAGAAACGAGTCTTTCAACACGAGATCAAGAGCTGAGATGAGGCATCAATAATTAGGCACATCAAAATATAATGATACAAAGATCAATGATTTCTTACTGATTTATATTTCTACGAAATGTTTAGCGATTACGGAAATTTCTGAGATACGAAATATGAGGAAATAATCGCATTCAGATTTTAATACACTCTTTGCCCGATGAAATCATCGAAATATTGCTTTATTTTATAAAAATTGATTTGATAAAATCAAAAACTTTTAGATAAAAATTGTTAAACTAGTAAAAAAAAAGTCAAAAAAGGAATGCTAAAAATAAACATATAAACACAGCAATCAACTGATTTCGTTCGACCAATTTGATTACCAATAGTTCTGCTTCATCTTGTTTCAAAAATCCAGTTTACGGGCAATTAGAATGCATTTGACTATGCATCTCTGTCAAAGCTTGTCAATGATATTCTTGACATTCCTCAAATTTCCCTGTCTCCATGTAAAAGCTCCAAATAAAGCTTCTCTTCTTCTTTTTCTTCCTCATGTGGAATCCACTTTAGTATCTTTTCCAAAGACCTATGTATACAGCATAGCATATATATTTGAAGCGAGTGCATCTCACACTGCCAAGTGACAATTTACAATAACATTTCCATGAAAGGTAAATTATAAACGATTATTATTTTATTCAATCAATAAAATAATTCATATTAATTTTAAGAATGCTTAATTTATTAGATAATGATAATTCAAATTTTTTCAAATTATATATTACTGAATTTGTGCAAAAATCATCAAAGTATTAATTTAACGTTGTAATTCTTTAGCAAGTTGTATGAACGTGAGTTTAATATGATTATTCTGTATGATTATCTAATTAGATTTATCGTTTTCGCGCGGGGATTTTTTTTGAGTGGGCTTACTATCGGTGGAATTCTAAAAAAATAAGTAACTACTTACATACTATCGATGCAATTTAATACGTACATAGTACGTCCATCAATGCAATTCCATTCAGTGGCGTATTTAGAAATTGTTTATGGAAAAAGGAAAACAATTTTTTTAAATCCTGAATTTCGTTATTCCATTCATGCACATCACTTCATCACACGTCATGCAGCCGCTTTAAATACGCCACTGTGACCATCGATGCAATTCACATGTGATTCTCGATGGATATCTTAAAAAAAGATTAATTAATCACTGTGAAAAAAGATTTGTCGCTCTAACAGAGCTATTAGTAGGTATAACCTCGACTGAGTTTTGATTTGCTACTATAACAAATTTTTTGTTGCTGCAACAAATTTTCTGCTGCCATAACTAAGTTGTTTTCTATTCAGTAAAAAAGATTAGTTGATTTAACAAATTTTCTTATTCTGCATAGAAAAAAACTTTGTTATTTCAGCAGAAAACTTGTTACAGCAACGAAAAACTCTGTTGAGGCTAAAGCTACTTAGCTCTGTTAGGGCGACAAATCCTTTTTCTCAGGGCCGTTCAGGACCAGGATACCATTTATTTGTACAGTCCACTACGTCCATGCTAAAGATGTATGTTATTTTGTGTAATATTTTGGTTAAAATTTATCTTTCAAGCTCTAGGTGGATTGGCAAATCTTTTTTTGTTGTGTGAAGAGTATCTACTCTACCCGGACCAATCATTGTTATCAAAATTTCTTCAATTTACTCAAATTTAAAAATGGTCTATACGGACTTCTTTTAGCTTTTCCACAATTTTTTTTTACAATCTTGAGTTACTCACAAACTATTCACACATTTTGAGAACTACTTACACATGGGCAACACCAGTGGTAGGGAATGACAAAAAATCATTCTTCTTGAAAGATATTATGTATATAAAAATATTATTTAAAAATTATTCATCAGTATTCAAGCGTTTCAATATAGTTTTGCAATAGGTTACGGCCATGATCTTCTTCATTTACTTCTTAGACCAAATAATCAATGACCAAAGCTATTTTATATGTATGCCATTTGTCAAGTAACACAGAGCTTGACACTTGTGATGGGTGGACGAATAAAAATTTAGTAAAACCCTTTATGTAATTTCGGAAAAAAAAAATAAGTGGGAAATATGTCTTTTCGGGTATCAAGATCTATCAGAACTTCTGGGTTTCGAGAAAAAATGGTAAGTAGTAAGTACTTATAAATAGGCTCCAAATTTGTAGCTATAGCTATAATGCTTTTCCTGAGAATTCAAAGCAGCTCAAAAATTTTAAATAATCTATACGATTTATCAAACAATGGTTTATTTGGCTCCCTGTTTTATTTGCTTTTTGTTGATTTTTGTGTTTTTTTTTTAATATTTAAAAAATTTTTGGTGATTTTTTAAACTTCATTCGTTGCTTTATTTAAAAATACTATATAAAATCTTGATATTTTTTAAATTTTTGTTTCATTTGCAAAAGTTGAATTTTAAACATGATAATATACGCCAAGACATTTTCCAGCCTACAAAACACGCAAGCATCTCTCAAAATTTGTCTCTCCTTTAGGAAACCCTGTATCCAAAAAATATCCTAAACTTCTGGATACCTGGATATAGAGGAACCAAAATAAGGGGATAAATGGAGAACCAAGCAGAAGTAAAGAAAAGGCAACCCTGTTTAAACTTTTTATGAAAACCGGACAATTGGTCGGTTGGCAAAATTTTCTAATTTATTTGTTACTATGAATAAAATACTGTGTAATTGGTTCTCTTTCTAATTAAATTGATGCTTTTTTATTAAATTGACGAAATTGATCCATAATGAAAGGTTCTGATACGCCACTGTTGACGACATTTTGAAGTGGTTTGAACCGAAGATTTCTGATAACGCATGATTAGCCGCTTTATTTGTTTAACTGTGAAAAGGTTTAGTAATTAAATGATAGGATTTCAATTAATCATTTTTAAATTTAATAAGCTTCAAAGTTCAGCATACTTCAAAATAATTTTTCAAGTAGAAGGATACAGATAAAATATTGTCTCAATAGCACCTACAATTCTATCTGATTTTAACATTGACGCACGTAATGAATATTGGTTTTGTACCTATTCAGTTTAATCATGTTATTTAAGTTTAAAAAAATTAATTAAAAAATTAAACATTTTTAAAAAACATTTCATTTAAAATTAAAAGTACGTAGTAGTATTAAAAGTAGTATTAGTAGTAGTATTATACGTATAGTAGTAGTATTAAAAGTAAGTAAAATTAAAATCAGTACTCAAACTATACGAGTAGTGGTTCATTTTTGAATTTTTAAACATTTTTATTTACATATTCGCTGTGTACAATAAGTATCACAATGCACAATTTAATACCTGTAATTCGGTAGTTGTATGGATTTAGTAGCCTCACGCTTAAAAAAAAATTTTTTTTAATCATAAATTACTTTTTAGTGCACCTTTTTTTAATTTGAAATAAAAGATTTCCTTTTTAAGAATTATAATAAAAAAAATCAAAAGAAATCCATAATTAATTATTCGATCTGTTATTTATAAACAGATGAAATTTTCTTCAACTACTTTGGTGCAGCTCCCTCTAGTCAAAAGTGTTAAAGTTACTATTTTCTTCTCATTTTTAACATTTTTTCCGCACTGAAATAATTGTGCATTTTTATTTATCTACATATTAATATATTTTAGAATAATTTAATTAATTTTATTATTCTTTTTATATTTTGCAAGAAACTGAAAGCTGCCGACAAGAAAACATCCTTGAAAGAAACCGTCGTTGAAAGAATAATATACCTAACACATTCTTAATGTTATATTATTGTAAAAAATAATAAACGCAACTCCTTACAACAAATCCAATCTTTACAGCCCTCATAATCGTAAACCTCACCCCCAACCACTATTTCGGTAAAATCGACTAAAGATCGGCGTCTCCCCTATCTATTATCCTATAATAACTTGGCAGAACAAGTGAAGCATAAACGTATTTTACCTTTTGAATTGTACCTGTCAAAGGTACTACAACAATCTTATAAAAACGGTCCTTAAATAGAGGTTTCAAATGTCCCGTTTTTACCTGATCCTTTGTCCTTACCGTTTTCTTTACTGTTGCATTGAATAATAGTCCTTCAATTTCAATCCAATCTAAAAAAATAATTAATATCCCAAAAAATCAAATTACCAACGATTAATAAGAATAAATCAGCAAAAATGCAATTACAAGAACAATAAATTAACACATATTTGACAAAATTAAAATCCAATTGACCCCAAAAATGGTTTAATTTACTGGCAATTATATGGTTTTGTTCTTTCGATACTTAATTATACCCACAACATTGTAATGGACATACCTATACCTACCAACTATAAATATAAAAACAAAACGGTATTTTAAGGTATTAACACCGTATTTGGTAGTAACATTAAAAGCACACCTGCCATCAGGACCTTTAAACTTTTTATCAAAAAAATCTTAACAATCAAAACGAATAGAATGCGAGTGCTCGGTGGGATTTAAGCTTTTTTGAATGTTGGAAATTATTATATCTCTTGGTATCGGTAACCCGATATTATTATTTTTTATATTTTATTATATTTCACACTTGTATGGTTTTATTTGTTTAGTGACATCAAACACCGTTTATAAGGGTGCAAGTGTTTCCTAATAAAGATTCACTTCACTCCGGGTTGTGTATGCTATTACCGCGATTTTTAATCTCGATATTGGCAGGTTTCGTTTTCAAAGTTCTACCTTCTCAAATTATGTTTTTCAACAATGTTTTTTTGTCAACAGTAAATCGCACATGTGAGACTATAAATTTTGGTACTTACATCGCTTTGGTCAATGCAATCAGAAGACCCCTCGCGCTATCCATGCCTGGGAAATATTTCCCTTAGGTGTTTAAATTATATTTCCTACCTTAGCAGGAACTCTTATGCAATTTTAACCCCCATTTAATTGTTTAATGTACCCCTCTAGTCAGGGGGTCACTTACATTATTATCCGTATGGTTTTGGCTCACTCGTATTTTAAATTTCGCTGGTACACATCGTGATGCTCATCTTGAGAAATAAACCAAGTTTTGATTGAATCAGCGCCAAGTGCAGGTAAGCAATATTTTATAATATTAATTTGTCAAAATTATCAGAACCATTTTTAAAAAATTGTTTGATGTAATAATTATAACATTCTTTCTTTTACCTACCGTGTCAGCAGGAAATAGGTAGTACCTATATGCAAATACCTTACATAATTTTAATTTCCATGCAAAGCGTTTTCAAAATTAGCTTTTTATAACCATAATTTGCATAAAGTGAACAAAATGTAAAATTGCTTATGATTTTAATTTTTTCCAGATATAAATTAAGAAAAAAAGGCTGCTTGTCATCACCGTAGGAAGCTTACCATAGTTATTGTTCTCCACACGACAGACAATATATTTTGTAGTCACCGCTTTAATACAAGGTAATAAATTATTGTAATTATTATCCAATTAACTATTGTATAGTTTGACTGCAGAAATATTTTTAATATGCTAATGGCGGTGAGAATTTTATCACCCAAGACTTGCTTTCAAATGATTAATCTTACTATATAATCCATTCAATTTCCTCAGCTCAACGTGAATTCAAAACCACGGAAATAAAATAATTTTACTGATTTGATGGATGTTTTTTGGTTCGTATAAGCAAACAAAAATTTGTATCTAACGAAGAAGATGAAATTTCTAACTTAAAATTGGCGTTTATTCTTTTATGAGTTTAGTGGTTAAAATTTAATAGTTGTGATAAAGTTTAATAGTTTTAGTTGTTATTGGTTACTTTTGAAGATGTTCGTATAATTGTGTCCTACCTACACAGCTATGAAAATCCAGTTTTACAAGAAAATTTTAAACCTATTTCAACTTCTTATATATTTTTCAATTTTAAATGCCAACTTTTTATAAAACTTTTTTGCTGGTATCACGACAACTGGAAAATATAACGTAATCAATAAATATTACGGCATTAAAAGTTCCATAAATTACCTCCTCCAAAAATGTATTTTAAAGTTTCAAATTACTTTCATACGTTCTGAATACATTAAGCATTAAGATTTCTTATCAATAAAACATTTAATTATAAATTTCTTTTACAATTTAAATAATTTTGGTATCTTAAATATTTTGTAAATGTGTTCGTAGTGTCACAAACTTGTAAAAACTGTCTCTCAAGCCATTTATCAATATCAAGTGTATGTAGGTTAATGGAGAGTTTAAGTAGTATCATCGTCAAACACAAGTACCTACATACATACATATTTGAGAATATTTATTTTTTGTTTATTTCTGAATTTTATATATTTGGGTAATGAACTGTCGCATTTAAATAATTTATAACCTGCTATAAGCATCTTATAAATTATCAACTTTGACAGCTAAAATTTAAACTGCCATTTTTGGTATAGGCATCACAGTAAAATTAATAAATAATTCAAAATTTTGATTAAAGTAACCAATTCAAATTCCATTGGCGATGATTTGTTTACTGTTTTTACAACTCAAAAAGATTTGGGTTTCCCACCATAAATCTTGGTAGTACATAGTAATAGTAGTATCAGTTCAATATTCCAAAAGGAAGCAAATAATGACTTCGGTGGCACTTCTTTTGTATACAATTGGCCTCACGAGTGAGTCATACTCTTTGCATAGTATTGCATAATACCACCCCATTGTTAGTTTTTCTTGGTTGCTTTTTAGCTCGTGGGAGAACTTCAGGGATCTTTCAACTTTCCTTTTCAGAATCTTGCAAGTCTGAGCTTGTCGATTGCACCACCTGCATTTTTTCACTTAAATCTCGTATCATCCATATTATGCATACTTACGACCTATCCCAAATGCTATTTTAATTAATGAAAACAATGAACTAAATTAAGAAGTCCATAAGCAACTACTCTTCCCATCAGATAAAACGAATGGATGTCGTGCAAAAAACAATCAGATTGTAAAAGTAATTTTGTTATAAAATTAAGTTGGTTTTAACTATTTTATTTGATTGCAGGTACAATTTGTTATTTTAGCATCGATTAGTGGCGATAAAATCGGCCTGAGTAATTACGTAATTTTACGTATTTTAGTAGTGGCAGCTGCTACAAAATGATTCACCTCGTACAGGTTTAAACTTGTACAGAAAATCTCGAGAATAAGGTAACGTGTTATTTACACTTTTTAAGCGCTTCCTTTATTCGACAACAATGGCCACCGCTCTATTTTAAACGTGACGTTGGATTTTAATTTCTTAAGGCGAAAATTAATTTTTGCATTTTTAGGTAAGAAGAAAACAACCCCAACACATGTGCTAAAGAATTGAGACCATCGGTCACCATCGTTTCAGCAATTCACGTCTTATCCTTTGAAATTGTATTCTTGAGAGTGCAGGTAAATAAATTCTTGATTTTCAAAGTTCAAAACAACCCTTAAACTGATTTTATTCCACGTCCATGTACCCTTTGCACAATTGAATCCCTTCGATGCAGGAATCGAAAATAATATATTCTTACAGGTAACTGACCATACTCAACCTGCTTGTGACGTACGGACGAGTTACCGTAGCATTATTGCATCAAAAAACGGGTACCTACCATTGAATAGAATTCCAAATTTAAGTATAAAATGTATGTATGTGTATCAAATATAAGGGTATAGGATCCGCAAGGAAATTTGAAAAGGGTCAAGAAGATTACAATAGTGCATCGCGGGTGTATTAAAAGAAATTGAAAGGTGGTGAGCAAATCTTTATGAAAACACCCCTACGCTTACCATCTGCTTTTGAATGTGTGGGAACATCGAAGAGATCGCGATTCCCACGCCCTACACACACATTTACTATCCTTGTTGAGTGTATACAAGACGACATATGACGGTTTCGCTTGGGGACCCAGCCGAAAATATGTACACCTGCCCCTATACTCTACTCTCATAGGTCCGGGTAAACTCTCGATGGTTCCCCTACTTCACCCTTAGGGCTTCTGACGTCACTTCTTCCTATATATACGCACACACTTGTTTGAAATTTTATTCCAACTCGTGGTTAGTTCGAGCTACTATATTGTGCAGTACAAGTTTTACAAACGATTTATAAATATTCATCATGTCTACCTACAACGATTTTATCGTGGCATCCAACAACAGCATCAACGATAACAAGTTAAATGCCAAGAAAGCGAAATCGACTATTCATCAACTTAAACAATTGTTGAAACCAATCTTTGCGCTTATCAAAAACAAGAAGAAGAACACTTACAGAAGAAATGTTCAACCTGAAGAATTCGAATCCGAAATTGATCAAAACAACGCAAACGAACTTCTCGAATCACAAATCTTCGACGAAATCGACAACTGCGACGACTTCGCTGCAGTACCAGTTTACAACGACGGTCATATGGATCTCTTGGAAGTTTTTCGAGGTCAACGTTATATTCCAGTTCACTTCGCAAGAACCGAGGCTGGCACATTTTTCTGGACATCCATCATCGGCGCCGACTGTGACGTTTCACCTTACGGCGATAAAAATTCGTACACATCTCATCAAACTCCAGAATTACAAGTTCCTAGCGACCGATGGGCTCAAGCATAATTTTTCAAATTATGTAAACATTTAAATCGATGGGTGATATTTTGCTTTAATGTGCCTTAAATTTTATATATTTTTTTATACGATGTAAATAATATTTTTTACCTTGTGATTCGACTTTGAAGTCTTTGTGATATTAATAAATAATATTGTTCATAATTTTACCTTATGTAAATGTGTGATATGAGCTTTAAACAGATTTTGTATTGTACTGTTATGTATCCACAATGTCTTCCGACTTAATTTTAAGAATGATTTTTGAAATAAAAATTTTTATTGAATTTTTTGACTTTAATTGAAAACTAGGTAGAAAAACAAAACCAAAATTGATCTCAAGTGAAAAACAAAAAGAAATCATACCAAATATAAAACAGGTAGTAATTTAAAAAAAATTAATTAAAAACAGGTTTTATCTTCAAGTGTGTCAAATACCGTGGGCATTATCAAATAATTTGATTGGATATCTCGGTCCATAAAGCAAGATTCTGTATACATTTTTGAGGGAAGTGTCGTGGAATGTATCTCTGTAGCATGAATATAAAAATTCAGGTAACAGGTCAGTAGACCAAACTCGTACCATGAAGGGCGGTTTAACTTTGACGAACGTCTCATTTCTTACAGTTTATTTGGTCCACTGTACCATCAACCTACCTGCTAAATTTGTGTAAAGATTTTAAACTGATTTCGGCCATGGATTTTTGATGTAGGTACAGTCCATAGCTTAATTTTTCAAAATGGCACTTTCATAATTTTTCTATATTTTTTACCGATTTAGGCAACGCAAGAAAAATTTATTAATATTTATTTAATATTATAAATCAATGTTAAGATTGATGGTGAGTAAATACATACGATATTCGACATTTTACAAAAACTAAAACTGAACTTTTTTTAATAATGGAATTGAAAATTGGCTGGTAATCTTTTCTCTAATTGACAGTCAATCTCTTTTATTTTCCCTGTATCTCATCAAGAGTTTGTTAAAAAAGGTAAAAGGCTATCGGATCATCATCGGTCTGGCCACAACCGTAACTAATCATTTACATCCTGCAGTCACCCTGTGACCGCCCACCTTACTTATACCTTTTTTACACCCTGAATACCGGCACCTAATAGACCTGCACGTGAATTGCTCCAGGCTACGTCAAAATAGTTCGAAATGGCTTGAGACTTAACTTTTAAGTGGGCACAAGGGTTTGGTATGTTTTACGATAAAGAAAACAGGAAAGAAAACTAACTTGTAATGACCAACAAAAATATAATGATAAATTGGTGTGGATGTTGAACAAAAGAAAGACTGATGAAGTGTCTACATCGTTGATCGTTTAGATAATAATGAAATAATTATTTATTTTTTTGTGAATTACCTAAAAGCAACGAAATTTAAAAAAAAATGAATATTTGGACGAATAAATATTTAAGCATCGTGTCCAGACATCCATCGCTCTCTGCATGAAACCCGACAATTTAGTCGAGAACATTGAACTCTTATTAATATTTTGATACGCATTTTTTTGCTCTATGCACGTTGCATATAACTAACGAACACTAATTATAATTACCAGAGAATCTTAACAGTATTCGTATTTTTTTTTGCAACAAGCGATTAGAAAGCCTTAAACCGTTTCAGCACGATTTTGAAAGTTATTACGTCAAGTAATCAGAATTATGAAGATTTTAAAAATGTTATCGTTCGGTAATTTATAACCATTTTTAAATCAGGAATACCGATTTAACAGAATAAAAGGAAAGATTTAAAAAATCACAAAGTTGCAGTAAACGACACTGTAAACAGTTTGTAGTACCCGTATAAGTACTACTTTTTTCCCTCGCTATTTGCATAATACATTTTGTAATTTTGTCAAAGGTACAATAACCTGCTTACCTGCACACTAATGGGTATTTACAAATCTATAATCGAAGTTATCCTGTTGGTGAATTATCCCTTGCAATAAAAGCTTTTGCCATTAAAAGTTTCCAGAAACAGATTGTATAGTAAGTACTTGTAGAGTATACTTCTGATAAATTATGACTTCGAGAATTATTTTAATAAACTTCTTTCAATCACTTGTGACGTACACCAAAGTTCTATGGTACAACCAAACGAAATTGTGATCTATTCGTCAAAAAACATTACGGTAACAAATTTTCGTATCTATAAAAAATGTATAATCAGTGGTTGCATCAACCAGTAACATGGCTTGGCAAATTATTTACTTTTCCGCTTACAAGATTTTTGAAATATTTCCCTGAATTTTCTCAAGGAAAAGACTTTTCAACAGTTCCTCCCTCTTATCTCAAATTCAATATATTTAATGAAAACTTTGATAACCCTTAGTGGAAAAAAAAGAAGTTTTTTTTCTTTATGTACACAAGTTAAAATCTATCGTTAAAAAGGTTTGGGATGCTAACAATTATCAAAATGTATAATAATTTTGAAAATATAATTTAGAATATTATAGAAATTATATCAATCATTGGTTTTTCATTTTTTGGAGAACACTAAATTTATACGGGTAGGTACAGTAGTTTATACAGTGAAGTGTTGATTGCCATCAAAATCAAGTCTCTAAATTTTGGATCCCAATTTAATTTTATTTTTGTTCAGAAAAGCATATATTCCTCTGAATACGAAATGTAATTTTTTCTTCAAACATTTAAATAATAATTATTCTTAAACATGAAAATATTTTATTTTAGATTCGAAATTTCTACTTTTGATCAACAAACTTTTAATGGGAGCAACATTTAACCCAGAAAAGAAATACATTCAATACATTTTTTCTTCTTCTTCTTAATTTAAAACTCCGTCCTGTGTTATTACTATGTGATGTACCAAAACATGGTTCGTTGAGCACTTGCATACGTTCTAGTACCGTGCTAACCTTGCTATACAACACATTCATTACTTTTTTGTCAAGCAATAATAAAATACCTATATATTCGCTATAACTTGCCTTTATAATGTTTACAACACCTATACCTTCTAGTTACAGTATGATTTGAAAAAATTTTAGAACAGATTTGATACAAACGAAAACAGATTTTATGAAAGCGAAAATTATGTATAAAAATAGATATACATGTATTTACTTTTTTTGTTACATTATTCATGTGAGGTCTAAAAACCTTAACTGAAACTGCATCACATCGACCTTGTTAAAATGTAACAAAAATAAAAATTAAAATATATCTATTTTTGTTCATAGGTTTTACTTTTAGAAAATCTATTTTTGTATGTACCAAATCTGTTTCAAAAATGTTCCAAATCATACTGTAAAAGGTATTAAAATATCAGATGAATAGGCAAAAATATACTACGTATATTATGTAAGCAGAAAGGAAATATTGATTGAGTGGCATTACAATCCTTGAACGTAAGTACATAGTCATATTGCAGGTAGTTGTTTAGTATACAGCAGTGGTGGCTGTACGGGGAGGACGATTGGGCGCCACTTTCCCAATTTACAATTTTAAATAATTATTATTAAGATTAATAACTTTTAAATATATAATTATTATTATCGTCAACTTGGTTAACTTTCACTCGTTAGCGGAATTAAAATGCTTTATCACGTAAATTCATGATAGGTCGCGGCAGTATGCACCGCAGGGTCTGGAGGATATGGAATACCCTCCAGTATCACAGGAATTGTATGAAATACCCTTTAGGGTGTTAAGAGTACACTTGAAACTTTTTAATATAGCTCAATACTTAAAGGGTTTCAAAACTTTTTGTATTTGGGTTCTCTATGTTCTATTCCTCAACGACAAACCTCCGAGAGCCGTGATCATCAGGTAATCATTAAATAAATTCGACTTCTACTTTCGGAGTATCGCCTTAAACGTCAATACACAGTTTTGTCATTTTTGCTTCTTTGACAAATTTGGCTATTTACGGTCTCTGAGCTTACTCTAAAAAACTTTGAGCTTTCTTCCAATGCAAAACTAAAGAAGAAAAATATAGTACATAAACATAATATATTTTGAAGCTGTTTCTAGGTAAAAGTACTCAATGACTGAATGATGCATTTCATTTAATTGAGCATAAAACGCTTTTTAATCAAAAAAAGAATATTTTTCATAAAAAAACAATAAAAGAAAACTTGTTAAAAAAATCAATTAATTGTATATTATTGTTTCATTCTTTTATTAAAAGAAAAAGTGGAATTTTTGTGGCTAGTTTGTAGGTTTGACGGACGAGCGGAGCGAATCCGACAATAATTACAGACGAATTACAAAAAGTTACTATAACTCCGAAGAAAACATTTTTCTGTTAGTATCTCATTTAAAGGAAATAAATAAATTTTAATTGTACAAATTATTTAAATAAATAATCAGGTAAGTCATTATTATATAAAAGTAAATGCAAAAGATCTATCGAAGAAGTTCGCACTATAGATTATCCCGTGTAGGTATATATTTTTTTTAAATTTACGATAAAAAATAAAATCTGCAGTTGTTTGCGGGAGACCAATAAAATATCGTAACAAATGCATTAACAATTTTACCTGCAGACAGAAAATGCATAAAAAGCTAGGTAAATATATTTGCATTCCAAAAGAATCATTGTTGAATTTTTGAACAGGTGCTATTATATAAAGTTATATTGGATTATAGTGGCAGGTACCTTACCTTTTATTTTTCTGGGGTAGCGACCTGTTCTAAAAGAACCGTTTTGCTAACATTGATCAGGTTGAAATGAAATATGAAGGTAAATATTCAAACTCATCCCCATCGATTTAAAAAAATGCTCAGCTTCCCTGTTCAACTTAGCCCACATATTGAGTTGCATACTTAAAAATGCCTACACAGTAAAAAATTTTGTCGTGTAAAAAGTGTAGTGTTGTTGGTAAATAATTTAGTGTTAATTTTTAGTGTACAATTTCCCTCTACTCTTTATTTCGCACTAAAAGTACACTAAAATGGTAAATTTTTACTAGATGCTAAAATAAGCACAACGAAGAGTGAATTTCAATCTTGTTAGATTGAATCTACGGCTACGTGACAAATAATGCTGATGATAAAAACGGACAAATGATACATTTTATCAAGGACTCCGTGGCACCTGTAAGTCGGTTATAAGTTTTAAATAAATCCGTTGATCTCGCGTTTTACCCTTCTTCCTTCCTTCTCCCTTGCAATAACTTACTTGCAATTAAAATCACATTCGTAAATGTGCAGTGAAGTGATAAAGAACATTATATTAAGAATTTTACAATGTTCATTACAATTAAACACATTCATAAAAAAATATTAGTGAAAGTGGAATCGAATATTACGTACCAAGAGTTTGAATCAATAAGTAAGTATAAAAACTTTTTGTTTATGTAGAATGTATTATAATGTGTACGTACTTGTTCACTTCTATTACAAGTTTTTGTTTGATTTTTCAATTTGATTACGATAAGGACAATAAAACTTACACTTCACAATACATACGAAATTGTAATTACCCATGCACACAAAATTTTTACGTAACCTGAATGGTTTTTTGTGCAGATATCTTTTATTTTAAATCTAGTGGAATGCAATCTATGGGATTCCCCAAGTACGATTGTATGACTACACTATATTTTTCGTTTCTGAAACTTTTTACCTTCGAATACAGTCGCTCATAAAATGTGTCCTTCGTACAATGTACTAAGTAATCTTGCGAAATTAATTTATCATTTAAATTTTTTCGAAATCTTATGTACAATCATCCGAGGTGCCGACTGAATCAGCAAAAACCAAAACAAAGTCGCCCATTTCATCTTGTGTTTATTATATTCTGTTACGTTCATGTAAGTTTATCTATAAATAGGGTGACCATAATAAATGTAGTTATTTTAGTCCTTCAAAGGTTTAATTAAGCAGGCCCGAATCTAGGAATTTTTCGATAGGAAGCAAAGAAATTAAGTATAAGCCCGCTGATTGTACTCTTTTTTATTACGAAAATTATAGTCACCCCTCACCCTATAGTATAAATAATAATTATATTAGATGCAACATCAATTTATATTATAATCTGATCTACGAAAGTAAGGCCCTGGTCAATACTTAAAATCTATCCGAATGGTATAAAATAATTACATTTAGTAAGTTTTTATTACTAGTAAATAAATAATTACTAAATGTACCATCAAATATATAGATACCAAAAAATAATTCTTAAAATGTAAGTATTTCATATCGTTCAGATGGTTGCTATTTATTCATTATCTTTTTTTTCGTTTTCTTCGTGGTTCAGATTATTATAATTTTCTAGTTATTTATTAATTTTCTCGTTTTTTTAGTTTAATTGGCCATTTTAAAAACAACATTAGTCACAAAACTAAAATTTTACATGAATCAATAAAATGGTATTACACAAAAACATTAACATTTTTAGTGGTGTTTTACCCTAATTTGTTTTTTTAGACTTCAACTTGTTACATACTACTTAGTTACTTTAATATTCCTGTTATAATTCTAATACTACATTATTTAATACAACAAAATTTTATTGGATTGAAGCCGAATTACTAAGGTGTACTTGTACGATTAATTTTGTGTGCGACTGTAAATGATAGGTAGTACTTTTGTTACTATGAACGTGTATAGAATTTATAGAAAGTGAACTTCTTGAAAAACTATTTTAGCTAGAAAGAAATTTCCCGAATTAGGAGGCCAAATTTTCTTTACGAATTCTAAAGGTGCTGTATTGGACGAAGATGTTTTAATAGATTACATATTAAATTCTTATTCTGAAGGCATGGAAATCGCTGTTGCAACATTTCATTCAGAAACGAGTAAGTTTATGATCAAAATTTTATATGATATTGATATCTAAAAATTTTGTGTGAAATCGATTAAAATTCGATCTTGATTTTTCGGAAATTTTACACAAAATATTTTTTACGATGAGTTTTGTACTCACAGTGTCCTTCAATTTCATGATTATCAGTAAACAATAGCAAAGAAAAGATAGTTTAGAATATGGAAATTAATGCGTTACAAAATTTCTAAATGCCCCCAAATTAAAATTTTTTTTTATCTGAGTAAACTTGAATTAATTTAAAAATATATTTTTTACATATTATACACTTTTGTAGATCATTCATTATCGTCGATGGACACTGTTTCATTTACTCATTTGGAATCTCCTTCGTGCTCGTCTGATACTTCCGATTTTTCTGATGCCAGTATTAATTCTTCCGCATCAGCTATGCGTGAAAATGTTTGCAAAGATGGATTTTCTCCCAAGGTTACTTTATAGTTAAAATTGAAAAAACATATTTTATTTGAAAATTTTTAGAAATGGGAAGAAATAATCGGGGAAAATGGTGGTGAAAGTATTATAGATACTTATAAAAAGGAAGGCTTTCTTACAAATTCCGACAGGATGAGACTTATAAAAATTACAGTTGCAAATTTAGTCGAAAGATATGGAATTAAAGTACCAGAATTTGCTAAACGTAATTTGGGGGAAGCGATCGTAACCATATTTCCTAATTTGAGAGATCCGGTTGGAAAATATGGATATGTGAGTTATCTTATTACTCAGTTAATTTTATAACTTTTTTATACGTTATTACAGGAAGCATTTTACTCCAATCGCAATGGTGGTGAAGGATATATATCGTGGCGTCTTCGTACTGTTGCACGAAACCGCCATGATATAAATCGAAGAACCAGAAAAAGACATTTTGAGAATGCACAACTTCAGGAAGATAAGCACGAAAATGTAATGCTTGCAAAAACTGCTGAAGTGGAAGAAGCTTTAGAATTTTTAAAAAATATTGATAGCAGTACGGACCGAGATGCCATTAAAAGTAGAGTGTTATTAACATTTCCTTATAGAAAATCGTTGGGAATGAATGTATTAAAGGAATTTCCGAGATTTCTTGACCATTCGTGGTTTGTAAGTTTTATTGTCTTCAATTATCTGTGTTTGTACTTATACTGAAAAATAAAATTTTGCTTTAGATTGATGAAGATTTTCAACAATTGTATTCTAACATTAAAGTAAATTTTGAAGAGCTATTTAGTCAAGATATAGAAAAAATTATTCAAATTTACCAAACCACCGTAAAACATCCACATTTTGAAGTAATTTCAGAAAATGATACGGAATCCAGTATGTGAAGTTATTCTTATTTTTTGTTCTATATTGATGAATATTTTTTTTAGATCGTTGGAATAGGGCAACTAAAGCATTATTTGCGTTAATGCAAATGTTACCTTCTCTTCCAAATAGAAAAAATAAGGCAAAACGTATTAAAACTTATGCAACGCTGGAAGATAAATTGATTACTTTTAAACCTGTAAGTTATCTATAATATTTATATAAGATTTACCTTATAAGTTTTTCTTTTATAATTAGCTTAATACAACAATTGCTGAAATAATTTCGAAAAATAATAATATTCGGCAACCATATATAATTGCTACAGGATCTACCAGATCAACAATTACTCACTACAATTTAATTATTGACCAATCAAGTATTAGTTGTGAATCTCCGTGCTCAGTTTTAAAAGCATTTGAACTACTTTTCAAAGCACATTTTGCTTTTGGAATCGAGTATGATGATCAATTAGATAGTTTTTATAAGTTTATTCAAAGCTATTATTTTAAAATTGAGACCCAGAAAATTATTTTTACAGCAAAAATGATAGAATTACGTACTAGACTTGTCAATAATTAATTATTGACTTACCTCAAGTGTTATATATTCTGTTTTATTTTTTTAAATCTATTTTTGCTTTATATAAATATAATATGAGCTAATTTATATTATATATTTATATAAATTTTCAAGACCATAATTTTAATTATTTATTATTTTTGCTTTAAATTTAATTTTAATTTAATGAATTTTAATTATCCATTATTTTTTTTTATATGTAATTCCTCTTTTTATTTTTTTTGTATAATTTCTTTTTAATTTTATCGTTTATTGTTCCATAATGTTTACTTGTTTTATTTGTTCATTACAATTAGAGGATGTTAGAGAGACTGTTCAACATTTACGGATTTCTCATTCATTGTTTGATAATTTTAAACTGAACTTAAAATGTTGTTTTACAAATTGTTATAATACCTACAATACTTTCAGTGGCCTTCGAAAGCATATGTCAAAACATTCAATGCATAATATAGAAAATGTAAATTTTGAAGTACAGATCGATTGTGATAATCATAATGATGATCAATACCATCAAGAAACAGATATTTCGATCGAAAATACTATTTTTCCGCTTTTGAATAATGAAGTAATTGATAATGAAGAAGAATCAATTGAAAATCAACATCCGGAACTAACTGATGCATTTAAATTGTATTTTTCGCAATTTTTATCTATTCCTTTTACAAATCCACAAATGCAGACTATTTTTAACTCGCTTGATGAACTGCTAGAAAATATTATTATTAATTTGCATTCGCTTTTCAGTAATACTGAAAAATCTAACATAGATCAGTTTTATAATTTAATTAAACAAGAATTAATAAAATACAATTCGATTTATAAGAGAAATCAGATATTAAATTCTTTTTCATATGTTAAACCCAAAGACATAGTGATCACTATGAGACCTGAAAATATTTTGGACAGAACTCTTCATACACATGTTGAAAAAAATGTTCCATGTTCTTTTCAATACGTTTCTATATTAGATACCTTACAATTGCTTTTACAACAAAATTCTGACATAATTTTGAAAAAGTATCCGACTGATCCTAAAATAATATCTATAGGGTCTTATTTGCAAAACAATAAACTTTTTCAAAGTAAAAAATATTTTTTACAGTTACAACTATATTATGATGACTTTGAGACAACAAATCCACTAGGTAGCAAAACTGGTAGTAATAAGATGGGGGCAATATATTTTTCTTTAAAAAATATTTCTAATTATTTCAATGCTCACTTGAAAAATATTCATTTGGTGGCTTTATTTTTTACATCTGATTTAAAAAATAGTTTTTCTTTCGATGAAATTGATTTAAATACTATATTAAAACCTATCGTGCAAGATATTTTAAGTTTAGAAAGAGATGGTATTATAGTAGAAGGTTTAGATGAGCCAGTATATGGAACTTTAGTTTCACTTTCTCATGATAATTTAGGGGGTAATACTTTGAACGGAATGGTAGAATCGTTTCAAGCAAATTATTATTGCCGTATTTGTTTAACGCATAAATCGGATATTCAAAATTTATTTTCTGACAAAGAGGCCATTATTAGAAATTTTGAGCTCTCGGAATCTCATTACCCCTTGGCAAGTAAAGAAAATAATTACTTTGGAATTAAATGTAAAAGTATATTAAATGAACTTCAATTTTTTAAATTATTTGATTCCTCCTCGGTAGATATTATGCACGACGTATTGGAAGGCTGTGTGCCACTTGAAATTAAACTCTTTATTACTGGTGTTATAGATTCTAAGATTATCGATTTGCAAACTTTAAATCATAGAATTAAAATGTATCATTACGGAGAATTAAATCGGACCGTTAAACCTAGCCCAATAGGTTTAGATAAACCAGGAAATTCGATTGGACAGAGGGCTATGCAGTCGTGGTGCTTGGTTAGATATTTACCATTGATAATAGATGATTTAAAATTAGACAATGATTTGAAAGCTAAATTAAATGTCATTTTACTATTATTAAAAATCATGGAAATCATTTTTGCACCTCGAATTTCTGAAGAAATGGTAGAATCTTTAGAAAAACTAGTAGAACAACATCATAAACAGTTTAAAAAATCATTTAATTACCAACTAATACCAAAAATGCATTTTATGGTGCATTATGGGCGAGTTATACGTAGCATGGGACCATTAATTAATTTGTGGTGTATGAGGTACGAAGGTAAGCATGCAGTATTTAAAAATATGGTCACCAAGTACAAAAATTTTAAAAATTTAGCAAAAACCTTGGCAACAAAATTTCAAGAGAGTACAGTCTTTGAAAATTATTTTGAAGTTCAATTACTTACCGGACCATCCAGAGCATGCAAATTAATTGATTTTCCTTATTATGATTTAATTTTGAAGGAAATCGAAGACTTTCCCGATGATACTGAAATACAAATATCCAAATGGATAAAATTAGGATATCACTATAAAAAAAATTATTTTATATGTTCAGGTATAATTTCAAATACGAATTTACCTCAATTCGAGAAAATTAAGAAAATATTTCTACTTAAGGAACATCCCTTTTTTATAACTGAAAAGTGGGTAACCGTCGAATTTTGTCAAGATTTTAATGCATACAAATTGTTACCAAGTGAAGAAGAAAACGTAGTTGATTTAAAATTGTTACTATACAAAGAATCATATAATTTACATCAAGGGCATTCTGCAACTAACTTCTATTTAGTTCCGAAGTACAGTTTTTGTTTTTAATAAAGCAGTATTTAAATTCCGATTATAGTTGGCCACTGTTTTTGGAATTGTTTGATTTGAAACCATTAAATGTTGAACAGTCTCTTATTTTCAATTTAATATAATAAGTAGGTACTACCTATTATTTTAATTTAAATTAATTCTAGTATTTTATGTTTTAATTCCATAATTTAAGATTGTTTGTCTGTATGTTATATTTAATTTATTTTTACTTATAATTATTATTATTAATAAATACAGTAATTTTTAATAACGTTTTGAATTTTTTTACCCTTTATAGTAATAGTTGTACTCTAATAAGTGTTTTCAATTCACACATAATCGGGTTAAATTGAATCTAAATAAAGAAATATTTACACTACCTTAATTTGTTTTATTTTAATCTATTTAGTGTATTATTAAAACCTCAAATTTGTCTAAAATATACCCTGAATAGTGTCTTCAATTCACACGTAATCAAGTAAATTTTACATCTAAATAGAGAAATATTTACACTACATTAATCAGTTTTTTTTATAAATTTAGTGTATTATTAAACCTCAAATTCATCTAAAATATACTCGATATAGTGCAAATAATTTCACCCAATAGTGTTTTAATTCAATATGTGTTCATCTAAAAAGTACCTGAAATAGTGGAGATAAATTCTCTATTTAGTGCATTTCTTAAACTACATTTATCTAAAGTGTACGTAGAATAGTGTAATCGGATTTAAATTTTCATTCTATTTTCACACTAAATTTTTTTTAGTTTACTCGAAATAAGAATAAAATTTTACCAAACTTTAGTGAACTCATTACACTACACTTTATTAAAACTATTAGTGTAAAAATTACACTAAAGTGAGTGGACCTATATGAACACAAGTTAGTGTTTTTTAGTGTAAAATATTTACTCTATATTTTTTACTGTGTACCCAAAACTGAGGACATAAAAAATATTTAGCAGCATGTGTTATTTAAAATATTTCGTGATCGAGCTTCCCCTTCAAATCAAGTTATCCCACGATCCTAACTTGACTATTCTAAAACTCGTGGTAGGAGTACGCCCTTTAAAAATTCCGGCCGAAACGTGACTGAATATTTTCCCGCCATAAATTATAACCACAATTACGTATCATTTTATTGTCAATTGTTTAGTATTGATTTTTAAAGACATTTTTATGACTGCAATGCGATCCCATAACCTAACGAAAAAAATAATTAATTGACTTTCCCTGACCAAATAAATTAAAATGTGCATGCAATTTTTTTAATGAAAATAATAAAATGACACTACAATGGATATAGTTGGTAATTTTTCTTATTGTGTTCTGCAACGATCCTTTTAAATTTGAGTAAATTCGTTTACCCACTTCACAATTGTTGGTCACGAGAAACGCTCACTTCTATCTCAAGCTAAACACGTGTTCGTTCTTCTTCCGTGGGAATAAAGGCAGATGTGCGTATCAAAGCCTTTTTCATAAAAGTTCTTTTTGACCCACACCTCAAGAATCATGCATATTAATCTTCGTGATCTTTAAGTGCATACTTGTATGCAACTGATCACTACCTTTCAATTATGAGATCATGTCTGTCACTTTAAAACTAATCAGGAAGTACTTAGGCATTAAAATAATCCTCGTTATTAATGACTGTAATTTCTCGTCTTAAATATTTTTAAATAGCAAACATTAAACTTGAAAAACATTTTCCTTTTGCATTTACACATTTAACATAATCTGAATAATTTCGGAACGAACACGCGTGGCATTGTACACGTTGTAATACCATTATCGTTCCAATTCCCTTGATAAAGGTCACGAACCAATTTCCTCCCTCGATGTCCTCGACCTATGCGCGCGTAAGGGTAGGTTATCCCGGTAACGATCATGACCGTGAGGTCGCTTGTGTAGGGTCGAGGACTTGGCCTGGCCTCACCTCGTTTTACCCTTGCAAAATTGGACCGAATCCTTGTAACCATGTCAAGGATTGTCCTATTTATCCTCTATTGTAATTTCCGTTTCCAATGTTTGACACGTGCGCTAAATGATCCAGAAATTTAACATACAAATTTAATTAAATTTAATTACAAGAATCAACGCAATTACAAATACACAATTTATCATAATAAAATTTATCAATCAAATTTTAATATTATGTAGATTTAATTAAACACTATAAATCAATTGACTACAAAGAAAATATATTATGAATAATTTAAAAATAATTTTATTATGACGAAAAATAGATCAATTTTTAACTTGGCAGTGTCGCACAATAAGAACAGGGGAGTTCAAACCCCTAATCCGCCTGATCGGTGGGTATAAATGACATCAGATACGGAACTCGATCGTATTAATATAGGTCCTCTCCAGGATACAATTAATAATATTAATGACATTAAATATAATTGTTACACGTTGCAATTAATTATTAACTTAATTAATTGATTTTAAAACAACTTTCAACGTTTCATAAAAGTTTAAGAAAATAAAATCAAAATTCAATTATTTTAATTGCATAAACAGTGAAATTGGCTAATAATTTCTTAATTTTATATAATTAAGCCAAATAATAAAGGGAGCTGATCAAGATTTTAAAAATTCATTTATCAAAAATGTAAAAGTTGCCGAACTTACGTATATTTAAATATTTACAATAATTATAACTTTCAAAACAACTTCAGTTTAATCTTTTGGTAATATTTGCAAACTTTTTAAAATTATTATTGATTTATAATAATTACTTTTCCAAAAATGTTGTTAATACATAACTGCCGTAATAATATCTCAAGTTGAAGATGGGAAGTAACTGGCATTCTAGATACACCATTTGTGAAATTTTCTCGTAAAAGATCCTAAAGCGTCTTTTTTAGACCTCAAAAAAAAGTACGAGGGCTTCCAACTACACTGACGTGTAAATCCTTTAAAAACTTTTAAATAGAAATAAGTTGAAATAGCTTTAATGTATCTATTGAATGTTTCTTATTTTCTAATATCAACATTTTATCGTTAAAATGAACTCACAAAGATCAAAGGACAAGGCAATAAATTAAATTAAATAATATTTTTTATTTTATTTTATAATTTTTTATAGTGTTTTACCCCCTTGAAGTTCCTGAACGCCGCTCGTCGCCGGCAGTAAAGTAAAACTATAAATTGCTTTCACAAAAATGGTAATTTTTTAAGTTTATATCAAATTTTCTGTTGTTGGAACAAACCTATTATGTACATTATGGTTTACACCATACAATGACAATGGTATAGCTTGGTAACTGATAACTAAACTATTACCAGTCGTACCAGTACATTATTACCAGAGACGTATTTACCTGATGAGGGCCATGAAGGCCATGGCCCGGGGCGGAAGGCTTCGAAGGGCGGCGCAAGCGCCTTTTATAATCTGAATGAATTAAAAAGATTAATTTTAGCTTTTTATGAATTAATTTATAGGGCGGCAAACCTTTTGGGCCCAGAGCGCCAAATTTTAAAATACACCTCTGCCTATATATATTTCGAGAGGGAAATCCTTGGGAAAATCTGATGTACAAGTGAATGGAAATCCGAAGCAATTCAAGAAAATTTTGTGAAATCCTGAAAATATTATTGAAAGCCGTGTTTTGATTTTCTATTTTATCGAAGAGAAATCTTATTTGATTAATATTAAAGTTGTATATCTGAAAAAACACAGTTTTCAAATTTCAATGTAAAAAATTGTAAAATAATCTATAAAATAATGTAATCTGGAAATGTTGAAGTTAATCGAAATTATTGGAATTAAAAGGGAATGGTGGAAAAGAAAATCAAGTTCACTCGATATGTATACTAGAAAATTTAGTAGGAGTACCATACTTATGTTTCAAAATTAACGGTGTAAAAATGTTTATTCCTTTGGTTTAGAAGTCACGGATTCTGTTTAGTTTTTAACAGGCACTGAACGCAGACAAGGAACACTGGAAGCCGTGTAAATTTTAATAAAATAGAAATATATCAGTGGCGGCGCTAGATGTGGGCTATAGTAACGCTCTTTAGCAGATATTTTAATATGTTAATATACATATATTATGATTTATTCTTCTTTTATTACGAGTTGTTATTATTATATTGTTATGTTAAGGCGCTGCTATTCCTATTCTGTAAAATATTGTTGGTGAAAACCGCAAAGTTCAAGAAAAGATAGATGTATATAAAGGTAATTGATGATGTGTTGTACAATTATATTGACGTGTAATAGAAGAAATTTCTTGTGGATAGAGATTTGTTCTATATCTCGTCTAAGTTTATAAACAACATATCAGATTCTATGCTGAGGTATCATTTTTGTATAAACTCAACTTCATTTCTAATATTATAAAATAGGTGTTACTATAAGGTTTAATACTATTGAAAATTTGATGGTCCAGTTATTAATTGGAATCAAAATGCAGAGGAAGAATTATTAAATGTAAATTATTAAGTAGGTAATCAGAAAAAGTAAACACTATAATTGTTACAAAAATATAACATAAAATTGACAAAGAATTGGTGCGTTTAAAATGACTAATGGTACTAACTAAATTTACATAGCAACTACAGCATGTAAATCAACTTTTTCAAGTTTGAATTATTATTAATATTAATATTATTATTATAAATAAAAAAATTAAATTTGCTAAAATTATACATGACAATGTAAAATTAAACAAAAACCATCCATATTATTATCAAGTACAGAGACAACTTAATATTACAAATCGTGAATATTGCGCGTTTGTAATCTGGACTCCTTATGGATTGGAACGGGATATTATATATATAAAGATGAAAACTTTTGGGAAAAAATGGTCGTTTCATTAAAAACATTTTTATTTTAAGTGCGTACTACCCGAATTAATAATTGATCCACAACATCCGAAAAAATTAAAAATTAAGGATTTGAGAATTAAACCTAGTAACCAATCTACGGTTACTGATTGATTGTACTGAATAAACTGAGTAAATACCTTATACATTTAGTAAATACAATCTTTAAACGAAGTAATAATGTAGTTATTATAGTGTATTAATTAAGACGTATGTATATTAGTTGAGTTTTGTGTGTAAAACAGTACAATTTTATGTGTTAGTAATTAGTTAAAATAAAATAATTGACTAATAAGTACAGAAAGAGTATGAGTATTGGCTGCAAAATTAAACTGTACCTAGTTGGATTTGGATCAAAAGCTAGATTTTTTAATGACAAGATTATTTTGTGAATTTTAATGGCGACTCAAAAATAATCAAACTGCGTAAGAATACAATAAATTTTACTTTAATTAACAGGCACGTAACCACGGGGGGGGGGGGCATGGACCACCTAAAAGTTGTGCTGGCCCACCCTGGCAAATGAAGATTTTCGTTCCAATAATTTCGTGATTTATTTCTGACTAATTAAGTTTAAAATGTTTTACATACGCATTTTTAAGATAATCGCATTATTGCATTATTTTTTGTTATTGGTCACGTACATTACCTTTTTTTTCTTGGCCACCTTAAAAATAACTGGGCCCGGCTTCGGCCCACTTAGTCTAACAGGGCTAGTTCCGTGCCTGTTAATTAACCCAATTTAAAATGCAAATTTTTTCTAAAATTATGTAAAAATGGACGTAAAAAGATGTATACGTATGTACCCATCTTTTATTTTTTTAAAGATTTTTAAAAAGTTATCTTTTAGTAAAATGTTACCATCTTTGGCCCAGGTCGTTTTTAACAAACATTCAAATTGGTTTGTGTAAATTTCAAGAAATTATTTTCTAGCAGTTTGTTGTAAGATACCTAATCGTGTGTTATTATAAATGTAATCAACACGCCAGTAACTCAATACCATGTTTACTTTTTCCAACTGGTCTGAACGATGTGCATTTGAAATAAAACTTGCTTTACCCCTACAATATATGCAATTGTATGGAGAAAAATTGTAAAACAGTACATTTCATCGTGCAATTTACTGCTCGATTAATGTCCAAAAAATTTTAATTTTTTTTATAGCAACAGGTAAAGGTTTATTCTATTTCGATAAGTAATTTTTTTGTTGATAACTTATATTAATTATAATACATAAGCGCTGAATGTTGTACATATTTAAAGACGTTATTGCATAAAAAGCCGTTGTATTTTTAAAATTTTAATCTTTTATCGAAACAGTTTAATGATTTACCTAATTAATATTTTTTGAATCATTTAAAAATATTTATTATTAACGGAATAAATGGAACTTTTCCAAAACACTGTGTTAAATGCTGCAATAGTGGCGCCTTAAACATAAAACCATAATAATCATAAAAGTTTTTGAAAATCGGATAATATTACAGGAGATTGGTCATTGGTGAAACAATATATTATCTTCTTCAACTTTTAAGAAGATCCGAGTGAATTATTCTAATATCAAACAACTGTGAAGAAAATAGTTACCAAAACGTGGATCGGCAGTCAAATTGTTTTTATTAATTGGAACTTCCAATGTCTTTCATTGCACAAATTTAAAGCAAAAATGCATAGTTACGCCACTGGCATTATAATATTTAACTGAAAATCCATTCTGTAAATAAAAATTGATTAAATTTTTACATCGCCATGTTTTGCCATAAATCTCAAGAAAAATATTATATTTTACTGTTCGGTGTGTTGGTGTAACATGCCATAAAAAAGTAATTGATCGGCTAACTAACCAGTGAGTAGACTTAATAAGTGCCCCCGAGTTAAAAGTTTGAATACTACAACATTGATTAGTTGAAGAAAGAGGTTTATCAGTTATCACCGTAGGTGTTATAAATTTCCTTATTGTTATAGATAAATAAAATGTTTTTGCCATTAATGTTTTTAGAATTATAATTCAAGTCGTTAAAAATAAAGAAAAATGCTAAGGAGATCTACCCACGCAAGTTCGTTGATGACCTTTCTTCCAATCAAATATATTTTTGTGTGGTTCCCAGACATTGAAATGGTAAAGGCGTGTGTTGTTTGTTATAGCATTTACACTTGCGGTGATGCTGGATGGAAAGTTAAATAGTTCCCAGGAGGTGACCCGTGCCAGGGTCAAAGGTGGTCACGAGCTCAGCCACCGAACTTGCTATAAACGACTCGAGGCTCTTTGTTTGTGACTCATTCTTTAATGCCAGAGCACACGTTCCCATGCAGCCTACGGCTTCAAGAGAATTGTAGGCACATACCTACGTGCACTATTATATTACGAACGACCTACCACGAAAATGGAAATTTCAAGGCAAATAAATTTATCTGCATTTTTGATATTGGCCAAATTGCACCCACAACGTTGACCTCTCTAATGCACAAAACACATTATCTAAAACGAGACTTTCTTAATTAGCATATTTTGTTAACATTCTTTAGCATAGTTTTATTGTTAATTAGTGACACGATTGTGGGGAGTCGGGGAACTGTAGAGTGAAACGATGTTGTATATGGAGGTGGCAACTTTAAGACCGTGGGAACGATCGAACGGACACGCTTCATGACTAAGGTATGCGGGCACGGCCCAGCTTGAATGTAATCAGTGAGCGGTTACACGCGTGCTGGGCACGGGATCTTGCGATCACTTGATTAATCTCGAGTAGAATCGTACTTCATTTAGAAACTACTTGCTTGTTTGTCCATCGTCGGTATGTTTTGTAGAGTAATCTGTATACTATTAAATTGATGTTGCAACGGATTTACTGCCATATTCTGATGTAACATTATGTTTATACACCAATTCTAAATCATGAGAATTTTGTTGTATAACTAGGTTTGGAAAGCACCGATAGGTCAACTGATCTATGCCCATAAATGTATGTTGTGATGATGCAAAACCGACAAACTTCAATAATTTTTCAACATATCAGATAAAATACTTTGCCCATTTTTGGACAACCGTTTCCATTGTCCGGTTGTTTAATACCAAGCAATGTTGGTGATTAATATTAATTTGAGTCTTTATGTTTCGGTTCAAATTTTAATTTTGTCAACTTCTGATGCCTGTCTGTGTACTTGCGCGGTTGGGAGGAAAATCCAATTTAGCTGGTCAACCTTATCAATTTTCTGTTTTGATTTTTTGTTCCCAATCCATAATTAACGGTCACAACTGTAAATTGTAGGTAGAAAAGTCGAAAAGTGTCACATAAACAGTCAAATTGTGGGTAGAAAATAGTTCTAGTTTGTAAAGTAGTTTAAGTTCTCGCATACCCAAATCGATTCCAAAAATCTAATAAGTTGGTGTAATCTGTCGCACTTGTACATTACACAAGACGATTGATAGTACAATCGTCCTCTAAAAGTCATTGTATTTATCTGTTTTGCTCAACGCATATAAACAAAGCACTCGACTTTTGGTAGTATATACACTTGACCACTTGAGCAATAATTGTTTATCAATCACTAGATCGAGCTTGAAGATAGCAAAAACACTTCGATTTCAATTTTCTAAGTGCAACGATGATTGTACATATTCGAGCATTAGTAGGTATACGTGTATATGCTTAAAAATATTGTTCTACACGTTTTACAACTTCAAAGTAAATTTTACATCATATGGATCTGGACAAAGGAACGAAAAATATAATTATGAAACTTTGCTCTCCCTCTTGGAATTTTTATCGAAAGAAAAAAATAATTTGTTGATGGTTCCAGTGGTTTCCAGCACCCTAAGCACAAAACTTTTTCCAGTGCGAAAAGCTTGAATATATTAAATAAAAAAAATCAAATGCACACAAAAATATTTTAATTAGTTTTAACATTATTGTCCAGTAAAACAGAAGATTTAATAAAAATTGTGTTGCTTTCAAATTTGGAAAATTCATTTCCAAAATTTCAAAACTTTAATATCACATCCTTGAATTGAAAACATGAAACTCTCGTTAATCTGTTTCGCGCGTCATTTACAAGTAGATAAAATTTCGAAGTGAAGATTTAAAAGTTGAGAACTGTACGGAATCGACTTTAGACTATAAGTCTTTTTAGAGATATTGAAAATAAACGGGTCCTTCAATATAATTGTAGGTTCTGCCCTAAATATCCTTAGCTGTGCCATTACGTTACACTGATAATTTCTAATAATAGATCTGGGGTATAGAATACTCCCCCTCTCTTGGTTAATCGTATATACATAGTTGTAAAATATTCTAGTAATTTGCAAGCAATATTCGAGTCAAAACAATCTGGACAAAAATTTAATTCTGACTTAAAAAGTTTAACTTTTAAATTTTTAAAATATTTACAGACCTTAGGGGTCTGGATGGAGGGTGAGAGTCTAATACAATCGATTATAATTAAATTATCTACAGGGTGTTAACTACTAACTAGTACAAAATGAAGGGGGTGATTTTACGACTTATTTTAAGAAACAAAGTTCCTATTAACATGGGTCCGCAAACGTACCGTTTTCGAGATACAGGTTGTTCAAAGAAATTGTTTTTTCTTACTTTTTTTGCGATATCTCAAGAACCGTTAAGGCTACAGGCTCCAGCTTGGGTACAAATTTTTATATCAGTAAAGGCTACTTTTAAGGCTCTAATTTAATTTATAGAATTTAAAAATATGTATAATCAATTTTCCATGTTATTTCCCTATAATCGGGTGTAAGCTTGGTCACCCAGTATAGCGTACAGGTACAGTACTAATAAATTTATTGACCTAATACTCGACGTTTAAAATTATGAAATCGTGCAGAAAGAAGATGGTAGAAAAGCTATCCTAACTGCAGCAGCTCTGCTGACTTTTCACCCTTTTAAGTTATATTTATAAATTATATTATGTAATATTGTTGTTATATATTTTTTATGTTGCTTAATAAACTTTTCTTATCTTATCTTATCTTTATACACACAATCTTTCGGTCTCTCAAATTGGAGAGTCCGGGAGTATGAACTAAAAGAAAAAAAAATTCAAAAAATTGAATGCCTTTGAATTGGCATTTATAATCTTTTATTTGCCTTTCCAGCTTAGTCCAAGCAACATAGATCTAGATTTCCCGATAATTTCGATACCAGAAAAATAGTAATTTTTCTACATTATATGATGAAGAGTTTAAAATTTAAATTATAAGAAAGAGCCCAAAGTACTTAGAAGATGCCCTACACTAGATAGTTTCTGTTTAATTATTGCTAAAAATTTACAAATGACCATTCATTGCCAGGAGAACAGCCGGATTACCTTAGAAATATGGCAAATGAAATGCAGGTATAGTTCAAACCGCTACACGATTATCTAATGCCGTTCACAATTTTTTGTGACAAAAATTCACAACGGGGTACCTAGGCAGGGGCGGTCTATTACTTTTGGGGGCCCGAATGTAAAAATGGTTAGGGATCGCGATAAACAACAACATTTTTCCGACCATTAGGTTCTTCTTATGCCGCTTCTTTTGTTCAATTAATGATAATAACTGGTTTGCTCTCTAACTGACACACTGACAGACGCACAACTAAAGGTAATGTTTCCTTGAGGAATATTCCATATACTATTGGATCTAGGTTCTTAACTTTAACCTAAAAGTCAAACTCTCTACTATTAGACCAAGGTAATACGGCATTGTACATGATGTACTGGTGAGATCTTAAATTTCCTGGTGTAAATGATGTTCCAAAATAACCTGCGTGTTGATGTGCTTTTTATCATAATGGTTCATAACTAAAATACCACAAAGGTGACAAAAAATATTGTCGCCTAATTTTGTGGTTCCTTGGCGACCTTCTATGAGGTTATAATTTGAACAATTTTTTCCATTACGTTTTTTGCACGACGAAAAATTGAACACAATTAACGTTAGGTTTTTTATGCTAATAGCTACATCTAGTAACCTTCTATTATTGCTTCATTGCATTTTGCCTAAAAATTACGTCTATGCTGTAAATATAATAATTATTACAACTTTCACTATCATTAACTTTATTATTAACTTCCGTTAACTTTGAACATCAGATTCTCACGCGCTAAAATGTCGATGCTTTGTCGGACATTTCTTAAAGTGGTAACATTTAAGTGTTTTTACCTGTTTTATCTAAAAGTGTTCAAGTTTTATCTAATTATTTAAAACATTTCCATATATGACATTAATTAGTATACAGAACAAATCAATCAGGTACAAGTTAATTATTCATTTCTCAAATTCGAATATTAATTTATACAAATTTCAAAATATTAATTTGCATTTGTAGGATGTGACGAACTATGAACTTATGGTAATTTTAAACTCTAAAGAATAACTGTTTTGTGAAATGTTGACTAACAAAATGACCTAAAATTTACATGAAACCGAACACTGTAATGTGTATCAGATAAAAAAATTGAACGGGCGACAAAATTTTATTTTTGCAAAAACATTCCTGATGCTCTTTATTTTCAAAATATTTTCAGAATATGCCAATCAACCAGAGAAGATTGTCAGCTATTATAAATCGTTCCTTATCCTTCATCAATCAGCTCGAAAAATATTTGACACTCAACTTATTAATGACTTCAAATTTTGAAAAGTCCAATCTGAAAAATGTCTTTTCGTAATTTTTGTTTTAGTTTGAGCATCATAAATCCGATGCTATCGCTTTCGTTAATCAGACAAAACGGGTAAAAGTAATTTTTTTAATTATTAATTTATCAAACCGATTAAGTGGAACTAAAAATTACGGAGTATACCAGGACAAAAAATCGTTCAATTAAACACCTCGTGCGATTAGATTAATTGGCGATATAGAGGAAAACGTGAACGATTAAGATTGAGGCCCAACGATAAACACGAAATTTTTTCCTTATCTAAGCGCTTTGAAATAACCGCTTATCGAGGGAAACTTTTTTTAAGAGTTATTTTATTCAAAAATTGTATGTTTAGTCGAAAGGATGATCGAACATTTAATTTACCTAATTTTATCATAATAAAAGTTAAATTATGCATCCTTTTCTAGAAAGGAATTCGAAGGTAACTTAACCAATCTTCGCAGGTATTTAGGGGAGATTTCTTATAACAACTGCCCTTCTTTCCCACGATTTGAGACGCGTTGGCCATATGTCGTCGTTCTTGCCATAATAGGGTACGCACATACATAAGCGGACAAAAACTGCTAAGGGTATAAGATGTGATAATTGAAAGGTGTTCTTTTAGCGTGGGAATGCATCTTCGAATGTGCATTATTTACCCTATATTTTAGTAACTCTTTTTGTTCCTTCTTGTTTTGTGGACGGAAAACTACCGGTTTTTGTGCCAACGAACGTGCTCTGCACGCGGGTATTGTTGGTTTTTATGTAGATTTACAGGGTTGTGTATTTGATACAAAGTGTGGTTAGAACGTGGAATGCACACTTTTGAAGTGAATTTTTCTTTTGTTAACCGCTTTCGATTTCATAACTGAAATTTATTTATTTCATTTCTTGACTTAGATATGCGAAATTCCAATCAACTTGAAGTTGAGAAGCAGGATAAAAGTACTCGATGGAATTGAAATTTTGAAACGTTGACGTAAAACAGAAAAAAAAAAGATTTTGCTGTTTCACGATGTCGATAATCTATAAGTATTAATCGATAATAAAATATGGAAAATTGTGTCAACTAATGTATAAGATTAGGTTTTTTATTCGTCTCGCTTCTTTATATTGATGACCATTGCTTAATTGACAGTTGTAGTGAATGTAAAAAGCTCACACCATTAATTTCAATTTAATGGCGTCTTGATGTCTCACATTTCTATTAGAATCCACTTAACTTCACATTACTTTCAAAATCGTACACAAAAAATTGATTAAAATTACGAATTCTTTTATGTTGCGAAGATTGTATCAATTTACAATTGATTATATGTTCACCTTGTATGCCAATTAAACGTATTAACGATGGTAATGTCAAAACGGTAATTAGATTCCGAGTAAAAAATTGAATATGCAATTTTTCTATCTAACACTATCGTTATCAATCGGGCAATAAATTCATTACCTTCATGTCGCAGATTACAACCTATCACAATTTGGCATATGGGCGTTGAATGAGAAATATCAACATCATGGATAATGTAGTGATTAAACCCGTCTTTATTCAACCAGTTTTACCAATACAAAATTCTATCTTTCTTCAACTTCCTGTCGACTGTGGGAAAATCAGGCAGGTGCTAGCGTTCTGTTAATCACAGCATGCATAGGATTTTTTTACATACTTGATTGTCCAATTTCTTTCTCTAAATTCTACTTTTTATCGATCCTCAAAGATTCCTATCTTATTTTAAAATAGTGCAATTTTGCATAAAATAATGATTAGCAGTTGCGCTACGTAACTTGGAATTTTTTTAATCGATTCGAGTGGTGGAGGAACGGTGATTGTTTTCTCTGTATCTATTTATGTTCTTCCTACTTGATTGTGAGAAGCACGTGCTCGTTTCGCGTTCCCACGGTAGTTTATGGTCCCCCTTACGTCACCCTACATTGCATGGGTAGCGTTGGTTCATTGAATCACTGATTACGCGGCCTACTGCCGTCGTTCGTGACTGTCCGCAATGCAATAAACGAATAACAATTATTATTATTTCTATTTAACCTGTAAATTAATAATTCTGCCGATTGAAATTGTGCGGCCAGTCCCTTTTGAAAGTTCAAGTCGCCCTCACAAAATTGATACTTAATTATCGAGATAAGGGAGTAGGCGTTCTGACGCATTCGGCGCGGAGGAAGCGGCTATGTCTTAATTTATCAGAATTGATAACCGTCAAACCGTAAGGATTATATTGGCCGACGGTAAACCACGCGTTCGCACACGGATGAATGGTGCTGGCATTTGGTCCTGGTTTATGGTAGCCTTGCTAAGCGGGAACGCAAGGTCGCCATGTATTGTAAATGACAATGAATATACTTATGCCAGGCACGTGATATCCTGTTATTCATCGTAAAAATACAAACACCACTAATTCCATTTGTCACAACGTCAATTATCGAATTAATTATCACTTACGCAATCTGTTTGTTTGGTATATTGAACAATTATCAGAAAATTACTCTTTGAAAAGTCACTTAGAGCGTGTAAAAAGCTACTTAATTGTCTACAATTTGAGTGTGTACCTACTTTAATTATCGGCACACACGTACCTAGATCAGTCGAAAAAGTTGTCCTTATTTAATCATTTAGTAGGAGTGTCAAAACTACACGTTCACGTCGTAGGAAATGGGTATTAAATAAAACCACTTAGATAATATTTAAAGTAAATTATATTTAAGTTTGATTGTTAAATATCTAATACTTGTAACTCCGAAGAAGTATAAGAAACGACTAACAAATTTTTATTAGTTGTTACACTAAAAATGTTTCTTAAAATATCTAATTTCAGCTGGTGACAATTTAAACCCAATTCTTTATAGTCAGTTATAGGAAATACTTAATAATATATTTATGGTTAAAGCCATAAATGTTTTACGATACATATTTTATATATGATTAGTTTTCTTAAAAGAACAATCTTAATAATAATTAATGATTATTTTTTGTTATTTGAATGAGAATTCTAATGCTCCCACTCAAAAAATTAGCCAGTATTATAACAATAATATAAAAAAGATTTTCAAAAAAAATTGCAACAAAAAAAAATACAGTATAATAGTTATTTATATCTATATAAAAAAATTGTATAAAATAAAAAAATATATATATACTTTAAAGTAATTTATATAAAAAAAATTGCATAAAAGCAAAAAAAATATATACTTTAAAGTAATTAAAAAAAAATATTTTGCTACATTGCAAAAATAAAAAAAAATTATATTAATCCTATTTTGAGCCTGACTTCCATGAACTTGATAGGAGCAACGGGTTTTGTAAAAACGTCAGCCAGTTGTTCACCTGTAGGTAAATATTTAAGTTTAATTAATTTTCTTTCTATTTGCTCTCTTGAAAAATGATATTTAATATCTATGTGTTTAGTTCTTTTATGATTTGTAGGATTTGTGGCTATATGTATACAACTTTGGTTGTCTTCATTTATCAGAATGGGTCCATTTAAATTTATTTTAATGTTGTTTAATAAAGTTTTTAGCCAAATCGCTTCTTTGACAGCTTCATATAAAGCTAAATATTCACTTTCTGTTGAAGAGGTTGCAACTGAATTTTGCCGTTTAGTATTCCAGGTTATTGTGCAACTTTCAAAAAGTTTAAATAAATAACCTGTAGTACTTTTCCTAGTACTTTCATCGGAACCCCAATCTGCATCCACATATCCAATAATCATTTCCACATAGTTTAAATTTTTAATGTAGGTTAATTTTAAGTTTAATGAGCCTTTAATATATCTTAGTACCCTTTTTAAACATTTCCAAAGTTCTATATTATTTTTGCTTTGGTACCTACTTAAAATATTTAATGAGACACATAGGTCTGGACGTGTACACAACATGGTGTACATTAAACATCCAATTAGATTTTTACATGGTGCATTATAAAATGTATTAGAATTTAATGCATCATAATCTAGTTTAGTTGGTAAAGGAGTGTTTATACTCTTACATTCGTTCATGTTAAATTTATTTAGTACTGAATTTAAATATGAACTTTGGTCTAGTGTTATTGTATTTTCAGTTCTTTCAATTTTTATACCTAAAAATAATTTACATTCTTGCAAATCAATCATACTGAATTGTTTCATTAAGAATTGTTTAAAACTTATTAATACATTTTTATCACCTGTAGCAATTAATAAATCGTCAACATAGAGTATAACATAAATATTTTTTGTTACATTTTTGTAATCTTTTAAATACAGACATGCGTCTGCGGATGAGTTTGTAAAATTTGCTTGTTTTAATAATTGATCAAATTTTTCATACCAGCAACGCGCAGATTGCTTCAAACCATAAATGGATTTATGTAGTTTGCATACTTGGTTGTCTTTTGAAAAAATTCCTTCCGGGACTTTCATATAAATTTCTTCCTTCAATATACCGTTTAAAAAGGCTGTTTTTACATCCATATGATGAACATAAAGACCGAATTGATTTGCTAAAGCTAATAGAATTCTAAATGTAGAAATTCTTGCTACTGGCGCGAAAGTTTCGTCATAATCGAGAATGTATTTTTGACTAAAACCTCTTGCAACCAAGCGTGCTTTATATTTATTCGGTTTGCCATTTATATCATTTTTGTATGTAAATACCCATTTACAATCTATGATATTTTTATTTAACGGTTTAGGAACTAAGGTCCAAGTATTATTTATTAATAGCGAGTTTAGTTCATCTTTTATCGCGTGCTCCCACTGAATCTTATCTACTCTACCTTTAATTTCTTCATATGAATTTGGAATTGTGCACATCAATGATTGTGCACACATTAGGTAGTTTGATAAATCGTCTTCGTTATATGAAATAACTGGACGATTTATTATTCTATTGCTTCTTCTTGTAAGTGTGGGAACATTTTCATTTATTTCGGTATTGCGTTCATTAATTTCTGCTAATTTATCTGATTTTAATTCAGATATATCAGCTTCGTTATTTAATTGTTCATCGATGTTTAGTTGTTCTGACTTTTGTATTTCAGTTTTTATTTGAGTTTTACCTGATTTGTGCGTATTCGAATTTAATTTTTCTGAATTTTGCATATCAGTTTTACTCAATTTTGGTAAGGGAACTTCTACTATTTTACTATTTCCTTGTGGCTCTTTTGGCCGCGAAGTCTTAAAATTTACTTCGTCAACTATTACATCTCGAGCAATTACTAACTTAGCAGTTTCCGGATTCCACACCTTATAACCATTTGGTTCGTATCCTACCAGGATCCCTTTAAATGATTTTTTATCAAATTTAGTTTTACCTGTTTTAATTAGGACATATACTGTTGAACCAAAAACCTTAAGGTGTTTAATTTTGGGGCTTTTATTATGCCACATTTCATATGGCGTTTTATTTTGCTTTAGAGCTTTTGTAGGTGTTATATTTATTAGGTATGTAGCAGTTAATACTGCTTCTCCCCAATATTCATTAGTTAAATTTGCACCTATTACCATTGACCGGGCTTTTTCTATTATAGTCCGGTTCATTCGCTCTGCTACGCCATTTTGGTCTGGTGTGTGCGGAACTGTTAAATGATAAGTAATTCCCTTTTGAAGGCAATACTCTTTGAATTCATTAGATAAATATTCACCACCATTGTCACAGTACAAATATACAATTTTAGTATTAAAAAGGGCCTCACTTTTTGTTACAAAATCTTTAAAAGTATTGATTACTTGTGATTTATAGGTGAGTAAATATGTAACAGTATAATGCGTATACTGATCAATATAAGTGACAAAATAATTTTTATCATCTAAAGTTTGAGGCGTTATTGGTCCACATACATCTGAATGTATGATATATAACGCTCTTGTTACATGGGTTTTATTTTTTAATTTATTAAACGGGAGTCGGACCTGTTTGCCATATACACAGGCTTCACATAAATCATTGGTAGGGCTGATGTGTTTTATTAGATTCACATCTTCAAGAATATTTTCTTGTTTTAATTTCAGAAATTTTTCTTTTCCTATGTGCCCTAACCTTTCATGCCATATTTTATAATAATTAATATTATTAATAGCATTAGATTTAATTTTTTCAAAATTAACCTCGCTTTGTTTACTCACTTTAAAACAAACTACAAATAAGTCATTTAAGGGCTTACCTTTTATTATGACTTCATTACCCCTTCTTATTTGCACACCCTTTTGATCGAAGATTATGGTCATCCCATTTTCTTGCATTCTTCGAACCGACAAGATGTTGTAAGGCACTTCCGGGGCGTAGAGCACATTGTTTAAAACACCAGTAACACCACAATTTGTAGAAACTTTTAATGTTCCAAGTTTTAAAGCACTTATTGACACATTATCTTTAGCTACTGCTATTTGAACAGGTGTTTTCAAATCTTCTGAGGTTTGATATAGCAAATGATCATTTATTATATGATCTGTTGCACCCGAGTCAACTATAAATGTTGTTCCGTCATTATTTTTATTTTCATGTTTGAAATTTCCCAACATGAAAGTAAATCCACCTGTGTTTTGTGTTTCCACAGTTTGCAATGTACGATTTCTTTCATTTGTATTTTCAATTGATTTTTTGTAATAATAACAATTATCCTTTATATGATTTTTTCTTCCGCAATATTCACATTTTATGTTTGAAAATTTATTATTTGGCTTATTGTTGTATTTATTTTTAGTTTGAAAATTATTGTGATTGTTGCGTTGAAAATTATACTTTTTATTCTTTTGGGTCTTCTTCCAATTTTTATTTAGGTGATTTTTATTTGTGAATTGCTTTGTTTGTTTCAGATCAACAATTAGTGCCTTTTCACTTACACTAGTGGATTCACCTTTTAATTTTATTTCTTGATCTAATAATCGAGTCTTTACGAAAGAAAGAGTTAAGTCTTTTGCCGAAAGTGTTTCCAGGGCAGTAATTACACCCTCGTAAGACGTTGGTAAAGTCAATAATAGGTGGGAGATTTTATCTGCTTCTTCAAGTCGTGCACCTGCCGAAATTAATTCTGTCACTATTTCGTCAAAATTAGCAAAGTGTTTTAATAAACGGACATCTCCTTGTAACTTCAGATTTAATAATCGTTTTCTTAATGAAAGTTGAGATGCAATGCTTTCTCTTTCGTATGTTTCATCCAACTTATTTATTATTTGTTTAGCGGTTAGATTTTCTTTTGCAAACCCTAAAAATGCATCGCTAAGATATTCCACGATTACACTTTTCGCAATGGCTTCGTTTTCACTCCAAACCACTTCTTCTTCTGGAGTTGCGAATTCAGCTGGTGGATCATTTTCAATAATATTTAAAATTTTTAATTCCGACATTAACGCTTTTATTCTAAATTTCCACACAGCATATTTTTCACCTTCAAACGGTTTAATATTTCGTTTTTGAGTGTTCTTAAAACGATCCATTTTTTCGCACTTTTTAGTTCAATTACAACTAAACACTATTTTAACTTATTTACTTATTTATTAATCTTATAGTTCAATTAATTAACACTAACGCATCTGGGCCCATAACCCGTAGGAAATGGGTATTAAATAAAACCACTTAGATAATATTTAAAGTAAATTATATTTAAGTTTGATTGTTAAATATCTAATACTTGTAACTCCGAAGAAGTATAAGAAACGACTAACAAATTTTTATTAGTTGTTACACTAAAAATGTTTCTTAAAATATCTAATTTCAGCTGGTGACAATTTAAACCCAATTCTTTATAGTCAGTTATAGGAAATACTTAATAATATATTTATGGTTAAAGCCATAAATGTTTTACGATACATATTTTATATATGATTAGTTTTCTTAAAAGAACAATCTTAATAATAATTAATGATTATTTTTTGTTATTTGAATGAGAATTCTAATGCACGTTTCATAAAATAACACCACCCCTTCTCAAGTGGACACTCTAAATATACATCATATAAAATATTTGCACACCTACCGATGACGAATTCATCAACAGTCCAGGAATTTAAAAATTGAGTCAACATCTGATCCGCTCGGATCGGATTAGTATAAGAAAGCGAGGTACCTAATTCTAAAAAAATAATTTCACTTTTCATTAGCTCAAGGAAAGGATATTTAAAATTGCTAATTTATTGGATATTAATGTTCGAAAGGTCGTAAATATGCCTATATTATAGGAGGTAGTTCACGTTATACGATATGTAATTAAAGAATTGCTCAAAACGAATAGAAACTTGTGCGTGTAGGCGTAAGTGTTCAATAATTCATAAATTTTATTTTAATTAAACGATTTTCACTTCCATCGAGTAATTGGTTAATTTCGGCCAAAAAAAATTTGCAGTTAATTAACGACAATTACTTTTGGATGCCCAAGGGTGGTTTTCATAAGACACGTGTTAGAGAAGAACAAAACGGGTGAAGCAATTCGAAAATAAATTCGTGCACAATCTCAGCACGAGTGTGCAAAAGAGAAGAAAAACTTCCGTTAATAGACGAGCAAACGAGATGGAATGGAGCGTTTTCTAATTCATTTCTAATGGTGATGGGTGCGAGCAAGACGTTTAGAAAGAGATAAATAATCACCAGCTGCACGCGCTGACACAGGTGGCCAAAGTGTGGGAACGAGCTGGCTTCTGCGATTCCCACGATCCGGAGCTTGGGCTTGCGACCAACACACACCTGGGTTTCGTATATAAGGCGAGCCCCTACTACTTTGAGTCATTCAGAGCTTAACGCTTGTGGAGTTAACAACGTTTTAGAACGAAAGTTTAGTGAAGTGCGATTTATTAGTTTTGCGAATATTTTTCAACATGTCTTACGAAATGTTAGCCGTCGAAGAACCTCAACCAATTTCAAGAACCTACCAATACAGGAAGGTTATGAAACCAATGTTAGAAAGAAAACGAAGAGCAAGAATTAACCGTTGCCTAGATGAACTCAAAGAACTTATGGTTTCTGCTTTACAAAGTGAAGGTGAAAATGTATCGAAATTGGAAAAAGCCGATATTTTGGAATTAACCGTTCGTCATCTTCACAAGTTACGCCGCCAACAACGACTTGCAGCAAATCCAGTAATCGATGCCGACAGATTTCGCGCCGGATTCACACATTGTGCAAATGAAGTGTCGCGTTGTTTAGCAGCAGTTCCTGGAGTGGATGTGCAATTGGGTACCAAATTGATGACCCACCTTGGGCATCGACTTAACGAAATGGATAAAGTATCGCCCTTGGTTATACAAGTGACAAGTCCATACACACCACCGGGATCACCAGCACCCGAATGTACGATGACAAATTCCTACGCAATGCCTTTAACGCCAGCATCGTCGACATCATCGCGCCACATCTTATCACCAAATCAACCTATGGATTGTTCAACAACGGGCTTATTAAAAGTAGCTCAGAAAACTGAAGAAGTTTGGAGACCATGGTAAACCAATAACGGACAAATTTTATTAAAATTGTCGTCTTCCATTAATATTAATTTTTTTCAATTTGTTATGTAAATAATGAAAAAAATCTCACTGTGTCTTTCAGTTTTATGTAGTTCGTTAATTTTGCTCAATTGCTTTAATTAATTTAGGTTGTAGTTTTAAGGATAATTCAAAGAGATTGATCTCTATTTATAAATTTGTAGAGTTTTAAAATATGTAAATTTTTATCTTATAAATGGTAATTCGAGTAATTGCCAAGTGATATACTCAAAGTTGGTACCTGTGATTTCATAATTTTGATGATGCACCACATTATAGTTATGTAGTAATATTTTGAAAATCAAAATTATTTGCCTTGGTGTGATTGTGCAAAAATTAAAACTAGGTATTTGTATTATGCGCAATACTGTGATACATGTTTGTATTTTTATAAAAGATTTTCAAATAAATATAATCTGTTACTTAAAAATTTAAAATTTCTTTTATTTCTTTATTTTCAGCCACTTTAAATTTTGCTCCAAAATTATTCCCAACAAAAAATTAAGTTAGTCGAAAGTGTTTTAACCAAATTGCACGATAAAATGCAACATTTTGACAACAGTTCTCGAAAATTCAATTAAACGAAGTTGTCCAAAACAAAAACGTACAAATTATGAATCATACTAATTCAAAAAGCAAAATCAATGCATAACATATTTTTCAAAATTGTGAAACTAGAGTGTCCTTTAAAATATGAATCATAAAGAGAAAAACCCATGATGCACCGGTTTTACACTTCAAAATAATAATTGGACATTGCCCTAGTCAAAATTTACAAGTCGACATTATTCTTTTAAAAGTTTTTGAACTAAATCTTAAGTTTTTGCAAATCTTGAAAGATGAAATTGCTACTATCGATGGAGGAAAGAATAATCGGATTAAATGTATTTAAAAACCTGTGCGACCTCTATAAAGCCATAGACACACTACCCATAAATTTTTGGTTTTGCCGGTTAAATAGAACTCCAAATAATTTTCTACCATCTTTCAATGGTTAGAAACTGAAACTGTTTTAAATGTAAAATAACAGATGGCAATGTAAATACTCTGAAAAGAGCAAATTGATAATTAAGAATAAATCCAATAGGCGGATAGGCAGTCAAATTTACTGTAACAAAATCTATATTTTTGCCTGTAACAAAATCTATATTTTTGCCTGTAACAAAATCTAAATTTTTGCCTGTAACAAAATCTATAAAATCTAAATTTTGTTACATGCTTAAAATAGTTACTCATTTATTTACCAAAGACGTAAAGTAGTCGTATTGATTCAGCAGCGACGTAGAAACAGGCCCGTAGCCAGGGGTGGCAAGGTCGGGCAACGCCCGACCTTTTGAGGATTTTGCCCGACCTTTTAAAGTAAAAATATGCAACAATAAATTAAAAGAAAATTTCCCCATTCATTCCACGTTGGTCCCTTTTGTATAAGAATTTTTTTAAATTTTAAGTCGGTATATGCTTACAAATGCAATTCGTACAATTGAAAAAACACCAGTATCTACCGACATACACTTACGAGCGACAGCAAGAGCTATCTCAGTGGCCATCAAAGTTATAGATGCCCTGGTGGAAATATTTCTCTGAGAAAGTAAAACAAAGTCTGCAGAAGTCTTACAAACTCTGCAAAAGTCTAATTCAGAGTTTTCAGAGAAATATTTCCATCAGGGTGAACTTTCCTTTGCATAAGCGTTTATTTTATATTTTTTTTTATTATTTTATATATTTTTTTTATATTATTTTATATTTTTAAAGTGAAATGAATATCGTAGTCAAAATGCTATTTTTATGCTTGCGCGCGGCTGTGCTATAATACGGAAATAATAAATTTTAAAACCTTTCTTAAACCGCGTTGACCTTGAAATTTCAGGGAATTTTCGCCTGCGGCGCACAAAATTGCCCAATCTTACTATCCATTAGCCCTACCTTCACTTTCGGTCTGGCTACGGGCCTGCGTAGAAATTGAAGCACAAGTCGAAAGACCAAAAATTAAAAAAACTGAGGCCGGGGGTGTTCCGAAGGCTTGTAAATTGGGGAGGGGGGGGGCGAATACATTAGCATCAGTTTGCGAGTTTGCGTATCAGTATAGGCGACTTGTATTTAGATATAATACATAATGGCTCATTCAAAATTTAGATATTTGTTCTGTGTTCCTGGTATACTTAAATATTCTAACAAAGTATAATTTATTGTTAGATTAAAGGTCTAAAATAGCAAAATTTACATAACGAACCTTAATGAAGCAATCATTCACTATGAATTCAATTGCTAAGAATGCAATAATTACTGGAATTTCTATATAAATGTATGTTATGTACATATAAATACAATATTCTTAATAATGGTCTTAATGAATAATTATTGTCAACATAAAAATTTTTGTAAAATATCCATATCAATGAATTTTTGAATGAAAAATCCAATAAAACCACTAGCACAAAATCAGTCGCTATTTGCCAGTTCTTGATATTTAATTGCAAAAATTTTACTGGACATACTTGGAAGTCTGGTGTTGTCCAACAAGCAAAATTTCAAAATTCAAATAAAAATAAAACCAAAATTTTACTTTTTTTTCAGATAAATCAATAAAAATTTAGGGGTATATTCTCGTGATATAAGTATAGCTTGAGATAGCAATTAGTTTTATAAAAGGTTCTGAAAAAAAATTTGGGGTTTGAAGTTAACAAAAAATCGTAAAATCAAAAAGTCTTGAAAAAATTTAAATAAAATTAATTTTATTATTTTTGCACTCCTAGTGACCGTAACGGGTTAAATATAATTTTTGAAGAAATGAATAAATAGCCTGTCACCGATTTCCAAGGACTTGTAAACGATTTGAATATAAACTTATTACAAACAGTAATTGGGACCCTAATTACTCGTATATGTGTTTTCTTTTTACTAAATAACATTCTATATTATTTTTAGCTGGCGCTGCCCTTATTTAACAAGGATTTTAGGAGCGTATCTTGGTAAGGTCACAAGATCGAATTCTTATCGCTCATTTGATTGAAAATATATGAAATAAGTTCAAATTCTCAATTTTTTAACATATTATAAAAAAATGATAATAAATTATGCACTTATTAACTATTCATATTTAAATAATATTTAGAATTAAAAATAATCATAAATCAATAAATAAATTATTAGTAGTGTTTTGAACGTCAAATGAACGCCCCCTCCTCATATCCCTGGAAAGCCAGAATTTAAAATGCGTTAAAAAAATGTGATGCAGCTTGACAAAGAGGAAGGAAGGATCAAAAATGTCAGAATTTTGCTTAAAGTATTTTATGGATGTCCCCTAAACTTAAAAGAAACTTCTGCCAAATTTTAAAGTGATATCTTGAGAGTTAATAATTCTGAAATTCAGGGGGATTTGAGAGATCAAGCACATCTCTAATTAATTATTATTATTAGCAATGCCGATAGCCGTAGTTAGTTCTTAGCTGGATGAAAAATTCTTTTTTACGCAGTACACTGACAACTTGTTAATTAATATTTTTCCTGAAAATTTTTTTTAGTTTCAGTTTTAGTTTCGTTAATAAGTTAAATTCGATTTTTCTATTTCGTACATTAAGTTATTAAATTAAATTTGTGCAGTCATAGGCCCTCTAGCGATTGGTAGCGGTACCCCGATATAGAGGCAAACTCCCTTTTACTTCAAGGTATTGACCATAGATGGCAGTCGGTACTAAGATAATTACGTAGAAAAACGTCATTTATGATCCTAGAAGCGCGATGGACGTGTTCGAGACGTTCGTCGTTATGACGTTTCGTGATTTCTTCTTTGTCATCAAGATTTTGGGGAAATTTAGTGGAGACTTAGTGAAGGTCGAGTGAAGTTCAGTTTTGGGCGGTGTTCGGATTGGTGAGCAACACCAACAATAGTGCCCAGTACAAATCATTTTTCGTTCCGGAATCGTAAGCGTTGTTGGTGCAGGTAAAGCACGTGATCCATGGATCCCTATACTGCCGTCATAAGGAAGAACACCGTAAGTCGGCAATTTTTGAAAAATGAGTTAATATCAACTTAGTATATATGATACGTTATTCTACAGATCTAATACGATAAAAAACAGAAAAATACTCATTAAAAGGTAAAAAAGTCTTCTTAAATTGCATTTATTGCTATGTTTATTGCATTGCATTTAAATGTTTTTGCCATTTATCTCGATTTCAACTTTTTCAGAGTTACGGTGTTCTTCCTTATGACGGCAGTATAAAAAGAAGGTATTTTGGAAAAATCACTACCAATATTGACCATTCTGACGAATGATGTATCCACGTATGGATGTTACTGAATTTAGTTATTTGAGTATTTGACGTTCAAGTTCCGGGCCACCATGTTGATATCGTGGCGTCCTTGACGTCTCCGCAGTGAACTTTCCGTTGAAAACCGACACCCACAACAACTTGTAAGTGGTTTTCAAGTTTTACTCGGCAACTAATAATTGAAGAGCGCAGGCTAAGAAGGGGGTAGTCATTTTTTTGAAATTTTTTAATTATATTGCAGTTTGTCTATACCGACAAAACCAATGAGGTTTCAAACTTTAAAATCGCGTTCCTGAAAAATTATAAATTTTAACTATCCCCCTTCTTAGCCTGCGCTCTTCATTTATTATCGCGAATTAATTTTGTTGATGAATCAGTAAATTATGGTTATGTATTTTTTTGAATAATTGTGGTACAATTTTTAGTAAAGTAATTTCTGTAATTGCCTTTAAATTTCATTAAATCAGTAGGGGAATTCATTATTTACGTACTTTTACTCAAGTCAGTTTAAAGCCGGAAGAGTTGCTTCAGTTTGTTTGCGTATTGCGTTTTAGTTGTCTGAACTTGTTATGATTGATTCATAAAAATCCAACCAAATTGTGTGGTGGTTTTTTCTTCTTAGTCGCGCCATCTGGGTGGGGGCTTGATCTGCTAATATTCCATGCACGGTTCCCCAGGTTCCCGATCTCGCCATTTGGGCTTTGGGAATTGCATCAGGGGGTAAGCATTCCATTATTATTGCTGCTATATTGTTTTCGTTATAGTTTGTAATCGGTGTTTAACAGTCAAATTGGTCGGTAATTTGCGGGATCTTTTGTATCGCCAGATTTATGAATAAGGATCACACTCGCTGATCTCTTCTGTCAAGGTGTACCGACTACCGATATCATCTGTAATGAATTTAATTAGGTATTGCTTGGCTGCAGGCAAAATTTTGTATAAAAACAGGGAATCCCGTTAAACCCAGGAGGATTCCAGGCTGCGGTTGTTCTTATCGCTTCTAAGACAAGTTGTTCAATCTTTCCACCCGCGATTTTAGATCGCTGTATTGTCTTCGTGTCCTTTTATCTTTTGGTTCCATTCGTCCAACCACTCTGAAGAGATTTCAGTAGATTGGTACTGGTTGGAATAGAATTCAGCTGTCTTGGTCATATCCAACTGCAGAGTGTGTGTTAAAACGGAATCTCGTTTTTCAAAAGCCCAAACAGGGCTTCTATTCTATAAGATCGCCTTCAACGTTCTCACCCTGCCTAGGGTCGATTTTATGTATTATATGATGGTTTCATTTTTATTTCTTCCGTGATGTTCATTTCGTCCCTCTGGTTTCTGCCTGCTTATATTATACGCATGTTTTCTCGCTAAGCCTCTGTCTCCCGTCTCAATCAATCGAAAATCAAGACCGTGCAGGAAATATAATCCTGCAGATAAGTGTTGACTTTCATTTTAATTGTAATTAACTTGCAGTTACAAGATAACAAATTAACACAATAAAAATTGATTGTATTATTAATATTTCATAAATTTATGCATAACAACACAATATTAAATGTGTAAGAACAAGTCCTCGGTAGTATAGTGGTCAGTATCCCCGCCTGTCACGCGGGAGACCGGGGTTCGATTCCCCGCCGGGGAGGCCTTTTTTTTAAACCGCAGAAACATAATTTTAATGCCCATTATTGTTTTTGTGCAAAATAATTCAGATTAAAAATATGTGAAAAATTTTTAATTTTTTCAAATTCAAATTTTTTTAAATTAAAAAATATGGATATAGTTATTAACATGTGTAAATATTGTACAACTTGAAATGGTTTTGCATGTTAGAAAAATTAATAATTGGAAAACTCTTCTGTTTACTTATTACTTAAAAAAATATGCGAAAAACGTTTTTTTATTTATCGATTTAGGCATCAAGTAGGTTGAGTTTTATTTTTAAGAAATGTCAAATAATTTTGACTTTTCAGTTTCAATACTATTTGGGTTAGTTTTGTAATGAATTATTTCAGGTTTGCCTGGTGAGAATCCGAAATTCAAAACATATTGTAATGTTTTTATCACATGTCTCAAATTAAACAGTAAGTTTTTAATTATTAATTTTACTAATATAAGGTAACAGTACCAATAGATGACACTTTTAAGGAAAAAAAATGAAAAAAATGAATTTAGCACATTATCTTTTTAAATAATTAAAAAGTAAAAATACAAGCAGGTAGCCTAAACTTTATTCTAACTATTTATAATATAATTTTAAGATTTAATTAAAAATGTATATATGAAAAAAATTTATCAATGATAGACAACATCTTGCCTATAGATGACACCCCTAAATTGACATAGACCAATAGATGACATAGTTTTAAACCCATAATATATGACATAGATAGTCCCCATAGATAGTCAAGAAAGGGGTTATTACCCTATATTATATTATATTACCCTACAATATATTCCAAAGTAATAGTGGATTACACACATATGTATATGTATGTTTTTATTATTTTTATGTTTTTGTCGTATTTATTTAAAGGTACATATATGGGGAATTATCATGCTTTGAAGGTATGTTAATTCCGTAAAATCATACATCATGGTGACAAGATGGAATGAAATCTTATTTTCTTATAATATTCCTCTGCTTGTCCTACAGATTCTAATAGACTGGAAAAATTTAAATATTGCTAACTGGTTGTGTTGCACTTTCTCAAAGGTTGATTTGTGTTTGCCAAAAGTTCACTACTTTAACATCTCTACTTATTGGTAGCGAGGAAAGAGTGAAGGCATCGACGACTCCTCAATTTGCTCATATTATTCTACTTCTAGTGTCATCGTAGGTAATCACATGGCTAAAGCCACGATGACGTACTAGGGAATTTAATTAATGCCTTCTTTGCCAGAAAATCGAGACCGTGGGATCGCCGATTCGACATAAGTATCGTTTTTACATTTGCTCTGTACTTTGTACTTTGACTCTGTACTTTGCAAAATTCGTCAAAGGTAGATATTGCCCATGCTGTAAATTGCTGCAGCTGCAGGAATCACGTTGCTGTTAAATACTATTTTTATTTGGATAGTGGTCAGGTGCCACCCGAAGATTTGTTGTGTCTCTACTAAAATTTACTTTTCGATTTTATCTAAATTTCTAGATATTTGTAGCTTTCAATTACCTTGCACTTTGTCTTCGGCCACTATGGAGGAGTAGTGGTGACATTTTCTGGTGAATGATGTATAGGTCGATTTCTCTGGCGCACTTCTTAATCAGATCTACTTTGACACAACATCTGCTATGAATTGTCGTTTAGCTTGGTATTTAATGTCGTCCATAAAATCTGTTATGCAATATTGATTCCCGCATCTCTTTGCAACACTCCTTTTCTAGCCTTTATGTTGATTGATGGTGCATTATTATTTTTAATCTGGATAACCATGTTCTATTGATTTCTGTGGATTAGGAGATTTTGTAGTTTCTTTGAGATAGGTATTGAGCCTCAACTTGTTGTGGTTGCTTGAGTAAATTACGCTTTTTGCAAATGGAACCAAATTGTTACTTTTCTTCTTAGTCTCAATGTCTGAGTGAGGGCTTTGTCTACTAACATTCCGTGCAGAGTTCCCTAGACTGATCTTGCCATATTTTGTTCTTTAGGAATTGTTCCAGGAGGAAAGCATTTTATTATTATTGCAGCTATTGTTTTGGTAAGTAGTTTATAATAGGTATTGAACTGGAAAATTGGTCTATATAATTTTCGGGATCTATCGTCTCTGCAAGTGCTATACGCAAAGCAGTGCGTAGGCGATCATTTGGCTGAAGCCAATTAATTTTTAAAATTAAAAAGAAGTTTATTTTTAATTATTTTCTTAAATATTTTTTTGTACGGCTTCAGTTGCTCGCATAGCTTTTACAATTTTGTCGTGATGTTCTATATCAATTTGTAAATATGGGCGAATCGAGTGTGTGCTGCTATGACCACTCATTTTGATTAGTTGTTCTTCTCCAATAACCGCTTTTGCTAGATTAGAAACTAGTGTTGCTTCTGGCAGAGTGGTTTGTAACTTTTACAGACTCGGTATTAATTCCAATACTAGTAGCCAATTTTGACATCCATTTTGATCAAGTATCCTTCCTACGGGAATATTTTTGAACAATCCTGAAGAAGTATTATTTTGCCAGTTAGGGTTGGGGGTCAAAAATAACTTTTTGGTTGTTATAGATTTTGTTCTTTTGTTAAGCAACTTTTTATATAATCTACAAAACAAATAAAAGAATCATTTATATTCTACTCTAAATGGTAAGTTTTATCTCACAGGGCAATTGTCAGGATCATCAGTATTTGAGACCAGCTACTTATTCTCTGACATTTTTTTATAACCTCCTTGGCTTCTTTTGCTAAATAGCGGGTTATATTCAATTCTGCCTGTAAATGATTCCGTGTGATCCAGTTCTTCTTTACAATAATGAATAAAGCTAGAAGCTGCTTCTCCACCACTCCAAGCTGATTCATAAGAAGAAATAAGAAAAAACTTTATATTTAAACCCTTTGGCATATTCTCATCCCAAACATTGACTATTTTTTTAAACTCTTCCTTGGTCAATGCTACCGCGCTACTTTTTCTTTTATCAGATTGTACTTCTCCTCCGCGAGTCGGGCCGATTATCAAATAGTTATCAAAAATATGTAATCGAACAAAATTATCGATAATATTCTATGCACATGGATTGCATCTATGCACAATATTTTATCTATGTATATAATAGATAGAAAAATTTTTAACGATAACATGCAACAAATAAAGACTCCAACCGCTCACTTTTTCCAACAATCCCCAAAACACTAGCAGCGTTTCCTCGCTGTATGGCAATACTAACACGTTCTTGCAGGTATTTTGTAGCTTGAGGAACACCAGATTTGTTTTTAATAATATTCCTCAATTCTTTTATTATTGATTTGGCATCTGAACCCCACGTTCCAAACGTTTCCACGGCAAAAGGTAAAAATTCGTATCTTTCTTTAATTTCACTGTACTTGGAATTTTTCATACGTTTGGCTGTAGCGACAGCAGTTCCGGGTTGTAAACAACTGTTTTTCAAATGTGTTGCGGTAACAGTATCAACACATGTGAGATCCCATACTAAGGAACGACCTTTTTTCCAGGGTATCATTGTGATACCATCTCGTGGTTTACCATCACTTTGAAATAAACCACAAGGTTCAAGTATGGCAAGAATGTCGGCAGACACAAAAGCACGCTAAGATGTCGTTTATTGCACTATGTCGCGAGAATCTTCCATAACTTTTAGAACATGAGAGACCATGATGTCTCAACCGATCAACCAGTATTCCTCAAACACACACATAGGGCTAGCAAATCTCTGCACAAATTCTTAGAGACACGGCTATTTGTAAATCATGTTTGTCTAAAAGGGTCCCTAAATTTGCAGAAGGTAACGCATATAACCATGCAGCAGATTCATGTTCAGAAGTAGCAAGTAGGGTGGTCTTGTGTGGGGATTCAAAACGAGATAATAATTGTTTAAAATAATTTAAATATCCCAATTTTTTTGTAAAAGTGGTCTATCCGGAAACATTAAATCAGGATGTTGTGTTTCCCAAAAATCTAAAGCTTCTATTTTGTACTGGATCTCAAAGTCTGTTAAAGACGGATTCAGAATTGTACCGACAATATCCGAAGTACAATGAATAGAAGCAAGAAAAAAAGTAGAAAAGAAAATTTCTAGGTATTATTTTCATAATTTATTCTTTTAATCGTCTGGAATTAAAAGCCCATAACTATTACTGTTTAGATTATTATAAGAAGTTGTAAAAATAGAAAACTAAATATACACGAAATAATCGTTAGTAATACGTTTTTCTCTAGAGAGTCTCTACCGCAAAGCTTAAAAATTCAAACAATGAACTGAAATTATTTTATTATAATTTACATTATTTTGGTATACATATCCGAGTTTCAAAATGTAGATTTTGAATTTTAAAAACTAAATAAATGTAATGTGAAAAGTAAATTTTTTTTCATGCTGTAATACAATATTTAGAATAATAACTGACATTACTATTAGATCCAAGCTATGCAATTGAATGCTTATAGTTTGCTACAGAGTGATCAATCATGTGTTTCGAATTTCGGATTTTCACCAGGAAAACTTGGAGTAATATTTTAACATTATAAGACTATTTTTAATTCGCAATTTAATTTCGCAAACACAAATAGCAACGGATTTAATAAATCTCCTTGCAATGCTGATTGCCTGGGGAACCATGATTTGTGACGTGGATTAAGAGATATTGTAGTTTCTTGGAGGTAGGTATGGAGCGGATAAGTTGCCTCAACTTGTTGTGACTGATCGATTTGTACGCTTTTTTAAAATGGATCTAGATTATATGGTATTCTGTCTCGACATCTCAGTGAGGGCTTTGCCTGCTAACATTCCGTGCAGAGTTTCCTAGATTGCCGATCTTGCCATTTGTTCTTTAGGAGGAAAGCATTTCATTATTATTGCATCTATTATTTTGGTAAGTAGTTTGTAGTCGGTGCTTAGCAAGAAAATTTGTTTGTAATTTACGGCGGAATTTGTCTCACCATGCAGAAGTGTGATATTAGGATCATGGTCGAAATGATGTCCACTATCAAACAAATTTTTAGCAGAGCCAGACTTACTACAAATCTCGATGGTATTAAAAATTTGATGTAACCAATTTAGATCATTTTTATATGTTTATGTATTTTGTCTTCAAATTTTGTACCTGTTTGCCCGATATAAATAGCATTGCATGTGTCGCAATTTAGTTCACAGACAGCGGACTTATTTTTTACATCCAACCAATGTCTTGACCAAAACTTTGGTAAGTTAATTTGGTAGATAATTCTCTTGCATATGGCAGTGTAATCCATCTTTTCTTTCACTAACCTTCTTATTTCTTATATGTTCCAATTTTGACACTCGACAGGTTCGTCTTAATGCATCCATTTCGATCAATTACAGATTTTTTCTTTATACTTCTCTCTGATTTCCCACATTTTTTACCCATAGGGCAATATGCTTTTGATTATTGACTTGTAGATCCTTCTATTTGTATATCTGCAGATTTGATCTGACCACCAAATTGTGTTTAGTTGTCTCATCTTTTGTCGCCCTTAAATTCATTTTATTTTTTATATTTTTTCTACTGTTAGCTTTTTCTGATATTGTAGATCCCAGGTATATTTATATGATTGTATTCATTGCAGTTTTAGATCGTTTCATCTTCTACGTTTGCTTTGCCTCCACTACTAAGTGTTTAGTTTTAATAATAATAATTTTTTTAAATTATTAATATTCCCGAAAACCGTTCCGGGAATTTTTATAGTATTTCCACCATCACAGGCTAAATCAAGATTAGCAAATGAACTGATATCAAATCACATTTTAATAACTTACATACAAGTAATTATAAAGAGCCAATCCGGAAATAAAAACATATCCAAATACTATATGTAAGTTGTGTAAGTCAAAGAGGATTTGTTTTATTTTTTATAAATAAATTACATAAAAAATAAAATATAATACAAATAAGAATTTTTAATTTAATTGTGTGGTATTTAGTATGTATTGTAATTTTTAAAATATAAATAAATATATAATTATACTTCGTTCGTGTTCATTAATCACGTCCATATCATTTATTATGTCCAGTTAACTAGTATAATAATAAAAAAATAATAATCAAAACTTGATTAATTTGATTGTTTTTATTTTAAATTATTAGCTTTGATTAAAACAACAACTAGTCTAATTATCTGAAAATCCATATTCAGGCATGCAGTAATACTTACATACATCCTTATTGATTTTCGAAATTGGGATTACAAATTTTTCTGTTATACCAGGTCCGTCAATTGAAGAGATGATGTATATGTTAAATGAAATATCCAAAAAGTCTGAAGCTTCAAAAATAATTTTAGCTCGTCTTATTTAGCTTGTCTGTTATGCCCATGGATATGAAAAGTTCTGCGGTAATTGCTTTCCATTATTTCAGGTGAACAATGGTCACCATATTCGCCAGATTCAAATCCAGTAGACTTTAGCATTTGGAGTATTTTAGAAGCCAATAGTTTCTCTAAAACATACTTCTTCACTAGAATCTTGAAAGAAATCGCTTGTTCGAGAAGGGCAGCTTTAAACCGGGAGTTCTTCCGAACATCGTATTTGGCAAAGAGCAAAATATCTATAGCATTTTATGAAGGTATCACGTTAATTGACGGACTCGGTATTATGATGACAAAAGAATATACTAGCAAAAAATTATAAAAATCGAAAGCGACCACGCAGAGGCTAAGACCTCGACATAATCCTTGGACTTTTCTACGGTTTCTAAGGTAACATTATAATAAAATAACATTACAGTGTTTCTCGAATCAACTTCTGAATCAAGATTTCGTTAAGTACAAAATAATAATTAGGATTATTATTTGTGAAAAGGTGTTTTTTTTATTATAACTTTGTGTTTCAAAGGTAATTATATCTGATAAACGTTTGAATTTTTTAATCTTACGTGAGACACGTCTTTTATAAATGACTATGTGCTCAATATGAAAATTGTAAAATTGGTGAGTGAATGAAATGATAAAATAATGCTAAAACTGTTGATTAGAATTAAATTTGGGATATTCACTTGGCGATTAGTACAGAGCATGTTGTCGGTTTGCATCAACTAATCCTGACAACAAAGGTCAAACAAACAGTAGTATGTATGGTTACAGATTATGTTACCAAATAAAAAATAAAGGTGAATTAGACCAATTTTCCGCCATAACATTGATCAATTTTTATTTATTTCTACTTATACGTTAGTTGTATGAAATTTTTAACCTCGTCTGGTTAAAATAATTTCGATAAGTTCAGAAAAAATTAAAAATTGACGTCACTTCAATAAATCCAAAAAGTAAGCAAAATATAATTTTACTAATATTTTTCATAACGAATTGTGAAGTGAAAAATTCATAATTTAAAATTAAATAAAAAATTCAACTGGAAGATGGACTGTATAAATAAATTTTGATGATTTAATTACGGAATTTGTGCAACTTAAAGTAAGAAAAAAAATGTTTTTAAAATGTTGTATAATATATTATTATACCTGTCTTGTATAAAAATCTATAATAAACTTCGAGTATGTCTAATAATTATTATCCTTTCAAAAATGCTACATTTGATCTAAGTGCGGTTGACCTTAAAAAATCAAAAATTTTCCCCTGCAATGCATTTTGTTATAACATGAAGGCCGAGGGGCCTCCAAAAAAGTTAGCCTCGGGCTTTACATATCCTTAATCCGTCACAGCAAGAACTTGAATTTTCAATTAAAATAAAAGCACGGAATGCATGTAAATGAAATTCTTCGAAATTTTTATTAATTGTTGACATTATAAATAAAATAAAATGTTAGTCAAAAGGCCACCACAGCTTCGTTTGCAGTAATTTTGACGACGAAATTTTGTAAGACTGTTTGGAGTAAAGACGGTTGAATTTCACAAACGTGACTTTTTCCTTTATAGTAGTCGAATCGTTGACCGACTTTATTTTTAAAAAAACCTTGAAGGAAAAAGTCCAAACAGGCTACATCGCAATTTCTAGACAGCCACTTTTGCTCTAAAAATTTAGAGATAACATAAACTGAGAACTTGGAAGGACTTAAAATTTTTTGTGATTTTTTGGAAGAGTGAGCCATAGCCAAAATAATGTTTACAAGTTAGAAAATTTAAAAATTGAAAAGTTTCTATTTTAAAATTCAGATAGCAAACTATGAATGCAAGTCAGTTTAGATTATTTCGTTTAAAAAACGCAACTGAAATAGATAAGATTGGAAACGACAGTGCTTTTCGTAAGTTAACGCTGCATACATAACTATCTGTATTTTTTCACGTTTTCTGCATCAGTTTTCTGTATCATTAAGCTATAGCTATAATGCACTTGGCATCACTGCAAGCTGATAACTAAAATACCAAATGGTTTTTAAAAAAATTAACCAAATATTTGCATAACTAACTGTAATTTAAGTTATTTAAGAATTAGTTTCAATTAATTATAGGTAACTAGGAAACCCACTTTGAAGCAATTATTTAATCTTGGGAAATTGTAACTATACTTTGACGCAGCTGTTTTCTGTGTAGGCATTGCAAACACTTACCTATTTAACTTGGGGTCTCTAGATGTACACAAATTTTGTATTATGAGAACGAAGAATAAAGAAATCTATTTTTTTAATAAATAGTAATGGTAAGAAATCATTTTTTTTAATATACTAACTACATATATACAGCTATTTTCATTTCGAGCATCAGAATTTTATTTATTTGTTTAAATCAGTGATCTTCAGTTCGTATTCTGTGATATCCATGTAGGATATGCAATATAATATAACCAATTACAGAAAAAACATTATAAATATTAGTTTAAGAAATGACAGTAAATTATTGTACGGATTTAGTTGAATTAATAGAATTTACCGTTGGCGTTGCCAAGTTGACCGGCCGCCGAGTTGTCCGGGTTCGACGCATTCATATGATGAAAGTAAAATATTAATTGAATTTAATGTAATTCATTTTTATTACGCACAAAATCATCAGACCTTGAAGGTTTTTGGATTTCTATAATATAAATTAATCGGTGCGGCGCCTCATTGATCTCGCCGTATTAATCGCCACTGATAAATTTTGTTATTACATATTATGTAAGATATGTTGACTTCCTATGAAAGGTTTTTGTACTAATTCAATGTTCATTATTTTTATGAAGCGACTTTTTTTTACGAAGTTTCACGAGGACGTACTGCTGGTCAATTTCTAATTGCAGTAACACGGTTTCATATCAGCGATGCATGCTGATAAATAGCTACGGCTATAAAAAACCTGCATTGTAAACCATAATATCCTTTGTAGAGCAGTTGTCTTGAGAGAATTTCTGGCAGTACATGCTACGTTATTAACTTAGTTTTAATTATTATACAATGTCAGAAGCCCAAACAGAAAATAAGTTAGGTAAGTACTAGAATATTATTTTCCAATTGATAATATAATAATCCAATTGATGTAACACCTAACTAAACAATTTTTAAATTAGAGATCCATAATTACTATGCACCTGATAATTTTGTTTCACGACAGTCTTGTCTAAAAACACATTCTAATATTTATTTCAGATTGGGGTAGCAATATGTACTCCAAAACGAATTCTGACGTTGTAGAAGAAATTCAATTAAATTCTCATAGGCCAAATCCAAAACACGATAAAAATTCACATCGTTCTGAAAACTTACGCTACTACTTTGCTCAGTATTGTGCTGCTACCAGTATCCACGGAATTCAATATATTGGCGAACGTGGTAGATTTTTCATAGAAAGGCAAGAGGACTTAATAAATGATTATCAATTTTCTAATTCAATCTTTATAGAATTTTATGGTCTATTATTATATTCATTTTATCATATTTCTGCATATTTTTGATCGTTAAATCGTATAACAAATGGCAAACATCTCCAGTTATTGTAACATTTGCCACAACCGAAACACCAATTTGGGAAATACCTTTTCCAGCTGTTACAATATGCCCAGAAGTCAAAACCAATCCGGACGTTTTTAATTATACTGATGTTTATTTGCGAAAACTATTTTATGACAACATTACCGCAGAGGAGTAAACGGTAACAATTAGTAATAGCAAAGTTTTCATTCACTTTTTATAGAGAACGAGCATTCAATAGTTTGGCTTTAATATGCCATGGAATGATGAAGTATGATGTTCTTCGCAATATGAACGAAACCTTGACGGTTAACGACGACGTAATAGACGATTTAATGACGGTTAGTGTAGTGATTATTAAAATTTTATGAACATGCATCTCAGATTTATTTTAACAGTTGTTTGAGTCTAGTTTTACAATAGATGAAATTGTAACTCATTGGCTTGGAAAAGAAATAACCGATGATATGGAATATACAAAAACTTTGACACAAGAAGGAGTTTGCATTAGTTTTAATATGATAAGTGCCGCTCATATATTGAGAGATCCGACGTATATTTTGTGATCCCATATTTAAAATAGAAATGATATTGAAAATTTTAGGTCTTATCTTATGTCGGAAAATAAAATGTCACAAGTAAATGAATGGACGTTGGAATCCGGCTACTCGGACAATGCTGGTCTTGATGCTAATCCGAAAAGAACATTTGTATCTGGATTAAGAGGTGGTGCTCAATTTTATCTACTTACTAACGACAGTTATTTGAGTTACATGTGCGGCGATGGAGTACAAGGATATAAGGTAAACATAATTAAGCTTTTTGATATAAATTACAATATATAACTGACTGATAATATAATATAATATAATCTGAGTGATTAAGATGCACGAGACCTTGATTCAAATCTTGGTCGTGTCGGATACACTACTGTGATCTAAAGACTAACATCGGAAAAGGTAAAACAGCTTTCTCAAAGAAAAAGCACCCTATTAATTATATTTCCTGGTCAGTCATCTTGGCTTTGGTCAAGTTGATTGTCTACGCACTATACATAATATATAGCGTTTGAAGAAGAATCGGACTAGTTAGATTGTATAGAGCTCCTCTAGAGCCCCCATAGATCTAATAAATATATTTTTAACTTTATAACAATAATAACGTCTAAACATATTGTTTATTATAATTAGGTAAAATCATACTAATAAGATAATTATTTAGCTATTTTGTTATGTTCCGCCGACTTCTACTTATTAATAACTTAATAAAAGACGGCCTACGCTTTGTGTTATTCATAGTAATAACAGGAAAACTTCCCGTATGTACACAATAAGGTGGTAAATTTTTCTGGCTTTTATATCATAACGTCGTAGATTCTCAGACTTTCTTTCGTTTTATACCTACCCTGCTCCTATATCCAACTTGGTATAAATTTTATTTTGGAAGTTAAATTTAAAATAATTTAAAAGTACCACCAAAAAAGATCTCAAAAAATATTCTGAAATTAGTAATACAATTTTTGTAAGGATGTTTAATTAAATTAACATTAAATTGATTACTTTAAATAATATGTATTATTGAAATGGCCCTCGGGAGCAGGCTCGTCACCAGAAAACATGTCACCGCGTGACAGATGGGGAATGCTCGGCGGCAGGTCACGACAGGAAAACTTGAAAATACTTCTCGCAAACAGGGAAAATGAAAAGGCCTATTACGAATATATTAAATATTATTCCAAGTTTATATATTATTCCATTTAGGCTGGATATAGTACCTCAAAAGTTGAGTGCTTTTTCCACCCTTAATAGTCCTACATTCGCCATAATTGGGAATCGTTATCAAATATTAGAATGCAATTAATATCAAAAGCGATATATTGCCTGTCTTAATTAAACGAGAACTCGATAATAATTACAATTACTGAAATCCGAATCAATCTTTTTTGTAGGTTATGATACATCATCCTTTTGAGCTACCAGATTTTAATAAATACATTCGGTTACCGTTGGACGAGTACGTCCAAATAGGAGTTAAACCCAAAATGTTGACAGTTTCAGAAACTCTTAAAGATTATGACCCCGAAGTTAGAATCTGTTATTTTTCGGACCAGAAACCATTAAAATATTTTACCAATTACACTCAAAATAATTGTATGAACGAGTGTTTAGCCAATTACACTTTGAGTGAATGCAAGTGCTTACCGTTTTATATGCCAAGTACGTGGGTATTATTATTGAGAAGAAAATATCAAAGTAGTTATAATTTGAAATTTTAGAAGATTCAAGTACTCCAATTTGCGGTTTAGGAAGCCTGAAGTGCGTGGAGCAATGCAAAGGTAACATACATTCAATTTTGACTCATATGATTACGTTTATATCTGTTACAATTTTCTTAGTGGATATTGGCAATCCAGAAGTGACTACAATAAATTGGTCTAGTTGTGATTGCCTGCCATCGTGTGCGTCCTTGGAATATGATATAGAAATATCTCAAAGTAATTGGCATTGGCGCAATTATTTTTTACTTCTTGAGACTGTAGCTGACGAGAAATTTGATTTTCTCGATTTTGAAAAGTAAGTAAAATTATCAAGTTTTGTAGTGAATTTCAAAAATACAAAATTAAAAATATTTAAAAAAAAAATTGATGCTATTTTCAGAGATCACGTTTCATCTTTAACAGTTTACTATAAAGAATTGCAATTCATGACTTCAGAAAGACATGAGCTTTATGGGTACGTGGATTTCTTTTCCAACACCGGAGGCCTGTTGGGACTTTTCATAGGATTTTCTGTAACATCCGCTATTGAAATTTTTTATTTTCTGACTTTACGTCTAATATGCAATATTAAAAAATACGGAAAGAGAGTTTGGTCAGGAGATTCCGGATTATTAAAAAAAGAGAAAGAAGATCGATTTTGTAACTAAGTCATTTTAGTTGCTGAAGTGGTGTACATAATATTTCAATTTTTTGAAATACAAGAGTTAGGTTTAAAAAATAGAATCCTAACTGTTAATGTAGGGATTACAGATATATTATTGTTATTGACGGATCTAGCTCTTTGCGCCCGAAGTCAAATGTGCAATATGGCTTATTTATTGTATACTTTTAATCTTTAGTACTATTATAAAACAAAAAATATATATTTTTCCCAGTCGGAAAGATTGTAAAATTTATACTATTATTTAATATTAGCTATGTATGAATGTAATAATTATACTATTAGATGTAAAGTTAGCTATTGCAATATTGAAGCTCAAAAATACCACCTTATTTTTTTAATATAGCAATAGTCAAGTTAATGAGTTATTTTTAAGAACTTTATTCTAGCCGTCTCCCTTCGGCAGGCAATAGCCGAGGTAATTTGCTTTGAAAATCTATCATAAAATGAAGCGATCAGCCAAAACCCACTCGGGTAGCGCTACTGTGTAAAATAATTAATAATGATCACTTTATTTGATGACTCGTGTATGATGCCTCATCCGCAATGACTTATATATGATAACCATGCTAGTTGTTGTTTTAAATCTGCTGACTATACTGTTGAATGCAGATTGCATCTGTCTAGGAGTTTCTAGAAAGATGCATTAGAATATAAATAGTAGAGTGATTTGCTTTGATGGGCAGTTCCAGTTCTCACTCGTGCAAGTGTTACTAGTGGTGCAAAAAATAAATATATTATAGTGTTACCTAAATACAGTGACGCCGTTTCAAATAAATACAAACTCATTTTTAAGTAATTGTTATTAATTGTAGTGTATTTTAGAATTATTGGTGTAAATTTTAAGGTCAGTTTCATAATAAATATTAAAGAATTTTTAATTTAATTTTAAAACCAACTTTAAGACCAAACCGGTAATTTTTATTGGTCCGTTTTGTCTTGAAGCTTTTTTTAAATATTTATTATGAAACTGGTTCTTAGTGTATTAATTATTGTTTTATGATGAATCTGTAAATATATTTTAGCCCTTAATAATTAAATAGACCTTTTAATTTTTGTTACAATAATTAATTTTATAAAATGTTTTAATGTAATTAGGTCGCTTCGGCAAATCAAAGAAATAATTTAAAAAATTCCAATTAGTTTGAAGTCAATTAGTTCAATATAGTATAGTAATATTCAAATTGTATAGTTAAAATTAAGCAGCAATCAACATTAAATGTATGCCAAGATATGAGTTTTTTTAGGAATTATAATTGAAATTTGTCAATAATATTTACGCTTTTGCGTATACCATTCATTCTTTAATACTTGCATCAAGTTATCGCATTTTTTTTTAAGTGTAATTTTAACTTAGGTATGTATGTAAATTATTCAAATAAATTTTTAAATTTTATTGGTTAAAATTTAATTTAATTTAGTATTAAAAATCCAATAAATAAATTCAACGATTTTCAAATAAACAAAATGAACAAAACTAAAAAATCAAACTGGACTGAAAATTTGCAAAACTACTTTTCCGAATACAGTGCTGCTAGCAGCATTCATGGGATTCAATTCTTGGGCGAACGTGGAAGATTTTTTATAGAGAGGTAAGACAAAATTTTACAAGAGTGCGCAATTTTAATTTTATATTTATAGAATTTTATGGTTTTCAGTTCTATCTATATTATCATCAGCTTGTATATTTTTAATTATTAAATCTTATAACAAATGGGAAACGTCTCCTGTGATCGTATCGTTTGCCACAACCGAAACACCAATTTGGGAAATACCATTTCCAGCTGTTACAATTTGTCCAGAAGTCAAAACAAATCCATACGTTTTCAATTATACTGACATATTCATAAAAAAATTGTTCTTGAAGGAAAATATTACAGTGCAAGAGTATGTATTAAACTTATAGAAGGGGAAGCTTTGAATCCCCTTTTTTTACGTTAGAAAAATAATTGATGTTGCTCACTAAAAATAACTCATGGAGATGCGTTATTTATGACTTAAAAGTCGGCTATTACTTACTTTTTTTCAGAAATAATTTACTTCTCAAATTAGGGCTAATTTGTCCAGAAATTATTAAATCACTTGATTTCTATTATAATGAAACAACAAATGGAACTGTTAGTACCGATATTGTAGACGATTTAATGATGGTAACGACTTGAACTATAAAACTTAATTCTTTCATAATAAGCTTAAATTCTAGTTGTTTGACCATACTTTACCATTGAATGGAATTGACATTTTTTGGGTTGGCGAACTTGTACCAACATCGGAATACACAAAAATTTTAACAGAAGAAGGAGTTTGTGTTAGTTTTAATATAATAAATCCTAATGATATATTTAGAGATTTACCGTAAATTGGAAGAAGTATGTAGATGGTCACTTTTCTATTTTTTAAATTTTAGGCCATATTTTGATAATACTAGTACACCTAGAAATAGAGAACATTGGTCTTTGGAACACGGATATTCAAGCGATGCAGATGACAATGTTATTCCAAAACGAACATTCTTATCTGGCTTAAAAGGCGGTGCAATGTTTTATATGTTTATTAACGATAGTTTTCTAGACTATACGTGTGGCGATGGTGTCCAAGGATTCAAGGTGTGTCCTCAGTTTTCATCGCATTATTCTTTATCACATCCCTTGGGCAAACTTGATGATTAATATTCAATTTGTTAATTATTTATTTGATACCTGACATTAGTTATTAAAAATTTGTTTTACATTAATAAGAAACTGATTTTAACAGGTTATGATACATCATCCGTTTGAACTCCCCGATTTTAGTAAATACATACGTGTACCGTTAGACGAGTATATCCAAGTAGGCATAAGGCCTAAAGTGATTACAGTGTCGGATACTTTAAGAAGTTATAGTCCCCATACTAGAAACTGCTACTTTCCTGAACAGAGACATTTACGATATTTCTACAACTACACGCAAAAAAACTGTATGATTGAATGTTTGGCTAATTATACACTAAGCGAATGCAAATGTTTGCCATTTTATATGCCAAGTAAGTTAATAATTTTACCAACAAAATATAGCATATTATGGGGGGTTGTTAATCCACAAGAGGTTCACTTTTTATCGGATAAAATTGTTTTTGGACGAAAACATGATAGCCATGGAAATAACTCGAGAATTAAGGGGATTTTAAAAATTTAGAAAGCGTAGCCAGAGCAATTTTTGTAGATCCTTAATTCAAGAGTTATTACCTTAGGGCTATCATATTTGAGTCAATCAAAAACAATTTTATCCAAATAAAAAGTGAACCTCGAGTAGATTATAGGGAAATACATGACTCATTTTGCCTGTCAATGTCAATTTTTCTTTGCGCGCGATCGATCTGGATTTTTGCATATGCTTTCCTACCGATAATCCACGGGGGGTGAGTGCGAGGAGAAGGGGGGAGAATTTTTTGGTCAGTTTTTTGATATCTAGCGCCTTCTAGCTAATTTAAATAATAATTATGACAAACATTAATTATGACAACGGCTACTACACACAAAAAGCTACATCGAGTTTAATCGAATTTAATCGCATGTTGATATATACAGAGTTTATTCACTGTGCAAAACTTCAAAGTGACATGTAATTGGTCAAAACAAAACACATTTATGAATGTTGATATAGGAATGGATTAATCACTATTATTTTAGGAATTCCAAATATTCCAGTCTGTGACTTGGGAAATCATAGATGTACAGAACATTGTAAAGGTCAGTACTATTTTATTTTTAATTTGTAGTTTAAGGAATGTACAATATTATGTTGCTTTTGTCGAAATTTACGATTTTGATAGATGTTCAGATATTAAATAGCATATAAACTTCTTGCTAGGGTTATTTCAACTCCATACTTCATCAACAGTACCAAAATGATCAGCAGTTACAAATGATGATGATGATGATGATGATGATAAATAAAGTTTAATCAACAGTGGAAAGAAGGACTTATATGCTAACGCTTTTATAATTTCATAATTTATTCATAAAATTTATTTAATTAATTATAATTTTCTATTGTCCTTTCAGTGGGTTTCGGTAAAAATGAACTGAAAAATAAAACTTTGACAAAATGTGATTGCTTACCGTCGTGCGCTTCGTTAGAATATGAATTTGATATATCACAAACCAGTTGGAATTGGAGAAAATTCTTTCTAATGTTACAAAGTATAACCGGACCACTGCGAGGACTAGATTTTGAAAAGTAAATATGATAATTCCATAAAAATCTATTTAAAGCATGGGTATTTTTCATTGTTTTCCTATATTATAATATTAAATTATCAAAAATAGTTAACAAATTAAGTAGTTAGTATACTTATTATTGTTTTAGGGATCACATGTCTTACTTAACCATATATTATCAAGAACTATATTTTATGACATCTGAAAGGAATCAGCTCTATGGATACGTGGATTTTTTTTCCAACACTGGAGGTTTACTGGGACTATTTTTAGGATTTTCTGTAACATCGGCAATAGAAATTTTATATTTTTTAACTTTACGGCTAATATGTAACCTTAAAAAATCCGGAAGAAAAATTATGGATTCAGAAGATTCCAAAATTTCAAATGGTGGTAATGAATTGAACAGGTTCTAATTACAGGAACTACCTGTTCCTTAATTTACAATTCCGGCAGGCTGCTCCAGTTTTTGATTTTTATATAAATTCGTATATTAGTATAATTACCGAAACATTATTTAAATTGTTTATAATATTAAAATGTATAGCAATTATTAATATAATTTAATAAAGCTGATTTTAAAATATTTACGTACAAACTTAACGTTTCAACTATTTCCAACTTTTTTATATAAATAGACTTACAGATATAGATTGATATTGATTGGCTATAGATTGAGCCATCGAGCCTTTGAAAAAAGTCTAATTTATGAATGACATGAAATATTGCTTCTAATCAATTAAAAAAAAAAAAAATTGGTTTAGTCTAAAGTAACCTCGAATATGTTAATCGCGAGATTTAGTAATATCTATTTTTGTTGCGTTTGATAACATTACATTATAACATAACATTTGCTGGTAACATTTTGATTTTTTTGCCCTTCTTTTAATGTGCGCTTTGATCGGGTGAAAAAATTATTTTTAAATTATTTCAATTAGTTCTTCATAACCATTAAGGAATGAAGAGCTGAGTGTTGTTCCGTATGGAAAGAAATATTTCCGCTCGGCTCCACTAGCGCTCGGCCTTGCAATAATTGAAAAAATTTGCACGTCAAACTAAGTTTCACTTTATGACTTCTATTCGCCCCTTAAATTCTTTAAACTTATTTCAATTCCATCAAATAATTTTTCATTCTTAAAAGTACATCGTATGTACATTTGTCATAAGGGGTCCCCGTCATAAGCATAGGTAAGTATACATTTACCGGAAAATGTATACTTATGCCGACGTTTATGGTAAATGTACATACAATGTACTTTTAAGAATAAAAAATTGAATTAGGAATATCTGCACATATACCAGGTAATGTTGGGAAAGATATATTGAAACTTTACAAGTTAGTTTTTGATATTCAAATTATAATTCAAAATACTAATTTAAATATTGGTTCAAACAAATTTGAATGTGGTAAAATAAATATTTAAGTTTTAAATTAATTTTATTAAACTAATTGAAAACTAAAAACTAATTAAATTAATCTTTATTTCAGCACGAATTACTACTGTATCATTTCGAAAATATTAAGTTTTTTTTTTATATTCTAATACTGATTCTGTTTACAATAAACTGCATTCGTCGACTCACTTTTACCAAGGTATATGTTCACGTGTATACATTTACCGGTAAATGTATACATTTATACATTATACATACATTTACCGGTAAATGTATACATTTTCCAGTTACGTATTTTTTCCGTAATATACATAATATAAACTAATATATTTGGAATTATTAGTAATATTAACTCTTGAAAATATATTAAATGGATTAAAATAAATTTGGAGGTAATTTTAAATAATTTAAAATCGTACATCAAGCGCTAGATACAAATAACATTTTGTATCATGATAAGTTTAATTTTAAATATAAAATTTACCATACGCATTAATTAAGTATAACTATGATTCCAATTTCCTATAAAGGTTATCTTCTAATCTCAAAATACAAATTAATTTATTAATAACCCAACAATACCAATTTCATAAAGATATCGCGAATTTCATTCAAAAAAAATTTTGTTAGATAATTTTCAATCCAAATAAAAAAAATCTACTCATGGCAAAATAAGTTACTTCATATTCTCAAAACTATAAATTTCAAATCGAAATCTAGGACAAAATTTCATCCAACCGCTTAACGGGCCTTCTTATTGTTAGCCGACAAATCTGGTTTCTTCTCGTAATTGATGCAACATTAACTACTTAGCGAGAAAACCAGAAATTTCAAAATTTAATACATCCACGAAATTTTATAATGAAAATAAAAAAAAACTAGAAAAAAGGAAACACAATTTTGGTACACGACAATATCCTATGTACTCGTATTTAAATAAAATAAGTAAGAAACCTAATTTAATTTGGTTTATTTGAGTAACTTTTCAAAAAGTGTTCTGTCATCTTGTTATATTTGACTATACTACTTTTTAGACTATAAGAAAATTTTGATTGGTTGAATAATAACTAATGTGGATTTTTATTGTAATTTTTCTATTAATCTTTATCACAATATTGACAACATGCAATGTGAGTGATACTAACCAATAACGAAGACTATCACCGTCACTATCACCATCAGAGAAAAATTAACCGGTTAGCAATCTATTTTTTTCCCACCTTCACTTGGCAAAAAATATTGATTTTTCAGTAAAAATGGTTTAGAGCTTTAGAACGTGAAATAATCTACAAACTTTTCTGTGTTTTTTTGCATCCCCGTAAAACCGTGTATCTTTTAAAGGAAACATTTTACAAAAAATCTGATGTCCCATTCCTGATAGGAAATTTAACGCACTACAACTTTTGTTTAGTAAACATTTTTGAAAAACCAATCCATTTTACAGAAAATTAGAAAATAATACAGTTTTGTAGCTGCCTTGTTTGTTATTTTCTAATTTTCTGTGAAATGTATTGGTTTTTCAAAAATTTTTACTAAACAAAAGTTGTAGTTCGCTAAATTTCCTATCTGGAATGGGGTGGTGCGTCAGATTTTTTGTAAAACGTTTTGTTTAAAAGATACTGGGTTTTGAGAAAAACTAAAAAAAAATCTTGGACCAATATTGTTTTTCACGTTTTTTCAATTTTCAATATTGGACCAATATTGGAAATCAATATTGGAAAATGTTCACGTTTAATATTGGCGCAACATTGAAAATCAATATTGGCCCGATATTGCCCCAATATTTGTGCTACATGGGCGGGGACACCCTGTATATTTAATTAAATTAATTATTCAAAGTACTAATGTAATATTTTATTTTAATGAGATTAGTTGACGCTGTGGGATATATTATCATAATTTTAACCATTTCATAAGTTACTAAAGAAGTAATATGAAACTTGTATAACAAAAGCCGATTGCTGTTTATGGATTAAAGCTTATACTTAGTTGTGTAAATTTTTATATTGTTTTATAATAGTTAATTACGCGACTAAATTTTGAATTAGAGAAAAATTAGTGTCGTGTTCATAGAATCAGGGGTACGTCAATTTTAAAATTCTAAAATTTTTAGTTTAAATTTGCTTAAAATTTTCAATTCATTGTTTTCTCTTAATAAATTTTTCTTGCTTCACTTCAATCGATCTCGCTTTTAATTTTAACTTACAACACTTATTTTTAAAAGTAACTGCTTTAATTATTATTACCTATACATCTTCATTACATTTTTAATAATGAAATATATTCTGTAAAGAAATAATAAATACTCAATTCTTACGTTATCAAATCAATTGTTTTTAAGAAAAATAAAATATGGAAGAAACATCATTTAGCAAAACGCACAAAGTGGCAATAAATGCAAATGAACAAATATTTCAAGAAAGAAATAGTAAAATTCCGTCATGTAATGAAAATTCAATTTATTACTTCTGCAATTTCTGTGATAACACAAGTATTCACGGTTTTAAATTTTTTGGTGAACAACACCGAAACTTGCTTGAAAGGTAAGAATATATTTATTTATCTACTAAATTTAAATTTATTACTGTAAAAATTTGAAAAGTTTCAGGACCTATATAATAATGCTATTTAACACACAATAAAATGTACTTTTGTTTAATTCGTATTTCACATTTGCATTTGTTAAACAAAATGTTACAATTTATTACTTATTAAATAAATATCTATTGTTGTAGAATATACTGGTTTGTAGTATTACTAGGATCTATTGTTGCATCTGGAGGTTTGATTTACAATACCTACAACAAATGGATAACTTCGCCTATAGTAGTTACTTTTGCAATGAAGGAAACTCCCATATGGGAAATTCCATTTCCCGCTGTTACAATTTGTTCAGAAGTCAATGCCAATCCCGCATACTTTAATTTTACTGACGTATACATAAAATATAAAAATAATGAAAACACTACTGACGAAGAGTAAACAATACTTCAGGTAATCAAAATTAATATCTGAAATTAAATTAATTTTGTTTTAGAGACAAATATTTTAAAATGTATTCCTTTCTTTGCAATGACGAATTGGAATTTATAAACGAAACCGAAACAAAGTACCTCTCTGATGATGATTACAGTAATTTAATTAAAGTGAACTTCAATATAAAAATTATTTTAATTAGTATTTAAAAAAATAATTTTAGAGTTTTGGAGATATGAAAGTCGAAAATTGTAAGTGGTTAGGAAATGAAATTGATTGTTTTGATTCACTAACATATATGGCTACAAGTGAGGGATGGTGTTCAACATTCAATATGCTTAGTTATGAAGATATTTTCGTAGCTGATGAGTATTTACCCTAATATTATATCTAGAAGCACAGATTCTATTAATTTTATTTTAGTCAAATGTACGAAAATTACACTAAAAATGGTACAAAATTGAAATTGTGGTCATTGGAAGAAGGCTATCCACCTAATGCTGGTCTGAACTCCTTCCCTTACAGAACCATGGTTTCTGGAGTAAATGGTGGATTGCAAATCGATTTTCAAGTTAGCGAAGACGATTTGGATTACTTATGCACAGATTTACAAGGATATAAGGTGTGCATTAAGGAAAAATTAATAAATTACAACTTGCAATTTTAATTTACTTTTATGCTAATAGTCTAATGCTATCTGAAATTTCTTTATAAATTCGTCCTTAAACATTGTTATTTAAGTAACGACTTACAGGTTACATTTCATCATCCATCTGAAATTCCCGACATGGATAAATACTTTCGGGTACCTCTAAATCAAGCAGTTGTTGCAGGAATTAGGCCAAGAATGATAACTACTTCTAAAGAAGTTAAGTCTTATACACCAGAAGATAGACAATGCTATGTACCTGGAGAAAAAACACTCAGTTTATTTAAGGTATATTCCCAACAGAATTGCTTGTTTGAGTGCTTAGCAAATTTCACTTTACAAGAATGCGGTTGTACACCTTTCTATGTACCTGGTAATTAATTTAATAATTATTAAATATAAAAATTTATATAAACATTATTTAGATAGCAATGAAATATGTAGTTCTGGAAGTAAAAGATGTGTTCACACAGCTAAAGGTTAGAAACGTAATAATATAATTCCCGGATTTTAATAAAAATTATTTTAGTCGAATTTATTGAGCAAGAAGTGCGTTTGAAAGTCAAGCATTCTAAAAATGAAATTACAGATCAATGCAGTTGTTTGCCAGCTTGCACTTCAATTGAATTTGACTCCGAAACTTCACAAACCGATTGGAATTGGAGAAAAATTAATAAAATAAAAAATAGTTCTTCTGACAGCAGTATAGAAGATGAGAAGTAAGTATAATTTAACGAATCAGCTGATTTTTTCAAAATGTTTTTTTTTATAGAATACACAGATCTAGATTATTGGTATATTATAGAGATTTACAGTTTATGACTTCTGAACGCCACGAACTCTATGGTGTAATCGATTTCTTGGCCAACTGTGGAGGATTGTTAGGTTTATGCTGTGGATTTTCATTCAGTTCCTTAATGGAAATTATTTATTATTTAACACTGCGGCTATATAGCAATGTAAGAAAATTTGGATTGAAATTTTGGTCTGGATCTGAGAAACTCATTGAAGATAAATACGAATAGTGCACCATAAAACATAACAAAAAGAATATACAAAATATAAAAAATTAATACGAAAAACGTGTTCTTTGAATAAATATTTCTTTATTCTAGAGAACAATTATTTTTTCTTGACTGGAATAATAAGCCTGACATAGTTTTAATTTATTATCCAGGCAGGTATGTGTTCCTTACAGGAGTGAAAAAATTCACAGGTACTACTTAGGCACTACAGATGGAAATGATGAGTGTGTGGGATCTTAATAAAATCGTGAAAATCGTATTTTCCAAATCAAAAACCCATTTGTCTCGCGATTTCCTGCTTCATAACCCGTCAATTTAAGCTTTACGCCACATTACTAATTTAATTAAAAATTATTTTCGGAAATACAGAATGCATTAGTTTTGAGAAATGACTCGCTAATACAAACATGATATGTTTATAAGGACTTTTATCATAATTATCTAAGAGTTTCATTTTTGCTGATTCACCGATTATAATAAAAGCTGCTGTGAAGAAATTATTTTAATTTTTAGCCTATATGTTACTCAAAGACGACAAAAATTTGGAAAAATTCAGATTTTTTTCGATATTTTTTAAGCCAATATACAGTTGAACCTCTCGATAACTAGTCCCGTTATAACGAAAAATCGGCTATTACGAGTAAATCGTTTGGCCCCTTGCCGTTTTGTATGATTATTTATAGCAAAAAATCTGTTATAACGAGTAAGTAGTGACGAGTGTCTCTTGGGTTCTCGTTATAGAAGTGTTCTACTGTATTAATGTTTTTCATAAAATGATTTTTGCATTATAAGATTTACTTGATATTCTATAAGATTTTGCTTAAGATTTTTCAGTAGACAAGTATTTTACTGATTTTTAAACCGAGTTTTAAACAAAACCATAGATGTGATTTTGACAAATCTTGACACAGAGTAAGAGTCTAATTGAAATTGCAAGAACTATTGAACGGGTGTTAATGAATTGTATTTGAAATTACTTTTACAGTATCACAAAGTCAATAAGGACATATCTACTAATTTTCATAAATTTTTGACTTTTTGGTTTTATTGTCACAAGTGGAATTACATTTAATTACAATAATTTAATTATTAAATAATTTAATTAAATAATTACAATAATTAAATATATTTCCACTTGTGACATTATTTTTTTGTCTTATTCATCTTCCTGAAAAGCAAAAGCAGCAATAACTCAAGAAATAAACTCTAGAGTCCTGAAATAGGACCTCCAGGTAAGAATAGTAAACATAGTGTTGCATGATATAGTAATTGATATCAAATGTGGCCGTAAAAACCGTAATAGGCACTTATCTATGTTCGACTTTACGCAGAGCTTCCTAGTTAAGTTTATTTTATTTTGAGACTTAAATTAGCTGTGCTTCCCTGTATATTCTTTAAAGTAATTAAAAAAATTCCGCACCACTTTTTTCAACTAACTGAACCAAGGGTACTGACTACGATTGAACCGACACTGGTGTTCAGGGCCGTATCTCGTACTTTAATTCGGGGGGTGGGGGGTTTGAACCCTCAAACCCCCCCCCCTCAAATACGGGCCTGCTGGTGTTACCTATTAATAGAAGAAGGCTTCTGAAAGCTTTTTCTGAAATTTAACTTTGGTATAGTATACAAGGTGTCCCAGAACTCAACGTCATTTCTTGGAGAGCTGATAGGCCAACTGGTAACTGAACAGAAAATCAAATATGACCTTAGTAAAATATCTTAGTAAATATCCTTAGTAAATATACCTTAGTAAATATTTTTTAGTTCTTTTCAATTTGTGTTTTGTTTTTTTAAAATAAATGTCACTTTAATAACTTGTGTTTTCATTTGAATTCTAAATTATTGAAATAATTTTACTATGTTCTTTTTGTAGTAAAATAGCAATAATTTTTTTAAAGAAAAACAGCAAACGTACTAAGTACGGGCATTAACTATAATGTGCCATGACTATAATAGTCATGGATTGAACCGAGAATCGAGTTCAATTCTCGAAATAACAGCTGTTGCTACGATACGGTCTAAATTCCAGTAATCTCATTGGTAAATTCTGGGATCATTTTGAGTCTCGGATTGATCCGGGCATAAATAAGCAATTTTTTAAAATAACTTGTCAGGTTACTTGGTACATTTTTTTACAGTATGACACAATTACAGAGTTGAAGTTGGTGAATAAAAAAAAATTAATTTATGAGTCGGGAAAAAACATTTTTTTTTCTAAAATTATGGCACTAATAGTTCTATTTTAATCTGTGATCAATAGCAGGGTTATTCAGGGTTGTGTACCTAAAATTATAATCTTAAATATGGAATTTCGTACAAAATTGATTTAAGGTGTCGATTTTCACAAAATTCATGAAAGTGTTATTTATCTCGAAAACTAACGATGTTTTACTTAGGTTATATTTTGATATTCTGGTCAGTCATGAGCTGGTCTATCAGTCCTCCAAGGAATGACATTGAGATTTGGAACACCATGTATATATTATTTAACCAAAATTTCGCTTCCAAATTAACAAGTTTCTAAAATCCTCGAAAAAAGAACAACCTAAATCTGTCACTTGATTTGATAGAAATTAACTAGGATGTTTATTTTGTATGTGTAATTACTAATAAAAGAAATTATATTTATAAATAGTAAGAGCTGTCTGTAACCTTTTAGTGAACTTTAATTGGCTGGCACAATTTACAATCGAACCGATGTCAATCTGTTTTATTATGTTCTCTAGTAATTAGTTCATTTTGTTATAAGTTGCAAATATTTTTAATGAGATGAGGAATTATTGTCCTAATTTGCTATAGCAAATGTAGTTTATATTTAACTGTCGATAAATCAACTTGTTATAAGGTACGTTCTATGTAAATCTTTGTTTATCTATTTCGCGAGAGCAGAACTTATATGAAAATACCTGAAATTTAGTAAAATATTAATTCGAAATAAATAAACAACAACATATTATGAAACTTGGCAAAAATTTACTATCATTCTAACTAAACCAAAAGGCTACCCAAATATTTCCAATGAAGAAAAACATTAAATTTCTAGAGTGCATATTTCAAAATTGAAGTTGTAAACAGAACGCACGACTATTTTTAAAATAATTGCTTAAATTGACAAATTAAATAATAAAATTTTTTATTTTCTCTATAAACATTCTCCTAAAAACTCCAAAAGTGGCCTAAATATGCACAAATATGCATTATTTGCTGAAATATGCACCAAACATTGAAAATATGCAAAATATGCATTTTGTGGAGCGCTTTTTCGGATTCGTTTTTTCCTAATTCGTCCAGATTTCAAAACGACTCTTCTGTTGGCATATCAATATTAAAGAATATGCAAAATGCATAAAATCCTAGCTCTAGAAATTTAATTTTAAATTTTGTGTTGCGATTCTTCTAGAATTATGCCGATAGTTTTGATAGTGTAATACAGATTTGTTTCCTTCATATCATGAACGATCAGTTGCACATAATCAGGAAATACTCTTAATCATCCGAATTTTTTTAAATATCCATAAGAAACTATACAAAACTTGGAAGTATGGAAGACACACATTTTGCCCAACCATATAAAATTAAGTCAAAATTAAAAGAAGACCAGCGTCCATGTTGTAAAAATACGACTTTCTACTTTTGCAATTTTTGTGAAAATACAAGTATACATGGTTTCAAATTTTTTGGCGAACGACAACGAAATATTTTTGAGAGGTAGGTTCGAACGTAAATTAATTATAATTAATATAAAGTTTTGTAATACTTTTGATATGCATTTATTTAATTTTAGAGTATTTTGGTTTGTGGTAATAATAGGAGCAATTGGAGCATCTGGACTTTTGATTTACAATACATTTAGAAAATGGGAAACTTCACCCATAATGGTTAGTTTTGCAACCACAGAAACTCCAATCTGGCAAATTCCTTTCCCTGCTATTACAATTTGTTCAGAAATTAATGCGGATCCTGTATTTTTTAATTATTCCGACGTGTATTTGAAATATAAAAATAATGAAAGTACTACAGACGAAGAGTAAGGATACTATGGTTACATTGAGAGTCGACAAACTATATTATCTATTGTTTTAGAAATCATTATTTCAAGATATTTTCCCTTCTTTGCAACGAGAAATTGGAATTTATTAATGAAACAGAAACTAGGTTCCTTTCTGAAGATGAATTAATCGATTTTATTATTGTAAAAGAATACTAAAATATTCAAATTATATTATCCTTCAACATTGCTTATTTATAGGCTTTTGACCAGATGGGCCTTGCTAATTGTAAGTGGTTTGGAAATGACATTGACTGCGATGATTCCTTATCATATCTTTCAACTAGTGATGGATGGTGTAGAACGTTCAATATGCTTTCATATGACGATATTTATGAAGATTCAGAGTTTGTACAATATACTAAATTATTAATGCATAATATTATTGTTTACAATTTAGTGAATTGTACAATAATCGCACGAAAAATGGCACAGATGTTAAAGCGTGGTCGCTGGAAGACGGCTATCCATCTAATGCTGGATTGAACACATATCCACGCAGAACCACGATATCGGGTGTTAATGGTGGTTTCCAAATAGATTTCGATGTTTATGAAGACGATTTAGATTATCTATGTACAGATTTGCAAGGATATAAAGTAACCACTTAGGAATTTTAAACATACATATCGATAATAATTAATAACTCGTAGGTTGCATTGCATCATCCAGCCGAATCTCCCAATATGGATAAATACTTTCGGGTACCTTTAAATCAAGTAGTTGTTGCAGGAATTAGTCCAAAAATGATAACTACTTCAGATGAAATTAAATCTTACTCTCCGCAAGATAGACAGTGCTATGTGCCTGGCGAGAAAACATTAAAATTATATAAAATATATTCACAACAGAATTGCTTAGATGAATGTTTGGCAAATTTTACTTTAGCTGAATGTAACTGCACCGCTTTTCACGTGTCTGGCAAGCAATTTATATTTTACACCATTTCTCACAATTAATTCTAAAAATTAATTTTAGATAGAAATACAGTTTGTGGTGCTGGAAGTAGAAGATGTATGGAAAAAGCAAAAAGTTAGAAATTATCTATTCTATACGAATGTAGAGTGACTGTACAGGTAATGAACACATACATACGTATAGAATAGTACTGTTGTTTTCGTCCATATTTTGCAATAAATAAAATTGGTTTTCGGGATTATTGGAAATTACCATATCCAATCCAATACAAGTTCACCATTAATTGGCAAATTTTAGTTTTCAAGAAGCCTACAATTAAAGTTGGACGAAACGTTGACCTATTGAACAAGTTGTTTTATTTAAAACACCCCAGTCCAATAATCCCGAAAACCAATTTTATTTATAACATCATATCATAATTTTGAATATATCAATTTCACAAAGTACAATGCAACGGTAGATGCAAAAAATGTGTTTGTAAAGTTAAAATAATTTAGGGTGTCCATTATTAGCTTGGTGGTTATTACCAGTGCAGTCACTCTAATTCTACTTATTAGTATTAGGTACTCATTTTTATTAATATTATTGTAGTTGAATTTATTCAAAGGGAGGTACGTTCCAAAGTTAATGAAAATAATAATAAATTAGAAGATCAATGTAGTTGTTTACCGGCTTGCACATCAATTGAATTTGATTCTGAAACTTCGCAAACCGATTGGGATTGGAGAAAAATATATCAACTAAAATATAATTATACCGAAACCAACACCTTTTATGGAAAGTAGGTTAAATTATTGATTATTCATTTTTAACATTTATACGATCATTGCAATGTTATTATGTACAGTAAGAATCGCTTATCCCCGCAATATAAAATTTGCACATTAAGCTGTAGATTAGGTACACACGAGCGTTCATTCCTGCAGAAGAGCCGAACTCGAAGGAAGGAATGTCTTTCCTCTCAAGACAAAAATGTCAAAGGAAAGCGTAAGATGGGAATGTACTCGTGGCTGTTTTTCTTTGTGTTTCTCACAAATTTTCAACACCTGACAAATACAACTGTATAAAAACCGGAAATTCGATAGCTTGACAAATCAAATATTTGAGTTTTCTAAGTTTTCAATTTTTAGGACACATAAATCAAGACTTTTAGTATATTATAAAGATTTGCAATTTATGACATCCGAACGGCACGAATTATATGGAACAATAGATCTATTAGCTAACTGCGGAGGACTGCTAGGTTTATGTTGTGGGTTTTCTTTTATTTCTTTAATGGAAATTATTTATTACTTAACACTTCGACTATTCAGCAACATAAATAAATTTGGATGGAAATTTTGGTCTGGAGAAAAACTAATTGAAGATAAAGACGAATAGACGAGTATTTATAATATTAACACTGTTGTATGTAGTATTCTCAATATTTTATATTGCTGTAATATGTATGTACATTGAAATTTAATTCGAATAAATATATTCTGTTTACAAGATTACAAGAAAACTGAGGGTCACTTCATATTTTTTTAAATTTTGGTAGTGAAATTATGTATACGAAAATTTAAATTATTGCAATTACGTCGACACTTTTCCAGCCTAATATTCCAAATATTTGCCATTTTTGTCAAATAACAATTAATAGCAGCTTTGAACGTTAAAATAAGAATATTTTAACGTAAATTGTATACCCAATGTGGATTATTTCAGATGTTCTAGCTTTACCACATTTACTCTACGTTTTCACAAACGAAATTTAAAATGTTTACTTAATTAGGAAAAATTGAAGAGAAAATGGATTTCGTGAAAAAGATTTAGGGTCGAACCGTCGAACTCACATTCAAAGGATATTAAGGGCTAATAGTATATTACTGACCAAGACTCGAAAATTACCCGTTACTATAAGGAATAATTTTTCGAGCCGAGGTGAGCATACTTTTTTATCGGAAAACAAAAATACTTAAATATTAATTATTCCAAAAATAGAAAATGTTGTTTAAAAATTGCAAGTAGGTATTGCAAATGAAGAGTTACTTTCTGATACTGACGCTCTGAGGGTGCGTTTCTGTAATTTAATAACATCGTCATTGTACTAAAAGCAATAACAAACAACTCAATGTCGACTGCTAGAAATTTCAAGTGCTTATGGAAAATTTATCAGATGTGACCTGATCTACAAAAAGGAGGCTTAGGTGTAAAAAATCATTTTTCTGCTAAACCCACGAAGGATAGATCCTACCTACAACAATAAAGACAATTTTTGTTAGTTATCATTGCAGATGACAACAGTTTTCGTCAAATTACCTTTATCACTGTAGTCCTTTTGCATTATTCCTAGTGGCCAGGATAGCTTCTTCATTGTTCCTTCCAACAAACTTAAGTCACTCACAGACCCGAACACTTTCACCACATTATTTTTCACTTAAGTATTAAAACAAAATTATTCTCGATTATTAAGAAAACTTCCATAAAGCTTTTATAAGCTTCACAATAATTCGAACTCGACACACCACACTCCCGTTTCACTTTTTTTCACATTTTCTCAAAATTTACAAAAAGTTGCGAAAATTTATTAGCAAATACTGTTGGAAAATTTTATCTGCACAAAAATGTTCTTTAAATTTCCATGGAAGGGAAATTTTTCCGAATTTGCTTTATACGATGTATTGCCTTAGAGGCCTTACAAACGAATGACTGTGATACCGATCGTCGTAATTCGTATATCAAATTTTTTTGTTACCTAAAAGGTAGTTACGCTGATAAGTTTTTAACATAATAACATCATGCAACGATGTCTCATAGCTTTATGCCGTTAAAAATACTTATAAACATTTCAAAAACCAATTATAGTGGTACTTATTTCTGTAATTTTAGTTTTACATGATTAAACAAATAAGTCACTCAAAGCTTTATTAATTTTTCTCTTGTCAAACACTACACATCTACTTGATGTGTACTCTACATCTATTCATCTAATTAATAAAAACAAACAAATTCTTCCAAGAAAATAATCGAAATAAATAAATTTTTTGGTGGAAGAAAATTTGGAAATTTAAAATTGTACAAATTTTGTTTGGAAATTTTTAAACGTTGTTCAGGGAAATTCAAATTTTGGGTCAATGAATGTTTCTTGAAAATTTGAAAAATAAAATAAATTATAAATTAGCGTGGGGAATATTGGATAAATAGGTGTAAATAAAATTATTTATGTTGATCAACGTTTCGAAGATGTAATTTTCTTCTTCTTCAGGATCTACAATACAACCACCTACAATGAAAAACAACAAATATACCACCTAGCATTCCGAAAGTAATGTTGTTAGAGTGCATAAATAAACGATGGTATTTATGATAAATGCGTATACAGAATTATGTACGAGGGATTTTCTAAACATGGTAGATATGTGTGTGGAGTTTGGCTATTTTTCACTGAACGGAAGGGTATATAAACAGTTAGATGGTTTAGCAATGGGTAGTCCTATTAGCCCAGTATTCGCAAGTCTTGTAATGGAAACCTTACTATAAATGAAACGCTGAGTGGTTTAACATTTAAAGTACCATTTTTCAAGCTATATGTCGATGATTCTCTTTGTGCAGTACCGTATGGGCAGGAAGATTATTTCTTAAGCAAATTGAATAATTATCACAAGAGACTTAAGTTTACTATGGAGATAGAGAAAGATGGTGAGATCCCATTCCTTAACATTATGGTGATTAGGAAGCCGGATGGATTGCTAACTACAAATTGGTACACTAAACCAATAAGCTTGAATCATATAGTATTTAGTTAATTACCAATCATACCATGACACTAACATAAAGATTGGACTTGTTACGGGATTAATGAAAACAGTTTTGAGATTGTCACAATAAAAATAACGAAGATTCAGAAACAAAACAACTATCCACTTTGGTTTATCAACTCCCAATGGCAGAAAGTAAATAATTAAGGATGTCGAGAAACATAGATCACAAAAGAGAGATGGACGTCCCATACTTCAGGTTCCCTTATATAAGAGGGCTGACAGAGAGAATTCAGACTTCTCTAAGAAATCATTGTAAGTTACGAATATACAGCTTATACACTAACCAAAAGCTTATGTCCTAGACTCAAGGACGCTATCTCTAGGGATAGTTTATCCGAATTAATCTACGAGATACCATGTTTGAATTGTTATAAGACGTACGTCGGACAGACAAAGCAATATCTTAAGCAGAGAATTTACCAGCATAAGATAAGAGGGATTGTGATTTGGCTAAAGATAAAGAAAAGAAAGGAAGAGTAACTATAGGGAAATAAAGAAAATGATTGTTCCACAACATTGGTAGCACACCACATGGAGAGTAGACACAACTTTTATTTCGAGAAAGTGAAAATATTAGATTTCGGTTTTCTTCGGTCCCTCTTACATAATTCTGTATACGCTTTTATCATATACCACCGTTTATTTATGCACTCTAACAATATTTCTTTCGCAATGCTAGGTAGTATATTTGTTGCTTGTCATTGTATGTGGTTGTATTGTAGATCCTGAAGAAGAAGAAAATTACATCTTCGAAACGTTGATCAATATAAATAGTTTTATTTACACCTATTGTCCAATATTCCCCACGAATATATGTACAGAACTAATTTATAATTTATTTTATTTTTAAATTTTCAAGAAACATTCCTTGACCCAAAATTTGAATTTCCCTGACCATCGTTTAAAAATTGCCAGACAAAATTTGTACAATTTTAAATTTCCTAATTTTCTTCCACCAAAAAATTTATTTATTTTGATTATTTTCTTGGAAAAATTTCTTTGTTTTTATTAGTTAGATGTATAGATGTAGAGTACACATCAAGTTGATGTGTAGTGTTTGACAACAGAAAAATTAATAAAGCTTTGTGTGACTTATTTGTTTCCTCTTGTAAAACTAAAATTACAGAAATACCATATAATTGGATTTAGAAATGTTTATAAGTATTTTTAACGACTAAATGCTATGAGACATTGTTGCATGACGTTATTATGTTAAAAACTTATCAGCGTAACCACCTTTTAGGAAACAAAAAAATTTGATATACGAATTACGACGCTCGGACTCACAGTCATTCGTTTCTAAGGCCTCTAAGGTAATACATCGTATAAAGTAAATTCGGAAAAATTTCTCTTCCGTGGAAATTTGAAGAACATTTTTGTGCAGATAAAATTTTCCAACAGTATCTTCACATTTGCTAATAAATTTTCGCAACTCTTTGTAAATTTTGAGAAAATGTGAAAAAAAGTGAAACGGGAGTGTGGTGTGTCGAGTTCGAATTATCGTGACGCTTATAAAAGCTTTATGAAAGCTTTCTTAATAATCGAGAATAATTTTGTTTTAATACTAAAGTGAAAACTAATGTGGTGAAAATGTTCGGGTTTGTGAGTGACTTAAGTTTGTTGGAAGGAACAATGAAGAAGCTATCTTGGCCTCTAATAATAATGCAAAAGGACTACAGTGAGAAAGGTAATTTGACGAAAACCGTTCTCATCTGCAATGATAACTAACAAAAATTGTCTTTATTGTTGTAGGTAGGATCTATCCTTCGTGGGTTTAAATTTTCACTCCAGTGATGGAGCCAGTGAAGAGTATAGTATCCTGAGTATGTATCTTAGCACTCGCACGGATGACAGAATATCAATTTAATAATCCAATAATCCGTAATAATATTTTTTGAATGCTCGGAAAATTGTTCTCTTTCTAATAGTCTATGGGAAAAATTTTAATTTTTCGACTGACAAAAATCGATTGACTGATAGATCCAGGATTATTATCGATAACTGATAAAAAGAGGGAGGGCTCTCCCGAAAGTAATAGTAAGGAGCTTAGTATTATTGTAATTATTTATTAGAATAATTAACTGTATTAAATTGTACTTGATAGCTTAAAAGCTAATTTATTCTAATTAAAAATTAAAGAAATATCTAATTTATTCGCTTATTTTTATCAATTATTCTAATATATAAATATTTAGTCGCAATAAATAACTACTGAATTTTTACAAAATTATAAACTTTAATATACTACTATAACCGTTTTAAAATTGTACTTAAATGGATTAAAAGTTAGTAGCTAATAAAGATTATTATTATAGATGTTTAATTTGAACAGTGATGATACTGGCGCATGGGTCACTTAGAAAAGGAAGGATGTGTTAAAAAAAATAGCAATAATTTAGAGACACCGAAAATTTGTTAACAAAAAACTTTACAGCTAATATCTTGCTTTTGGTTCTTATTTTAAAATCTTCTAAAAAGGTTCACGGCTTCTCTTTGCTTGACAAATATTCTTTATTTACATAAATACATAACATAATTACAGATTTTACAAAAATCAACACGTTGATCATTTAAAAAGTTTTTGTGACTCAGCGTCCAACTCGCAGGTCAATAGCGAGTTGGATTATACTATATCACGAGGAAGTTAGGCGAGGGATATATTAATCACCCAACGAATAAACAGTTTACACTCAAGCATAGGTGCTCATATGTGAAAGTTAAGGGGGGGGGGAAATAAAAAAATTACCAAAATGCTAAATGAAATATCAATTTATAAAAATTATCAGTTTATATTATTTTTTCAGGCAGAGGCAAGTGCCCTGTCCTGACCCTCCCCCCACTCCTTTTTAATATTTCCAAAAAATTAAAAGTATTCAGTTATGTCTATCCAACTTTCTAATTATTTCGAATTGAAGCGCAAAGTTTTCGCCTATAGTATGACCGCAACCTTTTCTGCATCCTTGAATTAAAATAGTGGGAGAAGACTCAAATGAATTCAATTTTGTGAATTCAAATCATCAGTGTAAACGAGACTTATTAGTGATAAGATTGTAGTATTAATTACTATTTGTAGTTCCTTGTTCGCTTAAAAACATCGTTCTTATAGGGTATGTTTTATGACCCGTTAAGTAGTTTACGTTATACATAATGTAGTTCATATAATAATATTATAATAATCGATAAATTATGGTACATAGACATAGTGCATAAATTAATGTTGTATGCTGTATTAGAATGATTTACGTAAAGAAATCAGTGGTTTTCAAAAGTTTAGGTCACTCAGTAGTCAAATGTGCAATTAAAATAACATTACACTGATGGTCCTAGCGTAACATCGCGATTTGCCCATGGATCCAAAAGTACGCACCTTTTTTATCAATAAAATGAAATAGAAAATAAATATTCATGTCTAATCAAGAAAATACTACTGATAGTTTTATTTTAAGTTAAATTTTAAGAGAAAATTTTAAGTTAACGGTAGTACTACCAAATTAAACAATATTAATTATTTAGCATATTTATAGGTGAAGTTTCAGAAAAAAATCGATGGAGATAGAAAACTAGCTACCTATTATTATTTAGTTAACATTTATAGTACCTTACTACTTATTAAAACAAAAATAGAAAAAGTAAATTATATAAAAAAAATTTATTAAAATGATATATCTACTTATTATATAAATAAAATATAAATTATTTGTAGAGAAATTCATAATCTCATTTCTTACAAAAAGAAATGATGTATGAATTCATGGGACGAATTATCTTTGTAATAATTTTATTTTAGAATTAATAGTTGAAAAAATAATTCACATAAACTAATTGAAAAAAACGAAATTTAAAAACTAATTCGAAATGGAATTGAAGGATCTGCATGATACGGAAGGAACTTACTGCACAAACTCGTATAAGGGTAAAAAACATGGTAATAACAGGATAAGACAATCATGGACTCAAAACTTGGTATTACATTATTTCAATTTTTGCGAAAATACAAGTATACACGGTTACAAATTTTTCGGCGAGAGAAAACGAAACAATTTTGAAAAGTAACACCCAAATAAATTTTAAAAATTCAACTTGAAAATATTTGCTTTGCAGGTTGTATTGGTTTGTCGTTATATTAGGAGCCATTTTTGGATCGTCATATTTAATTTATAATACATATAGGCAGTGGGTTACTTCACCTATTATTGTCACATTTGCGAAGACAGAAACTCCAATATGGAATATTCCATTTCCTGCAGTTACCATTTGTCCTGAAACTGCCATATCTCAATCATTATTTAATCTCACCGATACTTATTTAAAATATCGGAACAATATAACAACTACGGAAGAAGAGTAAGGGTGAATTAAATTGCAAAATATAAAACTGTCGGTTAATTATTATGTATGTATTTCTAGCGATAAACTGTTCAAAATATTTTCTTTAATGTGTAACGAAGATTTGGAGTTTATTAATGAAACAGAAACGAAGTATCTTTCCACGTGGGAAATTATGGATCTATATTTGGTAAGTGAACAAAGAATGTTGTAATAAAAAAATAATATTAATAATAATAATAATAAGTTTAATAACTGATTTTAGAGTTTTTCCGACCCAGGACTAAATTATTGTACGTGGATGGGAAATAAAATTGACTGTATGGAAAAATTATCACTTCTTAGAACAAGCGAAGGAATTTGCATGACATTCAATATGCTTGAAGAAAAAGAAGTTTATCTTTCTGTAGAGTTCGTGTGACAAGTCTACTTTATCTACTCTCTATAATAATTATTTTTATTCTATAGCGAAACATTTGGAATGCGTAAGTTAAATATAAAAACTAAGTTATGGACATTAGAAGAAGGTTATCCACCATCTGCTGGTTTAAATGCTTATCCACGTAGGACATTCATTTCTGGAGTCAAAGGAGGGTTTCAAGTTGATTTTGGAATAGGGGAAGATGCGATAGATTACTTATGTTCTGATATACAAGGCTATAAAGTAAAATTTCTGTGTATGTTTGATACGATTAAATAATTATTATTATAATAGATAGCACTTCATCATCCAGCCGAAGCTCCTAATATGGACAGATTTTTTCGGGTTCCTCTCGATCAAGTCGTCATTGCAGCAATAAAGCCAAGAATGATAACCACGTCAGACAAAATTAAAACTTACAAACCAGAAGATAGACAGTGCTATGTCCCAGGAGAGAAAAATCTCACAACGTTTCGAATTTATTCTCAGCAAAATTGTTTGTTTGACTGTATTGTTAAATTTACTTTAAATAGATGCGGTTGTTTACCATTTTACGTGACTGGTAATTATTTAATATTTCAAAATATTTATGTGTTTTATCAAGAAGTAATAAATATTTAGGTGCAGGTGAAAAAGTATGCGGAGCTGGAAGTAAAAGATGTATCAATAAATCAAAAGGTAAAATAAATTTAATAATTTATTTTAAGTCTAAACCATAGTATTTTAGTTGAATTTCTTCAACAAGAACTAAGCTTTAAATTACAAAATGGTCAGCGTGACGTTGGAGGAGTATGCAATTGTTTACCTGCTTGTACTTCAATTGAGTTTGATTCCGAAATTTCTCAAACCGATTGGGACTGGAAGAAAGAACATAGAATGTTACATACGTATTCTGATGCCTACTACACAAAGTATGTTTTTATTTGTCAAGTTAGTTAAATTTGTTTTTTAATTTTGTCGTAGGAACCACAGATCAAGACTTATAGTATACTACAAAGATTTACAGTTCATGAGGTCGGAAAGACATGAACTGTATGGAACTGTTGACTTCTTAGCTAATTGTGGAGGATTGTTAGGTCTATGTTGCGGGTTCTCGTTTACTTCATTGATGGAAATCATTTATTATTTAACTTTACGACTATGGAGTAATATTTACAAATTTGGTTGTAAAGTTTGGGTTTGAGAGTGGATAGAGCCTTAACGACGAGAGCTCGAGCATGATAAAGTACAGGCTTCATCTAATAACGCGAGACCGTGAAGATTTCAAAAACTGTGCCCAGGTTTTACAGTTTCTATGTCGTTTTCGAGGTATTAAAGAAAAACTGGGTTGTATCATACTTGAGCTTTCATAGTTTTTAGTCGGTTAATCTAAATCAAAGATAATTAAATAATGTTAATATTTAAAAATTATTTTTGGACTGAAATTAAGTTGTACTAGTACTGAAAATTTTGATTGACAACTTTGCTACTTATTGAACATGTTTTTATGTAGGCAAAATAATGTAGGTATAAATAAAAATGATAAAGAAAAAAGAATAAATTCTAATAAATATTTATATTGTTTTTGTGGTTGAAATTCAGGTCTGTTATGTATCCCAAACGTTTCTATTTACGGTCAACCTTTATGTTGTAGGGTAAGGTTGCGCTAGTCGTACCACCGCTTAAGTCGTACCTTCTAAATATTAGGCGTAATATGACACAAACTGCGCCCCTTCCGGCAAAACAAGTTACTCCCTAATCAACCATATTGTTTTACATCGTGTTTGTCTCCCGCCGATACCGTTAGTAAGCAACTGCTCAACAAGTAACTTGATCGTAATTTTCTTATAATTTTTACTGCCTGTTTGGTAGTACATCTTGCAAATATATTGTTGAAAAAGTTTATTTATTTAACCAAGATAAATTTTTTAAAAATTGTAGGTCATTATTATAGGACACTCTTTCTTATCTTATAGTAAATAAATGATTACTTTGATTGCCATGTGCCTTACGAAAACCTGAATATTAGATTAGATAAACAATTTATCTAGGCTATAAATCACAATAACTCTATTGGAGATTATATTCTTACACGGTTGTAAACTACAACCATATTTTTACGTGTTTTTTATTTCAGTGTTTTTATGAAAAATTTGTCTGGTGAAATATTTTAATATTATTTAATATTTATATTTTAATATAATAAAAAAAAATGTAATGTAATAGATATCTGTAATAGATAGACCCGAAATTAATCATATCAATGGCTTAGAATAACTAAAACATGCACTATACACTTTTTAAAACTAAAATGCACAAAAGTTTTTATAATTACTACATAATATTGTGATGTGGTAAATACAGTAATTTGTTGTTAAATGTTTGCATTTTGTACTTTTTTGTGCATATATTTTGGATCCACGTCCTTGTACCTACGTATTTCATACGGTGGGAGGCCACTGTAACCTTATATGAAATTTAAAATCAAACCATTTCTCTTTCTCACATGGTTATGTAATCTTTGTTTTATTTTGTTTTATCAGTTTTTGTTATACAAACATTTCCTCATATAAGATTATAGTTTGTGCTATTTACTACCTAATATTATGCAGGGATTTTGCTCCTAGTAAGCAAAACTTATCGCGATAATTTTTATAATGCCGATAAACCAAGTGTAGTAGGCAGTGATTGGATTAAATACCTACAAAGAAAAACGGATTATTCAAAATCAACAGGTAAAATATTTTCTTAAATATTAATCGAATTTGTTATATTACTGTAGAAATATTATCTGCATTACTTAAGTGAATCTTATATCTTTATATTACAATAATAATTAAAACGACTTGAATATATTTACGATATGACTAATACACGTGCTCTTATTATGGTAATATTATGGATTTAGGCTTAGTTGCATTACCAAAAGTATCTAATTAAGTCATTACCGTGCCAATTCTTTACTTAAATCTTAAGTAAATTCGAGGGTGCGCATGGCTTAGGTTGTTAACTTGATATTATTTTTGAAATGTCAGCTGTTATAAATAAATAGAATTTATTGTCATCATCTAGGTACATAGTGCGCTGCAGGTTGTTAACTTGTCGTTTTTAAATGTCAGCTATTAATCTGTTATCAATCAACAGTATTGGCAACATCGTAAAATTATACATATCCTTAGAGAGGATGTTTACTTTTAAATGTTTACAGAAATTTGAAAATCTTAATTTTGAACATAATATTTATATTGCATTCCAAAAAAGTGGTTTTGAGTAAAACTTATTTTAATTTTTGATTTTTTTATTATTAAATGTTTTAAAGAATATATAAAGTAAAATAAGTCCCATTTAACATCATCAAAATTTAACATTTTATTCCCAGAAAATATTTTTATAGTATTATTTTAATTATTTTCCTTTTACATGGAAGGAGAGAAGAGACATAGGTTTTCAGGCGGCAATAATTATTACAGTCAAGATCGCCACTACGGGGGTGCCCAGGAGCCAGGACATCCACCATAAATTGTATGACTGTAGAACTGCTTTTATGCTAAATAATCTTTTGAACAGTGACGTACGCTAAATGCATCAGAAACATAAAAATTTAAAAGTAAATAATAAAATAGAAATGCAATATTGGAGTGAATTTTACAAAACCCTTCAATTTTAATTGATTTACCGCCACCTGATATTTGAGCCAGTTATTAAATTTACTCACAGTTGGCATCCCAGAACTTCGCGCATTCAGGAAACGGTTTTGCAAAAATATATTTTATAAAAATAAAAATTGTAGAACTTGCTATCCCACTAAATTAAAAAAATGAGTTACGACGAAATCAAAAATTTGAAAACAAAGAACGATGTAATTTCTTGGAATAACAAACGTAGCTTTAATAAAAATGTTGCTAGAAATGAAAATATATCAGATCAAACTAAAATAAAACTCAGATAGAAATGATAAAAATTGAAATTATTAAAAAGAAATGATTTTAAGAAAAGTACGGATAAAGAAAAAATATGTTAGAAAATACTAAAGATTAAAAATAAAAATAAATTTAGACATAGTATAATTAAAATTACAGATAAAATTTTGAGTAATTGGAGATTGGGAATTAGAAGACGTCAAACGTCATTTGCAATATGACCAGACTGAATATTATGACGGTTTCGCAGCGTAATATCAAGATAATCCAATATCGAATTAAACAGCTTTTATTGTATACCACTACAATATTAAATTAAAAATGTCATCAGATTACCATTTCAAATCGGAAAGTTACAAAGATTGTTCGATACGATTTCTGAGACTCTGGAGAATTTGTTTTCGAGAGTACAAGAAAACCAAAATTATGCCTTGCGTAAACATGTATAATATAATCAAAGAATTAGGACACATATTTAAGATTTGAAACAACTCAACATTCGGTCGGAGTAATCTAATATTGAAATTTTTACGATATTTAGCTGCACGTTGCTGGCTTCTAGCGCATGGACGATAAAGTACTTGACTGCTTCTGCCATTATTTTACTATAAAAGCTTTAGCATTGATAATAGTGATTGGCACAAAAGGAATTTGTCACAGTCTTTTATAGACTAAAAATTATTTTCAAAAGATCCGAATATTTTGTGCATAAACGCAATTCTCATACGTCACCATATAATGATAAATGTATCCGACATTTCTGCAAGCGTTCTTCGCCCTCGAAAATATTTTAAAAAAATTTAGCTAAATTTAAATTAAGAAACAACAAGTAATGAAAAAGAATCAAATTCCGAAAATAGCACAAAAGTTAAAAATAGAAAATAAATAGACAAACACTAAATCATGTTTCGGTATATGGGTATCTTGTGTCATAATTTGTATTTTTATATATGTAATTATTTGTTTAATTCTTTGCAGCTATATTAATGTTTATAATAAGTATTGATAGCTTTTATAAGCTCACATTATAAGCTAAAACATTAATATTATTCTGACATGGCAGTAATGCAGGCTGGATGGCGCCATGAATATTGAATTATATTATCCTTAAGCGCGCAGATTCTAATATAATAATAATAATGTAATAGATATGTATATTATCGTGTAATATTGCGCATTTATTGGTTTTGAATTTGTTGTTATAAATATATATTCAGAATACTTTAAACTGTCTTTAGCTACGATGATTGAATATTTGCATTTGAACGCCGCACTGTGTTCCCAAAACAGATTACCAATGCTCGATTTATGTAAAAAAATTTCATTCAATATAATGCAACACAATTTAATAGGTTTAATATAATAATATATATAATTCGGTTGATACACAATATTTAGAAATGAATTTTGAATTCGGCAAAAATAATTGCAGAATAGAGATAATAATTATTATGTCTTTTACTCTTTATACAATATAATATCTTGTCCTTCAGATATTCAAGAACTTATAAAAATACTTTACAAAAATGAAAATATAAAAGAGAATTTACACAGCATTGCAATAGATACAAGCAATGGAAGAAACTCCTTTTACAGAATCCTATAAGGTGAAAGTTAAATCTCAAGAAGCTAATCGAGGAAGAAGAAAAAAACCTCCATCTTGTTGTAAAAACGCTACTTCATACTTTTGCAACTTTTGTGATAATACGAGTATACATGGATTCAAGTTTCTTGGGGAATTAAAACGCAACATTTTCGAAAAGTAACAAAATTATTTATATCAGTTGAATGTCGATACCATATTAGTATTTTAGGTTATATTGGTTGCTGATTATAAACGCAGCAATTATTGGAGCTGGTTTTTTGATTTATAATGCCTATGCTAAATGGGTTGCCTCACCTATAGTAGTCACATTTGCAATGACTGAAACTCCAATTTGGAAAATTCCATTTCCTGCTGTTACAATTTGTCCAGAAACCAATGCAAGGCCATCAATTTTTAACTATACGGACGTGTATCTTAAATATTGGAATAAGATTAACACAACAGAAGAAGAGTGAAGCTTAACTATCAGTTAAAAGCAAGTAATGCAATTTATATTTTTAGGGACGAGTTCTTTCAATTATTCTCCTTAGTTTGCAATGAAGAATTGGAATTTATTAATGAAAACGAAACAAAATATATTTCCGATGTTCAGCATTTCGAATTTATATCAGTAATTATTTAATTATTCTCTTGCATTTATTTCATCATTCATTATATGTAGTATGCACATTTTAGAGTTTTGCTTATCCAGGACTTGTAAATTGTAAATGGTTAGGAGGTGTGATTGATTGTGAGGATTCCCTACAAGATTCTGCAACAAACGAAGGATGGTGTCGCACCTTCAATATGTTAACATATGATGATGTATACGTGACTACCGAGTATGTATATGAATATAAATATTATCTAACTCTACTTGTCTGTATTTTAGCGAAATATACATAAACAGCACATTAAAAAACACCAAATTGAAATCTTGGTCCTTAGAGGGCGGTTATCCTAGTAATACTGGGCTTGATGCATTTCCTCGACGAACAATGATTTCAGGAGTTAATGGTGGATTACAAATTGATTTTGAAGTGAATGAAGACGAATTAGATTATTTATGTACCGATTTACAAGGATATAAGGTAAAATTTTTAATTGGCAAACTTGCAAAAAAATGGTTTTATATCGTAGGTTGCACTGCATCATCCAGCCGAAGAACCTGATATGGATAAATATTTTCGAGTTCCATTAGATCAGGTTGTTGTTGCAGGTATTAAGCCTAGTATGATAACAACAACAGACGAAATTAAATCTTACAAACCAGAAGATAGACAGTGTTATGTGCCTGGAGAAAAAATACTTGCTACCTTTAAGTATTATTCTCAGCAAAATTGCTTAAGCGAATGTATGCTAAATTTTACCATAGCTAAATGTGGGTGCACTCTATTTTACAAACCAAGTAATTTTGTATACTGTTATGCAGGTAGTAATTATGTTTTTATTTTATTGTAAAATTTTAGCAAACGATTCTGTATGTGGTGCCGGAAGTAAAAGATGCACTAATAAAGCAAAAAGTTAGAAATTGAATTTAATTGCTCCATATAAAACAAGGATCATTTTTAAACTTTATTTTAGTTGAGTTCCTTGAGAGGGAAGTAAATTCTAAAATGCAAAATAAAAAAGGGGAAATAAGCGAAGAGTGTAATTGTTTACCTGGATGTACCTCAATTGAATTTGATGCAGAAACTTCTCAAACTGATTGGAATTGGAAAAAAGTATACGAATTATATCCGAACAAATCCGATTTGGATATAAATTATTTTAAAAAGTAAGGTGAAGTTTTTTATAAGCATAACAGTTTTTAATTATTTTTGTCTTAGAATGCACAAGTCAAGGCTTTTGGTATACTACAAAGATTTACAATTTATGACTTCAGAAAGACACGAATTATACGGAACAATAGACTTTCTAGCTAATTGCGGAGGATTGCTAGGCTTGTGTTGTGGATTTTCGTTTACTTCCTTAATGGAAATAATTTATTACTTAACACTCAGATTGTTAAGTAATGTGCATAAATTTGGATGTAAATTATGGTCTGGGTCTGAGGAACTAATTGAAGAGGACGACGATGATGATTTTTTGTATAAATAGGTTTACTTTTGGCAATTAAAAGTGCTAATTAATGTTCATATCTGAATGAAATTCATTCAAATTTCAATTCGTTTTCGTTGTAGTATAATATGGGTTTTTTTAATATACATACTTTTTTTTCTAAATTTTTATTTGCATTAAGTAGATTAGACAGTGAAAAGTTTACTACTAACTTATTTTTACAGTTATTGTTAGGAGCCACTAATTCAGCGTAGGATAAGTGATTATTAAGCGAACATAGCATTTGAAGGCAAGAAATTAAACATAAAATTTTTTAACCTTGGCTAGGGCTGTATTCTTATACTACAGAATGAATAAGTTAGATTATTACCTCCACTTAGTTGATTGGGATATAATTACCAACCAAATTACCAACATCAAATTTCTTACGCAATCAAGGACACGAAAACTTAAGAGCAGAGAGATTTATACTTTTCCGATTCTCTATATGGGTGTCCCTAAAAATTTTATCTTTTTAGGGCCAGTTGTATAACAGAAGATCAACCTCGGATCAGAGTTAAACCAGGATCAACTTACTGTTGATCCAATCGGAGTGCTCGAAATCAAAGTTAACTCTGATCCAAGGTTGATCTTATGTTATACAACTGGCCCTTAGAGATGCAATTAATAACAATTTAATTTCAATCGTGTTACCATACAAACCGAATGTTAATTGTTGAAGATAATCATATTTGTCATTTTATGCTCTACGAATTTCATCAAGGTGACAGTGACAACCGTCACGAAACCATTTGTAGTGCTTATTCAAATGTACTTTGAAGGCTTTCTAAATTATCAAAAAAAAACAACAATTTTTAAGATTAAAATTTGAGATCATACCAAAATACACCAACTTAGTGTTTCCCAAATTTCGCATTAACCAAGAACAGAAAAATGATAATAATTATTCAAGAACATCAAAATCTGTTTACCGGGAAAAATGCACAACCATCAGATAAATTTCCGATGATGAACTTCGTTGAAATCGAAACTATTCTAAAGTTCATCTTTCATTGCTATTATTCCAACTTCCCAGCGCAATGAACAGCGTTCTAAGGATACTAACCTTCAGAAATTGGTAGACTTTGATAATCCCAAAATACTGAACATGAACAATGCATGAAAATAAAGTTTCATTGTAAATACGGATAACCTTTCAACCTAGTCCGTCTCCGTGGAGTATAATTTTGCCAATGATCTAAAAATAAACTGGCCACACTGGTCCACTGTACGTGTTGGTAGTTAGTGAGAAGGTTTATCTCTGTAAGTTAAAAAAAATATTTTTTTTAAATTTATCTTATTCAGTTACCCAACAATATTGAATGTACAAAAACTGTTTTAGTGAATAGGTACAATAATTTAATAGTACTTAGATTAAATTGCAATAGATATCTACCTAATTTTAAATTTAATTTATTTATTTAATTTTGATATGATTTAATTTGTATGTTTTATATAAAACAATTTAAAATAAAATTGAGAGCAATAGAAGTTGATGAAACTGGTTTTGAAATCCGTACAATATTTCTTCTGTTTTGCGTCTAAAACAAAGTCATTTAGAAATCCAATCGCGTATCAAAATCGACATTATCATGAAATGCAATTTTTTTCGTTTTAAAAGATGGGTAATTAACATCAGTGAAAATTTATACTAATTATGTCACCATAAAAAAAATTATAAATCTATAAATTTGTGCAAAATACGTTAATTACCTATAAAATAATTAGAAATAATAAAGAAAAGGAAATAAAAAATAAAAGAATATAATAGAAAAAAAAATAGTATAAAAAAATTGTTTTAGCAGACATTTTATTGCACTTATCCTTTAGAATCCCCCCTAGGTGAAGATCGTTTTTTAAACAAATTTTAACATTTGACATGATGGCAGAATTATATATTACAAAACAAAAAAATAGCAATTTTATTCTTTGAAAAATTCTAGACTTATACAGTCAGGAGCGGATAAATTATTACCATTGTTACTCTTTCACTTGTTCATAGCATAAAATTGATTATTTTTCGTAAACTGAGAATTCCCTAATGGATTTAGAATGTCCAGGCATAACATACACTTTCATACTTAAATTTTACATAGCCATCCATCAGTCGGATACAACAACTAATCGTAAGCATGACATTTAAATTTCTTATTACCATAAACAATTTTCTTAATTTCATCTTAATATGACGTAATTTTTATGGTTTATACTTTATACTCACAGCAGTGAAACTACTTCACGGGTGTGTCACTTATTAATTAAAATACATTTTTATTTATATTCCACTTGATGAATATTAATTTCAATAAATGCAATTCATTAGTAATTAGTAATATTAACTTATAAAAATTATTTGTGAATTTAATAATTTTTAAACGAACTTACATTAAAAAAGTGTAGATTAAATTGTGATTAATTTGTAAAAATTAAATTAAGGATTAAATCCTTCGTGTGGTATACCCGCGACTTAACTACATAATATAATCTAGCTGATCCTTTTTAAAAGGAAGTTCAAGCAACTAGCTACAAATATAGACCTAATACACATGCTTGCTTCCTAGATCTAAACAGGCTTATGATAGTATTATAAGAAGAGAACTTTATAAACCCATGGACGATCTGAGAATCCCAGTTAAATTGATATCCTTGGTAAAAATTACGCTAAACAACACACAAAATAAAGCGGGAGTACATGGAGTGGTGTCCAAAGGTTTTAGTGTAGAAATAGAGTTGAGACAAGGAGACCCACTGTCGTCGGTTCTGTTCACATACCTCTGGAATGTGTAATAAGAAACGTCAAGTTAAATAAAGCTGGAAAAATAGGCGAAAACACCAACGACTGGCCTTTGAGGATGACTTGACCATCCTGACAAGATCAAAAAGTGAATTACAGGAAACTACGAAGGGACTGTGGATAGCAGCAAGTATAAAATAGGCCTAGAGGCAAATGGAACGAAAACAAAAAAAAAGCAAGAATAGCGGATACTATTCAGTAGGATCTTTTCGCGGACACCGAAGTTGAGGTTATACGAAACTTTATGGCCAACAATTATGTATGGATGTAAGGTCTGGCCACTCAGAAAACAGGACCAGATGATGCTGAAAGTATGGAAGCGGAAAATGGTGAGAATGATATACAAAGGAAAACAGGTTGATGATAGCTATAGAAGAAGAACCAATAAAAAATAGAGGAATTATATCATGGCATTTGTTGTCAAAATTCAAATAATAAAATGGACGGGACATCTGATGAGAATGGATACCACAAGAACGCCCAAGAAAGCATGGGATTCAGAGTTTTGGGGAGTAAAAAGAAGAGGCAGATTAATAACCGGTGGAAAAACCATATAAGGAAAGACTTGGCTGGAATGATTGTGAAAAACTGGGAAAATAAAGCGAAACAGAGAAGAGAATGGAACAAAGTTTGAAAAAAAGCCATGAGCCTTCAAGGCATGTAAAAACTTATGTGGAAATTGTACTTCTGTTATACGTATAAACCTTGCAAATGTAATTGAGTTTCTGGCAAATTTGGAGTTTTTCAGATTCCATGTGTAGTCAACTTTGGAGTGTCAACACCATTACTACTGCTTAACACTTTTTTAACTTGCCTGCTAATTGACTGATGAAGCTATGCTAAGTAACTGTATAGCTTCTCACGTTTTAAGAACATTCTAAATATATGCCAGGTTTGCGGATACTTTCAAATCTACCAAATTAACATATCAAAGCTTTTGCAGGGCGTATATATTATGTAGTATGTGTTATCTTTGCGAATCGGCCGTTCCAACATCACTACTCACTGGTTAAAATTTATTTTGTCTAGAGCCTTATTAACTATCGCCAGAATCTTAATCTCTATGCCCTCATTTATTAACTAAATGTGTCGAAATTCTATTTAGACGTCTATTACAAACTTTGAGTCTCGTTCGGATATAACGTAACTTCATGATGCAATATTATTGCCGGTTTTAAACTATTTGAAAATCTTAAGGGGCCTGTTTCGTTGCCGATTTTAGAGGTCTAGAAGTAATTGTGCTACGTCGTTATTAAAAGTGATAAAATATTTTTCCTTATGGGAATTTACAGGAAAAGTGTTGATCTTGACCGATATTGAGCCATTTTATCAATTTTGCCGATTTACAGTTTACCATTAAAACTTTCCAGGAATTCTTTTTTGTAATTTTTTTTCTATAACGGTGTGATGTAATGTCTTTAGAACACCGTAACGCATTTAAAAGTTGCAAAAAGTTTGGTTTCAGGCCTCACCACAACATCACGACCCCTTTGCTGCGGCCTATTTGAGAGGTCGTTTTGCCAATGAACCGATTCAAATTCACTTTGTTGGTTATCGGTGCTCCTTATTCATTCTAAGTCCTTCGACTTCAATTTTGCAAATGACTTAAGAAGCTTAAGCAAGTCTTCATAATTTACAGCTAATTTTAAACATCATCTTGCAAGTTTGAGGCCAAAATTTAATATAAGAATGAGTGTAAGTTTTTTGTACTTGATTTTCTACAGTTTTGGTGATTTTGAGTCGTAATTGATTTATGATGTTTTTTTTTATATTCACGTTATTACTAATAAGTTTTGTATAATCATATTATTGTGTTTTAGAACTTGCTAATATTTAGTACATTGCTAAGTGCAAGTGAAAAAAAGATTTCCCATCATGGAGGAAACTGCTTTCATGGAACCATGCATTTTGAAATCTAGAACCAACAAAAAAAAGAAGAATAGATCGACTTATTTTCATATCGTAGTCCTTTACTTTTGCGATTTTTGTGAAAATACTAGCATACATGGTTTTAAATTTATCGGCGAAAGAAATCGAAACTTTTTCGAAAAGTAATGTAAATTAATTATTAACAAATTTAAATTTTAGAATAAAATTTTTGATTACAGAATTTTTTGGTCATTTGTATTAATCGGAGCTATAGGTTCGTCCACATATTTAATATATAGAACTTACAAGCAATGGAAAACTTCACCAATTGTGGTTACATTTGCAATGACCGAAACACCAATTTGGGAAATACCATTTCCTGCTGTTACAATTTGTCCAGCACTTTACGCTAATTCGTCAGTCTTTAATTACACGGATGTCTATCTGAAGCATTCGAATGAAGAGAACACAACAGAAGATGAGTAAAATAGATTAAAATTGGAACTTATAAAACAAACTTTATTAATATTAATCTTTTAGAGACTATTACTTTAATTTATATTCTATAGTATGTAACAAAAATTTAGATTTTATCAATACTACCGAAACACAATTTATTACTGAGGACGATCTGCAAAATTTCTTAGATGTAAGTAGTGTAGATTTTTATTAAGCAAATTCTTTAATATAATCTTTTTCATTTATTCAATTTTCACAAAATTCTTCAAAATTTCGTGTTATGAAAAAATAATAATAGTGAGATGTACATATACCGGGTGCTGACTAAGTTAGCCGAACATACGAATTTTACATGTAAAAACTTATTTATGAAAATTCGTGCTTCACAAATTATTTTAGAGATTAGAGACAAAATGAAAGACACAAAAATAATGCAGAAATAAAAACTACGGAAGATCAGAGCATTACGTTTCATCCAGCTTTTACTTAAAAGAGCAAAAATGCTTTTGAAATTGCTTCAAAATCTCTAATCCACGAGAAAAAATAGGCATTGGAGGCGCAGCCAAGAGTCACATTTTTTCGAGATGATTAAAGGCTTGTTAATTCTCGACTGTAACACTGTAAGTCAACGTTTTATCCACGACCATGGCCAAAACCATAAGTAAAAATTCTGGTTTTGAGAAACATCAGATTTGACAAATTTATTTTGATCAATAAAATTGTTCAACTAGTGAATTATGAGCTCTAATATACTAATGTATTAAAAGGCCTCTAATCCACGGAAGATTGACGTATTAAATCTTCCTAATATATGTGTGATCGTGGATAAAGTACATTTTCATAATGTGTACATATAGTAACTACTAACTACTGATCTGTTACATTGTTAACAAAATAATATTAATAAATTATACTAATTAGTAATAATTTAGGTTTATTGTATAAAACTAAGTTAGTTTATGAGTTAAAGATTAATAATCTTAAAAAATAATCAACATAATATATACTGAAAATCAGACAAATAATATATAACACACTTTTTGTAATTTTTTATAGAGTTTTGCATATTTAGAAACTGATAATTGTAAATGGATGAATAATAAAATTGATTGTTATGATACATTAACAGAGCTTGCAACACAGGAAGGATTTTGCAAGACATTTAATTTACTAGATTATGAAGAGCTCTTTACAACAGTTGAGTAAGTTTATAATGATGTACGAGTATAATACACTATTAGTGCTTATTTTGTATTCTCTTTGGTAGTGAAACCGGCATATACAAAAATAGCACGTCAAAAACCACAAAAATTAAATCATGGTCGTTAGAAAATGGATATCCTCCTAATGCTGGATTGAATACATACCCACGCAGGACTATAATTTCAGGAGTCAATGGAGGATTCCAAATAGATTTTAAAATGTACGAGGAAGATTTAGATTATCTATGTTCAAATTTTCAAGGCTATAAGGTGACATTAATAGTTATTTGTATAACTAGAATAGAAAAGAGCTATTTTTTCGTACAAGTCGCGTGATTTTAATGTAATATTTTTGCATATTAAACTAAAAAATTATAATATTGAAAAATTGAAAATTTTGATGAAAATTACCACAAAGATACCGATATTGTATTATAGATACTATTATAATATTGTATATTAGAGTTACCTATTGTATAATGGGTGCGGGAGATAATGGAAAATAGTACATTTCGGTCTACTTAATATGCCAAAAATTGTTTTTAAACTTGTAGAAAAATAAACTTATATTTTAATAGGTCACCATCCATCACCCAGCTGGAGATCCGGACATCAACAAATATTTTCAAGTCCCTTTAAATCAGATTGTTTTAGCAGCTATCAAACCAAGAATGATAACTACTTCAGAAAAAATTAAATTTTACAATCCCATAGATAGACAGTGCTATATGCCAGGAGAAAAGATTCTTTCTGTTTATAAGATTTATACTCAACAGAACTGCTTATTTGAGTGTCTAGCAAATTTTACTCTTGCAAAATGCGGGTGTTCATTATTTTATTTAGCAAGTATTTTATTAATTTTACATATTATTCAGATTTTTAAAAGGTTAATTTGTTTTTCTAGTGAATCAAACTATATGCGGTGCAGGTAGTAAAGAGTGTATAAATAAAGCTAGAGGTAAATCAGTAACAAATTAATTAAATCATTTTATTTATATAGGTTTTTAGTTGATTTTCTTCAAGAAGAAATAAGTTTTAAATTAAATAAAGAAAATGAACTAGATGAGGGTTGTGAGTGTTTACCCAGTTGCACATCACTTGACTTTGATGTTGAAACTTCTCAAACTGACTGGAATTGGAGAAGAGCAGAATCACTCAAGTCCGATACAAATGATTCTAATTTAGAGTACGCTAATATGACGTAAAGTTAAATCGATTTGATTAATACAAGCAATATTTAATTGAGTTTTTTAGGATTTACAAATCAAGACTTATAATATATTTTAAAGATTTACAATTCATGACGTCTGAAAGACATGAATTATATGGAACGGTAGATTTTTTAGGTAATTGTGGTGGATTATTAGGATTGTGTTGTGGATTTTCATTTATTTCTTTAATGGAAATTATTTATTATCTAACACTTAGATTATATAGTAATATTTCTAAATTTGGATGTAAAATTTGGTCTGGATCTCAATTAACTAACGATAAAAAGAAGTAATAATAATTGAATTACGATTCAATAAAATTATTAAGACTTAGTTTATGTTAAATAAATTGTTCTGTAATTTTTTAATAAAGTTAAAATGTTTATTTTAGAAAATTTTTATGTAAATTTGCCGTGCGCTTAATGTTAATATTTACTTTTTTTGCTGTATAAAGCGCATGTGTTTCGAGATCTGGTGTAGAAAATGTGTCTTCTTGTATAATTGAAAGGTAAAATAAGATTAAAATAAGTATGGATAGAACCGTGTCAAGTGCTGTGGGTAAGTTGTAATTTCTAATTAATTAATAATAAGGTACTACCTATTATTAATATAAGTATGTATGTACTACTATAAAAATACATTTGAATTAAATAGCAGGAAAATTGTGTAGAATATATATTTATTTATTAATTTTAATTTTTTAAATTTAAAATTCAAAATTATTTAAACTATTTTATTTGAATTTTGATAATAAAATTATTGTTGAGGTATTAGGTCTAAATTCAATACAGACTCAATACAGAATTCAATACAGAAAACGGTTGGTTTTCCAAAAAAAATTATTAAGCTAAAGTTGTAGCCCGTTAAATTCCCTATCCGGTTTGGGCCATTAGTTTTTTTGTAAGACGTTTCGTTTAAAAGATACGGGGTTGGCAAGAAAAGTAAAAAAAAATAAAATTCGGAATTTTTTGACATTTTTTCCCTTAATTTAATTCATAACTCGAAATCTGTTGATTCTAGGCGATAAGGGGTTATAACTTAATTTGTAGATATTCAAATGCTCTATAGAAAAGCTCTAATCCATTAAACCCAAAAAATCAAAAATATCGGTGCAATGGCTGCTTGAAATCATAAATTGAAAACATTTCTTTAAAGTGAGGTACCCCCCAAGGGTTTGGACTTGGATAAAAATTTTATTTAAAAATATGTCTTAAAAGTGTCCTCTATCACCACCTAAGAGGTTCTCCACGGTCACGGGACACCCTGTATATAATACTTATAATATATAAAATCAATTCAAAATCAAATTTGACAATATAATCTATAATTTTTTTATAAACTTCTTGGGATCAAACAAAAATACGCTTAGTAAATAAAATCTTTTGTTCTATTGCCAATTACTGATAAATATCAATAGCATCAAACCTGCTAATCAAGACATAAGATAATATACTTATTCACTATTTCTAACGAAATTTAAGGCCACTGTAAACTAAAAATAATTGTACAAAGTAAAATTGTTTGGATAAGTGAAACTAATGCACCACATTGCTACCATGATTTATTTTATTATATAAGCAAATAGGTTTTGTAGCAGTTACATAAAATCGTAAAAAAATGTGCTTTATAATAATAGAAACCTGAAGATTAAATAAATATCTGTTTTTAAGACAATTCAATTGAAGACGAAAATACAACATATAAGGAAATTCCGTTATTAAGTTTAGAAAACGAATCTCCTTCATTGCATAACGAAAATCTGCAACATCCGACAGCATCCACATTGGGATATCACATCAGTTCAAATTGCTTAAACAATGCTTTGTTGTATTTTTATAACTTTTGCGACAACACCAGTATACACGGTTTTAAATTTATTGGAGAACGAAGAAGAATACTCATAGAAAAGTAAATAAATGAATAATTTTGCATTTAGTTTAATTATACTCTCTATTTTAAGGTTGTGGTGGTTGATCATAATATGCATGACAATTATTTGTTCCACTTTCTTAATTTATAAAACTTATTATAAATGGATAACATCGCCTGTTGTAGTTACATTTGCAATGACCGAAACAGCAATTTGGAAAATTCCGTTTCCAGCTGTAACTGTCTGTATGGAATCGAGTGCAAATCCAACAATATTCAATTATTCACATGTTTATCTCAAATATCTTGAACATCAAAACATAACTGAGGACGAGTATACCTATTTCATGTTTTCATTTCTAGTGCTGAAACATTTAAAGATTACTTTTAGAATGAAGTATTTCCAGCTTTTCTCTAATATTTGTAATAACAAATTGGAATTCATAGATATCAACAAAACCAAGTTTATGAATAAAAGTGAATATAAAACGTTTTTAAATGTAAAATTAACATCAGAATAAATAATAAAGTAAATTATTTATCTGCAATATTTAAGGCATTCGCTGAATTGCAACCGAAACGTTGTAAATGGTTAGGAGAACATTATAACTGCAGCAAAATATTGTCGTATACTTTAACAAGTCAAGGATGGTGTCGTACATTTAACAATCTTCATCATGACGAAATATACATCAGGCCCCGGTAAAAATAAATCGCTAAAATTTTAAAACAAATAAATAGTATGTTTTAGTAAATATTTGCAAAGCCGCAATGGACATGCTAAAAAAATCCAAAAGTGGTCTTTAGAAGGTGGATATCCAGATAATGCTGGTCTAAATACTTATCCACGACGAACTTTGCTCTCTGGTGTGGATGGAGGCTTCGAAATAGTGTTATTTGTTAATAAAGAAGAACTAGATTACACGTGCACTAATTTGCAAGGATTTAAGGTTATCTAACTCACTATATTAAACACAAATTAATTAAACTTTCGTATGATAGGTCACTTTGCATCATCCAGCCGAAGAACCAGAAATGGATAAATATTTTCGTGTTCCTCTAGATCAAGCTGTTGTTGTTAATATCAGTCCAAAAATTATATCAACGTCCGACGAATTGACTTCCTATTTGCCAAAAAATAGAAAGTGTTATTTGAAAGGAGAAAAGATTCTTCAGAATTATTTGGTGTACACCCAGAATAATTGTTTATCCGAATGCTTGAAGAATTATACAATTAAGGTTTGCAATTGTACGCCTTTTTATATGGCTGGTAAGTTTTTTCAAAATTTTAAACTTGATGAAAACTGTAAGAGAATATTTTTATTTAAGATGACATTAATACAATTTGTGGAGCGGGAAGTAGAAACTGCATTAAGAATGCGAAAAGTTTGTGTTTAAACAGATGGAAGTTCTTAAATAAACAATTATTTTACTGTTTCAGTTAACTTCTTATATCAAGAAGTAATCAATAAGACCGATATACCCAGCAGTACTTGTAGTTGCCTACCAGGGTGCACATTAATTGAATTCGAATATCAAACATCTCAAATAGATTGGGAATGGAAAAAATCAATGAGAAGTAAATCTTACATCAAGGAGAATTTAGCAAAGAAGTAAGTTAATAATAGCATTTTTAGTAGTTTTTCACATTTATTTCTACTTAGAAGTCGTTTGTCAACTTTATCAATTTATTATCAAGACTTGCAGTTTATGACATCTGAAAGACACGAACTGTATGGCCAATTAGATTTTTTGGCCAATTGTGGTGGTCTTCTAGGATTATTTTGTGGATTTTCGTTTACATCGTTAATTGAAATTTTATATTATTTAACTTTAAGGCTTTACTGTAACATTAAAAGATTTGGTCTGAAACTTTGGGCCGGAGTTGATGAATAACCATATAAAATTATTGTAAGCATTTTTTTTGTAGTAGAACTGAATAGATTATAATACAAAGTTGCACACAAAAATGTCAACATTATTAGCTACAGTAAAAACTTGACGAAAACATATTGTATACTATATCCGGATTAAATAATTTTGCGTGCTGTAATTAAACTACCTTGAACTATTACTACATTCGAACATTATTTATGCGCCAGTCGTTATTTTGCTTGCATAGCGAACACATAGTCACTTAAAGTTGTTTTTTAATTTTTCAGTATTATTAGATTAGTTTAATACATAATTTTAGAATCAGATAATTAAATGAAGTTAAATATTAATAAATAATTCGGCATCAGTGCGCAAGTAATATGAAATTTTATATTGTCAATTAACAACTAGATAAATTTTCAAAAATTTAAAACCTTTACCCAAAATGGCAGAACGACAATTAGGAAAAAATTCAGGTGTGTAAATAATAATATCAATTTAAGTTCCTTTTATTATATCTTTCATTAATGAGAGCTAAATATGCCTATAGTATAAAGATGTTATTTGCTAAAAGTTAATTTGTTTGATGTCAACCTAAGTTATATAATGCAGGTATTAATTAATTTTAATTGGACCAATGTTCCGTTTCATGTAATAATTTAAACAATTCATAAATGAAATAAACCTTAGATTTAAAAATCTTTCATCGATGAGATTTAAATATAATATAAATGATCTTATTTGCTGAAATTTAACTTGTTATACCTATTTATAATACAAAATACAGGTTGTAATAATTATTTTCAATTGGTTTAACAATTTTAATTTCTTAAAATATTAAAAGGTTGCTAATAGTAAAACCACCAATAGTGAACTTTCAATGAAACTAATTTAAACCGATTAATAAAGAGCAAATACGCCTTTATAGCTTTAATTATTGCAGTTTGTTTATCCGGAATTATGAACAATAATCATGTTGTCATCTTTGTGTGACATCGATTACTCAATTATTTACATTATAATAATATAGGAATAACTTTTTTCTTTAACCCCTTAATACACATATTAATTTCAAATTTTCGGTCAAAAATTATCGGATTTTTTTAAAGTAGAAATTTAGAATTTCAATACAAATTATTAGTAATCGCTCGGTCGAATAAAATTTTTTTTCAAAAAAATTCAAAAAACCATGAAAAAAGTTTTACTTTTAATATGTAGAACAATATTATGTAAAACAAAGAAGTTTTTGTTTGCATTACTCCCATACATCAAGTTGAGAATATCAATAGAGGACGTAAAGAGTTGAGAAGATTTGATGGGAGATTTAATGGCTTATTATATTTATTGGAATTTTTTCAGTTTGTGGTTTATTGTACTCATTAATTACGATGTAATTAAACCATAATCTGTAATTTAACTCATAATAGTCTGATAAATTGCATCAGGAACCATTAGCGCGCTCTTGTACAATCCATAATACCAGTATTTGTTAAATTTATTTGATTCTAATAAATAATTTTAAAAATCATAGTTATTATTTAAATTTTATTAAATAAAAGAATAACTAAAATTATGTTTTTGTCAAATAATCTGCTTTTGCATCTTAGAACAAAAGTTGGTGCTACTTGTTTGGCGTCAATATAAACAGTGGCTGGTATTTGGTATCTAATAAGTAATAAGATAGGTCAATTCGACTGAAGGCTTTTTAGTTATTCTTTTATTATCATATACAGTCGATGATATAATTATTAAAATTTGGAAAACCAAATTTTAATATTTTTGTTATTAAATTTTATTGTTTTTGTTGTAATGCGAAGTCTATTTATTTATTTGATTCGATGCAGCCAGTTGTTTTTTAAAATTGTTTTTGCTTCTTGAAACGAGAGCTGGTGCTACTTGTTTAGCGTCAATAAAAACAGTGGTTGTATAGTTGAGGGTAGTAACTATCTAACATGATAGTTCTAAGCGACTGAAGGCAATACCACTTTTTTAAAGTTTATCGCTTTTATCTACATAAACACAGTCGCAATAACAATGTTGAAATTTGGTTTTCCAAGTTTCAATATTTATTGTTATTAATATGCCTTGCCGGGCTATTCTCACATGCAAGTGAATTACGACATATTTATTATGCGTAATTTATAAAGTTCCCTAATAAGGACGCTTGCAAAACCTTCACTATTACACCGCTGTATGGCGTTAGATGTTGTGGCCGCCTCTCGAAGTTTTAAGCAAAGCAAAATACGAGTGGAGAATTCGATGAATCTTGGTCTTGTGCTTACCAGCGGCTGACTGAGGATGATCCATCTCGTTAAGAGTAAGATCGAAACTCGAGTCTCAGCCTAGGTAACACGGACCAATGTTTTTGTCGAACCATCTGCTTTTGCTTCTTGAAACGAGAGCTGGTGCTACTTGTTTAGCGTCAATAAAAACAGTGGTTGTATAGTTGAGGGTAGTAACTATCTAACATGATAGTTCTAAGCGACTGAAGGCAATACCACTTTTTTAAAGTTTATCGCTTTTATCTACTTTATGTGTAGATAAACTAATTCCAAGCAACTTCTGATATAGCACTTGTAACATGTAAAAATAGGTTTTCAGCGTTTCAAACCTTTTGCAAGTTGAGAGCCAAAAACAATGTACATAATATGTACCTTATATGTTGTGTAAATTGATTAGGTTTTCCCACATTTTGAGGAATAAATTACATCACTTGAACTCAAAAATCACAAAAATACTATTCCAGATTAAAAATTAAGGAATTCTTCAATTAGGAAGTATTATATAGGAAGAAACCATAATCAAAAACATTAAAATAACGCGAAATTAGATAAAACGAGTGGTCACTACTTGTGAAAATAGGCTACTAAACTCGAAGACTTTAGGCACTCGCTTGGCAGCTTGTATTAAAATTTGTCCATAACTGAACTGAAATTCCAAGATTTTATTTTTATAGATACAAATATTAAATTTGGCTATACTACTCAGTAATTTTCAGCAACGATCATAATAGATCATTGTACTTCAGGAAATTAGGTCATGAAGTTGTAGTAATTTCGGTTTGAAGCAATTCTGTTGCACCCTGCTATTAATAATCACACGTATCTTTATTTGTCAAGAATTATATGTAGTATTTGTTTTTAAAACGTTATAAAATTTTTTATAAAAGGATGTAAGCTTTTAAAAGGAACACATTTAAAAATAAAAAAAAATAAAAATTATAATCGCGATGATGATTTATTGAGACGAATTGATGAAAAAACGGTCTTATTTAGAGAAGAAAAAGTAATCTTTCATAATTATGAATGTGTGGATTTACAATCCACACAGCAAATCTGTTCTACTTACTACCACATTATTATTCCTCAGATTTGGCTTTATCCGATTTATTTTTGTTCCAATTATGAAAATTGGCTTGGTAAAACGGTTCGCATCAAATAACGAGGTTATTGCCGAAACAGAGGCCTTTTTGCGGAGTTAAACAGAGACCAGTTTTGCGAAGTTAGAAAGATGCCTATTTCTCAGTTAAGTAAATGATATGTTTTTGGCTTAAAATAGTTGGAATATCGCTGGACTAAATTTATCGAGCTGAAAGGAATAAATTAAAATTTTTAATTTTAAAATGTGTTTCTTTTCCTGACACAGGAACTTATTTATTTATTTTATTTCATCACACAACAGAATACAGTCAATTACATGAAGAATACAATACTTGATTGGGTAAGCCGAAAAAATTTACAAATTGAGAAAATGTTTACCCGACACTGACATTGAAATTCGTTCGCATTACTAGCTTTTTTTTTGACTGCCAAGAACATCAAGTATGGCATCGAGAAAGTCTCAATATAAATGATGTTGAGTTCCTGACGTCAAGAGTTTGTTAGTATCGCACCAAATATTATTATAAAATATATTTAGCCAATTAAATAAGTTGTTCGCTAAGTAATCGCTAAACTTCAGGGGGAGTAAAATTAAGTAAAATTATATTTCAATATAATATAAAATCAAGAGGGTTTTCCACTAAATAGGGTCAGAAGGCATCATTATGAAGCAATTCGACCGTAAAGTTTGAAACATTGGAAAAGATCAAGTCCAATTTCTTGCTATACTTTTTAAAAACTCGATTCAGCTGATAAAAGTTCAAATCAGCAAAAATTTCCGCAACAATGTCACTGGGTGACCATGTGGCGGAGACACGCAATCCGCTGTCGTTATTGATCTAAGAAACCCTAAGAAGATTAAAATTACCAAAAATGTAAATGTGAGTTGTCAAGACAGCACAACTTTGCCTGTCGTACTGGCTTGAAAACCTGACAGTCACTGTCATCGCCGAATTAATTACTGTAAATTTCAGGTGTCTACACGTGTAACTTAATATTTTTAAGTATTTATCGCATTTTTTAAATCTATAATTTTATTAAAATTGATGATTTTCATATTGTACTCTTAAACCCTTGCGGTTTTGCCCTCACTTTAAATTAACTGTGAATTAGATGTGAATTAGATGTGAATTAGCTGTGAAATCACGTAACAGCATAAAAACGGCATGTTAGCGGTTTTATTACAGGTGAATTGTTAGGAAACAACAGTGAATTTGTGAAAATCGCTAATTGAAAGTATATTGTGACTACTTTGTATATAATCTGTAGTTTGACAGTAAATTTACATTCAATTTACACGTGATTTACACGTGATTTACATTCAATTCACGTTCAATTTAAAATCGATTTACAGTTTATTATTTATGAAGCTACTATCCATTGACGCCTCATTTTCACTCAATTCACAGTGAATCTACACTCAACAAACAGTTAATTTACAATTAATCTCGAGTCGATGTATCAAAAGATTGACGTAATAGTTACAGACGGGTGACAGTCCTTTTATTATTATCGGGAATCAAAATAGAGTAAGCGAGCCGTGATCTATGCGGAACCTACCCAGTTCTGAATAAAATATGAATTCCAACGGATTGGAAATCGTAAACTCAATGCTGATATGTACACCTTGTATCGAGTTAATTTTTTAACATTATTTTGTGTAAACAGAGAGGTTTCAGAAGAATAATTATTGATAGTAGAAAAATAGTAAATTTTAAATTTGTACATTAACCTATTCGGTCAAGACCATTTTTTGTATGCATGAAATTAATTAAAAGAAATAAAATTTAAAAAAATGAATTAATGCATAGATAGGGCAAAAAAAATGTTGAATTTGTGTATTCAATTGAATACACAGTGACCGAAAGAGTTAATAAACAAATTAATTAATGTATTTATTAAAACCATGAAAATAAAACTTATAAGAAAATTAATATAATGAAATAAACAAATGATAAATTTATCGGAAGATATTTTATTAATTATATTTGCAAACAAAAAAATTACAAATGCATTAGAATTAGTAGAACTGTTAGTATTATGCACTATTGCATAACAATTATCTACAAACCAACTACCTACATAATATGTTATAAATAAGTGGCGACCGCTTAATCAGCAGAATTAGCGTTCAGTGCGTTTATATCTGTCCCGCCATTTATTAGTTGTATTAAAGTACAAGAAGCCGGTATTGTTTTCTGCGAGACAAGTATTGTATTCATTGTTAACTTTAACAAAAATTATATTTTTATTTTTTAGGAATGTCAAGATATTTATACTGAAAAAATATGTATTGGTGATTTTTCCGGATTTGGATAATTGACCTGTTAAAATTATCCACTGTGATTCAATTTGTGAAAAAAACCAACAAATATAATTGGAACGTTGTGGAAGACTTGAATGATAAAAATAAAAATTAAAAGTAAGATTTCGTATTGCTTGGTTAATATTATTAAAACTTGACATTTCAATAATTATTTATATTTTTCAGGAGTCACAAATGCATTTCAATAACAATTTAAGAAACTACCAATTAAATCAAACGACAATAAAGTTACAACTATATTAATGTAAAAAGTTGGACTGTTGATTGGCTGAGAAGTACGAAGCAAACATCAAAAAACAAAAGAAATTATAATCCAAAAAATACACTATAAGTTATATTAAAACTAAGGACTATAATGTAATATTAAAACTAAGGACTATAATGTAATATTTTTAATTCTAAAAACAAAATATTGACACCATAAAACTGTGTTTTTATTTACCCCCATTGATTTACATTAATCTAATACGTAAATGAGCATTGACCGCCCGTATAATACCTTGCATAGCAAACTTTCAGCAAGTAATACGTTAATTGCATGTGAATCGCGTGTGAATTGAATGTAAATCTTATGTGAACTAACTGTGCATTAACGAGATATTTCTTGATTACTTACGATGATCAGATGGCATTTGAGTTATGAAAACACGATTGACTATCAAAGTAAAGCTAATGAAGTGACAATTCATTGTCATGACTTTCTCAGTTTAATTACAGTTAGCAATTTTCAAAAATCCACTGTAATTTCATTGTTATTGTATGATATATTGCTTGTAAAATTAACCTTCAATCATCGCGAACTTGTCGCTTTTTTACCGTGATGACTAAACTGTAAGGGAATACATATAATTTATTAATAAAATAATGAGATCAAGCTATTCAAATTAATGAACTCATAATCAAAGTTTGCATTTGCAAATTTATTTATTGCCCTGACAATTTGTCAACTTTCAAAATTTAAATAAAATAAAAGAGCGCGAGTTAATCTCTTCTTGCACTAGAGTGCGTAAAAATGGCTAAATATGTAACTCAAATCTGGGTAGAAAGTGAGCTATTACGTAGTGGTAGGTAGTAAATAAATTTTTTTTGGAATTTTTGCTCAAAAATCAATTGCTTATAAAATTGAAAATTTAAAAAAATAATCAGCCAGTTCCACGAATTAATAAACAAAAAGCAATCAATTTCGACAATTTTTGTTATTCTAAAATTTACCTTGGCAAGGATGCACAAAAAATGAGGCGAGTATAATATATATTATTCATTTTGCTCAAAGAGTGCGATCTTGAAAAATTAACTAAGATAAGAAATTAAGATAATGAAGAACAGAAAATAGTTTAATCAGGAAACATGTTTACTAGGAAATAATTATTGTTAGCTTCGTTGGTTTGAAAGTTCGAAAAGCTGCTTTCGAAACGCAACTCGGCTAGAATGTTGGAATGGTAGTCATACCATCAACTTTGAACGACCTTTGTGTAGGCGAAATGTGGGGGTGGTCTCTAAAATAAAACACTTGTATGGTTTGCACTATATTTATTGACCGAAAGAATGGTTGTTTTAGTATTGCTGCAATCACTGAATCTTATTGTCATCGATACGTGTAATTCGAATGACTGCAGGGTTTTACACAAATAACTGTTACAATTATAAGAAGGTTTGAGCTTTGTTACAAAGGGAGTATGCGATACGGTACAGCGGTATGAATAGCTCGAGTACTTGGTTGCTACTACTGGATGTTACTGTTACGATTTATAAGAAGTTTTTACCTCCGTTATAAAAAGGAGAGCTGCGGTTAGCACGTGTACGTTGTTCGGGCGCTTGGTTGCTACTACTGAGGTGGTCATGCGTGCAATACAATTGCAGGGATGAACAAATATGACAGGGGCGTACTAAGTAAAGAAAGAATTGTTGGCGGCAATTTTGAAAAAGTGTAAACATAATAAATAAACATATTGCAATTCTAAACATAGCCCGCGGGTTGAAATAGCATATTTCAAAAATACTTAAAACTAATATCAAATGGGTTAAATGATTCAAAATAAGTGCAAAGAAATTAGAATTGTACAAGATTATAAAAAATGAAACACAAAACATGAATTCTAAACTAAGACCTAAGAAAAAGCATGTAACATAAATATGAATTCTAAACTAAGACCTAAGAAAAAACATGTAACATAAATAGAAATTCGATAAAGTAAAAACAAGTAATGTTCTAAAACGAAAGCGACAATCACTGCAGCTTTTAGGAAAGCTTATCACAAAAAAGGCTCTATGAAATTCACAACACTTCCGCACTAGGTAGTGGGCAAAGCTTTGAAAAAGCTCTCTTCAAGATGCCGGTAGTTGTTTGAAGTGTAGCGACTCGATTGATGCCATCGACACCAGGATGTACCTTGATGACTCGACCAAGTTTCCACTTGAGCGGCGGTAAGTTGTCTTCCTTAATGAGGACTAGAGAATCGTTGGTTAAGTCGGAATGATGTGCCTTCCATTTAACCCGTTGCTGTAGCTCAGAAATGTATTCCTTGCTCCAGCGTTTCCATAGATGTTGTAAGTGCCTTTGGATTGTCTGAAATTGATCCAAACGGTTTTCCGCTATGAGCGTGACATCTGGATCCGGAAGTGCAGATAGGGAGCGTCCAACCAAAAAGTGTCCTGGGGTTAACGGTTGCAAGTCGTTGGGATCAGAGGACAGTGGGGAAATGGGACGAGAATTAAGGACGGATTCTACTTGGTAAAGCAAAGTACAAAATTCTTCATACGTGAAAACATGATTACCAATGACTCTTTTTAAGTGTGATTTACACGACTTAATGCCAGCTTCCCAGAGTCCGCCAAAATGGGGGCTGTGGGCAGGAATGAAGTTCCAGTTTATTCCTTGATTGGCCACAAGTTCAGAAATATTTGATTCGTTTATCTTTAAAAATTTACCTAGTTCGAGCAACTGATGGTTAGCTCCTACAAAATTTGTGCCGTTATCGGAGTAAATTTGTAGTGGTTTTCCACGTCTAGCGATAAATCGTTTCAACGATAGCATAAATAGTTCAGTTGACAAACCGGTAACTAGTTCGAGATGCACAGCCTTGGTAGCAAAACAAACATACAAACAAAGATATGATTTGGTGATCTTTGAGCCACGACCTTTACGATCCTTAATAAGTATAGGACCAGCATAGTCAATACCAGTGTGAAAGAAAGGAAAGGTAGATTGAATGCGAGCTGCAGGTAAGTTTCCCATAATAGGTTGAGTTACCTTAGGTGAAACGCGAAAGCAAGTGACACATTGATGCACAGTTTGTTTGACTAAGTTTCTACCGGAAGTGATCCAAAATCTGTCACGTAAAGTAGACAGTAAGAGCTGAGGACCTGCGTGAAGCATTCTAAGATGTTCACGCGCCACTAAAAGTTTAGATAAGTGGTGCTTTCCAGATAATATAAGCGGATGGATTTTATCATGTGAGTAAAAAGAATTGCTAAGTCGTCCGCCTACACGCATTAAACCATCAGAGTCGATAAAAGGATTGAAACTGATTAACGATGAAGATGATTTCAAAGGTAATCCCTTCTTGATTAGTTTAACTTCTGTGCGGAACGACTCGAATTGTGAAATTTTTATCAACAAGTTAAAAGAAGTTTTAATTTCTATAGCTGTTAAAGGACCGCAAATACGTTCTTCCCTGTGCATAGAACAATTTTTCCTAAAACGCAGACAATAAGCTACAATTCTTTCAAGCTTTGTCAAGTTGGAGTAGTTTTCAAATTTGAGTGAGTCTTGCACAGTGGTAGCGAAAGTTTGAGATTCCTTTTTAAATTCCGGTAGTTCGGTAGGGCAAAATTTGGGATTTGGCCATAAATTTTCATTCTCAAGAAGCCACGATGGACCGTTCCACCATAAGACGGAATCCTTTAGTACTTGAGGAGTAGTTCCTCTTGAAAGGAGATCGGCAGGATTGAATTTTGTCGGAACATGGCGCCATACTGCATCCAAAGTGAGATCTTGGATGTCAGCAACACGATTACAAACAAAGGTTTTAAGTAAATTAGGGCTGGTTTTTAGCCATCCTAGCACGATAGTGGAATCTGACCATAAAAAGCATGAGGGTGTTTTCAAAATTAGGGATTTTTTAACTTGAACTAACAGTTTGCTTAAGAGCAAAGCTCCACAAAGTTCCAATTTCGGTATCGTAGTTGGCCTTAAGGGTGCAACTTTAGACTTGGCACATAATAGGTTGACAAAAATCTCGTTGTTGTTGCTAACTGAACGAAGATATACGCAGGCGCCATAACCGTTAATAGAGGCGTCGCAAAAGCCATGGATTTGAACATCCGTAGGACTTGCGCAAGTAACGTGCCTTGGAATTTTGAGCTCATTTAAGTTGGAAATTTCGGTACGATAAGAGAGCCATTTCGTTTCAATTTCGTTTGGAACGACATCATCCCAACCAAGTTTTTCTAGCCACAATTTTTGCATAAAAGTCTTTGCCACAAAGGTGTAAGGCGTAAGTAGGCCGAGTGGATCAAAGATTTGAGCTATTTCGGACAACATTTGGCGCTTAGTGATTTTTTCATTAGAAAGATCGGAAATTGAAAACATGAAATGGTCGGTTTGGAAAAACCAAGTTAATCCTAAAGTGCGTGAGGATTCGCGGTCTCCAAATTCAAGAATGCCTGGATGAACGTCGACGTCTGGAATATCAACCAATACTTCAGGATTGTTGGAAATCCATTTGCGAAGTTTGAAACATCCAGATTTTAAGGTGTTAGATAATTTTATGCAAAGTTTTTTAGCATCATCAATGCTATCTGCACCGCTAAGCAGATCGTCAACATAAAAATCCTTTTTAATGATTTCAGATATTTCTGGCAAAGAGCGTTCGCAATCGATGCCTACCTGTATTAAGGAACGTATAGCGAGATATGAAGCCGATGCGGTGCCATAAGTAACGGTGTTTAAGTTGTATATTTGTATGGGATCGGTAGGTGCAAATCTCCATAAAATTCTTTGCAAAACACGTTGTTTGGGTTCGATAAGAATTTGCCTATACATTTTCTCAATGTCGGCTGCTATTGCGTAAGTGTGTTGACGAAAACGCATGAGAACGGTAAATAAATCGGATTGGATCGTAGGGCCAATCATTTGTAAACTGTTTAATGAATGTCCTGTAGTGGTGGAAGAGGACCCATTGAAAACTACGCGAAGTTTAGTAGTTAAACTATCTAATTTTTGTACTCCGTGATGCGGAAGATAATAAGCGGGATTGATTTTACTGTTGTCCAAAGACATGTGACCCAAGTCTAAATATTCCTGTATAAAGTTAGAATAACTTATTTGTAAGTCGGGATTGTTTTGTAATCGCCGTTCCAGAGAAAGGAATCTTTTTTGAGCGGTAGAAAAGGAATCTCCCAAAACCGTGGGAGGTTCTTTAAAGGGAATCGATACAATAAATCGCCCGTTGGCGTCGCGATGAGTGTTAGCAATGTAGTGAGCTTCGCAAGCATTTTCTTCCGACGATAATACCTTTTCAGTAGGGTAATTGTCAATTTCCCAAAATCGCGTTAACTGATTTTGTAGATCATTGGAAATGCTGAGGTGGCATTGAACTTGATTGTTCAAATGCGAGCCGGTAGGACCTGAAATAATCCAACCAAGATAAGTTTTCTGTAAAATTGGTAAGCCGATACCTAATTTTATTTGACCAATACAAAGTAGTTCGAAAAATAATGGAGAACCTATGAGGATGTCAATTTCTCCGGATTTCTCAAAGTTGGGATCGGATAAATAAATGTCTTGCGGTATTTCGAAATTGTTCAGCTTCATACTAAAGCTAGGAACGCTACCTGTTATCTGATCTAAAACGAGACACGATAATTTGATTCTAAAATTTGAATGGTTTGCGTGCAGTTCTAAATCGCATTTGGATTTTATTTGAGTATTGGAGCTGTTCAAACCAGAGACTGACACGTTAGCACTTGTAGTGCTCAAATTGAATTTATTACAAATATTTGTTTTTATGAAATTAGATTGTGAACCTGAATCTAATAATATTCTCACAGTATGGTAATTTCCTAAAGAGTCCTGTAGCTTAGCGGTAGCTGTAGGTAGCAAAACTTGTGTGGTTGTTGAACAGAATGCAGATACAACTTGTGTTATTACATCGATATGAGGATCTGGAATTACTGCAGGAACTGCGGTAACTGGTTCGGCAGAATTTAGTTTACGAGACGATATGTGGAGCAAGGTGTGATGCTTTGAATTGCATAATCTACATGTATACTTGGAGGTACACTGCGGTTGAAAGTGATTACGTGACAAACAATTAAAACAAGCTTTTAGTTCCTTTACCTTTTCAGATCTTTGATCTGCTGTGAGGTCCGTGAATTGTTCACATCGGCTAATACTATGCTCGCCGTTGCAAAGTATGCAAGACGGATTGGTAGTTACAAATGATTTGGAGTGATATTTAGGTTTATCGTGAGTTGGTTTCACTATTTGCCTTCGTTCGATATTTTCTAATAAATTAGAGTGATTAGTGAGAAAATCTTTAAACTCTTGTAGGGTAGGCATTTCTGTGGTGCTTTTATTTAAGCTGTATTCCCACTGCTTTATTGTTGAAAAATGCAATTTGTTCGAGATAAGATACACAATAAGAGTGTCGAAAAGTTTGTCGGTAGTCGAGAGAGATTTCAGGGCTGAGACATGTTTGGATAAAGTATCGTTGATTTTTCTTAAATCGCGAGATGATTCTTTCTGTTGAACTTCAAGTTCGATAATCGAATTTAAGTGATTTTTTATAATTAATCTGGGTTGATCAAATCGTGCAATCAATGTGTCCCAAGCTATGCTGTAGTTTTCGGCCGTGAAACTCAGAGAAGTTATCACATCTGTGGCTGCGCCCGTTAAACTCGCTTTAAGATAGTGGAGTTTTTGTACCTCATTTAATTGATCATTTTCATGAATTAAGCTTAAGAAAATGTTTTTGAATTCTAACCAAGATTGTGATTCTCCGTTGAACTTAGTTAGGCTTATTTTCGGTAAACTTATGAACGATTTTTGTAAATTATGATTTTGATTTGATCGATTCTGATTGTAATTATTTAACTGATTAATTATTGCACTAGAGTGCGGTACTGTTAAAGCATTTGAATTAATCGAATTGTGATGGTTCGAACCTACATTTGAGTGAGCTGAACTGTGGACGGAACCATTTGGAGAACTTCGCCCTGACATATTTTTATGTGTATGAATGTTAATTAAATCTTTAGCAATGCTAATTTGTTCGCAATAAGTGTCTTCAAATGTTTGTAAATGTACGTCTTCAAATAATAATTCATTTTCATCCAGCGTTTCGATAATTTGAAAGTGAATAATTTCAAATTCTTTTAATAACGGCAAAATAATTTCTAATCTTATTTTTAATAATTCGATAAATTGACTAGGAACGATAGGTGAAGATTCAATTAAATCTTTATTTTTGGTTATGAAAGTTTCAAATCGAGTTAAACTTCTTTTCAATTGTGCTCTGGCTTTCTTTAATTGATCCATGGCTATAAAGATGATTGATAATTGGATCGATAATGTAAATAAATGTAAATATTGACTTGAAAAATGTCAATTTTTAAATGTAAACAATGTATTTTAAATTTGATTTGTAAATAGAAAACTGTAATATTGATTTTTGATCGATAAAATAAAAGGCAACTGTAATGCCGATAAATTGCGTGCACTTTGCTAAACCAAGCAGGAACCTGTAAAGGAATGTAAGTAGGGATGCAATTTTTACCCGTCGTTGGCTTCGGTTGTGGTACGAACCCTGTGAGAGGCTAGCAAAATGGACGGCTGCCGTTGTGGATATTACCCTGTTTGGAGGCTTTAAATGGCGGCGGCGTCAGTATGGTTTTGGCGGCAATAGGATTTTTAATTTTAATTAGTCGACCGTTTTCACAAACGTTCACTTGGGAATCAATTTGCTAATTGCTCGATCTCGTAATTAAAATACCTGTGATGCTGATTCTTCGGTAATCGGAAATATTACCATGAACTGTTGATTTCCTTGGTTGCTGGAAATCCGGAACTCGAAGGACCAAATGTTAGCTTCGTTGGTTTGAAAGTTCGAAAAGCTGCTTTCGAAACGCAACTCGGCTAGAGTGTTGGAATGGTAGTCATACCATCAACTTTGAACGACCTTTGTGTAGGCGAAATGTGGGGGTGGTCTCTAAAATAAAACACTTGTATGGTTTGCACTATATTTATTGACCGAAAGAATGGTTGTTTTAGTATTGCTGCAATCACTGAATCTTATTGTCATCGATACGTGTAATTCGAATGACTGCAGGGTTTTACACAAATAACTGTTACAATTATAAGAAGGTTTGAGCTTTGTTACAAAGGGAGTATGCGATACGGTACAGCGGTATGAATAGCTCGAGTACTTGGTTGCTACTACTGGATGTTACTGTTACGATTTATAAGAAGTTTTTACCTCCGTTATAAAAAGGAGAGCTGCGGTTAGCACGTGTACGTTGTTCGGGCGCTTGGTTGCTACTACTGAGGTGGTCATGCGTGCAATACAATTGCAGGGATGAACAAATATGACAGGGGCGTACTAAGTAAAGAAAGAATTGTTGGCGGCAATTTTGAAAAAGTGTAAACATAATAAATAAACATATTGCAATTCTAAACAATTATAATTAGGGACATTTTGAGTTCAAAGTAATTTGTTGCATTGACCTTATATATTTTATAAGGTTTTGCAAAAACTTCATATACATAAGTTCGGTATTCCAGCATGCGTATATTTAATATGGAGTGATTGAAAATAGGCAGAAGGGTCAACTTTCTTCATTATATGTTTTTATGTTTGGGGAAGGAAGTTCATAAACAAAATTCTAAATTCATAATTTTTAAGAAAAATTAAATTTTTAATTATTTTTGGAATATTTTATAGTTCCTACGGGTTAGTAAAGTTAATGTAGATTAGCTGATGAAATTTGACTTTTGTGCCAACATGTCGAAGAGCCAAGACATTTTATCAATCCTTATAAAATTAATTAGAATGTTTAAAACATTTGAAATAAAAAGAGATTTTGGCACAACAAATAATTGTTTAATTGGCATATTTGATTTAAACAAAATTTAAAGTTTCCGGGAAAATATTTTTTAAGTGTTGTAATTCTTCTGGAAAACCGTTTATAAAATTATAAGGCTAGGAAAAATACAGTACAGTATACAATATATTATTAAAGCAGCTTGCTAATTAAAAAAGCGCATATTTTTGCACTGTAATAAACCAAGTAATTTTAATTTCGACCGCATTCTTGGCCGGGAAATCAATGCTGAAACAGCTGGGTGATTGACATGTAGTTACTTTAAAAATACAAACTTTTGGTGCATAAATTTCTGTATTTATCAGAAAATAAAAAAATAATAGTATATGTATATGCAGCCAGAATAATGTTGGAAAATTTTTTTAATTTTGACAAATTAAATTAAATACAAAGAAATAAAAATATTTTAATAAAAATTTTTATAATGCACAATTGTACTCGTCAAGCGAAGTGAAATAACAATACTTACATAACAATACTAATTATTATAGATAGTTAAATTATTAGCTTTTAATAATATATTAATACAAATCTTATGCTTAAGCTAAATAACAATAAGACAAAATATTTTTTCCAAGCAGAAAGAGAACATAAATTCTCGAAAGCTTGGAAAAAATATTTTGCCTTACTCTTTATTTAGCTTAATCATAAGATTTGTATTAATATACTAATTATAAAAAAAAATTATATTTATATTTTGCAAACTTTTTACAAAAATTTATGAATTTTACTCTTAGTGATAGTAGAACTATTGATTACGAATTCTTGGTAAACTTAAAAATAGATAGAAGTTGCTTAGATGAAGATATTTTTAGTGAATATTTTTTCACAAATGGTTTTAATACATAATTTTAATGAAAACTACATTATATAGACATATAGACATTGCGAGTATATTCTGGATAGTTGAACTAAATTGAGTTATGTAATAATTCTGGTTTTTAAGAAGGGCAAGCAATTTATTACTCATCTTTATTATTTAATTTAATCCACTTGAGGAAGCTTGAGCGAATAACAACTAAATCGATATTTCGACAAGGGTATTTTACGTACAGAAATCATTTTAGAACCAAATAAAAATATTGGCAAAATTATGCAAGTTCAAATCTTTCTACAAAAAGCAAAAATTTATTTTACGGTGATCATTAATGATGATCATTACTGATACACCCACCCTATTGGAATTTGCGATACTACTATTTCCTGTTATTTGATTAATAAAAGGACACACTAACAAAGGCCATCCATAATTGAAAGGCCTTGATTTGTAATTGAACACTTTTTTAAAAATATTTTAATTTCAGTAATCTATAAAGATATTAGATATGACTTTAATAATGTTTTCTAATTAATTTTTAGCAAATAAATCTAACAATTTAGAAGAAGTTCCATTAAACACGTATAATGTGGCCATACAAAATATTAAAAAGTCGCCTGATCCGACGTTTAAAGAAAATTTAATTGAATACTTTTCCAACTACTGTGGTGCAACAAGTATTCATGGTATTCAATATATAGGTGAAAGTGGTAGATTTATCGTGGAAAGGTAATGGCATAATGGAATATTACTTAAGTTAAGTTAAAAAATTAAAAATTTTTTAATGTTACAGAATTGTATGGATTGTTATTGTTGTTGCTGTATGGAGTATTTGTATAACGTTAATTGTTAAGTCTTATTATAAATGGCAAAGCTCGCCCGTTATTGTGACGTTTGCTACGACGGAAACTCCGATTTGGGAAATACCTTTTCCAGCAATTACAATTTGTCCAGAAGTTAAATTTGATCCTGCGCTTTTCAATTTTACTGATGCATTATTACGTAAAATGTCGGGAAAAAACCTAGACAAATATGAGTAAATTGTTAACTTGGCTGTTAATAAACTTATTAATAAAATGGTAATGACTTTTAGTGAACAGTTTTTTACAACTGCATCTTTAATATGTAACAAAGAAGGTCTTCCACAGTTACTTGAAGTTATAAATAAAACTGAAACCATTCCGGATTATATAATAAATAACATATTTGTGGTAGGTATTAGAAAAACCGTTTAATGATTTTATCTGCTCATTCATAAGTAGTATGGAAAATAAAGCTTTAATATACCCATTCATTATGTATGATAATAGTAGATTTTATTAAAAACACGCCAGTATGACATCACTGGTCCCAATCTAGACAGCGGCAATAGTGCAAGTTGTATTAGTTTCTTGATAACACGTGAGACATCTGCATATTGTATTAAAATTTTTTGATCAAGTCGAGACTGATTAATACTTTTATTTAAAAATATATTTTAATTTAATCTTTTCTTGCTATAATTTTAACAATTTATTATTACGTATAAAAGAGCAGATAAAATGGTATATTACAACTCAAGTTTAATAAGCAAATTAAATCTCTTGTTAAAAATTATACTACTATAATATTAATTGCAGTTACTTATGTCTACAATGAAAGGGGTTGGATTTAACACTACATGGCAAGGTAAATTATTAGATGACATGCATCAGGGTTTCATTTTGACCGAAGATGGGCTTTGTATGAGTTTTAATATGATTAATATCATTACAATACTTAAAGACCCTGGGTAAATAAATAGAAAAAGATTTGTTTTAAAAATTAATTTTCTCTTATTTTAGCTTTTATAATAACACATTAGACTTTCCGGAAGTACAGAATTGGTCTTTAGAAGATGGATATGCAAAAGGAGCCGGTAATGACGTATATCCGAAACGATCTTTTATTTCTGGTTTAAAAGGTGGAGTCAAGTTTGATTTTCATGTAAAAGATAGTTATTTAGATCATGTGTGTAGTAATGGTTTACAAGGATATAAAGTAAGCATTACAGAGTTAAAAACTATAACTATAAAAACTTACGATTTCATTATATTTAACAGGTTATGTTTCACAGTCCATCTGATCTTCCTAATTTAGATAAACATATTCGGCTACCACTGGACTCGGTTGTTCAAGTGGGTATTATACCAAATATGATAACAGTTTCAGAGCAATTGAAAAACTATTCTCCGCAAGTTAGAAAATGCTATTTTACAGATCAAAAGTCATTAATGTACTTTAACAATTACACTCAAAATAATTGTATGGTAGAATGTCTACTTAATTACACCCAGGAACATTGCAAATGTTTGCCATTTTATTTGCCAAGTTAGTTTTAGTTATTATATTACTTCTTGTAAAATGTATTTTCTTGCATTTTTAGCGAGTCGTAATATTCCAACATGTGGTTTAGAAAAATCAATTTGTGTTGAAGAATCTAAAGGTGTTTAAAAAATTCTTTCAAATTTTTTTCGTATGATTTTTCTATGATATTTTTTAGTTAACGTCAACAATGATGTAGAGTTAGATGAGTGCGACTGCTTACCATTATGTGGTTCTGTAGAATATAACACAGAAATATCACAAAGCAGTTGGAATTGGCGCGAATTCTTGGCACGTATTGATCAGAGCGGGGAAATCGCATCTGAATGCAATATTGATCCTAAAATGTAAGTACGATGTAAATTATTAAATAATTATTTTCTTCCCTCTCAAAATTAATTCAATTATATTTGTTTAATAAAACTACTATGTACTGGTGTAAGTTTAATATGTTGGTCAGACTAAACAATGACTGAAAGACAGGTGATACCAACATAAATATGATTGCAACAAATCGGATAAAGAACCACCTAAACAGACAAGAGCAAGATTAAGAAAAGGTCTAGATAATCAACCACCACAAAAACATAAATCACATCTTTCATCTTGAAAAAGTCGAAGTTCTAAGTAGATGTAGAGAAAATTTATCTCAAAAGAATTACAAGTGAAATGTATCACATCAAAACAACAAAAATCAGTATAAAGAAGATACGAAACAACTTAGTGTATATTGATCCAGTCAAAATAGACAAAAAAACTTGAAAGCTGGGAGAAATTCATATAAAACTGAAAATCGGTATAATTATACACTTCGGACTAAAAATTTTATTTAAAGTCAAAAGCCGAAAAATCGGCTTTTTTCAAATATCTCTTAAACGTTAAATAATATTGTAAATATAGTTTATACAAATTTTATAAAAATTGTTGAAATTTTATATAATCCTTATTTAACAAATCAATTTCCAGTTCTGACGAAGCCCACAATAAAGTTGGGCGAAACGTAGACCAGTACATAGTAGTTCTATTGAGCAAAGGCCCAAATTTTCCAAAAATTTATAAAAGAATTACGATGGAAACGTTTCGCAGGAAACTATATTTAAAATTTTCTTTTATAACTTGTAGAGATCACATGTCAACGTTAACAATATACTTCAAAGAAAGTCAATTTATGGTGTCAGAGAGAAATGAACTTCATGGATACCTAACCTTTTTTTCAGACACAGGAGGTCTTCTAGGCTTATTTATTGGATTTTCGATTACTTCGGGATTGGAAATTTTGTATTTTCTTACTTTACGTCTTGGATGTAATATTAAAAAGTATGGAAAAAGATTTTGGTCTGGGAATACTGAATTAATGATAGCAAAAGAAATTGACCAATAGGTAGAGAATGAAAATTGCCATATTTAAACAAACATTTAAGCAAGATCGTCTAATGACAAGATTGAAATTCATTATTAATTCTCTTGGGATATCATGTCAACTTGTGAAATATTTTTAATTATGAGCTCAATTTAAAATTTTTGTTGTAGTCTGCTAATCCAGTTATTCGAAGAATAGATATTTTCGATACAAGTTAGGAAAACTAACATATTTCCATTCAAGGCGAAGTTTTACGATCGAGGCCGAAGGCCGAGATCGTAAACCGAAGCCGAGAATGGAAATAGATAGTTTTTCACGCGTATCGAACAATATTTTTTCTAATTATGTTTCAAAAAGAACCGATAACATACTTTTTATACATAAATTAAAATGAATTTACTAAAAAATACTTTATGAAAATAGAAATATACTTAAAATTTAAATTTTTTTGGTACCAACCGTGGGTGCGGTTGGTACCCACGCTGTGGTTAGTTAGTTAGTTAGTAATATCAGGTTTAAGGTGGCAGTTACAAATTGAATAGGTTAGTGAACACACGTTTTTTTAAAAATTATTTCAAGTGCCAGTTACAAAGGGAAGAGGTTAGTGAACACACGTTTTTTTTAATTTATAGTTTTACAATTTGTGTTTTTAGAAAAAATGTCTTCTGATATGTCGGAATGTTCGGATGTTGAGGAATCTGCAGCATTGGCGATTCAAGCTCTAATCCCACAGAAATCAAGAAGCAAGTATGAAAAAGCATATTTGCAATTCGACACGTGGTGCAAAGAAAAGCGAGTGAAAAGCATCACGGAAGATGTTTTACTTGCTTACTTTGAGCAACGATCGAAAGTCGTGCAAAGCTCTACTTTATGGAGTTGTTGTTCGATGTTGCGATCGACATTTTGTTCAAATGTAACGGTTAATGTTTATTATAAATAAAGCAGATTTGTGTTTCTGACTATTTCTTTCTTTCCCGCATACTTTTGGAAGTGTGCGGAAAAAAACTACTTTTCCGCACACTGTGCGGAAATGTAGTACTTTTCCACACACTTTTGAATATCACAAAGTAAGACTTTTTGAAACATAATTAGAAAAAAGATATTTGTAGTACTTCTACCGTTTTACCGATTGCCTTCCAACTGTTTAGATTAACTTTATTAACTCATAAATATTTGAAATGTGTAAAATAAGTTTTCAAGTGAATGGTATTTGTTAGATTTACTCAGCCAATTAAAGTTAAATTGTATAAAATTTTACAAATGACAGAAAATCCAGCAAGGTGTCGTTTTGAGACTTCGTTCAAATGCACTTGGTGATTTTGTCTTAAAGATTAAAATTAATAACTGATAAATTACTTCCCCTCCATAAAAAAAAGAGGTTTGTTTTTATCAGTTTGCATGTCTTATCCCATCAAGTGAAGTTATTTTTAAGATTGAAGTAATCTTAATTTGTAGCACCTCCTAGCAAGCAATATGCTAGAATTTGTAGAACTTGAAAGATGTAGATTTTAAAAATTAAAGATAAAATATAATTTTTTCAATTATATAATAGTCTAATTTTTCAAAGTAAGTTTCGGTGTTCCGTAAAATTATATCTACCTACTTTTAGTTGGATAAATTAATATTAATATAATTAGCATATGATATTTTCTATTATCCAAATTAATTAAACGATAAGTACATAATTATGTATGTAACAAATCAAAACATATAAAATAAAGATTCCAACCCGTCACTCTTTCCAACAGTCCCCAAAACACTAGCAGCGTTTTCTCGCTGTATGGCAATACTAACATGTTGCTGAAGGTATTGTGTAGCTTGAGGAACACCAGATTTGTTTTTAATGATATTCCCCAATTCCTTTATTATTAATTTGGCATCTGAACCCCATGTTCCAAACGTTTCCACGGCAAAAGGTAAAAATTCGTGTCTCTCTTTAATTTCACTGTACTTAGAATTTTTCGTACGTTCAGCTGTAGCGGCGGCAGTTCCGGATTGTAAACAGCTGTTTTTCAAATGTGTTGCGGCAACAGTATCAACGCATGTGACATCCCATACTAAGGATCGACCTTTTTTCCAGGGTATCATTGTGATACCATCTGGTCGTTTACCATCACTTCGAGATTTTGTACTGGATCTCAAAGTCTGTTAAAGACGGATTCAGAATTGTACCGACAAGATCCGATGTACAATGAATAGAAGCAAGAAAAGAAGGTAATGATAAATCCGATATGGAACGAACTCCTAGACCCCCTAAAGAGACAGGAAGGGAAGCCTGATACCACGAAATCGAAGAAAGACTGATATTTAAAAGATTTTCCAAAGTGTTTTTGATCTTGGTGTCAAAAAGTTGACATACATCCTCGTGTTTCCAGAATGGGCAACATCTCAAAAAATAATTAAGTTTGGGTATCCATAAACAGTTACGAAGAAGAAAAAGCGCCATATGTGGGTTTATATTAGATAGATTATTGGCCAGAGATGTAAATTTTTCCATAATTTTGGACGGAAGTGAAGAAAATGCTTCCTCAGTTATAGGGGCACCAAGAAGATATAAATTATTTTTGGATAATATTTGTATAGAGGGAGTAAGAGATTCAAATTCCTGCAGAATCATTGCAGTCTGTTCATTCGGCAAATTCTTGCAGAAGTATAATTCACACTTGGAAAAATTTAGAGATAGTCCAATATTTTTGAATTCATGTATGATTGTTTTTAAGTCTCCAAGAACTTCTTCATATGAACCTCCTAAAGTCCCATCATCGAGGTACCAAACGTTAAGTTTTGAGGCAAGGCGCTTTAAAATGGGATGAATTGCCAAACTAAATATAGCTGGCCCAAGGGGATCTCCTTGCTGACAGCCGACGGCAGACTGAATTATGTGTTGTTTGTACATCAAATTAGATGAAGAAGAGTAACACTGCCAGAGGTATGGGTAAAGCTGTGGTATTATTTCTTTAGCATTCTTTAGAAGGATATCGCGTTCTACAGAGTTGAAAGCGTTTTTCACGTCTAATTAAATTTAAAAACAAAGATCCCGTCATTTTAGATCCGTAATTTTCAAGTTCTGGCTATTATAATTATGAGACAAGCAAAATTTTATTTACCGTGCTGAGCTCGCCGTTAAGGTAAGACTGCAAGTTAATTTTTTGCACGTAAGTCTTGTTTGGTAAAATAATTAAATATAAAATGCAAAATTGCAAATAACTTTTATATTTATTTTGAAATAATAAAAATATAGGGTGCGGTTATAATTATGTGACGCACTTATATGCAGTATATAATATGCGCTTAAATTAAGGGATATAATATACAGTATATTTTCCAAAAAAAATGTTGTAAAAACTAACATAATCAAGTGTAAAAATTTGTTTATTTCATACAAGATTTTTATATTAACGTAAGTTACAATAGATATTTTCGATACAAGTTAGGAAAACTAACATTTTCCATTCTAGTACGGAAAAGTAGTACTTTTCCGCACTCTTTTGAATATCACAAAGTAACACTTTTTGGAATATAATTAGAAAAAGTAAATTTCCTTTACTACAATAACAAATTAAATATTTTTTTAAATTTTCAATTAGAAGAGAATGCCGATTGTCAGTTAAAAATTTTTTTGTAGTATAGCACAAATTTTAATGCTTAGGTTGGCAACACAGGTAAAGAAATCAAATTTCAAAATTTAATTCAGGTAAAGAATTCTTTTTCACCAAAAAAAATGTAAAATTCAATTATTTTGTCAATATATTCTTATTATATGCATTATTAGGAGAAATGTATGAAAATATGCCAATATGTCCAAAACTGAAGATATTATGCATTTATAATGCATTATAAAATTCGGGATTTAGATCCCTTTTTGTACAAATCGGTAAGATATCAAAGTGTTTGTACGCTACAACAATAACATAAAACATGCAATTGGAACTATCATTTTGGAAACAGCCAATCGATTATTCGCATTCTGTTTTTAGTATTTTTAATGATCCATTTATTAATTCATCAGTTACCTCCACCTGTCAATCGGTTTGGTAACTCCGAAATTGTCTGTGTAATGTTACATTTTTAAAGATCGTAACGTATATTATATTGAAAAATTTTAATATGCAAATCATTGTGCACTGTTTTAATTTTTTTAAATTTAAAATATTTAGGTGAATATGGTATGATTAAAATAGCCATTGACGTAAATGTCCGACTTACATCTTTGACTGTAACATATTCTACATTTCGTTTTAATATTTATATTAGGTATAATAATTCTTGTTATATTTTTCGCAGTAGTAAAAATGAATGAGTGTTAACACTCGGTCACATTAACTGCATTGGAAACTTGTATAAATGTTCCATAAAATTGTATTAAAACTAATTCGTAGGCCACAATCGTTCCAGCTATCTAAAATATCAGAAATACTCTAAAACTTACCAAAAAGTGCATTTAGTAAACCTTACACTTAATATTAACTGTCTGGTAACATTAAAATATCGTTTTCCGCTTAGGCATGCCGAATCAAAACAAACATGCAAAATAAATCTTCTGATCTTAAAATGATTGTGTTACGTTTTTGATATTCTAAAAATCTGAATTTACTTTTACCTCTGTATTATAAATTGAAGATGATGCAGCATTGAGATATTGCAATGGTTTTTGACTTTCGTCGTTTATCCAAGCGCCGTATAGCGAAACACATACAGTACGTCCAATTAATAACCCAAAAGAAAAAAAGAAGTACAATTTTTCTAATAAATTTTCCATATGTCTACAAAAATTGTTAGTAACTTGATAGGAAGATTAATACAAAAACCTTAACCTCAAGCTGTTGAAAAACTGTATAAGGATAAAAAATAGGTTACTGCTGAAAGAAACCAAAACTATGTTGGCGATTGATTGGTTCAAACTACGACATAATCTGCAAAGCCTATTGTAGTCTTCTCGTAAACATCTCCACATTTGTTCGTCTGAAACCTGAAAAATACAATAAATTAAAAGGATATTTTTGGTGACGACTTATAGTACTCTTGTTTCCACATAAGACGCAAGTTTTCCTGTAACTTGTCTAAATCGTACAGCGATTGAGGAACTCATTAACATAATAAACAAATCAATATACGTCCACGAAAAGGAGGCAATGATAACAATAAACTAAAATAATGGTAAGTGTAAAATAGCTATATTATTTCTTATTTTAGTCACACCTGGAAATAAAATCCAAGCCATATATTGTACGTGACCGATTTAAAAATTTGGGGAAAAGAAATTTTTACAAAAAAGTATTGGAACATATCTTCATTCTCCGTTGCACAGGCAGCTGATTGCTGAAAATGACGAGTTACTACTAAAACGTGCTCTGCTGTAAAATATAAATTTTATTGATTGGTTAATGGATTTATTTGTATTAGTAAATTTACTGAAAGCTAAACCCATGATGACCGAAGTCATTAGCTTTAATCTTAAGTTTAATCTTGGAGATCTTGAATAAGTGCGCATAGACATCTCCATGGAGTAAAATGATTTCATCAAATTTTCCCAATTTTGTGCAAGAACGAGAAACAAAACGTGAACCGCAAAAGAATTTCCATAAAATACCAAGGCGGCTGAAAAAATTAAATTCCATTTATGTTTGTCTTCACCTCTTTGATATTCACAATATACAAAACCCAAATCATATAAGTTGACCCACTTAAATTCATTTTAAATTATCGTAAGCTTGAACATAATTAATACTTATGAATAAATTTATTATTATACTAAACTTGTAACGGAAACACCAAAGGAGTAATGAAATCAATTTAAATTAAACAAAACGTTTTTACTGTAAAAAATAATACTAATGAAGAAAAAAAATTCTCATAGCAAAATTCGAACGTATTTCACACTGCTAGTCCGATTCCAAATAAATGTATTTAAAAGACATTTTAAGTGGGCTTAACTGTATGATACGGAATCGTACTTACTAATACTGAAAACAGAAATTTCTCGAAATATAATTCTGTAGAATGTTATATAAATCGGAAACAAAGTCGACAAAATTATTATAGCAGTATAATATACTCTCCACGATTTCCATTCAAACCTAACAGCTTTTTCCGATGAATTTGTTATACCATTAACAGGCATTAAACCAAAAACTTGCCCTACAATTAGTGTATATTTGATGGAATGGTGTAAACTTTGATTAGAAAGACTTTTGATGGAGTTATTTTCGTGGTGTTTGGTTTTCAACCACTGCATTGCATAACACTGAAAGAGATAAATTTGAGCTTACGGATTCCGAATCCATCTCGGAATTTAAAAATCGGTTCAGTAGGTACTTACCTATAATATGACCTTTTATGCAGAAGATTATGCCAAAGTTAAAAGTACCTAGCTTTTTCACATATTAAATTATATTAATCACTTTTCGCTGGACACTTTACATACATCTATATTTCTATACCAATAATACGTACATTTTTATACAGCGAGGTAAGCAAACATTGCATGTTGATCATAAAATTGATGAGCTACACAATCGTCTGATAAACAGCAATTTTAACCAAATTAGGTAAATATTTGAATTAATAACCCATCAAATAAATCTGATTTAAAATATAAATTACATACATCAGTCTGCTAAGTATGTCCAAGTAAATACGAGAACATTTCTTTTTAAATTTCTAGATCATGCAACATTTTGTATATTCGCTAATTACATACATTTTGTCTTACCTTACATATTAAAATTATATTATGTTTAATTCTAGTGTTCATTAGATTTTCGGCTTGGACTGAAAAAATTAAAGTTAAACATATTGAATAATAAATATTTAAGTTAATATTTTGGCATTTTATAGAAGAAAAGTATTTTGGAATTGAAATTTCAAATAAAAATTTAATATACCTACTGAATTTAGAATGTTAGAGTGCAATTAAAGTATTTCGTATGTAAGTTCTATCTAATGTCGTGAGCAAGCCATATACAATGATTTTTTCTTTCAGATTTCTATTACAAAGTATTTTAAATATTTACTTACCCCGGGTAGTTTTCTAAATAAAACAAAAAACTTGGTATAAAAAATAGAAAAATATTACTTATTTAATAATTGCATATAAAAGAACCAGAATGTGTTTATTGTAACACATGCACAACAAATTCAATATTGTTATTTATGGTTTTAATGTAGTAGAAGCGTAAATAGAAAACAAATAACACTCAAGGAATATTAAATCAAAATTTATAAGAAATAACTAATAATTTATTCATAACGTTGAACATGATCGATTTGTATGTAAGCAAGTAAGCAGAGAAAATAGTACCCAAAATAAAAACTAATAAATAATCTTGATTCATGTTCATAAAAAATAATTTAAAAATTTTTTTAGAAAATAAATACACCATACATTTTCGCATTAATAAAACGGCAAGTAAAAAAGCAAGATCGTTTATACAATATCCCTAAGGCCCTGAGGAATATATTATGCTTATAAAAATATCATAAAAAAAGCAAAAATTTGATACAAAGAAAGTCGATATGGTGATATAGACAATTTCGCCAACTGGTGGCCGACATATTATAAAAAAAAAAGTTAACACTATCGAATCCTCTGGACGAGGAGTATCACGAACAGATAAACAAGATTTTGCTATATTGACCTTCATGCAGTTTGAATATGATGCTTCAAAGCCTGATTTTAGTTACCAAGTACAGAAAAATACCAATATTTTATGCTGATAGATTGGCCAACCATAGACAACCAAGAAGATCAGGATAACAATTTATTATGATTTAATATTAAGAATAAAATTTTATTTTGTATCCTTTTTAATGAAGTAAATGATGATTTACTGCAAAAAGGAAAGTACTTCATAATATAAAAATAGGGTTTGTGAAAAAACTATTATTGTGGAGGTGCATTTTTGTACTGTTTCATATAAAGCAAGTGTATTTCTAAAAGATTGTAATAAAAATATAAAATTTGGAGATCAATTACACAAAGCAGACACTGAACTTGTAATAATTATAAGAACAGTAAAAAAAATTGGGAAATTTCTAATCATGTAATAAATTATATTGTGTCAATATTTATTTTGTGATAGTATGTCGAAACGCTTCATACAATGTTATTTTAAAATTTACAGTAAAACTAGATAGGTGGATAGATAATAATTAATTTCCGGCAAATTGCAAAGCGATATTTTTAATGATAATTACACTGAAGTACATACAGCGACCAGTCACTGTATTACTTAATTAGTATAATAACTAAATAATCAATGATATACAGAGGTAATTAAAAAAACACTTGTGTTTTATATTTATTTTTCACATATAATTTAAAAATGTCGAGATTATAAAATAGTATAAAATAGGAAGTAGAATAAAAAACATCACATTTTAATACTGAAGTAACGATTATTTCATGATCATCTCAAAATACACAATACAGATCAAATTTTAAAAAATTACAAAGGTAGCTCTGTAATCACCAGAGCAAACCCTTACACTTACCAATGAATTTCAGTCAGACCATATACAAATTACGATTATATATAGATAAATAAAATAGCTACCATAAAACTTCTTCTAAAGTTAGCCAATAAAATGCGTCTTCCTACACTAAGTAAATAAATATTTAAATATGCTACGTGTAAAATTAGTCAATTGTCACTTTGCTAGCAAAAGACGTAAGAGATGAAATTTCATTTGGACAAGGATCAGTGGGGAGTCGACTAAACTCAACTTCTTCACCATTTTCACCACAAAGAGACTCAGAAGGCCATTGCTTATGGCTGGGGGCATATAAAATCAGCATAGCACAAATGTAAACATTCCACATACCGTAAACACCAGTAAAGAGTGCAGAAGACAATTCTAACTCCATATTTTCATCCCATTTATTTTGACCCTCAGCAACTTGACTCAAAATAAAAGAAATTATTGTTATAGCAGCGCAAGCTACCGTGGCAAGCATGAGAAAATTAAAACGGTATATTATACCCTCGTAGTGTAAACGACGAGCAGTCGACATACTAGGTAAAACAGATCGCTTAATACTGATATTCTTGAAAACTTTCCAAATCATGTAACACAAAAATATGAAATAAATGCTTGCCGAAATACCTGCTAAAATAATAAAAGATAAAGCCAAATTTGTTCCAATTGGAGTTACCCAGATAGAAAAGAAAGGATTGTACAATTGTACCCCCCTTTCACACAAATCAAAAATTAACAATGAAAAACAACCCACCACAATTCCACTCAAGTGAGGCCAATAAATTTTTAAGCTATTCTTTTCAGGACTTTCTTGAATGAGCATGTGCTCACCAGCAAAAATTAACCAAAATGAGAGTAAAGCGGCATAAAATATTCCCTGCCGTATGTCACTAAGTAACAACATGTAAGGCATATCAAAATGTAAGGTTAAAAACTCAAGAGGCATATTTAAAAACACCAAAGCACCCCCTAAAGTTACTAGCATGTATTCCAACAAAGCTGGAGTACGTGATAACATGTGAACACGTCTCCAAAACCAAATCATTACAGCCACAATTACCGGAAAGAAAACAGCCTTCAGAGATAACCAAACTTGAGTAAACCCACCGTTCATGTGAATTACATGTAAATAAACTTCTTTAATGTGTCCTAAGTTAGCATTCTTACCCTTATCGTCTACTGGCAACCGTAAGTTAAGCAAATAATAATCGTGATGTAAAGAACCAAGTTCAAATAATTGAACAGTTGTACAATTGTAAGGATAATCTTCCTTTTTATTATCCGCAACCATACTACAATCCATTATCCTCTTCTCTTGAGCATCGGCATAATGATGCCATTTATCCACTGGATCACCTTTGTTTCGATAGCCAAGTTTTGAATCCAAAGTTAGTTCGATAATATCCTCCATGTTTTGTTCCTTTTTGTAAGTCATATCAAATTGTAATATTCCAACCAAATTTTGTTGCCACCGTGAAAAGTCATTGTTGTACAGTGGCATTTGAACAACGAAAACCAAATTTTCTGCTTTCAAACCAATAAGCTCTCTATCTAAATTCACTTTAGTGCACGATTTAGAAAACCATTTATTGGGATCCTTTACACCGGGAGCATCATCTCGACACACCGTAGCCAAGATTGTTTGAGCTCCGGCAGGAGCCGGTGCTACCAAACCACCGATTAGGAAACATGCAACTTGGCAAATCAGCAAGATTGTTACTAAAACGCTAAGCTTTCGGCCGCTTAAATTTTCGAGTATTGTGCCCGGCATTTTTAGCGTTTGTGTTTTAAATCGGATTCTAGAATTAAAATTTTAATAAGTATTTCAAATTTACAAAAATAAACTTTGCATGTTACCTGTTTTAGATAATGAACAATCGAACAAGTTTTTGTATTTTCTGAGTCACACAAACAATAATCAAAATTGTAAAACCACAAAACCTTCGAGCAGGTACCTGCCAAGGAATTCCATTTCATTCGGAAGTAAACACCTGATTAGCAAGTTGTTGATATTAGGTGGTTCCCTCTAGTAGTAGTAGAATGTACTACCATTTGTATTTCAACATTTCAGCTCCGTACTCGTCTCTTTTCATGAGCCATGTACAAGAACTTACTTGTTACTTTTGGACTCTTTAATACCTTTTTATTGAAAATATTAAGTCAAATATCTGAACTGAACTGAATATTATCCGAGGCGATCTGCAACCCAATTTAATATTATTCATTATAAATTGCTATTTGCTAGTGATAAATGTGCAGTTTAAATTTAATAAATTGAAATATCTACCCCATTGTAGAATTAACACAAAATAATTTAATACAGACTTACTACGGAAGGTAGGATACAGGAGATGTAACGGTGCTGTAACTATACTACCTCCTCCACCTATTTGACCTATCAAAATCCAACAAAATCTACTAATTTTGGTTAACATTTAAAAAATATACCTAAATTCTTATCAGAAAATAGTAGCTGTTTACCTCCCAAACAATCTCATTTACCCCCCCATAAACTATAGCTGAATCCGTTACAATTATACTCACAAACATATTCGGACGCTCCTATTTATGTTAACAATTTGAATTGCTGATTTTTACAAAGTTACGGCTATTAATATGTTATAGTACTAATAGGTACTTATTATTTTATTAATAATATTATTAATTAATATTTATTGTATTACTTATATACTAATATATTAGTAGCTATATTTCACGCTACCTTTTGAAAAATATTTAGAAAAATTCCTAACTCCAAAACTAAGAAGTATTCGACAAAACAATGGGACACGGCATATATATAGGGAGTCCTTGTTGGAAAAAATATCCAATATTGATTTTCTTCAACACTGGAAGATATTATTTAATTACTATTTAGTTATGTAAATGCGTTTCGATATAATATTTAAAAAATTTTCCTGGCTTTTATATTTAAATTTTACATTAGCAACAGAAATTTTAAAATATTTAAATAACATTTAGGTATGCAACATATCATTATAATATAAAAATATTTAACGGAGAAGTATGCTGTCAAGATATTTAAGAAGCAATTTAATTACTGTTAATTAACTTATATAAGCATAATGAAATTTGTTCACATACTACATAATATCGTGACAAATTATACGTTATTCTTTTTGCAGGATAATTAGGATCGAAAAAACGTCATATTTTTAAATTAAATTACCATACACATTATCTAAAATTTCGAGCTGATGATAGTCCAACATCAGAAGAGACCCGGAAAACAGATATTGGTGAAAATATAAACGAATATAAAAATTAAATTAGAAAATTTATTGTTGTTACCAAAAGATGATTTCGAATGTTGAAAAGGTAAGTTTACTTGTGTCTTTATAACTATTTTACAATTTTTTTTCACATTTCGGCTTTTTTAAAAAAATTTTTAAAAATTTTTCGGAAGAAAGTTCTGCGACTAAAGCAGTTCTCAATATTTGCCTTCAGTTTACAACTATTTTATGGCTCTGCTGGCGGGCCTAGTTTTTAAACAATTTTTTTTTCATTATTAGATAGCTCGTGCAAATGCATATATTTGTTTCAAAATACACACTGGCATATTTAAAATAGAACTTAACTATGTATCTACTAACACGCTACTAGTGTCTTAGATAGTAACCAACTAAGGAAACTGTATTATTTTTAATTAATTAATTTAAAAATTAAAAATAATGGAAAATTTGATCCCGTTTCTTCACCTTATGATATCTATTGGATAACGAATCTGTCCGACAAATTAGTCAAGAAACTAATAAAATATTGAATTTTAATTGTTGTTTGATTGGTCACTTCATTCACAAGTCACAAGAAATCGTGCATATCGTAAGCGATGCTAAACTCTGAATTTTGGACATTGTGGCCTGTTACAGAGGTAGAATTGGTAACCACAAATTGCACAGAGAGGAATATGTTTTATATTTTAATAAATAAAACATTTTAATAGCTACTACAATGCCACTAACAAAAAATAAAGAAAAGTGGAAAGTAACAACAGTTTTTTTTAAATTTTGATTGAAAATGTGTTGGTTAAGTTGAAAATTGCCGATGCTCAGCATTTCTTTACCCGTAATGAAATTTATAATTAAAGAACTTTACTGCTACCCCTCAGATAAACAGTATAGGTTACCGTTCTATCCTTCTTTTAAACTTGCGGTCATAAGCCCAAGAACCACATTTACAGGAATAGACATAAAGATAAAGAACAAAACCTATCCATTAAAATGGTACCTGCCGTATTAATGAAAAGCTTTTGTTCCTACTAAGGAACATTTTAAAATTTTTCTTAAAAAATTAAGAAAATTCAGCAGGAAATGTTTGTCGCCAATAACGTCTCCCGCAATTCATGGGTAATGTGTTCAAAATCTTCAAAATTTGGGTAAGATACTCGAACGGCAAGATAGATCCTTACTTTCCTGATGAACAAACTCTTGCCGGACAAAAATTCTAGCACCGGCTCAATAGTGGATCACCAAACTATGAGGTCGAACTTTCAGAATCTGCGGTCGGTACAGAACTCAGAAGACGTCCCCCGCATCACTTCTGAAGAGTTTGAAGAAGTAATTAAGAAAACTAGGCAAACGAAAAAGTTAAGAAAGGAAGATTTACCTTTTTCTGAAACCGATTATCCTAAATGTCTACAATTCCTGCCTCAAGGCAACGTATTTTTCTCAGTAAGAGATAAGAGTATAAGGATCTTCCCAAAAGCACAAACGGAGATACAGGGAGCATTAAAAATTTAAGGCCGAATACGCTTCTTCTTTAAGCGGTTTATAAATGTAAGGATAATCGAAAAAAAAACCCCTGTTGCACTCCTTCAGAAAATATATCGTCATCGAAGGTCATCTTCTTCTTAGAGTGCCTATCCGTTCCGGATATTGGCGATCATGATTGCTATTTTAAACTTATCGGCTGTTGATCTAAATAAGCCGATTGTTGTTGTATTAAGTCATCAAAATCGGTGATGACTATCTGGGTCACGTTTCATATACAAGTTGATTGTTATTACTATTGAAAATTATTGGGGATTGATTTTTGGCAAAAAAACCACGCAACTACATAGTTGATCAGATTAAAATTTGAAGAGTATTTAAAGTTACTTGTAACTTGTAATATTCGTAAATTTTCATTATGAAACAGGGCCCTGGAGTGAACGCCGGAAAAAGTAGAAACTCAATTTGATGCATAATATGCAGAAGATATTTGGATGACAGTGACGGTTAAACTTAAATCGAAATTAGTTGACCAATTAAATCATGTCACCTTACCTTTGTGTTTTTTTCAAAAATGTTGCTCGATTGAATTAAAATTTTGAAATTAATTATTGGATTTTGACCGTTTGGAGAAAAAGTAAGATAATATATACTATATACCTATATATTTCAGATAGAAAGGTAATCTTTTTTTTACCAACGAGTTTTCCATTTGTTCGGCTCGTTTCACATCTGTAGAACTCACTCGCAAAATTATTTTTGGTTACACTCTAATTTGCGAGTAAAAATATATAATTAAATAATAATTTAATAATATAATAAATAAAATAATAATAATAAATACTCTTAAAAATATTAAATTTTGAACAATTTTATCCTGACAAGTCCAGATATGTAGCCACGCAGTAACGTGGAGTAAATTCAAATTTGCATATTTTATTGCATCGAATTATATATTTCTAAATTTAAAACTTGGCTATTATTGTTAAATTAATTAATAGTAGTAGGTGATTATGTAATAATTATATATTGTATCAACAAGTTCACCTAGCTAATGTTTTAATAAAAAACATACCATTATTTGTGACAGTTGATTATGTAATTAGTTAATTAATTTATACAACTTTTTCTTGAAATTTTTATTAAAATAATTGTATTCTATCGTGCAATGTGCAATAATGTTATGTTATTGACCTTACACGAAATAAAATTAAATTAAATTAAAGAAAATTTTGTTTTACAAACGTTTACGTCTTATCAGTTCTTTCTTAGAAAAAATAAATAAATCGTATACTTGTATTAGTGTCAATAATTATTCAAAATCTTGTGTGATCAACAAACGATAAAAATAGGATATTACATAAACTTTGCATCTCTTAGCTTCTTTATCAATTTTATTATAATATTTCATTATAATTATCATAATTTGCTAATATTTTTAGTGCCATTGTACATAATAAGCTAACAGAAGAATCAAAGAAAAGTATATAGATCGTTTAAGCGAAATTGACAAAGCATGGATGATATAAATTATTTTACAAAATCCCAAAAATTGAAACAAAAAACTGAAGAATCCGTCAAAGAAGACGAACAACATCCTACATGTTTACAAAATGCATTACTATACTTTTGCAACTTTTGTGAAAACACCAGTATTCATGGATTGAAGTTTTTTGGAGAGCGACAACGAAACATTTTTGAAAAGTATGTAATATTTTTTTATTTAAGATAATATATTATATTTGTATAATAATTGCAGAATATATTGGTTGATTGTAATATCAGCGGCGTTTTATACATCCGGATCTTTAATTTTTAACACCTACGATAAATGGGTTAAATCACCAATTGTGGTAACGTTTGCAATGACCGAGACACCAATATGGGATATTCCATTTCCTGCAATTACAATTTGTCCAGAAACAAATGCAAATCCTAAAATTTTCAATTATTCCGATGTATACCTGAAATATATGAATAAGAAACAAACTACAGAAACGGAGTAAGATTTACTCTGTAAAAATATTAAAAATAATCAAATTTTATTTCGTTTTAGAGACGAATATTTCAAATTATTTTCATTAGTTTGTAACGATGAATTGCGGCATATAGATGATGAGAAATGCAAATTTTTCTCTGTAGAAGACCAAGAGAAGTTTTTAAACGTAATTAACTTGTTATCAGTTCTGATCCATCCTTCTAGATTTCTACAGTGAGAAGTGAAAACAGTGCAAGTCAGAAAAAGTAATCTTTCAGAAGAGCATAAAAACTGTATAACTGTTGCCAATTCCATGACAATTCCAAATATACTTAACTCAATTTTAAAAAAAATTGACTTTCACTGTTTTTACTTCTCACTCTAGGTTTATGATGTGCGTTTTTATTGCACATTTTATCATCAAAAATTCAGTATTTAATTTTTTAATCTCAATTTAAGTACCTATGAGATTAGTTTTTAGAGCAAACTCTAAATTTTTATTAAAAAATATTTAATATTAATAAAAGAATTTTTAATTGTTAAATATGATAATTATATACTTAGTATTATTATTGGACATCACTGTATATTTAAGAAAAATTATGAGTTTGCTTCTCACCACTCGAAAAAAGCTCTATTTATGCTTATGTTGAGATTAAATTTCCGACGGTAAAAGTGGCGACAGCAAAATGTCCTTTTCCAGGAGTTTCGCACAATAGGAAGAATGACGCATTTTATTTTGAAAAAAGTTCTCACAGTATTTTATTATCTGTGTATTTGTCTAATTATATTTTACATATCTTTGAGCTTTACATATTTTAGAGTTTCGCTAAAATGGAAATTGGAAACTGTAAGTGGCTCGGAAAGAAGATTGACTGTGATCAATCTTTATACTACGTTGCAACAAGTGAAGGATGGTGTCGCACATTTAATATGCTTTCATATTCAGATGTTTACACTAAACCTGAGTATGTCATTACGGTGTAATTGACATCTTTTATACTCTTGGTTGATGTAAATTATATTATACATATATCAATTTTAGCCCGGTGTTTGAAAGTCGTTCGTTGAATAGCACCAAGAGCACTATGTGGTCATTAGAAATGGGCTATCGCAGTGACGCCGGATTAAACGTATTTCCACGAAGAACAATGATTTCTGGAGTTAATGGAGGATTTCAAGTTGATTTTATTGTTGCAAATTCCGAATTAGATTATTTTTGTGCTGAGTTGCAAGGATTTAAGGTCAGACACTTAAGCTTACCATTCAGATCTTTTAATTTAAATTGCTTGTAGGTCGCAATTCACCATCCAGCTGAGACACCAAATATGGATAAGTATTTCCGTGTTCCTTTAGATCAAGCCGTTGTTGCTGGTATCAAACCTGGTATGATAAAAACTGCAGAAGAAATCAAATCTTACGCAGCAGAAGATAGAAAATGTTATTTACCTGGGGAAAAATTTCTTAGCATGTACAAAATTTACTCTCAACAAAATTGCTTGTTTGAATGTTTGACAAATTTTACTCTAAGCAAATGTGCTTGCACATCGTATTACATGCCTGGTAAAATACTTGCATTAAAAAATGTACAATTTAAATATTTTATTTTTCTGTAGTGAATACTACTGCATGCGGTGCTGGAAGTAGAAAATGCATCGACAACGCAAAAGGTTATATTTCAATTTCGAGTCCTGACCTAAAAAAATTTTACTTTTCATTTAATTTGTATTTCAGTTGAATTTCTTCAATATGAGCATGACTCCAAATCAAATAAAGAAAAACATAAAATTGGATGTAGTTGCTTACCTGCTTGTACTTCAATTGGATTTGATTCAGAAACATCTCAAACTGACTTCGATTGGAGTAAAAATATTGTTTTAGGTGATTACAATGTGGAAGAATTAAGAGGAACGTAAGTCAATTTCTCAAGCAGCAGTGTTATATTTTTAAACTACATATACTTTCAGGCATCACTTTTCAAGACTTTCAGTATATTACAGGGATTTACAATTTATGACGTCAGAAAGACACGAATTATTTGGACGAGGAGATTTTCTAGCTAACTGTGGCGGATTGCTGGGTTTATGTTGCGGCTTTTCGTTTATTTCTTTAATGGAAATTATCTATTATTTAACTCTTCGCTTATTCAGTAATATTATTAAATTTGGACGTAAATTTTGGTCAGGTTCTGAGGAACTAATAAAAGAAGAAACCGATGATGTTAAAGACAAAATATAATAAAATAATTTGTTAAAAATAAATTGTATTTCTATTTTAGTTTAAATATTTTTGCGTTTAAAAATAAATTAATTATATGTGGTACTTTTAATAATTGAATTAAAAAATTTTTTTTTTAAGAGTTATAATCATATCGAGTAGAAAACAAAATAAGAGTTGAGTAAAAATGCAATGATATTACGAGATTTTGAAACCAATATAATTATTATGGGACATGGCTATTGGGTAACAAAGGGATTAGTGCGCGCTATATAGGAAAAATCATTTACTCCTACGTTTTATAAAAATACAAAATATGCGTTTTATTTATCAGACTTACGGAACAGGTAAGTTAACAATATAAATTTTATATTTGTAATTAACGTGTTATAGGGTAATAATGTATTGTTAATTAGTGCCATTGAAACACCACGTGTGCCAGCATTAGATAAATTGTAACGACCACAATACTTATTACCATAATTGGAAATCCAATTCTAAAATTTAAAATTAATAAATTACAATAACTTTTTAATTTTTCCTATCAGGTTTAGAAGCTCTAAATAAATTCCTGTCAGGTGCCTGTGCTAGGTAATTTACCGGCAGAAACCTGCCAGCAATATATGAGAAAAATGTTATTTTGGAAGCTTACTTACTTCATGTATTGTAGAAATGTAAGTTTATATCCATGTTGTTCGGCTACTCCAGCACAAATTATATTGGACGACGATCCAATTAATGTTCCATTTCCTAAAAAAATTAAATTAAATTAAATTTAATAATTTTTTTCTAAATGTCTTGATACCTCCAAAGCAAGCTCCAAACGATAAAGCCCATACCAAAGGTTGCAGAGGTAATTTGAGTTCACTATTGCTTGCTAAAACTGTAACAACTTTAACCATCATGGTTGTAAGTGGAATGTTATCAAGAAAGGCGGATGCTATAGCAGAAACCCAAAGTATGAGAAGAATTGCAACTGCTAGTCTTGATTCTTGTCCGACAGACATTATAATTATTTGTGTTTGTTTGCCTATCCATTCTATTAAACCCATCTTTGCCAAAGCCTAATAACACTCATTAAAGATAATAAACTTATAATATCGCATGAAGCTACCTCCATCAAAATAAATAGCGAAGCAAAAAATAAGAGTGTTGACCATTCGACTCGGGAAAAAACAGTCTCTATATCTGTATTGTCCATATCAATCAGTAACAATAATAATAAAGCTCCTAACATTGCTGTCCAGCCTAAACCCAAATGACCTAAATACAAATTTTTATAATTTATTATTACAAAATAAGCAGAGGTAACGACTTACTCAAAATTGGAAGTGAATGAAGACAGAACAAAATTATAATTAACAGTAACACACATCCAGATTTAATAAGTAGGGGAATATTTTTGATTGGATACTGCAAGATATCAAATATCAACCTTGCTTGGCCTAATATACTAATTAGACTTACTTTAGATTTTAGTTCCTGTAGATTGATGCAATAATTACAATTATCTGATTCTGGAGAAATATTTTGTTGGTTCTTTAATTCACCCAATAAGGCCTCAGTTCTTTCTTTTATGCACTTTTGTACAGAATCTTCATCTCGGCTATAGTTGCCAACACAAGCACTTGCTCTTTCCCATACGGCTATAGTACGACGAAGTTCTAAAACATTTATACAGGCAGATTGGAAAATTGTTAAAAATTTTATAAAACGCGATTTACCTATCTCGCATTCATTTTCATGAAAGTGTAAGTCTCCTGTTTTTCTATAATACAATTTTAGATAGAAATATGTAACAATCGAAGCCAAAAAGACACCAATAAACATATGTATGGTAAACGTGAAAAATGTAACACCCTGAAAATGAAAAATTTTGTTTCTCAGATTTGGCTGGCTAAGCTAATTCAGTAGTTTAAGAAGTTAACAGCTACTTGCAGCTTCGCTATTTTTAATTATAAATAGTAAATAGTAGTTTCCGAATTACTTTTTGTTTAAGTATTGAAGTTTTAAAAACATACGAGGTATTATTTGGAGAATATAGAGGGACCCAAAAGTACCTAAATTTTCCAGAAACGTAGCTAAACTACACCTAATTCGTTGTCGTCAAATATTAATTGATACACAATATTCTTTGTGGCAGTGTAGATACTACTAGAATAAAATTCCTAATTAAAAACTTGTTTACCGATTTTACAATAGCGGGGTTATTTGCAATAATAACATTAGGTGGGTCACCGATTGGAGTAATGGCTCCGCCAATATTCGAATAAATTATCATGCAAATTAGTACAGGTACGGGATTCATTTTCATTACTTCACATAATCTAAAATTAGAAGACATTAAGTTACGAATAAATTGATGATATGCAATACTTGCACCTAATAGTTGTTGGGGTCAATAACAACGCTGTGGTTACATTGTCAAGAAAACAAGATGTAACAGCGGTAAAGAAACACAAAGCATTTATGACGGACCATTCCTTTCCATTAGCTAACTAAAATAAAAATAACAGATAATTATACTTTTAATGCAAAATATTTTCTAGTTACTTCATATGCTAAAACTGCGGTATAATCAAATATTCCTGTTTCGCTGAAAATTGTGACAATAATCATCATTGCAAAAAGTAGCAGTAAAGTATCGATATCGACCCAAGATACTATTTCTTGCATGGTAGGTTTGGCATTCAACCCTGCCAAAATTGCAATTGAGAGTGTACAAGCAATCATGGCAGCTAAAGTGTGGTGGATTATTTCAAATACAATTAATATGTATAACCCAATCAGTACAATAGCAGCGTAAATCACACCGTTGCCCACATTTATTGGATCCAAATCGTAAATTAACTGGAGAGGTAAACTTGTTTCGACATTTGTTTGCATATTAATTCGAGTAAAATAAAATAAGTTATCGTTTGATTCAAAGTTGCTTAATTTGAACATGTAACTTTGCTTTACTTCTGGCACAATTTCCATTAAATTGTCAGATACTAAAGGTACTCTCCATGTTTCTGATATACTCTGAAATAAAAAAAAAAAGAATTATTCATGATTCATGATATTTTCAGATTTGGGTATATTTCTTCAGTATTTGCTTGAAATAGTTTTAACAAAGTCATGTATTGAAGATCATAATTTGATATATTTTCGACATGGTAAACCCCAATTTGAGTAAAACTATCAGATACTAACTTTTAGAAATACTATGTTGGACTTTTTAATTTGCTTATTTTTGTGTATTGGTTGCTTTGTTCCCAAAACTTCTATCCAGACATACATAAAATTGTGTGATAGATTGCTGTAATAGGTGGGTAAGAGAGCTCCTTCCAACTGCACGAATAAGTCACTCTGTTTTGGTAACTTATCTATTATGATACCTTCAAATTTACGATAACTTACACATTTTAAAGTAATTACACATTGAAAATTAATTACCTTTATTGACGTCACGAGAAAGACTTACTTGCTGGCCTCGTTCGATTTTTACGTTTTTCACCATTAAAACAAAACTACATAAAATCCAAAATACAACCAGTGTGCTTATTTTTATAAATTTTGAATATGTCTTTAGATTCCTTGGTATTGAAAATAATTTATAACAACAGCTATAAATTAATATGAAGAAAAGCAAATAAATTAATTTGGAAAAATGTGACCTTACTTTATATTTTGCTTTTCGTTCAGATTTTTCAGGCTGGAATTTAACTCTTTGGTTTCATTCTGATCTGATATATTGTTTATTTTGCTATTGTCATGTTCTTGTAATGCGGGAACACTAAAATTAAAATAATTAATAATTAAGTAAAATATAAAATTAATAATAAAATTACCTTTCACACAAGGAAGGTTCAATTGTAACAGACGTTGGAGGTTTTGTAATTGAATTCATTAATACAAACACTAATTTCACTAATTACTTAAGCTAATATTTAACAAAAACAAATAATTTAAGTAAATCTATCGCATTAGGTGAAAATGTAAAAATTATCAAAGCAATAATTTTTATTATCTTCTAGCGCATACGTACCATGTACATTAAGGATTCAATTTATATTAAATTTATTACATATTCCATATTCCTTTGGTTGAGATGGATTGTGGAGAGATAGGGCGAGGAGAATAGAAATAAATAAAAATATTTAGCTTGAACAAAAAATATTTTTATAATGTTACAATAATTAAAGTTTACAGTTGCAAATTAAACTAAAATATTACCAACTAAAATTAAAAATAGTTAATCGATTAATCACTTTCATTTATTTTTATAAAATATTTTTATATTAATATTAAAAATCAATTTTTGAAATTTGATCGTTTGGGGAAAAAGTTAAAATGTTTTATTCGGATAGAAAGGTAACATTTTTTCCCAAATAAGTTTTGTGTTAGTTCGGCTCGTTCCACAGGCCTCGCAACTGTAAAACGCTGATTATTTTTTATTTTATTATTATTATTATTTTGAAATCGAACTAAAAAGTAAAAACGTGAAAAGGTAATTAACATACAATGTTAGAAATGATTTAGAAATGTATAAAAATCCTATTAAAAAATACCTATTAAAATCAAGTACATTAGGTATATATAGCTATGTATATCTCATACGAGATGTTTATTCATGATCAATCATGACCGATCGCTTTCAAGACGTTACATATCTTCAAAAATTATGTTTGAATGTTATCAAATGTGGCCCTGTTCCTAAGCATATTGCTTTCATATTGGATGGTAATCGTAGATACAGTGAAAAAGTGAAAATTACTTTAAAAGAGTCGTATATGTTAGGTATGAACAAATTATTTTCAACTGTAACATGGTGTTTGGGACTTCAGCGCCATTTAGGAATTCAAGAATTAACATATTTCGTTTTAAGTCTTCATAATTTAGATAGAAATAAAAGTGAAGTGGATAATTTAATGAAAATGTTACATATATTAGCTGTAACTCTTCAAGATAACATTAAATATTTTATAAAACACAAAATAATAGTGAAAATTAAAGGCGAGACTTCGTTAATTCCGGATAAAACAAAGAAATTGATGATGGAAGTTGAAACGAAAACAAAGGATTGTACAGGGATCGTCGTTAATATTGCGATATTTTATACTTCACTTGATGAAATAACGAAAGCTATTGGTAAAATTGTAAATATTGAAAATATTCGAAGTGAAGATATTAACGAAGAACTAATAAGCAAAAATTTACTTATTCAACGCGATGTCGATTTAATGATTAGAACTTCGGGAGAAACACGACTCAGCAATTTTGTGCTTTGGCAATTATCTAGAGGTCTTATTGCTTTTGAAAATAATACATGGGCGGAGTTTTCATTTTGGAATTTTTCTAAAATTCTTTTAAGATACCAACATTGCTGGAATTCTACACCAAGATGATGAGTAATAAATTAATACATGTAAAATGTTTTTAACCCAAAATAAATCCACAAGTAGTCTTCTATGGTGGAAGTTAACATGCATTCATGTTGGTCAGTAACTAATGTTATTTATATTATTTGTAAAATTATTTTATATTTAATTTTTTAATGTTTTGGTTTTAATATCTTTTTTCTTTATATTGTGTCAATAAAATTTACAACATCGGTGTATTTTACGGCAACAAACAATTCCTAGTCAATCGGTACATCGCTTCTATGTATAATCGTGTATATAAGACGAACAACATGAATTTTTGTGTGAGGTATTAAATTATTAATAAATAAGCAGGTAATCCTTTTTTCCTAAAGTGAATGCAGTGGAACTCGAATGATGTGCAACTCGATGGGTTGAGTGGTTAAATGATTATTTTTATTGATTTAAAAATATTTTTTCTCTTATTTGTAAATAAATTTTGTTAATTTTGTATTACGTTTTTCATGGTAAATCCACGATACACGAATATCGTGGTGTTCTTCATCACCTCTTCATTAGCATCTTTTTAATAATATGTTCTAATGCTTCTCTTTTCTTTTGTTTTCTTCTTGCTCGTTCTTTGCTTTTGACATTTTTTACTGTTTTAAGTTATCATTTTCGTTTGCAAAATATTTTTTAAATTAAAAAATTAAATTAAATTAAAAATTTAAAACATAAATTAAAATATTTATGTAAAATTTTTTTAAATTGATTCTTTTCCAGCATTTAAATGAGGATTAAACCGCAGACCAAAATCTTAGAAGACCAATTCTTCGTTTGGTTTTTAATTTTTTCAATTTCTTGACAATTTTTACTCGAAGTTGATTTAATTAAATACATGATTTTTAATAATTTCATTGGTCGGTGGGCGTGTCTTGCACAAACTCATCAATAAAATTGTTAGAGTTCTTAAGTTAATTAAAATACATTAATTAATTATTTGCATTACTCATTGCTGGGTTGGTTTTGTAAACAAAGTTGTATTAAAATCATGATACAAAATGAATTATTATACATCTTTATTGCGTAAAATTTGTGTAATTTAAAAAGATAAAGAAGAAGAAAAAGAAAGGAAATATTAAGAGCCCCCATTGTATTTGAAAAAATAAAAACAGAAACAGAGATTTTATTTTGAAATTTTTATAAAATTCTGTTAAAATATTAAAATTAAAATAAATTCTAAAATATTCCTATACTGTCGTATATTTTCGTTTTGTATTCTTTAGTGGTAGATATTCATTTTAGAGCATGTTTCGATTATCAATAAAAACTACTTTTTTTGAGTGTAAAATGGAACTTTTTGCAATTATTTTAGATATAAAAATTAAACATGTATAATAATATAAGGTCCTGCAAAATTTAAATGTTTTTAGCTTTTATTTCCAAGGTTAATGATCCAGAAAAATTAAAATAACTCAAGGAAAGTTTAACAGTTCAGATTTGCAAAATACCTATTTTTTGTTCGAGTAAAACGTGTTTTCTTACGTCCTAGATGGTATAAGTAGATAAATATTAATTCTCAGAAATTTAAATTAATGTATTTGCAAAAAAATCATGAAATATGTAGAACATAGAAGTCTTCTACAATATTTATGTAAACTGTTCCAATCTGGCAGCTACAAAATTACAAAGTAATCTGTCAAACCTCTCTGAACAAAATGATAAATACTAAAAGAACTGCTTTAAATTTGTTTGTTTATATGTTATTAGATTAAACAAACTTACTTTAAGTGAGGTTCTAATCGTCATTTTATGATATCCTCTATTTCGGGTGTCGTTGTCATGGTAGCGGAACTCTTCATTTCAGTGGCGGCTTGTCGGGGTAGTTAGCAGGAGAGTCAGTGTCTCGCCAATCCAGTAAACCAAGTGCCACAATAACATAATTTGTACTTTTAAACATCTGGAATCTCTCAGTTTCACATACTATATGCCTCACCACAAAAATTTTTCATACGCCACCACGGCTTCATTCTGATTTGAAGCTGAATTTGTAAAAATTGAATCTATATTTGTCACGTGGTCTGCGGGAGATTGGAAACAGTATTGTTCACTTGAGAGAAAAATGCGAAATAAAAATCATAGAACAATTAGAAAAGCTAAAGCCGTTTTCGTCACAAATTTTTGACAAAATTGGACCGGCAGAATTTAATAAACCACAGGCTGGAGTTGGATCCAAAATATTCCACATGGGTCACATGGGTCATTTGGACCATTTTAAAAATATTGATTTTTTTTGTGAAAACATACTAACATGTTAGTAGTACTAAATGACCATTATTTCAATTATATTGCCTTTTGCTTTTGTGTGAGGGCCATATTTGCTTTGCAGTACGCGGCAATTTTTGCAATTTTAAGGGTTTGCGGCAACTAAAATATTTCACCTCTTGTTTGTCCTATCGAGATAAGAAAAAAATGAAATTGTTTAAAAAGAAACAGACTACAATATTGCTCTTTATATATTTTTACTTAAAAATAAACCTAAAGGGTAAAATTGCAGCCTCAATTCTTATCAGGTTTTTAAGAAAGTGCCATTTTTGAAGGAAAGTTTATGCATGAAGGGAAAAAATCTCAATGTTAAATTTTTTTTTACAAAGAGATGGTAACTAGATGTATGCACACACCAAATATTCACCCTAAGATTCCCCTCCCTTTTACCCCTTTTCTTTCCTCCCTCCCCATTTCTTTTAAAAATTTTCAAAGTTTGAAAATTTAACAAAACGGCGATTTTTGGTACTAAATAATAAATATCTCTGGTGGGGGACCAGATAAAAATCTGAACTTTTATGCTATAAGAGTACTGTATAATAGCATTACGCACAAAAAAATTGTGTTTGACATTTGACTACAATCCCGAAATATTACAATCACAAAATGTCAAAAAATGTACCTACAGGTTTTAGTTCACCCGTTTGTATATTATTATAAACAAAATAAGAAAACAACAGATGTGTATGTATTACCAGCGACCACCTATGTACAACATAACAACATTGCAGTCCACATATTCCAAAAGCATTTGACAGATGATATTAGAGATATTGCTCCGTCTGTAACTAAGGTCATTTATTTTACAGATGTACTGCTAACCGATTTAAAAAAAAAATTGTTAATTTATGTTACCATGAACGATATTTTGGGATTTTTTCGCATGCGCATGCGATAGAATAGGAGAAACTACAAAAAGAGCAGTAACCAAGAAAAGCTTTCAGATGTCAACTAATAACCATATTTTGACCGCAGAAGACATGTTTAACGGTTGCGATGAAAACCTTCCTGGAATTAAATATGTTTATGTAAAAAGTGAGGAGGTGGTCGGGAATGGAATTGACCTAAAAAAAAGCAATTTAATAACTGCTTGCCTGTTCCCAAAACAAGATCATGTATCATAAATATGTTCCAATAAATAAACATCATGATAGAGGTTTATAACATCACAGCTACATATAGTGAAGAATACTTTTTGCTTACCTACCTACACATTTTACGAAGAAATTTCTGTTTTACTTTTAATTTATTTAAGTTATTTATGTGTTTTTATGCTTTATGTAATATTAATTGATTATATTTGGTATAAAAATTATTAATTTTTTTGCCATTTTGTGATTGTAATATCTCGGTTTGAGGTCAAGTCGCAATTTATTTTGTGCGTAATACCACTATAAAGTAGTACTATTATGACATGAAATTTCAGATTTTTATCTGGTCCCCCACCAGAGATATTTATTATTTAGTACCAAAAATCGCATTTTTGTTAAATTTTCGAACTTTGAAAATCTTTAAAAGAAAAGGGAAGTAAATATTAGGGTTGATATTTGGTGCGTGCATTCATCTAGTTACCATCTTTTTGTAAAAATAATTTATCGTTGAGACTTTTTCCCTTTATGCATAAGCGTCCCTTCAAAAATGGCATTTTCTTAAAAAACCTGATAAGAATTGATGCCGCAATTTTACCCTTTAGGATTGTTTTTAAGTAAAAATATATAAAGAGCAATATACTGTAGTCTGCTTCTTTTTAAACAATTCTATTTCTTTCCTATCTCCTATCTCGATAGGACAAACAAGAGCTGAAATATTTCAGTTGCCGTAAACCCTTAAAATTGCAAAAAATGCCGCGCACTGTAAAGCAAATAATGGCCCTCACACAAAAACAAAAGACAATATAATTGAAATAATGGTCAATTTACTAACATGATGGAATGTTTTCACAAAAAAATATCAATTATTTTTAGAATGGTCGAGCGGCAAGATTGGACCACTTGATATGGAATAACCCACATAGGAAAATTATTATAAAAAGATGTGGGTTTTTCAGTATTACTGAAAAAAAATGAATAAAATAATTTTTTTCGAACTAAAATTGCTGGTAAATTTTCCCATGTATTGTAAACGTACCTACTACCAAAATTTCTTTGTGGTTTAAAATTACCTGTTAACTCTCGTCAACAAAGGTACTTTTATCAAGTAATTTGTGGCAACCTAGTTGCAAACAATTTTTGATGTATGTAAATTTAACCGCGAATTTTTTTTGGCATTATTTATTATTTGTCGATTTTCATGTTTTTTTTTATATTTTTTTTAATTCCCATCGCAGCATAGACAAACACACAGAAGAAGCTAGTAGAATTTCTTTAAATAATTATACCCTAACACGGGTTAGTTTCGAACAGGAGAGAGAAAATTTTTCAGTCAACAGCCACTTGTTCTAGATATAAATTATACGCATTATAGCTAGCTTTTGAGATTTAACTTAACAATTTTTGAGAGCTGAGTTCAACAAACTTTTGCACATTTATTTTACAAATAAGAATTTATAACGCTGAAAGCTTCATCACAGCTGAGTGGAAAAATATGACTTAATTGTTAACACCATCAGTTTAAACAACTATTTAAATCTAATAGTGATACGAGTAAAATCGATACATTTGCTGTACCTTTGATTTCATGTTGTTTTTAATCAGAAGAAAGAAAAAAACGAGAAAATTAATATCTCACTCGCTTAGAATACTATATTATGAAGAATTCTTTTACATAACCTTGACATTATGTTGTACTACCTAATCTGAGCTTTATTTTCATTGACCTCAGAATTACCCTCTAAACCTAATTAAACAATATCTATATACTGACCCTGAAATAAAAATGTTTCAAAGTATAATAATATAAATTAAATTTACAAAATATTACATGTAGATAGTAGGTATGTACATACCTTATGTTTACATTTATGACGAAATATCTAGTTTTCAGACAAATTTTTTTAGAATATAAATTTTTCGACATAAAATATTATAAGTGTTTATTTAAATGCAAAAATATACAATAAAAGAGTTTGTTTTCCGGAATAAAAAAATTTTAATTTCATCTTAAAAGATAAAAAAAATTACAAAAAACAAAAAGAAGATTAATTCAGATGTAGAAACAAAATATCTTTAAATTTTATGCATTACTATAGGAAATACCTACATATGTATACTATAATAATTAATAACCTTAATATTTAAAAAAAATTTAAAATACAAGAGAAAAACTAGTTTTGTATGTGAAATTAAGTAATAACATGTAAATAAACAACTTTGATTTAGGCAAGGTCAGACAAAAATAAACGATAAAAGTATTTTTAAGAATTTTTAGAACTAGTGCAACCTGCATACTGATATTTATTTGCAGGGTTAACGATTAATTAGTTAACTTAATTTATTCAATGTTAAAAAATAATATACATATAAAATTAAATATAACACTTTCTTCAATTAAAAATGTATTTATTTATGGACTATAGTTTCGACTAATTTGTCTTTTTCAACATTCAAATAATTCAAATAATTTTTTTTAAATTAAGACAAATTAGTCGAAACTATATACAGTGGCGGCAATCTAAAATGCCCGGTGCATTTTATTTGCAATATACCTGTTACAATCGGCTTAATTTTAAGGGTGGTAATTTTTTGTAAAATACAATGACATACACTATTATGAGGTAACCCTTCTTAACCATTTAGTGTACAAAATGCATCAGTTTAGTTTAATAAATCTTAGAAATATAAAAAAAATCGTAGGTAGAAAGAATTTAACAGAAACTGAAAAACAGAAAATTTTAGTTTTACATGGTGAAAATAGGAGTTTTACCTATATTAGTGAGAAAGTTGGGTATGATAGACATACTGCAAGTAGATTTTTTTTTAAATATGCCATTAGGGCAGTACAAAACCACTTGACAGAGGGAATTCGAAAAGAAAAACAACCAAGTCACAAAATCGTAAGCTTTGCAAAATGGCATTGAAAGATCGCTTCAAATCTCGAAGACAATTAAAAAAACAGTTAAAAGATGACCTTGGCGTAAATATTAGCAAAAAAATTTTACGTAATCGTTTAGCTGAATTCAGATTACGCGCTTAGGCTGCTGTCAAGAAACCGCGTTTTTCAAAAAAATCGAAACAAAGACGGTTACAATTTGCCAAAAAATATCAAAATTGGTCGGTATGTGATTGGAAAAGGGTCATCTTCTCAAATGAGTCAAAATTTTTACTCCATGGGTCAGATGGAAAGCAATATGTGCGGCGATTTCAAACCGAGCGCCTATCAGATAAATGCACCATAAAAACAACACGCGGTCGATTTGGAATTATGATATGGGGTTGCTTTTCTCAACGTGGTTTAGGTTAGCTACATATCATAGAAGGGTCTGTAAATGTAAAAAAATACATTAAAATTTTAAAACCCAGTTTGGAGCCATCGGTTTTAAATTTATATGCTGAAAACAAAGAATGGTTTTTTCAGCAAGATAATGCACCGTGCCATACCGCGAAAACGGTACATAATATTTTTGTAAATAATTTTTTTTTTCAAAATGTATTAATCAGGCATTGTTGTGAATACATTTAGCTAACAAATGATTGAAAAATATGAAATTGATTCCTTTTTATTTTACACAGGTATCGAATTATTTTGTTAATAACGGTATCTATACAATTGATTGACCAAACTTAAGTCTCGACTTAAGCCCCATTGAGAACTTTTGGGCGGTTATGAAGAGGCATGTAGTTGACAATAGTCCTAAAAGTATACCTGTGTTGAAAAAAAGCGATAACATTTGTTAGGGATAATCGTAAGCGACGATTACTTGCAGCGGTTAGAACAATCAATGCCACGCCGTTTAAAAGATGTAATAAAGGCCCAATGGAGGTTCAACTAAATATGAATAAATTTTTTTATTAACCAATATATTATTAATCAACACTTGACTACATTAATTATCTACTAAATAATTATTTTACTATAAAATTTATATCAAATTCGAGCGCAAAAATATACCTGAAAACAATGCTTTATTTTATAATGAAGTCTTTTGTTAGTTATTTATACTATCTATCATTGAATTTAATAATTTTATATGTATTTATAGTTAGACAATTATATAACATATGAATTAGTTCCATGTTAACAAAATTTGTAAGTAAAAATTAAGAATAACTTAAAATTTTTCAACCGGGCATTTTAGATTGCCGCCACTGTAGTCCATAAATAAATAAATTTTTAATTGAAGAAAGTGTAATATTTAATTTTATTATATCCTCAATGTGCAATAAAATACTTAAAACCTTTAATTTCCTGTTACAGGCGGTCAAATCAAATGATTATCATGATTATTATTATTGTTAATTAAGAATTTTTACTGTGCTCCACCTCATAAATTAAATTCACGTTTTGGTTTTGCAGGTTAACATCGCCAAGGCTACCGACCCAACAAATATACCTACTAAACAATTATTAAGGAACAAGTTTTAGTCGCAACATTGGTACTGATTCAAATTGGTATATAAGCAACCACTAAATTAATTTCCTTTTAGTACTCCACCATGAACTTGTGCTTTCAAGACGAAGTTACAAATTTCCAAAGATTATGTTTGAATGTCATCAAGTGTGGTTTGCTCCCCAAACACGTTGCTTTCATATTGGATGGTAATCGTAGATACGGTAAAAAGGCAAATATTGCGTTGAAAGATGCTTATCAACTGGGTTTGAACAAACTTTTTGAAACTTTAACATGGTGTTATTATTTGGATATTCGAGAAGTAACATTTTTTGCTTTGAGTCTTCACAATTTAGAAAGAAGTCAAAGCGAAGTAGATAATTTAATGAAAATGTTAGAAATAGTAAGTGCCAGTATCAAAAATGAACTTGATAAATTTTTGGATCGTAAAATAGGTGTGAGAATTAAAGGTGACACTTCTTTAATTCCGGAGAGTATAAAAACACCGTTAATGGAAGCCGAAGAGAAAACAAACAATGATCCAATGTTTGTCTTAAACATAGCTATATTTTACACGTCCCAAGATGAAATAACAAAAGCTGTTGGTAAAATTGTAAATTCTGAAAATATTCAAAGCGAAGATATTAACGAAAAATTAATATCCAAAAATTTGTATATTGAACATGATGTTGACTTATTGATTCGAACTTCAGGAGAAACACGGCTCAGCAATTTTCTTCTATGGCAAGTATCCAAAGCACTTATTGTTTTCGAAAACAATATGTGGCCAGAGTTTTCATTTTGGAATTTTTATAAAGCTCTTTTAAGGTATCAATATGTTTCAAAATGTAAATTAAACTAAGATTGATAATGATTTTTATACTTTTATATGTGTAAGCTTCTATTTGTGTTTTAAAATAAATTATTTATTTTGTTATTGTTGTTTGGAGAATATACTGTTCCTATATTACGGCCCAATGATTTAGAAACTACTTTTGGATAAAATGGACAAATGGAAAAAAATGAAAAACAGACAAATTGGTAGGTTACAACTCAATAAAAAATAAATTAAGTAGGTATGTTTGTTACTAGTTCTCGAACCCAAGAAGCATTTATTTTTTTCAAGATTTCAATTAAATGCCATTCGTTTCCTTGGGATATTAACTAAATGATTTTTTTTTTAATTTTGAAATTAAAAGAAATATTTGAAAAAAAAATGAAAGAAATATTTAGAATGAAAGAAATATTTATTATACCTATCAGTTTGTGGTGAAAAAGCCTACTTAAATTTAGGTTTGTAGATCCAAAAACTAAAGTTTATATTTCAAAATATTACGTAATATAGATTTTACGAATTAAATTTTACAAAATTGAAATAATATTTAAATACCAACAAACTGCGTTTGATAATATTTTAAATTTGGTGATTTTATCGTTTAAAATTTTTGTTTGGTACTAAAAGTTTTCAAATTATTTGCACGTGGTTTAAATAATATAACATTTTTGTGTTTGTTTTATTACTTAATTGGTTAAATAGCAACATATTTGTGAAATAAAATGATTTACCTGGTAAATAAAAAAAAAATTATAATTATTACTCTGAATAGAATAATTTATAAATCAAAAATTACGTTAGATAAGTTGAAGATAAGAAAAATATTTATTTTTTTTAATTAAAACTAAAATTATAATTTTGTATGATAAATTCGTAGCTGCCTACTTATAATGATACTTTTATATGTTTTTTAGGAGTTTTATTGTATAGATAATATTAAAGAAAATTGGGATGATCCCGAAGAACCAAAAGAACCAAAAATAAAAAAGGAAGAAGTAGAATCTTATTATAATATTTCTTGGGTAAATAATACAGAATATATTAATGCTGCTTTTCAAGAGAACAGAAAATTGGAAAAGTAATATCAGGTTTATAAATGTTTACAACAATTTATCTACTTACTTCATTTTATTAGTATAAATCCGTTAAAAGAGAATATGTCCGATCAAGAAATTTATAATCTTAGAAACTCCTGGAGAGATAAAGTATCAAAATTACGACTGAGATCCATTCCACATTGGTCAGTTAAGCAGAGAAAAATGCCAATTATTGCAACTACGGAATTGTACATCAGGGCTGGTTTTAATGATTTGCTAGGTAAAAAACTTGATTCAGTTTGATTTAATTAAAAACATCAACTAACTATTCTTGTTTTTAGATAAAAATATTAGGAATATTATACATTGGGGCAGTAATAACTACCTTGCAGTTATTTTAAATGATGCTGTTAGAATAATCCATTTTGATAATTTCAGAAGAAGTAGGTCATTTAATCGTAAATATGAGATAAATCTAAAAAATAATAAAATTGGTGCATGTCTTCGTTGGAATCGTACGGCTAGTTATATTGCAATTGCTGCAAAAGAAAAAGAAATAGAAGTATGGAATCCAGTAAACAATGAGGTATTATTTGAAAAGTTTTACCAAATCTGTCAATTTAAATTACTATACCTTAGTGCAAATTTTCTTATCGATGTAAATGTGGAATTAAAACGTGCAGAATCGAATCGATGGAATGGTCCAAATCAGATAAGTTGTTCAGTGGTTGCAATAATGGATGCTTATGTATTTATAATATAGAATGCCGATCAATTAGTTTCAACAAAATTCATGATGGTTCAATTATAAAAATAACGTTTTCAAGTCAAGATCAATATTTAGCAACAAGTGGTACAGATAACAAAGTAAAAATATGGACAATGCCAGACTGTGCTCCACTTTATACATTTAAATGCAATAAACCTGTTAAGGTAACGTAATTATATAAGTTAGGAAGGTCATTTATGCATTAAATTTTAGGCAATAGCTTGGCATCCATGGACCGAACATCATTTTGTTATTGGAGGTTATACAGATGACAACTTATTAACATTATGGAATGCAAAGCAGGTAGACAGTTTTCGTAAACTTCAATCTATTCCAAAATCTGATGGTGATATATTCACCGTGAGTGATTTAACGTTTAATCCTACTTCTGGGGAATTAGTGGTAGTATATTATAATTGATTTTTCTATTTTTTAAAATTAATTTTACTTTGACTTTTAGGTAAGCTATGCCGTGACACAACATAATGCAAATGGATATAGAGGTTTAATATTTGTATATTCCAATTTACTAACAATGGTTGATATAATACATTGGCACAAAGCTTCTTTATTGTACTTATTATGGAATAACGATGGTTCAAAACTAGGCAAGTTATTGTTGCTCTTCTTGCCAGAAAATATTTTATTATTATTTTTAGTTTCATTGGATATATTGGGTAAAGGAGTTGTATGGGATTTTTTGGGCAATCGCGATGAAACATTCTTAAAGCATCAACCATATCTTGCAATACCGAGTTGTGTCTAAAATGATATAATAAATTGTAATATATTATGTTTGCATGTAAAATTAAAATTTAATTATCATTTTAATTAATTATTAAATATTTGTTAAGATTATGGAAATTATGAAATTAAAAATTATTACCTTCCCAGTTTCTAGCCAACCAAAATAATTATAATCGAAGCTTTATTCGCTGTATAAGGTAGTTTGTTTATCAGTCATATGAGGTAATTTGGGACTGCCATGTTATTGATAATTTTTCGGGAGTCATCTTCTGAAAGGTATGGAGTTAATAATGCTGAAAAGTGAGGAAACATTACATTGGCAAGAAGAGTGGAAAAAATTCCAGTTGTACATGGAAGGAATCCCGGTACCACGGATACTACTTTCACGGGAGGTACCTTCACTAAGCATAAGCGATTGTTTTTTGTCAGCAAATTGAAAAATGCATGTTATCACAGCAAATTAAATCGGTACGAACTTCAAGTTGAGAGAAAATTCTAACATTGAACATGGTTTCTTTTATTAGGTACTTTACATTTTATTAGGTACATTATCATTTAAGACATCGTAATATAATATTGACAATTTTGCACCAATCAAGTTTCTCAAGCTTTGTTTTTACAACGGGTTTTATGTTATGGTTATGTCATATTCGGGGTTACGTTCTTGGTAATTAAAGCACTTTATTTAATTAAAAAAAGGTTTTAAATCATTTTACATTATTCACAAAAACTATTCAATATCAAGTAAAAAGAGATTATACTGCATGCTAATAAGGGTGTGACATTAATGAATTACTGAAAGTATTTTGCATTATTTTGAAAGATCTATGATAATTCAAAATAGTGAAAATTATGAACGCGTCATAGTTAATAATGTTTTATTCGGTTGTTATGAAAGGTAAAATTAGCAATACATTAATTTTGAAACGGCAAAACAAAAGATCAACGATTCGATATTCTTTTTAAAAATTTTTCTCATTTCTATTTTCTTAATAAGAAATATTAATTAAATTTGATATTCAAATTTGAATATTCAAATTTTAGCATATCAAAATCGATCATAATTTGATAAATCAAAGAAGTGATTTTGGCTTCAATCAAGTGATCTAACTTCTTAGATAGATTCTTTCTTAATAAACCCGATCAAAGCTCTTGATATTGGACAATAGTAGTAGTAGTAGTCATCTTTTGCACTAGATGCAAATGCAGTTGGCTTTATCAAAATTCGAGTTTCGGCATTATATTTATGAGAAGTGTCTTCCTCAGTTGGCAAACTTGAGTCTTGATCTAGGTTAATACGATTCTTGCTTTTTTCAAGCCATCTGCACTTGCATCTCGTAAAAAAGGTGGCTACTGCTACTATCTGACGACAAAAGCTTTGGTTGGGGATATGAAGAAAATATCCATCTGAAGAAAAATTAAATTAGTCTATTTAGTTTCATGTTTCACTAATTTAATTTTTCTTATTTTATAGAAATAAATTTTACCTTGTCCACTCAAAAAGCCTTTAGCCCAAACCTTACCTTCCATTCAGCTGTCGTTTTGACAAAACAAGACATGCTTTGATAAAAATGAAAAAAATTGAAAAAGTGAATGAACTTATAAATTATAATTCAATTAAATTTCAATTAATGTAAGTGTGGTAGGTAAATTAATTAATGTTCTTCGTAATAGAACCTATCAAGTAATTCTGGATGTAATACTTGGTATAATAGTGTTGTTCTGTAGCTTGCCGAAGTGCTATCAGAAAATCATATTCAAATACAATTTCAATTACTAATAAAGTTTTATACAGCTATAAAGTGAAAAAATTGTAAGTAAACATAAAATAATGAATTTATGAAGAAAACTTATTGTTTAACTTCTAATTTACTGTTTAATTAATGCTTATCTATACCTAAATTAAGACTAAATTACATTTGGATAGAACACGCAATTTTTATTATTGGAAGGAGTGTTTCAATTTACTTATTCGTCGGTAGTCAAGTCAGGGATTTGTGGCAATTTTAAAAATGGCAATTGATGAACCAAAAGTAGAACTTCAAATTAAAAAACATTCAAGATGGCTAAGACATTTGAGATGTTACTTCTTAGAATACTGTTCGAACACGAGTATTCACGGATTCAAATATCTAGGTGAACGTCGCAGTACAATCGAAAAGTGAGTACCAACACGATATAGATTTTTTAAATCAAGACAATTTTTCAGGTTATGGTGGGTAATTTTCATAACAATTTCTCTTTATTTTTGCATCATGCTGATAATTGAAACTTATCGAAAATGGGTCCAATCTCCTGTAATAGTAACATTTTCAACAAACGAAATGCCCATTTGGGACATTCCCTTCCCTGCGGTTACAATTTGCCCTCTAACTAAAGCAGTTAAATCGAAATTTAATTTTACCGAAATGGCGATATTGAAAAATAATACTGAAATGAATGAGGAATCTAAATTAAATGCAAAATATTTCGAATACATGTCTCTCTTATGTACCAGTAACCTACATTTTTTCAATGAAGATAACACTAACTGGACCATAGATAACAACGCAATTCATTTTTTCATGCAGGTAGATGAATGTTTTCTTTTCAGAATTACTTGATAATATTTTAAAATATAACTATGTAGGTTCAGCCTAATTTTACTCATACAGTAAGAAATTGCATGTGGGCAGGCCAAAAATGTCGAAGTGGAATAAATGAAATTTTTAAACCTGTGATAACTTCTGATGGAGTTTGTTACACGTTCAATATGTTAGATAGAGATGACATTCTTACGGATCACGTTGTGTCAGTTGAAATCAATATCAGCACCGAAATAGCTAATATAAATTTTAAAATCATTTTAGTAAAGATTACTATGAAGACTTTTCTATTTCGCGTCAGCCAACATCCGAATGGTCAGTTGAAGACGGATATAATAAAAATTCAAGTTTGACATCTTTTCCATATAGAACAATTGTACCTGGTAGATCTGGAGGACTCAGTTTGGTGTTGTTAACCGTCAACGAAGACTTGGATTACATTTGTGGAGATGCATTACAAGGCTATAACGTACATTCGTACTATGATTAGGTTTTAAATTTGAATCTATCAAATAAAAATTTTAGGTAATTCTTCATCAACCAGGCCAAATACCGATTCCAAGACGAGACTTATACCGAGTTGGTCTAAACGAAGACGTTGTTATTTCTGTTAAGCCAAATGTTATGAAAACATCCAAAGATATAAAAGATTACTCATATAAAGAACGAAAATGTTTCATGCCCGATGAAAGAAAACTAACATTTTTTAAAATTTACAACCAGGAAAATTGTTTGTATGAGTGCGTCGCCAAGTTTACCAAAAATTACTGCCATTGCGTTGCATTTTATATGCCAAGTATGTTCTTCACATTTTTTATTCTCTAAAGAATTATATTTTAAATTATTTTTCAGGATTTAACACAACAAAAATTTGTGGACCAGCCGCTGAAGCGTGTGTAGCTAGATCTTGTGGTACTAGTCTTGATCTGTTCTTATAAATTTTATAGTTTTTCCTTTTAGCAAAATTTCTTTCTAAGGAAATATCATTTAAAATTAATCATCCCGACGAGAAGAATTTTAGAAACGTATCTGAAAACGATATATATCAAGATTGCAATTGTTTGCCATCCTGTGAATCTTTAAGTTATGACGCTGAAGTTTCGCAATCCGGATGGGATTGGTTCAAAGGAGTGGATATTATGCTGCCAGACAATGATACTCACAAGTACGAAAACCAGAAATCCTATCTAATTTTATAGTTTAAAAAATCATATCTTTTCACAGGTATCATTTAACAAAGTTGAGAATTTACTTTAAAGATATGCAGTTTGTTACATCACAAAGAGGCGAGTTATATGGAAATGCCTCTTTTATAGCCAATTGTGGGGGTTTGTTAGGATTATTTACAGGTTTTTCGATATTATCCTTAGTCGAAGTTATTTATTTTGCCACTTTGCGAATATTACTTAATTTTCGTAAACTTGGCAGACGTCATTGGTCAGGAGCAAATAATTTGTCATCATCATCATCATCCGATACTGATGAATGATCAAGTTTTGGTGCACCGGAATCGCATTTATAAAATATGCTGCACACAATATTTATTTACATATAAATTTCGGAATAGCTCAGATGTTAGAGTAGAAACACGAATTCTGAAGCAGAACCGTCCACTACCCCAATTTATTGTAGGGTAAATTATATATAGGTACTTTTAATAAAAAATTACAATTAAACAAAGACAAATTTTTCCTGCTTTGATTTAAAAAATAAAATTTGTATTATTCTATTATAATAAATTGCATTTACTTGGTTTTCATGCTCGGCCGTTTGGCCTCACTTTTTTATTATCTTTCAATCCGTGCAATCTAGTATTTTGTTTTTCGGCATCACTGATTTTTTGGCAAGAATTGAGGCAGTCACAGATGCGTTACAGAGATAGATATGAAACTGTACTTCATGACTTTTATATGAAGACGATTAAAAAAGAATGAAGAGTATAACTTAAAAGCGTAAATAATAAAATTTGAAATAAATTAATGGAAAACGGTACAAATAGAATACAACTCTTGAAATTGTATTGTTCTTCCACTCAACTATAATAAAATACATCATAATAAAATGCAACTTTTATAGTTTTTACCGAATTTTAAAAAACAGGAAGTGTTTAATTTTTACTTGTAAGAAATTTAAAAATATAGAATAACTGCACATGTTAATATAAAATTATATTTAAAAATTATTTTTTTTATTTCACTTTAAAATTCAGTTTTTGGATTTATACTGTTTTTCCACAAATAAATTTTTAAATTGGGAATAAAGTATTCTGCTGTTTGAAAAATGAATCTCAAATTAATTTTCTCGTTACAGTAAAAATAGCTAAACTTTCAAAATTCTAATCGCAACTGAAAAGCAGGCCACCACTATAATACCGAAAATTACTCGTAATTATCATATTTGCAAATTGCCCACCTTTTATATAGGTATTTATTTAACCCTTGCTAAATCCCTTACTTATTGTCAAATTAATTAATAATACTGATAAAGAAGTTTATATTCCATTACGACACCTAATTAATTGATCGAAAAAATTGACTGTTTGTCAAGCAATTAATTTATAAAAAAGTTATTTACACGAAAATAATATCCACCAAGAGAAGAATTGCTAATGGATTAATGGCCTTGATTATTGAAATGTAATAGAACTTCATAGTAAACAGAGCCGGCTCTTCTAATCTTAATTTCATCACGTTTGCACAAGCATCTTGCGTATACAGTTAATTTTCAATTGAGTACAACCCCTTTATAGCTAAGTTAAAGCAAAATAACGTATCGATTACAAACTGCAAGCAGCAGTCACTTTGGATAAGTTTTATGGTGAGCAGTAAAAGTTTTATTAGTTGTATTAATTAATTTGCCTTCTTTATTACAATTTTTTAAAATAAATCACTAGTTTTAGCGATTAAAATGACCGTAAAAGCGATAACTTTGGAAGGTAGATCTGATCGAGAAAATTTGGCACCCACATTTTTACAAAATCTTCGAAACTATTTCAATGAATATTGCACCAACACCAGCATTCATGGTTTGAAATTCTTGGGTGAAAGACGAAGAAGTATTGTCGAAAGGTAAATATTATAATTTTAAGTTTTGGAAAACACAATAAGAGTTTTTAGAATATGGTGGTTGATCATATTAGTAATATCTCTGTACTTTTGCATACGTTCGATATCGGAAGCATATAATAAATGGAATTTATCGCCTGTAGTTGTGTCTTTTGCAACAACTGAAACACCGGTTTGGAAAATTCCATTTCCAGCAGTCATCATATGCCCACAAATAAAAGCAAATAAAAGCTTACTAAATTATACAAATTTAATAGAAAGGAAACTGAATAATGGAAATCTTACCGAAAAAGAGTAGGCTAAAAGAAACTAAAGTATTACTACAGCAGACACTATTCATGATTAATTTTAGACTAAATCAGCTACGGCTCATGTCCAGCGTTTGCAGTTATGGGAAATCGTTATTTCATGATTCCAATCCACGGGAAACTTTTGATGAAAACGAACTTACAAGATTTCTCATGCAGGTAATTAAAATTTTAACTTTTGCGTGATTCCTTAAAGTAGGTACTTCAAATTTATTAGGTTCGTCCCGCACTGAACTCCACAATTAAACATCTTCACTGGACTAATAAAGATTACATCACACATATGGATACAATATTTACTCCAATTATAACAGCTGAAGGAGTTTGCTATAGTTTCAATCTAATTGATCCAAGAGAGATGTATACACCTGAGGTGGTGTAAGTAAAAGATTAAAAAAAGTTTGTAATAGCAAAGTAACAATAAAAATTTTAGCGTTGATATTTACGATCAATTTTCTATACCACATCAAAACTCATCGGAATGGTCGCTAGAAAATGGTTATCCCGAGGAATCACAATTAGAAACGTATCCAAGAAGATCTGCAGTAGCTGGAGGTTACGGAGGCCTTGATATAACTCTTTCATTTAATTCTTCGGACATGGATTATCTCTGCAACGATGCATTAGAAGGTTATAAAGTAGGTATCATTTTCTTGTATAAATTAAAATTAAAAAATATATTTTTAGGTAATAATTAATAATCCAGTTCAAAGGCCGTTCGTAAACAAAATATATTTCCAAGTAGGAGTAAACAAGGATGTAACCGTATCGATAACACCAAATGTTATTTCAACGTCGTCGCAACTACGCCACTACAAACCGGATCAAAGAAAATGCTACTTTCAAGAAGAAATTAAACTGAAATTTTTTAAAATTTACGATCAACAAAATTGCTTCCACGAATGTTTATCAAACTTTACATACGAACAATGTGGATGTGTTACATTTACAATGCTTAGTAAGACGAGAAAAACCTGTAACTTCTTTTAATAGCAAAAGCATTCTAGGAGATAATTCGACTCCAATATGTGGTCCGGGCAAAGCAAAATGTGTGACTAAAATGGGAAGTAGGTGTTGCAATAATAATTTTGAAATCTGGTTTAAACTTTGTAAAATTTACAGTCCAGTTTCTATCGGGACAGGTTGCAAAGAACGAAAAGGAAAAAGTGTGCAATAATTGCTATCCTTCGTGCAACTCTCTAGATTTTGAAACAGAAATTTCTCAGTGCGATTGGAATTGGCAAGAACAAGTTCGTCTTAATCAAAAAAGTGATTTTCTTTTAAACGGGTAAGAAGTTGAAAATAGAATTTAAGAATTTAATAATTTTAAATAATTATTAGGTTCAAATATACAAACTTACATATTTTTTATAATAAACAACAATTTATCACATCAGAGAGACACGAGTTGTTTGGCCAGATGGATTTTCTTGCAAGTTGTGGAGGATTATTAGGATTGTTTATTGGGTTTTCATTTATTTCGGTAATGGAGATCGTTTATTTTTTGACTATAAGATTTGCATACAATGTTAAAAATTTTGGGAAAAACTATTGGGCCGGCAAAGATAACCTTGGTGAAAATCAAATTAATCTTTAGTGAATAATTTTTCAGTAATCACTTTGCTAGAGAAAATATGTATTTTGGTATAATTTCATATATATAGATATATGTATTTTAATGTAAAATAATACAAATTTGAAGAAATAAGTCTCCCCTACGGTTTCTTAATATTAATTTTATCAAATCAATATTATTAGGAAAATTAAAATACATCTTGCTGATGAAGTCACAACCTATATTATTTGGGTGTGTTGATATAATTTTAATTATCATACACTTAAACTAATTTGATAAATGATGATGATGACTATGAAAATTCAGTCATTACTACTAACATTATTTAAAATGGTAATTTAATTTTGTCGAGTTTGATTAGCAGCGTCAGATGAAGACAGTAGATCGAGTCAAAAATACACAATTGATGTCGTTTTATAAATAATTTATACATTAACTTTTTAAAATACTTAACTTAACTTATGTTTTTAATTTGACCCAGATATTCAAAAAATTTATTATCCTCCATAACATCACCAACATCGCAATATAAAAATAACAAATTATCTAATAATATTGTTAGCATATTATAAATACACTGTATAGTAAGTTTATTTTATTTAATCAGTATCTAGTGGTTTTACTATTTTTATCTTGGCTGAAAAAGCAATTTCAACTACGTAGTTAACCCTATGCAGTTTCTATTTAGCAAAGAACAACTTACGTGTCTTCGTAATGCAGTTAGAAAAAGAATCAAAAACAAAACGTGCTCCAAATTGCTTGGACAATGTAAGGACATATTTTACGGAATATTGTGAAAATACAAGCATTCATGGATTTAAGTTTTTGGGCGAAAGGAAGCGCAATATTTTCGAAAGGTGTAAGTTTTGATTTTTAATTTTCTATTTCTCACACAGGATATTTCAGACTGTGGTGGATTTTGTTTATAATTGTGTCATTGTATTTTTGCATAACTTTAATATCAGAAGCTTATCGTAAATGGGCACTGGAACCAGTGGTTGTATCTTTTGCAACATCAGAAACACCAGTGTGGGAGATACCATTTCCAGCCATCACCGTATGTCCACAAATTAAAGCTTCAAAAGGAATATTGAATTTTACGAATTTGCTTCTCAAAAGCAAAAATCATCAAAAATTAAGTTCCACTGAGTAAATTCAAAATTAAAAATACATTAGATAATTAAATTTGCGTTTTTTAGGAGAAAGGATTTTAATTATATGTCCTTAGTGTGTATGGATAATTGGCATTTACATGAAGAAAACAATACAACCGATTTTTATAACGGCGATGATATCGAAGATTTTCTCATGAAGGCGAGTATTTTGAATTTGAAAATCTACGGAGATGATAATTTTAATTAAGTCTATCAAATAACATTTTTTACCAGATACAACCAAATATTACGAGCATTATCGTAGAATGTTTTTGGTTAAAAATGAATTGCACGCCAATTTTAAAATCTCTATTTATACCAATTTTGACCAACGAAGGAATTTGTTTCACATTCAATTTATTTGATCGTGATGAGTTATTTACCAACAAAGTTGCGTAAGTTTGTAAGTTTTAAACTGTAAAATATTCTGATAAACTGTTCCAGAAACAAATTTTATGACAATTTTAAAATTCCGCATCAACCATTTTCAAACTGGACGCTAGAAAAAGGATACGATAAAAATGCCAGGTTTGTTACTTTCCCAAAAAGAACAGCTTTGGGCGGAGCTCATGGTGGACTCGACATAACTTTACAGTTAAATTCCTCCGATATGGATTATCTTTGTGGAGAAGCTGTGCAAGGATTTAAAGTAAGTTTTAATATAGGAAAAGCAGAAAGGTTATTATTTTTCAATTTTAGTTCATTCTTCACAGTCCTATTCAGTTTCCGTTCGTTAGGCAAAATTACTTTCGAGTTGATATGAATAAAGATGTAACTGTTGTCGTAAAGCCGAACATTATTAAGACTGCAGAACAACTGAAAAGTTATTCTCTAGAACAGAGAAAGTGTTATTACGATAATGAAAAATCTTTGAAGTACTTTAACATTTATGACCAAAATAATTGCATGCACGAGTGTTTATCCAATTTTACCATCTATAACTGCAATTGTTCGACGTTTGGCTTGCTTCGTAAGTATTTTACTTTACTTCAAATGTATAAGAGTAGCATCGTAAAGTGTGGTCTTTCAATTAGGAGAAACATCGGTACCAGTTTGTGGACCTTCAAAGAAAGGTTGCATTAATCAAGCAGAAGGTACTAGCGATTGTAGGTAATTTTTTCATTATTCGTTTAATTGTAATTTTAGCTTTATTTCTCTCAAGACAAATAAATATAAATCCTGAAAATCACAAAATTAAACTAGATTTGGAAGATTGTAACTGTTTGCCATCATGCAGTTCCTTAACGTTTGAAACGGAAGTTACGCAGTCAGAATGGAATTGGCAAGAAGCGGATCAACTTTTAAATCAACATCAAAATATATCAAAAAAGTATTGACGTTATTTAAAAACCTATTATAGTACTTGAAGTTAAATATTTTCAGCATTCACTTTTCCCGAGTACAATTATTTTACAGTAGTATGCAATTTGTAACATCCGAAAGAAATGAACTATTTGGAAGTATGGATTTTCTTTCAAGTTGTGGTGGCTTATTAGGCCTCTTCGTTGGGTTCTCGTTTCTTTCTGTAATAGAAATTATTTACTATTTAACTTTAAGACTCATGTCGAATATCTATCGCTTTGGACGAAATCGTTGGGCCGGAAAAGGATTACTGCTTGAAAATGAAGAAAAAGAATAATTTATATTTCATTTATTTTAACAATAATAATTATTATACAATATATTAATTATAGGTAATCTTTCTATATACAAGTATATTCCAAGTAACATTGTGACAAATGTTAAATGACAAATGCATTTTATTTTCAAAGTGGCTATTGTAAATTAGCATGTTATGACATAGTTGCAAAGTAGCTTGTAGCCAGCTATCACGGGTGGTTAAAATAGGCGCAATTAATAGCACAAGTCACTTTTGCCATATAAATTACCAAATCTCTTTTCCATTCTTCAGTACTAAATAAATTAATCTTTTCTATTCGTGAGTTTTATTCGATCTCCATTTCCTTATTAGTTGATATTATCATAATATGTAGATATTTATCACAATTACAAAACAACTAGCCTCAAAAATTCGCTTTTTGTTGATTTATCATTTTTTATACACCTTGTATTAGAGTTATATTGTATTAGAGACGATATGTCGGGACGTCAACTACTGATTGAACAGTGAAGGTGCGGTCTATCTACCGCGTTTAGTCGAATCGACTAAACGTAACGACAAGACGCGCTAATTAGTTGTATGCACTTTGCATTTGTGTGGTGTAACATGACAAAATGCATTTTGTCAGTTACATTTCTTTTACGAGCTTCCCGACTGAAACGCCACTGTGTTTTTTTAGTGTTAGTAGTTGGTAACTGGTCGAAGTTATCATTAGGAACGCCATTATGCGGTAAATTTCTTTGGAGATTGACGTATAATCGTAGTGAGTCCGATTTTAGTTCATTATGTATTTGTTATAATTTAGTTTTGCCGTTTAGCGGGTAAATATAATTCTTCCGACTAATTAATTTGTAGTAACAAATTATATTTTAGCACCCAGGTTACGGGTTAATTCATTTTAATTATAATTATTCGTTATTGAAAATATAAATATGGTCGCCGCACATCATGTTATCAAAAGTGGAAATCTTTTCTGTATTCGACAGTTGTTGTTAATGTTGCGATGGCTAAAGTTTTGCATAACCATCTGTTGGAGGATGTGAAGTGGATGAAATAAGTAGTAGCAATTTCCCGAGGAATGATTAGCTTTGTTATTTTGGTTTCGATGCCGATGGTTAGATTTTTTTGTAAAATTCGTAAGAGGCTTTTTCTTATGAATTCGTTTGCGCCTAAGGATCGAGATTATTGTGAAATTGAAAAGTCAGACTTCGTGGACTTTGGTTGTTGCGTGTACGTTCGATCCTGGACACGGATTTATGTTTTGTTAGGATGCGAGACTTCGACTTTCAGCAGATGTTTGGTTTATGAAGATGCGACAGTAGAAATTAATTTGAATTTGCAGTCACACTTTCTCTGTTGATGAGTTTTGAAATGGCAAACATGTTGATTTTATAATAGGTATTTTGTGTGCTCTATTTGTAGATCTTATACCTGGATGGTGGACCAACGTAATGATGAAGTAAGGATATTGAATTCGAAGGAGAGACACTTGCCTAGTCGTGAAATTGGTAGCATTGCATTCAGGGTAAGTCTCTTAGAGATACATTTACTTATTTATTAATGATGCTGTATGCCAGGTTCTATTTTGATATCAGTAATAGCCGAGATAATGAATTCCGGTGTGCAATTTAATTTCTGCTAGAGCATAACTTCGTTTTGTTGATTTATCCTCCTCAGGGATGATCAATTGTATTTTTGCTACCTAACTGAGTTTGCCCCTCAGGTGGATGTCAGTATTTTACCTTGCCTTTTATATTTTATTTTGTTTACTGTTATTATAATCTTCAATTATATACCAGCTTATCTTGATCATTATGTGTACGTTTTATGTAAGAGTAGTGAATTAATTAAACATTGTCGCCAACATCTTTCTTTCTATTTGTGTTTCTACGATAAGACGACCCTTAGTTTCTTCAGGTTTTATTAGTATTGACTGGCGTCCACATAACATCAGGTTTTTCATTTAGCTGATAAGATATCTGAGTACATGGTTGCGAATCCACGAGGTTTTTCGAAACACCCCGCTTCTCGAGAACTGCGTTTTAAGTAACACAGCTAGCTAACACGTGTAATAACATCTACGGTTAAGCAAGTGGCATTGTGGCAATAATTTGAGAGCAATTGTTGGTACAGTGGGTCTATCTATATCGATAAGTCGCAGGAAGACGACGCGATAAATCGCTTTGAAGGCAACTTAAACGCGCGCGTCTTGTAGTCGTAGCAGTTGCAGTAGTCAGTGTTGCCAGATCGTGGGCAATTACCCACGCCATGGGCAATTTTGAGATTATTTTGGAAAAAGAGCAAAAAAGGTGAAAGAGTTCCCAAATAGGTAAAAAATGGGCCTTTTTTGCCAGAGTTTTTTGAACTCTAGAATCAAAAAACCACGTATTAAAATAGCAATAAGCTTTTATTTAGCTTTTTTGCTCTTTCTTTAAAATTAAATGAAAGTGGGCGATTTTGTGCCAAAAAGGGCAATTTTAATAACCTGTGTGGGCAAAATCTCGGATTGGACAGTAGTGAATTGTGTAGTGTTTATATCAAGTTGCAGATCTGTCAAGTTGCTAATTATTAATTATGTCAAAAGGTAAAGGAAACAGGTTGAGATTTTCAAAAGAAGAGGATGAGAAGTTAAATACACGAGGTATTAAACAACCTTCACTGTTTCTCTTTGATAATAATTTTTAAGCGCCGTATTAATAAAGACAAATATGATCCAAATTAATTTTGGTTAGTAAATATATTGATTCCCTGAAAAAACAGAGTAGTTTTATTTGAGTAGGACCCAAAAAGCCTACTAAATTCCAACATCCAGTTTAATTAATATATGATAATGTAATACCCGCATCAAGCTAGCGCCGCCACTTTTGCAAAACCTAAAAAAAATTATATGGGAATTTGTGGCTAATTTGTGGCTAATTAGTTGCCGCAATCGCGAATTTATCGCTCTCACCCTTCGGGAATTACAGCCATTTGAGAAGTGGCAGAAGAGAAGAATCTTGGCATCAAGTCAGCATCGCCACCACTAAAAACTAAAAACCATACGTCATCTCTCATGCGTTTACAAAATTAAAATTACATTTTTTTTTCGATTTAACCTAAATCGAGTGGCAGGCCGCAAAAGCTCATCAAATTAAAGATTTTATTCAAAATATTTTGTTCAAATCTGTATTCCTTTGGTACAAATGCGAACCCTGTTTACTTTGTTCAAAAATTGTCCACAAAATTATAAAATTTGAAAAACCAAAAATTGTTATGACAACAAAATATTTTTTATTCTATGAAAAAATCATAAAATTTATGATTACAAAATTTTTACAGGGCTTTGGTAGGGGGAGGGTTACTTTTGCTGACAAAGTGAGCGGAGGGGGGAGATTATAAAACTACCAAAGGATGAACATGTTTTCAAAAACGTATTGATTGTTTAAGTCACTACAACTATTTACTTTAAAAATACTTACATCTTATCATTTGAGAGAAGGGGAAGGGTTCTTATCCAGCAATAAGAATTGCTGCATAGGTCTACTTTGCACTGAAGCTCCTAGGCTTATTGTACCCCATTTTTCCATTTAATTGTTAAGAAAAGTTATATGTAAGTATTTCGATTCACAGCTTAATATTCACCAGAGGGCTGAGCTAAGAAATTCTGCCGAGTCCGGGGTTTCAACCCAGAATTTGCGGTCATAACTTCAACTAGCGATCACATCAAGTCACCTCTGCTGTGGTCTTGGGGGAGGGGGTTACAATTTTTTTATTTGAGAAGGGGGGTCTGAAATTACTAAGTGTTTTGTAATGGCGGCGCTGACTTGATGTCAAGTCATAAAGCGATAAATTCGCGATTGCGGCAACTAATTAGCCACAAATTAGCCACAAATTCCTATATAATTATTTTTTAGTTTTAGTAAGTTTTTAGTGATGGCGGCGCTAGCTTGACATCAAGCCAGCGCCGCCACCACTCAAACGGTTGTAATTAGCGAACGGTTAGAGCGATAAATTCGCGATTGCGGCAACTAATTAGCCACAAATTAGCCACAAATGCCCATACAATTTTTTTTAGGTTTTGCAAAAGTGGCGGCGCTAGCTTGATGCGGGTAAATGAGATATTTGGAATGGACGTTAACGACGTTGAGGTGACAAAAGAAACAGATTACGAAATGCAACATAATATATTCAATCAAAATAATTCTGAAAATATCTTGCAACAATGTTAGATATACAAAAGTGTGTATTTCAGAAGACCGCCGAAAATTTAAAAAAACGTCTAAAAAAGCAAAAAACTATCTATGATAATCGCCGTGCAAATGCAGTGAAATTTAAAGTTGGAGAATCGGTACTGGTACAAAATTGTAGACTAGATGTTCGCAAACGTGGTTGAACAAAAGCACCCTTTACAGGACCGTACGCTATTGAGAAAATTCTGAGCAAAGGCAACTGTATTTTACAGTCAAAAGTGGGAAAATTTTGGAAAAAAGGATATCCTATCAGTAATTTAAAACCTTACTGCAACAACGGATCTCAAGAAAAAAATGGCGAAAATGAAGAACATGAATCATCTGTGGAAGAAATTAATTGCATTACAGAAAAATTAAAGAATGACTTTGTGAGAAGCTTGGACTTTTATTTGACAAGAATACCGACTTTGCAAAAACAAAATATTTGTTGCTCCATTCGCCTCACACTGTTATAGACGTCAAGGCAGACGGTAACTGTTTTTTTAAATGCATATCTTTATACATTACCGGAAGTAAAGATCAGCACAAAGAAGTACGAATTTATGAAAACTCAAAAACAAGAAGTTGATCGGTTTTCTGGTGTTGAGAATTACATGAATATCACGAAAATGGACAAAAATGCAATTTGGGTAACAGATGTTGAGATGCTTTTCACTGCAGCACTGAGAGGAGCCGTAATATATATTCGTTTACTCAAATTTCAAAAAATCACGCATGGCTAAGTTTCCAAGTTCAATGTACCTTTCCGATGAACCTAATTACAAAAATCTGGCAACGATAAAATTTCAAATCTTTTTGAAATAGTAGTTTCGGCAAAAAGAAGCGTATTTTAGCATTTTGCAGAAAAATATTATGGAATTTGATATATAAACAGATATAAAAATTCTTATTTACCTATAAACGTGACATTTGGGCGCCGGATTTTTGGACACCGCCGTTTGGGCGCCGGAACTTTTAAGTGCCAGATAAGATCAGATTAACTGTTTAGTAAAGACGACCAGTATTTTAATATATTATGTTGATTTCCATACATACAGCTTCTAATAATCCTAATTTTTAATTTATTAATAAAAAATTTTTTTGTAGCGCCCCTTCTCTCCATCTCTTATTTTTATAAAATATGAATTATAATAATATAATATAGGTAAATAAATCTTAAAAAATATTTTAAGGAACTTAAGTAAATATACATCGATCCCCTCCCCCTATGTAAGGGTCCTCTCCCCTTCTCAAAAACCCTTAGGTAATTAATAGACGGCCCCTCAGGTGATATAAATAACTTTTGCACCGTTAATTGGTCATTGATTGTTGATACAGAAACAAATAAATAAATAAATAAATACATAAATAAAATAGGTGTATTTTCAAAGTTATAAATTTAAACGGGAATTTAAATGTGAGGTTTAACAATTAATTTTCACCCCCCCCCCCCTGTTTTTTATATTTATAAAATATGAATGATAATACAGGGTTCCCACTTGTATGGAATACCTGGAAAAGTCAGGGAATTTAAAACTTGTCTGGAGAAGTCATGGAATTTCAAATTTTTAGCTCAATGTCAGAAAAAAGCAAAACTTTTGTCAAAGAAATGTTTGCAATTGAAATATTTTTAAATTTGAAATAATTTTACCTAAGAATAGATAAAAGTGAAAAATAATTTTGCTAGGGCACAACAGTGTTGATTAAACATAAGAATATTCAGCATTTTTTTACAATTGGTTAATCTTCAGTGCGACGTGAATTTTTTACGTCAATGAAATTTCTAATTTCTTAAAGGAAAATTATGAAATTGATGAAGTATAATGGTAAAATAGTAATAATAAAACATAGTTTAACACAATTGTTTAAATTTTTTAAGTATATTGTTGACCAAACAACGTAGTGAAACCACTTTTTTTTAAATATTACAATGAATTGTTAAATAGGCATTTTTTCTTTATTTTTCCCATTAACTACAGCACAATAAATAACCAAAAAAATATTTTTTTTCAAAATTCGTTTCACCATGTATAACGAAGGGTTAAGTGTTCTCTTGATCAACTAAAACGTTTTTAAATTACAAAAAATCTGTAAATTGACGAAATTTACCAAAAGCGCAGTCTGCAGTGATTAGGTTAAATTTTACATTTTAAAATGTCCAAAATAATTTATGCAATGAATTTTATTAATAACTTGATTATAAATCATAATAATAGTCTATAAACGTACACATTCTTTGCAATCCATAATCTATTAGAATTACATTTTCTCATCCAGGTATCAGTTTATAGGGGTACATTAAAATCTAACATCAACTGTTGAGCCTTGACAAACCTAAAAATGTTATTAGTATATTGAAGCACCAATTTAGAATCAAGAGCTGTAAAATGAGATATATGACAATTTCTCCAATCAAACCTTGATATCATCGAAAATATTCTTAATTCTTTGCAACTGTGAGAATCCAAAATTACGATTGAAAGAGAAGTCGCTAATACTATAAAATTGTTGTTAGCACTTATTGCTTTAATATTGACGTATTCTAAAAAAAATTAAAAAGTTATTAACATTTTTTTTAATATTGTGGAAATCTAATCACAAATTTTTAAAATAATCTCTTACTTTCTATTTCTATCAAACAATTCATTGTAGTGTAATTTACTACTTTCAAAACATTGTCCGTATTGAAAAATATAAGTTTTGGTTTTCGTACAATCAAATGATTCGATCCACTGTGCGGGTATTTCAATTTTGTTTCAAACTCACGTATTTCACCATCCTTCAAGTTAAGCACATAACTAAATTCAGCATTTCCTTTACATATGACGTATGCATCATCAACATTCTAAAATATAATTAAGATTGGGTATATTATGTAAAATAAGTTATGTACTAAACAACGACACTAAACACTTTTCAAAAGCAAACTGCATAAATGCTTTGATGTGTAAAAGAAAGCCTGAACAATTATTATAGTACAAGGTGGCGCAAGTAGTATCACCCTATTGGAAGACGCTCTTATTTTTGCAGATGGCGGGTTATGTCATTTTTTTTTTGACAGTTCTGTAGTAAACAGAAGCGAAATTTATTGTGCCGAACAATAGAGCGATATACGCCAACCGAACGCGGTATAATTGTGTCGATTTATTTACGCAATAATTCATCAGTGGTTTTTGTCTCGATCTGGAGACATCGCTTGGCCGGCAAGATCGCCCAATTTAACGGTACCAGATTTTTTTCTGTGGGGTTTTTTGAAGGACCGGGTCTATGCGAATAAGCCCCAGACTCTTCAAGCCCTAAAAGACAACATTCGACAAGAAATCACAGATCTGGAGCCGGAAATGTTGGAGAATGTTATGCAGAATGCCCTAAAAGGGCACAATTTTGCATCGCTGCAAATGGCGGACACTTGCCCGATATCATTTTTGGACCATGATGGAAAAAAATCTTTTTTTATTCTAATAAACATTCAAAAAACAAAAAAACAAATTTTTCATTATTAAGAAAGTTAGAGCAAATTTAAATAGGGTGATACTACTTGCGCCACCTTGTATAAACTAAATTGCAATTATTGTCGCTTTCTGAATTAGGATTAGAAAAAGTGTATTTCTGTAGAAACCAAGAATTTGTCTACAAAAATTATTTATAAGAATTCTAAAATTGCAGATGATATTTTTTACTGTAATCATGAAAAATGTTTGAATTAAATTCTAAATAAACATGTTCTAATTAATCAATATAACTATGTATATTTGGTTACCTGAAATTGAATTATAGTATATAGTACATATTTTGCAATATGCAGAGAATATTTTAATACTTGTTGATCAATATCCCAGACATTTAATTTTGAATGTGTTGTAGTTAATAGGTGTTTATCGCATAAATATGCCCTCTGAATGCTACCATGGTGTTGTATAGTTGATATGGTTTTCCCGGTTGTTAATTCAATTAAACATATTTGAGGTTCAACATTTGTCACTATTCCAATCCTAAAAAATAAGATTCATTTTATTACAAATCCTTTAGAAATACAATTCAAGAGCTATAATAATATAATTTTTATTCAAGAAATTTGAATAAAAAATATAACAAGAAAAAATTAAAATATCTCTTGAAATAAAAGTAATCAGTGAATTTTGATATATCATACCTTACTGCAGATGTAAGGTGATGTTATACTGACGTGTAATTAATAATATCTGCAATATTATAAGACCTGATATAATGAAATTTATTATATCATGATTATAAGATTGGGAATCAAATTCTAATAATTGAAATATTCGAATATTCAAATATGAATAATATTGCAACGTATATTACAATTTGAATTATCGAATTATTATTATTATAATTATTAAGTATAAATTAATTCATTCAACTTATTTGAATATTCAGAACAAAAGTATCAAATTTCTTAATTAAATTTTTCTGCAATATCATTGGCAGCTAGATATAATATTTTAATATGTGAAAAATAGCGTAGGCTTATTACATTTTAAGATAAAACAACTGTCACAACTATAATACCGTTTACAGGGCCGCGTTAAGGCATGTGAGTACCCTAGGCATATTTTTTTTGCCGCCCCCTTAAAATTAAAATTTGAACTTATTATAACAGCATAATATTTATTAGCAAAATAAATATAAACTCTGAGAACAAATTTATTTACTTATTTACTTTTAAATAAGTACAATTTACAATCAAGTTTCTATTTATGTTTTGTTATTAGAATTAATTAGTATTTTTGCCGCCCCTAAAAGACTGCCGCCCTAGGCAGCTGCCTTTCTTGCCTAATGGATAAATCGGCCCTGACCGTTTACAGTATGATTTGGAACATTTGAAAATAAATTTGGAGCAAACTTTGGAGCACATTTGTTCTAAATCAGGTTTTGTTTTTACTAAATATGTTTTCAAATGTTCCAAATCGAACTGTAAAAGGTATAGATCAGTTATGTCTCACTTAGCCTACACGTTGACAAAGCGTTTATCTTCTCATTGTAATACCATAAAAACAGATAAAGTAAGTTCAACAAAAAAAGCACCGCCTAAATACTTACATATTTTTGTTAACACAAAATATAGGCCATTGCCATCCCACTCTAGGGATTTTGAGGTTCCATAAAAGCTTTCGATCTTCTAGATTCCACACAAAAAGTTTACAAAGACGTTCGTCAAAACTAATTAGAAATGGAAATTGCATTATTACTTCGGAAAGTGCATGTCTTGGTGTTGTATACTTCAAAATAACCTATATAATTACGTAAGTAAATTATTAATAACAGTTTTAGTATTGTACAATTTCTGTACAAATCACATACCTTATTTGTCGTGGTATTTAAAATTTCGAATTTTTCTCGTGCCCACTTAACAATAACCTTCTCGTTTGAATAATGAATACTTGATGTAGATTCATCATGTAAATAATTTAGAGCATCATTCCAAGATTTTGTCAACCAAATTTTTCGTACTTCAATGAGGTACTTGTAAAAGAGCTAAAAGAAAAGGGTTATCGTAAACACATAATTATTGTAATCGACATTTTAAGGAAATTATTTGGCAAAGTTCACATACCATTGGCCGTGGATATGAGAATTTTTTTTGAAAATTTATAAAGTTTTCACTTTCTTCGTGTGGCTGCAAGTCTTGAATTTCTTCTACTTTGAATTTGAATCTCCAAAAATATTGGCTATCGATTACAATTTTAGGTATTTTAAATATGCTGTTCATTTTAATTAAATCTTGACCTCTTATGTATAATAGAAATTCCTGATAAAGTTCCACCGGCAAATTTGCAAAAATGTTCATTTTTTCTGGTGTAGAATTTGGTTTACAGCAATGCATTGTAAATGTTTAAATAAACAATCCTAATTTTCATTTAATGTTTATAATAATAATTCTATTAATTTCTTTTATTTTATTATACAAATATTCTTTTAATTTAAATGGTTTTACCAACCTAAAAGGCGGATTAAATATGTTATTTTTTTTAAATTAATAAGCGAGTTAAAAACACGAATCTACTGTTTAGGAAAACGCAACCATCATCGCAACTGAGTACAAACAAATATACATAAAACAAGAATAAATAGGTACAAACGATTTAAACTCTTTTGGATGCAAAATTTGTAGTAAGGGTAGACTGTAGTAACAGGTACAAAGTACAAAGAAACGAATGATCATAAATAATAATATTTGCCCCCCCTCCCCTAAAAATTCCATCTTTTGTTACATTTTTGTTTTTTTTTAAATAAAATTTTTAATTTTTAAATTTTAAACCTATTGCATAATTTTGTCGAATGTATGCAGGGCCGGATCTAGGAAGTTTTCGATGGGGGGCAAAGAATTAAATTGTCCCCCCTTCTCAATTGGTTTTTATAAATACGTTATATACATTATTATATTAAAAATCGCATCTTAAATTTGACAATCAGTTCAATTATTTTAATTACGACAAAACAGGTAATTGTTTAAATTAATTTCAATATTTTAAATATTTAAGTAATATTAAAAATTAAAACACAATTAAACACATTTCAAGGTCTTGTACGTGTTAGTGGCGTGAGTATAATAATCCAGCATGTTCTTCGACCAGTAGCCGGTTTAGTGCACACAATTAAGTGGTTTTCAACAAGTATGCGATACTGATGACGACTATTGAGTCAGAAACACATGTTGTGATGGCGTGATAGTTTAGAAAGCAGTATGTGTGTATGTGTCAGTATGGGTCCCTTGGTTATTCCATAACTTGAGAACAACTTGACCGATTTTATTGATCTTTTTTTTTTAAGTTTCCTAATACTTTGTAAAAGGTTTTCACGGAAAGAAAACTCAAGAAAATTGCCCGAAAAACTGAAAAATTTGGAAAATATTTGATAAAAATTTTTTACTTTCAATAGATGGCGTTTGTGGTAAGAATTGCTTAATCAAGTTAATGCAACTATTGCACTTAAATGGAAAATATACCAAAAAAAAATTGAAGATCATACTTCACAGAATCATTTCTGTAGTAAATCTTCACATACTTAGTATTCAAATGCACATGTACGATGAGTTCCCGACGGTGTCACAACTCGCGTCTGTCGACTAACACTAAGACTATATCAGAACGCACGCACCGTCAATAGAACTTTCGTGTTAATGAATTCCCTATCTAAAGTGCATGTAAAATTTTGATTTTCAAATGCCGTTTTCTCGAAAACTAAGGCCTAATCCATCTCGAAGTGCGGTCTTAAAATGCTGAGAAAATTGTCCTCTTTCCAATAGGGTAAGAATCGAAGCTCGATTCGTGGTTGTGGTTAACTGATAGTAGCCCAAAATTGTACTCACGGATTCAAAACTATTTATTCACACAATTATGACATAATCTCAAATCAGAGATGCAAAATCAAAGAAAATCAACGGAGACTTTTGCAAAACGCGCCCGTCCAACTTGACGGACCTGGCAAAAAGCATTCTTTATCAAAATTTTCGTGCCAATTAACTTACAATTTGTTGACGCGAACAGTTATTCAAAATATTCATATTATCATAAATTATTAATATTATCAATTATTCAATTTACAAAATAAAAATTCAATTCACAAAATCAAAAATCGGATATTCAAAAAAAATAAAAACAATCAAAATTCAAAATTAAAATAAAAGGATTTTGGAACATAATATACATAATAGATAAGAAAAATAGTAATTAAGTAAGTATAAGTTTCAAATTTTACATAAAGGTAAAAGTGTAGTGTCCGACCGAAATATGATTTTCATCTGAAACCGTAACCGAATATTCAGCATATTTTCTAGTTTTGGCCGAAACCGCAACCAACACCTAACTTTCGGTCGATATTTAGGAAAAAGCTTAAAAATTATTATTATTGTTATAGTTTAACAAATAAGACTTTGACAGATGCGAACAGACGGAGGGACACGGGAACAGAACATAATGCTTCTTACTATACTTCGTATAGGAGCCTAAAATCCACATCTGTCGCTTTAGAAGATAAAACTTTTTGTTCAAACATTGAAATAAAAAATTTATATTTATTTTATAAAAAAAAATAAAATAAAAAAGTCGATTATTGCAAAAACTTTTCATTGTATTTTCATGTATATAAGTCTAAAAAGAAGTAAGCGAAAGCAACGCAAAATGACGTGTTAATATACATATTTTAGTTGAGTTTGAACTTGGTACCATCGTCATTAATCTATTTGAATTCGTGTTATATTGTAGTTCTATTAGAAAAGAGTTTAATTAAATATTACGTTTATGAAATAATTACCACTTTTAATGATCATTGCTTCAATCGACGACAAAATTTTTTCCCATGAGAAACGCGTGCGTTGTATTACAATTTTTATGTAATTTGTTACAATTTATAATTAATTAATAATTTTTGTCAACATATCAACCAACGCCTTTCCATGAAACAGAATATCAGTTTTCGCGATTCGCATTGCACCTGAAAGTTTTACAGGTGAAAAGTTTGTTGATATCAAAAATGATAGCCGATAGAAACTGCGGAAAAAACGACAATGCGTTTAATGAGAAAATTTCAAAACCTCATAAAAAATTTTACCCGAGTTTCTTCCAAAATTTGTTTAATTATTTTTATCAATACAGTGACAATTCCAGCATTCATGGAATTAAATACATAGGAGAACGAAAACGAAGCATTATCGAAAAGTAAGTTCAGATTATTTCAAAATTTTTATTATTTTCATTATTACTTTTAGATTGTGGTGGCTAGGTGTATTTACGGCTTCTTTATATTTCTCGATTTCTATGATTCTGAAAACTTACGAAAAATGGCAAAACACTCCAGTTATTGTCAGTTTTGCCCGAAGTCCAACACCGATATGGAAAATACCATTTCCAGCTGTAACAATTTGTTCCGAAACAAAAACCAGACTAGATATTTTTAATTTTACGCAAATCTTTCGGCGCATAGAAACTGAGAAAAATATTACTGAAGAACAGTAAGATAACTTTTATAGCAACATAACTTTTTCGCTTGTTTTATTTTATAGGAGAAATATGATGGGCATGGTAAGTTTGGCATGTGATAATCACCTATATCAGGAAGGCCCTAATACGGTTAATTATGACACCGTTGATTTTTTAGATAATGTAAACAACAGTTGAATTACATTTTAATTTTGATTTTAAGGAACATATTTTTAGGTCGCACCACCATTTGATCAATTCTTTTACCAGTGTAAGTGGATGAATGAAAAAGTAAACTGTAGCGATTTATTTACTCCCATGCTTACGGAAGATGGAATCTGCTATACCTTTAATACGCTGAACAGAGAAGAACTGTTTAAAAAATCTGTGTAAATAATTTATTCAATTATCTCAGAATTGTTGCTGATTTATTGTAATTTTCAGATTTTCGTATGGCAAATATTTAGATCATAATAATGAAGCAACAAATTGGACATTGGAAGGTGGTTATCCAAAATCTGCCGATAAAGATTCGTATCCTAGAAGAGCTTTATCTGCAGGACAGGGTGCGGGTTTATCGCTTTTGTTACGAGCATACGAAAAAGATTTGGATTACATTTGTAGAGGTCCTGTTCAAGGGTTTAAGGTGAAATTGTATGTTTATAACAATAGTCATAGCTTAAGTAACATTATTACAGTTACTTCTTCATCATCCGGCTGAAGTTCCTAGAATGAGCCAACAGTACTTTAGAGCTCCTCTAAATCAGGAAGTAGTTGTTTCAATAAAACCTGATATGATGACAACATCCGAAGGCTTGAAAAGCTATTTACCCCACAAAAGACAATGTTATTTTCCATCCGAAAGACAACTGAGTTTCTACAAAGTGTACACTCAACAAAATTGTGAGGTTGAATGTTTGGCAAATTTTACACTTCAAACCTGTGGCTGCGTTTCTTATTATATGCCCCGTAACACACAAAATCGGAAAAGCAAGTTCACGTTTACTTAATTTATTTTTTTAGATACCAAACAAACACTTTTGTGTGGATCAAGAAAGACTCGATGTGTGTTTAAAGCGCTGAGTATTTATAAAAATTTTAAACTTTTTTCAATTTTTAAACTTAACTTTTTAGTGTCGATTAATTTGTACACGTCGATTTCAAAAGATGGAAGCAGCACCAAAAACTTTCAAGAAACTTGTGATTGTCTTCCAGCCTGTACTTCCTTGACATATAATTCGGAAAATTCTCAAGCAGATTTTAATTGGCCTAAAGTGTTTCAGGCATCCAAAAAGGAAGTCCCCGACTTGAAAGGGTAAACATTTACATTAAATCAAACTTGAAAAAATTATAAGTTCTTATTTTTAGAGCTAAATTAAGTGGAGTAATTTTGTTCTTCAAAGAAATGCAATTTATAACATCTGAAAGAAACGAGTTGTACGGACCCACAGATTTTTTGGCTAGCTGCGGTGGTCTTTTAGGACTTTTTATGGGATTTTCGTTTCTTTCCATAATCGAAATACTTTATTTCTTGTCTTTGCGATTAATATGTAACGTTAAGAACTATGGATATCGTTTCTGGTCAGGAACTGACGAAATTACTGAAAATGATTAAATACAATATTGGGCTGTTTTAATGTATCTACTCATTTTTAATTTTATACTATAAATTAATACAATTTGTTATTATTTTTGTAAGCTTACTGAGTGCTATCAAAATGGAAATTAACTTTAATCATTATAAAAATTTTAATAATTATAATATGTGACTTATAAAATTAACGAATGTAACAATTAAAAATTAAATAAATATGTATAATAATATCAACTGTTTTATGTCTTCGTGTTCGTTTTCATTAAGTTTTTATTAAAAAAAGTAAACAGTGTTTTATATTCACATTTTAATTTATATGTAAATAAAAAGTATTTCCTGGGTTTAATAGAATTAAGCACAATAAAATTTGAAATTTGAATTTCCCGATTGCGTGATAAAGCCCCCAACTTGCCTACTAAATGAAACGTTGTACAAAGAAACATCGTCGGAAGGAAAAAAATCTAGTTTACGCAATATAACCACAAAGCACATGTCTATTGTTTTTTCAATTTCCACATAGAAAAAATGAAAAACAAAGACTAGCATAAGCGGTAAACCGTAGTGAAATGCCTGATTGTGTCGATTATACGAAGGCTACCTTTTAAATTTCTACAAAAACTAGGAAAAAATTTTTTTTTTAAGTTAAACGGAACCATTCGAAATTCTATCTAATTTAATCTAATCTAATTTAATTTAATTTAATATCTAATTTAATATTGCAATGGAGGATATTGTAAGAAAAGCTAACTGTGACGAAAAAATAATGAACAGAGAGGGACAGATAACGGCAAACACGGATGATGTTGTGATTATAGCCTGAATAAAGAAACTTTAAAAAGTAACACAAAGGAAGAACAAGAGTAATCCACCTTGCAAATGGATTAAGAAGACATTGGCGTAACAAATTTGAAGTTTGTTCAACTCCGTTGGACTCCGTTCCAACAACGAAGTTCAATTTCCGAATTTCGGCCAGGGATGGACTAACTTGTTCAAGTTTTCCTTGCTACACACTACTTTTAAGGGTGTTTCCTAAATAAAACTACGACATTACTTTTTATATATGATCTAATTTACTGAATAAACGCAAGCAAATTTGGTGTTGTTATCTGCTGGAATCTACTACAAAACAAGACCCTAAGAAAGACTTCATCATTCAATTTAAATGGTTTCTTACCAGGGTGAATTTTTAGAAGCGGAATAGTAGCAAGAATTTAATTTCTAAGCAGAAAGCTAAAAAAAGACTTGGTGTCTATAAAGCTTTTCGTGAAATGTTAAGATGTAAAGAAAATGTGTTATTACATTTAATATACTTCATAATAATTATTATTAGTTAATATTTAATATTCGTGTAGTGTTTCTAATTAACAAAGTACAGTTAGCAATAAAAAAAATTAACAATTAATTAACAATTTTAATAATTTAATATTATTTTAACAAAATTCTTCTTCAAGGTCCTAGGGGAGAGGGTGTGCAATATGTATGGTTGATTTGTTATGACAGTATGTACCTAGTTTATTAGTTAACAAGTCATCGGGGTATGTCAAGTTTTGATAAAAGTAATTAGCTAGATTACAACATGAAAACTAACAAATAATGTAAAAAGGTGCTTAGTTTTCAATCGACTAACAAAACTTGACGTAGATGAGTAAAAAATTCAAAACAGTTAATCCATCAACAATTTCCGATTTATCCTTTGTTGTTAATATTGTTGTTTTTGCTTTTAGTATATTTCAAAGATACTTTCCCTCAGGTAAGGTTTAATTTTCTTTTTTTTTTTGGTTATTTAAAATTAATTTCAAGAGTGCAGCGATGCAAGGAAAAAACTACGAAAACGGAAAAAGTGAACCGAAAGCCAAAAACTTCTATCCATCTTTTGTCAAAAATTTAAAAGAATATTTGTTCGAGTACAGTGCAAATTCCAGTTTACATTGTGTGAGATATTTAGGTGAAAAGAAGCGTAGCTACGTGGAAAGGTACATTCGTGTTAATCTAAAAATAACAAATTAGAAATATCGACTTTCAGATTTACCTGGTTGACGATTATTTCCATATCCCTTTCTCTTTGCATTTTTTTGATCATTAAAACCTATGTGAAATGGGTAAATTCTCCAGTTATCGTAAGTTTTGCTACGAGTTCAACGCCTGTTTGGGAAATTCCATTTCCGGCAGTAACTGTTTGTCCAGAAACCAAATCAAAGCAACGAGTTTACAATTACACCGATGCATATCATAAATTTCACGAAACGCCCGAAAATATGACAGAGGAAGAGTAAGTAATGGGTACAAAATAATATTTCATTACCTCTTTAATAAAATTCCAGATTAACCAAGTTCGAACAGGCTAGTTTAATATGTAATAATTTGAACCAAGATGGCAATAAAACTGTTGATTCCGACAGCATCGAGTTTTTGGCCGAGGTGAGCACTACTCCATTTTAATAACAAACAGAAATATAATTTTTTTAAGATTGCTCCTAAATTTGGCGATGTTCTTTGGCAATGCAAATGGACAAATCTTAATCAAACATGCAATAGTCTGTTAACAACCGTGCTTACAGAGGAAGGAGTATGTTTTACGTTTAACATTCTGGATAGAGATGACATATTTACCAAAGAAGTGTAACTTTGAAAATATTGATTAAATATTAGAAATTAGCAAGTCAGTTTTAGATCGCCTAATGGGATGTTCAATCGTGTTGAATTTGGAACAAGTCCAAGCTGGACGTTAGAAAACGGATATGATAACAATGTTGATACTGAAGCTTACCCATTGAGATCATTTTCTGCTGGTCATCGTGCAAGCTTCTCACTTTTAATGACTCTTTATCAGCAAGATTTTGATTATATTTGTAAAGGAGCATTGCAAGGATATAAGGTAATGCACAATTATTTAAAGAAGCTTCTGTAGATCAACTTATGTTTTGTCAGATTTTGCTTCATAATCCAACTGAAATGCCTCAAGTAAGCCAACAATATTTCCGTGCTTCTATTAATCAAGAAACAGTGGTTATAATAAAACCAGAAATGATGTCTACCGCTGAAACTTTAAAAAAATACCGGCCAGAAAGCAGGTATTGCTTTTTTCCAACTGAAAGGCATCTGAAGTACTTTAAAACGTATACGCAACGTAACTGTGAAATGGAATGTCTCACAAATTACACATTGGTAAAATGCGGTTGCGTAGCTTACCATATGCCACGTAAGAAAATAGTGTAATTATTTAAAAATTAATTTTGCATTACATTTAATTGGTTTTAGGTAATAATTTAACTAAAATTTGTGGCAGTGGCAGCACAGCCTGCATGAAAAATGCTAATGGTAATTTGTTAATCAGTTACTAATTTAATTATTTAAATTGTTATTTTAGCCGAAATGGTTGCACGCGAAGTGGAATTTAGTATTGACAGCTTGGATAGCGATAACGAAGAAGAAGAAGATATGAAAGAATATCAATCAAGGTGCAATTGTTTACCCTCATGTACTTCTCTATCGTATAATGCAGAATCGTCTCAGGCAGATTTCAATTGGCCTAAAGTTTTTCAAGCGTACGAATCTAGCCTAGATGAATTTCCAGGGTAAACCAATATGGTGAAGGAGTAAATTTAATATAAAATTATTTTTGCTTTAGGATTGTGATGACACGAGTTACCTTTTTCTTTAAAGAGCAACAATTTATAACTTACGAACGTAACGAACTTTACGGAGCAATAGACTTTTTTGCAAATTGTGGAGGATTATTGGGACTTTTTATTGGATTTTCACTATTATCAGTAATTGAAATATTTTATTTTTTGACATTAAGAATTTGGTGCAACATAAAAAAATACGGATGGAATTTTTGGTCAGGTTCGCCCAAGTTACTTGAAAATTATCAAAAAAATAAATAAAAATAAATATGAAGGAGTGAGTTTACAATTTAAAGTTAGAGAGGATTTGGCGACTGTTAAATCCACAACAACATAGTTTGTAGATAATATATTATACTAGAGTACATGTGTTTCTACAAAATATTATTACATAGTCTTTTTATAATAAATTATATTATTGTAACTGTTTAAATAAATGTTATCCGATGTACGTATACTGGATGCATCGTGACCAAAAGACACTAACTTATATGGAAATATATATTATGAATTTCTAACTAAAAGCTTTGTCTAAATCAAAACCGATCCCACTGATGTCCATAGTACCAAAATTATTAATTTTTTAGTGTTTACACATCAAATCATTATGGTGACTAATTAGCGCACGTTTTAATTTTTATTAAAAATTTATATTATAAAGAAAAAATATAACACTCCCCCTACTCCAAGAGAAATTTATTAATTTCTTTAAAACATATTAAAACTTCAATGAAGAAGCAAAAGATAATTTTACTATAAAAATTTTCTAAAACAGGAAAAGATCAAGGTTTTGTTAAATATTTAACTATGAAAAGTTTCAGTCATTTTGGTAGGTACATAATATGTAAATTTATAGTAATTAATATTGAAATTTATAATATCAAAGTTTGCAAAGTACAAATGTTATAATTTTTGTGGGTTATGTAAATCTATTTAAAATGATATTTAACAATTATCACAAGGCGAAATCCATTCCTTCCATTTAGTGTAATGCATGATTTCATCGTAGAATACCAACACAAGAGCTCCGCTCAATCCTCTTAAGCAATTTGTTAGTGCACCCTGAAATATTAAAATAATGTGAAACATATTCTTATCTATAAACTTAATGGTACCTTATAAAATGTACCTATCCCTTCTTTTTTGTACATATCTATGAAAGTACCTAAATAACTGCTAAACAGTTTTAATTCCTTAGGTCTTCCTGATTCCAACATTATTCTACGAGCTACAGTATCAACAGGATAAGTACAGATACCCGCAAAGCAAGTAACACTCTAAAATGGAACGTTTTTGAATTTGCAACTTCAAGTTTTAAGTTGATAATATGAAGTCGTCATATGAAAATTTACAAACATACTTGTGCAAGAAAAAGTCCTACAAGTAATGGAGGTTTCGGGGCCTCCTGGTACTCCGAGATTTTTTCATGTGCCCACAAATTTTTCACAGTGTCGAAGAGGCCAAAATATATTGCCCTATACAAAGATATTCCTAGTACCGCAATTGGATAACCTCCATAAAGCCCTTTAATTCCCACAGATGAGTGAATTTTTGTCACACAATCTCTAAGACCATGAAATTCTCTTTTAATATGTTCATCACCCCGTTTCTTAGCTTTTCTGTGATCTGTGAGAAAAAAAATTTGTTAAGTTTAATGTCAAGTTTAGATCTTATTGTGTAACTCCACCTGTTCCTATATCTACGGCAATTCTTGTTTGACAAAACTCTAAAGGGTATAATATGGATGTAGCACATGTGCCAGCCAATCCTCCCGCCAAAAATTTTATAAAAATATTTCGAGTATCAGAGTGATTACCAATTTTTTCGTGCAAACTTTTTTTAAAAAAGTCGTTAAATGCGAAATTTAGGGATTGCATAGGAAAATATCGAAGTAAATTAGTTCCATTACTTCGCCAAAAACTCAAAATGCCCTACAAAAGCTGTTTTTATTTTGTAAATTTACCGATGGTAAGACACTTACTTGTTCTCTGGGTAAACGAAGTAAACAATCGATAATTCCATTATACCTTTGTCTTTCACCCTTTATAACTTGCAGAGCCGAATCTTGATTTTGTAGAATTAATTTAATTCTGTCTAGTGGAGCTGTAATAGTTTTCGCAACTGATGATGTTACACTTACTACGCCAAAATTTAACAAAAACCTTTTCGCATCATCATAAGTCATATGTCGAATATTAATTTAGATTAATTTAGATTGATTTTTAATATTTTAATTTTACATTTTATTAATTTAGATCATTTGACATTTAAATTACCGGTGTACGGTAAAACTAGAATTATTTAATTCTTTTGTTTTTTAATCAAATTTTAAAATAATATTTATTTTAATTTTATATTATGATTTAACTTAAGAAGGTAATTTTCATGTTATTTTGATATTGATTTCTTCCATTCGGTGTGATGCAAAATTTCATCATATGCAACTAATACCAGTGCACCGCTTAATCCTCTTAAGCAGTTGACACCCAATCCCTGTAAAAATATATATTATTCCATATTGTTATTTGTTAATCAAATAATTAATAACGTTTTCTTACTTTGTAAAAAGAAGAAAAGCCTTCGTTTATATAAATTACTTTAAATGCATGTAAAGTATTACTGAACACTCTTTGTTCCTTTGGTCTTCCAGATTCCATCATCAGTCTTCTTCCAACGGTATCCAATGGATAAGTAAAGGCGCCAGAAAAACACGTAACTGCCTATTGATTAAATATTTGTTTATATTGTATTCATATGCGGTGAATTTTGTAAAAATTTGTACACCTGAGCTAAAAATAATCCCACAAGGAAAGGGAGTTTAGGTGTATCGTGACTACCAGGTAGAGGTTGAGACGCCCATATTTTTTTTACAATGTCAAACAAGCCAAAATAAAGAGCCCTATATACAGTGACACCTGTTACAGTTATTCCATATCCACTATAAAGTCCTTTGATGCCATCAATTCTTTTAACTTTTAAAACGCAATGAGTTAAACCATTAAATTCTCTTGCGGTTTTCTTATTGGAAGATGGATTATCTAAAATTAATATTTTAATGTAATGCAATCAAATGTCGGTGTGTTAACCTGATCCTACATCAACCGCAATCTTTGTTTGACAAGCATCTAAAGGATATACCAATGTCGTAGATGCTGCGCCAGCCATTCCTCCAGCCAAAAATTTCAACATTATCGCACAAAAAACATTGCCCTGATCAAGCTTTTTAAAACGTTCTTTAAATAAGTGATAGAAAGAAAAATTTAGAGATTGTGTTGGAAAATAGCGCATTATGTTTATTCCGTTTCCTCGCCAAAAACTTAAAAAACCCTGAGAAAATGTAACCAAATTAAACGTAAAATTCTATCATTACCTGCTCTTTTGGAAAACGAGTGAAGCAATCCAAAATTCCTTTATAACGTTTTAACTCCCCATTCATTATTTGAATAGCGGAATCTTGGCTTTGTAACGTCAATTTTACTCTTTCTATAGGTGCACATATTGTTTTTGCAACACTTGCTGTGATTCCTGCTACCGCAAAATGAATTACAAATTCTTGAAGTTCTCTCATCTAATAATTTTACATGTAGCTTATTTTGACATACACAATGACAAACTACAATTTTGACATTGTTAAATAACCTATATTTTCAACTTGAAGTGATCGTTTCTGAATTTACATGAAATTCACCGTTGAAAAAATAAAATAATTGATATAAATTTTTTTATTGTAGCTGTACAATTACATATTTATATTATGGCATAGTTTAATTATTTTAATTTTTATGTTTAGGCTGTGCTACCCACTTTTTCCACTGTGTGTAATGATGAAATTCGTCATAGAATACCAAAATCAAAGCTCCACATAATCCTCTTATACAATTCGTCATTGCGCCCTAGAAGAGAGGTGTTAAAAAATTCAAATTACTTATAAACATTTTACCCTGTAAAATGCCCTAAAGCCTTCGTTAATATAAACAATTCGAAAGGCAGTCCATGTTCCATTAAAAATTTTCATACTTCCATTACGACCAGATTCTAACATCAGTCTCCGATTAACTGTATCTAAAGGATATATGCATAAACCAGAAATAATTGTAACTGACTGGAATAACAAAAATAATTTTTTAATAGAGAATAGTATCAGTGGTAAATAATCGGTTCCTACTTGAGCAATAAAAAATTGGATTAACATGGGTGGTTTTTCAGAATAGTAATCAACTTTATTTTTATAAATGTTTTTGAAGGAATCAAACAGTCCAAAATACAAAGACCTGTAAATGGAGGAGGCAGCTAGAGCTAAAGTAAATCCTTTGTACATTCCAATAGCACCTTCCCGTTTGTAAATTTTTTTAATGCAATCGCCAAGTCCAGAAAACTCCCTCTGAACTGTTGCTTTTTCTTTAACTGGGCAAAAAGTATTATTTCATCTTTGAATTTTATTAAAACATTACCTGAGCCCATATCCATACTCAGTCGAGTTTGGCAAAATTTTAATGGATACACCGTAATTGTAGCACATACACCGGCTAGAGCTCCCGCAGCAAAAGTTATTAGTGGCGTAACATTTCCATTTTGTTTTTGTAAATAATCTTTAAAAAGATCATTGAAAGAAAAATTCAATGCTTGATTTGGAATATATCGTAACACGTTCGTACCATTTCCTCTCCAAAAACTTGTATAACCCTAATAACTACGTAAATTAAAAAAACATTGTATTTAAAATAAAATCTTTAAGACCTGTTCCTTTGGAATTCTGATAACGCAGTCTATAAAGCTCGTATACTTTTTTCTCTTGCCAGATAAGATGTGAATTGCCGAATTTTGATTTTGTAAAATTAATTTAATTCTGTCCAAGGGAGCTGTTAGTGTTTTCGCAACAGATGAAGTGATTCCCACAATAAAGAAATTGATTAAAAATACGTTAATTTTTTCATCATGACCTGACATTAAATTTATTTCCAAAAAGGTTTCCTTTTAAGTTTAAATTTAGCATAACCACTACTGGTCATTAAATCGCTTAATTCTGACATTCCTGTAATACATCACATTAAAATTAACAGCAACCTCCTTGGATTATTACTATTCGCACTATTAAGGTGGCAAAACTATAAATAGCTTCAAAATAAATCCAACAGATAGCTACAACAGTGATTGTCTTCACTAATTCATACTTTTTATTGCTTATATTTTACTGCTAAATTTTTATTTAGTACATGTTTCATATATCTTCAGATGCCTACAGAGTACACTGTAATAAAACTTATTATAAAATTATTTGATATAACTAAGATTAATTATTTCTAATTTTAATTAATATTAATTTTGTGAGTTTGTATTTTAATAGTTAATTGTTGCAAATATTTGAAAATATGGCGTTAGAAATTTTTTTACAATATTTAAGATTGTTTTTTCGAGATTTTTAAGTATTAAAAAGATCATGTAAATTTTTTGAGATTTTTGGAAAAAACGTAAGGTTAACCCCTTTGGTGTTTTTTCACCCCAAAAATGAAAGTTTGAAATCTTCTACTTTTTCCACGGTTTCTTATTAAGTTGAACGAGAAAATTCGAATGACGCACGCAGATTTCTCGTAAGTATGATAGTTTTCATTTTATAAGCCTTTAAAGTGTACAAAGTGGAATCTCACTTGAGAATTTTATTTCCCTTTTTTGACTCGGTTTTAAGCGTTTCTGCCAGGCCTATCTATATTTTCCGAACTCTATGGATACAGACACGTCGATTTAAGTAATAAAAAGACCATGTAAATTTTTTGAGATTTTTGAAAAAAACGTAAGGTTGGTGTTTTTTCACCCCAAAAAATGAAAGTTTGAAATCTTCTACTTTTTCCACGGTTTCTGTTGAACGAGAAAATTCGAATGACGCACGCAGATTTCTCGTAAGTATGATAGTTTTCATTTTATAAGCCTTTAAAGTGTACAAAGTGGAATCTCACTTGAGAATTTTATTTCCCTTTTTTGACTCGGTTTTAAGCGTTTCTGCCAGGCCTATCTAAATTTTCCGAACTCTATGGATGCAGACACGTCGATTTAAGTAATAAAAAGACCATGTAAATTTTTTGAGATTTTTGAAAAAAACGTAAGGTTAACCCCTTTGGTGTTTTTTCACCCCAAAAAATGAAAGTTTGAAATCTTCTACTTTTTCCACGGTTTCTTATTAAGTTGAACGAGAAAATTCGAATGACGCACGCAGATTTCTCGTAAGTATGATAGTTTTCATTTTATAAGCCTTTAAAGTGTACAAAGTGGAATCTCACTTGAGAATTTTATTTCCCTTTTTTGACTCGGTTTTAAGCGTTTCTGCCAGGCCTATCTATATTTTCCGAACTCTACGGATGCAGACACGTCGATTTAAGTAATAAAAAGACCATGTAAATTTTTTGAGATTTTTGAAAAAAACGTAAGGTTAACCCCTTTGGTGTTTTTTCACCCCAAAAAATGAAAGTTTGAAATCTTCTACTTTTTCCACGGTTTCTTATTAAGTTGAACGAGAAAATTCGAATGACGCACGCAGATTTCTCGTAAGTATTATAGTTTTCATTTTATAAGCCTTTAAACAGTACAAATTGGATTCCCACTTGAGAATTTTATTTCCCTTTTTTGATTCGGTTTTAAGCGTTTCTGCCAGGCCTATCTATATTTTCCGAACTCTATGGATGCAGACACGTCGATTTAAGTAATAAAAAGACCATGTGAATTTTTTGAGATTTTTGAAAAAAACGTAAGGTTAACCCCTTTGGTGTTTTTTCACCCCAAAAAATGAAAGTTTGAAATCTTCTACTTTTTCCACGGTTTCTTATTAAGTTGAACGAGAAAATTCGAATGACGCACGCAGATTTCTCGTAAGTATGATAGTTTTCATTTTATAAGCCTTTAAAGTGTACAAAGTGGATCTCACTTGAGAATTTTATTTCCCTTTTTTGACTCGGTTTTAAGCGTTTCTGCCAGGCCTATCTATATTTTCCGAACTCTATGGATGCACACACGTCGATTTAAGTAATAAAAAGACCATGTAAATTTTTTGAGATTTTTGAAAAAAACGTAAGGTTAACCCCTTTGGTGTTTTTTCACCCCAAAAAATGAAAGTTTGAAATCTTCTACTTTTTCCACGGTTTCTTATTAAGTTGAACGAGAAAATTCGAATGACGCACGCAGATTTCTCGTAAGTATGATAGTTTTCATTTTATAAACCTTTAAAGTGTACAAAGTGGATCTCACTTGAGAATTTTATTTCCCTTTTTTGACTCGGTTTTAAGCGTTTCTGCCAGGCCTATCTATATTTTCCGAACTCTATGGATGCAGACACGTCGATTTAAGTAATAAAAAGACCATGTAAATTTTTTGAGATTTTTGAAAAAAACGTAAGGTTAACCCCTTTGGTGTTTTTTCACCCCAAAAAATGAAAGTTTGAAATCTTCTACTTTTTCCACGGTTTCTTATTAAGTTGAACGAGAAAATTCGAATGACGCACGCAGATTTCTCGTAAGTATTATAGTTTTCATTTTATAAGCCTTTAAACAGTAGAAATTGGATTCCCACTTGAGAATTTTATTTCCCTTTTTTGATTCGGTTTTAAGCGTTTCTGCCAGGCCTATCTATATTTTCCGAACTCTATGGATGCAGACACGTCGATTTAAGTAATAAAAAGACCATGTAAATTTTTTGAGATTTTTGAAAAAAACGTAAGGTTAACCCCTTTGGTGTTTTTTCACCCCAGAAAATGAAAGTTTGAAATCTTCTACTTTTTCCACGGTTTCTTATTAAGTTGAACGAGAAAATTCGAATGACGCACGCAGATTTCTCGTAAGTATGATAGTTTTCATTTTATAAGCCTCGTACAAAGTGGAATCTCACTTGAGAATTTTATTTCCCTTTTTTGACTCGGTTTTAAGCGTTTCTGCCAGGCCTATCTATATTTTCCGAACTCTACGGATGCAGACACGTCGATTTAAGTAATAAAAAGACCATGTAAATTTTTTGAGATTTTTGAAAAAAACGTAAGGTTAACCCCTTTGGTGTTTTTTCACCCCAAAAAATGAAAGTTTGAAATCTTCTACTTTTTCCACGGTTTCTTATTAAGTTGAACGAGAAAATTCGAATGACGCACGCAGATTTCTCGTAAGTATTATAGTTTTCATTTTATAAGCCTTTAAACAGTACAAATTGGATTCCCACTTGAGAATTTTATTTCCCTTTTTTGACTCGGTTTTAAGCGTTTCTGCCAGGCCTATTTATTTTTCCGAACTCTATGGATGCAGACACGTCGATTTAAGTAATAAAAAGACCATGTAAATTTTTTGAGATTTTTGAAAAAAACGTAAGGTTAACCCCTTTGGTGTTTTTTCACCCCAAAAAATGAAAGTTTGAAATCTTCTACTTTTTCCACGGTTTCTTATTAAGTTGAACGAGAAAATTCGAATGACGCACGCAGATTTCTCGTAAGTATGATAGTTTTCATTTTATAAGCCTTTAAAGTGTACAAAGTGGAATCTCACTTGAGAATTTTATTTCCCTTTTTTGACTCGGTTTTAAGCGTTTCTGCCAGGCCTATCTATATTTTCCGAACTCTACGGATGCAGACACGTCGATTTAAGTAATAAAAAGACCATGTAAATTTTTTGAGATTTTTGAAAAAAACGTAAGGTTAACCCCTTTGGTGTTTTTTCACCCCAAAAAATGAAAGTTTGAAATCTTCTACTTTTTCCACGGTTTCTTATTAAGTTGAACGAGAAAATTCGAATGACGCACGCAGATTTCTCGTAAGTATGATAGTTTTCATTTTATAAGCTTTTAAAGTGTACAAAGTGGAATCTCACTTGAGAATTTTATTTCCCTTTTTTGACTCGGTTTTAAGCGTTTCTGCCAGGCCTATCTATATTTTCCGAACTCTACGGATGCAGACACGTCGATTTAAGTAATAAAAAGACCATGTAAATTTTTTGAGATTTTTGAAAAAAACGTAAGGTTAACCCCTTTGGTGTTTTTTCACCCCAAAAAATAAAAGTTCGAAATCTTCTACTTTTTCCACGGTTTCTTATTAAGTTGAACGGGAAAATTCGAATGACGCACGCAGATTTCTTGTAAGTATTATAGTTTTCATTTTATAAGCCTTTAAACAGTAGAAATTGGATTCCCACTTGAGAATTTTATTTCCCTTTTTTGATTCGGTTTTAAGCGTTTCTGCCAGGCCTATCTATATTTTCCGAACTCTATGGATGCAGACACGTCGATTTAAGTAATAAAAAGACCATGTAAATTTTTTGAGATTTTTGAAAAAAACGTAAGGTTAACCCCTTTGGTGTTTTTTCACCCCAAAAAATGAAAGTTTGAAATCTTCTACTTTTTCCACGGTTTCTTATTAAGTTGAACGAGAAAATTCGAATGACGCACGCAGATTTCTCGTAAGTATGATAGTTTTCATTTTATAAGCCTTTAAAGTGTACAAAGTGGAATCTCACTTGAGAATTTAATTTCCCTTTTTTGACTCGGTTTTAAGCGTTTCTGCCAGGCCTATCTATATTTTCCGAACTCTATGGATGCAGACACGTCGATTTAAGTAATAAAAAGACCATGTAAATTTTTTGAGATTTTTGAAAAAAACGTAAGGTTAACCCCTTTGGTGTTTTTTCACCCCAAAAAATGAAAGTTTGAAATCTTCTACTTTTTCCACGGTTTCTTATTAAGTTGAACGAGAAAATTCGAATGACGCACGCAGATTTCTCGTAAGTATTAAAGTTTTCATTTTATAAGCCTTTAAACAGTATAAATTGGATTCCCACTTGAGAATTTTATTTCCCTTTTTTGACTCGGTTTTAAGCGTTTCTGCCAGGCCTATCTATATTTTCCGAACTCTACGGATGCAGACACGTCGATTTAAGTAATAAAAAGACCATGTAAATTTTTTGAAATTTTTGAAAAAAACGTAAGGTTAACCCCTTTGGTGTTTTTTCACCCCAAAAAATGAAAGTTTGAAATCTTCTACTTTTTCCACGGTTTCTTATTAAGTTGAACGAGAAAATTCGAATGACGCACGCAGATTTCTCGTAAGTATTATAGTTTTCAATTTATAAGCCTTTAAACAGTAGAAATTGGATTCCCACTTGAGAATTTTATTTCCCTTTTTTGATTCGGTTTTAAGCGTTTCTGCCAGGCCTATCTATATTTTCCGAACTCTATGGATGCAGACACGTCGATTTAAGTAATAAAAAGACCATGTAAATTTTTTGAGATTTTTGAAAAAAACGTAAGGTTAACCCCTTTGGTGTTTTTTCACCCCAAAAAATGAAAGTTTGAAATCTTCTACTTTTTCCACGGTTTCTTATTAAGTTGAACGAGAAAATTCGAATGACGCACGCAGATTTCTCGTAAGTATGATAGTTTTCATTTTATAAGCCTTTAAAGTGTACAAAGTGGAATCTCACTTGAGAATTTAATTTCCCTTTTTTGACTCGGTTTTAAGCGTTTCTGCCAGGCCTATCTATATTTTCCGAACTCTATGGATGCAGACACGTCGATTTAAGTAATAAAAAGACCATGTAAATTTTTTGAGATTTTTGAAAAAAACGTAAGGTTTTTGGTGTTTTTTCACCCCAAAAAATGAAAGTTTGAAATCTTCTACTTTTTCCACGGTTTCTTATTAAGTTGAACGAGAAAATTCGAATGACGCACGCAGATTTCTCGTAAGTATGATAGTTTTCATTTTATAAGCCTTTAAAGTGTACGAAGTGGAATCTCACTTGAGAATTTAATTTCCCTTTTTTGACTCGGTTTTAAGCGTTTCTGCCAGGCCTATCTATATTTTCCGAACTCTATGGATGCAGACACGTCGATTTAAGTAATAAAAAGACCATGTAAATTTTTTGAGATTTTTGAAAAAAACGTAAGGTTAACCCCTTTGGTGTTTTTTCACCCCAAAAAATGAAAGTTTGAAATCTTCTACTTTTTCCACGGTTTCTTATTAAGTTGAACGAGAAAATTCGAATGACGCACGCAGATTTCTCGTAAGTATTATAGTTTTTATTTTATAAGCCTTTAAACAGTACAAATTGGATTCCCACTTGAGAATTTTATTTCCCTTTTTTGACTCGGTTTTAAGCGTTTCTGCCAGGCCTATCTATATTTTCCGTAATCTATGGATGCAGACACGTCGATTTAAGTAATAAAAAGACCATGTAAATTTTTTGAGATTTTTGAAAAAAACGTAAGGTTAACCCCTTTGGTGTTTTTTCACCCCAAAAAATGAAAGTTTGAAATCTTCTACTTTTTCCACGGTTTCTTATTAAGTTGAACGAGAAAATTCGAATGACGCACGCAGATTTCTCGTAAGTATGATAGTTTTCATTTTATAAGCTTTTAAAGTGTACAAAGTGGAATCTCACTTGAGAATTTTATTTCCCTTTTTTGACTCGGTTTTAAGCGTTTCTGCCAGGCCTATCTATATTTTCCGAACTCTACGGATGCAGACACGTCGATTTAAGTAATAAAAAGACCATGTAAATTTTTTGAGATTTTTGAAAAAAACGTAAGGTTAACCCCTTTGGTGTTTTTTCACCCCAAAAAATAAAAGTTTGAAATCTTCTACTTTTTCCACGGTTTCTTATTAAGTTGAACGAGAAAATTCGAATGACGCACGCAGATTTCTTGTAAGTATTATAGTTTTCATTTTATAAGCCTTTAAACAGTAGAAATTGGATTCCCACTTGAGAATTTTATTTCCCTTTTTTGATTCGGTTTTAAGCGTTTCTGCCAGGCCTATCTATATTTTCCGAACTCTATGGATGCAGACACGTCGATTTAAGTAATAAAAAGACCATGTAAATTTTTTGAGATTTTTGAAAAAAACGTAAGGTTAACCCCTTTGGTGTTTTTTCACCCCAAAAAATGAAAGTTTGAAATCTTCTACTTTTTCCACGGTTTCTTATTAAGTTGAACGAGAAAATTCGAATGACGCACGCAGATTTCTCGTAAGTATGATAGTTTTCATTTTATAAGCCTTTAAAGTGTACAAAGTGGAATCTCACTTGAGAATTTAATTTCCCTTTTTTGACTCGGTTTTAAGCGTTTCTGCCAGGCCTATCTATATTTTCCGAACTCTATGGATGCAGACACGTCGATTTAAGTAATAAAAAGACCATGTAAATTTTTTGAGATTTTTGAAAAAAACGTAAGGTTAACCCCTTTGGTGTTTTTTCACCCCAAAAAATGAAAGTTTGAAATCTTCTACTTTTTCCACGGTTTCTTATTAAGTTGAACGAGAAAATTCGAATGACGCACGCAGATTTCTCGTAAGTATTATAGTTTTCATTTTATAAGCCTTTAAACAGTACAAATTGGATTCCCACTTGAGAATTTTATTTCCCTTTTTTGATTCGGTTTTAAGCGTTTCTGCCAGGCCTATCTATATTTTCCGAACTCTATGGATGCAGACACGTCGATTTAAGTAATAAAAAGACCATGTAAATTTTTTGAGATTTTTGAAAAAAACGTAAGGTTAACCCCTTTGGTGTTTTTTCACCCCAAAAAATGAAAGTTTGAAATCTTCTACTTTTTCCACGGTTTCTTATTAAGTTGAACGAGAAAATTCGAATGACGCACGCAGATTTCTCGTAAGTATGATAGTTTTCATTTTATAAGCCTTTAAAGTGTACAAAGTGGAATCTCACTTGAGAATTTAATTTCCCTTTTTTGACTCGGTTTTAAGCGTTTCTGCCAGGCCTATCTATATTTTCCGAACTCTATGGATGCAGACACGTCGATTTAAGTAATAAAAAGACCATGTAAATTTTTTGAGATTTTTGAAAAAAACGTAAGGTTAACCCCTTTGGTGTTTTTTCACCCCAAAAAATGAAAGTTTGAAATCTTCTACTTTTTCCACGGTTTCTTATTAAGTTGAACGAGAAAATTCGAATGACGCACGCAGATTTCTCGTAAGTATTATAGTTTTTATTTTATAAGCCTTTAAACAGTACAAATTGGATTCCCACTTGAAAATTTTATTTCCCTTTTTTGACTCGGTTTTAAGCGTTTCTGCCAGGCCTATCTATATTTTCCGTAATCTATGGATGCAGACACGTCGATTTAAGTAATAAAAAGACCATGTAAATTTTTTGAGATTTTTGAAAAAAACGTAAGGTTAACCCCTTTGGTGTTTTTTCACCCCAAAAAATGAAAGTTTGAAATCTTCTACTTTTTCCACGGTTTCTTATTAAGTTGAACGAGAAAATTCGAATGACGCACGCAGATTTCTCGTAAGTATGATAGTTTTCATTTTATAAGCCTTTAAAGTGTACAAAGTGGAATCTCACTTGAGAATTTTATTTCCCTTTTTTGACTCGGTTTTAAGCGTTTCTGCCAGGCCTATCTATATTTTCCGAACTCTACGGATGCAGACACGTCGATTTAAGTAATAAAAAGACCATGTAAATTTTTTGAGATTTTTGAAAAAAACGTAAGGTTAACCCCTTTGGTGTTTTTTCACCCCAAAAAATGAAAGTTTGAAATCTTCTACTTTTTCCACGGTTTCTTATTAAGTTGAACGAGAAAATTCGAATGACGCACGCAGATTTCTCGTAAGTATTATAGTTTTCATTTTATAAGCCTTTAAACAGTAGAAATTGGATTCCCACTTGAGAATTTTATTTCCCTTTTTTGATTCGGTTTTAAGCGTTTCTGCCAGGCCTATCTATATTTTCCGAACTCTATGGATGCAGACACGTCGATTTAAGTAATAAAAAGACCATGTAAATTTTTTGACATTTTTGAAAAAAACGTAAGGTTAACCCCTTTGGTGTTTTTTCACCCCAAAAAATGAAAGTTTGAAATCTTCTACTTTTTCCACGGTTTCTTATTAAGTTTAACGAGAAAATTCGAATGACGCACGCAGATTTCTCGTAAGTATGATAGTTTTCATTTTATAAGCCTTTAAAGTGTACAAAGTGGAATCTCACTTGAGAATTTAATTTCCCTTTTTTGACTCGGTTTTAAGCGTTTCTGCCAGGCCTATCTATATTTTCCGAACTCTATGGATGCAGACACGTCGATTTAAGTAATAAAAAGACCATGTAAATTTTTTGAGATTTTTGAAAAAAACGTAAGGTTAACCCCTTTGGTGTTTTTTCACCCCAAAAAATGAAAGTTTGAAATCTTCTACTTTTTCCATGGTTTCTTATTAAGTTGAACGAGAAAATTCGAATGACGCACGCAAATTTCTCGTAAGTATTATAGTTTTCATTTTATAAGCCTTTAAACAGTACAAATTGGACTCCTACTTGAGAATTTTATTTCCCTTTTTTGACTCGGTTTTAAGCGTTTCTGCCAGGCCTATCTATATTTTCCGTACTCTATGGATGCAGACACGTCGATTTAAGTAATAAAAAGACATTGTAAATTTTTTGAGATTTTTGAAAAAAACGTAAGGTTAACCCCTTTGGTGTTTTTTCACCCCAAAAAATGAAAGTTTGAAATCTTCTACTTTTTCCACGGTTTCTTATTAAGTTGAACGAGAAAATTCGAATGACGCACGCAGATTTCTCGTAAGTATTATAGTTTTCATTTTATAAGCCTTTAAACAGTACAAATTGGATTCCCACTTGAGAATTTTATTTCCCTTTTTTGATTCGGTTTTAAGCGTTTCTGCCAGGCCTATCTATATTTTCCGAACTCTATGGATGCAGACACGTCGATTTAAGTAATAAAAAGACCATGTAAATTTTTTGAGATTTTTGAAAAAAACGTAAGGTTAACCCCTTTGGTGTTTTTTCACCCCAAAAAATGAAAGTTTGAAATCTTCTACTTTTTCCACGGTTTCTTATTAAGTTGAACGAGAAAATTCGAATGACGCACGCAGATTTCTCGTAAGTATGATAGTTTTCATTTTATAAGCCTTTAAAGTGTACAAAGTGGAATCTCACTTGAGAATTTAATTTCCCTTTTTTGACTCGGTTTTAAGCGTTTCTGCCAGGCCTATCTATATTTTCCGAACTCTATGGATGCAGACACGTCGATTTAAGTAATAAAAAGACCATGTAAATTTTTTGAGATTTTTGAAAAAAACGTAAGGTTAACCCCTTTGGTGTTTTTTCACCCCAAAAAATGAAAGTTTGAAATCTTCTACTTTTTCCACGGTTTCTTATTAAGTTGAACGAGAAAATTCGAATGACGCACGCAGATTTCTCGTAAGTATTATAGTTTTTATTTTATAAGCCTTTAAACAGTACAAATTGGATTCCCACTTGAGAATTTTATTTCCCTTTTTTGACTCGGTTTTAAGCGTTTCTGCCAGGCCTATCTATATTTTCCGAACTCTATGGATGCAGACACGTCGATTTAAGTAATAAAAAGACCATGTAAATTTTTTGAGATTTTTGAAAAAAACGTAAGGTTACGTATAACCCCTTTGGTGTTTTTTCACCCCAAAAAATGAAAGTTTGAAATCTTCTACTTTGTCCACGGTTTCTTATTAAGTTGAACGAGAAAATTCGAATGACGCACGCAGATTTCTCGTAAGTATTATAGTTTTCATTTTATAAGCCTTTAAACAGTACAAATTGGATTCCCACTTGAGAATTTTATTTCCCTTTTTTGACTCGGTTTTAAGCGTGTCTGCCAGGCCTATCTATATTTTCCGAACTCTATGGATGCAGACACGTCGATTTAAGTAATAAAAAGACCATGTAAATTTTTTGAGATTTTTGAAAAAAACGTAAGGTTAACCCCTTTGGTGTTTTTTCACCCCAAAAAATGAAAGTTTGAAATCTTCTACTTTTTCCACGGTTTCTTATTAAGTTGAACGAGAAAATTCGAATGACGCACGCAGATTTCTCGTAAGTATGATAGTTTTCATTTTATAAGCCTTTAAAGTGTACAAAGTGGAATCTCACTTGAGAATTTAATTTCCCTTTTTTGACTCGGTTTTAAGCGTTTCTGCCAGGCCTATCTATATTTTCCGAACTCTATGGATGCAGACACGTCGATTTAAGTAATAAAAAGACCATGTAAATTTTTTGAGATTTTTGAAAAAAAGGTAAGGTTAACCCCTTTGGTGTTTTTTCACCCCAAAAAATGAAAGTTTGAAATCTTCTACTTTTTCCACGGTTTCTTATTAAGTTTAACGAGAAAATTCGAATGACGCACGCAGATTTCTCGTAAGTATTATAGTTTTCATTTTATAAGCCTTTAAAGTGTACAAAGTGGAATCTCACTTGAGAATTTTATTTCCCTTTTTTGACTCGGTTTTAAGCGTTTCTGCCAGGCCTATCTATATTTTCCGAACTCTACGGATGCAGACACGTCGATTTAAGTAATAAAAAGACCATGTAAATTTTTTGAGATTTTTGAAAAAAACGTAAGGTTAACCCCTTTGGTGTTTTTTCACCCCAAAAAATGAAAGTTTGAAATCTTCTACTTTGTCCACGGTTTCTTATTAAGTTGAACGAGAAAATTCGAATGACGCACGCAGATTTCTCGTAAGTATTATAGTTTTCATTTTATAAGCCTTTAAACAGTACATATTGGATTCCCACTTGAGAATTTTATTTCCCTTTTTTGACTCGGTTTTAAGCGTTTCTGCCAGGCCTATCTATATTTTCCGAACTCTATGGATGCAGACACGTCGATTTAAGTAATAAAAAGACCATGTAAATTTTTTGAGATTTTTGAAAAAAAGGTAAGGTTAACCCCTTTGGTGTTTTTTCACCCCAAAAAATGAAAGTTTGAAATCTTCTACTTTTTCCACGGTTTCTTATTAAGTTTAACGAGAAAATTCGAATGACGCACGCAGATTTCTCGTAAGTATTATAGTTTTCATTTTATAAGCCTTTAAAGTGTACAAAGTGGAATCTCACTTGAGAATTTTATTTCCCTTTTTTGACTCGGTTTTAAGCGTTTCTGCCAGGCCTATCTATATTTTCCGAACTCTACGGATGCAGACACGTCGATTTAAGTAATAAAAAGACCATGTAAATTTTTTGAGATTTTTGAAAAAAACGTAAGGTTAACCCCTTTGGTGTTTTTTCACCCCAAAAAATGAAAGTTTGAAATCTTCTACTTTTTCCACGGTTTCTTATTAAGTTGAACGAGAAAATTCGAATGACGCACGCAGATTTCTCGTAAGTATTATAGTTTTCATTTTATAAGCCTTTAAACAGTACAAATTGGATTCCCACTTGAGAATTTTATTTCCCTTTTTTGACTCGGTTTTAAGCGTTTCTGCCAGGCCTATCTATATTTTCCGAACTCTATGGATGCAGACACATCGATTTAAGTAATAAAAAGACCATGTAAATTTTCTGAGATTTTTTAAAAAAACGTAAGGTTAACCCCTTTGGTGTTTTTTCACCCCAAAAAATGAAAGTTTGAAATCTTCTACTTTTTCCACGGTTTCTTATTAAGTTTAACGAGATAATTCGAATGACGCACGCAGATTTCTCGTAAGTATGATAGTTTTCATTTTATAAGCCTTTAAAGTGTACAAAGTGGAATCTCACTTGAGAATTTTATTTCCCTTTTTTGACTCGGTTTTAAGCGTTTCTGCCAGGCCTATCTATATTTTCCGAACTCTACGGATGCAGACACGTCGATTTAAGTAATAAAAAGACCATGTAAATTTTTTGAGATTTTTGAAAAAAACGTAAGGTTAACCCCTTTGGTGTTTTTTCACCCCAAAAAATGAAAGTTTGAAATCTTCTACTTTTTCCACGGTTTCTTATTAAGTTGAACGAGAAAATTCGAATGACGCACGCAGATTTCTCGTAAGTATTATAGTTTTCATTTTATAAGCCTTTAAACAGTACAAATTGGATTCCCACTTGAGAATTTTATTTCCCTTTTTTGACTCGGTTTTAAGCGTTTCTGCCAGGCCTATCTATATTTTCCGAACTCTATGGATGCAGACACGTCGATTTAAGTAATAAAAAGACCATGTAAATTTTTTGAGATTTTTGAAAAAAACGTAAGGTTAACCCCTTTGGTGTTTTTTCACCCCAAAAAATGAAAGTTTGAAATCTTCTACTTTTTCCACGGTTTCTTATTAGGTTTAACGAGAAAATTCGAATGACGCACGCAGATTTCTCGTAAGTATTATAGTTTTCATTTTATAAGCCTTTAAAGTGTACAAAGTGGAATCTCACTTGAGAATTTTATTTCCCTTTTTTGACTCGGTTTTAAGCGTTTCTGCCAGGCCTATCTATATTTTCCGAACTCTACGGATGCAGACACGTCGATTTAAGTAATAAAAAGACCATGTAAATTTTTTGAGATTTTTGAAAAAAACGTAAGGTTAACCCCTTTGGTGTTTTTTCACCCCAAAAAATGAAAGTTTGAAATCTTCTACTTTTTCCACGGTTTCTTATTAAGTTGAACGAGAAAATTCGAATGACGCACGCAGATTTCTCGTAAGTATTATAGTTTTCATTTTATAAGCCTTTAAACAGTACAAATTGGATTCCCACTTGAGAATTTTATTTCCCTTTTTTGACTCGGTTTTAAGCGTTTCTGCCAGGCCTATCTATATTTTCCGAACTCTATGGATGCAGACACATCGATTTAAGTAATAAAAAGACCATGTAAATTTTCTGAGATTTTTGAAAAAAACGTAAGGTTATCCCCTTTGGTGTTTTTTCACCCCAAAAAATGAAAGTTTGAAATCTTCTACTTTTTCCACGGTTTCTTATTAAGTTGAACGAGAAAATTCGAATGACGCACGCAGATTTCTCGTAAGTATTATAGTTTTCATTTTATAAGCCTTTAAAGTGTACAAAGTGGAATCTCACTTGAGAATTTTATTTCCCTTTTTTGACTCGGTTTTAAGCGTTTCTGCCAGGCCTATCTATATTTTCCGAACTCTATGGATGCAGACACGTCGATATAAGTAATAAAAAGACCATGTAAATTTTTTGAGATTTTTGAAAAAAACGTAAGGTTAACCCCTTTGGTGTTTTTTCACCCCAAAAAATGAAAGTTTGAAATCTTCTACTTTTTCCACGGTTTCTTATTAAGGTGAACGAGAAAATTCGAATAACGCACGCAGATTTCTCGTAAGTATTATAGTTTTCATTTTATAAGCCTTTAAACAGTACAAATTGGATTCCCACTTGAGAATTTTATTTCCCTTTTTTGACTCGGTTTTAAGCGTTTCTGCCAGGCCTATCTATATTTTCCGAACTCTATGGATGCAGACACGTCGATTTAAGTAATAAAAAGACCATGTAAATTTTTTGAGATTTTTGAAAAAAACGTAAGGTTAACCCCTTTGGTGTTTTTTCACCCCAAAAAATGAAAGTTTGAAATCTTCTACTTTTTCCACGGTTTCTTATTAAGTTTAACGAGAAAATTCGAATGACGCACGCAGATTTCTCGTAAGTATGATAGTTTTCATTTTATAAGCCTTTAAAGTGTACAAAGTGGAATCTCACTTGAGAATTTTATTTCCCTTTTTTGACTCGGTTTTAAGCGTTTCTGCCAGGCCTATCTATATTTTCCGAACTCTACGGATGCAGACACGTCGATTTAAGTAATAAAAAGACCATGTAAATTTTTTGAGATTTTTGAAAAAAACGTAAGGTTAACCCCTTTGGTGTTTTTTCACCCCAAAAAAAGAAAGTTTGAAATCTTCTACTTTTTCCACGGTTTCTTATTAAGTTTAACGAGAAAATTCGAATGACGCACGCAGATTTCTCGTAAGTATGATAGTTTTCATTTTATAAGCCTTTAAAGTGTACAAAGTGGAATCTCACTTGAGAATTTTATTTCCCTTTTTTGACTCGGTTTTAAGCGTTTCTGCCAGGCCTATCTATATTTTCCGAACTCTATGGATGCAGACACATCGATTTAAGTAATAAAAAGACCATGTAAATTTTCTGAGATTTTTGAAAAAAACGTAAGGTTAACCCCTTTGGTGTTTTTTCACCCCAAAAAATGAAAGTTTGAAATCTTCTACTTTTTCCACGGTTTCTTATTAAGTTGAACGAGAAAATTCGAATGACGCACGCAGATTTCTCGTAAGTATTATAGTTTTCATTTTATAAGCCTTTAAACAGTACAAATTGGATTCCCACTTGAGAATTTTATTTCCCTTTTTTGACTCGGTTTTAAGCGTTTCTGCCAGGCCTATCTATATTTTCCGAACTCTACGGATGCAGACACGTCGATTTAAGTAATAAAAAGACCATGTAAATTTTTTGAGATTTTTGAAAAAAACGTAAGGTTAACCCCTTTGGTGTTTTTTCACCCCAAAAAATGAAAGTTTGAAATCTTCTACTTTTTCCACGGTTTCTTATTAAGTTGAACGAGAAAATTCGAATGACGCACGCAGATTTCTCGTAAGTATTATAGTTTTCATTTTATAAGCCTTTAAACAGTACAAATTGGATTCCCACTTGAGAATTTTATTTCCCTTTTTTGACTCGGTTTTAAGCGTTTCTGCCAGGCCTATCTATATTTTCCGAACTCTACGGATGCAGACACGTCGATTTAAGTAATAAAAAGACCATGTAAATTTTTTGAGATTTTTGAAAAAAACGTAAGGTTAACCCCTTTGGTGTTTTTTCACCCCAAAAAATGAAAGTTTGAAATCTTCTACTTTTTCCACGGTTTCTTATTAAGTTGAACGAGAAAATTCGAATGACGCACGCAGATTTCTCGTAAGTATTATAGTTTTCATTTTATAAGCCTTTAAACAGTACAAATTGGATTCCCACTTGAGAATTTTATTTCCCTTTTTTGACTCGGTTTTAAGCGTTTCTGCCAGGCCTATCTATATTTTCCGAACTCTACGGATGCAGACACGTCGATTTAAGTAATAAAAAGACCATGTAAATTTTTTGAGATTTTTGAAAAAAACGTAAGGTTAACCCCTTTGGTGTTTTTTCACCCCAAAAAATGAAAGTTTGAAATCTTCTACTTTTTCCACGGTTTCTTATTAAGTTGAACGAGAAAATTCGAATGACGCACGCAGATTTCTCGTAAGTATTATAGTTTTCATTTTATAAGCCTTTAAACAGTACAAATTGGATTCCCACTTGAGAATTTTATTTCCCTTTTTTGACTCGGTTTTAAGCGTTTCTGCCAGGCCTATCTATATTTTCCGAACTCTACGGATGCAGACACGTCGATTTAAGTAATAAAAAGACCATGTAAATTTTTTGAGATTTTTGAAAAAAACGTAAGGTTAACCCCTTTGGTGTTTTTTCACCCCAAAAAATGAAAGTTTGAAATCTTCTACTTTTTCCACGGTTTCTTATTAAGTTGAACGAGAAAATTCGAATGACGCACGCAGATTTCTCGTAAGTATTATAGTTTTCATTTTATAAGCCTTTAAACAGTACAAATTGGATTCCCACTTGAGAATTTTATTTCCCTTTTTTGACTCGGTTTTAAGCGTTTCTGCAGGCCTATCTATATTTTCCGTACTCTATGGATGCAGACACGTCGATTTAAGTAATAAAAAGACCATGTAAATTTTTTGAGATTTTTGAAAAAAACGTAAGGTTAACCCCTTTGGTGTTTTTTCACCCCAAAAAATGAAAGTTTGAAATTTTCTACTTTTTCCACGGTTTCTTATTAAGTTGAACGAGAAAATTCGAATGACGCACGCAGATTTCTCGTAAGTATGATAATTTTCATTTTAAAGCCTTTAAAGTGTACAAAGTAGAATCTCACTTGAGAATTTTATTTCCCTTTTTTGACTCGGTTTTAAGCGTTTCTGCCAGGCCTATCTATATTTTCCGAACTCTACGGATGCAGACACGTCGATTTAAGTAATAAAAAGACCATGTAAATTTTATGAGATTTTTGAAAAAAACGTAAGGTTAACCCCTTTGGTGTTTTTTCACCCCAAAAAATGAAAGTTTGAAATCTTCTACTTTTTCCACGGTTTCTTATTAAGTTGAACGAGAAAATTCGAATGACGCACGCAGATTTCTCGTAAGTATTATAGTTTTCATTTTATAAGCCTTTAAAGTGTACAAAGTGGAATCTCACTTGAGAATTTTATTTCCCTTTTTTGACTCGGTTTTAAGCGTTTCTGCCAGGCCTATCTATATTTTCCGAACTCTATGGATGCAGACACGTCGATATAAGTAATAAAAAGACCATGTAAATTTTTTGAGATTTTTGAAAAAAACGTAAGGTTAACCCCTTTGGTGTTTTTTCACCCCAAAAAATGAAAGTTTGAAATCTTCTACTTTTTCCACGGTTTCTTATTAAGTTGAACGAGAAAATTCGAATGACGCACGCAGATTTCTCGTAAGTATGATAGTTTTCATTTTATAAGCCTTTAAAGTGTACAAAGTGGAATCTCACTTGAGAATTTTATTTCCCTTTTTTGACTCGGTTTTAAGCGTTTCTGCCAGGCCTATCTATATTTTCCGAACTCTATGGATGCAGACACGTCGATTTAAGTAATAAAAAGACCATGTAAATTTTTTGAGATTTTTGAAAAAAACGTAAGGTTAACCCCTTTGGTGTTTTTTCACCCCAAAAAATGAAAGTTTGAAATCTTCTACTTTTTCCACGGTTTCTTATTAAGTTTAACGAGAAAATTCGAATGACGCACGCAGATTTCTCGTAAGTATTATAGTTTTCATTTTATAAGCCTTTAAAGTGTACAAAGTGGAATCTCACTTGAGAATTTTATTTCCCTTTTTTGACTCGGTTTTAAGCGTTTCTGCCAGGCCTATCTATATTTTCCGAACTCTACGGATGCAGACACGTCGATTTAAGTAATAAAAAGACCATGTAAATTTTTTGAGATTTTTGAAAAAAACGTAAGGTTAACCCCTTTGGTGTTTTTTCACCCCAAAAAATGAAAGTTTGAAATCTTCTACTTTTTCCACGGTTTCTTATTAAGTTGAACGAGAAAATTCGAATGACGCACGCAGATTTCTCGTAAGTATTATAGTTTTCATTTTATAAGCCTTTAAACAGTACAAATTGGATTCCCACTTGAGAATTTTATTTCCCTTTTTTGACTCGGTTTTAAGCGTTTCTGCCAGGCCTATCTATATTTTCCGAACTCTATGGATGCAGACACGTCGATTTAAGTAATAAAAAGACCATGTAAATTTTTTGAGATTTTTGAAAAAAACGTAAGGTTAACCCCTTTGGTGTTTTTTCACCCCAAAAAATGAAAGTTTGAAATCTTCTACTTTTTCCACGGTTTCTTATTAGGTTTAACGAGAAAATTCGAATGACGCACGCAGATTTCTCGTAAGTATTATAGTTTTCATTTTATAAGCCTTTAAAGTGTACAAAGTGGAATCTCACTTGAGAATTTTATTTCCCTTTTTTGACTCGGTTTTAAGCGTTTCTGCCAGGCCTATCTATATTTTCCGAACTCTACGGATGCAGACACGTCGATTTAAGTAATAAAAAGACCATGTAAATTTTTTGAGATTTTTGAAAAAAACGTAAGGTTAACCCCTTTGGTGTTTTTTCACCCCAAAAAATGAAAGTTTGAAATCTTCTACTTTTTCCACGGTTTCTTATTAAGTTGAACGAGAAAATTCGAATGACGCACGCAGATTTCTCGTAAGTATTATAGTTTTCATTTTAAAAGCCTTTAAAGTGTACAAAGTGGAATCTCACTTGAGAATTTTATTTCCCTTTTTTGACTCGGTTTTAAGCGTTTCTGCCAGGCCTATCTATATTTTCCGAACTCTACGGATGCAGACACGTCGATTTAAGTAATAAAAAGACCATGTAAATTTTTTGAGATTTTTGAAAAAAACGTAAGGTTAACCCCTTTGGTGTTTTTTCACCCCAAAAAATGAAAGTTTGAAATCTTCTACTTTTTCCACGGTTTCTTATTAAGTTGAACGAGAAAATTCGAATGACGCACGCAGATTTCTCGTAAGTATTATAGTTTTCATTTTATAAGCCTTTAAACAGTACAAATTGGATTCCCACTTGAGAATTTTATTTCCCTTTTTTGACTCGGTTTTAAGCGTTTCTGCCTGGCCTATCTATATTTTCCGAACTCTATGGATGCAGACACGTCGATTTAAGTAATAAAAAGACCATGTAAATTTTTTGAGATTTTTGAAAAAAACGTAAGATTTTTGGTGTTTTTTCACCCCAAAAAATGAAAGTTTGAAATCTTCTACTTTTTCCACGGTTTCTTATTAAGTTGAACGAGAAAATTCGAATGACGCACGCAGATTTCTCGTAAGTATTATAGTTTTCATTTTATAAGCCGGGGTTCAAAGGGGTTGTGAAGCGCAATACACAGTCTCAAAGACTGCATAGCCTCTCCAACCCAATTCCAACTCTCACCTCCAAGACTGGTGAACCCTGGTAACCTGAGTCATCCCAGCAGAGATCGGATAACCAATCCCGGTGGATGCTGGGACCTTAGGGCTAACGAGAGTGGAAGAAGTTGTTGCAACTCCTTCGGGTTGGGCAATGGGCCAGCACCTCATTCCCGTAAAAAGCAATATCAATTGCTAAAAGACCTTCAACCAAGCCTCGGATAATGGATGGATCAAATGACGAACGACTGCGCAAACTAAAAAGGACAATGCTGTTTGGTACCTGGAATGTACAAGGAATCAATACTAAATACGAAGAAGTACTCCAGGAAGTGAAGAGATGTAACACAGACGTAGTAGTGTTAAGCGAAACAAAAAAGAAAGGAAAAGGGGTGGAAGAAAAACAGGGATACATACATTTGTATAGTGGCGTACCAAAAGATGTTAGAGCTAAATCGGGTGTCTCCATACTGATAAAGAGATCTCTAAAACGATATTTAAAAAGCTGGAACCAAGTGAATGATCGAATCATTCAGGTGCACATGAACATAAATGGAGTCGATATAGTGGTAATTGGCGTGTATGCCCCGAATGACGATGCCGTTAAGAATGAAAAAGAAAAATTTTATTCTGAGCTGACGGATTTACTAGACGTAATTGGTAAACGAAAAGAAGTTATTTTATTAGGAGACTTTAACGGCAGAATTGGTAAGCGTAAAAATGACCAAGCAGTAGGACAATACGGCGAAGAAACAGTTAATGACAATGGCGAAAGGCTCATTGAATTCGCTCACCAGCATTCCCTGAAAATTACAAACGGATGGTTCCCACATCGAGATATACATCGATATACATGGTTCCAGACAACACGAAAACTGAAATCAATAATAGACTACATGGTAGTAAAACAAAATTGCCATATTAAAGTTAACGATGTAAGAGTAAAACGAGGAGCCGACTGCGGATCAGACCATCATTTTCTACAAGCAAAAGTATATATTCCTTACAAGAGTTATAGGACCTCGGATAAAACCGCCGAGAATTCCGATAATATACCCCTGGATAATTCGCAATACAATATACTAAGCCTAAAGGACAGTTCGATTGAATTCTTATATAAGCTACGACTAGCTAAAAAATTGCAGGATATGGAATCCTGCAACACAGTTCCACCTACTACCGAAGAATTCTATAATGCGATCAAACAGTGTATACATCAAGCAGCCAAGGAAGCACTGGGGGAAAAAGAAAAAACAACAAAAAGACGGAAAACGCAACTCTGGTGGACAGGGCAGATGGAAGAACTCGTTAGAAATAAAAAGCTCCTGTATGAAAAATGGTTATCTACGCAATCACTTGAAGACAGAAGACAATACTGCAGATCACGAAATGAACTTAAGAAGATAATCATCGAAGCTAAAAATGAGATGTGGGACCAGCAATGCAGTGAAATTAATAGATGTATTGGAAATACTCGCGCAAGCAAAGCGTGGAAACTATTGCGGGAAATGCGAAGAGATAACAAAGACAACGGCAAAATAAATTTAATAACGCTTCAAGATTGGAGAGAGTACTTCAGAGTGTTACTAACTGAGGATCGAATGGAGTTTAAAACTGCAGCAGAACTAGACGAAATTTCACAGAATGAAATGAACGATGCATATACGTGCTTAAATGCCGCAGAAATAAGAAAAGCCGCTAGTGAGATGAAAAGTGGAAAAGCCCCGGGCCCAGGAAATATTCCTATAGAATTAATAAAATCAGCACCATCGATTATATATGATATGTTAGCATCATTATTTAATAAATGTATAAAAGGAGAAGATGTACCTCAAGAATGGAAAAAAGCCTACATTACTTCTATTTACAAAAAAGGCGACAAAAGAGACTGTCGTAATTATCGTGGCATAAGCGTATTGAGTTCAATTGGAAAATTGTACGGAAAAACAATTAAAAATAGGATTGAGAATGAGATGTTAGAGACCGAAGAACAAAGTGGTTTTCGTGCAGGTCGCTCATGTATTGACAACGTCTTTGTGTTAAGACAACTAATTGACAAGAAATTAGCGAGAAATAGAACTGTACATCTAACATTTATAGATCTCCGCAAAGCCTACGATAGTATCCCATTAAGTAAGCTGTGGGGAAGCCTAGACAGAGGAGGTATTAGTAGAGTATATATAAATGCCATTCGTAATCTATACATAGGAGGTTCTGGTGCTATAAAATTAGGCAATAGGTTATCTCGAGAATTTGAAATTTCAAAAGGCTTGCGTCAAGGATGCTGCCTGGCTCCCACTTTATTTAAAATCTATATTAATGAGGCAATGAAGAATTGGAAGAGAAAATGCCATAGAATGGGAACCCCGATAGGAAACTCGACCCTCTATACTCTGTTGTTTGCCGATGATCAGGTAATCGTAGCCGAAGATGATCAGGACGCAAATTACATGGTAAGAAAATTAAAAGAAGAATACGAAAAGTGGGGCCTTGAAATAAATTTTACTAAAACAGAACACCTAACAATTGGAGAACCTGGGCATGATCTGATACTGGAATCAGAAGTGATCGGGAGTTGCGAATATTTCAAGTACTTGGGGGTAACTCTCTCCAACAGGGGAAGCAGCGAAGCAGACATTAATAACAAAATTATTCAAGGAAAGCGAGCCATACGCCAGCTAAATTCAGTCCTTTGGAATAAACACGTCACGAAGAAAACCAAAAGCATGATCTATTCGGCAATAGTGGAGAGCATATGCACGTATGGAGCAGAAGTATGGGAATTAACAAAAAGAAATACAGGACGTTTAAAAGCTCTGGAAATGGACTACTGGAGACGCTCTTGTGGTGTATCTAGGCTAGAACATGTAAGAAACGTAGAAATACGTAAAAGAATGGGTGTTGATAGAACAATAATAGACACCATAGATAAGAAGCGACTGATGTGGTACGGCCACCTGCAAAGAATGGAATACTACCGATGGCCAAAAAGAATTTGGGAATGGGAACCCCCAGCAAAAAGAAGAAGAGGAAGACCAAAACTAACCTGGCAGAAGGATGTCCAAAACGCGATGAACTCCCGAGGACTCGCAGAAGGTGACTGGGAGAACCGAAAAGCTTGGCGCGAAGGGTGCGAAATACGATTAAATATATTGTAAAAATTCGCTAAATATATATATTTTATAAGCCTTTAAACAGTACAAATTGGATTCCCACTTGAGAATTTTATTTCCCTTTTTTGACTCGGTTTTAAGCGTTTCTGCCAGGCCTATCTATATTTTCCGAACTCTATGGATGCAGACACGTCGATTTAAGTAATAAAAAGACCATGTAAATTTTTTGAGATTTTTGAAAAAAACGTAAGGTTAACCCCTTTGGTGTTTTTTCACCCCAAAAAATGAAAGTTTGAAATCTTCTACTTTTTCCACGGTTTCTTATTAAGTTTAACGAGAAAATTCGAATGACGCACGCAGATTTCTCGTAAGTATTATAGTTTTCATTTTATAAGCCTTTAAAGTGTACAAAGTGGAATCTCACTTGAGAATTTTATTTCCCTTTTTTGACTCGGTTTTAAGCGTTTCTGCCAGGCCTATCTATATTTTCCGAACTCTACGGATGCAGACACGTCGATTTAAGTAATAAAAAGACCATGTAAATTTTTTGAGATTTTTGAAAAAAACGTAAGGTTAACCCTTTGGTGTTTTTTCACCCCAAAAAATGAAAGTTTGAAATCTTCTACTTTTTCCACGGTTTCTTATTAAGTTGAACGAGAAAATTCGAATGACGCACGCAGATTTCTCGTAAGTATTATAGTTTTCATTTTATAAGCCTTTAAACAGTACAAATTGGATTCCCACTTGAGAATTTTATTTCCCTTTTTTGACTCGGTTTTAAGCGTTTCTGCCAGGCCTATCTATATTTTCCGAACTCTATGGATGCAGACACATCGATTTAAGTAATAAAAAGACCATGTAAATTTTCTGAGATTTTTGAAAAAAACGTAAGGTTAACCCCTTTGGTGTTTTTTCACCCCAAAAAATGAAAGTTTGAAATCTTCTACTTTTTCCACGGTTTCTTATTAAGTTTAACGAGAAAATTCGAATGACGCCCGCAGATTTCTCGTAAGTATTATAGTTTTCATTTTATAAGCCTTTAAAGTGTACAAAGTGGAATCTCACTTGAGAATTTTATTTCCCTTTTTTGACTCGGTTTTAAGCGTTTCTGCCAGGCCTATCTATATTTTCCGAACTCTACGGATGCAGACACGTCGATTTAAGTAATAAAAAGACCATGTAAATTTTTTGAGATTTTTGAAAAAAACGTAAGGTTAACCCCTTTGGTGTTTTTTCACCCCAAAAAATGAAAGTTTGAAATCTTCTACTTTTTCCACGGTTTCTTATTAAGTTGAACGAGAAAATTCGAATGACGCACGCAGATTTCTCGTAAGTATTATAGTTTTCATTTTATAAGCCTTTAAACAGTACAAATTGGATTCCCACTTGAGAATTTTATTTCCCTTTTTTGACTCGGTTTTAAGCGTTTCTGCAGGCCTATCTATATTTTCCGTACTCTATGGATGCAGACACGTCGATTTAAGTAATAAAAAGACCATGTAAATTTTTTGAGATTTTTGAAAAAAACGTAAGGTTAACCCCTTTGGTGTTTTTTCACCCCAAAAAATGAAAGTTTGAAATTTTCTACTTTTTCCACGGTTTCTTATTAAGTTGAACGAGAAAATTCGAATGACGCACGCAGATTTCTCGTAAGTATGATAGTTTTCATTTTAAAGCCTTTAAAGTGTACAAAGTAGAATCTCACTTGAGAATTTTATTTCCCTTTTTTGACTCGGTTTTAAGCGTTTCTGCCAGGCCTATCTATATTTTCCGAACTCTATGGATGCAGACACGTCGATTTAAGTAATAAAAAGACCATGTAAATTTTATGAGATTTTTGAAAAAAACGTAAGGTTAACCCCTTTGGTGTTTTTTCACCCCAAAAAATGAAAGTTTGAAATCTTCTACTTTTTCCACGGTTTCTTATTAAGTTGAACGAGAAAATTCGAATGACGCACGCAGATTTCTCGTAAGTATTATAGTTTTCATTTTATAAGCCTTTAAAGTGTACAAAGTGGAATCTCACTTGAGAATTTTATTTCCCTTTTTTGACTCGGTTTTAAGCGTTTCTGCCAGGCCTATCTATATTTTCCGAACTCTATGGATGCAGACACGTCGATATAAGTAATAAAAAGACCATGTAAATTTTTTGAGATTTTTGAAAAAAACGTAAGGTTAACCCCTTTGGTGTTTTTTCACCCCAAAAAATGAAAGTTTGAAATCTTCTACTTTTTCCACGGTTTCTTATTAAGGTGAACGAGAAAATTCGAATGACGCACGCAGATTTCTCGTAAGTATTATAGTTTTCATTTTATAAGCCTTTAAACAGTACAAATTGGATTCCCACTTGAGAATTTTATTTCCCTTTTTTGACTCGGTTTTAAGCGTTTCTGCCAGGCCTATCTATATTTTCCGAACTCTATGGATGCAGACACGTCGATTTAAGTAATAAAAAGACCATGTAAATTTTTTGAGATTTTTGAAAAAAACGTAAGGTTAACCCCTTTGGTGTTTTTTCACCCCAAAAAATGAAAGTTTGAAATCTTCTACTTTTTCCACGGTTTCTTATTAAGTTGAACGAGAAAATTCGAATGACGCACGCAGATTTCTCGTAAGTATTATAGTTTTCATTTTATAAGCCTTTAAACAGTACAAATTGGATTCCCACTTGAGAATTTTATTTCCCTTTTTTGACTCGGTTTTAAGCGTTTCTGCCAGGCCTATCTATATTTTCCGTAATCTATGGATGCAGACACGTCGATTTAAGTAATAAAAAGACCATGTAAATTTTTTGAGATTTTTGAAAAAAACGTAAGGTTAACCCCTTTGGTGTTTTTTCACCCCAAAAAATGAAAGTTTGAAATCTTCTACTTTTTCCACGGTTTCTTATTAAGTTGAACGAGAAAATTCGAATGACGCACGCAGATTTCTCGTAAGTATGATAGTTTTCATTTTATAAGCCTTTAAAGTGTACAAAGTGGAATCTCACTTGAGAATTTTATTTCCCTTTTTTGACTCGGTTTTAAGCGTTTCTGCCAGGCCTATCTATATTTTCCGAACTCTACGGATGCAGACACGTCGATTTAAGTAATAAAAAGACCATGTAAATTTTTTGAGATTTTTGAGAAAAACGTAAGGTTAACCCCTTTGGTGTTTTTTCACCCCAAAAAATGAAAGTTTGAAATCTTCTACTTTTTCCACGGTTTCTTATTAAGTTGAACGAGAAAATTCGAATGACGCACGCAGATTTCTCGTAAGTATGATAGTTTTCATTTTATAAGCCTTTAAAGTGTACAAAGTGGAATCTCACTTGAGAATTTTATTTCCCTTTTTTGACTCGGTTTTAAGCGTTTCTGCCAGGCCTATCTATATTTTCCGAACTCTATGGATGCAGACACGTCGATTTAAGTAATAAAAAGACTATGTAAATTTTTTGAGATTTTTGAAAAAAACGTAAGGTTAACCCCTTTGGTGTTTTTTCACCCCAAAAAATGAAAGTTTGAAATCTTCTACTTTTTCCACGGTTTCTTATTAAGTTGAACGAGAAAATTCGAATGACGCACGCAGATTTCTCGTAAGTATTATAGTTTTCATTTTATAAGCCTTTAAACAGTACAAATTGGATTCCCACTTGAGAATTTTATTTCCCTTTTTTGACTCGGTTTTAAGCGTTTCTGCCAGGCCTATCTATATTTTCCGAACTCTACGGATGCAGACACGTCGATTTAAGTAATAAAAAGACCATGTAAATTTTTTGAGATTTTTGAAAAAAACGTAAGGTTAACCCCTTTGGTGTTTTTTCACCCCAAAAAATGAAAGTTTGAAATCTTCTACTTTTTCCACGGTTTCTTATTAAGTTGAACGAGCAAATTCGAATGACGCCCGCAGATTTTTCGTAAGTATTATAGTTTTCATTTTATAAGCCGTTAAAGTGTACAAAGTGGAATCTCACTTGAGAATTTTATTTCCCTTTTTTGACTCGGTTTTAAGCGTTTCTGCCAGGCCTATCTATATTTTCCGAACTCTATGGATGCAGACACGTCGATTTAAGTAATAAAAAGACCATGTAAATTTTTTGAGATTTTTGAAAAAAACGTAAGGTTAACCCCTTTGGTGTTTTTTCACCCCAAAAAATGAAAGTTTGAAATCTTCTACTTTTTCCACGGTTTCTTATTAAGTTGAACGAGAAAATTCGAATGACGCACGCAGATTTCTCGTAAGTATTATAGTTTTCATTTTATAAGCCTTTAAACAGTACAAATTGGATTCCCACTTGAGAATTTTATTTCCCTTTTTTGACTCGGTTTTAAGCGTTTCTGCCAGGCCTATCTATATTTTCCGAACTCTATGGATGCAGACACGTCGATTTAAGTAATAAAAAGACCATGTAAATTTTTTGAGATTTTTGAAAAAAACGTAAGGTTAACCCCTTTGGTGTTTTTTCACCCCAAAAAATGAAAGTTTGAAATCTTCTACTTTTTCCACGGTTTCTTATTAAGTTTAACGAGAAAATTCGAATGACGCACGCAGATTTCTCGTAAGTATTATAGTTTTCATTTTATAAGCCTTTAAAGTGTACAAAGTGGAATCTCACTTGAGAATTTTATTTCCCTTTTTTGACTCGGTTTTAAGCGTTTCTGCCAGGCCTATCTATATTTTCCGAACTCTACGGATGCAGACACGTCGATTTAAGTAATAAAAAGACCATGTAAATTTTTTGAGATTTTTGAAAAAAACGTAAGGTTAACCCCTTTGGTGTTTTTTCACCCCAAAAAATGAAAGTTTGAAATCTTCTACTTTGTCCACGGTTTCTTATTAAGTTGAACGAGAAAATTCGAATGACGCACGCAGATTTCTCGTAAGTATTATAGTTTTCATTTTATAAGCCTTTAAACAGTACAAATTGGATTCCCACTTGAGAATTTTATTTCCCTTTTTTGACTCGGTTTTAAGCGTTTCTGCCAGGCCTATCTATATTTTCCGAACTCTATGGATGCAGACACGTCGATTTAAGTAATAAAAAGACCATGTAAATTTTTTGAGATTTTTGAAAAAAAGGTAAGGTTAACCCCTTTGGTGTTTTTTCACCCCAAAAAATGAAAGTTTGAAATCTTCTACTTTTTCCACGGTTTCTTATTAAGTTTAACGAGAAAATTCGAATGACGCACGCAGATTTCTCGTAAGTATTATAGTTTTCATTTTATAAGCCTTTAAAGTGTACAAAGTGGAATCTCACTTGAGAATTTTATTTCCCTTTTTTGACTCGGTTTTAAGCGTTTCTGCCAGGCCTATCTATATTTTCCGAACTCTACGGATGCAGACACGTCGATTTAAGTAATAAAAAGACCATGTAAATTTTTTGAGATTTTTGAAAAAAACGTAAGGTTAACCCCTTTGGTGTTTTTTCACCCCAAAAAATGAAAGTTTGAAATCTTCTACTTTTTCCACGGTTTCTTATTAAGTTGAACGAGAAAATTCGAATGACGCACGCAGATTTCTCGTAAGTATTATAGTTTTCATTTTATAAGCCTTTAAACAGTACAAATTGGATTCCCACTTGAGAATTTTATTTCCCTTTTTTGACTCGGTTTTAAGCGTTTCTGCCAGGCCTATCTATATTTTCCGAACTCTATGGATGCAGACACATCGATTTAAGTAATAAAAAGACCATGTAAATTTTCTGAGATTTTTGAAAAAAACGTAAGGTTAACCCCTTTGGTGTTTTTTCACCCCAAAAAATGAAAGTTTGAAATCTTCTACTTTTTCCACGGTTTCTTATTAAGTTGAACGAGAAAATTCGAATGACGCACGCAGATTTCTCGTAAGTATGATAGTTTTCATTTTATAAGCCTTTAAAGTGTACAAAGTGGAATCTCACTTGAGAATTTTATTTCCCTTTTTTGACTCGGTTTTAAGCGTTTCTGCCAGGCCTATCTATATTTTCCGAACTCTATGGATGCAGACACGTCGATTTAAGTAATAAAAAGACCATGTAAATTTTTTGAGATTTTTGAAAAAAACGTAAGGTTAACCCCTTTGGTGTTTTTTCACCCCAAAAAATGAAAGTTTGAAATCTTCTACTTTTTCCACGGTTTCTTATTAAGTTTAACGAGAAAATTCGAATGACGCACGCAGATTTCTCGTAAGTATTATAGTTTTCATTTTATAAGCCTTTAAAGTGTACAAAGTGGAATCTCACTTGAGAATTTTATTTCCCTTTTTTGACTCGGTTTTAAGCGTTTCTGCCAGGCCTATCTATATTTTCCGAACTCTACGGATGCAGACACGTCGATTTAAGTAATAAAAAGACCATGTAAATTTTTTGAGATTTTTGAAAAAAACGTAAGGTTAACCCCTTTGGTGTTTTTTCACCCCAAAAAATGAAAGTTTGAAATCTTCTACTTTTTCCACGGTTTCTTATTAAGTTGAACGAGAAAATTCGAATGACGCACGCAGATTTCTCGTAAGTATTATAGTTTTCATTTTATAAGCCTTTAAACAGTACAAATTGGATTCCCACTTGAGAATTTTATTTCCCTTTCTTGACTCGGTTTTAAGCGTTTCTGCCAGGCCTATCTATATTTTCCGAACTCTATGGATGCAGACACGTCGATTTAAGTAATAAAAAGACCATGTAAATTTTTTGAGATTTTTGAAAAAAACGTAAGGTTAACCCCTTTGGTGTTTTTTCACCCCAAAAAATGAAAGTTTGAAATCTTCTACTTTTTCCACGGTTTCTTATTAAGTTGAACGAGAAAATTCGAATGACGCACGCAGATTTCTCGTAAGTATTATAGTTTTCATTTTATAAGCCTTTAAAGTGTACAAAGTGGAATCTCACTTGAGAATTTTATTTCCCTTTTTTGACTCGGTTTTAAGCGTTTCTGCCAGGCCTATCTATATTTTCCGAACTCTACGGATGCAGACACGTCGATTTAAGTAATAAAAAGACCATGTAAATTTTTTGAGATTTTTGAAAAAAACGTAAGGTTAACTCCTTTGGTGTTTTTTCACCCCAAAAAATGAAAGTTTGAAATCTTCTACTTTTTCCACGGTTTCTTATTAAGTTGAACGAGAAAATTCGAATGACGCACGCAGATTTCTCGTAAGTATGATAGTTTTCATTTTATAAGCCTTTAAAGTGTACAAAGTGGAATCTCACTTGAGAATTTAATTTCCCTTTTTTGACTCGGTTTTAAGCGTTTCTGCCTGGCCTATCTATATTTTCCGAACTCTATGGATGCAGACACGTCGATTTAAGTAATAAAAAGACCATGTAAATTTTTTGAGATTTTTGAAAAAAACGTAAGATTTTTGGTGTTTTTTCACCCCATAAAATGAAAGTTTGAAATCTTCTACTTTTTCCACGGTTTCTTATTAAGTTGAACGAGAAAATTCGAATGACGCACGCAGATTTCTCGTAAGTATGATAGTTTTCATTTTATAAGCCTTTAAAGTGTACAAAGTGGAATCTCACTTGAGAATTTAATTTCCCTTTTTTGACTCGGTTTTAAGCGTTTCTGCCAGGCCTATCTATATTTTCCGAACTGTACGGATGCAGACACGTCGATTTAAGTAATAAAAAGACCATGTAAATTTTTTGAGATTTTTGAAAAAAACGTAAGGTTAACCCCTTTGGTGTTTTTTCACCCCAAAAAATGAAAGTTTGAAATCTTCTACTTTTTCCACGGTTTCTTATTAAGTTGAACGAGAAAATTCGAATGACGCACGCAGATTTCTCGTAAGTATGATAGTTTTCATTTTATAAGCCTTTAAAGTGTACAAAGTGGAATCTCACTTGAGAATTTTATTTCCCTTTTTTGACTCGGTTTTAAGCGTTTCTGCCAGGCCTATCTATATTTTCCGAACTCTATGGATGCAGACACGTCGATTTAAGTAATAAAAAGACCATGTAAATTTTTTGAGATTTTTGAAAAAAACGTAAGGTTAACCCCTTTGGTGTTTTTTCACCCCAAAAAATGAAAGTTTGAAATCTTCTACTTTTTCCACGGTTTCTTATTAAGTTGAACGAGAAAATTCGAATGACGCACGCAGATTTCTCGTAAGTATTATAGTTTTCATTTTATAAGCCTTTAAACAGTACAAATTGGATTCCCACTTGAGAATTTTATTTCCCTTTTTTGACTCGGTTTTAAGCGTTTCTGCCAGGCCTATCTATATTTTCCGTAATCTATGGATGCAGACACGTCGATTTAAGTAATAAAAAGACCATGTAAATTTTTTGAGATTTTTGAAAAAAACGTAAGGTTAACCCCTTTGGTGTTTTTTCACCCCAAAAAATGAAAGTTTGAAATCTTCTACTTTTTCCACGGTTTCTTATTAAGTTGAACGAGAAAATTCGAATGACGCACGCAGATTTCTCGTAAGTATGATAGTTTTCATTTTATAAGCCTTTAAAGTGTACAAAGTGGAATCTCACTTGAGAATTTTATTTCCCTTTTTTGACTCGGTTTTAAGCGTTTCTGCCAGGCCTATCTATATTTTCCGTAATCTATGGATGCAGACACGTCGATTTAAGTAATAAAAAGACCATGTAAATTTTTTGAGATTTTTGAAAAAAACGTAAGATTTTTGGTGTTTTTTCACCCCATAAAATGAAAGTTTGAAATCTTCTACTTTTTCCACGGTTTCTTATTAAGTTGAACGAGAAAATTCGAATGACGCACGCAGATTTCTCGTAAGTATGATAGTTTTCATTTTATAAGCCTTTAAAGTGTACAAAGTGGAATCTCACTTGAGAATTTAATTTCCCTTTTTTGACTCGGTTTTAAGCGTTTCTGCCAGGCCTATCTATATTTTCCGAACTGTACGGATGCAGACACGTCGATTTAAGTAATAAAAAGACCATGTAAATTTTTTGAGATTTTTGAAAAAAACGTAAGGTTAACCCCTTTGGTGTTTTTTCACCCCAAAAAATGAAAGTTTGAAATCTTCTACTTTTTCCACGGTTTCTTATTAAGTTGAACGAGAAAATTCGAATGACGCACGCAGATTTCTCGTAAGTATGATAGTTTTCATTTTATAAGCCTTTAAAGTGTACAAAGTGGAATCTCACTTGAGAATTTTATTTCCCTTTTTTGACTCGGTTTTAAGCGTTTCTGCCAGGCCTATCTATATTTTCCGAACTCTATGGATGCAGACACGTCGATTTAAGTAATAAAAAGACCATGTAAATTTTTTGAGATTTTTGAAAAAAACGTAAGGTTAACCCCTTTGGTGTTTTTTCACCCCAAAAAATGAAAGTTTGAAATCTTCTACTTTTTCCACGGTTTCTTATTAAGTTGAACGAGAAAATTCGAATGACGCACGCAGATTTCTCGTAAGTATTATAGTTTTCATTTTATAAGCCTTTAAACAGTACAAATTGGATTCCCACTTGAGAATTTTATTTCCCTTTTTTGACTCGGTTTTAAGCGTTTCTGCCAGGCCTATCTATATTTTCCGTAATCTATGGATGCAGACACGTCGATTTAAGTAATAAAAAGACCATGTAAATTTTTTGAGATTTTTGAAAAAAACGTAAGGTTAACCCCTTTGGTGTTTTTTCACCCCAAAAAATGAAAGTTTGAAATCTTCTACTTTTTCCACGGTTTCTTATTAAGTTGAACGAGAAAATTCGAATGACGCACGCAGATTTCTCGTAAGTATGATAGTTTTCATTTTATAAGCCTTTAAAGTGTACAAAGTGGAATCTCACTTGAGAATTTTATTTCCCTTTTTTGACTCGGTTTTAAGCGTTTCTGCCAGGCCTATCTATATTTTCCGTAATCTATGGATGCAGACACGTCGATTTAAGTAATAAAAAGACCATGTAAATTTTTTGAGATTTTTGAAAAAAACGTAAGGTTAACCCCTTTGGTGTTTTTTCACCCCAAAAAATGAAAGTTTGAAATCTTCTACTTTTTCCACGGTTTCTTATTAAGTTGAACGAGAAAATTCGAATGACGCACGCAGATTTCTCGTAAGTATTATAGTTTTCATTTTATAAGCCTTTAAACAGTACAAATTGGATTCCCACTTGAGAATTTTATTTCCCTTTTTTGACTCGGTTTTAAGCGTTTCTGCCAGGCCTATCTATATTTTCCGAACTCTATGGATGCAGACACGTCGATTGAAGTAATAAAAAGACCATGTAAATTTTTTGAGATTTTTGAAAAAAACGTAAGATTTTTGGTGTTTTTTCACCCCAAAAAATGAAAGTTTGAAATCTTCTACTTTTTCCACGGTTTCTTATTAAGTTGAACGAGAAAATTCGAATGACGCACGCAGATTTCTTGTAAGTATGATAGTTTTCATTTTATAAGCCTTTAAAGTGTACAAAGTGGAATCTCACTTGAGAATTTTATTTCCCTTTTTTGACTCGGTTTTAAGCGTTTCTGCCAGGCCTATCTATATTTTCCGAACTCTATGGATGCAGACACGTCGATTTAAGTAAAAAAAAGACCATGTAAATTTTTTGAGATTTTTGAAAAAAACGTAAGGTTAACCCCTTTGGTGTTTTTTCACCCCAAAAAATGAAAGTTTGAAATCTTCTACTTTTTCCACGGTTTCTTATTAAGTTGAACGAGAAAATTCGAATGACGCACGCAGATTTCTCGTAAGTATGATAGTTTTCATTTTATAAGCCTTTAAAGTGTACAAAGTGGAATCTCACTGGAGAATTTAATTTCCCTTTTTTGACTCGGTTTTAAGCGTTTCTGCCAGGCCTATCTATATTTTCCGAACTCTATGGATGCAGACACGTCGATTTAAGTAATAAAAAGACCATGTAAATTTTTTGAGATTTTTGAAAAAAACGTAAGGTTAACCCCTTTGGTGTTTTTTCACCCCCAAAAAATGAAAGTTTGAAATCTTCTACTTTTTCCACGGTTTCTTATTAAGTTGAACGAGAAAATTCGAATGACGCACGCAGATTTCTCGTAAGTATGATAGTTTTCATTTTATAAGCCTTTAAAGTGTACAAAGTGGAATCTCACTTGAGAATTTAATTTCCCTTTTTTGACTCGGTTTTAAGCGTTTCTGCCTGGCCTATCTATATTTTCCGAACTCTATGGATGCAGACACGTCGATTTAAGTAATAAAAAGACCATGTAAATTTTTTGAGATTTTTGAAAAAAACGTAAGGTTAACCCCTTTGGTGTTTTTTCACCCCAAAAAATGAAAGTTTGAAATCTTCTACTTTTTCCACGGTTTCTTATTAAGTTGAACGAGAAAATTCGAATGACGCACGCAGATTTCTCGTAAGTATTATAGTTTTCATTTTATAAGCCTTTAAAGTGTACAAAGTGGAATCTCACTTGAGAATTTTATTTCCCTTTTTTGACTCGGTTTTAAGCGTTTCTGCCAGGCCTATCTATATTTTCCGAACTCTACGGATGCAGACACGTCGATTTAAGTAATAAAAAGACCATGTCAATTTTTTGAGATTTTTGAAAAAAAACGTAAGGTTAACCCCTTTGGTGTTTTTTCACCCCAAAAAATGAAAGTTTGAAATCTTCTACTTTTTCCACGGTTTCTTATTAACAAGGAGACTACGGCTACTCGTCATCACCGATTTCGTTCAGGTTCATGGTATATGTAGGGCTTGACTAGAATTGAACGTGACCCAAGTGGGAACTCCAGATGGCCAAGCGTTTAGAAAATCAATTTTTTCTCGCAGATCTGACACTACATAAGTCTTTTAGGTTAGGTCAATTTCCAAGTACTAGTTAGCTTAGCAGTAGGAAGTCGGACTAGTACTCCGAGGGTCGCAGGTTCGAATCTCCTGTGGGTAGCATTTTTTTGCTTTTTTTTTTCAATTTTTACGATCCTTACGTAACAATGAACCGAAATAAAACTTGGTGTTAGCATCGTAATTTTCTAAACGCTTGGCCATCTGGAGTTCCCACTTGGGTCACGTTCAATTCTAGTCAAGCCCTACATATACCATGAACCTGGACGAAATCGGTGATGACGAGTAGCCGTAGTCTCCTTGTAAGTTGAACGAGAAAATTCGAATGACGCACGCAGATTTCTCGTAAGTATTATAGTTTTCATTTTATAAGCCTTTAAACAGTACAAATTGGATTCCCACTTGAGAATTTTATTTCCCTTTTTTGACTCGGTTTTAAGCGTTTCTGCCAGGCCTATCTATATTTTCCGAACTCTATGGATGCAGACACGTCGATTTAAGTAATAAAAAGACCATGTAAATTTTTTGAGATTTTTGAAAAAAACGTAAGATTTTTGGTGTTTTTTCACCCCAAAAAATGAAAGTTTGAAATCTTCTACTTTTTCCACGGTTTCTTATTAAGTTGAACGAGAAAATTCGAATGACGCACGCAGATTTCTCGTAAGTATGATAGTTTTCATTTTAAAGCCTTTAAAGTGTACAAAGTGGAATCTCACTAGAGAATTTTATTTCCCTTTTTTGACTCGGTTTTAAGCGTTTCTGCCAGGCCTATCTAAATTTTCCGAACTCTATGGATGCAGACACGTCGATTTAAGTAATAAAAAGACCATGTAAATTTTTTGAGATTTTTGAAAAAAACGTAAGGTTAACCCCTTTGGTGTTTTTTCACCCCAAAAAATGAAAGTTTGAAATCTTCTACTTTTTCCACGGTTTCTTATTAAGTTGAACGAGAAAATTCGAATGACGCACGCAGATTTCTCGTAAGTATTATAGTTTTCATTTTATAAGCCTTTAAACAGTACAAATTGGATTCCCACTTGAGAATTTTATTTCCCTTTTTTGACTCGGTTTTAAGCGTGTCTGCCAGGCCTATCTATATTTTCCGAACTCTATGGATGCAGACACGTCGATTTAAGTAATAAAAAGACCATGTAAATTTTTTGAGATTTTTGAAAAAAACGTAAGGTTAACCCCTTTGGTGTTTTTTCACCCCAAAAAATGAAAGTTTGAAATCTTCTACTTTTTCCACGGTTTCTTATTAAGTTGAACGAGAAAATTCGAATGACGCACGCAGATTTCTCGTAAGTATGATAGTTTTCATTTTATAAGCCTTTAAAGTGTACAAAGTGGAATCTCACTTGAGAATTTAATTTCCCTTTTTTGACTCGGTTTTAAGCGTTTCTGCCAGGCCTATCTATATTTTCCGAACTCTATGGATGCAGACACGTCGATTTAAGTAATAAAAAGACCATGTAAATTTTTTGAGATTTTTGAAAAAAACGTAAGGTTAACCCCTTTGGTGTTTTTTCACCCCAAAAAATGAAAGTTTGAAATCTTCTACTTTTTCCACGGTTTCTTATTAAGTTGAACGAGAAAATTCGAATGACGCACGCAGATTTCTCGTAAGTATGATAGTTTTCATTTTATAAGCCTTTAAAGTGTACAAAGTGGAATCTCACTTGAGAATTTTATTTCCCTTTTTTGACTCGGTTTTAATCGTTTCTGCCAGGCCTATCTATATTTTCCGAACTCTATGGATGCAGACACGTCGATTTAAGTAATAAAAAGACCATGTAAATTTTTTGAGATTTTTGAAAAAAACGTAAGGTTAACCCCTTTGGTGTTTTTTCACCCCAAAAAATGAAAGTTTGAAATCTTCTACTTTTTCCACGGTTTCTGTTGAACGAGAAAATTCGAATGACGCACGCAGATTTCTCGTAAGTATGATAGTTTTCATTTTATAAGCCTTTAAAGTGTACAAAGTGGAATCTCACTTGAGAATTTTATTTCCCTTTTTTGACTCGGTTTTAAGCGTTTCTGCCAGGCCTATCTATATTTTCCGAACTCTATGGATGCAGACACGTCGATTTAAGTAATAAAAAGACCATGTAAATTTTTTGAGATTTTTGAAAAAAACGTAAGGTTAACCCCTTTGGTGTTTTTTCACCCCAAAAAATGAAAGTTTGAAATCTTCTACTTTTTCCACGGTTTCTTATTAAGTTGAACGAGAAAATTCGAATGACGCACGCAGATTTCTCGTAAGTATTATAGTTTTCATTTTATAAGCCTTTAAACAGTACAAATTGGATTCCCACTTGAGAATTTTATTTCCCTTTTTTGATTCGGTTTTAAGCGTTTCTGCCAGGCCTATCTATATTTTCCGAACTCTATGGATGCAGACACGTCGATTTAAGTAATAAAAAGACCATGTAAATTTTTTGAGATTTTTGAAAAAAACGTAAGGTTAACCCCTTTGGTGTTTTTTCACCCCAAAAAATGAAAGTTTGAAATCTTCTACTTTTTCCACGGTTTCTTATTAAGTTGAACGAGAAAATTCGAATGACGCACGCAGATTTCTCGTAAGTATGATAGTTTTCATTTTATAAGCCTTTAAAGTGTACAAAGTGGAATCTCACTTGAGAATTTAATTTCCCTTTTTTGACTCGGTTTTAAGCGTTTCTGCCAGGCCTATCTATATTTTCCGAACTCTATGGATGCAGACACGTCGATTTAAGTAATAAAAAGACCATGTAAATTTTTTGAGATTTTTGAAAAAAACGTAAGGTTAACCCCTTTGGTGTTTTTTCACCCCAAAAAATGAAAGTTTGAAATCTTCTACTTTTTCCACGGTTTCTTATTAAGTTGAACGAGAAAATTCGAATGACGCACGCAGATTTCTCGTAAGTATGATAGTTTTCATTTTATAAGCCTTTAAAGTGTACAAAGTGGAATCTCACTTGAGAATTTTATTTCCCTTTTTTGACTCGGTTTTAATCGTTTCTGCCAGGCCTATCTATATTTTCCGAACTCTATGGATGCAGACACGTCGATTTAAGTAATAAAAAGACCATGTAAATTTTTTGAGATTTTTGAAAAAAACGTAAGGTTAACCCCTTTGGTGTTTTTTCACCCCAAAAAATGAAAGTTTGAAATCTTCTACTTTTTCCACGGTTTCTTATTAAGTTGAACGAGAAAATTCGAATGACGCACGCAGATTTCTCGTAAGTATGATAGTTTTCATTTTATAAGCCTTTAAAGTGTACAAAGTGGAATCTCACTTGAGAATTTTATTTCCCTTTTTTGACTTGGTTTTAATCAAAAAACACAGCTAATTTTTAATAAAAAACTTGCCCTTTTCCAAAATGCCCAATTTTTTCAAATTCAATTAGAAAACCCAAGACGACTTTTAAATTAGTTTATTGACCAAGATTGACTTTTAGCTTTGAAGTGTGTAGCCCACACATTGTTATTGGCTTTAGATCACAGACACTGAAACTTAAAAATATTAGATATGTATTTATTAAGATTGAAAAAGCAGAAGTAGTAGTCTATATTTCAGGCGCTTCACATCAGGTTAATATAGTTTTTCTGCGTCCGTGCGGCAATTTACTGGTTTCCAAAGACTCCAAAAGATTTTTCACTAAACTTTTATAAATTCATATAAACCTCAAAGTATATTGGTACATAACCTTGACACAAGACTAAATCGAAGTAATATTATCCACTTGGTTTGCAATAAATTATAAATTAAAAAATCAATAGAAAATCAGGAAAGGTAATTCTTTATATACAGGAAGCAGGAAATACATGCTATGCTAAATTTGACTTTTTGTGTGTAAGCTGTCTTACATGTTGGTAGTTCTGTATTATTGTTATTTAATTTTTATCTTATTTTAATTTTATGGGGTTGCCATATATTAGCAAGATGCACCTTTTTTTGCATTTGGCACGGTTTACTGAAACTGAAAATTCTTATTCCTTATTTATAATATCAACGTGAGATAAAAATAAAAACAAATTGTTTACAAAAAACTGGCTACCAGATTGATCTTTATCTATTTTTATCTAAATGTGATTCTGAAGGGTGAAAATCCACCCAAATTTTTACTTCTTTTTCTAAAAAAGTAAATCTTTATGGGAAAATTTTTAAAGAAGGGTGAAGAGTCTACAAGCTAAAAGAGATCGGACCTAGTTGAATACTAAATATCGACCCTTAGATTCATACCCCTTTTTCCATAGCACTTCTCAAAGTTTGAAAATTCAACAAAACGGTATTTTTCAACGCTAAATGTGGTTATATTTTAAATTTTAGCCTATAAGTTTCCAATTTCCAAACTTTGAGTAGTTCTAGAAAAAAAAGGGGAATAAATCTCATGGTTGATATTTGGTATACCGGTACAACTATAGGGAATTAGGTCCGAGCTCTTTTTAAAAATATGTATATTAGCTTGTGGACAGACTCTCTTCTTTTTTAGTGAGTATCTTTCATTTTGGCATATTTATTGATGTACTGGGAGTGTAGCCGGGAATTTTAACTCCCTTTTATTTTACCCGGAAAAATTCCCTAGTGAAATTTTACCGCCGGTATAAATTCCCTAGCGAAATTTTACCCCCGGTAAATATTCCCTAGGGAAATTTAAAAAAGCTTAAAATATTCTTAGTAAATTTTTACCCCCTTTAAGAAATTTTATAAGTATCTAAATAAGAATTTTTATATCTGTTTATGTATCAAATTTCATAATATTTTACTGCGAAATGCTAAAATATTTTCCTCAGATATTTGAAGAATTAAATAGGATAATTTAAAAGTTTAACACAAAATTTATTTAGAAATCACATTTTTTATACATTTCTTTTTACTGAAACTACTACTTCAAAATGATTTGAATTTTTATAGTTCAAATATATTATGAGAGATGCTCACTATTTTGAGATGCTCACTACTTTGATAATTGTCATTTTGAAGATCAAACGATTTCATGAGTGCTTGGATTGTGATGCTTGAATATATACGCTTATATCATTACGCCACAACTTTCCACATATAGTTTTTTAATATTGGACTAATTTTGAATTTATTCGTTCTAGATTGCATTATTCAGTTGGCAGATTTTTTAAAATCGACTTGATGGAGGTCTACTTTCGATATTTAAGTAATTGATGGGTTATTATTAAAATATGATTGTTATGAAATTAAAAGCATTTGAATTTAAAATATGTATGTGTATTCTTTCACATGTTGTGTATTCTTCCGATAGTAGTTACATTGCTATTATCAAAGAAAGTGAATTTAATTAATGGCAGTAAGTAAAGAAAGTGACGACGTGTAAAAGTTACCAATTATCAGAAGATGCGTAATTCAATAGCGTGTGTGATGGTCCATAGTGAAAGTTATCGATACAACAAACCAACATTAATTAAATTTAATTATTTAATATTTCTTACGCCAGGTAGTTATTACGCATTTTCACAATTTAAATTTTGTTATTTTCGTTGTTTTGCATGGTGAGTTATAAATAGCCCAATAAGCCACCCCACGAGCATGAGTTTCCGGTAATGAGTAATTACTTCCTTTTTGATTTCCCCTACTACGCACCTCCTAATATAATTCAAACAAGAATACTGTTGTAGATAACATTAGTGCCTCATAATTCGCAATACAAAACGCATTCATCCTTGCGGTAAGTCGAAACGTTGACGCAGTTCTGGTAAAGTCTAGTGATAGTGGTTAAGAATACCTCGGCGTAGCGTAGCATATTATCGTCAGTCGCGTTTCAACCGAGTCTAGAGTAGCATTTTTGTTAAACTCGTTAAGCAAATATTCGTTCAAGTCACGTGCTTTTTTATTTTGACTAAAATTTGAAAAATAAAAGTACAATGGATTCGGAGTTGAATTCAATTTTGATCAGACGACAAGAAATTAACGAAGCACTGGACAATGGACACGAAGTAAAATTGAAATACAAAGTGGTAAATGTCTACACAGAGTTTCACGAATTTACAAGAAAAGAAATTAAGCAATATGAAGCCACTTTCAGGAGGTAAGAGTTTATCTCTATTTATTTTTTTCCTTACCGATTATCAACATATTTTTCTATAATTAACTTTAAACTGGTAATTTCCAATGTTTTATTATTTATTTTCATTATTAAAAAAATTAAGTTTCACAGCATAGTGTATTTTAAAAATATTTGCAGGTACCAGGGTTAATGCGATTTACCTGTCTCTAAAAGTAGTTTAAAATTCTTTATCGCTGATCGAATAGTTTCTTACATTATTTAGAATTCAGAACCAAGTTTAAACGACCTTGCTCTTTACCTTGTTTGAATTAAATTTTGTCTGTCGAGATAATTCACGAAAGATAAACAAAATTTAAATTTTAATGTCTTATTTGCATAATTATGAAAATATGGATTTTAATCATAATACATTACGAATTCCTTTAATAATAATTCGATAATGATAATAGTTTCTGTTTACTTATTGGAGAAAGTTTTTGATTTTTTTCTAAATATAAATATAAATTGGGAAATTATCTAGGGGTGAAAGTTTATTCTTTCATTAATATACCATTGTCGATAACGCAATAGCAATATTTGGGTTTATATTAATTTTGAATGATGTTTAAATATTTATAAATGTTGACCTAATCAATATAAGGTAGCAGAAGGTTAACGTAATTTAATTTTGCAATGCGATCAGGGTTTAATATGTGCGTAAATTATATTTATTGAAACTATCAGTAGGTCGAAATTGCGGTCATTTGATATTTCAGGCGACCACATGCAGGGAAAAAGCTCAAAATATTATGGGATATTTGTGTGTGCGTCAATATATCGCTATGAACTTACAATTTTTCGTAGGAAGTAAGATAAGTTCGTTTATCAACAAAATGGGAATACGCATCCTTTTTACATGAATTTGAATTACATGAATCATTTTTGGCTTTCACGTAAATTGTTTAATAATATCTTGTAGTACATAATCATTACCGCGTGTATACATACATATTTCAGAAAACTTTTTTATGTGTCATTGCTATTGATTATTTTAATGTAAAAATTGATAGTTGTAAAATGCGTCAACAATACAGAAGCGCAGGGGCGGACTGACAACGTGCACAATGTAAACAACTTCACATGGGCCGTTCCTGCTTTGAACGTTTTTCTTTTAATTTTACTATCAAAATTAATTGAAAAATATTTTAATTTGACCCGGTTCTACTTCCTGAGCGGAAAATTCTAGTTTAAATTTTGTTATTATTAATCACCTTTAGCGTTTCACTGCCGAACATGGCCTCCTTTGCCATTATACTTTCATCGATGATTCAAACCGTCAATTCTGAAAGACAAATCTTGGGAGAACCGTTTTGACATTTTACAGTCCATGGCTGCTTCGTTTGGGAAATAATGTGGAGTTAATAGAATTATTTCATCATAACTCTATCAGGAATCAAAACTGATGACTAAATAAACTGCATTTATCATCTTCAGTCTTTCCTATTAAAATCCAAACCAACGCTGGTTACTGGAGGCCCGTGGACCCCGGGGATCAAGCTGTAAAATTATTTTCGAAGGTACACAACGTTCATGAAATCGTTCAATGATGCTCTTAGGCTGAAACATCATATAATTGGCAGATAGCAGTCAAAAATATAATATCGGATAAATGTCGGACCGGCTTTATAATATGGCGGCCAGCATTTTCAAATTGTTAAATTTGACAAATAGTATTTGCCTAAGGCGGAATTTTTATTAAAAAAGTTCTATGTGCTATGATTTAGATCCCGAAAGAGGATATTTCAATAATCTACACCTTATCTTGGTGACGTGCAGTAGCTTTTAAAGTCATAGCTTTTATTTACCAGTGCGGATTTCCACCGAAAATCGTCTGATTCAATGTTAGCCGATAAGATATTACTCTGATTTTATGTTTATTAACTGTTATCTGTCAATAACGTGCTTGATACTGATTACAGCTCATAATGAAGGGCTAAACCAATCAGAGGCTCGAATCCCCGTGGAGCAATGGACGTGACCAAACCATATTTAGGATTGGTCGTAAGGGCCTGACCCATTTTGTACCAATATGTACACTTTACTACATAAGTAAATACAAAATACTAAAACAATATCTTTACCGTGTACAACTGCTCGGCTAATAAATTACTAATAGGTTATGATGATAATATAAAATTGTGACGAATTGACAAATTAAATTAAAATTAATTTTATTGTTATTTTAAATAATGCAACATTTTGTTACAACACTTATTTAGGATGAATATGAATTTCTCAAGTTTTGCAATCCACCAAATTGAACATACGATTATTTTCGTACAAGCGTTTGCTAGGTTGTTGGTAATAATCATGTTGCTTGCCTTTGATATCAGCACTATATCTACGCCTTTCTATCTAGTTTATAATTTATTGTATTATGTTACATTGACATCTGTAAATTTTAACAAGTAGTCATGACTCAATCAACCCAATTATATTTTAATTATTTTGATGTTGTCCCGTTTTTATTTTTTTGCATCAAATTCATATAACCAGTGGTGGATCCAGGTTTTTCAGGCCATGAAGATAAACATATTATGGACATCTAAAATGTAAAAAATGCTTTTCACGTAATAGAGAAGTTTCAATAATAACAGGTTATGGGTTTATGCAAATTTTTTATTGTGAATATACGACGCAGATGTAAATCTCCAACTCCAAAACTCTATTAGCTGTCAGCCCTGTCGAAATTAAAATAATTAAGAATATTGTTATTTTGATCGTCAGAAATTAAATGAAAATATAATTTTAATAAATCTATAAATAGATTGTGGGTCCCCTAAATTTGCTAGGAAATACGTGCCGACATGGGCATAATCTAAAATTAAATTAATTTGCTTTAAATTCATTACCGTATTTATGACAAAGTTGGTGGTGTTTTTAAATTTAGAAATTTATCACCTATCAGTTTTAGTGGTAAAAATAAATTTTTTTAACAGACCACCCGCTTTTACCTCTTGCGCTACAGCGGAATTGGTTATATTTATTTGTGCTTGTAAATACTTGGTTGCTTAGAATATTATTTATTATGTGGTTGTTCTCAATAGGTATCTACTTTCCAGTTTTTTACTATTTATGCAAATTTATTTCATTCATTTTTCCACTTTTACTATTATTTTACCATCATGATCATTATCCAATATCATCATTGTGTGTTCGCAAATATGAGTAGAAACAATAATTATTAAGTTTCGCTTTTTGCTTGAGTAATTTGAAATTATTGCTAAATAGTATCTACAATTTTTATGAATGAAGCAATTTTGCAAAAAAAATTGGATAGACAAAAACACAGAAGGTATTGCAAATCGATTGCATAAGGCAGTTGAATTTGTGTCAGTACACTGCTTACCTTAAATTGACTTGGCCAATTAAAATAAAAAATGTAACTGTAACTGATTGTTTTTGCAAATTAGGTAACAATTAAGAAGGTTAACCATGAATTTTAATCAAACATTAAAAAAGTAAATTAGAATTCTTTGTTGTAGTTCTTCATTTTATGGATGAATTACAGCAAGTAACACTTGACTTGATTTGATTTTTGATAAAACGAATTATGATGTAACTTAAACTTGAAGAATTTCCCATTTAGGTGATTATCGTACTTCCTTAGTAATATTTTAAACGGGAAGTTAATTTTTGATAGTAAACTTCGGGTTGGTTGAAGTTTATTTAAAAATAATGGTGCTTTTGTTGGAAAATGTAAACAGATAAATAAAAATGTCGTTTTAAAGTCATTCGTGTATGAATCATATTAGTTTATTATTTTGTAAGTTGTGAATGTACTATACTGTGTACTTTTTATTATCTGTATACACGAAAAAATGCAAATGAATAACACATAAATTAAGTAAATTAAACAATTTAAATGCGAAAATGCGATGAATAAACCAACCAACCGCATAATAATAAATTGAAATAGAAAAGCCCAACCGATGGGGTCTTCGGGACTGGGAAGGTAAATTTAATTTTTTTAAATTGAAGTTTTATAATATTGACTCACCTACGAAATTTCCAATTTTTCAAAATTGATTTTATGAAAAGGGTTATTTGGGAGTCACCAATTTGTATTTCAAACGGTTCGTAACTTAAAATTTCCCAAGAGATAAATTATTAACAACAAACAAAATTTTTATCAAACGTTGATAGCACTTGAAAACATTAAAAATGTGTTTATAATGAGTTCATGGATGATTACTACATTTTTTATTTATTTACGTTACATATCAACACTACTTTTAAATGCGTAGAGTACTAGTTAATTTTGTTCTCTTTTTTTGGGAAGTAATTTTGGTTAAGTTATTATCGATTCTTATATAAATAACTTCTTCGTGTGATCTACAATCTGGCCTTTTAATAGAAATTTAAGATCACACGTGAAGTTGTAAACTTCATATATTTATATTTAAAACAACCAAAAATAAATTTGTATTTGTCAATTAGTCAGAATTTCAGAAGTAATTGAATTTTATGGGCATATCCAAGCTAATTTAATGTCGATATATCATATTATCGATAATAAATTAATGCATGCGATATATTTTGTATTAAAAATATATAGCTACGACTTTAATATTCAATTACAATTTAACAAGTTAAACGTATGAACAGCAATAAATATGTAAAACGTGAAGGTTAAAACGTTTATAATTACCTAGCAAATGACTTTCTGTTGTAAATAAAATGCAAAACTTTCTTAAAGAAATTTCTTAGATTTCCTGATTTTTCAAAATGATTATCAAGCAGATAGGCAGATATACAGAATAAACAAAAAATAAATTATTTTTTTTATTTAATAAATACCGCAACACTTTTATTTTTTAAATTAACAACAAATATAATATTTAATTAAAAATTGAAGTGTCTATTTAATTCTGCAGCTTTTATAGCATTTCTTTATTTTCTGCTTAATTTATTGTTATTAATTATGATTGTTTTTCAATCAGTACCTTGCAGATTCAGAAATGCTGGTTTACAAGCGTCTTTTATAAAACTATAAATAGATTAACACTGCAGGAAAATTTATTAGTAATAAATTGTTCAATAAATATTTAATCACAAACATTTAATTTTGAATGACTACACCATCTAAAAATACTTGCAATTTGGTAAATGTACTGCAAATGTTACATAGAAATTGATACAAATTAGATTAATATCAATAAGAAAACTGTGTCACCCAAATTGAATTAAATGAAGACATAAATTTTTAGTTGTTTCTATAAGTTGAATTTTAGCTAATCGTTTTCTGAAAATATTCCGGAAAATTGATTTTCATCATTTTATTGCGTTAAAGGTCGGTATACTGATTTGTGTTCCGTGTCGTTACTGACTCATTTCCTTATTTTAGCAACCCTTTGAAAATGCTAAATATAGGAAACGTCAGAAACAAATCAATAAGGCCGTTTAATTTTTATATGCGGTATCCCAAAATAAAATAGCGCTGTCCGTCCAACGAGGTGTTAATATTAATTTACTTAGCCAAAAATTTATAAGCGTAATTTTTCAGTATTGATTATCATTTACCTTCCGATAAGGGGTTGTTATGCGGCCAGGAACCAAGTTACATTATAAATTGGAAAAAGTATCCCTTTCTATACATAATTACGTGCAATGGATTCTATTATTATTATTATAATCCATTCTTGATGGTAATATAATTATTACATAATATGGGACATTTCATGTCAAATGGCAAACTCATTTTCATGATAGCTTTAAATTTGGCAATTTTTTTTTATATATTGGTACTTTCGCAAAGCTAATAAGATTTTTTATAATTTTTGTTTAGAAAGAATTTGATTTTTGTTTGTGATAGGATAGCGTGTTGTAGAGGATATGAGAGTGAGAATGAGAAACATGAGAGTAGTATTTTCTTTCTCATTTGGGAAAGCCTCTTTTACAGTTTTTCGATATTTTGTGTAGTTTATGAGAAATTTTAGGTGGATCGTTATTAAATGTACATCCTATATAGTTATTATAAAAAATGAAGCAAATCCTTTCTACGAGTCCTTAGGATCCCAAGACTGATGATGGGAATAAAATAAATATTTCCGAAAAGCGTATTTTTTAAATTATAAAAAGGACTTTGAGAAAAAACTTCAAAATTGGGAATATGAGTTTTGATATATAATATTAATGTGTAAGGATTAGATTTTTAGAATTCAAATTGAAAAGTAGATTTTCAGTCGTGCAATTTACCTTGAATATAGATACTTCTTCCGCAATACATAGCCAATTACTGATAAATTTCTCAAAATTTTTTAACATGCTTTTTGAACTCTCAAAAATATATGTAAACAAAGAGAAACTGAAATTTGACTTATCCAAAAATTCCCCACCTTTATATTGTATAGTATTCGTATATCACTGATCAAATAATCTTTTCCCATGATCTGTCCGTTGAAAAATCAATTGCATCTTCAAAGAATGCACTAACTTTTTATTGGATTTATGAAGCACGCAATGTGATCTTTGTACATCGAATACTGCGAGAAAAAAAGGACAAAAGAATATGTAGATATGTAGACCGTGAACAAGAAATACAATCACATTTTCAACTGCTAATAACGAAAGTATGAGTGGCAACTAATACGTGATAATAACGATCGGAATGCAATAGTTATATCAACATTTTCTGGTCATTTATTAGATTATTCAATTCAATTCTATTAACAGTTACTATTTCTGCCGAATACAACTTACATTTTTTTCGATTGAAGGAAGAAACTAAATTATTATTTCAAGTTATTTTGGTTTTGGCCAAGTTGTATGGCACTCGAAAAGGAAGAGTACCATTTGGCCATAAACAAAGTCAGTGTAGGTTAATCTGAACTGCAATATTTGGAACACCCTGTGTCTGCTTTTCAAACTTGTTTGACTTTGAAATGAAGAGGTAATGAGGTATTGCTTACTTTACATATATTTATCAGGCTTCGATATACTTAAAAGCAAATGCAAATAAATTCCATTTTTGATTAAAAAGTGGCTTTATCAAGCAGTTAATTTATCCAAGTAGCATACATAAACTGTCGTCCTTGAAAAGTCAAAGTTACATTATTTATGTACATGCAATTATTTTACAATGATACAAGTAAATAATGAAGTAGTGGAATGTTACTTTCTATGTCTTTTACTATTTTACAACTACATAATAAGGAATTAAAAATAATTAATGAAACTGCTAGATATTCCTAATTTTTGCTTATTATGTAACTCCCCAAATATCTTCATCTTGAACCTTAAAAAAATTGACCTAGTGTTTGACATTTATTGTTATTGCTCATTAACATTTTGCTATTTTTATATTATTTCATTGAAGCTGACATATTTACACCAACACCAAAATAAATTAAAGTTTGGTATGTAGCAAAATTTGAATCAACAGTTTTTTGCAAGTTTTCAAAACCACTGAGAATGGGAAAAAATTTGGAAAATCATTCATGAACTTATCTTTTTTAAGTGCAGTGTTATGGTCGTGAACAAAACAATAAATTAGTTAATAATATGCAAATTTTATAATTTAGTTCTCCAAATACTTTTTATATTCCTGGTGCGTATCACATAAACATATCTAGAATAAGAATTATTCACATTAGACATTACCATTACATCATAAAGGTATATTACACGTACCAACAAATACACATATAGTTGTAGTTTATGGATCTCATAAAAGCTGACGCTAAAATCCAACCGTATAAATTGCGGCGTTATAAAAATTATGTTCAAATTTATTAACTCATAAACTGCGATAATACATGGCTACTATTTTCTTCCAGGTATAACACAAACAAGGATGGTTACCTATGTCTAACAGAATTGAAGAGAATGATGGAAGAACTAGGTGCACCACAAACCCATATTGCTTTAAAAGGAATGATTGAAGAAGTTGATGAAGATGGAGATGGCCGTCTGTCGTTCCGCGAATTTCTTCTTGTTTACCGTAAAGCTCGAGCTGGAGAATTAGATATGCACTCGGGACTTGGACAATTAGCAAAGCTGACAGAAATTAATGTTGACCAAGTGGGCGTTAATGGTGCCAAAGAGTTTTTTGAAGCCAAGGTAAGATTTTGTATAAAATTGCTGTTAAATTTTAAATTACTGTTTTGATTTTTAAAGATTACGGAACTTTCCCTAAAAAGCAAATTTGAAAACGAAATCCGGTTGGAACAAGAAGAACGAAAACAAATGGAAGAAGAAAGGGCGCTAAGGAAACAGGAATTCAGACAAAAAGCTTCCATATTTCAGTAACTTTGAGTTGTATGTGTTTTGTATTGTGTTGATGTTTTTTATGGTTTATTGTTAACCTTGACTGACTTATAGTGTTTATACACTTGTTGATTAAGATACGAATAATTAGTAACGATCCCATTCTCTGGATAATCGCTTATTACCAAGACAAATGATGTTAATATTTTTATTTTGTATTATAAAAATTGTAGTATAATATAATATATAAGTTACAAAATTATGAAGAAAATATATTTTCGGTCTGTTAGAAACAGCAAATTTTACTTCAGCAATTGGCTGAAATATCAATCTTTGGGTTTTCCTACTAGAATTAATCAATATTGCTCACAGAATCCATAAGTATCAATAAAGGTAAGCTATAATAGGATCTAGTTTTACAACAAGATGAAGAAAAAGAGAAGAAACGGAAACGAAATTAAAAAATAAACTGGGCAGATCTAACTACATATTATATTATGTGGAAAATCCATAATTATCTTGCTTTCCGTCATAACAATCAATTTTTTTAATTGACCATTTTGATTAACGTCGGTACTACTGTTGCAGTAGTATTTCTAAAAATAAATCATTACCATACTTAAGAAATCTTTGAAAAAAGTAGTTTTCTATGAATACAAAAAAAGCGCCACAGGCATTAGCCTTTAATGTATCATAAGTTTTAAGGTGAAGCACAAGGCGAAGGTTAAAAATTATAATTAATTGTGATGCAAATTTGAAGGGCTCTAAATGTGATTTAAAAGTTTGGGAAGGTGGGGTTGCTCAAAACTCGCTGAATTTTCATATCTTTGAGGTCGTGTGTCGCAGACCATACCACATTGTGTAATGCGTATAAAGGATAAAAAATATTTGAAGGTCTAAAATTTAAAAGAAAAATAAACTGTACCAAAAATCCATTTTTCTCATTTATTTTTGATGCACTACGAAAGTATTGAAAACACATAATTGTGATACAAAATTCTCTTTAATGAGAAATCTTATATCTTAAAATATAAAAATTAAGAAACATTAGCTTTACTGCCAGGGATGTAATTGGGAATACTGACCTCTGTAAAATTTTACCCCGGTAAAATTTTCCTAGCGAAACACCTTATATTATCAACATCGAACGAAAATGTCTAGTCCACAAGAAAATAATGAGTGCATCAACAAGGATAATTCTCATGATAGTCTGGATCATATAGATAGGATCAAAGAACATAGCTTTGGATTTAAATAACAAAATATGTCAATTTTTCTAAGAGAGTACTTCTTCGTTTTTTAATATGATATTTATTTTTTATTATTTGGACGACATGTTTTGTATAAAAAGTTATAAGTTCTCTAGTCTTATAAATTTTAAATTAATTTTAGTTTTATGTTTTTTTTTGAAATTTCGCACCTCCGCTCAAATAGTGTCACAACTCAAAAAAATTGGAAACACTCTTTTACGGTATCATTCGTTTCAGAAAACTTCAAAATCTCATCTCAGATAGTGTCATATTTATCTAATCCTTGATTTCCTATCTAATCCTTTGATGTTAGTTTTTGATTTAGGAGCCAAAAAGTAAAAAAAATAGAATAAATTTCAAACATTTTTCTCGAAAGTTTGCTTTTTTGACTTATGACACTATACCTATTTGAGCGAAGGTGTGATTTGAGTGGTTTTGAAAAACAATTCACTAATTATTTTCCATTGACCATTGAAACTTTAAAAATAAAATTAAATTAAAATTAATTTAATATTTATAAGAGTTGAGAACGTATAACTTGTTATACGACACATGTCGTGCAAACAGGGCGGATGGTCAACATCTTAGCGGCCCGGGAAATAATATTTGTCGGCCCTTTTTTAATTTCCGGATATGGCTAAAATATACATTTACAGGGTGTTACGCATTTTTTCTTTAAAATTAAATAGAGCATATAGGTATATTACAGATTTTGGAATTTCAGATTACATTTACTATCCAAAAAAACATTCTTTTATGTTTAGAAATTAATAACCCAAAGTACAAGCCCTCTCCTTGTTAGATTTCCCGGTTCGTCTTATGGCCCATCCGCCCCTGCGTGCAAATAATAAAAAATAAACATATTAAAAAACGAAGAAGTACTCAAATAAACAACATAATTAAAATATATCAAACCAAAAAATGCAATGTCAAATTTTCGAAGACAATGTAACTTTTACAGGATAGAGAACGAAACATTATTAATTATTGTACAAAAAAAAATTATTGAACTGAAATTTAAAGTTGGCGAATCAACACCGTTACGAAATTGTAGTCGAGACGATCGCAAAGGTGGCTGGACTACAGGACCATATTTTATTGAGAAAATTGAAAGCAATACCAACTACATTCTACGTTCAAAATTATGGAAGTTGTTATAAACAAAATATCTTATCAGCAACTTAAAACGTTACCATGACGTTGGTTCTACTAACTGAAAAATTTCATGAAGGGGTAAAAATACATTGAGGATATTTTTATGTTATTTATCTTTGGGTAAAAATGTACTAGGGAAATTTTATTTCCTTATTTTTTATTACCGAGGGTAAAATTTCTTTAGGGAATTTTTACCAGGGGTAAAATTTAGGAAGGTAAATAATCCCGGGTACACCGGTGGCGGTCGATACTAAAATAGTACTTTTACGCCGGCGTAGGTAAATATAAATTAGTGCTGGGACCTTGTTGAATTCGTCCCGCTACATAAATAGAAAAAATCCATACCTAACGAATTATTAAAACATCATAAAACACTTCAAGCTAAGAAATATTAGGTGTTCTTTGGATCAACACACTTATATACGCGAAACTAGTTTTTTTCATAAAAAATTCAAAGAGCAAAATCAGATCACAAATAACAGATGAAAATTTAGAATCAGTTCCAGGAAAAACCTTCCCGCAAAAAGTCATAATTTTACTTTCCTGCAATAGAAATTGTGAAATGTTCATAAGTACCTATATATATATCGTTATAATTTCTTCTCATTTCCTTTCGAATAGTCAGGCATAAATCACCTTAAGAATATGACATTAAGTCCTTTGGGAACCATCAAAAATATTTCTGAATTCTTTCCATGAATTGCTCTGTTACTTCATCATTTTACAAAGTGAAATATAATATTTTACATTGCTTGCCATAACTCATTTCACTTTACCTGACAACAAAAAAATAATTAAAAATTAATAAGCTATATTCATAAGTGACAAATGTCTTAAACTAACAGATTGAAATTCTGGCAAAATGGTAAGATTTTAAATCAATATTCCACTTTGACCGGCCTTCTCTATATAATGTGCATGTTTGGAGTCACATTTTGTGTGCACTCCACCTCAAAAACTAATAGAAAATATTTAACTGAAATTTCGCCCTGGTGGAAATATTTCTCTGAAAACTCCGAATTAGACTTTTGCAGAGTTTCTCAAAGTTTGTAAGACTTCTGCAGACTTTGTTCTACTTTTTCAGAGAAATAGTTTCCACAAGGATAACTCCCTCATTAGAACCTAAACAAACAGCAACTTACATCAAAAAATTTAATTTATTTTTTATTATTGCTACTACTTATTTTTAATAAAATTTGCACCCGTTCCCGGATATCAAATTTAATGAGCTTTAGTTTTAGGATCTTTGCATGAAAACCTAAAATAGTAAATAAATTAGATAAAGAAATGTACAAAAAATTAACGAAATTAAGTTTTGAATTTAAAATTTTATAAATTTACTAAAATATAGACCTCAAACGCAAAAAAAATTTCTAATTTCTAAAACTATCATTTAATATTTACTAAAATATATTTAAGGGTATTGTTTAAAAATACAAAAATAGAAACAATACAAAAGAATTGTAAACAAATGTAATTATCAAAGATTAGCTAAGAAAACTATTAAAAGAATTGTATTTTTTAAGAATCCATATCTCGAAACCACCGATTTCAGACAATAAAAATTTAGATATTATTATGTTTTAGATGATAATTTCATGTTTTTAAAAAAATTATTTAATCATTTATGTATACTAACAATTTCGTGCTTAAGGTCATTTGAAAAAAGAAATCAAAGATCGATTATTTTAAATCAATATTTTGTATACAAATAATACCGATTTATGCGCAATTGTGTAAACTTTTTATTTATTTATCCCACTAATGATATAAATGAATTAAACATATTCTTTCAAAGGATATGCAAAATAAAAATACCAAACTGGCAGTATTATTATTTTTTATTATAAACTATGTAAATAACAAAATTAATTAATAAACAACAAAAAGTAATAAATAATAATAATATAGTTATTTAGAATTATACAGGCAAGGTAGTACTAACAGTTTTTGTAAAAATTTTTGAAAATATACCGAGTCCGGTAGCACCCCCTGGAATACTTGCAAATACAGTCCACAAAAGTGTTATTATTTGAGCAACGGCACCCAATACCGTTAAAGGGGTGCTTTGTAAATGCAAAGCAAAATACAAGGTAGCAAATAATGTCAAACCATAGGTGATTGTTAAAATGAGTCGTTCTTTTGAAAACATCGATTTGAGATGTGCCATAGGACCCCATAAAAACGAAAAACTGAAATTTATCGATTAATTACATTGGTACTAATCTAGATTTACACTTTACCTCAAAATAAAAAATAAACTTCCAAGAGTAAATAGCAGAGCAAACTTGCGAGCTTTTAGTATTAAGACTGGTATATACAACGCCGATAAGGAAAAACATAATATCCCCATAAAAACGCATATGCAAAAACCAGTAATTCTTTGAAATCTTGTCTAAAAGTTCAGGACATTAATATAATATAAGTTTATGTATCTAAAAATGTATTACTAGGCTAGGGCAGCACTCCTTTTTCCTTTCTTGAAACCAGGACTCATCTTCCGGGGTTTCCTTTTTTAACCAATTTGAAATATTAGGTTTTTGTAACGTGGGTAATTGAAACTTAAAAGATTTCTTTTGGTCACTTTGTAATAGTAAATACTCGTCCAGGTCCTTTTTTAAATCAGCCATTACGTAAATAAAATATAAAATCTACTCTTAGAATAAGGTTAATGTATCAATAATAAATAAATGTCAGCTTGTTTACAGATTCCTGTTTTACAAGGTAATTAAGCTATGTATAGGATGTTTTGAAAGCTGTGTCTCGATTAGAAGTCATATTATTTTGCAGTAAAGCAAGGATGTGAATACAATAAATTAAATTTTCTTGTAATTTAAAAGCTCAACATTCAAAACTTTATTCTATGTACAAATAATAGCATAAATTATGTATAAAACACTTACACGCTAAAAAATAACACTTTAATAAGTTAAAACTTTTAAAAACCATACACTAACTATCCTGATCGTGCCTTGGTACAAAAACCCAATTTTCTCCTTGCCGACATGGACAATTTGAATTAAGTAATTCACTTTGCTTTTCTAAAGTTTTTTTAAGTAACAGAAGTGATTCTTTTTCACTTTGTAATTGTTCTATTGATTGCTTTTTTAGTTGTTCAACACTTCTTTCCTCCTGCAATTTCTTTTTTCGTTGTGATAAATAAGCAATTTCTGTTTGAACCTACAAAAATTTTTTTTTTAATAATAAAAAGTTCTTAGGTCCCAAATTACCTTTAAATATTCTTGAGCTAATTGTTTATGTTCTTCAAATAATTCTAATGACTGTGGCTCGGTTGGATCTGGAGATGCCGGTCGAAGATGTGGATCTAAGAGAAGATACATATTGTCTAAATTTGGATCAGTTTGACATGGCCCTTCTGACAATGGTGACGATTGTATTCCAGTTTGTATTGTATTGGTGGATCCTGAAAACGAAAAAAGTGAAATTCTCTCTCTACGGGCGATTGTGAAACAAATAAAAGCATGTATGGAAAATTATGCGTTAATTATACATTGAGATACAATAAATAGAAGGTACAAACTACTACAAATAAAAAGGCCAAAAAATTACTCATTTGGCACTCTATTGTGCTACAACTGTGATGACAATCTAAATATTTATTTGCAATATGTGAGCGTTTATTTCTGCCAGATATTTCATTTAACACTTTCTCAGAACAGCGAACAAAACTCTTCCTGCTCGATTTAATAGTGCAATTAATTTTGTTGACTAATTGTAAAATGAATCTTAAAATAATTTTTATAATTTTTTGCGAAAAAAACCGTCTTCATAAATTATTTTCAACATTAAATACATTTGTTTTATAATTGGAGATTATGTTTTATATATGAGTATATAGTAATGGTCATTTATGTGCGGCAAATTCAAATAGTCCACTTTGTTCGGACATAAACAGGGCAAATTGCCAAAATGTCATTTTCAAACATTCTTCCGTGTTTATCTAACAATAAATTTGCCAAATCTGTTCTGAATTATCAACGACATAATTCGATAAATAAACAATATTTAGATCCGCATTAGTCATATATTTTCAAAAATTAACTTTTCAAAATAAAAAAACATCGTCCCACTTGCGCTAAACGAATAAAAACGAAATCCTTTCCCAACTTCCTGACTGAACTGGATACTGCAAATGATTAAAAAGTATCCTTTTTTCTTACCTATATGGGTTTTGTTATCTTTGAAAATAATCCAACTCTTGTGAGTTTCGTGTGTTGTAATTACACCAGTAGTAGGACAGTCACACATTTTGAGATAATAAATGTTTAAATTTATCTGTACAATTTGCACATTGACAATTTCATTTTTAATGAAACCATTGGATAATCACAACTACCTACTTCATTAAACAAACATTTACAATTCACAGTTTGAACGTCCTCGAATTAATTTATAATTTTACCAAAATAAAAAATAAATAAATTTGAAACGACCTCGAAAACACAAATAATCGGGTAAGGGCGCGAAATAAATTTAACTGTTCCTAATAAAATTGTGAACGCGAAGGAGACAGATGCGATAACTGAAAAACCGCTGTAGGTAAATACAGCAACTCGAAATTCTTCACACATGCGTAAACGATTCGCGCTTAATTACAAGAAAATTTCTTTTCACCGAAAAACTTTTACCCAAATCCATCACAACACCTTCATAGGTTTCAACAACAAAACTGACTTGGTCATTTCAAAAATTACGTTTTAATCGCAGCAAATCAGAGTCGGATTAATCGTTTTTCGACTTGTTTTTTCGTAATATTGCAACTGCAAACATTTCAAAAAATTTTAAAATCCTGACGAAGAAATTTAGGAAAGTTGGAGGTGCAAAAAAATTGGTTTTAATTTTTTCTATTAGTAAAAAAATCTCACACGTTCCTGATCGAGCAGTAAAAACATAAAAGAATACCCCCATCCAAACAAACTGAACTAAATTTGTTCACGTGAGTCACTCAGCTAAAAACAGAAACCCTGCTTATGATTCGGCATTACAGAATGCCTCTATATATAATTTGACCGAAGAAAAAGGCTAGCACGTTAAAACAGATCTAACGATGTCGAATTGCTTACTATAAGCAACTATAAGTCAATTATTGAGTTCAAAAAACTTGCTTTACCCTTAACAAGTTCAAAAAATAAATGGAATTAGCTTATAATTATCGAAAACTTAAGAATTCGCTTGAAATAAATCAATGACTTCGGCCTTCTCCAAATTAGTTAGTCTAATTACCTTCGTACGCGTTTAAAAATTCATGAAAAATAATCGAAATAATAGTATAAATATTAAAAATAACTTGAATAAGTTAAACTACCGTAAATTTGGAAAGTGAAACTCGATGAAAATAAACAATAATTTTATTTGAATTTTGAAAGTACAAAAACCTGAGCTCAAAATAAACAATTCGAGTTACTAGAAAAAATACTAAAATAGAAGAAAGGTAGCATTCAAAAATTTGTGTAGGTACAAATTAAAAAAATATATGCAAGCATAAGCAATCAAAATTTTAAAAAAGCTACAAGGTTTTGCTACCGAACTTTTTTTTCAGTGATATTGTTTGTAAAGCTAGGTTTATGTATACACCGTAATGTGACGCACTGCCGCCGCGTTACACGATTTTGATTGCTTGATTGACTCAATCAAACTCAAGAGAACGGTTACGGGTTGATGCTTAAGTGCATTGACTACTAAGCAGAGAACCCTGGTTCGAGCCTGAGTGAAGTAAGAACTTTACCGTCCCCCTCGGCGGGCAATGGCAAACCACCGAGGTAATCTGCCTTGAAAACCCTTCATAAAAATGAAGTGGTTAGCCAAAACCCACCCTGGGTTGTAGTGCTACTGTGTGTGTGTGATCGACTCGTTGAGTCAATCTCGTTGAGTCAATCATATACACACAGTAGCAATACAACCCAGGGTGGGTTTTGGCTAAACATAAACGCCCTTTAACCAATAAGAATGGTGGATTACGGCTTTGCGTTATGACCTCGCAAAACAGTCGAACTAACTAAAGTGAATTTAAAATTGCTGAGAAATTCATTTTGAGAAATTTGTTATGCGTATAATATCAACTAGGTATTTGTTATATTAAAATTTGTTATTAAAAATGTCAATTAAGCTTAGTCAGTAAATTAGAGCCATATCATAATTAATAGTGGCAAGGTTTTTTAAGAGTGGTTAAATGTGTTAATTTTTAAGTGAGAATCTAATTTATCTAAATACACGAGATTTACATGACTTGCTTAGTAATTTTTAGTTGAAATGGGTCGCGGTGTTCATTGCACTCCTCTCGAACGAGTACAAATTCATACTTTGTACAGAAAAGGAAAATCCTAAAGCCAAATAGCAAAAATTGTAAAATGCTCAAAGAAAATCGTGGCAAATGCATAGAAATTAAAAAATAATATGAAAAATCGGATAGACGTGAAACTTCAGATTGATCTCAGAATTGTGCATACTTCTAAAAGCAATCCTTTTAAATCTTGCAAGGACATTAAATTATAACTGGTCTCACTTATAAGTGCACGTACACTTTGAAGAAGACTAGCAGAGAATAATTTAAACAGCAGAGTGTCTAGAAATGTTCCTTTTCTATCTTTAAAAAATGATAAAAATAGAATTAAATTTGCGAATGATCACTTAGATTGAACCGACCCAGAAGGAATAAAAAAAATAGAGAAATATTATGTGGTTTGACAAAACTTCGATTAATTTCAGAAATTCAGGAATTCCACCCTAAATATACAAAACAACAGTAAAGCATGGATGCGAAAATCTCAAGTTGAAGTTATGGGAGTATTTTCGTGATGGTGTAAGTCCTATTTATTGAATTAAAGAAAACATTGATCAACACGAATATATCAATATTGACTTAATAACGCAATTCTAGACTCTATTCTTAAAAAGTAATTGTTTAATTAATGTAGTTAAAGTTTTATTTAATAACTATTATTAAAAACACGTTTTAAATTACCATTAGTTTTGTTTGTTTTTCGTAAATTTTTCTTTTCTTTTTGATTTTTAGATTTGTTTTATGGTGAGCACTACTGTATCTGCGTCCAAAGTTTCCGTGTCGAATAGAATTTTAAGTATATTATGATGTGCGAGTCCATGGGTATAAATTTTGGTTCGGATATTTACTGAAGTCATAAAAGAAACTAATAAATGTAATTCAGAATTAATGGGTAAATTTTATTACCTTTCATATGAAATGAAAACAAATCTTAAGATTAAAATAAATTCCGAGACCAAACAAAAAGAGTTCAAAAAGTAGTTTAGGAACAAAAACCAATTCCGTTATTATAGATAATTACGAGCCAATTGTTGAGTTCTGTGGAATGGAATGGAAAGGTTCGGTAAAAAAATTCAAAGACAGTAAAATAAAGTTTACACCTTAAGTAAATTAATATAATATACAGTGGCTCATAATGAAATCTGGATACTTCTATGCTAACATTGCAAATTTCCAGTTTTGAAGCCGTTTTTTGGCATATAAAAATCCATTTTACAGCAAAACTTATTAGACATTTTTTCTTGAAGATTTCGTTACCTTCAATTTTTCAAGTAATTTTTTTTCAAATTTCTCGAGTAACGCCTTTGCTGTTATTTTTGTTGAAATTGGAAATCACATCGATTGAAATTATTATGTATATTTTAGTTTTATTTCTCCTGGATTTACATTGCAATCGGTTGGAAAACTATGACAATTTTAATTTTTTTTTATTCTTCCTTTTTATTCAAGAATCCGTTGAAACAATGATATTGCTAAAACTGCGATTCTCTTTTCCGGCTTTAGAACTTCATTATTTGAAATTTACGAATTGAAACTCATGTTAGTTTAAGGATAAGCAAAGCCGTTTAGAAATTATAAGACCCCTATGTAAAGCCGGCTTTGTTTCTAAAATTCATTAAATCCTTAAAAACTATGAATATAAATTTGCATATAATTTATAAATGACATCAGTAAATTATTATTAGCGTTTTCAATTTATGTAAAAGAAACCTTCTTGGAAACAAGAAGTTGATGCGTTTTAAAGCAAATTTATGTAATAACTTGAATTTTATTTGAATTTGAACATAAATGGAACTAGTGTAGGTGTACCTTGGCCAACACGGAACCAATTTAGATATTATAAAATAAAACTAAAAAATCTGATGTGAGTTTTATGTCTTTGCTTTATTCTTCCGCAATGTATATGGAAGCCATTGGTAATTAAAACTTTTATACTCAATTTTTGGTGCATAAAAGTTTGTTGTAAAACCAATTTTTATTTTCGAAACCATACAAATTTGTGCTAAACTTGCGGAAATACGATCCGTAGGACGTCCTTTGTCATTTGACTGTTTTTTTTTCAGTTTTTACGTAACTCATAATTAGAAGTAGGTACGTATAACATGATTTAGTTCTAAAAACCTATATAATTTGATTCTTCCTGCCCTAGAAAAAATTGTCTCTGTAAACGCCGATCAATAAATAATTAAAAAATGGAACTATTTAACCAGATTGCTACCCAATTACCGCCTTATACTTGAAAGTTACAGTAACAAGAGAGAATATCCATCTTTTTACAAAATGAAACTGTTAAACCTATTTCTTGTCCCCATGTTGTAGCAGTATATTAGTCAATTTACGCTACATAATATTTATTAATTTCAATAAAACAATTTAAACCTTAAATCTATTGCTCTTCCTGTATATAACACAAAAATATTGATAATACAAAAATTGAAACGAGGAAAGATAGAATATATATGGCGTTGAAGACGATAAGAACGAAAAATAATTCGGTTTTGAATAAAATTGGTTTTGTTAATATTTTAAAAATAAATGGTACCTATGGATATGAAATTTGGATTGAATTAATTGAATCGTTAATACTGGATAATATATTACAAATTATTACTAATTAGTTAGTTATTATTGATCGATATAAAATACCAACGTACGATAAATGAAAAAAAGATCCTTGAAGAAATGAAATTTGTTACAAATAATTAAATTACAATTTTGGAAAAACCATTAAATTTACTTATACGAGGTGGATTATATTATCAGCTGGTCAATTATATATTTTACGTTGAATGATAAAAGAAGAAGGACATCTATCTTATTGATCAAGGGAAACCAACCGTTCCGAAATAGGATTCAATTCGTATCAACCTTTTCATGGACATTCGCAATAATTTAAATTGATAACATTTATTTATATAATTTCTTAGATATTGATTTAAATTGTTTCACTAGTTTTTTTTTTGATTAATGGTGAGTTGCATGCGATTGTCAGTTGAACTGTTCATTAGTAGATTTTCATCTTGGCCAAAATTTTGCAAAGGCTAGGGCAGTTGATTATTTTGTTTTCTTGTGTTGTGGTAATTTTGTGCTTTTAGTTAGTCATCAAAGAATACAGCCTTATACGAAAACCAGGATATTCCAGAAAACGGTAAAACGAATTCGTGACTGCTGTGGAGGAACCTGCTTGGTTAATCGAAGGTATTGATTAGTATTCTCTTTAATTCACAACATCCTTTGGAGGATTGGTAAGTGCAGAATTATCATATTGCTTGAGATCAATTTAATTAACACGCTCATATTTTAATACATGAGATTCCTAAATCGAATAATCGATTATTTGAAGGAATGGTTCAATTAGATAGTCGAATGTAGACCATAATTTTGAATAGTTAAAATTATCAATAAAAGAAAAACATAATTATTGGTACAATGTGATTCTTCATAATGTGGAAAAAATCTCGGGAATACAACTGGGCACGTCATCTCTGTTTTGGCATTCAGGAAAACTGGTAATGTGCAAAAATTAAAATTCAATTGTCTCAAGATTAACTTTTTGTGATATTTCCAGTTTTATTCCTGTACCATCCATTTATGCAAACTAATTTAATTTATTCGCCTTAATTGAAATTTTAAATACACATACTTCCGTTTTTCATTTTTAGTCAAAATTGTATTTTTAACCATTGTCGTGGGAGTTTATGTTTGAAGGTTAATATTTAATAGTAGGTACGTACTGATGAAATATAACTTTCTAAGAAAGTTGGCAACTTATTGTAATAACATATCAGCAATTCATATTCCTAGGTTAATAATTGTACCAATTTGTTTCCACCCAGTTTTTAGACTTACTATAAAATTTTCTCTTACTATACATTCACAACATTTTCAATAGTTTAATGTTCGCAAAGATTCTTTCAGAGCAGCGCAGCGGTTCTTAAACTTTAATAGTCATAGTCTGAGAACTTATTTGAGAACCCTATTTTGTTAACTATAAATCATTGGCTTCTACAATTCAAAAAGTAAATGTAACAATTTAAATTGTAAATAATCAATAAAAACTATTGATTATGATCTAATCATATAAAGTGATTAAAGAATTGAAAGAAAACCAATGCACATAAATAATGTATTTATTATATATAGACGAGGTTCTTGGTGTCAGTAATTTGAATTCCTGCTGAACATATTTTTTTGTAAACCCCGAAAATAGCTGGACCCAGGGGTTGTACGATTCTAGTTCAAGATCCACTGCTTTAAGAGGAATGACATGAGTGATATCAGCTCAGAAATAAAAAGCCAATAAATAGAAAAATGTCCACCAGAGAGAAAACACGAAACATTTTCTCACTCCATTAAATTATTGAAAAATATTTGTAAAATAGCATGTAAACAGTAATCACAGTCACTATTGCATACCTATGTATAAAAAACATTAAAAGCATTTTTCATTGAGATGGTGGATGAAGTGCAAATAGCGAAAACAAATTTTTGTAAAAAAATCATGTTTTCCTCATTCTTGGAAACATTAAATTTAACGCGACAAATATAATGAATGATTTGAAAAGAAAATAAATAGGTAATTATTTACTAGACAGAATGACGACTTCTTTGATGACATTCTACATTATTCTTCAGACAAAATTAAATTTGTGACTAAGAGGTCACACACAGACGTCTTTACATCTAATCTTATGCACCTGCTAGTAACAAAAACATTTGATAATTTCAGCTACGTTTTAATATGAAGTGCATTTGTAACATATTCAACAGCTGAAAAAGTATAAACCAAGGTAGTAAATAAAATTGAGTACCTAGATATAACAATGATTAAATAATGTGTAAATCTGTGTTTGTATAATTTTTATTTTTGATCAAGTCTCAGCTCGGTGATGGTGGACAAATAGATACCAAAGAAGCAAATAAAAATGATACTTATACTTTTTATTTTAATATCGCCAAGTGGTAAACAACATAATTAAAAAATGCGATCTAAAATTTTGCCCCATTTAAAATTTTGAATATCCGGTCTTGTTATTTGAATCACAGGAGAAGGCAACGTTCTGAGTAAGCTAAGCACCGTGATACCTATAAATAATTGTCTTGAACGAGAAAAACAATGTTTTTCCGACTCAAACAACACTCCTGGCAATTAGCCTTTAATTCTATTACAAAACAATAAGCTTATTGTATGCTACGAAATGTACTAGACGCGACCTCTAAAAATAATTAAATCACCACCAAGATAAATTGATTTACAAGAAAAAAAGTAAATAAATACACTTACCATTTCTTGCCACCATCTTATCAAATCCAGGCATTGTTTGGAGTTCCATTTCTTCATATTCCTTTTCCCATGCATGCTGTAAAACAATTATTTCGTAATGTAAAAATGTATATAATACAAGAAAATATTAAATTAAAATCAATCGTATGCAAAATATAATTATTTGCCTATTTTGATCATTGCTAAACTATTATTGTTATTCCATTTTATAAGTGTTTTGGTAGCGCTATGACATCAGCATTATTATAAAATTATTATGGTGAAGTCATAAAATGCAAGAATTCGATTCAGGGAAAATTGTTAATTTTATGATTTAATTCGAGCGATTATGGTTTATTAAAGGTTTCATCATAAATCTATGCTATAACAAAGTAAATAATAATCATTAAACTTAATGCAAACATTACAAAATTTACATTTACGTTATCCCAACGAGGTATGATTTTTTCAAAAAATTTTAATGAGTATTGTTTGATTGAGTATTTATTTTATTTTAATTGTTTTTCAACTTGGTTTACAATGCCATACTTAAAGGAATATCTCAGAAAAAATACCTAGAGATATGAAACTTAGAGAGATGCAGTTTGCATTCGGATGATAGGTATGTATGTATAAAAATCTCCCTTTTCTTTGGATTCAAAATAAAAAATCAGAGCAAATTCACGTAAGTATATCCAATTTGAAATTTGCCGCAAGTAAAAAATTAGCAATTTTTACAGAGGAACTTCTACAGAAAGGATTTTACCTTTTTCTAACCATATTGAGCCTATCAGTGGGCCTATTAGTTTTTTTTTTATAATTGATAAAAAGCATAAAAACAGATATTCTTTCACAATACTTATCCTAATTACTAATTAATCACCACTTTAAAAGGACTATTATGTGGAATTTGGATACTGAAATGAAGTGATATCCTCTTTTTCAATATTTTTTGTTTCTCAACTTCGAGAATTTGTAAATTGGTTTACCCGTATATTAAATAAATAATTAAATTTATAATATATTAATTAATTAATTTAATATAATATTAAAATATTATTGACCCAGAACTATGGCAAAACAGGTGACTGTCAGATTTACTAGATTTGGGAACTATCAGAAAACCGATCCAACGAATTGCACTTTTTCCTATAGACTATTGGAAAGAGGACAATTTTCTGAGCATTTAAAAGAAATTCAAGGTGGATTATCCATTACTTTTCTAGAAAACGGCAAAAATCGAAATTTTACATGCATTTTATATAGATTAAACCACAATTTCTTTTATTTTATGAACAGTTTTTATTTAGATAAACGCAGAACTAGTTTTTAGTGACCGCTATCACTAAGAACCAGTTTTTAAATCGTTAGTTAACCCAAATTCAATGGTTAACTTAGATTTATGACTAATCAGGTAGTCATACACGTAGGTTAACCATTGCATTTGGCTTAACTAACGATTGAAAACCTGGGCCTAAGAGTGTCCTCTCTAATTGTCCTCTTTCCAATTTATAAGTCGATAGGAAGAAATTCAATTCGTGGAATCAATAGTAATAAAGATTTTATAAAAAGATTCTATATTGACAGGGAACAGCTCTTGAAGGGTTCTATCACAAACAATTGATAAGTCCACCTGTTTTTTAAGTTCTCGTTAGTTCACTTATTTGGAAATTCTGTTCCAGTAATTTCTGCCTGTCAATAAAAACTTCATGTATTTGGTCAAGTTCTAAATCAAATATAAAGCTTGCAGAATATTGCGACTGACTGATATTAATAATTTGCTGTATTTAATGTGTATCCAAAGCAATAATAAACTATCCAAGGTTTTGACTGTTATCTGCATATAAATAATATTATGTCCTGTGGTGACGGTTGGATAATTATTGTGAGAGAACTATCGATCTTTGATAGATCATACGTTTGAATCCACTTCACTGGATTTATTTAATGAACGTATTTTATCTCAGAAATTTTTTATCCTCAGACAAGAAATAGATGTTGAGTTAAAAGGTCAACAGAAGTATTGTGATTCCTGTCTGAACTCAAGAACCATCCCTTGAGTGATCAATATTTTTAGCAACTTAAGCATCCCTCCCTCCGCACTAAAAGTTTTCAAATTATTGAAGAATTTAAATAAGTATATTTGAATATAAAACAGTTTCATATATTTACAGTTGACTATTTCCATTATAAAGAGCTGGTAGAGTAAATCTTAGTTGACCTTTGCTCGCGCCTAGTAAAAAGCAAAATCTTGTTTACTTCAAGGGACTGTTGTAAGACTGAATTTAATGGTTTCAAAATGTTAATTCGTAATTACTCGGCTGCAATTACTTACAGTTAAAATTAATTATTATATTCTTATTAAATTTCAACAGTCGAATTTCTTATAGCGCTTCTTCGTTAGTTTCATTCTATGCCTTAGGTTTTGATAATTTTTGTGATGTCAAATTGTCATCTTGAAGTGATGCGGTTTATTAATCCACATTAATATGCTTGGTGGTTAATTTACACTACCAAGTTCTGTTAATTCGATTAATGTAATTCTTAGATTTTTATAAACTGGTTTATCTGCTAAATAAATAAATAATCTAAAGATGGAATTTTGTGAACCATTAAATTGTTGTAAAAACCTGCATTATCTAGTTAACCATTAAAAATTTCAAAACATGTTTAGCATAAAAAAAATAAGGCAAAATTTAAATTACACTCTTAATTATAAGAGCCTTATAAGAACATAAATTAAAATTTTTAATTTACTGTCCAAAACTGATAAAATAGTTAAATTAATAATGTATTTATTAGTCTTAAAAAATGTCTGCATGGAAGTAAACTACAATTTACTACAATCATCAGAACAAAGACAAAGCCCCTATGACCTCGACATCGGGCTCTAACGAAAAAAAGGATTACAGTTATCCAGAAAGGTTCCAAAAACTATCAAGTTGTTGATTGACATTTTCATAATTTATGCTACTTACACCCAAAATAAGCATTAGCAAAATTACACTATGTCAAATATAAATAAATAAAATATAAAACCACCCAAAGATCCCCATTTTTTTTAGATTTTGTTAAAAATTGTAGTTTTCAAATTTTGACTTGAAACTATTCGTCTCCTTTTTGGAGATACTGGCCTCGGTCAATCAATTTAGGAGGGAATTAGACCCCTTAGGTTTGCCTATGTTGCTAACCCAACTTTGGGTTGATCTAAATCAAATATGGGTTGACCTATGATCTTTCAAAGTTGAATGTTTGAAGTAATTTAAATTTTGAAATATTTCACATTATTAATGATTTATTTAATATTAATATTCCTTTTAATCTGAATAAGACAATATACTATTTTTAATTAAAAAATTATCTACAAATCAAATCAAATAACATTTATTAAGTACGAGGTACGAGGATACCTCACAGTTCCCGAAAATTACATATGGTAGCCTTCTCTTCTATATTTAATTATGTATGTGAAGAATTTAGTGAATGGGAAAGTGAGTAAAGTACAGGATAAAAATTTCAAAATCCCTGCTTTTAAAAAATTATCTACTTTTAGTTATAGTATGATCTCCATGATGAAAAACCATTTACCATTTTCACCGAACATTGAATATTTTTGTTGTTTCTTTCAGTTCTCTTGTCTATGTTTTAAGTTACGTTTTGCAATTTGTTAGGCAACAATATTTCTTCTTTAGTTTAATGGAGAATTTTAAATAGTTTAATGTTTAGGCATAAAATGTATAGAACATCTTCCAAGTTATTCTCTGCGATTTTTAAGATCTTTCATCTCCGTAAGAGACAATTTTCAATACCATCCTATCTGATACAGCATTTCTGAGTTATTCCTACACAAAAGTACCTAATGGCTCGAGAATATCTCTGGACTCATAGATTTATAAATAAATAATCTCTAACACTTTAATTTTGAGTTTGACTCAGCCTGGAAAATATGCTATAAAATTTGGAAAGTAACTCAAACAATGTTTTCTTCTTGCTAGTTCTACCAAACAATTTTAATTAAAATGTTTTTATATATTTATTCAATATAGCTCGAGTAGTTACCTCAATTATTTAAAATATCTTGAAATTATTGTGGAGGCACATTTACCATTTTAAAGAAAAGCATTTAATAAAATAAAGCAAATTTTGATATTTGTGGACACTTTTGATTGACCAAGTCCATTAGTTTAAAAAGTGAATAAAAACCAGGAAACAAAATTTACCGGATCAACTTCTATAGATAGAGGTGTTATCATGGCTTCTGTTGGCTGAGGTAATGTAATGGTATTTCTAGTATTGGTATAATTGTGCTGAGCTTCATCAAAATATTGGTTTTCTTCCTCTTCTTCTTCATCCTCATAATCATCGTCTATGTACAAATTATCATCTTCGTCTGAATAACTTACGGGTTGGTCACCGCCAGGGAAGACGACACTAATTTTGGTCATTATTTCTACGACCTATACAACAAAATATGCAATGAGCAACTTCAAAATTTAAATATTACAAGTTACTTGCCTCTTCCATGCTGGGTCGTATCGATGGATCTTGATCCCAACAACGCACCATAAGATTTTCAATAGGAGGTGGAAGATTTCTTAACAATGGTGGTCTAGTCCCTTTATTAACTTGCCACATAATTCCAAAAGCTGAGCCACCGATGTGCTTAAAAGGTTGTTGTCTTGAAAGCACCTCCCACAAAATTATACCCCAACTGTAGACATCGCATTTTTCGGTGTAATTATTTGATGTGAACACCTGAAAATTGTATAAGTGTTATTAGTTTCGAGATATTAGTATTAATTCAGTTCGTACTTCAGGTGCCATCCAAGCTGCCGATCCTTTACTATTGGTCATATATGTACTTTTGTCTGCCGCCGTACCAAAATCACATATTTTCAACTTCCGTCCATCCATTATCAGCAACAAGTTGGGTGGCTTTAAATCCCTGTGTATTAAAGCTTTTGGTTTCATAGCATGTAAGTAAGCAACTCCCTAAAAAGTTCCTAATTGTATATTTTTAAGTTATTACGTACTAGAACAAGATGTACCTTAGCACATTGAACACACCAAGACATTGCATGGCCAATGTGATAATGAACTCGAGGTGCACAATGAAGTACATTATAAAGAGAACCACCTTCTGCATATTCCATAACCAGACATATATTAGGTCCTTTGGTGCAAGCTCCATACAGAGTAACAATATTTTCGTGATTAACTCGAGACAATTGCCTTACTTCGACACCAAAAGCTTTACGTTCTGATTCTGTCGTTATGTTTTTAACTGCCACATCTTTTCCTTTCCATTTACCCTTGTACACTACACCAAAGCTTCCCTCACCTACAACCTAATGCAAGTGTAATTTAATAAGAAAAGCTCCTTCTCAGATATATTTACAAACCTGCAACTTTTGAATTTCATCGTAGTTGATTTCTTTCACAAATTGTTGATTTGTAGGGCCGTCATATTCTAAAGAAGCCATTGCTTTTCAATTTAGCACATTTTTGTCATAATTTGAAGCATACTTTTATCGAAATTTGCATTATTTTTGTTGTAGAAAATTTTATTGTATATGTCAAATGTCATTTAGGTTATTAAAAACTTTAATGTGACTTGGGGAAAAACCTAAAGTTACTAAATTGAAAATATTAGATACTCCAATTCTACAGGATGTTTGTGAAGTCTCTTAATTAAATTTCTATGAGCTACAAGTTTACATTTAAAATGATGTGGGTGGGCTAATCTAAACCAGTAACTATATAAATCTAACAAATTTTAATATAATTATTTGTATTATAAAATTTAAAATACATACAAAGTTTTACAATAAATCTTTTTCGCTCTTCATGGAACCTGAAAATTGTAGCGTATTACATAATACAATAACAAAGTAGAATTAAACGATTGTTTTCGAATGATGACATTTCTTCTTTAAAACCTCGTTTTTATAGATGTCGTGTTTGCCTGTAAGTGAATTTTTATTCATTTTTTTCAACTAATTTACGTCATACACATCGATGAAAACGAGGTTTAAAAGAAGAAGTGTAATTTTTTAAATAACTTTTTGTTGTTTTACGTAGCGTTAATTGGATGAGAACGACACTTTATGATTTAATATGATTTTTGCATAAGGATTTTATCATGTTAATTTTAATCTTTTCTTATTATAATATTTTAGAACTTGTGACCTCTTCAGCCCCTCATTTCCATCCCTAGCCTATGTAAAAGCTAAAATAATTCTTTTCATTTCTCCAAAATATCGAAAAGTGATAAAAGGAGGTGAGGAAGCGTCCCATGAAAACGGTAGGTAATGAGGGAAAACGAGGGTCATATACGGATTCAGCAGATCATTTTACATGAGAATGAGCAGAAATGGTTTTGGGGGCAAAATAAATTTCTTTTACCGACAAGTGTTATTTATTCTGAAATAATAAGTAGTTTGGTACATATCCAGCCATAATCTATAATAATAAGCTAGACAACAAAATAAAAAAAATTTTAGATTTAGTAATATTATTTTAGTCAATGGTAAGTTTACGAAATGCGCCATCTATGCCAAAAATGTCTTCGGTTGTTCTTGGTTTCTTTGGACGTAATTTTTCACTGGAGCGAAATTGATAATCTTCGATAAAGTAATCTCTGTAACTTTCTACTTTTTTCTTCCAGAATTCTAAAAAATTTGATTATAGTAATACCGAAATATCATTTTTATCAATTTTATAGATTACCAGTTAGTTCTTCCACGGATCCATTTTCTCCACCACAATGCTTTGGTTTATATTTATCTGGGATAATGTTTGAAAATTCCTTTTTTGTATTATTCACGCTGTAAATGAAAATCTGAAAATAAACAAATGTAAGTAAATACAGCAATTATTGCAAAAAGGTAACTTAAGAAGTTACAAAGCGCATTTACACATTTTATTAATTAAATCTTACTCAGAACAATTGAAGTTACTAAGCAAGGATAACATCATTATCACTTAATTAATCCTTTCAAAGTTACATAATATAATATTATGTTTTGAAAGTAATATTCCACGATTTTGCATATTGCATAAAAATTAGAAAATTTTTGGAATTTTAGGAATATTATTGACATAGAATTTTCTTAACAGCACACTTCAGTTTTATCAAGCCATGTAATGAGTATGCACATACCCTATTTTTCATTTTGTCAGACATAAACGATTTTAGTAAGCCCAAGGCACTTTCAAATATTTGAGCAGCATTTGTATGATGAGCTCCTACAATTCTGATGGGATATGAGTGTTGAACGCACATCACAACTTTTCTTAAATGCGGTGGAGTTAATTGCAGTGCTAAGCTTAACGGAAAAGATTCCAAATCGATCCACGATAAGAATCCACCAATCACCGCATTATCATCTTCTATCAATAAAATTTCTAAAATCATTAAAACTACTTTGGTGACAGTTAAAACGGTAATAGTATCTTTGGGATTTGAGGTATTCCAATGATAGTAAAATATTTTTGCTCCATCTGCACCTACTGGTTCAGGAAGCGGTAATATTATCCTGAAAATGATAAATATTTAATAACTATACGTAATGATCTCACATAATTTTATAATAAGAATGGATCTGGAAAATGGATTTTCTCACCCTGCTTTTAAAACATTTTGAATGTCCGAATCAAAGGGGTCACGATTGTCAAAAAATTCGGGAATTAAGCTTCTCATGGTGTAAAACATATCTAGTTTTTCTTTTGTTTTTTCAAGACTAAATTTACAACCTCTTAAAAAACTAATAAGCCATTGATCATCTAAAATTATACAAATAAATAAAATTAATATTTTTATTTGTGTTAATGGTTGAAACAAAGGCAGATTATAACAACTATAAATAAATATTTATTGCCAAAAAAATGGAAAAATCCGAAAATAACGTGGAAAAATCAAACCCAGCGAGGATATTAAAATGCAAATGTAATTGAACAAAAAACTAAAAGAAATATCAAAAAAATTAATTAATCGACTACACGAACTTTAAACTTTTAGTCGTCCAAGGTTATGCCCATCACCATGTTCCATCGATACTTAAGATTTCAAACCGGAATATATTTATAATCTATTCGCAGGATTTTTATTGCAATTAATACAATACAATAATATTTAATTATGTAAATTTTACCCAAAATAAAATTTAATGCTGCCATAAAGAATCAAATCTTTAGTCAAGCCGATATTTAAAATTTTACTTTGTTGGCCGAATTTTATGTTTTTTTTTATCTAAATTTATATGTATCTAGTACTTACGTAAATACTTGACATAACCAACACTTTACTGAGTAAACTTCTTTGCTTGAGTTAATATTTAAATAATGTATTATTATATTAGGATTTACATAGCAGATACATACAATGAAATACACGTTTGCTGCTGTGGATAATATTAATTCAAATATAATAATGAAATAGAAAACAAAATAATACGTATACTTCCAATGACATTAATATTATCTTACATTTATTTGAAGGAAAAGGAAATTAAAAATAATTTAATGCTTATTAACCAATTGAAGAACCTAGTACGTCGATTTATTAAAAATTTAATAGATTATTATTATCGTGTTTCCAAAATTCCATTAGATTTTCGCTGTTAGTTTATATAAATGGAAATTTTTATAGATATTTTTGTATATTAATTTGGGAGATATTGCGCGGGTTTTGCCAGTATGACGGCTGCCAATATGGTCGGAACATTACATTTTTGTCTTCTGATATTTTTGATTGGCGAATTTGATGTTCGAGTTTTCGATTTCGTTAAATAAAGTGATTTAAATTTTGACTAAGTTGTTTTAATAATTTGGACTGTAATTTGTTCCAAGTTTTAGACGAAATTTGAATATTTTTGATGAAATTAATTTTGATTTAATTTCGATTTAAATTAATTTTAAATTAAAATTTTAATTAGAGATTTAAAGATATTGGTGATATTTTTGATATTATAAAATAAGTTTAAAGGTAATTATAAAATGGATTTGATATTGAGGCATCTGGGTCAGTTCATCTTTAGACTTTTGTGTTCCATTTTTAAATCTATAATAATTGAAGATTTACTTGCATTTCAATAATTTTCGATTTGATTGGAACGAGTGGAAATTAATTTTTTAATTTTTTATAGGCTATATAATTTTTTAAAGAATGTTTTTTCCTAAATAAGTTTAAATGTTAAAATTTTGCTGCCTTGGTGCTCATTGGTTATGCCGTGTGGTTGTAGTCGAATTTAAATGCGGTTTAAAACAAAAATTTTTTACAGATTTAAAATAAAATAACTTAAAAATAAAAAAGGGTGAAACTTAAAATTATTTGAAAGATAATTTAGGTGAAAATTTGCTCTTTGCTCTCCATGACCCTTTGCACAAATTGCAGAAGCAGACTCTTCTGATTCCCAAATTCACCTTTGCAGGTCGCGTTTCATCCCAATAAATTATTATTTTTCCTGATTTTATTTTTCAAATTTTATATAATGCAAAATATTAAGCTTACGGATTTTTATTATTATTATTTTAATTAATATTATTAATCATTATTATTTTTAAATATAATTATTATTAAAAAGAACATGTTTGCTGTTGAGGAATATTTTATTTAATTTTTCAGTCGTTATTTTTTAAAGTAAAGATTTTATAAAAATATTTTTAAATTTAAAATTTCAGGTATTTCAGAATTATACAACTCCAGCTATACAAATTTTCAGGTACTATTTATCCCTGTTTTAGTTATGTTGTACCTTATACAACAGCTTTTTATGTAATCTGTAAAATAAAATACGAGTATTGGAAATTTATTTAGCATTGCATGAAATTTAATATACAAATAAACTTGGTTACTGTGGGAAATTCACATTTTTTTTCAATGTTTTAATGGTATATAACAGAATTGTGATGGGTAATGGAGAAAACCCGGCTTTATTTTCAGATTCAGCTAACGAAGAAGAATATATTCTTCTAGAAACACCAATAAGTGAATTTTATAAAATTCAAATTTCATTTTCCATTTGTAGATTAGTGTAATTATTAAACTAATCTATTAATATTGGAGTAATAATAAGAGCAGAATGTAATTAGTATGCAATTTTGATGCACATAGTACTCGTATGTAAATAAACAATAATTAAAAAATATATAAAATTTCAAGGTTGTTTAAGATTTAATGCGAAAAAAATTTACTTATTATTTTGATCTAAGCGACTTTTAAAATTATTATAAAAAAAAATTTTAATATTAGTCAGCTATTTTGATTCAAAATAACATATAGAGTTATTAAAAACTGCAAAAATGCGCTTAGCGCACACTGGAAAATCCAAATTTCTCCGGAAATACACAAGATATCGAAAAACTGTAAAATTAAGTTCTTTTTAATGGGAAAAGTAGACTGGACTGCCGATTCTATGTTACGCTAAGACTCACCCCTTTACTTTGAACTACCCCAACTTTATGATACCTCAAATTTAAGGCCTTTTAAAATATTATGATTTAACGAATATATAAAATACTTACAGGTGGTGCAAGTTATTGGAGAAAAATTTAAAAAATTTTTTTTTGATTTCCCAAATATGTACTTAATACAGTTTTTGAACAATTTCTTAACTGCAAAGCTATTAACTTTAATTTTTCCTGCATTAAAGGAGAGTATTTCATTTTTATTAGTTTATTTTGTACAAAAATATAAATTTATGAAAAATTTAAGAAAAATTCGGTAGGAAAATTTTAAGTAAATCAAAGTTTAAGGGGTGTCATAAAGAGTATGGTACCATTTTAAACTTTAAAGTTGGGGTAGCTGAGGGTGAGTCCTAGTGCAACGCAAAGTACCCAGTCTTGTCTCCCCTTTTCTGGAAAAGCTTCAGTTATACAGTTATATTTATACTGTTTCAAAAAAATTCAAAAACTGCAATAGTAACAAACGCATTTGTGAACTAAATTTTGTTGACAAATTTAATTGCATTTTGGGATATTGCATGTGAATAACTTATTTAATTTCTAATTTTTGTAAATTGACTATAATTTAATAACCCAATTTTTCACAATTAAATGAAATTCATAGCCAAATAAAGTTTGGCAACTTAATTCTCTCAAAAATATTACTTTCACTTCATCTCAATAATTAACCAACCAAGGCTGCAATTAGAATTACCAAATTATTATGTTATTTTTTAACACATAATTGTATAATGTTTTGTGAAAGATTCATAATTAAAAAACACAATAATAATTAAATAATTTATAAAAACACTAATTGATATTATTATATTTTAAAAATGTTATTGTGCTATTTATAGTACGATATAATACTTTTTATGTATGCATCAAGGTTTTATTTTTAAATTTAAGTAAAGTTAATTAGGTCGATAGCTTTAAGCTAAATATTAAAAATATTTAATTAAAGATAAAATGAAAATTTTACCTGTTCTGCAGCTAAGATGTGCCTGTTTTTTTATCCATTCCTTAATATGGATTAAGTCATCAGGAATTCGGCTAGGAACTTCATTTAACTCCTTCTCTGCCTTTTCTTGAAGTTCCTTTGATACTTTTCGAATTGACATTTTAAACAACTTATTTATTAAGGGCGAATAAATACTTTTATCACTGTTGTATGTATTTATGTTGTTAGTGTAGATATATGTAGTTACTTTGTAAAAGACACCGTGAAACTAGTTTCTAAATAACTAACCTTACTTAAAGTTTATAACATACCCACTCTCTTTCCAAGGTTCCAAATAATAATTGTTGATTAATTTCTAGTTCGTTGAGTTGTATAAATACAGTGATTTTCGAATTACACATGTGAAATAACTATATATTTTGTATAATATGTAATTATAAATAATATAGGTAACTAATTCTAATAAAACTTTAGTAATAGAAGGTAATTAGTAATCGATGAATATGATGTGGTTTAAGTAGTGAAACTCGATATTAACCATATTAATATATGTATATAATAAAGTTTAGTTTTGTACTTATTCTTCACAAAAATAAAACTAACAGATTAAAATTAAATTAAATTAATAATTAACAAATTAAAATAATAATTATATTAATATAATCTAAAAGTGTCAGGTGCAATTTTTCGATTCTTTACTTTACTTATTTAATTAATTATTAATTTGTTAAAAAAACTGTATTGTAGTAAATTATTATAACATTTATTTATCATGAAAATTAATTTTATTGCGATATTAGTACGTAACAAAATTTTTGAAAGTTGATTTTATTATTATTGATTTTTATTTACCCGAAATACTGCTTCAAGACTCATTAAATTTATTTAAAAAAATACCATATAACATGAGTCCCCGTAAATGAGGGCATGACGGGGACCCCTGCCCCCCTCCTTGAAAATATAAAATGAATCAATAAACTTATATAGTTATTTTACATTCTACCAACTTATTTTATTTAGATTTATTCTACAAATAGTTATTTGCATATTTATTAATCATTGGTGCATACGGCCATAAGTAAATCCCAAAAAAGAGATTTTTAAATATAAGCAATTCAAAATTAATACTTTGTATTTTGAGGGGCCCTTTTGTATATTATAATTTAATTTTAAATCATTTTTTGCAAACAAAAAGTAAAAACATTTTAATTTGGATCATATTTGTCTTTATTAATACGGCGCTTAAAAAATATTATCAAAAAGAAAAAACTTTTGTAAAAACATTGCAAAACTCTCACTTTTCAATCAGTTGACGTCCCGGCAAGTCGTCGCCTGAGAATCAGGAGTTATTCTATTTCCAATTTTCTAAATCTTACAGTACAGCAGTTTATAAAGATTCTGTATTATTATTATTTCTCTATTAGAAAATTTTTATAAAACTTCGATTCAAAGTGAATAATAAAGATTTTGGCAATGTTTTTGCATTACGCTGTAGAGAAGTAAACATAGAATAAAATTGTATAGATAACTCAGTTTATCAAAAAATATTGACTACGTGACGAAAACCTAACCCCCACTGCCTTTGTGACCAAGCGTGGTATTTTTAAGACCCCCCCCCTTAAACGGGTCACGTAGTATGGCTACGTTCCCTAAGTATTATTGTTTTGATATAATTCCACGAAAAAATTCTTTTACCTTATTTTTATTGCTTTTTAGAAACCATATAAAAGTTCTGGGAACTGCGAGGTATTTAATTCTTTTATTATTGTTTTGATATAATTCTACGAAAAAATTCCTTTGCCTTTTTATTGCTTTTTAGAAACCATAAAAAAGTACCTGGAACCGCAAAGAATTTAATTCTTTATTATTGTTTTGATATAATTCTGCGAAAAAATTCTTTTACCTTTTTATTGCTTTTTAGAAACCATATAAAAGTTCCGGTAACTGCGAGGTATTTAATTCATTTATTACTGTTTTGATATAATTCCACGAAAAAATTCTTTTACCTTATTTTTATTGCTTTTTAGAAACCATATAAAAGTTCTGGGAACTGCGAGGTATTTAATTCTTTATTATTGTTTTGATATAATTCTACGAAAAAATTCCTTTGCGTTTTTATTGCTTTTTAGAAACCATAAAAAAGTACCTGAAACTGCAAAGAATTTAATTCTTTATTATTGTTTTGATATATTTCCACGAAAAAATTCTTTAGCATTTTTATTGCTTTTTAGAAACCATATAAAAGTTCCGGGAACTGCGAGGTATTTAATTCTTTATTATTGTTTTGATATAATTCCACGAAAAAATTCTTTTACCTTATTTTTATTGCTTTTTAGAAACCATATAAAAGTTCTGGGAACTGCGAGGTATTTAATTCTTTATTATTGTTTTGATATAATTCTACGAAAAAATTCCTTTGCGTTTTTATTGCTTTTTAGAAACCATAAAAAAGTACCTGGAACTGCAAAGAATTTAATTCTTTATTATTGTTTTGATATATTTCCACGAAAAAATTCTTTAGCATTTTTATTGCTTTTTAGAAACCATATAAAAGTTCCGGGAACTGCGAGGTATTTAATTCTTTATTATTGTTTTGATATAATTTCACGAAAAAATTCTTTTACCTTATTTTTATTACTTTTTAGAAACCATATAAAAGTTCTGGGAACTGCGAGGTATTTAATTCTTTTATTATTGTTTTGATATAATTCTACGAAAAAATTCCTTTGCCTTTTTATTGCTTTTTAGAAACCATAAAAAAGTACCTGGAACTGCAAAGAATTTAATTCTTTATTATTGTTTTGATATATTTCCACGAAAAAATTCTTTAGCATTTTTATTGCTTTTTAGAAACCATATAAAAGTTCTGGGAACTGCGAGGTATTTAATTCTTTATTATTGTTTTGATATAATTCCACGAAAAAATTCTTTTACCTTATTTTTATTACTTTTTAGAAACCATATAAAAGTTCTGGGAACTGCGAGGTATTTAATTCTTTTATTATTGTTTTGATATAATTCTACGAAAAAATTCCTTTGCCTTTTTATTGCTTTTTAGAAACCATAGAAAAATACCTGGAACCGCAAAGAATTTAATTCTTTATTATTGTTTTGATATAATTCCGCGAAAAAATTCTTTTACCTTTTTATTGCTTTTTAGAAACCATATAAAAGTTCCGGGAACTGCGAGGTATTTAATTCTTTATTATTGTTTTGATATAATTCTACGAAAAAATTCCTTTGCCTTTTTATTGCTTTTTAGAAACCATAAAAAAGTACCTGGAACCGCAAAGAATTTAATTCTTTATTATTGTTTTGATATAATTCCGCGAAAAAATTCTTTTACCTTTTTATTGCTTTTTAGAAACCATATAAAAGTTCCGGGAACTGCGAGGTATTTAATTCTTTATTATTGTTTTGATATATTTCCACGAAAAAATCGATTATCTCGAAATGTCGATTATGTAATAACAACTTTCCTTTTTGCACTTAACCATTCAATGAGATTACTGGAATTTTGACCGTATCGTAGCAACAGCTACTATTTCGAGAATTAATCTTGAATCTCGGATTAATCCGTGACTCTTAATACGGGCATTAGATTACTATCATTTTTGGATAACACATCATAATTGCTTTTAACAGCAAGCTGTATTTTGTATAACTGGGTTTATAGAATTTATTATCCCCTTTAGATCCAAATTAAAGTTTCACGCAGAACAGTGTAGCCTAAGGAAAGATTGAAAACATCTATGTTCGGCAGTAAACAAGAAAGAGTTGAGAACAAGTACAAGTTTATTTTCAATTCTCGAAAAGCCAATGTTCCTAACTGGTTGTGAGAATGTACAACGATTATTTAAGATTATTCAAGATTATTCAGTTTCTAGTTCGCTCGGGTATGGGGAACAATTTTTAAAGACTGGTCATATTAATTGCTTGGCAAAACTGTTTTCAAGTTCAAAAAAATCAATTTAAGAAAATTGTGAAATTTACTACGAAAGTTGGGTGCAAATAAGGAGCGAGTGCAGTTTATTATTTTTATTATTTTGGCAGTCTATTGTCAATATCAATTTTATGTCAAATGTCATTCCTGCATAATATTTGACCACGTTTATTCGGACTATGGCGATGTCCAAATTGTGTATTTTTAGAACTATGGTAAGTTTGTCTTTCTTTTGTGTTAACGTCCTGAGTGTGGTTTTGGTCTGGCTAATTTTTAGTTTCAATTTTTGGAAGTAAGTCTGGAAAAGTCGTGCAGCTTCGTAGGTAAATAATTGATTAATTTTTTTAAGATTTGGCGATAGAAGCTGTGTCGTCTGCGTGCAGGGCAAATTTGATGTTGGGGCCAGAATAAAGCTTGGGACAATCCTGCTGGGATGGGGTGGAAATTGGATAATATGCTTTTAAGTTTAAATAGAAAGGTTTTTATCTTTTACATTAAATTTTAAATCCAATCTAGTAAACCGAATAATTTTTACAATGACATCTAATATTACAGAATCTTAAAGTGAAAGTTAATAAAAATAATCCAAATAGTTAACATTAATATTAAGTTAATTTCAACATTACATCACAATGAGTATTTTTGGAAAAACGGGTTTTGGCAAGATATTTAAACAATGGGGAAGTAGAAAAACACTATGTAAGTATTAAGTGAAGATAACAATAAAGTATTATAACACAAGATTGCTAGTCGTAGATAATGAAAATAAAAAGTTTTTAACGGCAGTTGAAAATGATGAAATTAACGAAGTTACTGACTATATAGACAACCGGGGAGTGAACGTGAATTACAGTTATGCCGAAAACGGCGTTACTGCCTTGCATATAGCCGCCGAAAAAGGAGATATTCCATTATTGTTAAAGATAGTTAATAGCCCAAATATAATAATGGATCCCGTATCTTTATATGGATTTACGCCTTTACATATCGCTTGCATGTTTAAAAAATATGAAGTTGCCAAAGTTTTGTTAGGAAAAAAAGCAAATCCCAACCGGGTTGATAGCTTCGATAAGACATGCCTTCATTTTGTAGCTGTCACTAACCACATCAGATTGGCAAAATTATTGATTAAATTTGATGCCCAAATTAATGTTATTGATTGTATGGGAAATACTCCTTTACATCTTGCAATTGATACAGAATATCTGCCCATGATAAAGTTATTTTTATTATTTGGAGCAGATCCAAACATAAAAACAAAGAGGATGCCGCTATTTTTGGGTAAATAAAATAATTCATTTTAATATTAGTCGATATTAGTAGTCCAAAGGTCCACGTGTAGGGACGCTTTCAGATTCTTTTGTAAATGTCGTCAATCGACATGTTTGGAGAAATTGCAAAATTTTTATTTTTGGTTAAGATTAGGAAAAATTATCATCTTTGACCAACAGGCGATCAACATTGTCTTGCGGAGTGTACAAAACCATTTAGAGAGTTGATATCAAAAAGATTTTTCAAATATAAAATCCTTTTAATTCTACAAAAAATGTTGTACAGAACTAAAGAAAATACATTATTAAATAAAATTTTGAAAATCAAAGCTTGTTCTAAGTACAAACTTGAAAGGAAAGCCGCATTATCCTTACGGTGAGCTGAAATTTTTTATAGTTTCCTTGCTTGAGCTTAAAGAAGTCTTTATAGTTACAAATAAAGTGAATGTCGTACAATAGTAATGCAAGAGCTGTGTTAAGTGTAAGTAAGTGCTGAAAAAACTATAAAGTGGATGTCGTAAGATTTCATTACATTAACCTAATTAGAAATTTAATTAAAGCATAAGAATATTCTACTAGAGCTTTTAGCAAATTAATCAATAATAAAATAGCGTTCAGCGCACACTTTCCAATAAATTTAAATTGATAAGAACAATATTTGCTTTAAGTGTTTGAAGAACTTTTTAAAGTAATTTTAAATTTTAGAAATTCGACGAAATACGTTCTTGTACGTAAATTACATTGTTAAAGTTAAAGCCAAATGAAGTTCTAACTTAAATGAACATGTCAATAACTACACCGCATTCTTGCGTGAGGGTAAAATAGCTATTATGTGAAATTTATAAATTTATATAATATGTATATCTCTACCATAAAGCACCAAATCAAAGCATATCTGAAATTATTACCTTCATATTTAACAAATATTATCTACAGTTATACCTAGGATAAGAAAGGATAACTGTAATAAATTGATAATTTTTGCAACAAATTAATTAAAAATTAAATGTAATTCGAATTTTTTTCTAGATTGTGTACTACAGTGTCGTAGCGACCTACAGATATTAATTATAAAACTTTTGGTATCGTATGGAATAGATTATAATGTAACTGAACCAATCAGCAAGAGAAACGCTATGCATTTCGTAGCAATATCGGGATACGTGCCACTGGGATATATGCTACTTAAATTAGGCTGTTGTCCAGATCTTCGTGATATTTATAACTCGACCGCTGCTGATATTGCTATACGTCATTCCAATTATGATTTGGCCAATTTATTGGAAATCTTTTTGCAGTATGGAGATGTAGAATTTGTCTCTATTCGCAACAAAAATATTTTAGATGACGAGGAAATTGACGAGATCGGTCAATAGTGAATTTTTGCTTATTTAAGAATTTAGTGTATTTAATTCTCACTTTGAAACAATTTTTGATAAGATGGAATGCAATAACGTTTATTTTTATGACATTGTACATATTAATATTAATTTAACATTTAAAACCTTGTACTTATATTATACTGACTGATTGATGTATAATACTTATATAATATTTTAATAAAATACATTTAATTATATTTTGTAGATATATAATTTTTAAAACACATTTAACGTCAATATTATTTTTTATAAATTAAATAGACATTCGGTACATTTGAATAGATATGTCAATTTAACTTATAAACTTTACAAAACCATACGATGATATACAGGAACATTGGGTTCATTGGAAGTTGCCAAAAGTTGAGATAACGTGTAAAAATCATTTCTCGAAGCTGGTCCATTTAAATACCTTAATTCTCTAGTTGGGTCGTTTCGTTTTCGCGATACCATAAACCGTTTTTTCTTATTTTCGGAAAATCTGCCCCACTGTCCTCTCTTATCTTCGTAAATGTAGTTAGGACTTTCTTGAGCAAATTCGTTAGGTAATTTATTAATTCGATTAGATGCATGTGGATACACGACTGGAATATCTAACCAATCTTCGTCGTCTTGTTCTACCTCATTATCGGCATTGTCGTCTAAATCTAAATTTGGCTCATACCTATACCACGTAGGTTTGTAATCATCTTGCGAATTGTGCCATTTATTTTCCCACAAATTTAAAAGAGTCAGAACCTCCTCTGGGGTTAATTCGATATCTCTCTTGTAACGATTGTTATATTTGCTACAAAAAAAAAACAAAATTCAAAATTACTAGATTACACAAAAGTGCCGAATTAGGCGGCGAGTAACAAAAACTAAGATAATTAAGTTTCCGGGACACTTAAGAAAATAAGAAAAAAATCGTTAGGAGGCGAGAAAAATTACGGCGAAGTAAATTGCTCCTAAATTTAAATTAAGCAAAAGAAAAGTTTGTTTTCTTGGAATAAATAAGGAAAAGCAACTACAAATAATAATATAGCATAAAGTGTAATCAAATTTATTTTAAAAAAGTTGTGAATTATAAAATAATTTCTCGACGCGTACAATGACGAAGGAGCTAATTGAAAAACTGCTAATGACAGGAGCTTAAGCATTTACATTTTATGTTGAAATTTTAATGACAAAAAGTTTTTTTAAGAGTTAAACCAAATCTAATTACCTAACTATTATGGAAGATGTATCGTTTTATTAAAAGGCAAATAAATTGTTATTGATAGATATCGACAATCTAATCGATATTATGATAAAATGTAGCGAAACTCGTCACCATGGAAACGCAGAAGTCACGCGACGACGCACCTGTTACATTGATTTTAACAGACGTCTTCGGCGTCATTTTTCTATATTCACCTGTAGAATAAAATGCCTTTTAAAATCAAATCCTTTTATGGAAAATAGAAACGCAGACAGCGTTTAATAATCTACGCCATTTACATAATTTTAACTGAAGGTGGAAATTAATATGTAAATTAAATTACGCAGACGTCTGCAAAATAAAAAGTTTGCAAATTTATTCGTCACTTTTTATGCTTTTTGGGTAATCAAGAAGCGCTACACAATTTTGCTAGTAGATATGTATAGTATAATATAAAAAAGCAATCCAACTAAAAGTAGGTAGATATAATTTTACGGAACACCGGAAACTTACTTTGAAAAATTGCACTGAAATGAAAACAAACATTAATTTATTACTCTTGGTACAATTCGAGGTTTAAAGTTTTAACCAAATCTTTAAAATTATATTTGAGTAATTTAAAAATCAATAATCAGAGCCGACCACAGCAAATGAAAATCTCTAATGAAGATCCATCCAAATTGTTTCTATCAATCAATTGGTGGATGTAAAATTATCCGCTGGATTCTTTGTAGAAGTAACGGGGCTTTAAATTAGGTTTGTTTGTTCTGCAGGCACTGACGTTGATTAGGATACACGGTTTTAATCCTGAATTTTATCCTTCAGCGGTGATCCACGGAAGTCATTTACGAAAGTTCTAAAAGTTTAATTACAGGTTTGTTTAGCTCCAGCTAAATTAGATTCCAAAATAAAATTTTTATAAAATCATTAATTTATGATTAGTTTAACGATTCATATTCTATTTGAAAGTCAATTAGTTTTATAGCAAATTTGAATTATTTTATTCAAATTATATCATCATTTTAATTAGTTTTCTTTGAAATGATGGAGGGCGGTTTACCCCTTGTTTACAATTCAAATTAGAATTATTATAAGAAAAATACACCAATAATGCTTTTGCAATAAATTCTTAGCGAAATTATTGTTCCATGTTCCGCCTAGAATGAGAAAAAGTCGTTCCTTGAAAGCTTAATTGCTCAGATACGAGAAAATGTGTCAGTAAAGAATTGAAACAAAATTCTATTAAAAAAATATTGTGCACTGATCCTCATAGTTAGAGATAATGATAAATCAATTGAACCAACATGGATTCTATGACTTGTTTTTATACATAAAAATACTCATAAAAATAACAAAAATTGTGTTTGACCTTATCTCGAGGCATTCGATCAAAATATTTATATCTGGAAATAAAATCAATTTTTACAATGTTCAAGAACGTCCGCTTTTAGATTGTGGATTGAACGATTTGTTAACGAATTGAAATTGGATATTTTCTGTTACATGGTATTAAAAATACTAATTTACAGTAAATAAACTAAATAAATAAAGAAAATATACAAAGCAAATAATGATATTACCGGTTTTGTTAACTTTCTGGATTATTTTGAGTTCCAAGGTGAAATAGTAAAATAGCAAGGAAATTACAAAATACAATTAAAAATACATTTTTTTAATTTTATAACAATAATTATCAAAATTAATTAAAAATTATACAAAAACAGAAATAAATTATGTATTTTTTCGGGGGCTGTCAATGGCCGCAGATAAACTTTAGTTTATTATTCAAAGGACAATTCAATATCACCAAAAATTATTTTTGGAAACTCTAATTTATCTTGTGACATGTATTATCACAAAATAAATAAACTTTAATATGGAATTTTTACATAAATTTTTTATTTGGTAGTCGATAAATTTTCATTATACCCACTTATGAAAAAAACAATAAATTTAGAGTTTCCCTAAAATTTAGATATAAGAAAAAATTTTAATACTGATCCTATTAAGTTATACATTTTTTTTTATTCAAGTTTAACTTCTCCCTCTCTCTATTTTTACATAAAAATTGTCATCTTTTATTATAAAAATTCTTTAAGTTTAACATCTAATTTTCCACTTTTAGCCTGCTAAAGCGCAATACTATTCTATTGTGCTCATCTCGCAACTAAAAAAAACACAATAAAAATGTTCATCAAGAAAATAAGTATATTTAAAAAATAAGGTTGGCCTGTCTGAAGGCTTTCTGTAAAAACACTTCTGGAATACTTTTTCTAATTTGTTCCAAACTTGAAGAGTTTACTATACAGCTAACCACTTGGGAATTTGAGAGTTAAGAAATCCAATAAAACAAAAAAAAATCTGAATTCTGCATGTACAAATCTCACGTTCGCGTTCCAATAACCTTTTGGGCGTCAATAATAGTACATTACGTACCGAGGTGGATTATTACATTTCGTGCCGAGGTGCATAATGCTTACAGCTGAGTGCTAAGATAACTGAGGCGTGAAGTGTTGAAGTGAATTATAAGCGCAAAATTGTAATGAAACTTAACACCGAGGTATGTACATAATAAATTATGATATTTACAATCAGGGAATATGACAAATTCCTCAGCTTTATGATTGATTGGTAGGTGAAAGTATATAAATAATAAAAGGCTTCCCAACTTATGAAAATTCACGAATAGGTCCATTACTAACTGTTTGTAAATAAAAAAATATTTCATGTGGCTAAAAATCGATAAACATGCTATTTTAAAATTTTATTTTAGTTTTCTAGTAAAAAATTTTAATAAAAATTGGAAAAATTAATTCGAGAAATGTTCTTATCCCACATGAGATTTGAACCATTTTTATGGAACTTATAATAAAAATGAAAACTGTACTGAATAAAGATATAACGGGTTGAAATGTTTTATATTTTTTGTGAATTATTTATATAAATATCTATATATATAAAAATGGATGTATGTATGTATGTATGTATGTATGTTCCTTATAGACTCCTAGACCGCTTCGCCAATCTTTATGAAATTTGGTGTATAAGCTAATTACGATGCTGCAAAGAAGATATGCTACTTTAGAACGGCTTTCAACAAACTTTAATAAAATATGGGGCAAATAGTGCCTATTCATCGGATCAACAGATCGACGGATCGACGGATAATTGGATTAATTTACCTATATAGGACATTACCCTTTCAGTACAAATGTAAAAGTTTCTGTGAACATAGAGACTACTTTGTTAGATTGTTAAACTCATCTTAGATAAAATACATTCAATGCCACCAAAAAAAGCAGCTGTTGGAAATAAATCATCAAATGCTAAGAAACTCAGGGAAAAAAGAGCTGCTGAAACGGAGGAAGAACGTGAAGCTCGGCTTTCACAAAACCGCAATAGAGCTTCAACGTCTAGAGCTGCTGAAACGGAGGAAGAACGTGAAGCTCGGCTTTCACAAAACCGCAATAAAGCTTCAACGTCTAAAGCTGCTGAAACGGAGGAAGAACGTGAAGCTCGGCTTTCACAAAACCGCAATAGAGCTTCAACATCTAAAGCTGCTGAAACAGAGGAAGAACGTGAAGCTCGGCTTTCACAAAACCGCAATAGAGCTTCAAAGTCTAGAGCTGCTGAAACGGAGGAAGAACGTGAAGCTCGGCTTTCACAAAACCGCAATAGAGCTTCAACGTCTAGAGCTGCTGAAACGGAGCAAGAACGTGAAGCTCGGCTTTCACAAAACCGCAATAGAGCTTCAACGTCTAAAGCTGCTGAAACGGAGGAAGAACGTGAAGCTCGGCTTTCACAAAACCGCAATAGAGCTTCAACATCTAGAGCTGCTGAAACGGAGGGAGAACGTGAAGCTCGGCTTGAACAAAACCGCGACAGAGCTTCTGCGTCTAGAGCTGCTGAAATGCCCCAACAACGTATCGGACGACTTGATGCCAACCGCTTACGGTTGGCTCGATTAAGACAAACATTGGATTTAACCTTGGAAGCATTTCATTACGACAAAGATTACGATTACAGAAATCACAGGGATGTAGTAATAGGACCAATGAATATAGTTTGCTTGCATTGTCGTGTTTTGAAGTTCGCTAAGGAATCACCAGGAATGTGTTGTTCGAACGGCAAAGTTGTTTTGCCACCGCTGATTGATCCACCTGAGCCACTTCTGAGTTACCTTACTGGCACCACTCCAATTTCAAAGCACTTCCTGCAAAACATTCGCAAGTACAATTCATGCTTTCAAATGACTTCATTCGGGGCAACAAACATTGTTTACAACACCGGTTACATGCCCACATTCAAAGTGCAAGGCCAAATATATCACCAAATCGGTTCGTTCCTCCCAGTACCGCAACAAAATCCAAAGTTTCTGCAAATATATTTCACTGGTAATGAAGAAAGAGAAGTTGAGCAGCGTTGCGCAATTAGTACTGCAACCAGACGCGAAATCATTTCAAACTTACAAGCGATGTTCCATGGAAGCAACAATTTGATTCGTCTTTTCAAATCAGCTATAGATCAGATGTCATCAGATGACTATACTGTTGTTATAAGAGCTGGCAAAACACCGTCTGGTAAACATGAAAGAAGATTTAATGCACCGGTGATAGGTGTTTAGGTAATTATAACCAATATATTATTTTTTAGCTGATTTTCATTATTTAACTTCGTTTGTTTTGAAGTCCATCTAGAAACTGGTTTCCCAAATAATTAATTTACATAACAATTTCCTAATTAGTATACTTGACATTATTTGCCTTACCCTTAAAAATTTAAAGAAAACGCTAGTGGGTTCAATTTTTCGTCTTTCACTATGACAAGAGTGCGTAAACGATGATATCTAAGATTTGATTTCAATCTTGAAAAATATTCTCCAAGGACCAATTCAAATAAAATTTTTGTTTTATATTTTAAATATTTTTATTTGCCTACATCCCTCAATATTAAAAAATACAACTTTTGAAACGTCTGTAAATACTTTGAAAAAGCTAGATAATGATGATAATAGAATGATAAGGTAATTTGATGTCATTTAATAATTAATACCAATCGTCATTTGTAGATTTTTAATAAAAAATTATATTTTTTTGTATTTATGTACGAGATAAAAAAACATAAAGATAATTTTGGAATCTTCAAGGGATTATCGATCAGCTTTCAACCTTAGCGATGTTAATGTTGTTTTCACAACTTCTAGAATTTAATACACTTTCCATAAAGAATTTGGCAGCCTATTAAGGCTATTATATTTGGTTACATATAAATTTTAATTGCAAAACTATAATTTAATAATGCAAATTTTAAATTAAATTTTTTTAAATTTACTATGTAGAATTATTTTGATGGTACTATGTATGTATATAAAAAAATATTTGTAGTGTTTGTTATACTCCTAATATGCACAAGATGATGTGATGTACTACAAACATATTATGATTGCTTCATATTTCAGTTTCCTCTGTGACAGTTTGAAAATTGCGAAAGTTTTATTATAAAAGTTATTATAAAATAAAAAATTTATTTCAATAGCATCTTAGCATTTGAACATCTGCCACTAACCTAGCATTACATAAATTGAAAATAGGGAAAATTACGAATTAAAATCATATAAGAACTACACAATAAAATATATTGCTATGAATGTTGATGTTTAATATATGTACAGTGGCGGCAATCTAAAATGCCCGGTTGAAAAATTTTAAGTTATTCTTAATTTTTACTTACAAATTTTGTTAACATGGAACTAATTCATATGTTATATAATTGTCTAACTATAAATACATATAAAATTATTAAATTCAATGATAGATAGTATAAATAACTAACAAAAGACTTCATTATAAAATAAAGCATTGTTTTCAGGTATATTTTTGCGCTCGAATTTGATATAAATTTTATAGTAAAATAATTATTTAGTAGATAATTAATGTAGTCAAGTGTTGATTAATAATATATTGGTTAATAAAAAAATTTATTCATATTTAGTTGAACCTCCATTGGGCCTTTATTACACCTTTTAAACGGCGTGGCATTGATTGTTCTAACCGCTGCAAGTAATCGTCGCTTACGATTATCCCTAACAAATTTTATCGCTTTTTTTCAACTCAGGTATACTTTTAGGACTATTGTCAACTACATGCCTCTTCATAACCGCCCAAAAGTTCTCAATGGGGTTTAAGTCGGGACTTAAGTTAGGTCAATCAATTGTATAGATACCGTTATTAACAAAATAATTCGATACCTGTGTAAAATAAAAAGGAATCAATTTCATATTATTCAATCATTTGTTAGCTAAATGTATTCACAACAATGCCTGATTAATACATTTTGAAAAAAAAAATTATTTACAAAAATATTATGTACCGTTTTCGCGGTATGGCACGGTGCATTATCTTGCTGAAAAAACCATTTTTTGTTTTCAGCATATAAATTTGAAACCGATGGCTCCAAACTGGGTTTTAAAATTTTAATGTATTTTTTTACATTTACAGACCCTTCTATGATATGTAGCTCACCTAAACCACGTTGAGAAAAGCAACCCCATATCATAATTCCAAATCGACCGCGTGTTGTTTTTATGGTGCATTTATCTGATAGGCGCTCGGTTTGAAATCGCCGCACATATTGCTTTCCATCTGACCCATGGAGTAAAAATTTTGACTCATCTGAGAAGATGACCCTTTTCCAATCACATACCGACCAATTTTGATATTTTTTGTCAAATTGTAACCGTCTTTGTTTCGATTTTTTTGAAAAACGCGGTTTTTTGACAGCAGCCTAAGCGCGTAATCTGAATTCAGCTAAACGATTACGTAAAATTTTTTTGCTAATATTTACGCCAAGGTCATCTTTCAACTGTTTTTTTAATTGTCTTCGAGATTTGAAGCGATTTTTCAATGCCATTTTGCAAAGCTTACGATTTTGTGATTTGGTTGTTTTTCTTTTCGAATTCCCTCTGTCAAGTGGTTTTGTACTGCCCTAATGGCATATTTAAAAAAAAATCTACTTACAGTATGTCTGTCATACCCAACTTTTTCACTAATATAGGTAAAACTCCTATTTTCACCATGCAAAACTAAAATTTTCTGTTTTTCAGTTTCTGTTAAATTCTTTCTATCTACGATTTTTTTTATATTTCTAAGATTTATTAAACTAAACTGATGCATTTTGTACACAAAATGGTTAAAAAGGGTTACCTCATAATAGTGTATGTTATTGTATTTTTCAAAAAATTACCACCCTTAAAATTAAGCCGATTGTAACAGGTATATTGCAAATAAAATGCACCGGGCATTTTAGATTGCCGCCACTGTACATACATAGTAAAACATTATTTAAAAAAACTAAAGAGACAACTAAAAATTTTGCTGAGAGTTTGAACTAAGGAGATCAAGTCGGCCGGCCGTAATTTTGTGAAAATGTGAAAAATTTTGGTACAAGAAAGAGTAAAAAATAGAAAATAAAGTAAAGAAATTAAAGCCTAGGTTTCCAGACTATTTCCAGACATAGCCGTTAGGTTTTACATGAAAATGTCGTCTAGGGATAACTAAATTTGTTTACAAATTGGACCGAATAATTTAAAAAAATTGAATGTTTTGAATAATTTTGTTAGATAACTACATCTTCATAATTAGGGAGATCACAGAATTATATATTGCGCTTTTCTTTTGGTTAATATAAATAATTTTAATAAATTGTAACGCTTCTTCACTTCAAACACATTGTTAAAGTGTAAGTAATACTTTCTTGTTATAAACAATTTTTCTATCTAAGAATTAAATTTTAAATTTAGTCTCAAGATTATTCTATATTATTTTTTTGCTTTACAGCTTCTGTTTCACTTTTCACTCACAGCTCTAGCAATGTAATTTTGTAAAAATGTACAATAAAGTTTAAAAAAAAATTTCAAAATTAGGTTGTTTTCTTTGAAGTTGATAACTGTAGGTACCTATTATTATTGATACTTGATTGACATAATATTGTTATCAATCATCTGTCAACTGCTTTCGAATCTTATTCTAGCATTTTTAATATTATTTTAAATTAAAAACGATTTTCTATCAATCTTCTGTCAATAGTTACCAACTTCAAATTATATTTTAACATATCAATTTTTTACTAAGTTTGGAGTAACAGTTCAGAATAAATTTGATTAAACATTTTATGTAGAAAGGAAATCTGTAGGCAGGGCAACCTTACTATTTCAGATGGCGTTTCTTTATGCTGGAAATTTATTCTTATACATTAAAATAAAAGTAGTTTCCTTAGTAAACAAATGTCGAAAACATACAACTTTGAAGTGAAAAGTTTTCGAGAGAGTAAGAATTAATTAATTTTATTTATTATACAGGGTGTCATCAAATAAACTTTACATGACTTAGATGGTGGTAGAGGACCCTTTTCTAAGAAAAATATTTAACAAAAATATTTTTTTAATTCAAACCCTCGAGAGGTATACCTCTTTAAAGTATTCTTTAAATTTCAACCTTCACATGGCCATAGCCCCAAAAATATTGATTTTTCAAGAAAAATAGTTTAGTGGTTTTTTAAAGAGCGTGAAATAATATGCAAACTAGATTTAAACATTTTACTGTCTAAAATTAACTGTTTTCGAGTTATGAATTAAAGTAAGTAAAAATGTTGAAAACTTCAAATTTTTATTTTGATTTTGGAGAGATTGATTTTCAACCATTACAAGTGATTTGTGACAACTGATGGTTTTGCCAACTTTTCGGTGAATTTACCAACTTGGCAATACTAATTGAGAACGTTAAGGACGTTTAAACCATCAATCGCGGAAGATTCATATCTAGGTAAAAAGGATGGTCAAGTCAAGATCTCTGTATCATAAGGCCCGGAATACAAGTACTACATTCTAAAAAAAATTTCCACTAACGAAGCGTTATTATTTATTAATTGTAACAAATAAATGTTGATGTAAAGAAAACCTTTGTTGATATAGCATATAAGGATAACCGGGCGACTTTATGTATATTAAAGACGATACACGTAGCAAAACACTAAACTACGAAGAAGACGATAACCAAAATAATTGCTGATTTTAATCAAAATTATTGCAAAATTTTTGTAGGAATAAAATTCAAATTTATAAATTTTATTCAATTTAAATAGTACTTCCAAACAAATTTTAGCAAAACAAAATTTTAATTGAAAAAATACATTTTTAAAATTTTTATTTTAATTTTACAAAGTTAAAAAAAATTTAATTTACTAACATAAATAATTTTGTTTTTTAGCAAAAATGATTTTCTTATTTAACTTCTTTTTTAAATTATATCTTCAATCGATTTCCAGATCTCCTTTCATTCGGTTGTGTCAAGTTGCTTGTATTTTAAATATTATTTTCTGTATGAATTACATTTTGTGCTAAATTAATTGGTTGGTCGTGGTTATTAGAATTATCTTGATTTTCGGGAAGTATTGCATTTAAACTTGGGAAATTAGGCACTACGTTCTGTGTATTTTGATTTAGTTGTGAATACATTAAACGATTCCCTACTATTTTTATCGAATTTGATGATCGCTGTAAAATCTGTTGCATTTGTAATCGAGATACTTGTAATGCTCGAACGGTATATTTCTGTTGCAATTGTGGTTGCTGTTGTTGCAATTGTGGTGGACGCTGTATTTCCAATTGTGGTAGACGGTATATTTGCAATTGTTGTAGACGCGGTATTTGCAATTGTGGTAATCGTGGTACGTGCAACTGTGGTAGACGCGGTTGTTGTAATTGTAAATGCCGCTGTTGTTGTTGCAACTGTGATTGCCGCTGGTGTTGTTGCAACTGTAATTGCCGCTGGTGTTGTTGCAGCTGTGCTTGTCGCTGGTGTTGTTGCAACTGTGCTTGCCGCTGGTGTTGTTGCAGCTGTACTTGCCGCTGGTGTTGTTGCCACGTCAAAAGTCGAAACTTTGGCTGAGTTTGTGGCTGGAGCATTGCCCGATGCTGAAGTTTTGAATTTGTTTGTTGCCTTAATGTTTGTGGTACTAATGATTGTTGCGTTATTTCTTGTGGCGTTACTGATCGTTGTGAAACTATTTGCGGTAGTAGTATGTGATTCGGATCCAATTTTATAGGCTTCCGTTGTTGCATTTGTGATAAATCCAATTTTTTAAACCATTGCGTTATAAGTGACTGGCGTTTCCGACAATGTGAGCTATTCGTTAACTTAATCTTTTTACTACAATCATTATTACTTTCATCGTTTTCACTATCGACGGTTCTTTCTAAAATATGCGAATTATTGTTATGTTCGGATAATTCCGCAGTATTGGGATTATTATGTGAATCATTCTTTGATAACAATTCTTTAGGTTTAAATTCTTCGAAGTTATTGTCACGATTTCCTAATTCAATTACATTGCCACTTGATAGCAACGATAGCGATGCTGGAGATTCTAATTTATTATTTTCTGGATCAACATCTTTCGAATTTTTGTTTTCGGTTTTTACTGATTGCCGAAGTTTATAGAGCTCATTTTCATACCAATTAAATATATCCATACTATTCAATGCCACTGCAGGTGCCACGTTGCAGTCTAATACTGTTTTCGGCAAAATAACGTTTTTGTGATCATTTAAAAGTTTTTGAATAGAGAAATGTGTAAGCATATCTTCTTTTCTATTAGGAGTACAATTTTCATCTTCATTGGAAGCAAAACGATCTACATTTAAAGCCGATGAAACGTTTATAGTTTTAGGTCTTTCTTCGTGATGGGTGATGGATTCTATATCAAATTTGTTATTGCGGGTTATCTCTCTTCCTAGATCTTCACGATGCACTTCAATTTTAATCACAGGTTGGTCTTTATTCATCAATTGCTTTCCTACATCTTTACATTGATCTTGAATATGAGTAACTGTGTTGATTATGAAATCAGTATTATATGGTTCTTCATTTTCATTTGCAATTTTGGATTTTCGAGCTTTAAAAATACCTTCTGCATGTTTATTTTCATAATTTACACTTTTTCTAATAGATATTTTGCATTTTTCAGGATTATCTTCATTCCAAATATTAATTTGCGATAGTTTTCTTTTAAGAGTTTCCAAATTTTTTACATATTCATTCTGCACGGAAAAATTTACATTACAATCATTGCACTTCAAATTAAAAATATTTTCATTTTTTGTATTCCATGATAATTTAGATAATCTTTTTTTCAGTTTCATTAAAGATTTTGCACATTGCTGTAATGTATCGTCGGTCACAACAACTTTTGAATTAAAATCTTGACGTTTCAATGCAGGCGGAAATTTTATATTGGGATGCTGGTTGCTATTGATTTTAACAGACGGATCTCTATATTCTTTAAATTTGTAGTTTTGACTTCTTAACAAACTTAAACGTAATTTTAAAACACTGCTTTGACTGCTTTTGATTGATACACGTTCATTTACCTTATTTCTTGCCATTGTTAACTGTTCGATAAGAAAAAATATAATACCAAATATCTAGGTTATAGTTGTTGATATATGTACCTATTATTTAAAGAAAATTATTACCAACTATCCAAAATTCTAGAACCATTTATTATTTTATTTAAAGTTGGTAGTAAAAATTAATATTAGTAAAATATTTAAAATCAAATTAAAGAGGTTTGCTAATTTTATTTAAATAATGTCATATTTCAAGTTCATTTTTCACCTGACTTGGCAGTTTTATTTTCAAAAAACGTTACACCACTGGTAAATATTTATGTTGGTAAGGAATAGTTTAACTTTCGTATTTAAAACCGGTATGAACGGCTCACTTTTGTTTAGTTTTGAGAAAAACATGTTTACTATGCAATTTTATATGAATTCAACATTAGAATTGCGTATATACAAAAATCTGACTATCTGTTCCTATTTTGTAATCATACTCTGATTGGTCCTAAACCAAAAATTTCTTAAACAAAAAATATCGTACAACAAATTTGGATATATCTGATTGGTCAATATTTTTACTAATGGAATAAAAGCTCTGATTGGTTGGCTTTTTTACCAATCTAAAAACCTTCCAAAAATTTTGAATTTAGAGTTATGCCCCCTACAGACGACATCTAACAAATGATGTTCTAGAGTATATTGGAGAGATAGTCAAAGCAAAAATTGAACACATTTTTTAAAAAAATTTAAAATATGAGGTATTAGAAAAATGTTCTTCTACGTTGAATGATACAAATTTTCCTGATTTTCAATCAAGTATGCACCCATTACAAGTGTGGACGTAGAAAGAAGTTTTTCATTGTACATAAACATACATATATGAACTGTAAAATCAAACTGAAACCAGACGGTACTTAAGTATGGAACTATCCTTAATTGTTAACTTAGTTTAGAACAAACAGTTTTTCTTTCTGTTAATTTTGGAATACTTTTTACGAATTTACAGTTTATTTCGTCTGAATTATAATTTTAAAAACTGTCAGTCTCTACCTTTTTACTTTCAATTTTTGATTTGTTTGCTTAATATTTAGCTTTTGAATTACTTTTTTCCACCCTCCCCGTACCTACCAGGCGCCACTGCCAGAAGCATACTTGTGGTAAATTTATCATTATTTTATTAGTGTATACTAATAATAATAAACAATAATTAAAATTCTCATTCTTTAAATAAATATTGTATAAAGGATTTAGAATGTTTGATCAGATTATCCGATTTAATCGAAACTGCGTAGCTCGTAATCTGATTGTTTTTAATTTATTAATAATTTTTAATCAAGCTCAATTGTTTTTTGCTCGAAAATGTTCAAAGGTATTTAAATTTGTATAGTGTCATTTAGATCATAATTAATTATTATTATTATTAATAGCATTACATTCTATACAGAATTTAGCTGTCCGAGGGACTTACAAAATCCATTTATTGAGGTGGATTAATCCTCATAATTACATTATTAAATTACAATTCTTGGTGTGTTTTCGCATCTCTAACAATTACTTTCCAAGTCATGCGGTCCATTACTTTTTGTCTCCAATCGTTTTCTCCCATTTTTTTGAGGTCTTCGGTCACTCCATCGCTCCATCTTAATTTCGGTCTTCCTCTGGGTCTTTCTTTGTTGGGTTTTCATAACAGCAGAGACTTAATTGTGTCATCATCATTGGCTCTCATCACATGTCCCCACCATCTTATTCTTTGAGCCTTAATATATTTAACAACGTCTTCTCCATCCATTTCTTCTAGAACTTCCGCATTTGTTTTAATTCGGTATTCTCCGTTGGTTTTTTTAAAACCCAGTACTGTTCTTACTATCTTTCTTTCGAATACTCGAAGTTGTTCTTCCTCACTTCTTGTTATGCAAATAACCTCAGCTGCGTATGCAAGTACAGGTCTGATCAATGTCTTATATATCTTTATCTTAGTTTTTGTTGTTATTTGTTTATCCTTTAATAAATGTCTATTTGCATAATATGCTCTATTTCCCGCCTGTATTTTTGCTGTTACTTCCGTATTTCTGTCGTTTCTGCAATTAATTTGCACACCAAGGTAGCTGAAATTCTGTACACGCTGAAATACACAGTCATCTACCATTAGATTTTCTCCTCCATAATTAATTGTTCTACCAAAATATAAAGAAATTAATAGGTTGACATTTGAAAAAATCGATGACATCGTTACTCGAAATCAAATGACAACGGTGGGAAATTAAGTTCTCAATTTCATGCCTTTCGATTATATGGCAACTCTTAATCCATATATCGGTCTGTCGTCGCCTGTCTACCCTCTTCATTTCAAAATTTGCTGATTCAAATATTCTGCTTTTCCAGGTGGGTCTATGTTTAAGGCATCAGGTATCTTCTAGTTGGCCAGAAGGCAAAATCACCCCAATCTCTTTTCTTTTGCAGTATCTAATTTTCATATCACTTATTGCAAGTCTTTTGAGCAGAAATTTAAATTTTCAGGTATTACTGCCAGATAAATGAAGGAAAAAAAAAAAACTAAAAAGTTTTTATAAGCCTTCAGTCGAGATGACCTTATCATATTAGATAAGGTACTACCTTCAAATATCCAGCCACTGTTTATATTGACGTCAAACGAGCAGCATCAACTTGCATCTTGATGAATTTGCATCTTAAAACAAAAGTTGATGCTGCTCGTTTGACGTCAATATAAACAGTGGCTGGATATTTGAAGGTAGTACCTTATCTAATATGATAAGGTCATCTCGACTGAAGGCTTATAAAAACTTTTTAGTTTTTTTTCCTTCATTTATCAAATTACAGTCGATAATAATTATATTGAAATTTGGTTTTCCAAATTTTAATATCTTTTTGTTATTACTGCCAGAGTTCTTAAGAAATGGTAAAGTTATCTGACTGCCAATTTTTAATTAAACAATTGAAACGTATTATGAAGCAAAAAGAAAGCGAAAGGTAGTTTTCAGTACAAATAAAAAGTCGGGTTTGTGGTAAAGATTATTTAACTGAAATTTTTATAAATTAGCTCAAAAGGAAACTCAAAAAAGAGAAACATAAAACCCAAAGAGATTACATACTTTTTACTTGAAAACTCAGATTTTAAATTAGGAACGAAATGTGCAAGCAATCGCACTGGCGAAGTAAAGTCAACATTATCAGACAAGAGCTTCTGATTATTTGTATAAGAATACAATTACGAGATAATTGAAATTGAATGTTTGAATTTAGGTGATTTTTAAAATCGCACAATAAAGGGTACAGAATACAGATGGTGTTTTGCAGTAAATTGAGTAATTATAATGGCGTTTCAGAGAAATCTGTTTACACAATTAGGTCGTCTAGTTGGTAAATATTATGCAATTTTGTTTAGATATTGTAGTAGTAGATTTATCTTAATGGATCATTTTAAGTTCTGAGATCCCCTAGGATTAGTTTGTAAATAATTTCTTATGTAGTTAATAACATTTAAACGGGTAAGATAAATGTGCTCTAAGTTTACATTTAACTAATTGCTCTTGGTCAAATGTAAAGTTAGTGCGCACCCAATGTACCAGTTTAATTATTATTTTTATTTTTCTTTTTATTTTGGAGATGGTAATTATTTCTTAATTAAGTTTAGTGAGATCTTGATACCAACGAGACTTAAATTTACTATTTCATTGAGAAAGATAATATTTAAAATATTGTAGTGCCCTAATTTGTTTTCCAAGTTTTGAATTTTCAAGTCCACGCCGACGCTGAAAAATTTATGCAATTTACAATTAATTATTCGTAATTCCTTTGTAAATATTTCTCTACATCAGAGCATCCGATTTGTTCAGCAAACTTTTTCTAATATGACAGCACATTGGCAGGTGTAATCATTATGTAAATATAAATTTTATCAAAATGTTCGATACAAGAGATAAGCAAATTATTAACATGTTTCGAGCAGGCACTTATGGTTGAAACAACAGGTTGAGTGTTTAAAGTACATTAAAACTTTACAGCAAATATAATTTTAATTTCCAAACTTAATTTTGTTCCAAAAAATTAAGACCAAAAAGCTTTGCATGTAATTTTCAGAAATGTAATAAAAGTTGAGATAAGTTAATAGACCACTTGTTGGTATGCACTTAAAAATGACAAAAGAAACCTAGATGATGTATTTGCTACTTGGTAAATTTATCATTCGGAGAGTTTCCTAAATAAAATTGTTGCCTCCTTTTTATTATTTTCTCGAAGTAGAACAAGTAAAAGTTCAGTTTTTGCCTAAAGGTTTAGATTTTTTACTTTTCTCGTCAGAAGCATTTTTGTGAAATAAACGATTTTGAACCACCTGGATGTTCGAAAGGCGCAATTAAAAAGTTAACGGAAGTGCTTTTAAAGCTTCCGTTTTCTGGTATCTGGTCGACTTAACCTAGGTTTAATTTAATCCTTACCAGCGTGATGTTGACTTAAAAACTTAAACTTATTTTGTCAAGAAGTTAGAATCCTTAGAAAAAAGATTAATTTCCAGTTAGATTATCTTTAGTTTATCATGACTATGTTTGAAATGAGAGATGCGAGAAATGGTTTATAGGCAAATATTTTATAAATTGGGTGAAACGTGCTTATTCATCGATATTCTGATATAGAAGTATTCGAAAAGTAAGCTTTTAATAACATAAGCAATTTGTCGATAAAATTCAATTTATTTCGTTATTAAAACTTGGCCATTATTTCCCAAGTTTAATGATGATAACCTACGCCTTCACTAAAGTAAGTTCTTTCGAAAATTTAAATTTATATCTGTTACAAGGAAAAGACTATTATGGCAAAATAAGATTTAGTTCGTTAATTAATATTTTGTTAGAAAAGTTACTCCTTATCTTGAGAAATTATTCAAACAATAAATGCCAATTTGTTAGATGGCATCTCGCAGGATCATCAGGAAAATTGCATTTTAAGCTCCTTCATTATCGATATCGATTTAATTAATTAAAAAAAAATACCAAAACAAGCTAATTGACACGTTAGTTACACCTACCTTAAATTTTTAATTGCTCTTCGTTTTCTTTTCTTGTCTTCGGAGCGTTCATCGAGGTATCTGTATTGATTGTAATAAGCAGGATCTCCATACAACTCTGATTTTAAAACGGCATTTTCCAAGTCCTTATCTAGCTTTTCCTTATTTGTTCCATAGCGATAACCCTTTTCATAATCTAACAATGATTTATCGTCATCAAACTGGTTATCATCTGACGAATATAGTGACGGGGATAAATTCAATAAGCTTTCTTTGCTTTCCCAACTTCCTACAGTAGGATTCATTCCTTAAATAAAGAAATTGTGTAGTTTGATTATTTCTCACATAATTTTGATTTTTAAGTGATTGAGATATAAACTGCAAAACCAGCAACGCAAAATATAACAAAACCCAAATCAATTTGGTTAATAAATTTTAAAATACAAAATTATTTTGCTCCTTACCTCTCTTAATAGCTGTGGGATTGTTGAAATAAGCCATAGGGATTCTCGAATTATCAACGGTTTCACTGTGAGCTCGTTTAACTGTAAAAAATGTTCATTTAATTTTGTTTGCGGTTTCATTTATTTAAAATTTATATACTTTTGTTCTAATTGAATGTTCTTAATTTTAACAATTTCATTAATTAATAAGAATTTTTACAAATGATCTTAAAAATATATTAATTATTATTACTCCAGAAAGACATAGTAAATTTCTTTGGAGAAACTTAGGATATATTGAATATTATTAGGTTTACTGAGCTTATTAAGAATGTTGATTCTGTTATACAAAATTATTTGATTCTCAAAATTTATGTCATCCAATGAAAATATTATGGCTGGATGCAACAGTTAACGACAAAATGATGAAAATATATAATTTTTATTTTAACCCTTCAATTAAATAGGTATTACGTATTATGTAATAAAATGAAGTGATCACACATTTTTCAATTTTAGTTAGATAATATATATTTTCAATTAAGCTAATTATTAATTAATTTTTCAAATAAATTAATGTATAGTTTAAAAATATACCTTTATTGGTCTTAAGTTCGCTAGCTTTAACATCTTCTACAATTGAAGTCGGAAGTGTGCTTGCAAATGACAAAAATGAAATAATTCCAATCCAAACGATTTTCGAACGCATTTTGTGCTTGCGACGAGCTTAAAGCTACTGAAAAGTGTCCTGATGCGGCAGAATGTATATAGCCAGGATTCTTCCTAATACGCAAAAGCACTGAATGTTACCTCACGACCCTTTCTCCTTTATCGAATAACGTGTAGGTTTTGTAAGTTTGTCTACGATATAAAAAAGCTATCAATTTGATTGTAACATTGTCAAAAAAATTATTAAATAAAATAATTGAGCTATCTGTCCATAGTGTAAGCAACTTTCAAAAATTGCACATTGTGGAAAAGTAATTGTAATTTATTTACCAACCTAACATCGATAATTGAATTTATCGTTTACCAATTCCAATTTGCTGCACTTCAAAACAGAAATTAAATTTTCACGTTGTTTACTTAAATTGAAAATTTAAACAATAAAGTTGTTTTGCTTGTTTAGATAATAAATAATAGAACCTTCATGGGCTAGTACTGGTAGTAGTGTGGTTTATAACGAAGTTTGAGTGGTTTGAACCAATATTCTTAAGTGGGTAAAAGTTCAACTTGAAGATATTGAAGGGTTGTTCGGTTGTTGAACACATTTAATTGCCTATATGATATTTAACTAGGAAAATTCAATTAACTTTTATATGGCATGATTAATTTAGATTATTTATAAATATTTTATTATTACAGTATCTTCGTGGTTTCAACTATTAAACTTCATACAAAGAATATTACAGTCAAGGGCGGTCAAAAGGGAAGAGTCATTGGACTCAATCAAGCTATTGAAGCATAATGTTTTTGAATATTTTGGTTAATTTTCACAAATAAACATTTCTTGAAATTAGAAAAATTGCAGTTGTATAAATTTTTGTAATGGTCCATAAAAATATTGCTATTTCAAAATATATTAATTATACCAAAGTATTATTAGATTCAGAACCTCATTTAAGAGATTTTCTAAATCAACGCTGTTTTTAATTATTTCAAACTCCATTTTCATGCAAAAAATTGAAAGCAATTCAAGTTTCTTTTTATACGAAATTCACTGTTTGAAGTTTCTTGAAACTTGAAATGTACTCTACCTGATTTAAAGAAAAAACGACTTGATTAATTCTAAAACTCCTGCTCAATTGAATAATGCATTGAATTTAAACGGGTATTTTATTACCCTTTAAATTTATTTTTATTTAGAAATCAATAGGTCATTTCTAACTTGTGGTAAATTTCTGCCAGGTAATACGTCATTTACAATTTCATGTACGAATTTTATTAGATTCCTTTGTTACTTATTTTCGCAAGCGTGGGCGAAACGAAAAGATTCATGAACAATGCACAAGATCGGTTTGGTTTTATAAGAACAACAGAACTAACGTTCGCCAAGAGAAATTTATTTTTAACATCGAAAATTACTTGGTAAAATCGATTATAAATAAGTGAATTTAGTATTGGAATAGACACTTCAAGTGGAAATTAATCAGCAACACCTGAACTTATTGCATATTTTTATATGCAATTTAAAAGTACTTTATATCAACTTCAATTCAGTCAGACTTGTCCTGAATCAATGGCAAACAAATACTTTTGGATTTAATTTTACCATTAGATTTTAGACACATAGTTCGTGGAGTTATGCTGTTTATTATTCACCTTAAATTTCTCGTAAACTACACAAAATATTGTAAAAGTGTAAAATAAGCGTAAGAAGTGTAAAAAAAGTGTAAAAGTGTAAGAGACTAGACTACGAACTTTACATTGCGTTAGAACTCATTTCGCACCCTCAGCTACCACAACTTAAAATTTAAATAGCATCTTATACTCTTTGTTTCCTTCCAAATTAAAATCTATCTTTTTACGCAAAAAAAATTAAAAGCTACCCACTTGACTTTTTCTCAAATTTAGTTCTCGCATTGCAAAAAACTACAGAATGTAGTAAATAATATTGGAAAATAAAAAATACTCTCAGATGGTGCTAGAAACCTAACAGCAAAGTATGACGGGCCAGGCTTGGCCAGGGATAGGGGCAAGCTTGGCCCGACTGCTGCAAAGTCGGGCCAAGCCTGGCCCTATTCTGGGCCAGTCATACTTTCCTGTTAGGGATATTGAGGAAAAATTACAAATTAGTAAATTTAAATTACACAATTAATTGAACTATAAAAAGATAGTTTTATTATTAAAACTTTTCTTTGGTTTTCCAAATACAATAGTTTTTCGTGTCGGCCTGTAAAAAAATCGTACTCGGAAAAATTCAGTTTCAAACCTAATGATAAAAATAATTATTTATATAGACGTTCTTCTTTAACACAAATATAATTATTATGGCTCCTAAAGCTAAAAATCCTTATCGTTCATTTCCTTAAGAATTTGATTTTTCCAAGCTGAGTTGAGATGAAAACCAGCAATTGCTGATTTCCACCATTTAAGATTAAAATTTTGTACTGAAACTACTATTTTTGTAACCTAATAAAGATTATTATTATTATTGTATATTATTCTAATAATATTACGATATACATATTGTAAAAGAATTTATCATTTACAAACATTACAATGTATAAATTTTATACCTTGCAAAAATTAAAATACAGTTTTAGAGATACACAATATAAATTATAAATTGTATTTCTATTATTAAGTTTGTGAAATTCTTTAATTACAATTTAAACTTTGTGATCAAAAGACAAATAAAAATGTTTATTTGTAATCAAATTTAAATCGTCTGGAGAAAAGTATTTCTTCGAGTATTTTCTAAAGATGTAATGTATACTTTAAGAACACAATAACAATAATATGATTAATAAAGTCTGAAGAATGTTAGAAATATTTTTCATTATCGCTCATCCCGTTCTAAATACAAAAACATCTGAATTATTACCACAGCGGGTATGTGTTGTAATTTCTTTATTTGAAAATTCAAATTTTATACATCATTCAACAATACAATTTTTTTTGTGGATTTCATTATTTTTATTATTTATGGTATTTCAGCGAATCAAAGGAATTCCAAAAACAAAGAATTTTCTTCTCAAATTGCACCCAAGTATTCCTTAGAATAAAGCTTGAGACCAACTTACACTGCTCACCAAACGGCGAAAAATGATGATCCTGAAAAGCGTTATGACCGATTTTTACCATTAATGAGTGCCATATTAGGTCATTTTGGCTCAGGCCACCTGTCAGAAATTCAAGCATAAGGAAATACTATTCCTCATAAAAGAAATAAGGAATGTATTTCAGAGTGTCGTTTAACTTCGTCATTCTTCAGGGCTATAAGTAATATTTTTAAAGCGATATATTTCGGTTATCAATTTGTTCTGCTGGGTAAATTATTGGCATGTAATGCTAAAAACTAATATAAAACTTCTAATATGTACTTAAAAATTATAATACATTCATATTGCCGTGTTTCAAAATCATATTTTGCATTTTGAATTTTTAATATTTGTTTGATTTGGAATTTTATTTTTGATTTTGTAAATATTTTCAATTTTAAAAAATTTAAGTTGGTATGAATTTTGTAAAAGGAGAGATTGGACAGGTCCGTTATAGCGGACGGACGCGTTTTGCGGAAGCCTCCGCTAATTTTGTTATGTTTTTCGGCTCTGATGATTGGAGATTGGGGTTTTGATTTGCGCGAGTGATTATTTTTTTGATATTTTGGATATTTTTGTTTCGATTTGGACGAGCTTTTGGCGAATTTTTGATGGTAAATTCGTTGATGAGGAGATTTTGGAGACATTTGAATTGGAAGGAATAAATTTGGATAAATGTGATAACTTCCGAAACGTTATAATTTCATTAAAATTAAAATTTTAAATTGAAAGATTAAAATAAAATCTGGTGCAACGTGTCGTGTTATCTCACATATTATTTCACCACCTTTTCAATATTTGACTGCGATGTACAAAATTAATTCTGAATATTTAAAAATTTGGTTTTTATTTTAAAAATACATCTCAATAAATATGTATTGACAAAATATTGACAAAATTGTAATAATTACTTCAATAGAAATTAAATTATTTAAAATAATTAATAATAAAGAAATAACTAAACCTAAATATTGTTAATAAATTTTATGGTGTTACGAAATTTATTTTTAGCGCGAAAACCTTGTCGATGCAAATGAAAGCACCTTCTAGCGAGAGTTAAACAGAATTTGATTTTTCATTTAGAAGTTTATTTCTGTAAAATATATATTATTAAATTAAATATCTGTAAAATATTCCTGATTACAGTAACTTTTGTTAATATCGATTTTACTACTTTGACAGTTTTCCTACAGAGGCCGAACATGGCTTCATTTGGAAGCTATCTTTGCCCTTTCGTAAAATAATATAACAATATTTAGATACAACGATTTTTAATTTTGTATTCGCTTTATGGCTTTATCTAATATAATATTGATTCTTAAATAACGTTAAAAAAAAGGATGTCCTAATGAGATTAATACAAAAATTCATATTTCGGTTGCGAGTAGTATCAATAAATTAATATTTTTTTGCATGTGGCCTGTTCCATAGGCCTTTGACAAACTCAAAATTACACGGTGAGCAATGTTATAAGTAGTACCAATGGAATGCTGCTGTTCATAAATTGTAAATTTAAAGGTGCGATTTTTAGGTTTGCTTTACAATATAATATAATTTTTAATATGATTCAATAACACATATATATTTTTGAGTTGAGATTTACTCTTTACTTTGTATGCACCTATATATTTTTTATTGCGTTAAAGATCTTTTTACATCAAATTCGTACAATTAATTAGAACTTCAAATATGACATTTCATAGCTAAACCAACGATTTAAGAACAATTAATATTGTGAGTGTTGTAAATGACGTTTTATTCAGAATAAATTTAGTGATTTCATAACTTGTACTTTGTGAGTGGGCCAATTTTATAATAAAAGTTAAGACGGGCATTAAAATTTAAAAGGCGATTAAGACAAAACAGACCAATTAAAATCATCAGTTTTGTTTTAAATCGCCTTTTATAAATGTTAATGCCTTGTTAACTTTTCATGCCTTGTAACCAGGGACGTGCCCAGCCAACTTTTTTGAGGGGGGAGCAATCTTCAATTTGCCAACTGAATAAATAAAAATTACCAACTTTTTCAAGGCTTTTTTCTTTTTTTTTATTTTGTTAAAAAGACTAGCAAATATCCAGGGCTGGGCAGTATTTCAATTACATGTATTTTAAATACGTATTTTAAATACAAATGTATTTCGTTACATGTATTTTCGATGAATTTCTAAATGTATTTTTGTAATAGTATTTAAAATACAATAAAAATGTATTTTGTATTTAAAATACTTTAGTCAATTACATTTTTTAATTTTTAAAATTATACAATAATTTTTTTTTAAATCACCGCCGAATGTGCACATTTTAAAATTTATTTGAAAACAGGGCGCAATGTGCAGGTCTGTTGTTTTAAATACTTTCCGTCATACAATTCGAGAGATTGGTTTTTTTAAAAGGGAATAACAATTATTTTAAATAAATAAATAATTTGTGTATAATCATAATGTATTTCAATAAAGTATTTTAAATACTAATGTATTTAAAAATACTAATGTATTTGAAATACAAATGTATTTTGATACATTTTAAAATGTATTTTGTATTTGTATTTTAAATACAAAATAAAATGCATTTTGCCCAGCCCTGCAAATATCCTGTAATTATTCAAGAAATATTAAATTCAATGACAAATGTTATTTTCGAAAACGTGGTTTACCGTTGCCCAGGACGGTATCTCGGACTTCGATGCGGGAAGGGGTTGAATGATAAATAAAAGCGCGTTGCGTCAGCCCGAATACTGGGGGGTATGGAATACCCTCCAGGAAATTTTTGAAGTTTTCAAGGACAATCTCTCTACTGTAAAGTTAGAAATACCAATTTTCAGGTTTTGATGGATTCTTATGTATTTTTTAACGCTCTTTTTAGTGGAACAATGTGATAACTTCCACCGCTTATCATTTAAACACTATTTAGCCAACAACAGTTCTACATTTTATAAGAATGCACAGCTTTGCAAATTTTAAAATGCAATTATCGCAAAACATGCTTTTGAAAGTTACGACAGTTGTCGTCTCAGGGTGCGATACTCTAGGATTTTAACTTTATTTCGGGGGGGGGGGTGAACCCCTAAAACCCCTCCTTAGATACGGGCCTGCCGTTGCCGTTGGGGAAAACCTTATCTTGCCTACTAGCAGATATTCTTATGGATTAGTTTTGAATTTTTTTTTCTTATATTAACCCATTAAGTACCAGCGTCCTCATTTGATGGCAGTAACGTATTTTTTTTAAGGCCCAAAAAATGATTTATTCTTATAAAAAAAATTTTGTCCACATTGGTAAACATCACTCATCGTATTTATATTTTTATTTTCAAAAAATATCAAATTTCAAGTACCTCAATAAATAATAATTTTATGAGAGCGTACCTTACAAGTAAAGGATTCCGGTTTCCCTCACCGATTTAAATAATTTTTGAATATGTTGTAGCGCATTAAAAAATAAGAAAATCCTAATTTCTTTTATCTGCTATTCTGCTAACAGGCGGGTTTAACATCAATCGATTTTTACGTTTTTTTATTTTTTAAAAATTTTAATAGCCAAGAAAACGTACTCATTTCATCATACATCCCAAGGTCGTCATTTAAAACGGCATTTATCTCGGAGATAAAGTCCTAAAATCAAAAAATGATTATAAACATTTTTGAATAACTATTTTTTTGCAAGCAATTTCAAATAAAAAAACCACTGAAATCTAAAAAAAATATGCCTGGTACTTAATGGGTTAAAAGTGCCGTCATTAAAAATTTTTTTATTACTTTAATTGATTTGGGTTGATAAAATTTATTCAAACCTATTTTTGTTTAGCAGCTTTTGCCAACTTGGCCAACTCTTCATTGATTTTGCCAACTCCCTAAAATATTGAGGGGGGAGGCTCCCCCCCCCCTTGTGCTTGTCCCTGCTTGTAACGAACTTGCATGAACTGCTGATACTAAAACAGAATATGCCATTGAAAATGCACAACATTTTGCACACATTTTGGTGCAGACAATGATGACGATTAGTGAGTCACAAACACATACATGGTTCGGCTTGATAGTCGAAGAAGCAGTGTGCGTCTATCGCTCTTCCTTAATTGTTTTATTTTTTAAATCTCAAAATTAAATAATTTTAAATTTTCACTTAAACTTAAAATTAATCTTTAGGGACCTACACTTATTGGGTTCATTTGTTGAAATAATATTTTAATTATAATTTTTAATTTAAATACAAATTAATTTTGTGAAACTGGAATTTAAATTATATTGGCAAATAATCGAAATTCCTGTAAATTTTATAAAAGAATTATAAGAAATTTGCTTTAAATTCAACTTAAGTATTTCAGGGTAGTAAAACTTAAAGTGAGCAAATGACCAAAAAGCTCAAGGGAGTAAGTTGGACATGGTTTTCCAGATGCGACACGGCGATTGTCCATTGTCTGCACGGTCACCTCGATTCGAACTTCCTGATTGAATTAAGGGCGAATTCAGCTTATTGCGTGGGGATTTCAAACTACTGTAGAGCAAATTGAGATCATTTTTACTACGTCAAATAAAAACTTAGATAAATGTGGTAAATTTAGTTTTAAATAAAATAGCAAAATTCTATATTGAAAATTGAGTAAGATTTCTTATAATAAGGTAATAATTACTTGAAGCAGCGTTCAACTTCTATAACTTAACTTTTCATACAAGAGAACGGGTTTTAACACCCTAAACTAACTTTTCAAAACTTAATTTGCTGCCAAAGTCAGCTGTACTAGTACGCAGACACCTTCAAGTGTCACCGCCAATTACTAGCAATTAACTAAGTTAGTTTAGACGGTGCATGTCACAGATACGATGAAGAAGACTCAACTTTATGAAAGATCCGCTTGTAGAATTTTATCTTATAAGTTAGCAAATTAAAAGTTTCCTTCGTTTCTCTCGACTTCTGGAGATAATTAAAGAATTGCTAACTATAAAACGTTAATTTATTGTTAAACAGAAATTACTGCTAATCATAACATAACAGTTAACTCTTAGTGCCAAGAGATATTTTGAGGTATCTAAATCATAAGATGCTTCTGTGATATAATGATCATAGAATCATAGAATAAGGTTGAAACACATACAAAAATTTTATTTTTGTTTTAAATTATTTAATTCGAACTTTGAGTTAAATTCGATATTATTTTAAATTTCTCATGTTAAATATTTTAGTTAATTAGAAAGAATTCATTTAAAAATATGTGAAAAGGCTAAAAATTACAGTGTTAAGTTCAAACAGGACAGTTTAGATTAAATCCTGTGAGGGGTTTCTTTCTCTTTGTCAGTATATTTTCTATAGTAGGTACCTAATTGAAGCTTTACGATATATCCTTACTAAGCTCTACAACAAAATACATAGACAATTGAAATTAATGACGATAATAATAATACTTAATAATAAATAATTATATTGACAATAAATTTTTTAAATGAAAATTTATAAGGAATAATAAAGGAACCTGTTGCACAGGAACAGTTGATTATTATTAATAATACGAAGGTAGTTGAGATCTAACTATTAAATCTACAGTTTAACCGCTTTAACCAATAATTTAAGAAACCACCTAACTTGCGTTTAAAGAAGTTGATTATTTGATTGTAGTTTATTGACCAATGTCGTACATTGTCATTTAGACAGAGCCCCCTAGAGAAAATCAGGGCCTGGCGGTAGTAACCTACGCCCCCCCCCCTCTTTGTTTGATAAAAGTGATTATTTAGCAAATGTAAAGTAAAGCAAATGAAAAATTTAATAAAATTATAGTACATTGTTTATATAAAGCAACAGAACTTTGATTGCCTACAATATACTTGATCAATATTTCTGTGTAGAAATCACTGGCCTGAAATTCTGTTCAGTAGTATTCAGTGTATTCAAACCCTAAATTTGCCTAAAATCTATTTTCGCAATAATTTAATAGAATTAAAATAATTAAATTATAATTTTATTTTGCGTGTTTTTGCAATGCAATCTATCGGCCGTTCTTTGCCGCTCCCCACAGAGTTGCCGCCCGGGGCATTGCCTTCATTGACTATGACATTGGAGTATTTGAAATATTTTGCAATTTTTATTGAACACATAGGTTGGATGTAAAAGCAAAAAAGTTAAACTGCGGATTCAAGGGTCGTAATTATAAATTTCAGCTACTTTCAAATTATTATTTGTGCCGTGGTTTGAATTCCATGTTAAGTTACTTGTATATCCTATTGACATATACACCTACAAGAAATATAGCATAATAGTAGTAACATAGGTGGATTAGCATGATTTCTGAGTCTAAGGATTTTGTACTTAGTACTTGACTGATAAATTTTAAATAATTAAATTTCCCGTTGTTGATTAATTGATATTATTAATTAAAAATATACCCGCTCGAAAATAATTCTCTACTAAGAATATATTATTCGCACACATCGGTTAAGATTTCATTTAAATTTTGAATTAAAATAGTATCTCACAATAGTAGTAGATTTATATAATTCCAAAATTGTTCAATTTGTGGGCTAAATTTTTAAATAAAATAGATTTGATAAATTTATGGATGATGAGAATAAAAATATGTTATCATTTAAATTTTGCCGTTTTTTGCATTAATTCCAAATTAAATATTTAAAAATTGTTTACCATTATCCAATTAAATTTCAATTTATTAATTACATAATTAAAATTACAATTCGTCTCTAGTTCCTTTATATACCTGTTAATTACCAATTTAAAATTAAATACCGTTTCTCAATAAATTCAAATCAAAAATTTAACCTGTAGTCCGGTAAAAAACTTAATCCTCAATAGGGACGATTAGCTGTTACATCGTCAATCACTTTAAGAAATTTTAAAATGTACTTTGGTTTAGCAGAAATCGGCGTATGAAAAGCTTATTTTTCAGCATACGCCGTGTATCTCACGCTTTGTGCAGAAAAATATATTACGTGAACAAGAAAGCATAGTAAATTCAATTTCAAAATTATAAATCAATATATTAATTGAGTTGATAATTTTTAACACATTTTAATAAGTCAGTAGGTATAATGTAAAAATAATTAAATTTATAAAATCAAAATGTACTGGCTTATTAGATGCCTTTGTAAATTTAAATTAGAAAATAATAATAAATTAAAATAAAATTCAAACTTTCTGTAGGAAGGCACTAAAAATTCGCCACATAACCTCATCAACGTCTATTTATATTAGGAAACGGAAAAACAGAAGAAAAATTTCTCATTTATATTTAAACACAATGAGAAAGTTTTACGTGTGCATAAAGCATTCTCAGTGCAATATGAGCCATGGAAATCGCAGCAACCTTTTAAATTGCCCCATATGCTTCTGAATTAATCATTGCTTAAGATGTGATTAAATCCTCATGAATACGGGTTTGCATTAAAATTTTACTGGCCGGATTTAAAGGGTTTAAAGTTTACTGCTTCTCTATTTAAAATAGGTACCCTATTTATAGTAGTCCTTTCATTGTGAAAGCATGTTGTAAACTTTCACAGCAATAATAATTACGAATTGCTAGTAATTTTTCCTGAAAACTCTGCATAATTTAATGCTACCGAATGTGCCATATACTACATATATTTTCGCAAAGAAACGCAAGTCTACATATTGATGTCGTAAAATTTTATTTCGGCAGGTTAAGTATCATATCTAAGATGTTGACATCTCTCGTGTGTACCTTACATATGCCCCAATTTAGAATGCACCACATACAAAGCTCTATATTCCCGGTTACAGACCCGGAGCATCCCTTGGGATCTTCACTTTGCATGGGACATGTGTCGAATATAAAATCTTTTATTTTAGCAAGCATTGCGGTTCTGTTTCCCCCTACATCGGCATTTCTTTAATCCGTCAATGATGTACTAATTAAAATTATGGGATCGCTTTTCAATAATAAAGTCGATAAATATTTAAAAATTCAATAATATGAAAGCAGTTGAGATAAAAATTAGAATAGACTGAGTTGAAAAGATTAAATAAGTAAATAACTGGTCCGAATAAAGTAATCTTTAATTTTATAAGTAAGCTGAAGGGGCAAGCAGATTTGCTCGCAAAGCCAAAAAGTGCTTTAAAGATTGTAAAAATTGTACTCGTTAAGCCAAAGCTTAAAAACGCAACGATGCTCTTAAAATTCGACATACTTTTCAATTTAGAAACTCTCTTTATACAGATTTTTTCCACCATCGTTCTTCTTAGCCGCCTTCGGTAACATCTTGTCATTAGCTGTAGATTTAATGATGTTTCACGCTATGCCGAATCAAGATGTTGACTTCAACACTCCAGTTAAAACTTAACGATTTTATTTTCTTTCTCACCGACTTAGCTTGTTAAACTTTTTTGCAATTAGACTTGTTTTTGTTTGTGTATGATTTAATTTATAATAATAATATATGCGTACGCCGCCGTCGGCGAGGACGTGAGTGAGGCGCTATTCAAAATAGAGACTTTAAACACTTTAATAATATCGCCTTTTGTATTTAAAACAATTCATAAAATTTTTACGCATTATCGCCCCAAAGAGCGTGCCACATGCAAATCTACAAGAGAAAACAACAATCACAATAGCAAGCACGTCACAATCCATCACAAGATTGACAAGTACATCAGTCAACATTTGTAGGGCTGATTGCGCGCCAGATTGTATGCGTCCATTGCGTTACTGCTAGAAAGCTTATACTTTCCAAAGTGGAAAAATCAAAGAAAATTTGCTCTGCTCTACTTTAACGTTATCGTATATGCACCAAACTATTGTGTGACAAGGGAGTTGTTTGGAAGCCTCGTTCTTATGCGGACGCTGAGTGATGTGTTTGCGTAGTTAATATTTTATTCTCTTTGATTACAGGTTTATTTTGTAGTGATGTTAAACATGTCAGCTCTAACATTTATTTTTTGGTTCGCTAATAGCGTGAACATTGCCAAAAATATATTTAATATACTTCAATTAATTATATCTTTTGGCTCGAAAGGCTATCAAGCTGAAAGTTAATCATCGCGAAACTGTAACAGTTTCGTCGAGTGCTGGAGAGGTCACTTGTACAAATTAAAGTATCCTATATTAATTTATTATAGCGAAAATTCGGCTTTCTTATTTCTAAGTATTTGAAGAAATGCATCTTGTTCTTCTTTAATCCGGCTTGCGACACTTCATCCTAATCCCTGCTTAAAAGCTCTTTTGTTTTATTTTAACCCTTTTGTTTCGCAGAGTAACCTTTAGAAGTAAAGTACGCAGAGTTAGAATATGCATGTTATTACGTTTTCAAGTCGAAGTTACATCCACACTTTCTATCTCTCTCACACTTAGATAATGATTATTTTGTAATGGTAACACTAAAGAAAAATTTTAATAATACATCTAAATGAACGATTTGTTCGCAAGCTGAAACTTATTGTGAACACTTAAATGTCAGTCGACAGCACTTGTTATCTATTGAAAATGCTTGTGCTTTTATGAAAACTTGGGTGAAATTGTGAGATTTAAGAACGAATTTGTAAATACAGAAAATCTTTAAATATCAATCAAGTTACAATTTTGTATTTGTTAAGTGACGGAAAGTTTCTTGAGATTAACGAAGAAAACTAAAATTTCCACTTACAATATTAACGTAAGTATAATAAAATTTCTTGTCGTAAAACTATTATATTGTAAAGCACTGCCGCTTTGGCAATTGAGCTCTCAAAATCCATAAAAACAAAATACCGCGTCTAAAACATAACACATATCCTAGAAAAACATAATCAAATTTATAGAAAAAAGTTATACTTACGTATGTTCTTTTTTCTCCGTCTTTCATTTTTGATTAAAATCACGTTGAAAAGGGAAAAGCGTTTATGTTTTTATGTAAGCGATCCAGTTCATTCGCCACATATGACATTTAAGTTTGACGCGACTTCGGGGAGCAATTTGCTTGGCCAATCTTACACCGTATTTTCGCCGAGACAAAAAAGGAAATTTAAGGGTAAATAAATTGAAAAGTGACGTGTTTTATGGAAAACAACGAACAGGATATTAAAATAACTATGTAGATACCTAACAATATTAGTTATTTACATTACTTTACAACTTTTTCCATGTAATGAATTGATTTATTATTTTAATTTTAATTTAATTTTTAATTCAAACCAACTCACGAACTTTAATTGGAGTACTTGTCAGTCATTCGGAAAATTTATATAAATTAATGAATAATCCTTTTTAATTGAAAACTTTTAAATACAATACTAGATATTATATAAATATCATTGAGACTATTTTATATTTAGTTTTTATAAAACCAGAATATGCGTTATATACTTTTCAGAACTAAAACACACCAAGTTATCTCTTTTCTTGAGATTAAGTGCTCGTTGATCAGCTAAAACGATATAAGAAAATGCTGGCTTTACCGGGCGCCTGGTACAATTACTAAAACACAAGAAGAAGAAACCTACTTTACAATACTAACATGAAATATTGAAGATCCAAGCAGAACGCTGGCGTGTGACCCCAGATGTAAACGTAAATTTTTTAAATTAGTTCTCATAGATAGAAAAATGGAAAAATAAATGAAGAATAAAGCTAACATTATTCTCGGACCTTTAAGATGAGAATGGCGTATCTTTATTCAGCATTAAAAGAATGGTTGCTATTTTTTATTTAAAATTTAGTATAAAAGAGACCAAAAGCGATCACGGTTTGCCGCTTATGTGCATAAACCGACATCCCCGGTTTGAGTCCGGGCAAAGTAATGGCAACCCACTACGGTATCCGCTAAGAGAACCCTTCTATAGAAAAAGAAGTTATTACTATGTCCTTATTTATAATGAAACACTCGGAGGAAGCACGAACATTGAATATTTAAGATAAAAATAAAATAAATAGAACACAGAAGTCTTCGTCGAAGACAGAAAAGCAATCTACCCAAAATAAATGCTAGAGTACTCTGAATGAGAAGACACCAGAAGGCATCAGACAAGGTGATACTTTGAGCCTATTTTACTTTAATGTAGTAATGGATAAAATTATAAGAAAAAGTTGTCGCTCTGAATTTAGGTTACATGATGAGCAAGAAGACCATTGGCTTGATATGCTATGCAGAGTACGCTACATTGATAGCAGAGACAGAAGACGACCTGCAGAGGCAGCTATACAATTTTTATAAATATTCTCAAAACCTAAATATGACCATATCCATTAATAAAACAAAAAGCATGGTATTTTCTTAGGATCCAAAAAGATGCAAACAGTAGTAGATAACAAAACTGTCCAACAAAAGTTATGTCTTTTAAATATCTTGGCGTGGACATAGCTAGCAACCAGGATCCAACGAGAGACATAAAAAATCAAGTCAATGAAACGGTGATGGTGTCAGGAAGTATGAGGGATCTAATACAGAACAATAAATATATGGCTATAGAGAGTAAAACAAGTATGTATATAAAACCTGCGTGAGGCCTATTTTAACATATTCTATAGAATCCCGAGTGTACAGGACCAAGATAAAGAGCACTTTGAGAACCGCTGAGATGAAGACATTGCGGCCTATAGCGGGGAAAACACTGAGAAAAGAATACGAAATACAGAAATAAGGCACAAATGTGGAATGGAAGATATAGTTATATGGGGCAGACAAGGAAGGCGATACTGGAATGAGCACGTTACGAGAATGAATCCAACAAGACAGTTGCGCATTGCCCGGGATTGAAAACCGGAAAGCAACCGACAACCAGGCAAATCGCCCAAAAGATGGAGAGACAGCTGGCAATCCATTTCACACGAGAAACAAAAGCATTCAATGCAAAAACAGATCAATAGATCTTATCATAGAATAAGATCAAGAAGAAGAAGGATGAATGTAGATTTAGGTGAAGAACATATTTAAAATTGTATAAACAAAAACCATATTTGTTAAGTTGGTTTTTAACCAGTCCGTCTTCATCAAGGGCTGATAAACTTCGCAGCATCCAAATTTTCGTACTTATCGTAGTCTACACAGATTTTTGCATTGGGAAATTATGTAACCAGTAGCTGGCGTACCTATACTGCTACCGCAAACAATCTTCATTCGGAGCATCGAAGCTCGTAAACTTAGAAGTTTCGTGATTATCGTGCTCGGTGTAATAGACTTGATTGTCATATTAATTTGTTGCAAATTGGTATTAATTAACTTAATTTAATTTAATTTAATAAGTAAATTGAGATGTTTCTGAATCAGAATTCGTCCAAAGTTTTACTTGGACCTATTAGAACTTGACTGGTGCGACTCCAGCAATCAAATTCTCAAGTTCGTTTTTGGCGTAACGTTCTCGTTTATTTGTCTACAGCTTGATTGTGGACTATAACCTTTTTTTCTATAGCCGTTTTTGGTTGGTAATAAATAAACAAATCAATGAGAAGGGAGAGTTACAAAGATCAGCGATTACACAGATAGAGCTTTGGATGCTTTTCCAATTTTTAAAATGGGTTCATTTTCATTATGGCTTTCATAGATTCACATTTCAATAATTAATAATTTTGAACCTGTTTATTGGGCTACTTAAATTGTCTGCAATTCTATTGCACTATAACCTCCTTTTTCCTTTAACCCTTTTTGGGTTGATACTGTATGAACAAACCAATCAAATAAAAAAACTTTCGGGTCGGTTTTTAGTGTTACGCTCTAAAGAAAGAATGTTGAAAACCTCCAAAATACAAAGATCTTATCTTTTAAGCACGGGCGACTATTACAGGGATGTTTCATTATATGTTAATAGCTTCTCTGCATCCATTCTCTGCATTTTTAGGTTGTTAATTATTGTTTATCATTAGTCAGAATTAATTTTTTCTACATTGTTGAAATGAATAAATATATACCTACGTAGTATGTTGCGTTGTATAATTCACGTCAAACTTTAGAAACTTGATTACAACGTTCTTATCTCTTCTAGTTTTAACGTTATGAATATATGACGTCATAGTTTTTATTTCCTATCATTGTATTCATGTCAAATTTTATCAAACTTACAATGTTTTTATCTTACGTTGAAATAACGTTATAAAAATTAACGTTTAAATAACGTTAGGTCATATAAAAAATATTTCTGAATATAAAGTTACATTGTGAGCATTAAATGTATTAAATGACGCACACGTTAAATTTACCGAAAATCGACATGTACATGTTCACTTGGGCAAAGATATAGATGATACTCCTCCATATACAGACATACTGCTATGATTTTTGTTTTAAAATTATTTTTTTATTTATAAAAATATCTACCCTGGCTAAACTCGTACGGAGAGCAACCTCTTCAACCTTAGTAGTCGGTTTTAAACCTGCCTTAATATTATCACGAATGGATGAACATAAAAAAGGCAAGCAAACCGACTCCAATAAAATTCACCTGTTAAAATCAAGTACGAAAAATGCCTCTCAAAAGGATTTACAAACGGCGATAATTTCTTTCAGAATAACAATCTGCCAAATGTGAGCGATACAATATCAGCAACCACTTGTATCCAATGAATATTGCCGAATTAAAATTTTATTATTTCAAATTGAATATAGAATCAAAGTAAAATCAATTATCAACTAAAATCCACTTATCTTGCATAATAGTTGCCACAATATTCAAAATCTCCAATCTGCCACTTGTCAATGAAGAAAAGGGCAAAAAAAACACAACTTTGAAATTTTCTATAAATTTACGATCAACACGACTCTTCTCCAAAATAACACTGCTGGAGGCACACCCAAAAATTCACTATTCCAAATTTAAAAAAAAAATTCAATCACTCGCAAAACTTTTTCTACTCGCTCAAAATCAAAATTTCCACCTCTCTCTTTCACTTTCCCCCCGGAAGTCCTTATCTTCTCCGGCACACCAACCTTTCAAAACTCCTCCCCCAAAACCAGAGACCATCAAAACTTTAGTAAACCGAACCTTCACCAAACTCAAACTTTGTATTACACAGCTACCTCCTTTTTCTCCTTCACTGAATATTATCATTTTAGATAAAAAAACATGACAATACATATCTAAAACGTAATGTGAAACTACCGCATACATGCAGATAGCAGCCAAAAACACGAATAGCAAAATCTTAGCTTCTATAAAACGCGGTTTGCATGCGGATTGAGCGGTAGCATTTAAAAGTTTAAAAACTGCTAATATACAGTTAGCGAATGGGATAACAATTAATTACATTTTAACTACTATTTTGTAACTTGTTCCTAAATAATACGATGAAATTAAATATTGATATTTTGAGTGATATTAATACTTTTTACTTAAATTTCAGTTTTATTTCGATTTGATTGAAGATTTTGGCCCTCGGTACAAATTTGAGAAGTTTGCACGAAATTTTATAAATAAAGAGTTTTCCATTTGTAGCGCAATAAAGTAAGCGTCATTTTGACAAAGATGCCGTGTTTTGTTTTTGTCAAAAATTTGTCATTTGTTAGTTGAATGTTTGCCATTTGTAATTATGGAATCGTATTCGTTTTCTGATCGCCTCAGTTTGGCTCCTGGAACACCGAAGAATATTATGCTCAAATTTCATCATAAACCATTTTTAGTGATGAAGCACATTTCACATTAAATGGGACAGTAAACAGTGTCAAATTTGGGCCACTGAAAGTCCTCATGAATATCAAGAGAGGCTCATGCATCCTCAAAAAGTTACAGTTTGGTGTGGATTGTGGTCTAGAGGCATTGTTGGACCTTATTTTTTTGAAAATGAGGTCGAAAACGCGATTACCCTCAATTCTGAGCGATACCCAAGCAATGATTAGGGACTTTTTCTGACACAACTTGATGGATTGGATGTGAAGGAGGTTTATTTTCAACAAGACGGTGCAACATACCACACCAACCGTGTCAACATCCAGCAATTAAAATCGTTCTTTGATGATCGCTTAATTTCTCGAAACGCAAAAGTGAATTGGCCGGCTAGATCATGCGATCTAAACACCTCTTGACTTCTTTTATGGGGGTTTTTGAAAAGTAAGGTGTACGTTAATAAATCAGCTACCATCCAAGACCTCAAAAATAACATTATTGTCGAAATAAATGCCATAAAAACTACCATGTTAGAGAATGTTATCAAAAATTTCGACAATCGTATCGACGGCTATAAAGCCAGTCGTGGTGAACATTTGAGTGATATTATTTTTCACACGGAAATGGCATAGGTTAATCTACAAGATACAGCACCTAATTTAGTTTCAAAAAAAATATTTATATTTTTAATTTCCGTTTACTTTCCTGCGTCAAATATGGTCAACCCTTTAAATTAAAAAAACTTCTTTAACCGGCATTTAAAAGTTATACTACGCACCTACCTGAATAAATAAAAATCAAATCAATCAGATTCTCAAAATGGGGGGAGGGGTTCTGGGACCAAATAGTTGGTCCAAAAATAGGACCCAATAGGTACCATAAACTGTACCTACTACCTCATGGGTGTGAAATATAGATTGTGATGTAATATAACAAAAAACTGATCTACAAAGTCATATTTAAGCCTAAATTTGAACCTAAATACCTGAAACCTAAAAATCTGAAATTCAGTAAAACCTGAAAAATTTTTTTTTTATATTTTACTTAGTACGTTCTATTATTTTTCTGATTATATTGAGTGAAAATCGTTAATTTACCCTTGCTTTAAGACATATTTGTAAATGTTTCTAAGGTAATTACATTCAAAATAATGATATACCTACTCGTAATTCCAACTCTTAATAAGTTTAATATTAATTAAAGTTTGTACCTTGTAATTATGTTTCTTTTAACTTGCACTTTATGTAAATCTACTAAATTATCTTTTAATTCAGTTTTAAAATTAAAACCCTGCAATTTCTAATCAATCAAAATTTATTCTTCGTTCATTAATTATTTACACAATTCAAATAATTTAACTATTTAATGCAATAAACTTTAAAGGAAAAGACTGAATTTGCACACAAATTTTCTGCCGGAAAACAAATCAAATACCTACAATTATTACTTTTAAACGTAGGACATTAATTGCCAAATTTGGAGCTTACGTTTAACCGCAGGACCTCTTATTTCATGATAATACTTAACAAGGAGTACCACATCACAATAAAATTAATAAATTTAGGACTGCATATTTAAATACAGTACATAAGTACCTGCCTACTAGCAAACAAATTATTGAATAACACAAACGACATAAGAAGATTGCAGCGATTCGAAACATCCGATCTGTCTCTTTGATTTTCCTAATAAACGGATTCATGTTAAATTGAAAAAGAAAAATATTTAACAGATTATTTTCTGCATGGCTGGTAAATTATCGCGCCATTTTACTTATTGTTTAAATTAAAAGTATATTATAAATATTTCATGAAATTTTATTTTATTTTTCGTTTTATAAAAATTTTTTATTAAATTTTCTGCAGCGCAATTGGTACTATTTTTAAAATCATTTGCGAGCTTTGAATAACCTATTTTTTCATTATTGATTGCTAATTGCATACTGAGTCAGTTATTCAACAATGCCTTAAAATGTGTCGGTTCATTTCGAGGTTGACAAATCTTCTGTGTATACGTATAAGCTACTAAACTAGAGTACTTCCCTAGATATACATAGGTAACACTCTAAATACATTTCATGTAAAAATTTTCTTGATTTGAAATAAAAATTATTTTTTTATTAAAATTCAATTACCTATTAGCAATGTTATAAAAATTTGCTATTAAATTAATTAATATCGTAAATAAGTGCTGTCTACTTCATCGTTGAACTACATATGAATTTCATTAAAGTTCATTCTTTTATGTGACGGGAGGTAAACACATAAGTATTATGAAAAAAGTATAACGAATATTCCAGCTTTAATGTATTCTAATAAAGCAAGAAAGTTAAACAGAGACGCTAGACATTTTTATGTGAGTTTTTCCAGCTTTCTTATGTAGACAAGGATAAGTGCATTGCATTTTCCATTCTTTGAAAGAAGATAAGCTGAACAAAAAAGGTAAAGACGTCTTGAAAACTTACGCGCTTGCGTGGAGCTTTTGGTAAACCTCGAAGAAACGACGCCGGTTTGGGGCTAAAAATCCGGGCGTCTTTCCTGGTTGGCGGCCAAGACGGCGGTGGCGGTCTACCTCAACATGCCCCGCCTACACCCCAAACCCCCCACATTCCCCGTTGTCCACAGACGACCCACGACGTCACCACGACGCTTCTTTTACACTTCTTAATGCCAGAATATCGCGCGACGTGAAAAGAAGTTGCCGTTTTTTATTACCTCCAGCGTTTTCGTAACAGATTTTCGTCCAAATACATCAAACTTAACTTTTAGGTGATTTGTTATCAAACAAAAGCAACATGCAATTATTAAAATTGATTTAAAAAAGTTCATCACCGCTTATTGAGTATAGGAGAACTTTTAATACTTTACTACAATGACATACAGTCGACAGTGAAAAGTGAATACCGAATAATCGGCATATAAATATATTTCGAGGGGATGCATAGATGATTCAGAAAACAGCTGATTTCTGCTTCCCTCTGCGTCATGTTTAGTTATCTGGACTAAACGTGAATTGACTGATAAATATCTGACGTCACCCTAACATCATCAATGTTCAACCCCTACATACAAAGTTTAATACTTGATAATTAGCAGTGAACAAAACTTTTAACAAATACAAAATATGAGTTTGTTACTTGTTGATTCAACCATTTAAGAGGATCGTTAAAAATTTGTATATGGAAAAGTGTGATTTAAAAATAATTTTACCAGGAAAATTAATTGTGTAGTTCTAATTTAGTGGGGAAATAAAAACTACAGAAAATTCTCACGCGCACTTTTCCAACTGTGGTCTGCGACCGCTACACTACCCGGATAAAATCAGAGTGGTGGTGATTTTTCATTTAAATGCGCGCAAATTCATCGACCAAGCAACAATTATTTTGATTACATTTGTGCATATGACGTGCGTGATTTTAAAGAAGTGTACAAATTTCAAAAGTTCTACAAAAATCACGCGTCACTAGAGCATTTGTCAAGTTGTCGGAACGCGTTTCACCCCTTCACAAATCAAAGACATCAAAGACGTTCTGCGGTTCATTGCGTTTGAATTCGCGTTGACAAGATGCATCCGCCTTACTTGAAAGAAATAAATTCAACCACTTGATTTGATCTCACATTTTTTATTTATTTCTGTTAAAGAAAAAAGTTTTAAATAGGATGCATCTTGCTAGTGAAGTCACTTCTACTACTGGTCACTTTGATCGCAACTATGAAAATTTAACGGCGGAAATTTTGGCTGAAAGAACTTTAGACGGGTTAATGGCGGAACACCCAGGAGAGTTAGTTAGAACTGGAAGTCCTCATGTAGTGTGCACAGTGCTTCCGCTTCATTGGAGATCAAATAAAACTCTTCCGATAGCCTTCAAGGTGGTAGCCCTTGGGGAAGTAGGTGACGGTACTATTGTAACTGTGAAAGCAGGCAATGATGAAAATTTTTGTGCAGAATTAAGAAACTGTACTGCAGTTATGAAAAACCAAGTTGCTAAATTTAATGACTTAAGATTTGTGGGAAGAAGTGGCCGAGGTATGCATTAACTTATTTTATTTAAAAAAATATTTTTTAAATTAACTCTGATTGTTTTAATTCTTGCATAATTTTGATAATATGAAAACTGACTTACTAGAGTACATACATTTACAAGTAAAATTCGAAATAGCGCTAAACTTCAATATTGAATGAAGAGAAATTAATCAAAAACCGGTGATAAATTTTATACTGTTTAATGTAGAACTTCATAGGAAACTACAATATTATATTGTATAGAAAAGTTTACAACAATCAGAACAATAAAACCACTGCGAAGAAATGACCAGTAAGACCACATTTGAAAATTTTATTTCGGTAAAAATAAATAGTTTGTTGATCATACAGAATTTTGACCGTCGATAACTTCTTATAGTAGTAACATATATTATTTTCTAATTTTTATGATATATTCATATGGCACCGATAAAATTTTCATTTGGGTAAAATTCGACTTTTGGTGATTATAGCATCTTAACCATTAAAATTGAACCGTTTTCCTTCAAAATTAAATATTGAAATTGAAAATACTTTCATTAGTTACATTGCTGTATCGCTTCAAAATTTTGAGATTAACTGACAAAGTAAAAAGTGAGATCAAAATTTTAAATCTGTTTGTTAGGTACTTTTTCCCATATTTCCAAAACAAGCAGTCTGGTAAATACTTATATTATAGTTGGACACAAATATTTTCTAAACATTTCCATCGAGGTGCACGATACCCGAAAAACTGTTTTATGCGGCACTGGATTATGTGGTATCATGATGGGTTAGCCACCACGTTTAAAATAATTCAATTCAAAGAAACGAGCTTTGCGATAAAAAATATAAAACAAATAATATTATTAAATTGCGTGTTGCAAATATACACATACCAGATATTTCGCTACGGGATATTTCGTTCACGGACTTTTCGCTCTTGGACAATTCGCTCCCTAGTAGGACATTTCCCTACCGGACATTTCGCTATCGCTTCTGAATTGTTACTAAAATTATACGTTAGATTCTGAAATATTTAAGTTATTTACATAATTTTTACATTATTTCCTTCTACAATTAGTATTAATTACCACAAAAAGTGGTAACAAAATATTCTAATAGCTGGTATGTCCACTAGCAAAATGTCCTATAACCCAAATTTGGTAATTGAAAAACTTTAAAAGTTTGTTTTAAATTGTAGATGTGTTTCTAGTAATTATTATAACGTTCATGAGACGTGAAAATCATGAAATATGAAATAAATTAATTGTACCACACCTCAGTTACGTAAAATTACCGAGAAGACCTTCAGTAATTTGCTTCCTAAAACGTCGCGCAAAATTTATGAAAATCAATATAAAATTTGTAAACTTGATGCAAACTGATGAAAAAACTTGCTTGGTTGTTTTGAGATGCCCAGCAAAATTAAAAAATTGCAATCGTAAATTAATGTCAGAAGACTACAAGTCAAAAAGGGCTAAAATTCTAGAATTAAAACACATTAGTCCTTTCATACAAGGAGCTAACTATATAAAATATATTTAGCAATAAGGACCATTAATTTGTAGTATTGGAGCGTCTATGGATTGACATAATACAAAAATATGTTCCTTTGCAGTCCAACTACCTACCAAAACTACACAAGGGCATTTCTTTTAATACACAAAGCATACACATTCTATTGACAAAATACCTAAAATAATCGCAACTTTCTTGAAGTTGAAAAACCCTGTATTTTTGGTTGCTATACAGATACCAATAAGCGATACCCTGAACTCCCCTGATATTAAGTCTAATATCGATCTGTGAGCTATGAAGAAGGCAATATATTACTATTAACTACTTTGTTTTTTAAACAAAGCTTATTAATAATTAAGAGCTTATTAATAATAATTGTAATATAAAGGTCAATATGACATAGCAGTAACAAATATAACAAAGTACACTTCACAATTTATTTAGCGATACTTTAAAGACTGTAGGACTTTCATGGACCCGATCGCACTTGTGTGACTAACACTGGACCTTTCAACAAAACTCTGTACCTGTCCATAAAACAAAAACTATGCAAGAGTGGTGCCGAATAGTACTTATGGTACCCTCACCAGATTTCAACCCATTATACCCTATGGTTAATTTTAGAGAACAGAGGTTGTGCAAAATCTTACATCAGGCAGAAAAAGCCACTTTGAAAATGCAAATTTTATGTTGTACATTTTTGTTGCTATTAAACAAGTATATTTTAAAGCGTTTTTCCGAGTTTTTGTGGGTTACGGTGTATTACATAAAGTATTTGTGAATCATATTCCAAGCAATTTAAATTTTTTAAAATTACATCAGGAAATTTTTTGGTCCTTTGTATACCCATTGGTAATGCCCATGGTTAACTTTCCGCGATTACCAGAGCGCTTGTGTTGCAATGCTTTTTATCGTGACTGAGAAGATGTTGAGATTGTGATTTTGCTACTCTGAATTTGTATTACGGTTCTGAACAAAATCGGAATATTCAAAATTTTGAATTAAAATTTTTACAACAAACTTGAGCAGTTTCTTGCTGTTTGTGAGTGGATGAAATCAGAAGCTTTTGGAGTGTGTTTGGAGTGTATTAATAATTTCTATGCAATATCTTCCATGATATTTTTGTTCCGTTTGAATAGCTCATAATAAATTACACCCTGCTGATCTCACCAAATGCAGAGAAAAAGCTTCGATGGATATTTGAATATTTTGCTTTGCGGACGATGTTGATGCATGGCTGGGCTTACCCCACGATTTTTTATGCTTAGGGTAATCGTACCGTATCTACTTTTCATCGCCACATTATTTACAAGTGAGAAAACGCCGTTCAACATCTCTTGGATTTAACTCATAATGGCACGCAATGTCCTTGCTTCTGGATTATTCCTAATGCTTTCAACCGCTTCGAAATTGTTATAATATCATCTACTCGTAATGATTTTTCAAGTTCAGCTTGCGTCTGACATGGGTCTTTATTAAGTAATTCCTCCAATTTTTTGTTTTAAAACTTTGCATGTTACCGTTAGTCTTAACAAGAATTTTGGGTGCTTCAGCTACAGATTTCTTTTGAATAAAATACTGCAATAAAATTCCTTGCAGATGCTATTTACTTGGTACAAAACTCGTCATTTTTAGAACTTAAAAAGAAAACTACATTTCAGCGTGAACAGCGTGAACAGCGAAAACGAGAACAAAGACCTCACCATTACATTTTTTCTGCAATTAGTAAAACTTAATCAATTTAAAATTTGTCTTTAGCTATTGATTTTAAGTTATTTTTAGTATAAACCGAAAGTAGTAGCAAAATCTTCTAATAGCGAAATGTTCTAGTAGCAAAATGTCCGGAAGCGAATTCTGCGAAAGCAAACTCTTGATCGGAGAGTACTGATGATGACTTCTGAATTAAGTAAAGAATTGTTTCGGTGCGAATCACACGTATACAAAAATATCATTGTTGGTCTAATAAATTGTATAGAAGGTATTATATTTGTCAATATTGGAGACAAAATTACTGCAATCAAAATAATGTGAAATATTTTTACTTAAAAATTAAATGAAAAACGTTTAAGATATGGTCAACCTTAAGGCAAGAAAAAGAATAAAAAACTTGCCAAGTAAAAACTAGAAATTAAGTACAGAATACAGGATAGGAACTTGGCTTTATTTTTCAATTTTATATTTTTTGGGAATCCCATAATATATTTTCCAAGTTCGATAGTTTTATTATTTTGTCACAAGATATAATGGCCTTTCTGATCAAAGTGTATGTCAAAATGAAAGTTATTTTTTGATAAAATAATAGGGTTTAAACTTCAAGTCTTTTAAAAATTTTCTTGTGTACTAAATCATATCAAATCTGGAATGCACTCATCAAGACCTTTCGTTTGATACCCCACTTAATGGGTTTTAAAATGTAAAAATAATTTTTGTTGCTGACTTTTGCAGACTTCAGACCAGTACAACTTTTGTGTATTTTTCGACTTTCCCCCTTACTTATGCACAAAGACTTATTAAGTTATTATCCTACCAAATTTCAACTTTCTACCTATATTGGATCTCACTGGATGAGTGAATGAGCGAGTCACTGGCAAAATAAACGTTTTTTAAAATGTTCCGAAGCGGTTCTACATATTACTTTGAATTTTGATATGTATCATCATTAGAGACCGGATTTATAGCTCTAAAAATCATCAAAATAAGTTTTTTTATGTGGTTTAAAACTGTCGATAATATGCAGTAATAATGCATATAATATGCAGTAATAATGCATATTATCGAGATATAAGACACCACGAAAATTAAAATAATTTATATTTTTTTAGTACAATTTTTTTTTTAGAAAAGTAATTTTATTATTAATTAATAAATTATTGTTCATTAATTGAATTATAATATAAAAGTAATATTTCATTTAAATTTTCCATTGTGAAATTATTTAGGTTAGTAGACCGGAGTAGCCGTTGCTAACAACACAAAAAAAAATTTTAATTTTAGAATTCAAATTTTAAAATTCATATTTTAAATTTTAAAAGTCATAGTTAAAATTTAAAATTTTTTTGTTTCATTTAAATATTAAAATCAAAAATATTGACTATGTACTATGCGGTTATACATATGCGATTATATGCGGCTATGTGCAGTTATATGCGGTTATATGCAGTTATATACATTAATAAATACTTGAAATTTTAAAATTCAAATTTTTGTTTTCAACAAAAACAAAACAAAACAAAATTTGTTAGTTTTATTTAAATATTAAAATCAAAAATATTGACTATATGTATGCGGTTATATGCGATTATATGCGGTTATATACAGTTATATGCAGTTATATGCATTATACGCAGTAGAAACCAAAAATCAACTTCTTATGTTGCATCAAACAAAACATGCAATTGCATACAAATCCGGTCTCTAATCATCATAGAGGGTTACTTAATAATTGTGTAAAATTTAAAATCTCTGGGTGTAAGAATAAAAAATTTTTTTTTCCTATAATATATACCTACACTGGGTGCTCAGGCCAGAGCTTGGCCTGGCGTTATGTCTGCGCCTTGATATTCTTCTAAAACGTACAAAATATTCTACTCGAACAGAAATTTTTTCTTATGTTTTCCCTCAATTAGTTGTTGCTCTTAGCACTAATTGAAAAAGAGCTCTTATTTCCACATCAACAAAATTCGTAAAGTGATAAAAAATTCTTTCACCACTTGCAATATTACGAGTGATAATTTCGTACAATTATGTTGACAGCAAAGCTACTTATGAAGAGTTCTTTCTTTTACTGCGTTAGAAAATTGTCTTTTCTGTTTTATTATATAGCAACACATTCATAACACTAATTGAAATTATCATTGCAAAATTGTAGCAGCTATAAACTTGTATCAACACTTAACAGTTAATTATGCGACGAGAGAATTGCACGAAAGCTGGAGAGATGGTTACTTTTGATCTTCGGTAGTTGAATTTCAAATTGTTTTCCATATTATTAAATTTCAATTTTTAATGTGTGGTTATCTCTAAGAAAAGGTTAAAAATGTTATATATTTAAAATATCCTTTATATTTTAATATAAAATATTGAATTAAATATTAATTAATTAATCAAAAATATTTTCTAGCAAATATAAATAGCAATGCCGTTTATGTAAAATATAATGCAGATACTAATGAAATACACATTTATAGCATTAATATTAGCAACATATAATCAATTCTCCCGGTGAAGGCCACTTCAACTAAATCACGCTGTATATAGTAGGAAACATTTTATTTTCAAAATCTGAATTTTTAGTATATTATTTAGGGAATAATTTCTATAATTGCAGGGTTTCTTTGTCGTGTACTTTATATTTACAAATTAAAAAATCTTGTATGATGTAATTAGGAAAAACAAATATTTTATTTACTTCTCTTGTTTTCAGAAAACAGAAGTAATAACGAGATTTTCTTTTTTATGTTAATGTATATTTGAAGTAACATTATAAACAGCCCTAAAATATTCTGAAAATTTCGAGATCAGAAAACATTTTGTGCAGCCTGTCTTTTAGTATAAAGTCTTTTAGTATAAATATATTTTATAAAAAAATATTTTAAATCTTAATACATCGTGCAAATGTAAATTTTATTTATAGCATTGATAAGTTTTAAAATAAATTGAAAATATACGAGTAATATTTAGGGCAATGCAAGAAATCAAAATACTATGAAATAATTTGACTCGATTTCATAATAATTAACATGCGGGTGAAGATAGCAATACTGACAATCCTTTGCTGAGAGAAACACTTAGTAAAGTTTCCAAGGTTCCAAATACGAAACCTTGTATGTATTTCGGAACCCCAATCAACTAGAAAAACAGAATAGCTAATAAGAATCTTATCTCTGACGGCTAAAACTTAACTCATTATCGGTGCCGGCTACCTAGGGCACTGCTTTTCGTTGATTTACTGATTACTTTAGACAAACTGTTGACGTCGTGGTCACTGATCTGGCATGTGTCTGTGACCCTGTTCTATAATCCATAGTAACAATCATCAATCAAGAGATTAATTATTTGTTCATCGATTACCCTTGATGACAATGCAAGTTTCCATACCAATATCTTGTAATAAAAAGAATGATAGAAAGAAGCCAGTTGAAATTACAAATAATGTGTTGTATTTTGTAACGAGCGACAATGACAATATTTCTATTGATTTGCAATAGCATCCAGCGTGTTGTCTGCTGCATAATTATTAATTGAAATCTTATGTTGATTTCGTTGCTGTAACTTTGTATTGGTATTCAGTGTCTTTCATTCTGTGCATATTAAAGTTTTTGGTTAAAAGTTTGTAATAAATTATTGTTGCATTGTATGCAATAAATGTTAGTTTTCTTGATTGATTTGCCTAAAACTAAATTATTTGTTTTATATCTTGGTTTTATTTTGTAGGAAAAACTTTTTTTGTTTTTTTGACGAATTGATTAATTTATTTTTTGGGATTATTTTAAGAATATTTTATAATTATTAATTTATCTGCAAATGCCAATAAAATTTTCAGAATAAGAACATTTATTTTCGTTTAATTTTTATTCTCAAATTAATAATCTTATGTGTCAATATTTTTTGAAAATATTATCTAAATTAACTTAACTTCTTCAAGTGTTACATAAATGGTAATATTGCAATTTTCAAAAAACTATTTACAATATATAATTTGAAATTTTCCGATATATGGATAACAAACAAGGGAACATTCCAACATCACAGTTTATCAGTAAAATGAACTGAATGAAAGGTTGCTTTTATTTTAGAAAGGTATTGAGTAGAGTGAAAATTTTATGTCTACTGAAATATTACATACTGATATAATTTATAGTGTTATAGATATAATGCAATTGAAGGAAGTATAATCGCAACACTACACTCGTATATTTTTAAATGCAATAAATATTTCGAATATCAAATACATATCAATTAAGGACTGAATAAAACAAACATACCCATAATGCAGATTAAATGCAATCAGTCGCTGAGTTTTCGATAGATTCAATAGTTTTAATATATTTTATAAGCAGATTACGTTTGAAAATACGAGGGTTCTGTCGATAAATCAAGGATTTACTAAACGCCCACATAATTCATAGATTAGAGAAACTGGAGCCGATACTCAAATAACTTAAATACGATTGTTTACGTTAGAATCGCGGTATTTAATTAAGGTTAAAATTTTCCTTTTACTCACTAGGGAAAATTTATTGACTTTTTAATAACAGATTAATAAATTTCTCCTGCGTTACCTAAAAAGAACAGTTAAAAAGTTTACGTATAGTTAAATTCTAATTTAGCCAGTTCACTATTTGCATTTTTTACGATTTATATATTTTATATCTGTTTTGTAAAAAAAGAAAAAGTGCAAAATGAAAAATTAAAATGGAGCGAGATAAATAATAAAAATAGGAAAAAGAATGTTAAACCAATAAAAAAGTTTCTTTCGTGAAATATTAACGAAAAGTTGGGCATTCTAATTTTTGCGGCTCTGCGAATTTCTATTTCTCCCTGATGATATAAACCGTAAAGATTACAAATGAAAATATTATTAGGTTTTCTTTTCGCTCTTTCTGTAAGAGAACCATCTTGAAAATTTTTCTGGTTTAGTGTTGTAGTGTCTTAAAGATAAATTGCTTTTTATCTGGCATAATATTCAATTTAAAACATCAAGAGCATATCCACAGCTATAAACCAAAACGAAAACACATTTTTACATACATTAATATGCAAACGACTAAGCTGGCGCCAATTCATTTCATACTTTACATAAATTGTCGATTTTCTTGACCATCTACACCCGCAACCCCTTACTTAGAATTTTTAAGTTAACAAATTATTAAACTTTTAATTGTTATGGCACTCACGTAATGGTTTATTTTTTTCAGGAAAAAGTTTTACTTTGTCTATCATCGTGTCGACTAGTCCACCGCAAGTTGCGACATACAGTAAAGCTATTAAGGTAACGGTGGATGGACCAAGAGAACCAAGATCAAAAACGAGACAACAAATGCATCATTTTCCTTTTGGACCAAGACCCTTTGGTCCGGATCCATTAACTAGTGGCCTTCCTTTTAAATTAGGAGGTGAGTTATGTTAAATTAAAATAATTTAAATTGGAATTTATTGAGGTTGGGATTAATTAAAATAAAAATATTGCTTTTGATGTTGAGCAGACATTTTAATGGAACTAAATAAAACATTATTAGAGATTATTTGGCACTTACGTCGTTTCTCTAAACTATTCTTAGGGGCCATCATAAAATTATACTAACCAACAACTTGAGCCCAATTAATTACAAATTTCATTTGACATAAAATTAATTAGCATGAATTGTAGCTGCTTCAGAATCTTTAACTACTCATTGGAGAGTATAATTTACGGTACTTGAACATAAACTCAATATTTGTAAAAAGTGCATATTGTTCAGAACAAATTGATATATCCGTGACGTATAGATAATTGTAGCTGAATGTATAAGTTCCTATGGCAACCAAAGCACTAGACAAAATATTTCAATCGCTGAAAAGCATCCTCAAATCCTCTTATTTTCGATAATACCTCAGCATAGCAGATTGATACCACGATTTGGGGCTGACTGCTGTATTGTTTCATCGTAAAAGAGGTATCCGGACAATTGTTCGCCGTCAATTGTTCGCCGGACGATTGTTCGCCGGACAATTGTTCGCACAGGACTTTTATTCGCCGGATAATTGTTCGCCGGACAATTGTTCGCCTAGGACATTTGATCGCCGGACAATTATTCGCCTCATTGTTCGCATAGGACAATTGTTCGCCGGATAATATAATTTAAATAGAAAAAAAAAAACTTAAAAAAATTATAATAACAATAAATATAACAAAAATAACAAAATAATAATAACAATAACAAAAAATAATAACACATCAAAAATTATAGTTGTGAGCTAAGCCACGCAGGTAATCAAGCAAATCGATTGTGCCATACTGATTGACAATACGAGCAGTGCGTTCGGCGACATCACGGTATTTCTTTTTTCTCAACGGGGGCTGCTGACCGGCAATGTATTGCTCAATCACAGCTTCATTTCTACTTTGCTCCAGTTGGAGACTTTTTATGAATTTCCAAATCGTCGGATGATTTGCACCAATGAGTTCCACGAAACTGCGATGCCATCCTTCGCAACTGTTGTTCGTTTTTGGCAAATTGTTAATGGTAGCATCGTAACAATTCCAAATGGAAAGTGGGAAAATAGGTGCACGACGACGTTGACGACGGTCGGGACGACCAATCCAAGTATCTTCGAAATAATCGAGAACTGGCTGAGCTTCCCGTGGGAAGTCGCCATTTTCAGATAACTCATTGAACGCTTCGACGACATCCGCTTGTGGTACAAATGCTAGAGCGGGTAACATACGTAATTTTAATGCGAAATTTTCGTCAGTTTCGTACTGATGCTGCAATCCGTGGGCTTGAATTTTTCGGTAAATGCATTGAGAAAAGTGAAAAAAACAACCGCGCTTCTGAGCTTCCGGAAATTCGACATTAAAAGCGTTGATAGCCGCCATTTCAAAGTCTGTCATAATCGACTGAGGAGCCAGGAGAGGCTCTAACTGTTTCAAAACTGAGAAAAAACGTATGTAAGTAGCTTCTGATTTATTTGGCAGCAAGGCATAAATTGCTGGAATAACGTTGTTGTACTTCACTCCATGAATTGTATACAACTGTTCAAACAATTCGGGAACGACTTTGAAAGTTCCGTCGGCATACCAATGAGCCGAATTCGTCATCAGTTGAAGATTTTTTCTAGTGCCAAAAATTAATATTCGATCGTCTTCAGCGCCACTATCAAAAAGCAAAAACCGTTCGTTACTTTCAATTGTTGTCGAAAATTCATCTGGAATAATCAGTTCACGTCGGGTTGTCGGATTAGCCGGAGCTGCTTCAAGTTTTTGACGTAATCGCCGAATTGTGCGTTTCATTGAATTAGATGTTGGAATTTTAGCAGCAGCAGCTGCAGAAAGATTGATTGTGCTCTCTGCCACGATGCGGTGCGCGCCATCTTGCGAATTTTTTGCTCGATCTCTCATTTCATTGACAACCTTTGCCGCTGTAATACATGCTGCATCGCCTGCGTGATTGTGTTCTCTAATATACTTTACAATTTCGTCGTTTTTCGTATGCAAACGGGCGTGACATTTGAAAGTGGAAAATTTTTCGCACTTCCAAAAAATTTTCTCCTCCGTACTCTTATCTTTCACGTACAAATGACCGTTAACGGATAGTTTGTTTTTACCCTTTTCACTTAAAACGTATGACAGTGGCATTTTTCAAACAATCTAGTATAATTATTTCTTCACACGAAAACAACCAGGATACTCGAATTTAAAGAATTTCTATTAATTAAAAAAAAAATACTGTGATCTATATTATATTTATATATAGTAGATAAGAAATTAAATTTAATTACCAACTGTTAAGTTGGTTACCAACTTTTATTTCAACTGTTATAATTTTTTTAAGTTTTTTTTTTTCTATTTAAATTATATTATCCGGCGAACAATTGTCCTATGCGAACAATGAGGCGAATAATTGTCCGGCGATCAAATGTCCTAGGCGAACAATTGTCCGGCGAACAATTATCCGGCGAATAAAAGTCCTGCGCGAACAATTGTCCGGCGAATAATTGTCCGGCGAACAATTTGCGGCGAACAATTGTCCTAGAATCGTAAAAGATTATCGTAATGTCTCTCATTTGCATTAGCATTAACTTGTTATTAAATTCAACAGGTATCTACATATCCAATAACTTCATTTAGTGCATTAGCAAATTTTCATGAAAGTGAAAACTGTATGAATAGAAAAATTAATTTTTTTAAAATTTTAATTTGATTACTTTCAGTGTTGATAATTTTTAAACTAATATTGCTTTTGCACTATTACCACAATGTCACGGTTTCTGTAATTGCAATTAATCAACGTAAGAGTAGTACTTATGTTTACAATTTAGTTGAACGTTGAACGTTTGTCATTGATTAGAACACTAAACATTTATCATGTTATTCAACCCTTTCTGCAATAACAGAATCGAGCTTTCTAATGAATAAATGGGTAGTGTAATATCGGTTCAGTAGGTGGCGTATGTTTTGCATTCGAGGAATATTGCCATATTAACTCTTCAGAAATGCTTTTACTAACAATAAATGTAAACTTTCCAGCCGGATGGAACTTGATGTTAATAAATTTAAATCATAACAGTATCGCTGATTCCATTTATAATGCTGGCAGACAGAAAAAAAAACATAAACTTAACCAAACAGTTTTGCTTATTTTGTATTGCACGATGCTTTTAAGGTGCAAGTATAAGCTTTAACACGATGTTAAAGGAGTCCAGAGGGTGGCAATTTGCAGTCGGAAGGTGTCATTAGTCAGGTGTCTAAAACACGCGCGGTGTTACTGATTACAAGCTTGACGTCACGAACGCGGCTTCCTTTTACCATTGAATAGCTGCCTGCCTTCCTTCTCCTTAAAATGTGTTAAATTAGTTAAAGATTTATTTGTTCTTTCATTAATTAAACCACATTCAATTTGGTTAATATACATAGGTATCTACGGTCAAAGCTTTTCTGAAAATTACCATTTGAACTTTTGAATATTTTCTTATAATTGACTAGCTGACCCGGCGAACTTCGTATCGCCTCAGAACTTGAACCATATAAATTATTTGTAAAATTCTAGAACATCGTACCGCCTCAGAATTAATATACCAAGTGACTCGGCGAACGTTCTGCCATATAAATTATAGCTGGATACCCGGCTTCGCCCGGGGTCTCATTATAAATATAATGCTTTGCTTTAGTCTGAGTACTCCAATGATTTCCAGTCTTGCTTTCCGCTGCTGATTTATTTGTGAAGCTCAAAATACCTTTTTAGGTGCATTTCGCCCCCCCCCCATTTCGAATTTTGGATCCAAAATAGTCTAAATCGTTTGTACCTTCCTTATTTTCGTTTGTACCAGTTTTGATTTTGAAATATTTCAAATTTTCTAATAATGACATTCTGCTAAATGTCCTTAGCCCCTCCCCCCGGATTTTAAATTGAAATAAAACAAAAATATTTGTCTGAAAAACAAAATGGGTACAAACAAAAATAATGAAGGTACAAACAGGTACAAACGATTTAGACTATTTTGGATCCAAAATTCGAAATTTGGGGGTAGACTGGCGAAATGCACCTTTTTGGGGGGGGGGAAATTACGGGAATCTCGTTAATCGGTCACTTTTCCTTCAACTTTTTTAACATTTTCTTGCACTAAAACATTTTTCAAGTCCTACTGAGTATGTGTTCCAAATTTGGTTGAAATCGGTCGAAGGGTCTAGAAGTGTATAGCGAACAAACATACACACAAGCTCTTTTATATACTTCACGTTCTTCCTCCATTTCAGCAGCTCTAGACGTTGAAGCTCTATTGCGGTTTTGTGAAAGCCGAGCTTCACGTTCTTCCTCCGTTTCAGCAGCTCTTTTTTCCCTGAGTTTCTTAGCCTTTGATGATTTATTTCCAACAGCTGCTTTTTTTGGTGGCATTGAATGTATTTTATCTAAGATGAGTTTAACAATCTAACAAAGTAGTCTCTATGTTCACAGAAACTTTTACATTTGTACTGAAAGGGTAATGTCCTATATAGGGAAATTAATCCAATTATCCGTTGATCCGTCGATCTGTTGATCCGATGAATAGGCACTATTTGCCACATATTTTATTAAAGTTTGTTGAAAGCCGTTCTAAAGTAGCCTATCTTCTTCGCAGCATCGTAATTAGCTTATACACCAAATTTCATAAAGATTGGTCAAGCGGTCTAGGAGTCTATAAGGAACATACATACATACATACATACATACATACATCCATTTTTATATATATAGATTAAACCTTATTTTAATAAATTTCTAGTTATGTCTTAAATTATACTAAAATTGATATCGAAAAATCTAATGATCTGAGTTAAAGATAAGTTAGTTGTAAAAATAACTTCGGTTATTTTGGCTGCAGGGAGCGGCTCTTTGGTACATTGGAATATTTTATGTACATATATAATTACATTGCAGTTTTGTATTTGGAACATTAGTTCAAGTTAGTATACTTGAGCTATCAATATATGTATCTTGAATATGCAATCAAAATCACTCGTCAATTTAATTTTTAGTAATTCGACTTACTAGGTTTTTTGACTGTGTGAGCTATAATTTATATAATATAAAATTAAAAAGTTGTGGTTTAGAAACTAATATATTATTGGGCAATATTAAACAATATTATAGTTTGAAAATTTAAATTTTGACGTACCAAAACGACCGGCCTTGATTAATTAAAATAGTTAAAAAAGTGAATAGTTGGTCGTGTGATCGATATCTTTTGAAGATAGATACTCCTTCCATGTCATACATTACTATACATGCAAAGCTTAACCTGAAGTTACTGTAGCCTGTAGCAGCAGATCCTTCAGCTCAGAAACATACTTATAGTCCGGTCAATTTAGACATCCAAGGTTACAATAATTCACACACGGCTGAAAATTGGTAGGATTGTTTAAAACACTATTATAAATGAAATGTAAAAAGTCCTCATCGATCCGACACCTGGAAAAAAATTTATTCGGGGTCAAAGGTCAAAAAAACGGGTTTTTTGCAATTTTCAGCAAAACGATAACTTTTATCATAAAATTAGCTTAGACAAAAATTGTAGATCAGATAATTATCTAATAAAATGTCTAAATAGTTTTTCTCCTAAGAGCCACCGTTTTTGAGATATAACAATTCAAAAAGTTAGAAGAGTTGTAATCTACTACAAAAAACTAACACAAATTTTTAAAAACGATTTTGCCTTGTGATAGGTTATTTTAATCACCTTGAAAAGTTTATCTAGAATAGGTGAAATTAAATTTCTATCTGTCATCTGTCAAAAATTACAAGCTGCCAAAGTTTAAACTTCAAGAGTGAATAACTCATGAAGTATTGAAGGGATTTCAACCAAATTTTGTATGTAGAAACATTGTCCCCACAGAACTTGACAGCATATAGAACCATTTGATAAAAACCAAGAATTCAACATTAAAAAAAAAGATTACTTTTTTTTGTGAAAACTTGAAAAAAGTCCTTGTCCCTTAACTTGTGTTAGCCCTGGCAAAGATTTCTTTGCCAAAACCTTATTTTCACCACTAGAGCCCACCAAAAATACGTCCAAAAATTTTGACTGCTATCGACGCAGAAATGCCGAAGAAAATCGAGGGACAAGAACTTTTTCCAAGTTTTCGCAAAAAAAGTAATTTTTTTTTTAAATGTTGAATTCTTGGTTTTTGTCAAATGGTTTTATATGCTGTCAAGTTCTGTGGGGGCAATGTTTCTTCATACAAAATTTGGTTGAAATCCCTTCAATACTTCATGAGTTATTCACTCTTGAAGTTTAAACTTTGGCAGCTTGTAATTTTTAACAGATGACAGATAGAAATTTAATTTCACCTATTCTAGATAAAGCTTTTCAAGGTGATTAAAATAACCTATCACAAGACAAAATCGTTTTTAAAAATTTGTGTTAGTTTTTTGCAGTAGATTATAACTCTTTTAACTTTTTGAATTGTTCTATCTCAAAAACGGTGGCTCTTAGGAGAAAAACTATTTAGACATTTCTTATAGATAATTATCTGCTCTACAATTTTTGTCTAAGCTAATTTTATGATAAAAGTTACTGTTTTGCTGAAAATTGCGAAAAACCCGTTTTTGTGACCTTTGACCCCGAGTAAATTTTTTTCCAGGTGTCGGATCGATGAGGACTTTTTTACATTTCATTTATAATAGTGTTTTAAACAATCCTACCAATTTTCAGCCGTGTGTGAGTTATTGTAATCTCGCCCCTATTTGTTGGTCTAATTTGACCGGACTATTATAATATAAGCATATAATATCATGAAACCGAAAATTCACTTTTTCAATTAATAGAAGATTTGATTCCGCATTAGTTGCACCGTAAAAAAATCTCGTATTGTGTAATATTCAACAACAATTTTTTAAACCATATGATTTCTTAAAATTTAACATTGTTGTAAAATTACATTTTATTGAGAAAATTAAATTATAAAAAGAAATTCTAAACGGGAAAAAGATTTTTTATTTATCATTGTGCTTTGTTTTATTAAAATATTGATTAGTGAATATAGTGGAAATCGATTGTTGTACAACTCTATTAATGTGAAACTTGGTAAAAAAAGTCAACCAATCAAAATGTTTTTTTGATTCCCTTAGGAAAATTTAATGCATCTACTCATATAATAAATATATTGTTGTGTTCCAAAATTCTAATTTTATTGCTTAAGCTATTTTTGAATTACTTGTGAAATTCAATTTAATTTTTGAATTTTGATATTATTTTTGTAAATTAAAATTTAATTTGTGTTTGATAATTTGTTTGTAATTTGTAGATATTTCAATTTGATTATTTTTGCGCCAGCGAATTATGTTGGCACGAAAGTAATTTTATTTTTGAGTTTTGATTTGAAGTTATCGAGAATTTCAATTTCTGAGAAATAAATTAGTATTGAGTTGAGTGAGTAATATTTTTGATTATTGTTAAGTTATAAATTGTCTCAATTTGGTCAAAATTGGATGTTATTGAAAAGCAGATTTCTAGATGATTAGGTTTTGCAATATTATAAATTGATTCGAAAATTGAAGTTTCAAGTGTTGATTTAAAAATTTGGAAATTTATAATAATTGTATTTTAAGATTTTGTTAAAATAAAGTGAAAACCAAAGTAAACATAATTAAATTGATTTTGATAACGGATAAGTATGGTCAGGTTATCTTGTTTGGATTGATATCCATGTTAGGTTGCAAAATTGGATATTTAAGTTATCCGGACACATTTTTTTAAAGATTTGCACTTTTCTGGCAGATGTAAAAATTTGAATTATTCTGTTCGGTCAAAGACGACTCTAAAAGAAGAACACTCAGGTTGTTATTTTATTGAAAAATGGAAGAAATTATAACAAAGTTATTCATAATAAATTTAATTAAAAAAAAACAAATAAAAAGAGAAAATACGGATTAAATTATTAACCATACTAAAATACTATAACATTGTAACATAAATGGTAGAAATTGACAAAATTCAATATCCAATAATTAATTAATTTTCAATATTAATTCAATACTTCAAGAACAAAGGATGTACTGGAAGATACTTCATACCCATCACAGTCCGGATTTACACCTACCCTTTGTGTATTTAAATGCCAGTGTTATAATAGCATCAGTTTGATCCAAATTCAGTTCAAAAAATATTTCTCATTTAACATTTCTCTTGATAGTTTGAGTTTTTTCTAATTATGAACTAACCTGAACCTAAAACCTAAAAATAAAATTATATCCATAAAAATATATTATTTTCGGTTCTCTCTGTAAAAATGTATAGTCAAATCGCCAATATTTATATTAAGATAAATTATAAATAAATACTACTTCACTTTAAGCATCGCCTAGGTCCCAAAAAAGTTAAATCTGTTAATGGATTAATTGTTTTAATCGTAGTTTGCTAAAATAAAGAGACAAAAATTATAAATGTAAGTTCAAAGTTTAATTTTCATACTCTAAATGGTATCATGCAATTAATGGGATACTGCGGATATAACCCCCACAACCTCGGTGTTTATTGCCGCAAGAAGTATTTTTTCTCAAAGAGCGAAAAGATCATATTAAATAAGATTTACGGTATAACTTGTATACAAACTTTTGGTTTTTAAAATTAGAGGTTTTGTTGTCGCGTCGACAATAAGAATTAAGTAAATTAATATAATGAGTATTTTTTATGTTAAAAAATAATAATATGTTTTATTCGGAGCAAACCTACCTTTTTAGCTTATCTGAAATTATCAAACTTCTTCCTTTAGGACTTTTCTTTATTATTTAGTAGTACATAGTAATTTGTAAAAATATTTTGTTAAGTATATAAAAAAAATTGGAAACAATTAAAGGAAGAAAAAAAAAGAAAAAAATTAGAAACAATATTTTAGATCTTAAATCTACTTTCTAAATCTATTTTTGAATAAGAAAGGTAATCTTATGGTATCAAAAAGTCTAGGGGCCTATTTATAGGTTCCGGAATATTCGAATATTGGAGTTTTGAGAATATCATGAAAGAAGATTAGTAAGGTATTTAGGCTAAAGATGTTTGGTTGGTCGAAAACCGTATAGAGAGGTGAATAGATCTAGAAAAAGAATTTATCAGACCTAAAATGAGTAAATAGAAGGAGTTTGACTCAGTTATCAATACGGGAGTTTCAGGTGAACTATCTGCTAGTGCTGGAAACAATGAGACCCCAATTGTATCTCCGATTGTTGGTTGGTTGCGGTTAGTTGCATCTACGATTACAGCTCCAGTTAGCAGTCTCAATGCTTCATATATTTTATTCTTTAAATTCAATCTTCTGGTTGTCCCCAATTTAGCGCATATATTTGGTAGTCATATTATTATTAGTTGGTCAATTTACTTTCTTTCTTTTTGAATATTTTTTCTTATTAACTTTTGCATTAATATTTTTATCACCGTACTTTGTACTACTATAATTTACCATTAAATACCTATTTCAAAATTTTTAAATCATTATTAGACTTTCCGAATTTCATTTCTTTAATGGGGCAAATGTAAGAAACTTTTATAAGGCAGCGTAAATTTTATACAACCTTAAAAACGCATTCATTCTATAAAATTCTGCAACGTGCAAACTTAATATTTTTTTAATTGGAACAGAATTGAAAAAGCAATTTCTAACGAGAAAAACAGAAAACATTTTGTGAAACATGATACAGCAAGAGCAAGAAAACGATACAAGGAGATGACAGAAACTGCTAGGTGGGAACGCGAATAATTGAGTTATAGTCTCGCCTTCTGCTACTTGTGATATCTTTGGGGTGTAAAGCAGGCATCCAAATGTCCTCAAATATAGCACTCGAAATAAAGCGCAATGTCCTCAATAATAATATTAAACATTACTTTAGTTACATTTGAAAATTTTTTTGTAATTGGAGTTATAAAAAATATCTTGAAATATTAGAAATTCAAAATATATTACACAAAATATAATTATCGATATATCGAGAAATATATTTATGCTGCAGTTAAGTACCCTGAAAGCAACTTTGACAAAACTGCAATTTTAATTTACATGACTATGCACTTAAATTAGCAGTTTTATAATTAAATAAGTATTTCTACAAATGAAATTTTTATTTTGCTTGCAGGTAAATATTTCTATGGATTTAAATTTCATAAGTGTCCTACTCTCGAATGTAAATTAATTTAAAACTAATGCTGTAAATATATTCCTATCGTAAGATTTCACGTACTAAGGCCATCATCACGACCTTATTTCTGTTATTCTACTAATGCATTCTCTCTGTAAAAGAGAATTTTATCTTAACACATTCCAACAATTACTTATAGTACCTTACCTGTTCTCTTCGGATATTTTCGGAAAATATATTTAGTAGGTTAACTCAGGTTCACATAGGACCGAAATAACACCAAATTATACCAAAAGTAAATTTCACGAAAGTTATGCTAAAAAAAAAATGTCGAGTTAATTATTTTCGATTAATGAGTAAAACCGAAACCTTCCGACAAATTTGAATCTTACTTTTGTTAGAGATGGTAACCCTTTAATGCCGCTCTAGCATTAGTCTTGCTCTGTTTTAAAGGGGTTGAATAATCACCAGCCCAACACCTCAGCTTAACCCTTGCAAGATAAATGTCATTCCGCCCCTCATTACTCCGGCAATCAACTTACGAAATCTATCTGAGAACGTAGCTAAAAATCCCCAGCATTGTTAACACGGCTCAGTCCGGATGCCCGCTTTAACGAAGTTTTTCCTTCGAGGGATTCTAAACGAAGTTTTTCAGTTGTAAAAGGATGTTTTTATGCCCCAGGCTTATCTTTAAGGGCTACTTTAATTGTGAGAGAATCTTCTAAATTTTCTTTTCGCTCTTACGCCCTGAATTTTTTAAATTGCCCTATTTACTTTCTACAGAGATTAGATTGTTTTAATTTGAATTAGTACTCACTTATGCTTGATATTTTTTAGCCTTTGATCGTTAATTACTCTTGATTAATTTTTTTATTAAAATATACTGTAAGAGAATTCTTTATTTATTTTAGAATAAATTCAACTAATTGAGCATTTTTAATTTACACTAATTAAAAAACGTATTCGACCTAAAATTTGAAACCTTTTAAGTAATAATAAAATGTATATAAAATTTTTAAAGCTAAACAAACTAAAATATTTAATTAAAATTAACTTTTATTAAGGTAGAGACATGTCAAATTGGTAAGCGAATTGATTTGAAATCAATATTAGAGCAAACAAAACATAACCCATTCGGAAGGAACATAAAACATGCCCGAGTTTAAACGCAAAGCGACCCAATATTGCAACCCAAAGCAAAGTACATGATACTGCAGTAGCTCTGTAAAATCTTGAAAGAAAATATTATCCAGGGTGACTTACAAGCGAAAGGGTTAACTTCAAGACGTGCTATTGGTTGGGTGGGGCACCCTCAAACCCGATTGGTGCGCCGCAAGGACCTGGCTGTTAACCTTTACTACCAAGATCTATACCGAGATGTGTTGCGCTCGCAGGATTCTAGTTTCCAAGTTATTGTTTGCAGGAAATATAGGATTATGAAGCTTATTATTGAGTCCTTAGGCAGGATGTTATTGTGCCTGCTAGAACTTGGCATTTTCTCATATAAGAGAATAATATAGCTATCAAATTTACCATTTTCCTGTTCTCTTTTCTGCAGGCTATTATACACAAACTACATTTTCTTGAAACAAATGTCTTATATTATTTTTAAAATATGCTAATATATATTTTATTTATGATTAGTTTAAACTTGAACGTGATATTATCCTTTTACTTTCAGGCATAGCCCACCATTTAGCCGGATTACCAGGTTCTCCACCCGACTGGGTAACACTAACAGGACGTCATCATTATGCACCAACTCCATTTTTACCACATCATCATTCTCATTTTCCGACACATATGTTTGCAGCTTTAGAAAATAGACCCTTAAATACATCACCTAGGATAGGTAATATTGAATTTCAACAATTACAAACTAATAATTAATCGAACCATTTCCAATTACTTTTAGATACGAATCCCACATCTCTCGGACCAATTAGCATAAATTGTCACAACGGATTAAGTACCACTTCACGAGACGGTTCACCCACACAAGTTGGTCTCCTAACAACAGCTAAACCATCACCTTCGCCACAAGAAGACGACATATCAGTTACAGCTTCGCCAATTCCATCACCGCAACTGCCTACGTTTCCGGGCATTTCATCAAATTCGACATTTCAAAATAATAACTTACTCAATAATGCACTTGCAGCCAGTTTGTTTTTAAACGCACCCCTTTTGCCACCGCCCGGACAGTGGCTGTACTCGCAATTATATCCACCAGATTGGCCTTGGATACATTTAAGAAATTCATCTTTATTATCCGTTAACAATGCAAGCTCCCCACGCGAATTTAAATCGGAAAATTTAAGAATCCAATCTGACGTTATCAATTCGGATAATGAAAAACAAAATAATAACAACGAAGATGACGATCGTAGATTAAAGGACGAAGGAATAAATTTAACTGTAGCTCGAGTCAGAAAAGCGGCGGTAACTTTAGTTAGGCAAAAAACCGACGGCGGTGCTTCAGACAAATACACAAGTAGTACAAATTCGCGTACTTCTAGACATTCGGATGTATGGAGACCTTATTAATAAATAAGTGAAAAATTAAATATCAGTGTTAAAACGTGCGCCATTAAGCATGCTGAATTAATTTTACAAATCTAAATTTTTACAAAAATTCGTGGATATAAAAATATCTTAATGCCCGTCCCAACACAGTGTATGTAAATATACGTATAGGTGTAAAAAAGAGATAAACGATGTATTTTATTTTCAAAAATTTTGTATTCTTTTGATTTTGTTTTTGAGCACTCATGAAAGTCAGCATTAAATTTCCCGATCAACCGACTTTTGATATACACCACATTGTGCCATATCTAATAATGGAAGTTGTTCGGGAAAATTTGAATCTGGTCCATTTGTAGCTAATATTTGTCCAGGCCATATTTAAAAACTCACATTTGATTTAATGAAATGTGTAATACTGTAGATAGAGAAATGACTGTTTATAACATTAACATACAATGTAATAATAGTTCTAGAAATATTTCTGTTAAATAAACTAAATTATTTAAAAGCAATCTTTTAATTTTATCTTAAATGGCTTTAAGCATGCAATAAATATTTATTACCCATTATTAAAAATGCTGGTGAAAATTAAAAACGTTAACAAGAACATCAATAGTAATTAAATTTTATTACAAGAATTTGCTAACTTAACAAAAAAATACCCAAAACTACAGTTTCAAGCGAAGGGTGGCAGGCTACACGAATGGGAAAGTAATCACCCTTAGAAACTTTATGATGACGTCGGAAGAATCAGGTCAAATAGAAATACAAAAAACAATCGTTTAAAATTAGTTAATAACCTGTGAAGAGGTGCTTGCTTTTTATTGTTATTGTTATAACTTTTTTTGATATTTATGTGGTATAATTGCATAGGACTCTCAATATAATTATCCTTTTAATTAGTCGAAGAGCGCGCGGTCCCAATTAAAGCATACTTTTAATTTTCTACCAATAACAAAATTCCTATGAAACACATAGTATTTATCTAAAATAATGCAGGTCAATATTAAGAAGTCAAGTTGTTCAGCTTTTAATGACTTTAATGCCGCAAACCAAGTTTTACATCTTGAGGAATCGGCTAAGTGTAATCAAGTAAATAGTAAATTTTTGTTGAACCGAAAGCACTCCCTTGTACACGATAAATCCTTTTTTATGCCCAATTTTCAGTTCATTCAATTCCAACCCTTTCTTTTATAGACAAAAGAATTTGAATGCATCCCCAATGATTTGAGACACTTAAAATAATTGTTATTTTCTCTTAACGCTTAAGATCCCGATTAAGCTAAAGAAATTTAAAATTTTTCTGCCCGCTTTGTTTTTTTTGTAATTGGAAAACCTTTTCTCAAATTTCTGACTTACAAACAACGCTAGGGTCGTGTAATTAAAGAAATGCAGAAGATGAAATGGCAGTTGTCTGAAGATGCTTTTAATAAGCAATTTTATGTTTAATTTTAAGAGTGAAAAATTTTTCTTGCATAAAATTTAGTATTCGCTTAAAACAAATTGTTAAAATAATTCACGGCAAAGGACGGGATATGGGGGACTGGGGCTAATCAAGAAATTGAAGTTTCAATAAAAGCCATCATTAATTCTGAGTTTGGGGTCTCTCCGATCTAGCTTACATGACGTTACAGTAAAACAGTAGACCAGATGAGCCTTTAACTTACCCTAATAAGGAAATACCTTGGTAAGACTGCAAAATCTAAAAGGGCAACATTTTTCAAATGGTCGCCACTGCGTAATTTGAACAAATGAATGCTGGCGAACTAAGCAAATTACATTCTCACATGGATGTTCTCTATAGATGTCGAGCAAGTTGCTCTATTCACTGTATAATGTTCTATTTGAGTAGTAATGATTAAGGTTTTAGAGAGTTACGATCAAACGCTCTTTCTTTAATTTTATGTTCGTTTCAAAAATATAATTTGGATTTAATGCATTATTCGATAGTTACAATCACAAAAACGGAATGGTTTGTTAAGAAAATAAATAACGTCTTAAGAATTAAATTTAGTGCAGTAATATTATAACATTATCCTTGTAACCACTGTAATAAGTTCACCTTAAGTCACCAAGTGTGTGTCCAAGTCTGACCCTTGTAATATATTTCCGCGAGGGTCTACCAAACGACCAGCACTCGATCTTATAGCCAATCAACCCCACAACCCTTATCTTAAATGTATCTCGGATTAGACTGCAACTTTGGATTAAACTTTTATACGCAAAACTGTCTACGTTTATTCTTTATTGGCGCAGTCTAAGGTGTAATCGATTCACCAACAAGCAAATTTGAAAGTGGGATATTTGTTATTTCAAAATTTGATTTCCGGCTTGTTAAGGCTGACTATTGAATTAAAATTTGTTTTTTATTTGCCGAATTAATGGTAACTTCAGAATAACTATAAAATAATCATTTAAGTGTTATATTTTAAAACTACACATAATAGGCAATCATCATCGTAGATCAGAAGGTGTCTAATATATTTATATTCCCTAGGACCCAATCAGAAAAATTTTGTAAATTTTCTAAATAATTAAATGTATAAGTATATTTTTGTCTAATTGTAGGCTATTACAATTTTAATTTTACACGTGGTCTTGAATTGGTCATACGCCAAAGACGACAATTATAATGCAATAATTCAAGTACCTGAACCAAGTAAGTGGAACAATTTATTATATTGCATTATATAATATAATATTAAACAATATTACTGATAAATTTTAAAAAAATTTGCTTATGATAAACTATGACAAAAGTCAAGTGTTTTACATAAGACGCATAAATGCAAATAGCAGTCGAAAACATGGATCGCATTGTCTTATTGCATGAGCGGTTTTGGAGTTACTCACGATCAGACTGAATTACCTTTTTTTAAAATTGAATTAAATTGTTTCTCTTGGAGAAATAAACCTACTATTGATATAAGATGACAACAATAATAACAAGAATTTTCTGGAATTTTTAATAGGTATTTTGAAAGATTTTTACTCCATACTAATAATAGTCAAGTTCCAAAATTTTCCATAAAATCTTTTTGATTTTCGTTTTATAAAATTGATATTTTTTGTAAAATTTATTTAATTTAAATTGCTTTGAATTTACTGGTTTTTCACCAGGGAAGCGGTGGAAACTAGTAAAATTTTGTCTTCTGAGTTTATTAGAAAATTATTTTAGATTTTAGGTAGAAAAATAAATTAATTAGAATATGAAATGATTAATAATAATTATTATATTATAATTTAGGAAAGTCGTCACATATTTGGACCAGATTGAATTTTTTTGAGATAATTTTTATTGATAATTAATAGGGATTTGTTTGTAAAGATATAAATTGGATGTTAAAGAATTAATTAATTTGGATGAGAACTTGATAATATTTGGAAATTAAATTAAGGGTACCATCAAATAAAATTGATATCATCTTATGTGCCGCAAGTTATCTGGTCAATTTACTTTCCCATTTAACCTTGGAATTTTATTAACATTTAAAATTAATTTGACTTTAAATTTGAATTTTTGTAAGAGGAATATTTGGAATTATTCGAATTTTTGGCATTCCCACTTATATTTGCAATTTTAGTTTTGGGGATTTAAGTTTAAGTTAGCTGGGCAAACCTTTTCAAGATTTGGATTTGTGGAATTTCGAGGATGGAAAAAAAGCATTTCAATAGAGAAGAAGTATACCTACATTTCTTATATTTTATATTATCGATATTTTGAGATAAAGAAATATTGAGAAATAACAAAAAAGCGAAATTTTGGTTCTCGATAATATTAATAATTAGTTCTCATTTTCACAAATCATTTGTTATGTATGTATAAAAATTAACGAACAGAAAAGAATAACTTCAGAGTCTTGTTGCCAGAATGCATATTGAAGTGATATTTTTCAAAAATAGCCAAATCTTCCAAGAATCGTATATCCAAAATATTAAAACTATTTATTTGCACAATTAAAAATATTAAAATTACAGGAGACTACATTTTCCTCAACCGCTGCGGGCGGCCATTTTTGGCAAAAGCTCCTATCAAACTTGTCATTTTGGCACCGTCAAAAAATCTAAATTTGTAAAATTAACAAAATTTAAAATTATATAAAAAAAAGTAAACCACATTCAAGTTCAAAATTTGAATTCGAATGGCTGATGGTTTGTCAAAAAAATATCACTTGGGTTGTGTTTCCAAATCCATCTTTTTAACCACTTCGATTTGATGGACTTCTATAAGACGATCATCGGTGAAAGCGGATTCTCGTTTTCAAAATGTAAAAATAGAAAGTCGTTGACTTCGATTCGAATCTTCCTTCTTAGTCCTGGTGTTGGCTTTGCTGGTTCACTCTTGACTCTTCTCTCCTCCACGTCAATTTTTTCATCTTCATCTTCCAATCTAATCAAACTTTCCTTCTCCAAATTACTCAAACCTTTGAAATTTTGTATTAAATTTTTATTTTTCATTCCGATGAAATCTAAACTTTTCAAATAAATTAATTCCTTGGACCATCCCTGGGACCAATGGATTTACTGTTCTCAAAATTTTTATTTTTAATATAAATTAAACTTTTTTAATCCAAATTTTCTCCAAATTTTTAAATTTGAATCTTCATGTTTTATATCCAAATTGTCATCAATTCTCAAAATTAAATTTTTGTTTTTTACATCAAAATCTTCGTATTCAGAACCATTCAAATTTGCAAGTACGGGCATTAGGTACTCCAAAACTCAATTACATTTATTCCTAAAACACATCTAATTATAATCAAAATTTCAACTAAATTTCTAGAGACAAAATTTTTCCTGCCGCTTCTCGAGGCCATCTTGGAAAAGCTCCTATCAAACTTATCAGTAGTGCCAACTTAATGATTGGGCGCCAACTTGACAAAATTTGAAAATTAACAAAATTTAAAATTATATTAAAAAAATTATACCACATTCAAGTTCAAAATTTTCCAAATTTGATTCGGTAACACGACAATATAACTGGTATACAGCCACCAAGTAATTTTCTCATATATTCGTTGCCATGCTTTTTAATAACTTTTCTTGGTATCTTTCGAAAGAAAAAAGGAAGGATATTTTCTTGAGATCTTTCCTGGTAGGCTGACCTCCGACAAATTGAACTGATTTTGGATATTAATTTCATATTGTAACGTGGCGTATTGCTTGTTTATCGTTCATATCACCGTTATTATTCACTTACAGTTGCGTCTTCTCCTGCAGGATTTGTTAAGTTTATTGAATAACTTATATTAATTGCATTTCTTCTTGTACTGACATACTCATTTTAAAGTAACAATTAACTGAAAAAACACGGTTTATTCTGATCAACTTCTCTCTGCGGACAATGGCGAACCACTGAGGTATCTGCAAAGAGGTATACCTCAAAGATGTTGTCAGTACCACGTCAAAAAGATACATTAGTCTAATATAAAAGAAGCACCACCAAACGTTCTAAACTTTAATTTCCTATCATCACATTCATTATACCACCGTTAAAAAATTATCTGTATGGTGAATTTTCTCTCTAAGACTAATTGTTGGCACTAAATCTACTTCAAAACTCAGACTGTACTCGTGGTAATAAATTTATAATTTGTCAGTCACTCTTTCTCTTATTAGTTACTTATTAAGAAGTTTCTATAGTAGTTTGCATGAGACCGTTGGGTTTGCCATTAGTCAATTCAAATTAGTTTACAGTTTAAATGGAAAAATTGTCAAGACAATCCTTTCTTCCGGTATTCAGTTTTCAGTTAATCCTTCATTGTAATTATTAATTTTTATTTTTTATGAAAATTTTTAGACAATTATTTAATAAACCACCATCGGAAATAAGTAGTAATCGTATCAATATTACTCACAATTTGTGAACAAATTAATGAAAAAAATCTTTCTCCTAATTCAGCGCTGCAGTTAATAAAGGTGCAGTAAATATAATCGACAAGTGAAAATACGTTTATAAAAAAAGGGCTCCCCATTGGTTCATCAATTAGTAATAAATTTTTCTTTTTCCTTCGAATTAAAAGTGTAAAATTATTTGAATATTCATGCAATTAATCTTTACTTTTGAAGTCTTAAAACGCTTTCTCTTTGCATTAGGCTTTAATTTTATGTTAAGAGTCGCTCGAAATCTAACAAGAATTAGCTGGCATTAAAAACTTTAAAGCCTTAAACTTATCAGTTTCAGAATTTCGATATGGTAACATAAAACTCGTTAGAATAAAGGTAGCATGTGTAAATGCAGTGCAGTTTGTAGTAGCTGGGTTGGCTTCGTAATTTAATAACAACCCGCCAGTTGCGACTCCCTTCGATATCGTCTTATTGATTTAATAAAGAAATGATCGCACAATGTGCTATTATGACTTTCCACATTGGCTGTTGAAGAGATATTGGTTTTAAATTTATGCCCCTATAAAATCCAAAGCTTTTCGATATCCTAATGAATCTTTCCTAATTATGTGTTTAATTAAATTTTCCTAAATTGCTTAAAAGTCGTCCGATATTGCCTATGGGATTCAAAATAAATTCCGTATCATGAGATTTTCAGGAAATGACATCACCAAGTTGGTTTCGTATCGCAGCCGCACGGGCCATTAGCAAATTTAAAAATGTATTACAATTCAAATTTTTAGTTTTTATTGTAAGGGTCGAAAACAAAGAAAAATTGTTTCAATTCGGATCATTAAATTTTCGAGTCGTCTATGAATATTATTTCGCTCGTAAGCTTTCGGTGCAAAAATGTATTAAAAGGGCGCTTTAAAGTTGAGTTTTTGGTTGATTGGAATGAGTTTCAGTGAAAAAGTCATTTGGTAAACAAAGAAAGCACATTCTTCTGGCATCAAAAATATAAAACTAAATGGGACATACGACAATTCTAATACATCAACTGCGATGTTCGAGGCATTTAATGTGTGCGAAGAGAAAAGGAAAGAATCAACGGAAAATACAAGAAATAGCCATAAAGCGGCTTTGTTTCAATAAACTTAAACGTATTTATAGTTTGTGAAAGAAAAAAATTGGTATGATGGAAAAATATTGATAGGTCGCTGTCGAAATTACAATAAGTTTGAATGTTTCAAAATAGGTTTGGTTTTATTTTCAATATGAATAGATGAGGTCTAAAATGTTACCCTCTTTGTTGTTTTACAAAGCCCTCTAGATATTTGCAAGCATACCCTTAATTCATTCTTGTTTACTTGATTTTGTAATAAAGCGAATCTTATCAGAATATTATGTTTGCTTTATGCTTGCAATTTTCAGTTATTAGTTACTCTTAAGCAAAAATCATGTTTAAAGGATTCCGCGCAAAATTATTAATCTAATGAGTATAAATTATTAAAAGAAAAATTGATGATTAATAGTTAATTAGCGAAAGTATTGAATTAAAATGAATTTGCTTCGTTATTATTTGTCGATGTAATTTAATTTTAATAAATTTGAGTTTTGGTGGCGACGGTCTATCGGTAACAAAAATTTCCAACTCAAGGAACACCTCTATAGCAACCTTTCAGGGTGTCACATCACCTTGGTGATGTCACAATAAACACTCACCCTCAATTCACAATTACACCCCACTGAAGAATTCACTATGAAGTTGAATTGGTAATGAGATTTTATTAGATTTTAAATTTTTCTCTTGTTAAATAACACGAAATACAGCAGCACGAAGTAATTTGGAAAAAATTGGGCTAATTGAATTTTTTGAAAATAAAAAATATATAATTTTAATTTAATTTGCTGTAGAAAATGTTCGAATAGTTATATAATCAAAAAATTATTAATTAAAAAAAAATATATTCAGAAAAATCAGTATTTTTAAATTTTCTTATGACTACTCAGGAAGTCTGTATATCAATGGAATAAATTTTGATGCTGGATATTTTTCCAAAAAGCAGTTACGTACGGCATAGGAAACCTGGCAATGTTGGCTAGTTGGCATACATTTTAGATTTTGGTGTATAATTTTAATAAAAGTTTTATTAACATTTGATTAAATTTTCAAAGTAAAATCCTTCCGAATTCAAAACATCAATTCACCTGAGAGAAAGTTGTCATTTCATTTTGATAGCTAGTTAAGGTACATAGCTATAAGAAAAAATTTAAAACCTTTTAAGGAGAGAACTGGCTGGACTTGGTGGGAAAAACTTCCCAGTCTGCTACTGTACTTTACATTCTCCAAACCAAGACTAAAATACTCACTTTACTCCCGAAAGTATACCACTTATCGGGGGTTTACAAGTAGGTATGAAATATCCTCGCTACATTCATGTGAAATTAAAAATGAAATAAAATTTTGCACTTTCGGAAGTCAAAATATCACCATAATCATTGTTTTGAAGAAAGAAAAATAGAGAAAAGAGTGACTTTTTATTCCTTAAAAGGAAGAAGAGAATGAAGAACAACAAGCTTGCATTTGACATCAATACAAGCTTAATAGCCCTTTACTAATGGCTAAACATCAGTAATAACTTTTTTCCCATGCAAAAGCACCTATTAGTTTTACTTTCCCCATACGTATACGTATGGATAGGGAAAGTATTGTTATCCACTCAAAAACCAAAAATTGAAATATTAAAATTTTCCTTGTCGTGCTTTGATCAGATTTTGATGAATTTTAGTTGAATGTTTGTCTGTATATATCAGTGTGTGTGTGGTTGGAGTATGAAGAAAAATAATATCAATCACACAGGTTGAACCATCGTAAAAATCGTAACCAAATGTTCTGAAATTTGAAACGTGCATTCTAACTAAAGTTAGATGTCAGTTGAAAATAGTAAAAATTCGTTGAAAATTGCAAAAATAATTAAAAAAATTTAAAAAGTTCAATTGTCAATTACTTTTAGACCACTATTTGTTTACTATTTTGTTCAGTTTGTTTGACACTAAATTAAATGTTCAGGTTCATAATAGGAAGACATACAAGTAAAAAATATGTGTTCATATTTGACATTGCAATGTTTATATAGACTAAAATGTAAAAATGGGGAAAGTTATGTGATATCCACATAGCCGATTTTTACTCAGATAATGTAAATGTACCAATTTACTTAAAATTTCTCTAAAACTGATTTAATACAACCGGTCAATTTTCTTCAGCATAACTTCACAATTTTACGAATTTTCTAAAAGAAATTTTGTTTAAATTAACATTTTTGAATTTTGCAGAATTAGGTGGTACTTGTACAACTTTGTTGAAAATGACACCACTTAATAAATTTACCACTAAAATTTGTGGCAATACAGTAGCCTATTTGTTTGCCTATATACTTTTAGGTGTACTTAATACCTACTCTTATTTTCGAGAGAGTTTTACATTTTTTTTGGGTAAAATATGAAATTATACAGATTTTTGGGGTAAATTTTCTTTTATTAACTGAGTAATTTGTGTAGTTAAAATTAATTGCATATTTTTACAATGTTGTATTGTACAGTAGGATCATCGATTGAATTTTATTAAATAAATTTTGCAGCCCACTTAGCCCCGCTTTCCCATAAACTAAATCTAAACAAATCAAAGATTGTTTAGTTTTCATAAATTAATAATAAAATTGGCTTTCTTACATTAAATCTGCAAAGTTAAGTAACACTTCCAAAAAGATGTTAAGGACAATATTATTTATTAGTGAAATTCTGAAATTAATACTTAAAAGGATACAGATCAAACTGAACAAACAAGGACATAATCTCCATTAGTAAATTACAATCCGTCTATCACTTGATTTAAAGCACCAAACTTTTTGTTCCATTGATTAGATTATTCGGCTAACCTTTCTATTTAACAGGATACAAAATAGTAGATGGGCAGCCACTAACTTCCCCAATAATTTTTGTGTGACTGATATTAATATCGTCGAAGTATAGATAAAACATAATTAATTGAATTTCTTAGATACATTTCTCAACTTTAATTTTGTCTGCATTATTTATTCTTTTGGTTTTAAATAAAAATGCGTAAAGCAGTGAGTTGTTTGAAAAAACACCAAGGGGGCATTTGACAAATTTCGTTTGCATTCCTATTCGAAATTTCCGCATGACTTGTTTTAGATTCTCCGTCCTGACTGCGGGTCGATCACGAGATGTATCATTTCAACCCTTACTTCTAAATTCTAAGCATTCTTGAAGAGTTAACCTATGATATGAAAATTAAAAAAATTATTGTCGCACCCTTATTATTTATTTTCGAGTCCTACAAACAGAACTACCTTCTTTCGACACTGTTTCTGCTTTATCTCCCGTAAAATGCGCTTGGTTGATTTTAAACCTTATTCTTCGGCTTCAACAATCTCCTGAAATACAACTATATTTTATGGTTGTCACAATAAACAATGCTATGCTTAAGAGCAAACCGAAAAAGAACAAAATGTATTAAATAAATTAAAACGCTGATCAAAGGGGATTTTTTAACTTTTTGTAATCGAATACGAATTGAAGCTTAGCAAAGGATATTTGAATTCCTCTTTTTAGTTCAAATTTAAATCAATCTTGCGGAGGGAGAATTTTGCTGTTTTAATTAGCCCAGAGCCTAGGGTAATCAAGAATTCTTTCTAGTGGATCGAAGTTCGATCGTCATTATTAAAATTTCATTGTTTATCTTTAAGAATGCAATTTTAAATTTAATCTAAAGATACTTTAAGAAGGGGGGTCAATCACAATAATCAGAAGATCATCCATCAGTTTAAGCTTTGTTAGCAACACTTTAGGTGTTGGTGGCGTCACTTCCTGTTTGTTATCAATCTGATTGATGAAACCTGAACTGATTGATCACATCCCGTGAGATATTCTCAGTCTGTTGTCGTCATTGTTGTGTGGATGCTATTGTAACATTATCAATAAGATTTTAGATTAAACGGTGCCGAGCAATAATGCGATTTTTGATCCAACAAAATGTAATTTGATGAAATAAAAATCAACCAACACCTTTTTTCGATTTCATTTAGATTTGCTTTAGAAAGTGAGACTCGAGTTTCTTTAAAAATGTGCATTTGAAGTTGAGACTTGCATTTTATATTAGAAGTTGGCATTCGGGATTATACGGTTTCTGGAGAGTCGCCGTTGGCCAGAAACCGTTGCCCAGGCGACGCTACGGACTTCAGATAGTGAACATCGATAGGTCGATTTTAAATTTTCAGATTAAATTAGATTCGATTAGAATAATCTTAATAAACAATCCGATCGTATATCAAAACGTTTGATTTGTCTTTTCCATTAAAATATGAAATATTAGGCTACTTTATTGTGTTAGGATCCAATTTTCCATGAAAATAATTTTTGTGCAATATTGGACTGGCCGAGTTAGGAAATATACTTGAAAGCAAAGTGACCGTGCGATAGAATCGTAAAAGTTATAGATTCGACTGAAGATTATCAGCAGTTATGGGTTGTCTCTTGGTCATTTCTGTGTTTCTAGAAAATTGCTCAAGTCATCTTGGCGACTCTGTAATTTATAGCTGTAGGAAAACTGATATTTATTCTTGTACGTAATTTATTATGATTTATAGCGAACGACTAATTTTCAAAATGATAAAAAAAATTACGATTTTCGTTGGTATTAATCGTAAATAGAACGTTTTATTTAGTGCAAGTGAACGTCTTACCTTAGGAGCTGTCAGTTTCAGTTTGCAAATCCGGTAAGGGTGGACAGCCTAGATATGCAACTTAAGGGATGTAAAAAGAGGATCTCTATTTTGTATTGCAAATTCACTTCTCTTGTCCGGTAAAAAGCACTCAACAGCTTGAATTTTAAGCAAAACTTTTCTAAACTACTAGGGATATGTTGAGTTAAATTTAAGGTTTTTTGCCTGCGGATTAAAGGATTTACAAATGAAAGTAACAATTTTTAATGAATATTAAACAAATTTGGAGCCGTTTGATTTTTCCTGCCCTTGTGTAATGATCACCTCACGAGAACGTGTCTAATGTTATGTAATATTTAAAAAAAAATTGTTTCGTGTTCGACATCCACGTGACCAGTTGTGGACAATTTAGATTGGCCAAATCATAAAATAATCACGTACTATACGAGTTCGTCAGCAATCTTGAAACAATTTTACTTAAAACTATTAATATAAAGTATGGAAGGCAGCTACTCGAAATATTTGCAAAAAAAGGAAAACTCTTTTTATGCGTTGTCATAAAAATGATCGTTCGTGAGTTTTGTGTACCCAAAAGTTTTCAGATAGTTTCGGAAGTAGCTAAATTGGTCTTTAGGGTGACTTAAGGTATTTACCCCATCTTGACCTCGATCAAATAGCAAAAAGGTCAACTCGAGCAAGTTTGGCATAAAATATTCGGAAGTAGGACGTGGATTAATAATTTAGAAAATTTTGAAGACGTTGCGTTGGCATGATTGAAAATTCGGAAAGATTATAATTTCCAAAATAATTAAGTGGAAAACAAACAAGAATAAGTACATATTTCATATCTTTAAGCGTATAAATATATCAAACAATTAATTTTGTCGTAAACATCAGAGAGAATGCGAACATAATTACACTCATTTATATGACGTGTTTGAACACGTTCCTTTCTAACAGACAAGAGCTTTACAATTGCGTAGAAAATAAATGACAATCAGTAGCTTATTGCGCCCTAATGAGAAATTGTTAGAAATCTTTATACTATGGTATATAAGTGTTTCAAATGTGAACCTTATTCGCCCCGTCCATAAAACCTAAGCGATGCTGCCTTGAATCTTATACAGAAAGCCTTAAAAGCCAGTTTCCTGCGTTCTTCATATTACATATTCTGCTATACGAGACGTAAAGCTTCGCCCAAGCCGGTAAAAGCTCAGAAAGCTGGCTGAAAGCTCGTGCTGTTAATTAATAATTACTGACAAGTTGCTCTTCCTTTGCTTTAGTTCAGATCAGCGTCAAATGATTGCAGAAGAGAAAATTTGTCTTACCCAGTTTGGGCTGCGTTTGCCGCTTATTTCCTTATTTTAATTAATTCCATTAATGGAATTTTAAAACTATAAGCAAACTACTTTTTGCAAGCATAAAAATTTCCGTCCGAATTATTTAATGCGTCGTAATTTAATTATCATTACCAGAGTAATTAAGTTTATATGTTAAACTGAGAGGAATCCATAAAAATTTCCCCTTTGTTAATAAAAGTAAAGACGAAAGAGTGAGAATAAGGTGTTCATTTCAGTAGTAATTAAGATGGCAGTTAAAGCTCCACAGAGAATGCTTTGGTGTTAATTAAAATTAGAAAACTTTTTGTGAAATAAAAATAATAATAATAACAATGCTGGTGGAAATACAATGGAAAACCGTTTTAATAAATGCATAGTTGGTATAGTAGTTCATGAACGAGGAATGCGACAAATATGAACTGGTCTTCGATATTTGGGTTTGCAAAGGTAAAACTAAATCGTGGTACACGCGAAAGTGCTGGAATTTGGTGTACTTCATCATAATTAGCATTCCATCTAACAAATTTCGCCGATGAACTTTTCGTAAAATTAAATTTTTTTATCGAAATTAAATTTTATGTATTTTCTTTTAAGTTCCGAAATTTTCTTTTCGGAAAAAATGTCATATTTATATATTATTGTATTCCTGCATGCTGCTGAAAACATCTGTCGCGAACCAGATGTTGCCGACACTACGTTAAGGCGCGAGATTCCCGCTTGGGATCACAACACCACCCTAAACCCCTTCATATCCACCTCAAACCCCAGATATGAACCCCAAGCCCACGATATCGACCCACAGACTTTCATAAAACGTAAAACATTTCACATCTTTATTTTATAACATTAAAGCTAAAGCGAAACATCAAAATTAAAATTCTGGACAGGATTGCGTTCTAAACGTAGAAGAAATAAAAATTGGTTTTTTAAAATCCTCACGTCGGGAGAGATTAATTTGTCTTCGATAGATTTTGCCAAACTTAACTAATATTTCAGCACTTGTCTTAATTAATACCCCTAGACATTGTACCAATCGCCACATATATCTTCCAAGTCCAATTGTTAAATTGTTCCCTGAGTTATATATCATTCCCTGTACCCCTAAGATAGGATGATACATGATGTTAGAATTCTCATATATCCTTATAGTTGAAATTTCGCACCACTATATTCACTTTAGCCGCAAGTGCAGAAATATATGGACTATTTTTGATTACCGACACGAAGTAATTAAGGGCGCATTTAATAAGGAACTCGCCGAGGAGTTTACTCAAAAGTTTTAATATATAAATTACGTTGCTTATTATTCATGGAAACGTTCCAAGATTAAGACGATCTATGACCATCTCTGATGTGTGTTGAGGGATTAAAGCGTACTTAACGGGATTGTGATGGAAAATGTTAATTATTTACTTGAGCATTCTAATTTGCAATTTAAGTTGTTAGAAAATGAAAGAACTTCCAGAATCTGATTTTTCTATTTACGACGACTTCTTTGAATATACGTTATATGCACGTTTGATGAAAATTTTAAAGGCAAAAGAGTTTAGCACTCGATTGACCAGACGCGTTTGATCTCGCCAACTTTTTAACTGATTGCCAATTTCTAAGATGTTTGCCTTTTATATTGCTTTGCTTGCAAAGACATCTTCGAGATAAATTAAAGCATGTAAAAAGCACAAAAAAGTTGAAAAGAATCCGAGACTTATGTACCTTTAAAAACGCAATCAGATAGCTGGTCCTGATCTTCCGTCCTTTACGTGTACCGCAGCGCGGCAAGCGGCGACCCGCGTAACTTCAGTGCAAGATTTAATTAAATCCAAGTCTTGATTTATTGTCGCTTGTGTTACCCTTTACCCCTCATCGGTCCTTACCCTAAGTTCTATACCCCATTTTCCCTAATTCTGCCTTGTTGTTTACGCTTATATGATTTTACTCTGTGCTTTAAATCAAATTTGTAGTTTATACATTTAGCGAACCGATGATGATTTAGAAAAAATTAATTAGCTACACTCTTCCGCTAATTATTGTTTATATAAAATTATAATAAGAGAGCAACATCGACTTAATCATTTTTAATTTTTAGTCAAAGTCAAAAGTGGCATATAAAAAATATTTTTAATGATCTGACTTTAAAACGCGTGCCTTTAAAAACTCCGAGTGTTTATAAAGCAGCAGGAAACCAGTAGCAACCCCGACATCCGCTAAAGACTCGCCTGGTTTACCTATAAACTACCCTTAATTCCAACATCCCTCTAAATTACAATCCCCATTCTTCCAGCTTACTTTATTTTCCCTTTACCTTACAGGGGTAACTAAATAACTGCCCCATTATAGCGTAAGCGTCGTTGATAGAGGGCGTCAGAATTAGGTCTTGTTGCCGAGGTTGTAAGGGCGCAGATTTTTAAGGCGCCCAAATGTACAATATATGCAAAAAGATTGAGGGATTTACATATACATGTGTTTTATGGTACAATTGGTCTATACTTTAAAAATCCTCTTCTATTTTAATTCTCTTTTATAGCCAATTTCCCTTTGCTTGTAACAAAATGATTACATAAACCTAAAAATATTACCGAAGATTTATAAAATCTCATTTCTTTTAAACGGCGGCGTACAAATTTAACGCAATCAAGGGAAGGTTCCGTCTTAGCCGAAAACGAAATATCGGTTATTGTGAAAATTACTTTTGATTTGGGTTTATTTTTATAGTCGCAAGTCGCCGATAGTATCTACAAAATTTCATTTGGAAAACCGTATTTCTTTCTTACACTTTTATAGCCTGGCCGTAGTTTGCATACGTTATTGCTAAGCTACCACAGTGTCTAACCGCCAGCCGCCAGAATGAGCAACAGTTCTGTTAAACATTACACACAAATTTAACAAAATTGAACGCAAAACTACATTGACCAACTACACAAAACATGGGGTAGTTTTTAATTAAGGCAGCTCAATGAGCGCGTTAAGAATTCCTAACATTCCTACTTGTTTTAATTGTGTCACACACATATAGTTATCTTTTTCCATCCCAGCAAATTGAATTAAATTCAACAAAGAGGAAGTGCATCTTTCTGACGAAAAAATTCGCAAGGTTAAAGGGCATTTTAAAAGAAATGCAAATATGCATTTAATTAGGAATATTAAATTATAAATTCTAATTATTCTCCTGAGGTCTAATAAAAATTTAAAATTTCAAGAATTCGATCCGTTCCGTCGGCGGCGTTTAAAAATTTTAAACAATTTGGCAATATTGAAAATTTATTTTGTACATAAAGCACTCTCGGAAGTTTAATTATTAACTTTTCAAAGTGCTAAAACAATCTTAAATGCAAGTGCTAGATTCGACACATCCATAATAGCATTATATCTTCGCACTATTTTGCGTCTTACCCTTCTATGAATTAAAGCATGATAATGAATATATGATAAGGGTAGGCAGTATATTTACAGACCTAGTTCAAGTTGCTCTTTTGGGAGTAAAATTCAATTGCAACCCTTTGAAAGTGACAGGCCTTAGACCTGACATCATATTACACCAAGTTCTACGACCTCCAACGTTTTCTATCCCTTTTTGATAGACGCTAAAAGCTAGGTGTATATTGCTCGACACGTAACTCGTGCTTTGTAATTCGAGTCGCCCTCGCTGTGTTCTAATTAGCGAAAAGTTGCTAAGACGGCGCTGTTTGTGCTAGTAACTCCTAATATATGCATCTTTCATTATCGCATAGCACCAGAGGAAGATAGTACTATTTTTCTACGGCTTTTCATTTAATTTGAGAAAATTCAAAGTATGTTCAAAAGGAGGACGGAGAAGTAATTAAAATGTGGCAAAAGAAGACAGAGCTGCGTGTTTTGTTGAATCAGGTAAGGTTGCACGCAGTCCGTGCGGGTCGTCTTAATATTTAGCCTCTTAAGGAAGGGTGGAATCAGCACCCTCTTGGGGAAAGTTATACTAATTAATGAAGGGGGTTAAGGTTGCTAAATACTTTGCGAAATGTTTGTAAGAAGGATTATTGCTTCTGTTTTTATAACGATGATTCATAACTTTGCAGATAAGGATAAAGTTTCTCTTCAGGTTGGAAATGAATACCGCAAAACAGATAAATGCGCTTCTATAAAAAAAAGAAAAATTCGGAAAATATAACTTTATTCAATTAAGTAGGTAACTACCTACTTCCTTGTTAAAAGTTTCTAAAAGTTTACGACGCGATGTGATGTTCAAAAGAAAATAAATTTAGAAAATATATTAATTATTATTAAGTTGCATAACTCACCAGGAGATGAAACAAAAATATTCTGAAATATTTTTTAATTTTTAAATTTAACAGCAGCTCATTTTTCGCAAATGAAGAATATCCCAACTCGTGATATTAAGAACTATTTTTTTTCTTTTTATTATGAGAATACGACAGCACAGGTAAATAAGGTATTTCAGAGCTCCTCCATTTTGGAATTTGGAATTTTTTGTGCTCACGAAGTGCTGGCGAAGGCTGTAAATTATTTTGGAAGTTCTGGATTTGTTAATTTTTTATTAAGAAATAACGATTTTTTGACCGAGAGGACATCTCCACTAACATTTTTTTTAAAATATTATATGTGTAACTTTATTTAAAGTTTTGAAAATACTTAAACAAGGCTGACACCTTTGCAAAGGGCTTTAGCTCTCCCAGCCCCCCTTCTGTATTTACATACAATACAATAATTACTACAATATTGTAATGAATACATTTTACTTGAATAAAAAATAAATTAATTAAACAATCTATAATCTTTTAATAAAATTATCTTCAAATAATTTACAGCATTCGCCAACACTTCACGAGTACTTTTAAATTACGCAAAAAGTCCAAATTCCAAAATAGAGGGGCAAACGCCGTGGTTAGGGCTACACGGTGAACTATCAATTTTATAGTGGGAAGTTGGTGGTAACTACCTGGCGCCCTTAAAAATAGATCACATGCACTCATAAATTGGGCCAGCACAAAAAATTTTTTTTTACTTTTACAATCATTAGATGAAATCAGGTAAAACTACACTTTTACTAGATAGTTACATAATACATTTTTGCAGCTTAAATTGCTCTATTACACTTTAATTCAAAGTAAGCTTTAATTATAAAATCGATTTTATACTAAGAACATAGTTTGCCTCATTGATTAAATTGTACAATGTTTTGAAAAATATTATTAACAAACTCAAATTCATTTGGTGATAAAAAATCGTTGTAAAAAGACCTAAAATAGAAATTATATTATTTAGGAAATAAAATATTCATTTTCAGATCGATGACGAACTCGACTTTTTTAATAGATTTTGTCTAACCAACCATAATATGATGCATAAGGTAATTTCTAATTAATATGAGACGACATTTTAAAAAATGATTATTAATGAATAAACATTTTTTTCAGAAAATTTATTATTTAAAAGTTTATTGGATAATAGATTTTATTAAAAATATCAAAATATTTGTTAAATAGGTACAATAAACAAGTTTACTTAAAATCAATTATTGACTCTTGCAATATAAATTTTATTTTTTTAATTTTTATTTGTAAATTTAAAACAATCGGGTTCACCTTTTATTTCTTATTGTTTACAAGAATTCATATTAACAAATCTAAGTTTTCCTTAGAAGTGAGCCAAAAGAAAATTAGCTACACCTTTAATTCGAACCAAGTACCTTAGCGTTAGCAGTTGATTGGACTAACTACTAGACCAAAACACTTATTAAATGTTGTCGTTTAAATAACATTCGAAATACCTAGGTAGCTGGATATAAAGATAAATAAACGTCTTCTTCTTTGTCGTTTTTTAAATTCGAACGTCATGACCTGTATAAAGGTATGATACCTTAGCACGGGGCCGTGCAACTACGACGCAATGACTGCTCTTCATGCTTTCTTATGGGAGTATTTGATCTCTTAAGAGATCTCTATCTCCATAAGAAAGCATGGAGAGCAGTCAGTGCGACTGTAGTCGCACGGCCCCAGCCGCAGCTAAGGAATCACACCTTAAATCAGATGAATATAAAAATCTCTTTTTAACATTTTTTTCGATATAATGGTTTTCCATAATATACTATTTGTCAGTCTTGTCAGATTTCGCCATTCAGATTCCCGTCGAACCCCCCCCCCCCCATTTCCAATACGTGTGCTCTAAGGTATATAATTTCGCTTTTTCTTTTGGTAATAATAAAATATTTCCGTAAAATAAACGTAGAACCTGGTTTTATATATTAGCCATAAATACACGTTATTATGCCGTTATTATAACTAATAAAAATACCTTATCGGCTGAATCTCTAATAACTTCTGGACTATTTTTTCTTAACTTAGGAAACCTTTGCTTTCTTTTTACTAAAACAGATCTTATTTATAAATTTATGTCTGCCATTGTTCATTTATTGGAATGCGCCTCAGCAATACCTATAAAAGTCATTCAATATTTTGGCGATATACTTTGATTATCGTTGCACTTCACAAATATTTTATTTGGTTTGGCGACGAATTTTTTATCCTTAGAGTGTTATTTTATTGTGTACTATTCATTTAGGGCTTGCTAGCTCGGCTCGGCATATTCAGAGCATCGAAATATTTATTTTTCTAGTTATTTTAACTATTTTTATAGGTAAGGAGGTACATGTATAAGACAAAATTGTCAAGCGGATTGCCAATCATTGCTAAAATAATTGAACAGTATCGGTATAAACTAGTACCTCCTTTGAATATTTATACCGGGCCGTATCAATACTACTCCCGTGGTATGTGCGTATTTTAGCGACGATATAGACAACCCGTCTGAAAATTCTGCCTCGCCTAAGGACCCCTTTACCTTTAATTCTGACAGGAAATCTCTAAAAGGGTCTATTTTTCCAGAGCGTAATGATGCTATGGCCAGGTGGTTCTTGCAGAAAAAATCGGAAGGAGTTCTAATATCAGGACCTATGTATGCTAGGCAAGTCCAAAAATTTCATAAGCAGTTGAAAATCAAAGGAAACTTCAGGGCATCTTTACGGGTTTAAAAAACGTCATGGAATACGAGAATTAGCAGTTCAAGGAGATGATGTAGCTGTGGTATTAGAAGGTTTATAAACTAGTGCACCAGAGGTTATGTATTTTTCTCCAATTTCTACTCTGACCTTTATTGAATCTTTTGTATAAAATTTTAAGCGCTTATTTCGCAATTGTCGCAAAATATCTTGGTAAAATAACAATATTACCTTCTCACGCTCGTGGTTTTGGTTCTTTGCAGTTATTTTATCAATTTCGGATTTTTCGTAAGCATAATCTATGTTCTTAGATCTTTCTTGATTCTTCGTTTATATTTGCGTTCTCATTGGTTTCAAACTGTTTTGAAAAATTTTTTAAATAAAAAGACAACTCAAACTAATTGTTATCGACCACATTGTGTTGATCTGTTAAAACTTATACTATACTTGTTTTTAAAACTGAAATTGTAAATGGGTAGAAAAACTCAAATGATATCTTGTCCCCAACGAGGAATATTCCTAAAATTATCTAAAAACTTGTAAAATAAAATGTTTCTGCACAACATGGAGGTTGCACTAAGAGGTAGTGCAAGTAATTTGATCTAGTGGTCAGAGAATCGTAGGTACTATGAAGCTCTGAGTTAATTTCTTGGCTACTCCTACATTATTTATTCCTAGTTCAAATTTCACATTATCCTGTAGGTTCTATAATGTACACTCGAGTGAGTAAATACTGCTGGCTTGTAATTAGGTCGTGCGGGTTTACTTCAAAATGTTCTAAATTGGTTTATCCGTGAATGATTTAATAATAAAAACAACTCTTCTTGTACACAAACACAATATTTTTGTATTTCGTAGTAAATTTATATTAATTATTCAAATGATCACAAAAATATATACATAAATATGTATTTTGTGGATTTGATCAGTCGAAAGAAGGATAGTTGTTTTATTTATATTCACTCAGAATCCATGAAGAATATCCATTTGTTAAATTAAATTAGGAGTCACGAATTTGCCTCTATGTATTAAATTTAATTTAATAATTTGTTTCGTTGTTCATTTAAGCAGCATATTTTTTTTAAACTTATAATTAATATTTTGATATTATAAAATATATAAAATAAATTTCTATTAATTTATTAATTTCTACTGTACCTGAAAATTAACTACGTGATTTTTATAAATTAACATAAATTGAGATATTATTACTAGAATATAACTACTAGACGTCGTGGCCCGTATAATCTAATAACTGATGTTAACTTGACAACAAAATTTTTACTGTGTGTAGGCTCAGATCGGTTCTTGTATCTGAATGATGTAAATTTGAATCGGTACTGCTGAATTTACTTTTGCAGTGATAGTAGTTATTCATAATTTTTAAAAATAAATTGCTAGAATATAACTAAAATTAGCTCAAGAGAAACCGGCCATTATAAATTCACACATAAAAGCATGTGGGAGTTCCACGCAAACAGCCAATTCCTGCAAAAATTTTCATTTAAATCTTATGGCTTGAGCTTGAGCCTTTGCTCAAGATATCGAATATTATCTATTGCATTAGATTTTAAAATAATTTTAAGTTAACTATACAACAAAATAATTTGCATAATTTTGCATAATATAAAGTTTGATGAGTTTAAAATTTTCAGTAATATACCATCCATATTTATATATGAAAATAAATTTTCCATATAAAATATCTTAAAAGGAATTATAATTAGTAAATAAAAATGCGCAACATACATACATTAAGCTTCTTATATAATTTCTGAAGTACAAACTGAAAGTATTTGAAATGAATATTCAATAATGAATGTTCTTTTTGAGATGCTCTTCTAAAAAATCAAGCAAGTCTTTCCTGCTTCATTAAATATTAGTGGAGAAGAGCAAAAGCATTTTTACATTAGCTAGAAAGCCAACTGAATATGTAATCAGACTCCGGTGAGACGATGCCAGCCAACAACCAACCGAAACCTTCTCAAATAAACATGAACGTTTTATTTATTACTTTGAGCAAAAAATTTACTTTCAAGTAAGGAAAAAAATATTTTATGCTTAAAATTAAAGAATTGCAGAAGTTAGCAAGTTATATATTTATTCATTCATCCATTCCGTTTGCAACTTTCGCTATATTTGCATTCTTTTGTTACAATCGCACTTTAAATATTTATTACTTTTGTTTTTGCAAATTTTAAGGGATTTTTCTTTGACGTATACATTTAATTACGAGCTTACTAACGTTTCGCTTGTTATTGGCAGCGTGGCGGTGTTCCCTACTTAAAAATTCGTTCTAGCTTATATTACAGACATTCACACACTTTAGTTTGCCATTAGAATGAAAAGAAAATAATAAGAAAGTTGCGATCGATGTGTATTCCATGGCAACCCTCAAAGTCAGTTAATGAAATAAGATTTTTCACGACAAGGCTGTTAAGAATGAAATCCGGGCATATTGTCACTTTTAATAGGAAATGCCACAGCTGAGCAATAATGCTGCTTTGAATAAGCACCACATTATAAAGTATATCACAGAATGAATCTTAACTAGATTTTTCTTTATTGCTAATTAAAATCAAAATTTGAATCAAAATTTTGTTTTAAATTTCCTGGTAGTACTACCTACTACCTAAATTATTATAAGGAAATTTCTGGACAATGTAGCTTAGCTATTACAAACAACTCCTGCTGGTACACAATACTAATCCTGCTCTCAAAGCAGTTAATACTGATTAAGATTCCTTGTGTGTGTCCGTGGCTAATTAACAGTACCTTGTTCCTTCTCAGTCTCAACAAACCCTCTCGCTTCTTCGCGAATAAACGATCACTCTTCCCTAATTGCTCTTTCTTTATTGAACCTTTAAGATCGTATATCTTACTCAAAAGACTATAGGTCACTCCATGATTTATTGCACTAAAGAAAGTCAATTTTATCATATTTTAGGAACACACTTATTATAATATTTACAAGATTACTTATTTAATTTTAAACATCAGCTACTAAACTAAGTAGAAATATTTAGCTATATTAAAAGGCATAAAATTCAATTACAAAGTGAAAATTTTAATGATGCAATATCATTGCAAGATTAATATTTTCGTTAAAATTAATATTATGATAAAACTAGGATTAAAGAGCCATTATCAGTCAGATAACCACATTTTTCAAGTAAATTTTCAAAATTTGTCAATTGGTAGGATACTTGAGGTTGTGGTTACATTAAGGAAAGCATATGTTTGAATAAGTTCATAATTAGAAAGAAGATCATTTCAAAATTAAGGAAAAAACAATCTTCTATTAGTTGTACATCAACTCTAACCCAAAACTAGTTTAATTCTAACGAGCGCCCACTGCAATAGAAGTGGCGCTTTGAAACGATCCTTCCATTAGCGGCACGGAGCAAAGGGCAAACGGGCGCTTGAATAATTATTAACAATAAATTGTTACAATCGCTTTTGTTATATTATACGATTTTTGGTAATCCCTACTTCTGTATTCTAAGAACTTTCATCTTCTAAGAACTTCTTCTGCATTTGTTTGACATGGTCTTCTTCGTTAATTCTTTTTCTACTGTGTATTTTTCCAGACCTGATATTATTAAAGAGAAAGTGTAAAAAATTAATTACTTGTTGCACTTCCTTTTATCTAGCTCAGTCGGACGATAATAAAAAATAAAGATAATTTTTTTAATCAAATTACAAATTAGTAATTAAATCAAGCATAAATATTATATTCAAAATTAAACCGAATATAAAATGAAATAATGTTATAAGGCTTATTGACATAAAATTATCGTTAATGAAACAATTAGAAAATCGCAATTTTTGTTTATTAGTTATTTAAATGTAACTTTAAACAGTGAAATAATTCAGATACTTAATTTACTATTTGTAATGTAACATAATATTATATTACAAAAATTGAAATTAAGATAATATAATAAAATAATAGTTATTTACCTAAAAGTCAGGAAAATGATACATTACTGACGAGGAGCAATGTTGGAATTCGAGGCATTCTGTTACATTTACTATATTATTACCGGACTAGTCAGGGAAATTTAATTTCTCTACGAGTACATAAGCATCAGGGAAGTGTTGATTTATTGACGATTTTTGGTAAAAATTTTTAATTTATAATGTAGCTAAGTTGTATTAATTATTTTAAATTTTACTTACAAGATGACTGTAGATAAGTATTTATTAATATCAATATGTTACGGCTTCGATTCATATCACACATATTATATAACTTTCAAACAATTTCTCGAAATGAATGATGATCCATTCATTGATCACAGGTATATCGTATAATACCTTTAATATTCAATTCAATCGTGTACTGCTTGATTTATTGATAACTAGCAGAGCAGGCTGCCTGCCGGCCGCCATGATCTCCTAATATTTGAATGACCTGGAAACTCCTTTTTGCAAAGGATCATTAATTTATGATAATTAATTTCTTTTTTTTTAACCAATCAGAAAGTCGAAATGAAGTTTCTCCGATTTTGCAAGAAAAAATTGACATAGAGAGCTGGGAATAGTGGCGTTAACGTTAGAACTCTTAGCTGAATACTTAGTTAAAATTTTGATAGGACGGACATATATACAGGGTGTCCCCGTGACCGTGGAGAACCTCTTAGGTGGTGATAGAGGACACTTTTCTAAGACATATTTATAAATAAAATTTTTGTCCAAGTCCAAACCCTTGGGGGGTATCTCACTTTAAAGCAATTTTTTCAATTTATGATTTCAAGCGGCCATTGCATCGATATTTTTGATTTTTTGGGTTAAATGGATTAGAGCTTTTCTATAGAGCATTTGAATATTTACAAATTATGTTATAACCCCTTATCGCATAGAATCAACAGATTTCGAGTTGTGAATTAAATTAAGGGAAAAAATGTCAAAAAATTCCGAGTTTTATTTTTTTTACTTTTCTTGCCAACCCCGTATCTTTTAAACGAAACGTCTTAGATAAAATAGGATAGGAAATTTAACAGGCTACAACTTTAGCTTAATAATTTTTTTTGGGAAACCAACCGTTTTCACATAAATTACGATAATAATGAACAAGGTGTAGGTTAAAAAAACATAAATTAATGGAAAGAATACTGATAGGTGTAACAGAACTTACCGAAAAAAGCACCATTACAAATAATACAGTGCAACACCTTTTGAAAAGAACATGCCTGTGTGCTGAAAATGAGAGAGGCCATTTTGAAAATTTATTAAAATAAATTTTGTGAATTGATTTAGTTTTTTTAACCTACACCTTGTTTATTATTTTCGTAATTTCTGTGAAAACGGTTGGTTTCCCAAAAAAAATTATTAAGCCAAAGTTGTAGCCCGTTAAATTCCCTATCCTGTTTGGGCCGTTAGTTTTTTTCTAAGACGTTTCGTTTAAAAGATACGGGGTTGGCAAGAAAAGTAAAAAAAATAAAACTTGGAATTTTTTGACATTTTATCCCTTAATTTAATTCATAACTCGAAATCTGTTGATTCTAGGCATAACATAATTTGTAGATATTCAAATACTCTATAGAAAATCTCTAATCCATTAAACCCAAAAAATCAAAAATATCGGTGCAATGGCCGCTTGAAATCATAAATTGAAAAAATTGCTTTAAAGTGAGGTACCCCCCAAGGATTTGGACTTGGACAAAAATTTTATTTAAAAATATGTCTTAGAAAAGTGTCCTCTATCACCACCTAAGAGGTTCTCCACGGTCACGGGGACACCCTGTATATACATACAAACTTTGAGTTTTATATATTAAGATTATCAACTTTCAAATCACCATCATTTTTTAACGATCAAAATAAATTTCCTCACATGTAAACGACTAACTTTCGTAATTTCATTTGAAAGTATGGTTTTGATTAGATTGATTAAGATAACTAACCTATTCAAAATTGTTGAATCAATAATATAATTAATACTCACATTCCATAACTTCCTGTGTAATGTGCAACATCTATAATTTTCTTCAATTTCAAACATCAATTTATCTTTTCACAATGCACCTCTGATCGATTCATTTCAAGTTACCATTTTTAAGAAAATTTAATGTCACAGGAACTTGTCAGATAAGTGCGATCTTTAGGCTGCACAACCAGGACAATAATTGATTTATTTTGATTAAATTTGGATATAAAATAATAATAATTAAATATACATTTATAATAATACTTCGCTCAAACGTTATTCCTACATAATAATAATTAAGATAAGTATACAAATAATTAATATTAATTTTAAATAACAGAGCTAAAAGCTGATATTTAATCCGCATATGTTTAAAAATCTTGCAATAAATTGTAAGTTTTTTACAAAACAAAAATATTCTGACGGTTTCGTCTTAATATTTTCGTCAGGTTTGCGTAATTGTAATCGTGCTACTAATGTAAACTTTTTTAAATCAATTATTTTTCCTGTTTTGATTATGTCCGCTATGTACTGCATTGGTGTAAATTTAAGTAACCTAAAAGGTTCGATCAATTGTAACGCCAAATGATTAATAGTTTTTCAATTTCAGAAGTTGACTATAAAACTTTCTGCAGAAAAATCGAAAGTAAAATGAATTTATTCTTAAAAACCTATCGAGGGTGCAAATGTTTGAAAATTAAATATAGAAACAGTATCACTCTAAAGCAAAAGAATTTATTACTTTTGAAAGGCTATTACTTAATGGCGCGAAAGCAAATACTTTGAAGGCGTATAGAGAAGCATGTGTTTCAGAAGGAATTATTTATGTACATAAGAGCAGGGAAAACGAAAAATATTTACAGCGGAAATATTTTTGGGGAAACATACTCAATATTTTAAACTATACGCGTTTTCATATTTCCAATCGGAAAAGTAATGTTTCTTTCTAAATTTAGATTTAGCAGAATAGCCGTGTCGGCTATCGTTAATCGTAAATATAAAAGCAGCATCCAAAGGATAATTTCCGTTTACATTTCACGTGAACTGTACTTGGGTATTATTTTCTTTCACAAAATCGGTGTGAAGTAAATGCTGTAAGAAGAAAAGTTTTTTCAAATTTATGATACAATATCTGAAATTGGGTGGCTTGACGATGGGAGGGATTCTCTAGAGTAGATAGACATATCTTATGCGATGTAATATTCAACAGCCGAGGTTGCATGCCCGCCTGATATCTGTATATCTCGAGGGAAACACAAATATGCTATACTGCCAACATAAATTGATTCTAGATACGCTCATCTCGGCCTACAGATTTAACACGTTTTCAAAATATAGGGTGAAGAGTTATTATTTTTCAATTGGAGTGTTAAATTTCAAAAATTGCACCATCAAAACCTTTTCACTACTCGATTTGATTATTTTGTCAACAAGCATACGCAAAATTTATTCAGGATAAAAAGTGTGCGTCTACTACTGAATAATTTCATTACATGCATGCTACTCATTGGCAGTTGCTTGTGCTTCACATTTAAGGGTTAATTTAAGTGGCCCTTACTTTTTCCTTAAATCCAACCGCAAGACAGCAAAGACTTCCAATAAAAATGAAATAATCGACCACATGCGTAAACCACAAGGAAATATCTACGAATCAGAAGAACGAATTATAACCACAGATCCGCCCTTTTAACCGCAAACCAACCGCAAGACGAGGTGCGTCGCGACGTCGATTTACCGGTGTTACATTTCAACGCAAAAATGGCACATGTCGATTATAGTCTTTTGTATTCATATTATTTATAACAGAAACGCAATATTCAACCGACTAAATGTTTGCTTGTCCGCTATGCCGAATCAATTTTATTAACTTAATTAAGAATTTTATAAAATTTTGTTTTATTAATAAAATTTAAAAAAAAAATTCCTAATAGATTTAATTAAATATTTTTAACATTTTTTCGAAGGATACCACGCTCTCTGTTGAAGGAGAGTGAAACTGCAGTTACTTAAATATTTTCTCACGAAGTAAAGACTTTCAAAGAACTCTAGTGCCTTCGTTTTGTCAAGATAAGAATTTAATATTAAGTCGCCGAAAAGTATAACTATGGCATATAAAGCAAAATATATCAAAAAAGCAAGGGATTTTTAATAGTTTTAAATTAAGTTTCACTTCTGTTTAAAAAATGTAGCGAAAGCGATAAAAACGTAGATAAAGTAAAAGAAATGAAAAAATCGATGCAAACGAAAACCCCCGAACGAGTTCGTTTTCAGCGAGGTTACTGAAAACTTCGCAACTTTTAGTAAACAACTTTTCTTAAAGACGTCGCGACGCTGTAAGAAAAGGGTGGGAAGTGTAAGAGTTCAAGGAGATTGCGTTAGAATGCGCTGCTTAAAAAAATTAAAGGCGCTGATGATGGAAGGAATTTTGCGGTTACTTTGATTTACACAGCTTTCATTTAATATTGTTCATGGAAAATTGATGTTCTATCTCTACTTTTCCTTAGGTATTGATTATGTTTAAAGCGAGAGAATCGTATATTACTTATTTACCAGTACGTTAATGTATTTCACGATTGAAGTGTTCTATGAATCTTCGTTGTTGCGTTTGTTTAATTTAGAAGCCTAATTACTGTTTGAGAGCAAAAATACACACATGTAAAAAATAGTTTATTAAAATACGTTTTGTTAGTGTTGATTTTTACTTAGTTGCCTAATTTAAATTTTCACAATTTAAAATAATTGTTTTTAATACAAATTCTACCCTGAAATGCTTTTCGCAAAGCATTTTCTATCCTTCTGAAATTTAGGTTACTTATCGATAGATTTATCGATACTTATCGATATTTTCCAAAATTCCAAATTTTCCAAATTTATTGTAAAGTTTGAAAATAATTTTAAAAAAATAATAAAAATAGTGTACCTTACCAAAGTTTAGTTTTCAAACTCTTTTTATGTACAGGGAAACTACTGCGGACTCCGAGTGTGGACATACCTCCATTTAGCACTAACTTTAAAATATTTAACGACTCCCTATGGTCATTACCTACTTACGCTTGGTAGTTAACTCCTTTAATAATAATGTCCAAGTTGTATTAAAGTAAAACAAGAACATATATTTAGGAAAATAACTATGACAGCAAGTGCATTCCCTTAGGCACAATAACAGGAGTATAACCTTGATTAACACATAACTAGGACTTGCTTTAATTTGTTAACCCTTTCTTATTATCCTACGGTGAAATTAGCACTACAAAATGTGAAAATCTTATATGCCAGTTTGTAATAATTTAAAACTAACTTTATGTTACATAAAATTCTCATATTAAATTTTGTAGAACATTTTTACGACCACGTACGTATATTGCATATTAGTCCGATTTCCAGCTTATTTTATTTGTGGCTGTAAATATTGCTTAATCGACACAGATCGTCATTATATGCTACTAATTAGTGGTGGCAGGTGCATCCTATGCCAACCGTTATGCCATCGGTTAATACTATGCGACAATTCTAGGCGACAAAAATTAATTTTCCCGAAAATTTAAAAGTTAGCAAAGTAACTAAAACGTGTTTGAAAATAATCTCAATTATTAGATATTCAGTTTGGAAAATATATTATGTGAATTCCTCGAAAACCTCGTTGAGAGTTAGTAGTTTTCCATTTCCTTTTGCTTGCTTCCTCTCTTTTACTTTGCATTTTATGTCCCTCTGTACCGGTAACCACAAGCGGCCAATTGCAGTAAAAGTTTTGAAACATTATTTAGAGTAAAAGGTTCATGCGCGTTCCTAAGTATTTTTATTTTATTACAAACTCGCATATTAAAGGATTTAATATTAGGTAACTGCAAATTTTATCTCTTCAAAAGCTTCTAGAAAGTATGTAACCCTTTTCAGTTTACAGTAATATTCTGTCAAAATGCTTGGAATTCTGGTTATCTAGCAGAAATTTTAATAAAAATATTACATGGTTTAGTTTGTTGAACCAATAAAAACTGTTATCACGCTTTATTTTGCTCGTATATTCCAAACACCAACAAAACAAATTAACAAATAAAATTCTTATAGTGAACCTTCTGTAACTCTGTGACGCCTAAACCCCTCTACCAAGGCAGTGTCGTCACCAAATTTTCTACTTCAAGTGGCTTTAATTAATATAGCAGTTACTATTAACAGTTAAAATTTTCCGAGGGGTAAATATCACGGAAATCTGGTGTACAACTTGTGGGAAGTCTGGGAAAGTCCGAGGAAGTCTGGGAAGTCTGAGGAAGTCCGAGGCAGTTTGAGGAAGTTCAGAGAAGTCTGAGGAAATCCAAGGAAGTCCGGGGAAGTCCGGGGAAGTTTGGGAAGTCCGAAGTAGGAAGTCTGGTGTACACAATTTTTGACCGAGGTTTATCCCGCAATTATTTACCTATTTTGTGATACTTGTATTATACTCCCGAGTCAATTTCACTTTAGTTAGATTTTTGGGATATCTGCTATTTGATATGCTAGCATATCAATAGCATCTGCTATTCAGATATCAGATATCCTAAAAATCTATCTAAAGTCAAATAAACTGAAGAGTTTAAAACTATCACAAAATTAAAAAATTAATTTTTTAAGAATTAGAGTTAGACTAATCAAAAACAAGCTAAAATTACAATTTTTAAAGGGGTTTTATACAGTTGGCATGGTCGGAAAAATCCAAAAATTTTATATTAGATATTCTTAAGGTATAATGTTTCCAGAACATTGTCACCAAATTTTATAAAGATCAAAGCATTAAATTCGAAGTTATACTAGGTATTTCAAGCAGAGCCGCTTGGCTGTAAACAATCGTCTTTGTTTGTCTTTAAACGCGATTATCTCAGAGTCTTGTTTTTTGAAAATCAGCTTTGCGGTGGACACGATTGCTAAAAAACTATTAATGCGATTCGTACCAAATTTATACCACTTCTTTATTATGATATAAGCTAGGGCCTGAACAAAGGATTTTAAATTTTGTTGAAAAAAATTTTATAGCAAAAAAAACGAAAATTTAGCACCTCAAAAAATGAACTTTTTGTTAAAATTTCTGCCATTTCTTTAAAAATCCAAATTTTTACAAATCCTTCGCTCAGGCCCAAGCCAATGCAATATACTAATAAAATCTTTTCATATTCCGATTTCGGATGAACCGTTTCTGAGTTATGATGGCCACCGCAACCAGGGCTGGGCAGTATTTGAAATACTTGTATTTGAAATACGTATTTGAAATATATTTTGTATTTTGTATTTCAAATACAAATTACTAAATACTGTACAAAATACAATATACTTTAAAATTGATAACATCAAATAGACAGGGCCGTATTCAGTAATAGTAACGTAAAAATTTTTGTTTGCGATTTTTTCATTCGACGATGTTACTGAATACGGCCCTGCCATTGTATTGTATTGTTATGTGTTTTGTTCCCAACCAGGCATAACAATGTACTGTATTTGAAATGATGTATTTTGTATTTTAAATGCTATAAATTTTGTATTTGAAATACTGTATTTTGTATTTTGTATTTTAAATACTCGGAACAAAAGTATGTGTATTTTGTATTTCAAATACCCAAAACATATGTATTTTGTATTTTGTATTTCAAATACATATTTTCATGTATTTTGCCCACCCCTGACCGCAACTGATGCTCAAAAAAGACGCTCCAGAAATATAGCTGTAGTTCCGCCATTTTTAAATATTTTTCAATGAAAAAAATTTTACACGTCCATGAAAACATGTACTAATCAATGTCGTTTACAATTTTTCAAAAAAAAATCAAGAAAATCACGTCACTTCGCCTGCTATAAGTGTATGTAACCCCTTAAAAACATACTTTACACCCCTTTACTACCCGGCGCCCCTAGGCAGCTGCTTAGTTTGCCTATTAAATAATCCGGCCCTGAAGTGGCTATTCTGAACTCCATAGTTTTAGTCCCTTTCTAGGACCACTTCCCAACTAGATCTGAGTCCCAAATACTTCACTATTCGCCTGCTCGGTATTAACAGGTATAATTAACGAAATGTTTTGTTAATTTTTATTTTGGGATATATTTAAATATATCCTGTTGACGACTTGACAATGTGATTTACTGAAAGCTTAATGAATTAACCAACTTTCAAGCAATAAAATCCCACGGAGAAACAAAATTAGTTATTTGCTTAGATCTATGATCTAAGGTTATTTGCAGTTTTTTACTTCAGAACCTGAAAAAACTTATCTTACCTAACTGCAGTTCGTGCATTTAAAGAAAAATGCATTTTTTCACAATATCAAATTATTCACTGGAGAGAAAATTTTACTAACCTGACTTGCTGGCAAATCCATGAAGTGGGCCCTACCTATACAATAATAAAGAAAATTTTTTGTTAGTTATCATTGCAGATGAGAACGGTTTTCTTCAAATTACCTTTATCACTATAGTCCTTTTGCCTTATTCCTAGTGGCCAGGATAACTTCTTCGTTGTTCCTTCCAATAAATATAAGTCACTCAAAAACCCGAACACTTTCACATTGTGTTTCACTTAAGTATTAAAAAGAAAATTTTTCTCGATTATTAAGAAAGCTTTCATCAAGATTCTTCACGATATGTAATTCGAACTCGAAACACCACACTCTCGTTCGCGGAAAACTGAACATTTTTCCGAATTTTCTCCATACGATTACTTTTTAGCTCAATACATGCACTAGCGTTTGGCGGAATGTAAAATTCCAACCTTTTACTGAAATGTAACCAATTAAAACAAAAATCTCATTCCGCAAATCACTAGTGCGTGTATTCAGCTTAAGGCCTGACAAACAAATGACTGATACGAGTCCGTACGGGGCACCGCGTCATACTTCGTATGTAACTTTTTTTTGTTTCCTGTTTGTCATTTTAATCGATTTTTGTCTATGAAGTTCCCCACTCTGGGCCGGCAGTCGGGCATTTTTGTAATCTTTATTTTCAAATTAGCAAAATAAAATATAATTCAAACTGGTAAAAATCGTACAGGTATTTTGTCATTTTTGACATTTTTGTGCAGATAAAATTTTCGAACAGTGTAAATCTCACAACTTTCGCAACTTGTATTTTTGACTGATTCTAGATAGAGAGTTAATTTCACCTATTCTGGATAAAGCTTTTTAAGGTCTTTGAAATAACTTATCATAGGACAAAATCGTTTTTAAAACTTTTGTGTTATTTTCTGATGGACAGATCGCGACGAAAACCGTATTTTAACTATTTTTCCATAAACCCTACTACTATCGTATACCAAATTTGGCCATGATTGGTTGGACTGTTCCGAAATAAATCAAGGGACAAAATTTAACGATCCACACACAGACAGACATACCAACACAAAAAAATTTCTTTTATTTTTTGCAAATCTTTACGTTCCTGAACACGGTAATCTCGAAAATGTGAAAAAAAAATTTAAAACGAAAAAGAAAAAAAGAAAATATTTTTGTTTTTGATTGGAGGTAAAATCAATTAACCTTTAGGGGCTGTCTTATCAAATAGAGTTTATTAACTTTTTATAACTTGATAAGTTTGAATAAATGCATCCTTACCTTGCAAAGTATCATTCATCAGCCATAATCAAAACTAAAACTTAGATTTTGGCCATGCTTCTTCATAATCATATAATAAGTTGAAAAGTACACAAAAAATTAGAAATTCTTGTTTAAAACAATCTGTCTCTACAATAGCTCTCAATTATTTATATATTATTTTATAGTATATCTCATAATTTATTCATAATTAAAAATTATAATATTATTTAAACAGCTGGCTGGTGTAAAATTGTATGGTCATATAAATAAAGTTTGTCCTTTTTAATTTATTTTGTTACAAATTTCTTTGTCTGCTATTCACGCGCATGAATAGATTAGCGAGATTCTAAAATATTTGCATGATAATTTGTATTTGCATTGCATTTGCGTTTTGAAAGTTTCAATTGCATACTTTCATGCGGAGGTAGCACTTGCTGGTTAATTCATACCTAATATAGAGAAATTTCTTCGGAGTAATCTCGAAATAGTACGATGAAACATAACGGAAAAACCTGGAAAACTGTCTGTATGTACGTTTTTGGCTAGGAATTCTAATTTTACAGTAGTCTTACGTCACCTATTAGTAACATACTGTGAGCAGAGTAGTGGCGGATCCAGGGGGAGGGTTGCGGGGGTCATGACCCCCCCCCCCCCTTGAATCAATAATTGTAGTTATATAATAGTGTTTATATTTAATTTAATATTTGAATTAAAAAAAACTGATAATATAATTTCGACTTTGCAAAAACAAAAAATTCGTTGCTCCATTTGCCTCACACTGTTATAGACTTCAAGACAGACGGTAACTGTTTTTTTAAATGAATTATGCATTACAAGGAAATACGACAGCTAATTACTGAAGTAATGAAAACTCAAAAACAAGAAGTTGATCTGTTTTCTGGTGTTGAGAATTACATCAATATCACGAAAATGAACAAAAATGCAATTTGGGCAACAGATGTTGAGATGCTTTTATCAATACCTGTATAATATTATACAATATTTAACAATATCATACCTGTATCGCAGCACGGATTACATGATGACTAATTTGATTACGCGTGTAATGATTAGGGTTTTTATCTTGATGAGATCATCCCGGTATACATAGTTTATTAGAATTTTCCGAAAGCCTTTGCTACTTTGGAATTTTTTTTCGTGAGTTTTTGCACTTTCGACGCTAAATTAAATATAAAAGTTTGTTAATTACCAACTACTTCGCAATATCAAAGAGCTTTCTATTCATTGCAGTGTAAAGAATTGAGCCAAGTGATTGTCAAAATTCCAGAACTGTAACTGGGAAGAGAAAAGTTTTCAGGCATTTTTATGGCAAAAATTTTCATTTATTTTAAGAATTGAGTAAAAATAAAAGGATCTCGAACAAAAATTGATTCAACTATTTTGGCAGGATTGCTTTTAATTTTAAATCTAATTAAAGTCGATAAAAAAATTTAAGAAATATTTTAGTATCAGTATTAGTTTTAATATTGTGTTAGTAAATATCAGAATTTGATTTGATTACATTAATTTTTTGTAGGTTCCTAATATTACTAAGTTTCCGTAAGTTTTAAGAGTGTTTTCTATAAACAACATTGCTTAGGGGAATTTTCCCATTGTTAAAAACATTATAATCAATTAAATTAAAAAAATTAAATTTAAATTAAATATATTAATATATTTTAATTTTAAATATATTTTCCACGTTAATCTGTACTTTCCCTTTCTGAAAGTGCGTTTAAAAAAAAAGTCTCGCGTAAATATAGGCGAGAAGATAGTAAAAGAATTAGTATCTTTTTGTAATTTTCTGATCGAACCAAATTGTATTTCTTACTACCATAACTTATTAATTTCAAAATTACAAGTAATTAAACTAAAGGTTTGTTTAGAAGGCAAATAAGAAATATTCCTGAATAAAGTCTTAAATCTTGAAAATAAACTATTCAAACTTGCTCTCTATGGCAACTCCACAAAGTTGTGGATTCTAGAAGGGCTCACATCAATTTAAATTTTGCTTTCAGAAAGCGAAACATAACTTTGTAATATTTATAAAATAATGTACTCACCCATCAATATTTGTTTGAAATATATAACTGTAACGTTGACCTATGGCCGTACTGGCCATATTATTTCCATATAATATGTTTAAAATTTTACGAATTTCGATATTTAATTGAAATTAATACATTGATAAATTGAGTTAATGAATTGAATAAAACAAAACATTTAAACATTTTTTCCATAATCATAACTCAATCGAGCCACTGCTGGTTGACGATTGAAATTTTAAAATAAAGAAGAAATAAATTTTTGTAAAAATATAATTTAAAAAAATTAATATAGCCGAAGTTATTTATAATAAAATAAAATTAAAACAACATAATAGAATTATTCATAAGTTCCTAAAAGAATTATACAACAGTGTTTTTGAATGTATTTTATTTTTAGTTTTATAAAGTTATTTTAATTTATTTATAAATAAAACAATTATAATTAATATATTTTTATAATTTTAAAATATATTTACACTTTGTAACATAATCAGTAGGTAATTAATTAATAGTTACAAAAAGTTTAATACATTTAATAATGGTTGTATGAATCAAAAAATAACATTTTTTATTCTAAACAGTTTGAAAACATTTAAAATAATATAACTTTTGTACAATTAATTATTATTTCGATAAACTTATATTTTAAAAATAATTATAAATAAACTTATTTTCGTGTCTAGGTACATTTATTCACATTTTTGGTATCGTTTATTATTATTTAACAATTCGTTAGTTCAATATTATATTATCACCACAACTTAGTATACATTAAAAATTGCACTCAGTTGTATTAGCACTGGGGTAGTTAGTAAATTTGTGTCTGGAGGTAGAAATTTAATTAACAAAAACGATTGATTTTCATACCTTTTTTAATACATCCTGATATTAAAAAATTAAAAACGATATTAGTTTGCTATTGCAAATTAACGTGGCGTTGGTTAGTGTTCCTGATATGATTTTATAAAATATTTTGTGTTATAATAATAACATAAAACATAACAATATTATTAGTAAATTAGATTGCGTTAAAATATTGCACAAATTAATCACAAAATGAATATTAATCAACAATTAAAGAATGAAATTCCCATATTTTCTAGTTCCTCTCAGTACGGTCTCCAGACTGCTATATCTCCAGTTTGAGCGGGACCTCTTTGACCTCCGTTATTCGTTAAAGCTCTCGAATGAGCGTCGGCATCTTGACGGGTCGCTGCATTTGCACACGTTGCACTATTTGATAATAATAATTCACTACTGCCGTTCATTTGTCTATGATTAGATGTAGATAACTGATCCATTACAGATTGTAAATCATTATGATGGCTTTGGGCTGAGTGCGTGTGTAATGAATGAAAATTATGACTTTGGTTAGCTGCCGAATATAATTGTGAATATAACAAACTTGCCGGTAATACGGGGTAAAGAGAATTGTTACAATTAGCACTAGAATACGTCGTAGGAGTCATGTTCTGATGTAAAGAAAAATTCGAATTATTAACGTGAGTTCCCTGCGAGTTTATCATGTCGTCCTGCACGGGACTCTCCGCAGCACTTGAATTGTCCGACAGAGAACGTGGGCCCGATAAAGTAAAGTCCGCATGATTTGATGTATATCTCGGTACTAGAAGTGAAGACGTATGGGTACCACTTTGATGATGGTTGATATGTGTTTGAGATGATACCAAACCAAGGTGCTGGTCCAAATCGGTAGCCGAAGCATCAGGAAGAACTGAAAAATAAACACAACTTAAATTTCTTTAATTTTCCTCACTAAAACTATTTAAACAGTTTGAATTATTGCATAAAATAGCAATTTGTTTGCTGCACCGACGGCCATAGCAGCTACTTCAGAGCTTTTAATATATTGAAGCTGTGGTTTATGCTTTGTAGTTAAATTTTTAACGTTAACTTATGTACTTCAAACTTGCATGCATTTAAACGCGTTTTATTGGTAAATGAATTTTTTTTTGGTAATAGAAAGAGTTTACTAGACTTAAATTTAATTACTAAACGAAAAACTGATAAACATCGACGTGGAATACAATTTATGCTTGCAATATAGCACACAAACGTTTAAAAATTTAATTTTAATGCGACCGCTTTGTAAAGCTACGGTTTAAACCATATGACCACTGGTACCGCTGTTTAATAAAAAATAGGCAATTAATCCCCAAAATATTTTCTTACATAAAATTGTTTATTTAATTTATAAATTGATAAATCCGCAGTATTGCATTTTTGATTCCATGAATTAAACCGATGAATGTAAAAATAGTAAACTCTGATTTAGGTGAAATCAATTACTTAGTAAAAGCAATTTTTATTATTCAAATTGTCAACCCTTATTTTTGGAAACACTATGAAATGTCATATATCACTTGCAAAATGATATGCTTTGAAATATAATCATGTTAAATGTTAATGCTTGGTATAGGCAGATCCTTGAATGAAAACCTCAACCGGAAATAAAAATATAATAATGAAATCAACCCTTATCAACTAAATTTTCACGTGACGTTATTTATGAATAGGTGTACTCGGTTAAGCGGATGATCCAGTTGAAAAGATTAAAAACCTATTCAAATTAAAAAATTTGTTTTGTTAAATGGTTCAACTTACTTGAACTAACAGCAGACGTAGTGCCAAAAGCATCCTGGTTTGATGTTTGATCAGGTACTGTTCCAGAAAATCCAAGCGCTGGCGTGTTAAATTGTGATGGTGGAGGTGCAGCACATGATCCTAACGAACTTGTGGTTAAATAAGGCGAATACGCACCTGCACTGTACCCCCAATGCGAATTTGATGTACTGAGGCCAAATTGGGGCATATCTGACAAAATAAATAAAAATTTGAAATGTAAGACATTTAATAAACAATAAAGTCATCGCCATTGCAATCACAACAATCCATACAAAAAAGGTAAAAGTCACGTAAAAAGCAATTAATCCTTTATGCGGCTTAAAATAGATTTAATAACATGTGGACACAACAGGACTCTGATAGGTTTTATAAAAACGATAGTATTGGTCAGACATGTCAGATGAATGCTGCGACCAAAGCGGTCGATATGCTCATCAAGTATATTAGCGACATGTACAAAGTACACTCAGTAATAAAATAACTTGTAAAGCAGTAATTTATTTTGCAGTCACATAACCAAATAATTTTGTTCGCTTGCATCAATCACGCCAAAAAAATTATGAAGAACAAAACATGCAGATTTATGAATCTTTCGGGATAAAATTTAAATTGTAATATAAAAAAATTAATTTGTTAGCTCGAAAATGTTGTGAATGCAAAGTGTTTTGAATGTAAATAAAATTTATTGCACCTGAGGGACCAGTAAAGGATTTAATTTCTTAACTCACAATAAGAAAAATAAAATTGTGTACATTTCAAATTAAACCAAAGATAATTCCAACTTACTGTTACAATTTCCAATTGGGGGCATTCGAAATCCAGATAAAGGATCCGTTGTTGCGAATGGAAATGGACGTTGTCCAAACGCAAAGTGAAATTGTTGCTGCTGCCCTAAAAGAGACAACACTACATGAGATTTTAGTACTGTCCTTATTCAGTTTCATCTATTTTCTAACTTAAATCTAAACAACCGAAAATATTTGTTGATAAATTCCTGTTTCGATTTCCATAAATTACTGGTGTATTATTTTCCACAAAAAATCCATAAAACAGTCCTACGTTCTTGCATTCTCCTAAATCATTCCCTGCTATCAACAGCCGTCGTGTGGAGCATTAAGAAACCACAAGACTTGGATGTTAGATACCAAGTTCTTGAAGTTTGTGCCAGTTTGTTGAGAATTGTTCAAACTTCTTGCACTATTAGTTCCTTTAGTCTTAAATAATTTCACATTCGTTTAAAATTCTAATTACATTGCAGTTTCCTTTTTTTTCCAAATTTTATGTAAACTTTGAAACAATGATTAGTCTTACTTGAAATTGATGTAAATTAAAGCATCCTAGTAGGATAGCGTGAAAAGGGTCAGAACAAGAGCAGATGAGCTAGTTCTAATTAATTAATCAAGCAATTCAATTCATTAATTCAGTTCTATACTCTTCTTGCAATTCAACGAATTTAAGTGTTGAACAAATTTGTTTTGTGGTTTAAAAAATACTAAAAACCATTATTGTCAGAAAAGTTTTCTTTTATTAGATAATACTAAAAGTTTGCATTGCAACCTTCGGAAACTTTAAAATTAGAGATATTCGCTAATATAAAAATACCAATAGTTTTATGTTTTCATTAAGTAAATATCTAAAATTTGTTCATAATATGATCAAAATGAATTTATTCTTTAAAAATCCTTTAATTAAAATTAAACCGTCGCGTTATATCAGGTCACCGTCGTCAAATAATACCGGGTAACCGGCTGAATATTGGACATAAGGAAGTATCATATTTATCAAATATGATATTTCAGAATTACAAAATTATTATATATAAATTTGATACAAATTATCAAATTGAAATTAAAATTATAGAGTAGGTGGTATAACGTTAATAATAATCAATAACAATAATTAATAGCTCTATTAGACTACACAATTTCTACACAATTTTGAGTAGAACAAAAGAATTGCAAAGCGCAGATACTCTAAACATGTTTCTACACAAAATTGTGTCGGAAATTGTGCGCAAAATTGTGTAGTCTAATACAGAAGGTATTTCACTACTAGACGTTCCGGTACTAAGATATTTTGCTACCACACTTGGTTTGCTACTAAAAGAAAACTAAAAAAAAAATGAAAAATTAATGAAACGTTTTCGAAATTGCAATTTTTTATAAATTGTCAAATTGTAAATGCCAATAAATTATTCAATCGTTTAAAGATCTATTTATTCAGGAATTAATCAGGTCGAATATTCTAAGTACATAAAAATAGGTTGATTAAGTTTTGACAATATTTTGTCCAAATTTTTTGCTAGAAAATTGTAAAATTTCTTCAACGTAAAAATGTCAAGAACTGAAAATTATCTACAATTATCTACACAAAGAACATGGTTTGTATTAAAAGGTTAACAAAATTCAAATGCAGACTAATCGGTTGCAAGTTACAGAGACTTTCTGGCCACAAAATTTCGATGCAAATCACAATAATTGTTAAAGTTGTGTTAAACAGTTACATACATGTAAAATTCGAGTAATTGTGAAAGAAAGAATGTTGGAATGGCGGTTTTCGAAAGTTAATTTCCTAATTTAGCAACGCATTTAAGAAAAGCATGAACATCTTTGGATTTTCATATTCAAATGTTGTCATAATAGTCCCTACTAAAATTATTATAAAACTATTATACTGGTAAACAATAGTTTGTACCTTTACACCTTTTTTCAATTTTAAACCATAAATTTTTATAAATTTGTTCGATGTTTGTCTGAAAATATGATATTATTTCAGTTAAAATTATAGAAAATTTAGTAGTAAACTTGGTAACAAATTTTTTTCAAAATGTTTTTGTAATGCGTGTTTGACACAAAAGTATTTCTTATTAAAATTTAGTATGTGTACAAGCTCTAGGCATATTTTATAAAACTATAGAGCTTAAATTGGATATTTTTAGTACTTGAAGCTTGATAAAAGCAAATAGAACAGATACCTTACAAATTTTGTAAAAAATTTCTTTCAAAGTTTGTTATCAAATTTACCTGCGTGCCACGTGAAGAAATTATAAACAAGGTTTGTTACCAAATTAAGTATTAAATTTTCTACAAAATTAACTCAAATGTCAGACGGCCTTCAGTCAGAGATCACAGTGATCCACCAAACCACTGCGGTATTTTTAAATTCATACTTTTAATTCGTTTATACTTTACTTATAATTTTGAATTGTATATGGGAGATTTTAATTTGTACTTCAACGCGAAGATTTCTCGGTAATGAGAATAATTAAAAGGTGTCGAGTATGGATTTTTTGCTTATATGATATAGCTTACACTGTCAATATTAAAGAACTTCAATTATATTAGTCTATTTAAAAACTTTTTAATTAAAAATAAAAGTTAAACTAAAATTAATATTTTTAACCAAATTGGTATAATAAGAAGTATTTTGTCTCATCCTGGGCCAATTTTCGGGACACTGTCGTTGGAAATTTTTGCTACTTCTCACTTTTAGATGTTGCTTGTTCTTAAATCCAGTTAATTATTGTGTATATCGGCTGATTCAAACGTATACATCCTTTAGACCACTATATAATCGTAATCTCTTGTTTAATATGCCGCTGTCACAACACTAATGCCCGATTTCTTCACTTTGTAGCGGCTTAAAAATAATAATCCCTTTATAAATAATTTTTCATTTAATATATAAGTAACTATTTTTGTCATAAAATAATAATAAAATTAGGAACACATAAAAAAGAAATTAAGAAGCTGAAAGTGAATAACTCATAATTATACTGAAACAGAAATATGCATTAATTGCATTACTGTAAAGCTTTCTACGAAACTATTCGTCCACATTATAATTCAGAACAAAATGAGAGGGAGATGCCAGAAGTAAATGATCAAATTTGGAAAAATTCCAACGAAATGTGGTACCCTCCAGATTCTTTACCTACGAAATGAAGAGATCCTTACGAAATGTTTGACCTTCCAGATGCTTTACTTACGACATGGAGAAACCCTCATGAAATGTTTTACTCTCCAGATTATCCTTTACGTGTGAAATAGAGAGATTCTCATAAAATGGTTCCCACACAATCTGGGATGGAAATGCATCGAAGACCACTGTTAGAATCACCAATCCAAAATTTATGTCAAGATATACGGCTTGGATAGCACACTATAAAAATTTATTTAGTATGTTATTGAACAGAGCAAGTGTAAAAACCGCAGATGGATTAACTTGCAAAGGAAAAGTAGACATCCAAATAAATATCGAAAATTATAGTCTTTTGAAGGAATTTGCAAACACTGTGGAAAGAGACGTTATTATCTTGCAAACAGTAGATGATCTCTTAAGCAACGCTTTGTCGGCACCTCCTAGCGATCAACTGCAGACACTTTACAGAAGTGCAAGGATTACATCTACAATACGTTTTGGAAAACCAAAACTCTTTTATGCTTAAGTTGCATTTTCGTGCTTCTTTTAAGCCGCCAAATTTTGAAAGCAAATTTTTCCTTTGGATCTGTGTTTAAACGCTTAACATTTTTTGGGTGGATCATCGATTTTTGCTTCTGTTGGTTTAATTTATTTCAGGAAACTGAAGTGAACAAGATGGTAACATTGCAAAAATTTAGTTCTATACCAGATAATAGCGATCCCAAAACATTATCACTTTAGAGTAATATTGAGGTGCATTTCGCCAGCCCCCCCCCCCCCATTTCGAATTTTGGATTCAAATTAGTCTAAATCGTTTGTACCTCGTTTGTACCTCGTTTGTACCTCGTTTGTACCTGATTGTACCTTCATTATTTTCGTTTGTACCCATTTTGTTTTGGAGATATTTTGAAACCTCTAAAATGGGCATTTCGCCAGCCCCCCCCATTTTAAATTTTGGATCGAAAATAGTCTAAATCGTTTGTTTGTACCTGTTTGTACCTGTTTGTACCTTTATTATTTTCGTATATACCCAATTTGTTTTTGAGATATTTAGAAATATCTGAAATGGGCATTTCGCCAGCCCCCCCCCCCCCATTTTGAATTTTGGCTCGAAAATAGTCTAAATCGTTTGTACCTCGTTTGTACCTGTTTGTACCTTAATTATTTTTGTTTGTACCCATTTTGTTTTTGAGATATACTGAAACCTCTAAATTGGGTTTTTCGCCAACCCCCCTCCCCTATTTTGAATTTTGGATCGAAAATAGTCTAAATCGTTTGTACCTCGTTTTTACCTGTTTGTACCTTAATTATTTTTGTTTGTACCCATTTTGTTTTTGGGATATTGTGATATATCTAAAATGGGAGTTTCGCCAATCCCCCCATCTCCACATTTCTAATTTTAAATCCAAAATAGTCTAAATTTTTCGATTTTCTAAAGATTTCGATAAAACAATATTTATTACAAAAGTATTCAAAGTTACAATACAAAGTTAACATATTAAATTATAGTTTTATTGACAATTAACTGTCTGAGATAGTCGCATTGTTTTTGCTGTGGATATTAAGTCATCGTACTTCTCCCATTTTGTTTCTTGGCTTCTCCAGCAATATGCTACATAATGACCCATTGCATATTATATTTGTCTTGATATGGGAGGTATAAAACTAATCAGACCTTGCAAATAAAATGTTTGTTTTAAAAATTGTAATTGCAGCGGTATGTTTGATAATGATATTTTAAATTCCTGGTCGAATGAATTTTCTAGGGTTGTTTCAATAAATAAATGATTTCCTAATGTAAAGGTTCGTTCCATGGTAGCAGCACCACAATATTCACATTTAAAACACCCCTCCAGGCCACCATTTAACTCTTTCTCTAAAAATTGGAAACTCGGTGTTTTTAAATTGATACTTAACGTTTTATAAATTCGATCACCGACTTTTTTGCAAGCAATACATTCACGAATTTCTTGATAACATGGATATGCGTTTAATAACGCGTTGAACAAATAATGAGCAGTGCACTGTGTATCCACTGTAATGCATTCTCCCAGTTCGCTTGATTGGCTTTTAAATAAATCTAAAAGAATAGCGGTCCTTTTTCGATAGGACTGCACCGTAATTCCATCTCGGGCAGCATTCTTTATCATTTCAAAAAATTTAAAATCGTCTGAATGAGAATCAACGAAATTTAAATAATTGTTACTCTCGATATAACTAGAATATAAAATCTGAAAGATCGTATCAAATGCGCAAGTGTTAATGACTCGGTAATGATTTTCGTTGATTGTAACTGATTTATAATATCCCAATAATATCCCAATTACTGGACATAGTTTTGCTGGTTGAATTATATATTGATATTGTCGGATCTACACCAAGATAACGTGATTTTTTAATTTTCTTTGCGACATGTCCTTGGGAATATTTATGAGCTTCTCCATGCCAGTTTTCCACGGATTGTTCTGCGATGTTATCAAGAAGTTCCTTTTGATGAAATTTGTGATCTGCATGTTCTTCTATGGATTTGTTATCAATATTATTAGAATCTTCATGTTCTCCTAAATTTGAATTAATCTCAATAACATCTTTAATTAAATCTTCTTTTTTGAATAAAGACTCAATGGTATTGGTTGAGCCAATAATACTTTGAATATGAGTGGATAAAAATACATCTAATCTTACGGGTAACTTTTCATGCTGGAAAACGACATTTTTAAGATCTTTACATGCTTTCTGTTTTTTACCATACCCGAAAATTGGTACCATAACGGCAGACCATAGTGGTAAAAGTTTAATGAAGTTCAACAACTTTTTTCCGATATTTTCACTGTAATGTATATTGTCATGGGTTCCACGATTGTCACAGTCTTTTGCACGTTTTGCACTTTCTAGGCAATTTGTATATACCATTTCAATCTCATGAAATATATCCGGAGTAATCAATTCTTCATTTGGTAAATTAATATCGTCTTCTAAAAAAATATCGTTCATTTCTGTAGAATTCTCATCTTCGCAATTTGAAATCACATCAATTTTTCGTAAATGATCTGGTTCGTGCGATGAAAATCGATCATTCAGATAGTTTCTGGATAATTCACAAGATGTTATAGAGCCCACTTTGTTATATCCGTCGTCTTCATTCAAAACTACCGAAAAAATATGTCTGAGCAACATCTTGATTTGATTAAAGTCGGTACTAACTATGACTAAGCATATTGCTTTCATATAAAACGTTTTCACTCGTGGACGCGCTGTTTTGATGTCTTTCCATGTACTAATTAAATGCATCGTGTGGTTAAAATCTAATCTAATCATGCAAGTAGGGATTTCAAAACCGGATTCTTGTTTTATAAGCGCCGAACAAACTTTTAAGTATACATATTTAATGTTGAATATTGCGTAAACGTTTTGATCACTGCCATCATTAATGCTTTCGATTGATCAGTGATAACAATTTTAGGTAACGGAAAATCGTTACTTGCCCACTCGCTAAGCCATCCGGCTATAGTCCGGTTGCTGTGCTGTTCGGAGAGCATATGTCCAACAAAAAATTGACTGAGGCTATGTTCCTTGTCCATTACAGTAATTTCATATAAAAATATCGGACCTGATTCTCTTCCAGAAAGCTAAAAGTTAATGCGTTTAACTACTCCTCCGGTTGCGTCTATTGATATTCGAGGTACTCTTGTTTTCCTAGCATAAATTCGATATGCATCCAATTTTGATACCGTCCAATAATGAACTTTAAATCTGTCATAAGCGATATCTCTAATGATGTTATTGTACGGTGACCATTCTTTCATCCGAATAGTTGCCAAAATGGGATCCGAATCTAAGCGTGTTTTTGAAAGAACTTTGCATTTAGCTACTCTTAGAGCGTTTGCTGTTGGGATATGGCTTGGTTCAAGTTCCCTAAATTTCATTATTTTTGCTGTTTCCTTTCGTTGAACGAATGCAGCCGACATTTTTTCATTCAACATTTTAGATTCTAGTTGAATACGCTTTTCTCCAACAAGTCGTCTTTTTCGTCCACCAATGCATTTGTGAAAGTTTCCAGTGTATGAACAATCGATAATAACTCGCGAATCAGGTAAAGGGGGGGGGGGGTTCAACTATACCTTTAAACTTACTGTTACATGTTGTACATTCACCAACGATATTTAGAAATATAAGTCCGTTTGGTAAGACCTTATTTCTTTTGTAAGCTATACTACATGGTTTTCTGGTTAATTCAAAAAAATGACTATGAACAATTTCAGTCCATTCCCAAGGTGTAAGTACTGCATAATTTCTAGAAGAGTTGGGACGATCACATCTTTCGTACAACATGTTTTGTGTACTATCGTACATCTTGGCCCATTATTCAACCGAAATCGTCATTTGAAAATTAATTGATTGTTCATCTTCATATTCTTCCAAACTATCAAGACTGTCAACATCATCTTCGTGTGGAGCGCAATCGAATGTCGCTAACCTTCTTTTATTTTCTATAAAATCTAACGGTATACCTAGTCTTGATTTACAATTATGTCGGTTTTGTTTGACTATTGTGTATGCGTACTTTGGTTCCACGTTAAAGTCTAGACACTCTACAATTTGTTTCCACACTGGTGCCGTGCATTTTGTGATTTCATGTTTCACGTCATCATAAATTTCTGTTTTAAAATTACCAAGAATTTCAAATAAAGCTTCGAAGTTGATTTTTGATATTTGAGGCAATTTTTTAATATTAGATATATATTATTAGAAAAGTTGGTCCTGTTCTGGTATACTCTATGAGGTTCGAGGTTTTAGGTTACACACAAAAAAATTTTAATTTTCTGCCCAACTAATTGTATCAGTAAAACCACTGCAGTTAATAAAACTTTTAATACAGTGTTACATATCACTCAAAATAGTAACTTTTAACTATACAATTGTAACCCCTATCGATAGAAAATAGTTGTAATGCAGAGTAAAATTAAATACAACAAATAGTAAATTTAAACTAATCTTGGTATGTATTATTCACCCTTTAGCGCAATAGTAAAACCCATCGCTATACAGTCGTACAATTTACCACTACAGGACGGTTACCTATGGTTATCACGATAACAAGTAGTTCTCACTGTTCTCGTTATTAGAACAACAAGTGCTAAAATTTACTTCCATGGTAGTGGTAAAATTCACTGCAATAAAAATAATAGAAAATAACTACTAGTATAACGTAATCTTACTATTTTGTGTGTACTATTTTGTAGTGGTAAATAATACGCATCGTATTAGTTGAGGCCTATTTTACTACTGCAAGAAGTAAAACATAACCTTTATCAAGTATTATTAACCCTATTTTTCTTTGTGTGTACTAAACCCTAAGTATTATTTCTTTTATATAGGTAATTATAAAGACATAATCTAAATTATCTTATAAGATCTTCCCTTAGAAGATCCCCTTAGGGGGGGGGGGGGGGTTGGCGAAATGCCCATTTTAGATTTTCAAAATATCTCAAAAACAAATTGGGTACAAACGAAAATAATAAAGGTACAAACAGGTACAAACGAGGTACAAACGATTTAGACTATTTTCGATTCAAAATTCAAAATGTGGGGGGGCTGGCGAAATGCCCATTTTAGAGGTTTGAATATATCTTAAAAACAAAATGGGTACAAACAAAAATAATTAAGGTACAAACAGGTACAAACAAGGTACAAACGATTTGGACTATTTTCGATCCAAAATTCAAAATGGGGGGGGCTGGCGAAATGCCCATTTTAGATATTTCAAAATATCTTAAAAACAAATTGGGTACAAACGAAAATAATAAAGGTAGAAACAGGTACAAACGAGGTACAAACGATTTAGACTATTTTCGATCCAAAATTTAAAATGGGGGGGGGGCTGGCAAAATGCCCATTTTAGAGGTTTCAATATATCTCCAAAACAAAATGGGTACAAACGAAAATAAGGAAGGTACAATCAGGTACAAACGATTTAGACTATTTTGGATCCAAAATTCGAAATGAGGGGGGGGGGCTGGCGAAATGGACCTGTAATATTGCGCCTTTCTTCGATTCATCAGACGACTGCAAAGAATATTACCACTCTCTGTATAAAAATAATATTTTGTCGATTTTTCCTCTGGTTGTGTTTTCCCACCAAGCGGGAATTAATATTGTTTATACTCCAGCTACTAAAGTAGGGGAAGCACTGGGTAGTTTCACATCGGGAATATTAGGACAATTACCTTGTGGAAGGTAATTCCCTAATCAAAAGGAAGCAATTCGACTCACAGAATCTTAAATTTCTCATCTTGGCAAACAAATTACTTTCTCGAACAAAAATGATCTAAATTCCACATCGTGACAAACAACGCTGTCACTAGAGGGGGTAATGCGGCGGCTTAAAAAGGATATACCAGATAAGCCGATAATCCCTTTATAAATCATTTTTCATTTAATATATGAAATAATTATTTTTGTCATAATAAAAATTAAAATTAGTAACACACAGCTATTGAAACTTTGAGATATCTATCGGATAACGAATCCGTCCGACAAATTAATCAAGTGACCAATCAGACAACCGCAATTCAACTTAAAATAACTAATAAACAATTTGATTGGTTACTTGATTAATTTGTCGGCCGGATTTATTATGAATTAAATTAAGAGAAAATAAGGTGAGGAAGCACGGCAATGATTGTGGCACCTGAAAAAAAAAAGAATAAACTGATGAATGCAGTGGCGAACCCACATAATTACAAGATATTGGGTTCGAAATACTATAGAGAGAATGGTGATAGAATAAAAATGTATTAAACCAGATCATCACGTTTCTTGCTATACTGCGAATAAAACCTAAAATTAAAAAGGAGTGGTCATAACAAAGTAATCTATATTAATATGTTTGTTTTCAAATAAATTAAGTACAAATAATAATGAAATAAAATTAATTATCACTTTTATGTAATCCTTTTAATGCTCAGGAATTTCACATTGCGAACGAAAAATTTTGTAAAACGGATGTTTTGTAGTGAAAAGTGGCCAAAATTCAATGAATGATTATTATCATAAAATCATAAATATTTAAATATTTTAAGTGTATTTGTACATAAAAGTGTTTTTCACATTACTTAAAAGAAAAATTAATATAAACAAAACTCGTAATTTTGAAGAAAATCTAATAAACTACAATAATTAAAATATTATTGTAAAACAACTTCCTTCAAAATGTTAATATCAAAAGACGAGCCGACAAATAATTGTAATGTTAATCTTAAAATTTGGTAATTTTCAAACAAAATCGCTCGTAAATGTAGGCTATTATCGTGGCTAAAACAAATAAACATTATGAGTTTGCTTTGTCGGTTGTATATACAAGAATATCAATTACATACCTATTGTTTATTTTTTAGAAGTTAATTATTTTGAATGCACTATTAAGTAAAATTGAAATCAAGATTTTTTTTTAAGAAAATACCAAACAATTTAGTACATTAAGCAATGGGTTAATTAATTTAAAGTCTGCGTGTGAAATGGACAAATTAACAGTAAATAGAATGTTTTAGGGCGTTTGCAATCTGTAGATGACAGAAACTTGGTAGGAATTACTTAAAATAAACACAGGTTAATATCGTTTCAATTAAAAAATTTCATTGAAATGGCTTTAAAGTTTATATTTTAAAAGTGATTTCTGTAATTATTGAGCAAGAAATTAAATAAAAGAAATTTTTTTAACAAAATATAAAAGCTTTATTCGAAAGCTCTACTAAAAAGCTCTGGACCCACAAGTGTCTCCGCTCTCACCCTAATCTAATACATATCAGCAGGAAAGTGTCCAGCTGTCGTAGACTCCCCTGTCCTGCTAGGTTTGTCATCTCCTGCTGATACCAACTGCTACAGACATTAATTAATATATACTTGCAGGAATTGTAATTCTTTTCTAAAATTATTATTTTATTACGGATTTTATGCCTAAAGATTAATTATAAAATTTAATAAAAGCACATATTGAATCTAAAATGAATGAATATTTTGTTTATATTAATTTTAAATTAAAAAAATTATATAAACTGCGATGTAGATTTAGTTGTTTTAGAATTTAAATTTATATTAGATATGATGTTTGCTCATATGATAATTAAACTGCAGGTTAACTATTATATTACTACATACATATAAAATAGCTGGTTATGCAGATAAGCTCTGAAAAAAAGTAGCTGAAACTTATAAGCTATTTAAATCATAGATTCAAATCGATTCCACGCCTGCACGATTCACCACTTGGTGAATCAAAACTAGATATATTTATTTAATAGATTGTGTACAATTAATCTAATTAAATCGTATTACTGCATTGGAAATATAGATTTCAAAAATATTGATTTTCTAAAAGTCAGAAGCTGTCGACTTTGTTTCATTTTTCTGTGGTTGTTATAATGTTAAGTTACTAATTTCGTCTCATCAACTACATAATTATAAGTAGATTCAAATTTTGACGATATTCACTTTTATTGTATTTACCTACGTCGGTAAATATTGCTGAGCACAGGTATATTTTTTGATTTCTTGTCTTCTGGAGATTTTACCATGTTTTCATTATTTTAGCATTTTTTCTATAATATTTTTGTTTACCTATTCGCATTCGTGCTTGTGGTTTTTTGTGGAGCACCTGAAGAGTGATATTGTGTTTGGATTATGATGGCTTCCAAATACGGATTTTGATGTAATATTTAAAGGTGGTTTTCCTCCATCCAGTGACTTAATGGAGGATTAGAAGGGTATGTGTATGGTGCACGATTCATTTTCGGCATATCCAGTTCCATGTAAGGGGATTTTGTTAAGGTTTGGCTTTCCCATAATAGATTTGAACGGTGTGTGGATGGTTCATGGTACCTGGGTAAAGTTTCAATTGGCCTAATTTTTTTTAGAATTGTAATGTGCACTGAATGGAAAGATTTTTTATGTTGTTCTTACAGATTAATGACAAAATTATTGAGTAATGATCTTTGTTTAATTAACAGTTTTGCTTTGATGTTTTAGCAATATTATTCGAGCCCTATCATGAAACAAGAGGATGAAAAAACAACATTGGATCTTGTGAAGTGAACTTTTGAATCTTGTAGCGAAAAAATTCGAAAAGTTATTTTCCAGTTTAGTATCATTGTGAGACATTATACTCGTATGTATTTTTGAATAAAGAAGCTACAACCTACACCGCATAACTCCACCATTACCCAACAATTAACGGCTTTTGAGTTATCGATTAAACTAAAATAATTTTGAAAATCTATATTTTTATTCTTTTGTATTTTTTAAACAAAGCGCTTTAATGCACTTCATTAATTTAAAAAAATTTTAAATTCAAGTTAGAAATTAAACCTGCAAAAAAATGAATTTAATAATTTCTTGTAATTTAGTTCTTTTTTCTACATGTTTACTATTTTCTTCAGTATTTTAAGTTTTCAATCAAAATGCATTGTTTTTTCAAAAAACCTTATTAGATTATAAAGTTGTAACTCGCCAAATTTCGTCGGCTTGGAGCAAAAACAAGATAACTCCATTTTTGGACAAAATGAGTTATCTACACGATTGGATACGAATCATACTCAACTACGTTCTGGTAAAATCAGATAATTGTACTAACACTAATAAAATTGTTATTAAGATATTTAGTTTTGAATTTGTATACTTTTACATTGTCAACTCAACATTCAAGTCGCATTATCTCAAAACTATCATTTTGGAGTTATCTTGTTTTTGCTCCAAGCCGACGATTTACAAAATTGAGAGAAGTATGATAAATTATTCGTCTTGTAAGAATCTATGAGTCTAAAATAAAGAGTATTTGACGCTTTATTTGAAAACGAAAGTTAATAAAAATTTAATAAAAATCAGAATATTTTGAACATTTTTAAATTGCAATAGAATTGCATATAAAACTCACTTCTTCTTTCGGAAAGCTTTTACCAACCAAAAAAACATTTTTTTATGTAAATATTTTATAAAATTTGATTAAAATAGTTAATTTAACTATTTACATTATATATCACATTTATTTGTCTGAAAGAAATCAACAAACTTACATCAAAATTCGTTTTCTTTTTGTTCTTTTGTAGTATCACGTACATTATTTTACATTCGCATAATCATATCACTACAATGAACAAACCTGTGCTACAAAACTACGGTAAACCATTATGAAAATATGCATATGATAAAATTAAAGGCTTAAATTGCAATTAAAATTTTGCTGAAAGTTGCAGTGGTTTATGGTAATGTACAAACAATCCAAATTATTTTGAATTATCTTAGCGTGGCATTAGATAAAGTGGGTCATCAGCAATAATTATTGTATTCAATACTTAGGTATCTTAAAATGTTATATTTGCTAAATATCTCACTGTGGTTTTCAGGTAGCGATATGATGCAAATTGTTAGACACAGAACACGATTTTCTTTTCAAAAACAGTTTACGTATTTTTAAAACAGCTTAAGTTTAAAATGGATTCAGTGTAGAGGAATGGTCTACCTAGTCAGACACCATGACTTTCTACTTTCTAGTACTGGAATGGTATGGAAAACGGAAACTGTCGTTGGTCCATTAGTCCAAAATAAAAATTTTTCATATGAGCTACAACGTTCCGTGAAAATTATTCAATACTATAAACCGTAAGAACGTGATTTTAACGCGTCCGCAGGTGAATTGAAAGACTCAGGTTCTTTTCCCACAGTATTTCAGTAATTGAAAAAAAATGTAATCTTTAAGGAGAATCGAACATGGGAATTTTTAATCCACTTGCGGACGCCTTACTATCTCATAAACTATAAGATCCTTAGATTTTTCTTGTAAAACCAGGCTGAATTATTGCTATTAAAAACTTTTCAATGCTATGTTCTCTGAAACGGTTACTAATAGCACTTAACCTCTTTCAACCTTAAAGTTACACTTTAAAAATTTTCCTCTTTAGTCATTTCAAAACTAAAAATTTATCATTTATCCCAGACCTATTGTAGGTATTTTACAACTTTTAATTAATGTATCGAACCTCATCTTGTCGGTCGTTAATGAGAACCCCATAGTAATTTATTACCATATTTTATAAGAGAGAAATGTTTGAAGAACGAGCTTTAACTTCTAATGATAATATACATATAACAAGCCAAATCTGTTATTTTTTCCGTATACAATTTCCGATTAATAAATTTATAATGTTTAATGTTAGAGTAGAACAACCGGCTGGTGCTGCCTTTAGGCCGCGTAACCTGAGCAATTGAGTGCAGAATCGAGTTTCACATTATTTAAACACTAGATTGTAGTGTAGTGGTAAAAATAAAAGTTGTAGAATCAACTAAAATTCAAATCAACATTTACATTAAGCAAAATAAATGAAATAAAAATAAAAATTTATAGTTATTACAGAACTTCTTAGTGTGCGAATGATAATAATAATACTACAGTGATTGTCATTTGAATTTTATAATTTTTCACTATGCTAATCATGGTTAGTAAACCAAAATCGATAGAGACAACAAGCCTATTTTTTATTGACAAGGAAATACCCAATCCAAAACAGTCTGTATACAAAAATATATTTATATTACTAACTGAAATCCTAGCAAATTCCAATCTTTAAAAAGTAAAATCCCAAATTTATTTCTCTATTATAGAGCAAGTAAATCAATAGCCTAACATTATGATTGATAATAATTTATTGTTAATATAATTCATTCGATTATTCAGATATTTGCCTTAAATATAAAATTTAGACCCTGGATGATAAATATTATTTCAGTGAACTTGCAGAAATTCGTTTTGATTAATTGAGCTTTTTCAATTAAAGAAATACACCGATAACCAAAATTTGTGTAAATTTTTTCATTATTAGAATATTATTCGATATAGGAAGATTATAATTAATTATATTATAAAAGTTAATTTCCAAAATTACAACTGTTAGAAACCTTGCACGTGTCACGTTTCAGTATAAGCTGCTCAGATTATTATATTCATTAACCTTTAAAATCAAAAATTGAACAGCTTTTCACTAAAAATAAAAAAAATAGTTTGAAAATACAATATCAACTTACTTGTTTTAGATCTGGGTTCTCTGGGACCATCGACGGTTACCTTTATAGCTTTATTGTAAGTAGCAACTTGTGGCGGAGTTGAAGAAACCATAATTGTTAAAGTAAAACTTTTACCTGCAACAGATATATTTTTTATTAATATATATTTATGACCTACAATATAAAATAAAAATGTTGCGGTTAACCGGTTGAAAAATTGATAAAATGCGATTTTATTAAAATTTAGGATATTTTCGATTTCTTGTGAAAATGTGTGGCATCTTGTTATGTTAAACTTGGCATAGAAGGAAGGAAACTGACCAAAACTATTTGGAGTATTAAATATATTAACTCAATCCGCATCTTTGGCATGTGGTATTGGGTCAACCATGAGCGTCAACCACGAGTTAGCAAGCGGGTAGTTAACACTTATATGCGGAATGCCGGAGGTCGCGGGTTAAACGTGGCTAACCGTCGGCAGGGTTGCCTGACCGCGACCCGGTGCCAGCCGCCGCCGGCACCGCGACGCTAGCGTGACAGCAACCAACACTCTCTTAACTGCCGCCTTCAATGCTTTTCCTTGTTCTAACAACTTCGATGTATACACGCAATTTGTGTAGTATAATTTAACATCTCATAAAAAATTTTTAATAATAATATTCTTAATTTTTTTTTAACGAAATATTTATGCCATATTTGAGTTGCCAACCTACGGAATATAGACAAATTCTTGTAAATCTTTTGAGCGTTTAAAAAATGGGACTAATGGGAATATGTAATTTTGTCGAATATTGGTATGTTCAATACATACGATTTGAAATCGTGTTAAATTTATTATTAGTCGTAAAAATCACCCCGTAATAGTCGGGAATGGTAGTTGAACATTTAAGCTTTAATATTGGTTTTTTAAATAACCGCTCTGTGTTATTGTGGTTTGTACTTGAATGTAGGTGAGGTTTTGTGAAAAATGCACACTACTTGATGTGTTTAACCCTGCCATTAGGGTTTGTGTGATACCTCAAATACGCCACCGTGTTCAAGCTCATTTTAATTCATCGATTTGTACGTATTTTTATAACAAACCCATTTTTAAAAGTGACACGAAAATACGCGCCGTTTGAAAATCAGTTTCTAAAAAATGTAAACTAAAATTCAATTTTCTAAACATACTTTTGAAAACATTCACCAAAATCGTTTTCGATCGACGCATTACTAACATTCTTAATAATAATTAGCAAGAACATAATTAATTAACCAATAAATATTTGTGCTAATATTTGAAATACTCTGGCAACAATTTTCCAATAAGAATTTAAGTGTGAATTTTTGAAGAAAACATTTTATCGATAAAAACTAAAGTAGCAGTTTCTACTTTGTATTAAAGTACTAATATGCCCAATTTTGAGACATTTGGGGAAAAGACGAGAAATGTCAAGTTCTCTTGAGACTTGGAAGATTAGCAGACGATCATTCAAAGCCATCTAAGATCTGAATAATACCTTCTCTTGTTAATTACTTCTCAAGGTATAGTTGGATTTTCAGATTATTCCTGCATTATTTACAAATGAACTCATTTATTTCTAGACGTTCTAAGGTTTGATCTGACTAACAATTGTCTCAATTTTGCGTTTAATCATTTAAATGTTAACTTATAATAAGGAATTCCGAGTCAAAATTGCAAATTTTAAATTAATTCGATAAAATTTACTTTACATCATGTAATAATTGTAGCACCTTATAATTTAATCAATCTCAACTGTAGTTAGATGGAACAGATGCTATGATAAATATGTTACAGCCCTCAACGCGTGTTAGGTTAATATCAACCCTTTCCAAAAACGTGCCTGTATCATCATATTGTCCTTCTACATATTATACAACATAGGCACAGTAACTATGTATAAAGCTAAAACATTGATCGAGAAACTGGATTATAAACGAGCTCAAAACATTTAATGTACCAAAGCAACCCCCTTTAAAATTCGATTTCGCTAATTTTCAAATCAAACAAAAATATGATAAACTAACAAATTTAGTTTTACCTATTAAATTAACATAATATTAAATGCAAACATTGAAATTTTGCTATACTCTGTTTATCGATGTTGTTCATTTATTTGCCGATAAGAAGAAAATTCAGATTATCTCGGTAAAATTAAACGACAAAACGAACGAAATATAACAACCTAATTAAAAAGCCCACTTAATTCTTTTAATGGCCCTTACAAAATAAGAGTAATTAAAAAAGCGGACAACCCGTCATGACGAAGGTTTAATTTATAAAATGATGAGACAAAACGCAGAGAAATGAAAAGGGTTACCGGTAGACAAACAGCTTATTTTACAGCGGATTAACTTGCATAATCTGTTGACACTTGAGTATTTTCCGCGACAAGTTGGTTTTCCGCGGCAGAAAAGTTTTCCGAGACCGTGACAAATTTTTGCCATGCGCAGGCACCCTCTTATATACAAAAGTTTTAAAACTTACGACGCTCTTAAAACTTTCTTGGACCACGCGTTAAAATCTCCGGTATAACGTCGTCAAGATTTGGTAAGAAAATTTAAGATTTTCAAAAAAAAATTAATATTTGAACTAAAAATTATTTTTTACCTCTCCCGCTGCGTCCCACAAATCGTAAATCGTTAAATTTGGCTACTTGATTTTTCATTACGGCAGTGGAATTTCTCAATTCTGCACAATAATTTTCGTCGTTTCCTGCTCTAATGGTAACCACGGTTCCGTCGCCGATATCACCCAGAGCGACTACTTTGAAAGCAACAGGAAGCGTTTTGTTGGATCTCCAATGTGGTGGAAGGACAGTGCAAACAAAAAGGGGACTCCCGGTCCGTATCAACTCTCCGGGATGTTCTGCCAAAAAATCGCTTAATGTGCGTTCGGCCAAGATATCGGACGTCATCTTAGTATAAGTGTCATTAATAATGTTGGTGCCTTCAGGTGAAGACGCCGTACCCGTCGCAGTCTGGGATGTTGCAGTTAAATGCATTCCTGTTGATCCCCAGTCACCGAACATCAAGTATCAATTGCATTTAGACTACAAATTAATTGATAAACTTCCAGCTGAGCGCTTCTTTTCTTGAAGAATCAAACGTCGCGTTGCACATTTTAATTCTTTTTTATAAATCACAAACCGGAAAGTTGCATGTCGTGTTTCGGTTGCCCAGCAACGGATGACGTAATGTAAACACTTTTTTTGAATGAAAACTTTTATGAGGAGGGGTGAAAAAATGGGATCACACCGCAACGCATTATTACATTAAAATGCGCACGTAGTACGAAAAAACAGTCGAACTGTACGTTTCATTTCAGCGACACGTAAGGCAATGTCGATAACAGTATTGCGTGATTAGTTTTGTAAATATAAACGAAATTTACGTATGTGTCGATGTGAGATGTTCGCACACACTGCGGGCCACACACACTGTTAAATCTGGAAAAGACACGCACCCACTTAAACAAAATAAACTTCGCAATTTAACTTAACCGATCGTGAGTAAATTATGTCGAGAGGGATTTTTGGAAGTTGCTCAAGTGTGTTCTTAAATCAGGATTGGCGAGCGGAGTTTTGGCTACTAAACGTTTGTAGGGACATAGCATTTCCACGCAGTAAACATAGCCCGTGTATATATGACGTACTCAACGAGAGAAATCGCCGGCACCGCAGCTTTTATCCCTTTCTACCACCAGCAACTAGCTTTTAAGTTCTTTCGACGTCATTCCATGATTAACTATCGTTCACACATCGTCGGCCGTACGTGGTCTCCCGAATTTTCCGATCACTTCCTAGGAATAAGGTAGATACTACTACTAGGGAATGTCGTAGCTTCATCCCAAATACAGTACTACACTCTTGCGCCCTGATAACCCTTTGGTTATCAGGGAGAGTTAAACAAGGACACTCCAATTTGGTTTAAAAGAGAGAGAGTGCGACGCCCGCGTTGTAGATTAAAACAGAAGCCAACATAAAGGGGTACACGTTCGACGAAGAGATGCTATAGGTATCCAGGCGTTGAAAGAGGAAAACTGAGTTTGTGGTCAAAGTGGGTCGGACCGCGTTGGTAATAAAGGAGAGAAGTATATAAATTAACACGGGTAGAAGCAAGAACGTATAAAAAGCTTGTTAGTGATTCTCCATTAGTAAAACAAAGATGGAACGACTAATTTACGCAGGCGTCACATACGATAAAATGAGATAGGTGTTAAGTAGTACGTTGTTAGATTTCACTGTCATATGTTTGGCTGCTTCCCATCGGCGGTCTATGGTCTACCCATGGTGTTAGCCTCATCCTTTTAACTCGTCTGAATCGCGGTCACTTCTTTACACACCTTTATCAAATATCATTCAAAACGTTTTTAAATTATTTTAAATTCGGAATTTTATTCGAAATTCTTTTTGACCTTTAAATTTTTAACGTCCGTGGTCAAAAATAACAATTACCCGATTTAAGACCGACCTGGCAAGCGTAACTTTATTTTTGGAAAAATTCTGTTGTGACAAATTTTGGGTATTAATTATTTAAATGAAGTGAAAGTTTGCTTCATTTCATAAATCACAACTTTTGTTACAAAATAAAACAATGTGAGGGAAATACTAAAACAAGCCGGACAACATCTGCGATTTACAAAATGTACCATAATATCCATTCTTCATGACAGTGTACAGCAAGCTAAATCCATCCTTAAATCAAGTGTAAATAAGACTTTAAAGCTGCATTTTTGTGCAGTGTCCACCCTAGTGGTTGTTAGTTTAATTACTAGGGTAAAACGAGAAAATCTTCCGATTTAAATTTCTAACGAGCGGAACACATAAATTTACGAATTTAAATTGTAATTTAAAATTTATAGTTTTGCCTTATTTTCCTATCGATTGATGCGTCAAAAACTTGATAAATTTGTTCCTCAAACTTTTTCGAAAAATTAACCTAACAAAGTATGCTCTTACGATAAATTAACGAATATTGTTGAGCCGCTAAACTGCTTTAGTGCTTGGAATATAAAGGGTATACATGTGCCGACCAATGTCCAAGGGAGAATACATAAAGCAAGGGTTAAAGCATACACTGTTAATGAAAAAGTAGCTCGCATAAAGAATGCAATACTATTAAAGAGCGGAATATCTTTGTAATTCAAAAACAATTAAAACATCCTTTACATGGCGGTTTTACTTTTCATCGCTGGGGCATATCCAAAGCTTAGTGATAAAAATAGTTATTCAAAACAATTAATTTAAACTCAACCCAACCGCGTTAAGAAAAGAAAATCAGATTTTGTGTTTTCTATCGAAATGGTCAGTTTCGTAATAATTAAATTACTTACTGCATCATTAAAATATTTCAGTAGCCCCTCCGAAATTTTGACATAATTCGAAAGGTTTAATAAAATTTAAATGTTATCTTGTGTATGTCCACGGCACACAAAGAAAATCTTTGTGTAAAGAACATAGTGGATGAGGGTGTTTAGGAAATATACGCTAAAGGGTTGAGAAAGGGTCAGCAAAATCAGGGGTCTTTGGAATTAATAAACGGCTACCCCTTGGAATGTCGTTCTTCTAAAATAATTGCACATACATCATTACAAGCTGTACATACGCGCAATTTAAATTGAAAATAAATGTTCCAATTATAAATTTCATCTAATTAATAATAAAAAACGAGAGAAAATCTAAACTAATATTATGTGATGTGTAAAAAATATCACATAACACGCAAAATAATTATGCATTTTAAATATCTAAATAAGGTAATTTTATAAAACTTGACCTTATATAATTTACGCTACTTATCGTAAATCAATTTCACGTTCAGACTTTTCTACGCCACATGAAGCGAATCCAACATCTCATTTTTTGATATTTTTGGAAATACATAATTTGGAATATCACACCGGTATCTCTCGAATTTATAAAGTTAGTTTTGTAGGATTTGCCTTTATCTCCAGTTAGAATGGTGAAAACAAACCTAAAATGTTTGTTAGATGAAAAAACCAAATTTTTAAATTAGTCGCCAAAATATGGCTTTTCTCCCGGATTAGCGATATAAAAACGAGTGTCTGTCTCACGAAAGCTCGAGTTACTAATAAGTAATGACTCTAAAAATGCAATTAAATACTAAACCATAATTTTTAAATTGAGCAGAATTAAATTTTCTTCAGTAGTTTTTTTTTATTCACTTTTATTCGTGGAACTTCCATGAAAATAAATCTACCCTAATTTTTACAACAATAATAAAAGAAAAATAAGTAGTTACTCTGCGGGAGGATTGTCGGCGACTATCAATGAGATTTTAAGAATAATCAATCGGTAAAGGACCAAATATTTGTATTAAAACTAATACGGATAAATTGCTACGAGCATAAAGTGAAACTCCATACAATTTTCATCGATTTCAAACAAGCGTATGACATACTATCTACGAATAGAAAATAGTTGTATAACGGAATGGAGCTTTTGGGGATACAAAATAAAATAACAGAAAATTTAGAAGTGAAATGTGGTTTGAGACAAGAAGACCCCTTGTTGGCGATTTTGTTTAAACTGGTGATAAGAGAATTAATAGAAAACGCGGAATAAACACGTAAGGAACTATATAAAGACAAATTAGAAAAGTTTAGAAAAAACTTCCTACAAAGTAGGAAAAAGCTGCTTCTACAAAGTGTTGGTAAATCTTATTGCAGAGGCCCAAAAAATAGAACTTCAGATAAATGAGGAGAAAACTAAACACATGTTTGTTCATAAGTGCAAATGCGAGTACGTTTATGGCAAGCTGAAAAGCTTTGTATGTCCGAGAACATTAAATAACAAACGGCATCTATGATGGAAAAGAGATTGGGGCAAGAAAGGCAAAAAGGAATAAAATTTTGGAAAGTCTGAGAGTAATAATAAAAAATAAAGAAGTGTAAAGGGGAACAAATAAACAAATATACAAAACAGTGATAGGTCCGGCAGTGTTAAATAGGTGTAAAGTGTGGACTTTGAATAAAATGGAGAGCGATAAAGTGGAAAGATGGGGAAAAAAAAATAAGAAATTGCAGAGAATAAACGGTTGAGTCACATAGAAAGACTGCCGAAAAAACAACTCACAGAGTAACCAGTAAGAACAGGAAAACTAAGAAGAAGATAAGATGGAGGCGGTCGAGACTGATCTAACGGTGATGTGAGTGGTTAATTGAAGAAAATTTGCAGGAAATAGGAAAAGCTTAAGAATAAATAATGGAAGACCTGCAAAGAGCTTATAAGTATCATATTATGTATATTGTAGTAGCACTCGCTCAGAATTAATTATAAAATAAAAATTTTAGTAATTAAAGTAGCTTCCCCAAACTTAAGTACTGCACTTCCCGTGGTTCGAAACTCACGATAATGATAAATACTAGTAAAAATTGCTGCCAACATCAGAAATCTTATTTAAAAAAAAGAATATGATAGTAACAAAGATTAGTACTCAATAAATCAGATTCAAAACAATCCAATTTTTAATTGCATTTCAGGATGAGTTTACACTGTATCGAAATTAAAGGAACGTAGCGCATCTGAGATATTCAAGGTAAAAAAATAAAAAAACTTGTATTTTTTATTTTTATTGTTTAATTTGTAAACATATTTTAAAAATTTAAAAAAGTTTTATTAAACAGGAACTTTTTTTAACCCACGTCAAGCTAGCACCCCCCCCTTTTCGAAACAAAAAAATTTTTGTACTATAATTATGGATTAATTATGGACTAATTTTGGACAACATTCGCGAATTTTGGACATCAACGGTTTCGCGAATAAACATAAATCTTTGGTGGGGGTGCTGAGTTGACGTTGAGTTAGCACCCCCACTTTGAAATTGGACATGGCCATGGAAGTGGAATTCAGTAGTAAAATTGATGTCAAACGTTAGAGCTTCGTTTGAGCTACAACCAGCATCCTTTGTTTGAGCCTTAGAGTCAAGAATCCTGGGAGTTGTGGAGAAAAGAAAACATGAGAGAACATGTTTTTCAATGTTTTGTACTTTTCAACATTTTTGCGTAAATTTGGTGTCAATCTATAGAGCTTCGTTTGAACTTTAATAAGCTTCTATATTCATTATTGTAATGTAACTTCTTTCAAAGTTATTGTTATTTTAAATTTTTGTGACCCCCGAGCAAGTTGCGCGTGAAAACCCTTAATTTTGATATTGTAAACAACTTTTTCTTGATTTATTGATTTCATTTTACTTTAATTTCAAATATACCCTTTCATTTGAGGAAATGAACAATTATTAAAAATAAAGCAACATTTTTTAATGCAAATAAGAAATGTTAAAGAAAAAATAAAAAAAAAGCAAAAATAACTGCAATGTCCTTCTGTTCTATTGTCTTTTATGGAAAAGGAATATAAACTGAAAGGGTTGATTCATTTTGAATCACCAGTGGCAGATGATTTGACTGCCGTGGGCCACTATTACTTTGCGAAACCAGCAAGTTTGGGTGCAATTAGATGATTGCAATTATGCTCAAAACAGCATTGTCAGAAAAAAAACAAATTTGTCCTGCCTTGATGTTATATTCAGAACAAGTAGTTATTTTGTTTCAATAAATGCATCTATTACAGGCCCGTAGCCAGACCGAAAGTGAAGGTAGGGCTAATGGATAGTAAGATTGGGCAATTTTGTGCGCCGCAGGCGAAAATTCCCTGAAATTTCAAGGTCAACGCGGTTTAAGAAAGGTTTTAAAATTTATTATTTCCGTATTATAGCACAGCCGCGCGCAAGCATAAAAATAGCATTTTGACTACGATATTCATTTCACTTTAAAAATATAAAATAATATAAAAAAAATATATAAAATAATAAAAAAAAATATAAAATAAACGCTTATGCAAAGGAAAGTTCACCCTGATGGAAATATTTCTCTGAGAACTCTGAATTAGACTTTTGCAGAGTTTGTAAGACTTCTGCAGACTTTGTTTTACTTTCTCAGAGAAATATTTCCACCAGGGCATCTATAACTTTGATGGCCACTGAGATAGCTCTTGCTGTCGCTCGTAAGTGTATGTCGGTAGATACTGGTGTTTTTTCAATTGTACGAATTGCATTTGTAAGCATATACCGACTTAAAATTTAAAAAAATTCTTATACAAAAGGGACCAACGTGGAATGAATGGGGAAATTTTCTTTTAATTTATTGTTGCATATTTTTACTTTAAAAGGTCGGGCAAAATCCTCAAAAGGTCGGGCGTTGCCCGACCTTGCCACCCCCTGGCTACGGGCCTGATCTATTATATCGTTGTTTATACTTAAACAAATATTTGTTGTTAAATATTTTAAAAAATTTTGCCCCGCCAAAGGTTTTGCTTTTTCACAAAACCGTTGGTGTCCAAAATTCGCGATTGTTGTCCAAAATGAGTCCATAATGAGTCCATAATTATGGTTTACTTTATTTAAAAAAAAAAGTAGTTTCGAAGTAGGGGTGCTAGCTTGACGTCAACTCAGCACCCCCACCAAAGATTTATGTTCTTACGCGAAACCGTTGATATCCAAAATTAGCGAATGTTGTCCAAAATTAGTCCATAATTATAAGAACATTTTTTTTGTTTTGAAAAAGTGGGGGTGCTAGCTTGAAGTGAGTCTTTTTTTAAATTATTATCTTAAAGCTCGGTAAATTCAATATATTCAAGACTTTATATAACAGCAGTGCTGCTGTTAAAAAATAGGTTTTTATTTTCATAATCTGTTTTCATTTTTATACTTCGAAGTTAAATTTTATTTATGTTTTAAGTTGGGGTAGCTAAGTGCGAGAAAGTAAGTCCTAGCGCAACGCACAGAGAACGAAGTCTAGTCTCCTCTTGCCTACCTAAGAGAAGTCTCTCTTGTAAAGTTTTTCGATATTTTGTGTAGTTCACTACAAATTTAAGGTGGAAAGGTGGATTGTATTCACATGTACACCCTCTGTAGATATTAATTGTTAATGTCCCAACCGAAATACGTTAATTTAAAAAACAAATAATTTGAGATGCTTGGTATCAACATCAATTAGTACAACAGATAAATTAATTACCAAATTTTGAAATTAAAATAATCAAATTTACATAATTCTTTCTTCATATATGTTTTTTCTGCAGTCATGTTTTATTAATTAATTTTTTGATTACACTAAGCTAGTGTTTTTCAATTTTTTCACTTCTAGCAATATTCTGTAACTTAAAATTGAAAGCCTAAATTTATAAAATAATTTATTTTAAGGAAATGTTATTATTCCTTTGGCCATCCATTTTTTTGAACATGAGACTCTTATTTTTTTTAAATAATCCAAATAATAATGATAAATTTTGTACAACATCGTCCAATTTTTCTAATTTGTGACCAATGCAATGTGCGCGTATTATATGCACGCGTTACATTTATTGTTTGCTTTTTACCTTTAATTTATTTTTTATAAATTTTTGAACAAAAGTAATTTAATTTAAATTTTCCATAACAACCTATTTAATTATAATTTTATTTCAATTATCCAAATCAATTTCTAATTTTTTTATTTTCTTCCAAATCCCATTTTTAAATCAACTTTATTTTACATAAAAACTCAAAATTATCTCAAAATTTTTACGAAGACCGTCCGTAAATACGATCACTTCGACCAAAGCTAACTGCAAAAGTTATTAAAGTTAATAACAATATCACCAATTCAATAATAACTCGCAATTCAAATATTTAGAAAAATTAAATTTAAATTTAAAATCAATTAAAACAGAATTTCAAATTAAATAAAAATTTAAAAAAAAGTTTTCGGTATTTGATTTATCAGCCGTAATAAAATAAATATTGAATTTGAAATTTTTCCTTTCTTATTAAAATTACATATTTATAGGTATAAAGTAAAATAAGTTATAAATACAATTAAATTCGATACCTAGTAAATTCCTAATCTATGAACCAAATTAAACCAAAAAGAATTCAAACCACTTGAAAAAATAAATAATTCTAAAGCAGGATATCCTATTAATACAATTGGAAAAGAAACACGTGTCCAGGAGTCAATAATTTACCTCATTTAAGACGTTTGCGAAAACAAAAGTGACAAATCCGTGTTATTTTTAAAAACATCGTGCAGTAAGGACCTTCCATTAATATCCCTTTATATACTCTCAAAGGTGGTCAAACGTTTAACTAAATATAGGCACGTGTTGAAAATTAACACGTATGTGTCACGTTTATTTTATTATTCAATCAGTACTAAGTGACTTGTTAAAGCTAAAGCTTGACCAACAGATTGATGTGACACCTGCTTATCTTCAATTACGACTTTACCTAAAGTTCTGGTTTTCAAGGAATTATAATAACAAACGTTACGTAAATAACAAAAATTTTGAAAGTTCAAAAATTGTTCATTTGCGCTTAGTTGTAATATTTATCTAATGTATAAATATTTTTTTAGTCAAAAACAAAAATTTGAGATTCTGACCATTTTTAAACAGAAAATCTACAATCAGCCATACATTCATATGTGCTCATATGTGAGCGTTTTTGCTGCCGATGTGCAGATGGCGGACTAAGCTTTTTAAACTGAAAGAATTAAAAGCTCTCGGATAATTTAAATCGAGAGACGACAGATTATTTTACAGCAAAACTTTTAAACTGCCTTTAGATTGAAACAATATTTCATTATAAAAATTTTAGTTGCGTAAAAATTAAAGACAAAGCGTTAAAGCTGTATAGTGGCAAAGACGAATAACGTAATTTGTAGCCTGGGAGACTAATTGTAGCTTGGACAGTGTTTTAATGAGAAGTGGCTACAGTGGTATCCCTGACACCTCAGAGGGAATACGTATTGCAATTGGTAACACTGATATATAGGGCTTTTGCTTCACCAAATCTCTGATCTATCTGCTGCTTTGATTAATAAAAAACACTTTTTATAATTACAACGAGGACGTTTTTAATTTTTACCAGGCAACAAATTTGCTTCAAATTAATTGAGGTGTTTGCGCAAATAATAAAAAATAGGCAGACTTACTTAAAATTGAATTGTTGTGTTGACAGAAACGGAAGATATTATAAAGAGACTGCTACCTGCGTACACCTTGAATCCTTTGGAATTGTCGCTGCTACACTTACAAAGCATAATACAACCCTTTCAAAATTTCTTAATAGATGTATCTTTTTGTAGCCTCATTAGAATTATACAAACATGAATTACATCTTATTCTTATAATGAAAGAAGCCATTGTAGCAGAAATGACAAGATATATCACAATAAGATGAAAGGGACCGCTTTTAGAAGCCGATGTCGATAGCGTCACTATCTATTCAGTTAAAATAATGGTCCTTGCAAGTTCATAAAATTATTGCAAAGCAATTCGAAACTGGAAAACGTGTTATTCCAAGATTAAAGTGAAATATTATTTTAATTTTTAAATCAATACCAGTTACTCCCCAAAAATTTTCAAACAAAAATCCGTGACAATTATTTCTCGCCAACGTATAGCAAACGTACGCAAAGCCGTACTTTAACACGTTAATGAGAGCAGCCTGGCCAGTTATCCACCGCAGGGGGTAGACATCCATTACTCCCGAACGGGGATGGGTGGCTTTATGCACCCTTTTGTTATTTACACACATACAGAGTTTATTGCAAAACGTGAGTCACATTTCTACATATAAAACTAATTATTGCTTGCTAGTCTTGATTTTGAAAAATTTAACTACAAATAGAAAGAGATGTGATGAAATTTTAAAATTTAATAAGACGTATCAAAAATTCTCAGTTTGTAATTTTGTTCAACACGACATACCAAATTGTCAATATTGACCCTATTTGATAATGAACGAGGTTATTCTACCCTTAATGCTGTCAAACGTCAGGATCGCTGCAAGAAGCGCAAACATTTGGATTCGGGGTTATTTGTTTGGGCATGTTAGCAACGTAATGAGATATTGTAGCAGGACCTAAATATACAATTGCACGTTAGTTAGGTAAAATTGTTTTTAATTAAGAGAATTAAAGTAATTTCACATATTTTCATATTATTTACTTTAGGGCAACGAATCTATCATTGCGGAGACATTAAACGACACCGCACGTAATAACATAAAAGGTACATAAAAAAGGATATTATATAAAATCGAAATTGACTTGGATTTACAAAACTATCTACTGTCGAATGAGATTTTGGTGTACCAAAATGAATCTATTCCCGCATGAGAATAGCAATCTCCTGATCAATGAAGAGCGACACGACTGTGATACCTCCAGCCGCATTGTTAGACTAAACTACTGCCTTATCTTAACATTTATCAGCGAACATCCCTTGTGTTCCTACAGAATGCTACCCAGCAGTAACTAAACGTTTCATAAAAGATCAAGCTTTTTCCATTATTTTCCTAAAATCACAATTCAATTCCCAATAATTGCCGATCTCGTTAGTCATAACATTCAGCTTAACATTAATTTTTATAATTTTCTAAATTTTTACTAAAACATTTAATGATGCTTCTCTATCCTCTTGACACTATTAAAACCCTCTGATTAAATTTCAATTTTCATTTTTTTTCTATATGCTCCCACCCAAAAATTATCTGAAGCCATACTGGAAAAACTTTTGACGACTTCTGAAACGAAAACAATCGCATCTTTATCTCAGCTACTTGATCTTCGCATAATGTCAAAGTTTCTTAGATACATAGCGATGCGTCATCAAACTTTAATGTACACGCTTAAACTATAATACTGGTGTAGTTGTTTACCATATTTAAGTTTGGAGATAAAATATAATTATAGTTCTTCATCCAGGCAGGCAATCCTTGCATCAAGAAAGTTTTCTGCCACTAGAACTCTAAACGGAATTGTTTGCTTATTTTATATGATTGAATCCGAATTTGATTTGATCTTGACTTGAAGTTTAGAATGTGAACCACTCGATGATTTTCGTTATGGTTTTAGACGGTCTTATGTCAGACATTTGGCCCGTAGTAGCGGCATAGGTCATAAAAGAAACGGCCACAAGCCTTTTAGTTTTGGCTGTAGGTAAAGTATTGTTGAAATTGTTCGTTTTACAGCTCTTATATTTCTTTAAATAGGGACGAATTTTGTGTTTAAATCGATACACCGGCAAAACCCTCTGTAAGTGGTGCATTGTTTGAAGCAGGTCATAATATAAAAATACAGATGTTCAAAGGGCGGCATTATACTAATCAAACTTTAGAGCATCAATAAAATTAAATTATCTGACCACAACTTAGCTGATGACTCTAAAAATATGAAATTTGGGACGTGATACAAATAAAGTTGCGGCAAATTTTTAAAATTTTATTGATGTTTGGTGAAAGCTTATACTTTATGACTGTATTTTACTCGGTTTTATGATTTGTGTGTGCTTTTCATAACCATTTTCGTTTTTAAGCTACCGAATTTATACTTTTTCTAATTGCGGTTGCTACCGGGTTACTCATGGAAGCAAAAATTTTATTTTACCGTTAAGATTTATTTCAAAAATAGTAATTTGCACTATTTGCACGATACAATTTATTATTTTGCTCCTCTAAAAAGCAATCTTTCTATAAGGAACGGACTGACACCAACGACTTTCTGTTGAAAAATAATAAAATGCTTTCTAATATAATAGCAATTGCTCTAAATATTTGTAAAAATAATTAATATAGGAACATTGTAAAATCATTAAAGCCTAATTTATTAATCTCCGGTTATCTCGAACCCAAGAGTTATTTTCATAGAAACAATAAATTATTAAAACTATTATTCTTATATAAATTATTACTTAATTGGAGATAATCAGAAATTGATAAATTAAAACTCCGTAATTAAAACACACCGAGTTTACAATCAAAAGTACATCTGCTTATTCAAAATTTAAGGAGGAATCCAAATGAGAGATCAATCGAGATTCACATTTCACCTGGAACTATAAAATAAACATATTCCACAAGCGAATTTTTTTGTAATTTAAGTATATTTTTACCTAGGTATCTACTTATATTACATTTTAAATTTTACATGTTAAATTAAAATTATTTTAATTTTATAACTTACATTGTTATTTAAAACTTATTATTAATATTACCAAATGTTAATAACAATAATCATAGTATATTTTTACACGACTAAAAGCTAAAAGTTTTTTTTTGCTAATAATATTTATTAAAGATTTCTTTTTGAGTAGTAATCAATCTGATACTCAAGATCAAGAATCTGAGATCAATTTTGCTGATTATTTTTTCGATGAGATATTTCCTCTTAGAAGTAATAAATTTTAATATTATTGAATATATTTTTAACTGACTGAAGATGAATGTGATCAAAAGCATATTTTATATAGACATATTGTAAATTTCAATAAACATCTATCTGAAAAGCTGAAAAAAATTAAAATGTGATTTATTGAAGTAAATTTAAAAATTTTGGCCTTACACCCGATCATCGGGAAATAACATGGAAAATTAACTAGATTTAAATTTCTGCTTTACATTAACAGATAAAAACAAAAAAAGTATTAATATAGAAGGACTTTTTTTACCGCATCTACTATATACTGAGATGACCCATACCCCTCACCTCATTTTTCTGCAAGCAAGAGCTTCCTAATTATATGAATTAAAAATGTCCAAATCCAAAATTTTATAATTGCTTCCTAACTTTCCATCCAATCCAAATTAATAATAAAAAATGTACTCACAGCAAATCAAAAATTTTTTTCACTAAATAATTAATTAAAATATTCTCAACAAAAAATTTTAAAATTCACAATTACGGAGATCCTCCGTAAAAAGCGACCATTCCGGTCAACGGGAACGGCAAAAGGCGAAGTTACAACAGATTTCTTGCAAACATAAAATTTTTGGCGCCAATAATTATTCAAAATATTTATAAATTATAAAATCTTTACAACAAATTAATTTTAAATTTAACAATCAAAATAAAAATTCAAATTCAATACAATAAAATTTAGAAATAAAAAATTATTTTAGAACACGACAATACATATACCCAAGACTTAATACCTTGTTCTTTAATAATTTTTGTTAAAAACTCAATAATAAACGTAAAATTAGTGCTTTTAAAAAGTAATTGTACACATCTGGTTTGATTAATTGAAGTTATTTGCTATTATTGGCCATTAACTTCAACCCAGGTAATTATGTAAGTATTTCTCAAAGCGCCAGTTTTTTATTTTATTATTGAATTTTCAACAATAATTAAAAAATAGTGTATCGATTGATGAGTATCTTTACATTAGGAAAAAAATCTCTTTAATTCGGTAACTTTTTTATTCTGATCCCATTACAATGGAAAGCAGGAATTTAAAAATCATCAATTTCTCATTTTATTTCCCTATAATCCGGTGTAAGGTCGGCCACCCAGTATAATACATACCAATTACTTTTAAAATACAGCTTGAACGGTTAAAATATTCAAAATTTTTTTAAATTTTCAGACAGATATACATATAATAATATAACTGTGAAATGATAAAATATTTGTAACTTCAGTTTTCTTATAAACCGCATCAGGTTAAAACATCTGAAAATTTCAATTTCCGAACAGTTTAAACTGTTACAGAGGGGGTCCGAGTCTAAGCTCCTGACGAAGAATGGGGAATAGCAAAAGGAGTAAGGGTGAATGCCGTTAAAATTTTATTAAAATTTTAATTGTATAGATTGAAGAATGGGATTTCATTTTTTGAAATACTTTTGAAAACCTAAATTAAATTCTATATAATTATAATAGAAGAATTATTGCATAGAAATGATAATTTTTTGAGAGATTTTGTTATTTGGAGAAAAATCAATTTAGAGTGTTTAAATCATTATCATAAGAATTAATTGAATGCAAATTTATGGTATTAAAAATTAAAATTTGAAGAGATAACAAATATAATTTGATATCATCGAAGTCATTTTTAGATTTTGCTTTCCTATTTGATATTTGAAAATGTATTTAAATAAAATTGTATTTGGATTTTTATATTAAGAAAATGGGTGAAAATTATATTTTGAAATTTTAGTTGAAGATTATTTTAGAGTTTTGATTTATAAAATTAGCTTTGCAGAATTTTTGGAAAATTTGTATTTTTTGAAAATCAATTGGAAATAATTATTCAAACAAATACATCTTAATATCCAATTTATAATTATCAATCCGCTGTATCTTTTTTCACTCCTTGCGTACAATAATTATCTAATCTATAACACTAGCCACTAGCCTTGTGAAATACAAAGGAATAAGGTTATCCTGTTGAGGTTTTAACAGGTTTTTCATTTTTGAAGCGAGGGATTAAACCATAAGCGAGAATATTTGAAACAATTTGACTTCGACCCGTTTCACGCAACTTGATTCTCACCACCCGATTTAACGGTACCTAATTTTTTTGGCACCCAATTATAAATTAATAATTCTTCCATTTGGTAATTTGAGGACTAGCAGTAACTCTTGATTTTTCGAATTGCTATAGAACTGCAAGAGCATTTAATATTTGGTTTAGTTCTTAATTAGCATCTCATTATTGATTTTCCGCTTAGGGATCGCTAGGCGAATACGGGTACATTATTGATATTTAACACCAAGAGTTGGAAAAAATTGCTGTACTTTTATGCCGGCGATACCAAAGTACTACTTTAGTGCCGTTCGTCATCGACATTAAAATTTATATTAATTAAAATTATTAGTTATTTAAAAAAAAATTCACTTGAAATATAGCAATTTAAGTAATGAAAATTGCCCATTTATGGTATATATAAGAGCAATAATAATATTAACATTGGTTAGCCTTCAGTAGTTAGATGTTCTAAAATGATTAACGAAACATTTTTTTTTAGCTTTAACAATCCGATGAAAACATTTAAAATAATCGGTGCATTTTAGTGGAAGTAGATCATTTGCATTCTCATAATATATTTAGTTGTACAATGTACGATGTACCTACATTAATGGAATTTGTTCAGATTCATTCCTTAGTAGGGACACATTGTAGTATGTTTTAACAAATTTGGGTAGCCGTAAATAATAACAAACATAAATATTAAACTTTTAGCGGAAATGTAACCACTTTAAGCAGATGGACAATAGAATTATAAAAACATCAAGTTAAAACAAGCACACTAATTAATCACAATTAAAAACGTATAAAAAGTAAACGCCGACTGAGTTTACAACCCTTTGCCATCTGCTCTCTTGGACAGGTATCAACCCTAAATTAAAGGGAATACGCCATAAAATTGGTTGCATTGCGGGTTAAGCGCCTCCGCAGTGGCCAAGCTAACCCTCAAACTAATTATTGTCTTTCGGATATGTTCCAATAAACAATTTGAAAAATGCAAATAAAATATTAGTTTTATGAAATGTATTGATTGATGACGCCGGCCGGTTGAATTTGCAACAAAGTTGGATAAAGATCGCTGATTTAACATAATCGGTAAGTAATCACAAAAGCTATGTAGGGCGCGCAAAATTTTTGTTTTAAAAAATCATGGTTGTGAGTGACATGTTGGTAATTATCCTACACATGGGCTTAACAGGAAGTGCAGGTTAGCACGAACACCCACATATAAAGGAAACTTCCGCTTATATAATGGTCTACAAGAATGATGGATAGAAAAAACAATGATTATTATTTAATGCTTCTTGTTTCAAATCGTTTAAATCATTTAATTTTTTTAATTTGTCATTAGGGAAACTATAAATTACAACAAATGGTTTTTCTTATATAACAACTTAATAATTGTATATTTAAATTCTTCAACTGTAGCACTTATGGGAGACATTTAGTTGGGATATCTATCTAAAAATCTATTTTCGGTAGCGATTTCTGGTAAGCCAAAAGCCGGGATCGAGATTGGCTCACAATATATATGATCGGATTTCGCAGACTATGCAGTGTTTTACCCGATTTTACCGAGACTTTACCGGAATAGAATAAGATCAAGACAGTTTTATGGAGATCGAAGATAATACAACCGAGCCTCGAGTAAACTAGCTACTCCAGTAAATATTCAATTTTCCTAAGTATTTACGTAAATACTTTCCACTGTTTTATTAAATGTTTACAAAATGTTTAAAAAGAATATAACTGGTAGATACGTAGATGTTTAGACATTATGATGTATAATTACTGAAGCGATTGCATTTTATAACTGGCATGCTAGACGTTGTTAAATTAGTAAAGTTAAGTTTGGCTATACTAATTATATATTTTTCGTGAAAGGATTAAATTGACATGGGGTAAATCATTGACATAAGTTCGTGTGCAGGTGGGAGGCAATACAACATGCAATAATGGTAAATTCGTTAAAACTTGTTCTATTTACTACTATACAACGAATTAAATTCTAATTTGAGGATAGGGAAATCTACCTCTTTCGCAAAAATTGAAAAATTTTCTTTATTTGAATTTATTTTTAAGCTTTTGGTTCATCTAAAATGTGGTGTTTGTAATTATTGAATTATGTGTCTATTTATTCCTTTCTCGCTGAACTCTTTTGCTGGTTTCTCTGTGGTAGTTATAATATTGAAGCTTGATCAATACTTCATGAGCTTTAAGAAATGCGTCGTGTGCTTTTGCTGTCGTCAAACTTAATACATTTATATTTGCAAACTCTGACCTGCCGAAAAGCTAAGTACAGTGATTATGCGATAAAAATAGGAAAGCAAGAAAGAACAATTTCAACCCAAAAAATACATAATATTATCTCTATACAAGAAGCCGTATACAAGAAATAACTTAAATAAATTCGCGAGTTTATATTTATATAAGTTAGCTAAAAGAAAAACTCTCGATATATAAGAGCACCCATAAAGAACTCATTTCCGATTCATATTTCCGTTTTCTCTTTCGATCGCAATATTTAGCAAGTAAGCAGTTTTTTCGAGTGCGGTTTATCTCTTTCAACAGAACATATTATCGGAATTAAAATGTACAGTCAATTGTGTGTTAAGCAAAGCGTAATTTGAAATTGTCATGTTTGTACAGCGTTTTACACATATATCTTTTTTATTTTATAAATGAACACGTTCGTTTTTGCAACATTTTTTGCTTTTGGTTGCTGATGGTTATCGATGTTTTTAGTGGAATTGCATGTCTGCTTAATAATGAATGCAAAAGTTCAAGTATTGTATATTTTAACAACTTTTAGTGTGCATTTGTGTTATTTTGCTTTCGTTTTATTTACGTGCGCTCAATCATCATTAACCGACCAACTCGCGGTAGGATCAATTTTCAAAAATGTCAAAATCACTTTGAAAATCTGGAAATAGAAATCATTAAAAATACGTACTTGAAACTTTAATTAGTATTGTGTGTTCGTACTTGTCACAGTAGTCAGTCAATTTATAACTTGAACTATCAAATTTAAAAGCAAAACAACGAATAATGCTTGTATTTTATTGAAAAGCTTTAGTAGTACCTACTCGTATAAATAATCTTAAAATTTCAACTGATCCATACTCATCAGCTTTTATTTTCAGATTATCGAGCTCTTGTAAACTTTTAGAATGGCAATCTGTTGAAAGCTCTTGCATTCATTATTATTTTTATTTACTTATTGAATAAAGAGACCACCTTGAAAAATTCTACTTTGTACACAAATTAACTATGGTTTGTAAACTTTACATGTTTGCCAAACCTAACAATGCAAACAGATCAGCATGAGTGTTTTAGAAAACTTTTAGTCTGTATAGTTTACATTCTTAGCTGTACAATTGATAGATTAACTATAATAGCATTGGTAAGAACAGTCGAGTTACTGAACGTAAACTTGCACAAAAAGATTAAATCGAATAATTCTGTTATACCTCGTGAACGACCACCATAGTATTTATCAATTTTTCTTGTGTTTAAAATTTGGAAAAATCTCCAGCAAGAACAAGGTAAATTATATAAAAAGTTGATTACAACCCCCATCAGGGACTTATTTTAAACTTTTCAGTTGAATATTCCATCAAACTGATTCCGAAAATTACTTATTATCCTTGTGTTTCTTTTTGATATCTAAGTGTGATTTTACAATGGAATAAAATTTTGAATTTCCAATTCCAGAATATAAAAATTAATTAGATATAATAGTTTAATTGAAATAAAATCAATAATAAAAGCCGACTTATTATAGCGATAGAAGCCTTTTGACCTTTTGACTATGTTGATGAAATTTTAAAAATTTTCGTCATATCCAATTAATTTTAATTTAAATTAACAAGAAAATCTACCATCGAGATATTTTAGCTTCTGTAGTTCTTCCGTAGGCTCAACAGCACTTTGGTGACCAACATTGGATCTTTCAACAAGACTTTGCACCTGCCCATAAGGCGAAAACTACGCAAGAGTGGTGCCGAATCAATTTTCTTGATTTTATCAGTTCTACTGCATGGCCTCCATACTCACCAGATCTCAACCCAATTGATTACGCCATATGGTCAATTTTAGAGGCTAGGGCCTGCGTAAAACCCCACAAAAGTTTGGAATTACTAAACAATCATTGCATCGGGAATGGGACAAAATATCCCTAAAAGAGGTACGAAAAACAGCCAAAAATTTCATTCGACGTTTAAAGCTCTGTATCCACGCGGAAGAAAACCACTTTGAAATTTTATAATTTATGATGTACGAGTACAGCAGGTTGTTAATTGTTATCCATTTATACATATTTGAATTGTTGCGTTTAAATAGGATTTTTTCTTAAAAAAAGGTCCGAGGTCTTGTGGGTCACGGTGTATAAGGACCTTTACCGGTCAGGAATAGTATTAAATAAATAAAATATTCAGAAACCGACGTGAAGCCTCATCCACATAAGCTCATGAGGTAAGTGAAACATCTATTGTAGTAGATCTTTAATTATTTAATTTATTTTATTTTTATTTATTAAATTACTAACAATAATTTGAAAGGAAATACCTTGAAAACTGATGATTATGAGCAAATAATGCCAAATGAACTTTTTGAAATTTTGAAATTCTAAATAGATAATAAATTATCAAAAGACTGAATAATCCGCAAATTGCCAAATTTCGTAGTTTTTATTATACTTTTCTTAATTTAATTCTGAAAAGTAATTGGAGAGAGTCATTGGCGTAGCAGGTAGCACGATTAACTGCTAATATACTATAATAGAGCAATAAACTGGGTCAAGACACATCTGAGGCTAATTGAAGTACGGAAAAGCCACTTTTCCGTACTGATTTTTATAATAATTACTATATGTAGTATATTTGAAACTTAGCAGAATAATGAAAACTGACTATCAAAATAAAGAAACTTTCAAAAATAAAACTTTTCAAAATTGAATCCAAAAAAATTTAAGAATTTAGTGTTTTATTAGTTATGTTTATGTTTATCACAGTCGGTGGTTTATCGACAAAGCTCATCATACTGCTTAACTTTTTTGATATCGTTGATTAAATTGTGCAGAATAAAAATTTTTAACATAATCGTTCAAGTCTTTTGATTTCATTTAACGATAATCGAAAAGATATCAATTGAATTGTTCTATCTGCTTTCTCAGAGCCAGATAAACTAAAGTCTGGATTACTTGAATTGTTGAATTCGATTGAAAGCTAACGATTATTTTCTTTATCTTCCAAAGAACCATAAAAAATCACCAGAATAGTTATTATAAACAAGTAGTCGCGATGGGTTCCAGCCCAAATTTTTACTGCTGGATGGGCGAAATCGTAATTCACAAGAAATATTTTATTTTTATTATAATACAGCAGGAAAACAACCGAAAAAACTAATTATAATATAAACACCGGGCTTATTACATTTTGGTTTTTATTTCCTATTAACCTCTATAATTAGCCAAACCGTAAAAATTTCAATATAACCAATAACCACCAGATGTCAAGGGATAACGCACACGGCACACCTAACTTGGAATACGCTGATTCAGACATTATATATTTTTCTGGATTACGAACTATAAATTTAACAGAAGTATAAGTATTGTAAGTCTTTTAAATTACATTATAATGGAATTGATTACGGTATTTCTAAAATCTACAGAATTATTTGAACTTTTTTGTATTATTACATTTTTCGTTTTCAAAAACTAATGATATTTTGTTGAATATCATATTTCATTACGTGAAGCATCCAATATATTTTTTATTATTGTTTTTTTACTAAGTATTTCCCACTCTTTTAAACTTCTACATTTTGTATAAATTGTGCTCTTAAATTACCACCGAGAAATTGGTTATATTTTATAAATATTTATTACTAACTTTTTAACCGAACCACGGAGGTGGCTTTCTGTGATAGCGTTGAGTGATGAAAATGAAAATTTTTTGTTAGATTCGAACCTGACTGCGTAATTAGAGAAATTAATATGAATTAATTTTTTATTACTACTATTGCCGTAATTTAATATTTTTAATAAATTTTTTACCTAAATATAATTATAATTTGGAATGTTTTAGAAAATATTTAAAATTAATTTTCTAGTTTTTTCAGTAATTTTGAAATAAAATAGTTCAAGTTGTTAGGCATAAATTATGTTCACTTATGATGTTAATTAAGGTAATATAAGAAAATTGAACTGTTTTAAAACTAGCATTCATGATAAAGTTTGTAAGTGTTACCTTAATCACGTAGAGAATATTTAATTTGAATTAAACAGATACAAGTTTGCTAAGTTTAATTCTCAAGAGAGATCGGAACATTGTTTGATAATTAATTCATGTTTCTACTCTATTTGGAGAAGCTTTCGATCATCTTCAGATGTACCTAATACGGATGTACTTTGACGTCTTTCTTGTTGTTCTATCTTACGGATACGCTTGAAGTTTGATTACCAGTGTGTTAAATTTTCGTATGCAAACCTAATTTTTATTTAAAAATATATATTTTTATTCTGCTAAAATAATAACAAAATTTAATATACTTCCGATATTAATCGTAATATCAATTTTGATACGACGGGGCACGATTTATGTAAGTACAAAGGGGAGAGAAATAAATTGGTCAGGCTTCAGAAATGACACACGTGTTGCTGAAATTACACCCCTTTTTTTGATGTTGGTAATGTCTTGATAACAACTCTCCACAATCACGTTTATATTTTAAAAATCAATGTAAAAAAAATAAGTGAACAAATCAACTTAATCTTAAGAATTATTATTAAATTAAGTGCGTACTTAATATTTTAATAAAAAAAAATTATTTTTGAAGTGCATCAGTTTTGCACCCCCTTGTGTTATTAATGTACATTTGTGTTGTATTGCCATAACGACGGTAATTTAGGGACGCGTGTCTTATTTAGATTTTAGTCCCCCACCGGTTCACATTTGTTCTTTATTAAAGTTATTTTCCGCTTATCATCTATAAGTCAAATCTCGGGGGACAATTTTGACACGTTTTGCAACTTTGTTACTATTAATTGATGATGACTAAAAATTATTTATTACTGTGCTATACTCGTATCGAACGCCTTCGATATTTTAAAGATTCCTGCTTCCCATTGAAAATATGGGTTATTTTAATTTTTCAAAATAAAAAAAGTTCGGTATGTTGACTCAGTCGGAAATATAAGGCAAGCCACCCAGTATATTACGGTAAAACGCACGAATATGCAATATAGTATATACGAAAAGCTAAGCAAACTTCTAAGAGCTAGTTTTTCTTGTAGGAGAAGGGAATGCAATTCGGGAAACAGCTTTCCTCTGTTTTTGCAACAACGTCAAGTTTTTCCGCTCTGGAAGTTTTTAACAATGCAAGGCTCACCGGAAGTCGAGCTTTGTTTTATGTCACGCGTTATCCCCAACACGCCGCTATTCTATCTTTAGCTACCAGACTGAGCTTAGTTTTGTATGTTTGCATAATAATTATAGTAGGACTGAAATGCATTAAGAAAATTAAAATGCATTTTCACTTCCTTTCTTTGATAACAAAAATGGAATTATTGACAAGTTTCCATATGATCGCTTCGTCGAGTTTCCATTAATCCAACTAACGATTTAAGAAAAAACTACAAAGAATGCTAAATTTCACAAACAACCCACATCAAATAAGAAAATTTTTATGGTCATACAAATGCCTAGGTGGGAATAACGTAGAATTTTCTTGAACTTGAAAAAAGCTCTAAAACAACTTATAGTAAGAAAGTTCGCTCCCATCTAAAGTTGGTGTGATGAAAACTGCTGAAAGTATAAAATAGTGGGAGTAAGGGATGATGTGGTGTGTGGCATGTTAGAGGAGGGACTAACCACGGCTGGGCCTCAAAAACCACGCTCGGGATTGGCTACTTTAGCCGTTTATCTCGTTTTACCCTTAAGCGAAACGTATCTTTTATCCTTCAGTATTTTGCATCCCCTTTTGGCTTCAAGCTTTTGGTATATTTTTGCCCATACATCTCTCTTATTTTATCTTACATAACTTTCATACTCTATTTTTGTCGAGCTCATTAGCCTACTAGTTGCAGTTAAATACATGAAAGTTGTGTGTCCTTTTCCAACTGGTAAATAGTATAGTAGCTTCATTTCTATTAAAGCTGTTCAGATTTTCATAGCCACATAGCTGTATTTTTCTCTTTTCTTTATTTATCAAAGCTCGCATCCGTCTTTGTTGAACAAACAAAATTCTTGTTAGCTATCGCACTCGGGTGCTTATAAAAGTTTAGTGAGGTGAGAAATCCATTCCATCTTTGTCACACGTTTATTGAAGGACGACAAATCACATCCTCTCTTCGTTTCGTTTCAACGCACCTATTTATGTTTCATAAAAAGTACCCTCCTTGTCAGGATAACAGGGTATTTAGAGCGGGGGTGAAAACTACAATATTGACCAGAACGAAAAAGTTTTACCGTCAGTTCACCGCGAAACTTCACACGTGTAGTACATTTTACCTTCAGAAAATATTTCGGTTCATTGAGAAGTGCAACCCTTAAGGATTTTCAATTCGGATTATATCGTCTTTATTCGCTCCGACGTTGCGCGTCTTGACGACAGTAACGCATATTTCTTTAAAACGTTGACGACAGTGATACGTGCAGTGTGAATTTTTACTTGTGAATAGTTTTGTGTTTTGTTTTCCTAATGCATCTGCCGCCCTCCAGCATCGACATGTATGCCAATATACACGAATCGCTGCAAGACTATCACGGAGAACTTGTGCAAACCGGAAGTCCAACCGTTCTTTGCAGCGCACTTCCGAATCATTGGCGATCAAATAAAAGTTTACCGATTGCTTTCAAAGTTGTCGCGCTGGACGATATTCAAGACGGAACCTTAGTCACGTTAAAAGCTGGAAACGACGAAAATTTTTGTGGAGAACTAAGAAATTGCACTGCCGTCATGAAAAATCAAGTCGCCAAATTTAACGATTTAAGATTTGTCGGTCGCAGTGGTCGTGGAAAATCTTTTTCGTTATCCATATGGATCAGCACGACACCTTTTCAAATTGCCATGTACAATAAAGCTATCAAAGTTACCGTTGATGGACCACGTGAACCAAGAACGAAAGCCAGTTAGTATTTATTTTGTTTATCAACTTTGGGCAATTAATAATTTTAAACCCCAAAATAAAAATTACCACACACAAACTATGCCGATCGTGTTTATACAAAAACCAGAAAATACAATAAAAAGTCCATGTGTGTCGTATAAACACATTTAAATTTTAATGCCTTTTGGTTTGTCGGCAATTTAATAGCGTCTAAAATAGTCAACAACTAAAATTTTTATTTGTCGTAACATTTACATCTGAATTTTAATTTCCAAACTGATCGCGACGTTATATAGATGCATTTGCAAAATTTTATTGGGCACATGGCAAACAGCAACGTATAAAAGAGCTATTACTTGAAGTTATAAAAGTTCGAATACAAAGTAAATAATTCCACAGTTTGTATGTCACGTAAACAAGATCTATTATTGCATAATATTGTTTTTCGAATTTTGCTAATTCAACCGTTATCTTTCAGATTTTCAATTTGGATATGGTATACCAGGATTACCTGGCGCCTTCAATCCATTCCTTCTCAACGCAGGTTGGCTCGATGCCGCTTATATGAGTTACCCATGGCCGGATTATTTTAGAAACCGACCCACAAATTTTACGCAGCCAAATATTCACCCCAGTTTAGTTAAAGGTAAGTTTTATTGCTTCCTTAAACAAGCGTCATAAAATCTAACTTCTAAGTTTTATTTGATTTAGGTTCAACACCGCAATTACCCACGCCAGCAAATATTCAAGCCCAAGGAGACTTTTACATTCCACATGGAGCGACACCACCTGGAGGTTTCCATTCGCCAAATTATTTACCTCCCATGCCACAACTATCTAACGAGATATCAAAAATTCCACCGTTCGACTCCTTCCATATGAGAACTATGCCTCCATCGCCTCTCGATCAGTTAAGCATGAAACTCTCGCCATCTTCGGTTAACTTAAAAAGTCCACACCTTAATGACTCGATTAACAGCGAGGAAAGTCAAAAAATACATTCAACGGTGGATCAATCTAATTCAGATAATTCGGAAGACGAAGATATCGACGTAGTAAAATCTGCCTTCCAGCCCATTAAACCTGCTAGTGTCTTATTGCAAGAAATACAACATCCTGATTCAACTGTACAGGATAAAGAACCGGTGATGAAAAATCAACTAAAAATTCCTAGTTCCAAAAAGCACATAACGCTTAGTCCTAAATCACCCAGTGCCACTAGAATCCATACATCAAATACCACCAAAGCTGTATGGCGGCCATATTAATATTATTTATACAAAAAAAAATTGTTAGAAAAGAAAAGACTAATTGTTATGTTATTTTGTTGCAATATTTTATTTTATTTATAGATTTTTATATAACAGACATTTGAATTTGAAAGTATTTTGATAACACTAGCGGTGACAATTGACGTGTCTTAAAATTTAATTTATTATGTAAATCGCAATATTTATTAATTGTAAATTGTATTATAATGTAAATATGTAAATAAGTTAACGTTCTATCGTCGGTCCTTACCTAAATGCGATATCAACTTTAAAAAATACATATAACTATGATTAGAGTATTGAAATTGTGATAGCAAAATTATAATAGGCTTTAGATATTTTTGTACACTTGTAAAAATTATGAATTACAAAAAATATTAGTAAATAATAAAAAATTATTATTATTGATAAAATGCGTTTGAATAATTATTTTTAACGCAGCCGTATTGTACGACGATAGAGGAGACTATTCAATGAATCGGTGTTAACATTGTCGGGTTATTATTGTATAAATATTTATTCAAAATCATTACCCAAAGAGTTTAACGATAAGTCCTTATAAGGTCCTTAACGTGCGAACTCCCGGGGCAAAGTTTCGATACTTGTGCAACGAGCCGTATCAGACTGAAAGGGCTGATATAAACAGACTCACTGGCAGCCGTACATTAATCATAACAGAGGGCTCGTAGGGCTTAAGCACAACCATTCTGTGTTAACTCACAAGAGAGAAATCACTTGGCACATCTGTTACTCACCATTGTATTTCGAGTTTTATATTATAAAGGGCGAATGTCGTTAGGGTTTGATTTACAATAAGTTTCTAAAATTGAAAACCCGATTTGTATTATTTTATGTCGAATTAATTTATAAGTAACAATTAATTACAGGCAACTAATGTGCAATAATTTGTAATCACTTAAAAAACTACAAATAAATTAATCAGAATTAAAGTTTCGAGAATGTTAATGATCGGAAGGATGCGGGATTAGTAAAAGTATAGTCAGATTAATTTGTAATCAGCAGTGTTAAAAAGGGGAGAAGTTTATCTCTTCTATAAAATAAATCAATATGCAGGTTATACACATTTTTAATTTTAATTAATAACCCAACTAATCCCACTATTACAGAGAAATTTAATCTGAAAAATTCAAAAAAAAAATCCATGCGAGTTTATGGAATAAAAACATACGAAACTACGATTATTTGGTAACGTTTTTTTTTAATTATCGTAGGAAGGGTTAAACGTAGACGGAATGTAAAAAATTATTTGATACAGTTTTAACTAATTGGCCCATCGTTTAATAATTTAGGGAAGTTTTATGACACACTCTTCCTTAGGTTACTTTATTTTTATCTGGAACGCACTTAAAAACTCCAAAAATATATTTCTGGTTCCAAAAATATTTCGAGAGTTCTTTAGTTATTTTTACTGTAATTCTGAAATTTTGAAATCATAATCTTAATTTATTGCTTACATTAGAATAGAATTAGACTTTATTTAATTTTTATCGTAGGCGTTTAGAATTTATTGTTTGGTCGCTTTACTACATACTTTTAGAGTTCTATTCGGCTACCTTTATTTTAAAACGATGTAAGTAGTATACATTATATGTATTTTTAAATCAGTACTTTTATAAAAAAATTTAAAAAAGTTATTTTCAAGATTTTCAAGATATGTACATATTCATAACTGAAATCTCTATTTGATTGGGCCATACGGAATTAGCACCTGCTCAATGAATTACATCTACAATCGAAATGGAAACAATTTAGTTATCTGTCGGGTAACTTGTCAAGAAAATTTTGATAATAAACTACTGGATAAGCTGGTGCAAAGTATAAAGTAAAAATAAATATTTCTTCGTCAATGGTAAAAAAATATTATAACTGCATTTCGTTCAAAAAATTGTAAAACTTATAAATTTTACATCACGTATTTAATGAAAATTATTTTATAATATTATACTCAGGGCCGATTTATCCATTAGGCAAGAAAGGCAGCCGCCTAGGGCGGCAGTCTTTTAGGGGGCGGCAAAAATAATTAATTCTAATAAAAAATGTAACATAAATAGAAACTTAATTGTAATTGTACTTATTTAAAAATCATATTACATTATGTAGAAAACATAAACAATTTTTAAGTGCCGCGTGGTAATGCAAGAGAGTAAAGAATAAAAATAAACGAAGAACAAAAAACTGTCTTCTGTTTAAGTAAATAAATTTGTTATTTTGCTAATAAATATTATGCTGTTATAATAAATTCAAATTTTAGTTTTGGGGGGGCAGAACAGAATATGCCTAGGGTACTCACATGCCTTAACGCGGCCCTGATTATACTATACATATTTCAGGGGTGGCCAACAAGTCAATTGCAATGCCGATTTTGGTCAATCTGGGAGGAGCATTTTTTAATAAAAGCTTTCTTTAATATTTATTATGAAACTGGCCCAAAATGCCTTCAAATTGTTCAAGTTAATTAAAACTTATGTTTTTGTTTCGAGAGTACACAAAATGTACAGAAATAAATAATTTAAAATTTCGATCATAATGTAACATTTTACGATCATGTAATCGTAATCAAAATTGTGAAAATCGCTTATGGCTGTTAAGGGGGAAGTTGCAGTCAGTGACGTGAAAATATGAGTATTTTTTTTGCAGTAATTTATTTTATTTTATAAAACAAATAATTCTAAATTATTATGTAATATTTTAATTTTATTTACAAAAATTAAAACTAGAAAATATTTATTCTCGATCAAGTTATCGCCATGTTTGTTGGACCCTGTCCTGTCCCCCAAGTCGCGCTTGGCGGTGATCAGCATAACATTTTACTGGTTCATTTAAAATCAATAAAACAAAAATAATCTTAGTTTAATAGTTAATCTAGGGCCTGATCGAAGATTTTTTTTTAATCAACAAAATAGCGGCCTTTGATAATTTACTTGTCTATTTTCAAGTACCTACAACGGTACTAGTTTATTGTTTATAAAAATAGAAATTTTAGTAAAAAACCAAAATCCCCCGATCAGGCCCTAGTTTTTGATGTTTTAAATAAACTGTATAAATTTCATTAAAATTCTTCAAGTGGTTTTTGAATTATAATGATCACCGATTATGAAAACGTTGGTTTCGAGAAAAACACATTTTATGTTTTAGATTAAATTTATGAATAGATATATTATAGGTACTTATTATTTAATTAGTTAATTAACAGTCGCAAAAAAATCTATATATATAAAATTCACGTGTCACAGTGTTAGTTACCATACTCCTCCGAAACGGCTGAACCGATTTTAATGAAATTTTGTATATACATTCAGTAGGTCTGCGAATAGGTTTTTGTGCTAAAAAAATTTTAAAATTCGCGAAAATGCGGAATCCACAAACGATTTACGGTAACGTCGCTCTGATTGGTCGACTTTTAATCATATAATCCGATGAAAAAGGTACACGTACAGGGTGAACCAAACCATTGCTATCAGGTAGTCGCACAGAGTTGGGTCTAAAATTTGGAGAGATAGATGGCGCAAAGGCTACAAGCATATTGCTATTTCATACGGCGTTTATTATATTGTTTACATTTTATAACATTTGATTTTGAATTGAATATAATTTAAAAATTAAATTTTAGAGAAAAGAACAAAGTTTACCGGGTCAACTATTTCATACCGCCAGGGCCGAATATGGCGGTATGGCACAAGTGATTTTAAAGAATTGTTATTAATATTAAGGTGGCCAATTTTGGCCAAAATTATCGAATATTCGGATTAAAGAAGCAACATGGATTACAATTAAATTTAATAATTATTCTCTTTAAGAAAATCTATTATTATTTTTATTGTGCCTCCACATAACCCTTCCCCTCCATGACCAACATCTGGCTACGACCCTGCATACCCACAGATGTTTAAGGTGTCCCTATCCAGAAAATTTTTTTTCGATAAATGGCGTAAAGGTTACAAGTTATTGGTAATATTGTATGTAGAGATTTACATAATAGAGAGACTTATTTCTTTTTATCATATTTGATTTTGAATTGAGTTTAATTTAAAAATTAAATTTCAGAGAAAATGAAAGATTTTCAGAACATTATATTGATGATGCGCTAAAAAGCGCTTCGTTAGTTGCACAATATGAAGATTTCCAGGTGAGATCTGAATTCCATCAAGCACGAAATAGATATTTTCGTTAAAAGTTAGGAAAACTAAGATTTTTCCATTCAAGGCGAAATTTTTAGTAAACTAAAAACTCACCGAGCTTTTTGAATTACTCTATTCCGAAGTACCAAGGTATTTCACGTGGAATCAAAAAATAAAATCTGGCATTGCAGCAACCTTATTGCATGGAGGCAGAACTGCTCATTCAGCATTTAAGCTGCCACTGAATATTAAAAATAATCCAGACGCAGTGTGCTGCATAAAAAACAATCGTCCATGGCCACAATGCTCAAACAATCCAAAATTATCATCTGAATGATAGTGTACCATGGTGAATGTACAATGATGAATGTACGATGGCACACAAACATTCTCTTGAGGCACTGAACGGAACACTAAAAGATATAAAAAATAACGACAAATTATTCGGCGGCACTCTTTTACTCCTTTCCGGTAATTTTAGACAAACACTTCCCGTCATTCCACGTTCAACGTACACTGGTGAGATCAACGCTTGCTTTAAATCATCGCCACTGTGGCGTCATGTAGAAAAAATCCACTTAAAAACTAACATGCGAGTGCAAATGCTACAAGAACCATCCGCTGGCACATTCTCAAAGCAATTATTACATATCGGCGATGGTAAAGTTGCTGTTTATGAAAATACTGCATGCATAAAATTACCCACTAACATCTGCACAATCATTGATTCGCAAAATGCTTTCATTGGTCGCATATTTCCCGATGGAGGCACACAACACAAGAATCATGTGGAGAAAAAATGTGGACGTCGACGATTTAAACTACAAGATACAGGCGTCGTTTCCAGGCGACTTGGTATCATACAAATCGATCGATTCAGTTTGCGATGCCAACGAAGCTGTAAATTATCCAACAGAGTTTCTGAACTCACTGAAATTGTCAGGCGTGCCACCACACTTTCTACGACTAAAAGTTGGATCTCCGGTTATTTTACTTCGGAATTTGAACCCCGCACGGCTGTGCAATGGCACCCGATTGGTAATTAAAAGATTAATGATAAACTTTATAGAAACCACCATTTTTGAATGGCAAATCTCGAGCCGAAAATGTTTTGCTACCACGAATTCCACTGATTCGCACAGACGTGCCAATCAAACGCGTTTAATTTCCGATTAGGTTGGAATTCGCAATGACAATAAATAAGTCGCAAAGCCAAACGATGTCTGTTTGCGGCATAGATTTGACAACACCGTGTTTTTTACACGGACAATTAAACGTGGCATGTTCTTGCATGTATGCATGTTTTCGATGGACTGACGAAAAATATCGTCATCGTCTACATATAATTTATATGGCAGAACGTTCGCCGAGTCACTTGGTATATTAATTCTGAGGCGGTACGATGTTCTAGAATTTTACAAATAATTTATATGGTTCAAGTTCTGAGGCGATACGAAGTTCGCCGGGTCAGCTAGTTTATCTTCTAAAACTATCCATGGGATTAACTTGAAATTTTTATATAATACTTTCAAGGTATCATACTTGAAAACAATTCAAAAAAAGAGTTTATTTTTTTGAAAATCTTGAGTACAACTTCCCATATTTCAATTATTTTTATTCCAACAATCAACAATTTCAGGATCAATCCACGCTAATTATTAATTACACAAGTATACAAATTCGGGTCAACTTTTGGACCCGAACAGATGAGAACGATTTTTAACGATATTTGATGCCCTGAACTCAGATCTTCAATCCATTTGAATTCTAGTTTTCGAGTTCGCGCTGAACCAAGTCAGCTGACCACGTTGCATTAAACATCTTTTGGAACTTTTTATTGTACTGTGATTGTGCCTCGGAACGTGTGAAAATGCAGAGAAAACGTTGCAAAGTCGATTCAAAGTATTTTTGTTACGTTTGTGGGCGATATATACTCGGAAAAAGTAGAAAAATCATGACAAATGCACTCAAAGATGCGTATTTGCAGTACTTTTTTTATGCAAAAATTACCACAAGATTGGAGCTGGAAAGTCTTTTACGATACATTTTCTGCCTTCACATCTTGATTTTTTACCACAAAACTTGGGCGACACGAGCGACGGGCAAGAAGAGCGGCTATACATCAAAATATAGCGAAAATCGAAAGCGATGCCAAGAATTTTGGGACGTAGGCATGATGAACGACTACTGGTTAGACCCTAGTGCGTGAAACAGATCCCAAGCAGTATAAAAGACTTAGTTCAACCTCTGTTTATTTCTGATTTATACTTTTAATTCAATAAATGGCCGTTAATGATCAAAAATAGTAATATAATGAATTTATTGAATATTTCGAAAACTAGAACCAATTTTAAAAAACGGGCTGCAGATTTGGATTCAGCCCCCCAATTTACCTTATAAACAGCTTTTGAAAGCTATTATTATCTGAAAATATCAGAAAATGTTTTTCAGAAAACACTCAGGAAGCTTGGAAAAATGTTTTTACATTTTCTTATAAATTTCTTCATGTTCAAGATAAATCGAAGATAAACAGGAAAAAAATCACTAACAGGTCAAATTAATGATAATCTGAATAGTTTTAACTTCTTTTTTAATTTTTAGTCATCCTATTGTAAAAAACATCTCTCTACGTTGACAAAAAATGTGGAAGGCAAAATTTTAGATGGAGCGTTCATGGGGCTATCCGCCTGTTGCCCTCCGATGATATTATAGCTCCTGATACCAAGGATAGACTTGCGGAAATGCAGTCAAGGCATCCAATCCCGTCACGTTCTCTTAAGTTTCATGGCCTAGCTTTACAAAGCAAATGCAAGCCTTTCTGTATTAGAAAACCAAGTAAAGTGGCAGTGCGGAATCAACATTTGAAAGATTTGAAATTAAATGGAACAGTTGTCTTTTTTTAAATAAAAATTTGATGTGGTGCATGTTTTATAGCACTTAAAAGTAAAGATGAAGGTTTCTCTTATCCCAGTCTTAGCATCCTCGAACCAGTACGAAGTTTACGAGATAACGGTAAGAGACCAGATGGGGTGACTTTGGTATGGGACCCGACGTGGGTGGAAACTCTGGCCCCAAGTCATCAAAAGAATTTCGAGTCAAATAGCCAGTTCGAATACTTTAAAGCATAATAAATATAAATTGATTAAGGATTAATATGATTTCTTAACTTTTGCTGTAGAGACGTTGGACTCTTGGAGTAGCAATACCACGGCTTTGATCGCTGGTGTCGATCGTCTTCTTATCAATGTATTAGGAGATAGACGCCCAAAGACGCCCCAAAACTATTGTTTTGCAATTTTCTTTCAAATTGCTGTCACAATTTTTGCCACTTTATATCACAATGTTCATCACATTTTATATTTGCTTACGTCTGAGATATTCCCATAGATTTGAGGAAATTGAGGAAACATTAATACATTGGCGGACCAAACGAAACACAAAAGTTAGAGTGAGACCGGGGGTTGGGAGTAAAGAATATCCCTCAGCAATATAATCGTTGTAGGAGAATACTGGATTTAACAAAATTTATTCATAACGAATTTTTGAGAAAAACTGGTTAGGGTAGTAGTAGTTAAATTAGGGAAATTAAGCGTCAGAAATAATCCTAACCAAAAGTTAAATTTACGAGCAACCAAGAAAATTCAATAGAAGTCAAAGTAAAATATTTACCATATACTTGATGATATCTTAAAAATGTCTTATGAAACGTCGACCATATAAAACCAACTTGGAAATCTTAAAACCTGTCGAAATAAAATTAAAAGTTAAGTAAGCAATGAAAAACAAACCAAAATACCATAACTGTTCCAAAAAATTAAAAACGCCCGGAATAATCTAATTTATTTGTACAAAATGAGAAAAATTGCTATTTGGCTATTGAATCGGATCAAAAACTTTTTGAAGTGGCCTTATAAAACATCAATTTGTGTTTTTGACTTGCTTAATTGGTGACCCAGTAAATTACTCCAGTTATATAGGTAGCTAACACATTTGCAAGTAGATTTTCAAAAAATCCTGATAAAACTAAAAAATTCAAATAATTGCGCACTAGAAATTTGTAACTTTAATTGGATTTTATTTATACTTTGCAAATTAAAAATCTATTTTAATTGGACAGCAAACTTTTTCATTTCACCGTTTCAACTTTCAATAAATAGAAAGCGACAAAACGCTAACAATGCACATGAATTTTACCAGGATTCGCGGTTTCTAGCAAGTTAATAAAGCTAGAAATTGCAAATTTGGCCCTTTTGCTCTATATTAAAAGACCTAATATTGTCGACTGATCGCAATATGCAGTCGGTGAAGCACAACATGTGATTATATGTTGCTAATTTTCACACCAGATAAACTACACGTCACAAATGTGCATCAGCTTCGCACCTAGAGATTTCTTCTGATCCTTTGCCACACGTAGCGTTGGTCAAAATGCAACCCAACGTTAGTAGTTCTCGCTTTTCCCGCAGGGGTTCTGCTAATTAGGCTTTTGAGTGAGCGTCACAATCGGCATAATCGCTAATCAAGTTAGCTACCTGCCCCAATCAGGCAGGGCAAATAGTGGCGGCTTTTCTCCCGTATAATAAATCGATTTTTATTTTGTTTTAGTCGTGTTTTGTCGGTTTTTTATACTCGCTACTCTGATTTTCACTCTTGTTACGCCATAGTTTAATTTGTTCATCATCCACAATGCAATGACTTTTTTCCACACTTACTTTAACATAATGAACTTTTAAGCTCACTCGATTTCCATAATGAAACTATTACAACGCTGCATTATTGATTTTCATTATTAAAATGTATTAAAATAAATTTCAAAGATTATAATGACTGATGGATGCTCAAAGCGACAGAAACGATATTATACGAGGTTGCTTTTTAGTCTCGAGGGCTTGCACCCTCTCTGTTTGGAAACTCGATAGGGGCACAAAGGGCTCAGTAGGCCATGAAATTCGATGAAATGTGACGCTCGACACATGCGGCTACTGGTACATGTTATCCAATCAAGTAGTTTCATTTACTTTTTTCACTATTTTCCAGATACGCAAAAATATGAAATAATTTTCAATTTTCAAACCAATTTTTTTGCCACTTAAAAAAATTAATGTTCAGTTTGTCTTTCTGGGCAATGGTTGACCCCAGAGGCCACGATCAAGTCTTCAAAGGAAGGGATTGCACCCCCTCAATCATATCGCACCCTCTAATATCCTCCGACGTCCTTGATAATGCAACAACACCCTTGCATGTTAAGTTTTGGGGTTCTTGTCTCTTTGCCCTTCTAAACTTTCTAGTCGATATTTTCTGTTGAATATCTGCCACTGCTCTATAAATACTTATCCGATGTAGACATAAATCGTAATATAAGTAAACATCAGAAGAAAATAAATTTTTCTATAATATACCTGTCTCAAACACAAATTTGTAAAAGGTTTTGTGCCTGTTGCTTATTTCGTTTTCGGCCATTCACTACGAATTTATTTTAGGATCATCCCGCATCTATAGACGATTTGATCTATGTTACAGAAGCACACGCTTTGTGGTCTTCCGCTTCTACATTTCTATTTTTGACCAGGGCACGGTTGATTTTTTAAGTTGAGGTATGTCCAGGTGTCCTTTTGATTTTTTATTCCAAACATAAATCAGTGTGATTTGATTAGTAAGCTGTGAATACAATTGTTACGCATCTAAAAATCAAGCTTCTGGAAAACTTAGTCGAGTGATGTAAATTTTAAAAGTGTGGACCTTTTTGGCAAATATCGCATTCATCCTGCTTCGAAATTTTATTAATTTTCTGTTGACATAAATGCATGCATATAAAATTATAAACTCAGGTCAAATGTCAAGCTAACGTCTTAATCTAACAATTCCGGGTTTAGAAACTTGACGACGGGGACACCACAATAAAAATCATAAACCGTAACAAACGTTGTTATCCCCTTTACACGCCATGTTATTGTTAATTATGTCCTTGACGTATTTGTGATGTGGGAAAACGAGAATTCTTGATGAGAAGCACATCTTAATATACCTACACACGACAAAATTATTTGAACGACATTCGAATGGTATGTAAGCAAAATTTTGACTCAAAATCTGGTGAGGATCGGTTAAATTTATCCAATTGTATTTAAAAATTGACAACTTTATTTGCGCTAAATCGGAGAAGCGTTAAAGGCAATTGAAGTTCAGTCATTGTTCAAAATGTCAAGCTAAGATAAATATTTGGGGATCAACTATAATAAATCTCATTACATTTTGTGGTCCGTTTCACACACGCCTTTCATATTTCTGCAACAGAAATGCGTATAAAAATATAAAGGTAAAATTTCCTTATGTTATGAGAGACATGAAAAGAAGCGCTTTTTGTAGTTATCCAAACTTTTCAACGTCTTTATTTATTTTCTCAATTCTTAATGTTTGCATTCAATTCGCTTTGTGTGTAGCATTCTGAAGATTTTAGGTCTTAAGAGTAAAATGTTAACTGCATAATAACTTCAACACTGTAAGGTGCTTTGATTTATTAAGGTTTTTGTATCAAAATCTTTCGGTCATGTGGTTTGTCTGTTGGTTTAACTTCATTCATAAAAAGCGTGAGATTTTTGCCAAACGATCAATGAAAGTGTGTCGCCAAATATTTTAAAAATGTTATTTCTCCATTCTGTTTGCATATTTGATAACCGAAATAAATATATTTGCACGGCGTATTTACCGAATGCATCAATTTTTATTTCCATTTGCAAATCGTTGAACTGAAGACGCTTCCATAAATTCTTGAGAATGTTACAAGAATTTTAAGAAAACTTTCACCATAATATCATTATAGAAACTTTTGGCAAATTCACTTTTTTGCAAGATAATGCTTATCTTCCAAAAACTATTTATTGCCCTAGTCTAGTTAAAAATGATTTGGCTTATGGCTAGCAACTTGCTGAACCCGTAGCATATTGAAAATATTTAGGACAAACAGTCATAAAAGTGGCCATGCCCTATATTCAAAAGCTTCTGCTATTCCAAGAACCGGTAGCTACATAAAAGCAATTAAATCGTAAAATAAAACAAGATTAGTCTCGAAAATTGTATTTTTAAATCGTGACGATGGGTAAACAAGACTTTTATAAGGGCACTAGGTTTGGATACTTTGCGGCCTTCCGATTCTAAACAGAAATCGAAACTAGATTTATTGCTTTACGCTAAGAAAATTTCTATTTCGTTGGTACGCTTTTCGACCATCATAAAACGGATTTTGGTCAACAAACCAAAATTGTCGTAAACTGTCGTAGAAAGTAGGTTAACCTGTCAAGTTGTAAATTATCATTTAGACTTACTTAGTTTCAAAGGTAATTTACTAAACGGTTGGCCGTTTTTAGAAAACTAATTATTACAATTTTTTATTCGTCGAATAAAATCTGATTTTTACAAGCTTCCATTAAGTTGCATAATGCATTCATCCTGCTGTTGGTTTCAATCAGACCCGTTATCAATACAAGGGTTGGTATTATTTAACCCCCTTGTATAGAAGTTCTTGGCCGACGTGGTTGTTCAGTGGGAACGTTGCGGCCGTGCCTGGGGCATAGTCCACGCGCCCTAAATCCAGCATCCCACGGGGTGAGTCAGATGGATTCACAATACTAAGGGGCAGAGTTGGTTACCCTATTTTCGATTGCATATATCTCTCTCTTTAATGCATTTATGCATTCAAACTATTTTATGAATTCGTCTGTATGTACTCAAATAATAGATTTTTTTAAAGTTTTGATTAAACTAGATTAAATGAATTATTTTATCGGTGGTACATATTTTTATGTCTGGTAATATTATTTTTTAAATTATTTGGGATATTGCATATTTTCACAATAAAGTTATTCGTCGCGAATTTATAACATTTTTATTACAAATCACTGTTTACACTACACCTTGCCAAATACACGACGCCTTTTCCAAACAGGATACCGCACCGTAACAAGCGGTTTACTATATCATCACAAGGAAATATTTCAGAAAAGGTAAGCGCAATAAGCTAAAGCAGTGTTTTTGTTCTTTAATATAATATACAAAATTTATAGTTATATTATTTTTTAAAAGTTGGAAATATTAAATATTTAAATATTATTATTAAATATTTATTTTATAATAAAGGCACAATATAATTCAAATAATTCCAGAAAACTTTTGTTACTTAAAATTGATATTATTTGCCAGTTTGTATAAATTACATAAAAAAGTAGAAAAATAAGTTTTAATATTTTATTTAATGGAATACTATACGAAATTTTGGTCTTTGAATATTTGCACGCTCAGATTGGTTCATTTTATGTATTTAGGCATTTTTATTATATTATTATTCGAATCTTAAATTTAAAATGTTTATTGGCAGGAGGTGAACTTAGAGTTATTCTCAAATTCAAATTTTAAATTCAAAATATTCTAAATAGCTTTTACTTTATTACTTGATATTTGTGCATCTAAAAAAAGTTTTCGTTTGATATAGGTTTTATAGTTTTATATTTTTATAGTTTTTGAAATTTTCAGAATTTAATTAATAACAATATTTATAATAAATTAACAAAATTCTGAGGAACACCTTTCTGTAATAGAATGTTTTTCTAACCGAAGAGGTTATTACATTATTTTAAATTGTTTTAGTGTATATGTATTATACGGGTTCAGCAACTACAAACAAGCCACAAAAAGTCACTTTGGTTCCAAATAAACATATTATTCTTTTTAAACATAAAATATTTATTAATATTTAATTAACATTATTGTTTACTGCCGACCACAAGTAGCACTTTCAAGTCGCTTTCGAAGGAAAAAAATATAAAACAGTGAATAATATTAGATCAGGTTCAAATTTCTGTTTTTAGCTTTATAACTAACTAATGCAACTAATGATATAAAATTATTCTAAATATAGTAAGTCAAAATGTTAAAAATCAGTGGCGGTTGGTACGAGAAGAGCTATGGAGCGATGGCGATGTATTACCCCAACAAAATCTTGTGCATGCAGGCAACGACAAAGCGACAAGTAAAACCTCATCGCTTCCTTTAAGAGTATATACTTTAATGTCAGTTTAAACTAATAAGCTAAGCAAAGTTCAAACTATCGTGGTATATTGATTGCGATGTTAATCAATAAAGATAGCCAATAAGCGATTTCAAAAGCTATTATTAGCTAATTGTAGATCTAAGAGTTTTCCTTTCGAACAAAATTACCACTGTAATTGGGGATACTTCATATCCCTCAGACCTCCCGGCCTCACAGACGAAAGATTTGTGTGCAGTGTGCATATCTTATTCCATAAGAATTTTACCTTTCCAAACCGAAATACATTTATAAGTTGCGACAGTACTCACCCACTGCTGTGCTCATAATATAAATAATATTAATTTTGTGTTAAAATGTTATCAAATTAACATTAATACAAAAATAATCAATATTTTCAAAATTAAACAAAGATTTTTTTATATTTCAATTTAAATTTCCGGAACGGTAATTATATCTTTTTTTTTTTTCTAGTTACCTTATAATTTGACGCTGAAAAATTAATGCGTTACGTTAGAAATATTTTACAACTTGGATATCGTCGTCTCAGAACAACAGTAGGACGTCGCGTCGGTCCCATGCCAAAGTCATCAATGTGCAAATTTTTCATTTTTGAGTTATTGATATCACCTATCTAAAATTTTATCAATCTATCATTTTACTTTTACTTATGTGCGAATTTTCTCTGACGTACAACGCCAAAACGTCGAATGTACCACATTCGTTGTTTTGACTTGGGTACAAAAGAGACCTCATTAAATACGTTTCCAACACTCGACCCCACTATTGCAGGCAATCAACATCGAAAAGATATTTAGATGCAACCATGGGCGTACCCAGGAGGGGGGCAGGGAGGGGCATGATGCAACACTGAATGTATCAATTATGCATAGATTATACGCACAAACATGTAATGCAGAAAATAGGTATCCAGTATCATTAGAAAAATACAGAACTGTATTCGAAGAATATAATTAAGTTTTTCATAAGCCAAATGTAGAAAAGACTTTTTTTTGGTCTTTTCAAAAGACCAATGTAAAAAATGTCTATTTTATAATAGCTTGACGGATGCTGAAAAAATTCCACACGAAGAAGATCATAGTCTGCATATTGAACTGAAGAACTCTGCTAGAGAAATGCGAAATCAAGACACTCGAAACAATTAACCATAAATTTTTTCAAACTGGACACACTGAAATGGAGAGCGACTCAATTCATTCAAAAATTGAGCAGAAATCCAAACATGTACCGGTGTAGACACCCGAATAAGGTTAGACGTAGCCTATTAGAGATGCAAGAAAAAATCCACATCCTTTTGTTGTAAGAAATATGCAGTATGATGACTTTTACGATTTCAAGTCATATTATTCCAATGTCAATTCGCAAAAAAGTCCATGACGAAAAGTGTGTTGGTTACCTTATGAAAAAACTGCACCAAATAAAATATTTTACAAGACCGACTTCAAACAAGAAAACTTTACTAAAGTCGAGATGAAGTAGAAAAGAAGAAGACCACGAGAAGACAGCGTTCAGAAAGCATACTTTGAAAAATTTCCTGTAGCAGAGCTGAAATTGAAAGATTTAAACACATCAATGTGCAAAGATTTCACGATACCAAAAGTGTATCATTTTTACAATTTTTACAATTCGTTGAAAAGTAGCAAAGCTGTAAAGGACACATTGTCAGCATCCGATCAAGACGAAGATTTAATAAAGGTATTTGTTTAAACAATACCTTTTTATTGTAATAAAAGTTAAATAAAACCAATAACCACGATAATATGTTTTATTTCTTGTTATACGAATCATCAATAGTTGATCAAATTTACCAAGTCAAATCCACCAATGTGCAAAATAATCCCAAAACTTGTAAAAGATTAAATTACAAAAATCCCCAGTTAAGGAGCATTAAATATCCTGTAAATAGGCAAAAAATAATTTTCACAACTTTAAATTCCGATTTTTAATGAGAACTTAATTTAATTCAAATTCAAATCGCTATATCTCAAAACTACAAATTTGCACATTACTAGCTTTGGCATGGAACTGATTTTTCGACTGATTTTCGATTAGAAAAAACACGACAATGGAGATATCTGTATTTTTGGCATTGTAAATAATGGCTGCATCGAATGGAACACTAAGTTAAATTTTGTGATCATATTGTCATCAAATGTTATCCGTGTATTTCAAAAATCAAATAATCATTAAAATATAAAATCGGATTTATTCCCAACTAAGATTTTATACATGTCCTACTATACTGTTGCTCTGAGGCGGCGATATGGTAGAATAATGGATAAGGTAAGACATAGATAAAAAAATGAAAAAAAAAGTACAATTCGTTGTGCAGTTCATTCTAACGGTAGTATAACTTCATTTTGACTAAGTTTACTTTTAACGTAAAAATCAATTCTTTAACTTAATTTATACATTTTTTTCACTACTACTTAAGTCTTCAACTTAGTACTAGTACTGTATTCAAAATATTCACATTGACCTATCAGGCGATTCCCATTCAATTAAATTAAATGTAAATTTGGAAAAACTGAAATATATTTCAAATATTCTAATTTTAGCCGCCGAAGAGTTAGTGAATATGAAAACACAAAATTTAGGTTGATTAATTTTCAATTGTTTTTTGATCGAAGATTTTCCTATGTAAGGCGTCTAAATCTTTATGTAACAGTTATACAATTAAGGTCGAGAGATCAATATCCAAAAAAAAAAATTAAAGCTGTGTACTTAGAGTTGGAATTTCCCTGGAAAATCTTGGAAATCATTAACCCTCGGTTTCAAAGACAAATATTAAGTGCTAAATAAAATCAATAAGGTTAAATTTGTTTTTATTGCAACTTCATTTACTCGGTCATTAAAAGTTATTATAAAAAAAAACTCTTCTGTAGCAGGATACGTTTTACGCAAAAAAAAACTAGCAAAAATAGATCGTCAAACTTTCAGATAGAAAAATCAAATATTTCTGTCTGAGTATCCTTGGAGTTCCTTTAGAAAGCGTTTAGGATTCTTTGGAAATTATTTTAAATTCTAAGGAAATCATTTGCTATTCTTTAAAATTTAAAGTGTTGTGTACAAAAATTTTGAGGGAAGTTAGTAATCATAATTAAGGTAGTAATCATAATAAAAAAGAGATGTTGCCAATTAAAAATGTTAACATCACCACTCGACAACAAAGAACAAATAAAATTAATTACAATGAAAATAGTTTTTTACATCAAAAATTTTCTAAATTAAATACATGACCCTTATGGGTCAAATTACAACAATAGAAAGGCTGTACATTTCCCGAATTTTATTTATAAAAAACACACTAAGTAGGTACTATTAGCATAAATTATTTTTGAATTTACAATAAATTTTTAAATTAATAACAATAAGAGAAACAACATTAAACTATTCAGTAAGAAGAAAAATTTGTCGGCAAATGCCCCTGTATAAACATCGAACATAGCACCGGAGCGGAATTTCCTCGTTGGATGCACAAACTGAATCCCCTGATATATCGATTAGAAAGCGACCGATTCAATCAGCCTTCGATCGCTACTCTAAGTGCCCATGAGAAAGCTTAGAAATCATAATGATCTTTTATTGATTTATATTTGCGTTAAGTTTCCATTTTCATCTTTTCCGAACAGGCCAACAGACACAAATATTTTATAATTTGAATTTTAATAGATTTTGAAAATTTAAAACATAGTTATGGCGTTGATGACTAATTTATTAGCAAATCTCAAATGTCATACTAAAAATTTTGAATTAATAAAACCATATTTTTTGAAATATCTTCGCAATAATTGTTAATTTAATCCACCTTTTCATATATAATCTTGATGTGCTACTGTATGCGAGAGGGCGAACATCCCTTCTAAATCAGTATGTACCCTTAATGTAGCTCTTGTCCCTTGAACATGACCCTACTGAAGAGATTTGATTAACAATATGTGTATACGTGTGATCTGAAGTGTACTAAATTGACAGGAGACCTTAAAAAGATATTGCATTTGTAACGTTCGAGTTTTATGATTTTATTTCAATCTTTTTACATCTCCCATTTTATGATTTATTCAAGCGCCCGGTTTTTTCTCTAATTTTTTATGTTAAAAAGTAAACGTGTACAAAAAATCAAATCCTTTAAAAAATAAGAACACGGAAGTGAAAACATTTTATTATGGGGTAATATAAAAAGGTTCTAAAAATGTAAAAATCCTACTTGTTTATTGTTCCAAAAATTTGACGATAATAAAATATGTATCTAACTGTTTTTTTTTTTCAAAAGAGGTTTTAAACTTTTTGAAGCACTTTCATTTTTACTGCTGCTTTAATTTTTGGTCAACCTGCTTGCTTATTTAATTGTGACAATTTTTTTATGAAATAACTTAACAAGCTTCATAAATTGAAAAGTCTTATTTTATAGGTTGCTTTTCAACTATTATAGTAACAATTTTAGAACTCCAGGGATGAATCTAAAGGGACTTTGAGTCCGGACGCCGGTCACGGCTGTAATTTGCGATGAAGCGCGAAGGGAAATTGCCAGTGTGCAGTTTCCGTGACTTAATGAGAGGCAGCGCCTCAGGACAGACCATACCTGCCCGGAATGTCCTCATCAGGATATAATAGAGACATTGGACGCGACTAGAAAATGCCTAAAGTTCACTCTAACGACATTTGAACGTTTACGACGTAGACATTTTAGAAGCAATAACTAAAATAAAACGCTATTCTATAATATTATGATAGCAAAGTTACGTCTTTGTTAAATATCGTCAAGTTTTAGTGAAATTGCTTTCAATTTAATTTCTAATTAAATTTTTACTTTTACTTGCTTAATTTATGATCCAGACAAAAATTAGTTTTGTAAATAATTTCAAGTGCAAAAGCGACCACTTAAAATTCCGCGGTCTAGTCAATTTTAATTGGATTAAACGATGAGGAAAGAATCTAAGAACGTCGTGAAAACAGAACAACCCTTAATTTGTTTCATAACGGTTGTTGTAGTTGTCGGCAAACTCTTTGAAGTGATAAGTAGCTAATTTGTTAAACAGCCGCTTTATCCACTTATATCCCTAGATTTATAACCATCTTGAGGGTTAAAGTTACTAAAGTTTACGGACGAGCGCCGAAGACATAACAAAGTTAAAGAATGTTAAGTAGCTAATTGATTCAATAAATTTTAATGGCTTTGTTTTCAATTCGCTTGAAATTTTAATCTCTGCAAACATCGGACTTTTATATGCAAATATTGTAATAACCGATTCACATATTCAAAACACGAAATGTTCGAGAAATACAAAATTTTATTTATTTTCAGAGTCCAGAGTGCTCTATTATAAGAATTCCAAATACAGATAACCAATTTATCGAAGTGGTGAAGATTTTATTGAATTTGGGTTTTCCATTTGTATAAGGAAACTCTATATTTATAAATGCATAAAATCTTATTAAAAATTTAAACCTCAATATGAAGTTTTTCTTTTTCAAATTTTTCTAGATCTTTCTTTACTTTGTATTGATACACATAAAATTTTTGTATTTAATATTATTTAAATTCATATTAACGAAGTACCAGATTCGAACTCAAGACTGTCAAGGTACAGGTACGTACCAAGTGGTAAGGCCCATAATTTTCAAACAAATATATTATCAAAGGTTTTTATAATTGTTTATTTAAATTTAACTTTCTGAGGGGTTAGAGATTAGAAAGTTTTGGGCTAGCAATATGCCGATCGCTTAATTTTTATATTTTATGATGCTGTGCTTTTCGTTTGCCGACATTTTATTATGGGGAATCACAACTAAATACAAAGAAAGTGGGTAACTCCTGTAAAATTTTTATTATGTCAATACTTTTGCGGCTTTACTTTTGCTACCTGATGTTATAAAATTTTATACTTCATAAAATTTTATGAGAGAAAGCCTACCGTATTTTAAAATTTTTTTAAATTCTGCATCCAACTAACATTTTATTTCATTGCATACATTTAAAACGAGTTTTATGATATTTTAAACTAATTTTATTTTTGCGAAATCAAAATATAAAAAATAAAACTAATGTAAATCGACACTTTTGGGATTTCACCCTCAGTAGACCAGGAGTGTCTTAAATCTCAATGGGTATGGTATTAATTTAATTATAAAATAATATAAAATTTTTATACATTTTTTTTATTAATAAATTAAAACCTACAAAATTTAGAGATACTAGAATAGTACCACTTTTTTGAAGGGCATAAAATTCTTTGCAAAAGCTTGCTATATTGTAAGATAATTTAGTTTAGGCGGCGGGGGTGATTTCAAATTGCCCTCTTCAAACGTCAACTTTGAAATCAACCTACGTGTTTTCGCTAGTGCGCCAATTTTACTTAACAACGATAAAAAAAAATTAAATATTTTTCAAAAATCACCACAGCATCATCATCATCACATTTTTATTCTCAATTTAAATGTTTCGAAAACTAACGGTCAAAAAATAGAATTTTCAGTTTGTAGGTAATATTTATAATATTATTTAAAATTATGTTCCTTTGTCAATTATTTTTTGTAAATTCAAAAGTTTGGTAATAAGTAATAACTTTAAAATGGTTATTTTTGATTTAAAAAATTTATTGGTGATATTGTCACAATAAGATTTCGTGAGGGGGTTTTGGTATTAAATTGAGGGTAAGCACAGGTGTAAAAATAATAAAATCTTTATTAAATTAAAATATGAACTAAATACTAATAATTATTTACATACTTATAGTTAAGACTTACTCTGCTTATACTCTTTAAGGAGGGTGGATTCATCAAGCATCCAGGTCACATCTTGAGGTGCACACTCAAAACTCTCGTTAATCCATTCATTATTCTATTGCACCTCTTAATGCTTTCCCTTCCAGAGTCATTACCTACTTATTTGTAATTATTATAACGAGAGAGCTTCAATTGGAATTACATTTAATTACATTAATTTATAGATTATATATTTCCGCTTGTGACAATATAGTTAAATTCGTGATACTTTTTTAAAACTTCACCAAAAACATACCTGGAACCAAAAACATTCAAAATTATTTTTCTATACAATAGAAAGTTACATATTGAAGTGATATTTTCTAGGTCCAAATTTTACAATTGGGTTCATTCAAAAAAATACACTTCTTAAAATCTCGCCCGGCTCTACTTAAAAATTGAAATTAAAATTTCAAATAAAATTTTCCAATATAAAATGGAACGGTCAATCGGAAAGATAAATCGCACCATACACACTGATAAAACTTTCACGCTGCCTTCAATGTTTAACTTCAAATTTTATATTTAAATATCCAAACCAAATAAAAATACGATCATCCAAAAACCATTATCCAATCTCAAAACTTTCAATATTAATATCCAAATTAAATATTCAATTCAAACTCTTCAAAAATATTTTACCTTCCTCCAAGTCTTGTTCAATTTTGGAGTAAATAACATTCCAATAATAATAAAATTAACTCACGCAAAATCAAACGTTTTATTAGCAAATAATCTAAATTTAAATATCAAAAATCGCAAAACATAAAGGAAACCATTTGGTCCTCAACCGCGTAAGGCAAAAAACTAGTTGGCGGGAAAACCAGCAAATCCAAAATAAAAAGAAATTTTCAAAAATAAATTCCACAATCAAAATAACAATTTTTTCAATTACCAAGTGAAAATTCCATATTGGATTTTGAAACACATCATATATCGCTACTCCAGTAATTCCTTGACTCTTATTCCATATGAATTATTGTCAGGAGAACTTTTAATTAAAAGCTATAAAATATTTGATAAGGAATCAAGTGTTTAGGCCACTATAGTGTAAAGAATATTTTGTAAATCACAGAACAATAAATTAGCCCTACAGTGCATGGTGATGCATATATGAATCACTGTGCATATATGCTTATATAGATTTATTTTGAAAACATTTTATATCACAAATGCATTATGTATCTAATATGGATCAGCATCCAGCTAATGAAAAGATGCTCGAAGCAGATAAATTATAACTTATTTATGACCATAACAACGTGCGATAAACATTAAAACGCGTTTATTTAATTTTTCCAATAATCTAACCATTATTTCTCTCTAGTTTCAAAATTTTATTTTACCAAATAAAAAATCATGCATTGTAGGGTTAAGGTAAAATTTTCTTTTACATTTTCTTTCAAAGCAAAATTTTTTGTTTGTTATATCGAAGAAAAACGATACAAAAACAGTGAAAAGGAAGCGAAAAAAGTGGTGTAATCATTGGTTATTGAAAAAAAAACTTATAGTCACGTCAACTTATTAAACGAATTTAAATTCCAACTTGAAGATTTTAAAGGATTTATAAGAACCTAAAATTTTCAGAAATTATTTCACCTCAAGCACTTGGAAAAATTATTCCTGAAACATATGAAGCTGCAGAATCTGGAATTGATAGAACTATGTTTGTTTCACGGGGCTGGATTTTCCGGAATTGGAGGTGTTTGCATTTGTGTAGAGTAAAGATCGCTTAAGGACTGTTGATTAGATGGCTAGTTTTAAATGATTGAGAAAGATGCTCTGAATGTTGATCGGTGGGAAAAGGATGGCAGGGTGGGCTAGGACTTCCTGAGGAAATAAAACTTTCAGGGGAATATGTTCTATTGGAAGTAGGAGACGATTGATAATAAACCTGTTGTCGAGATTGCTGAGCAGGAACATATATAGCTTGAAATGATCGTTAAATTGATCTCGTGCCGATTTCAGCAATGCATTTGTTATGGTTTCATCTTTCCTTTTTGCTTTACCCGGTTTTGGTGAACGAGATGAATAATTATTATTCGGCGACGTTGATCGGGTCCTGTTATTGTCAGTTGATTCACTGTTAGATGAATATTGCTGATTAGCAGTCGAAGATTCTTGAATGTTGTCTATCTGAAAACAAATAATTTTTATACATAATAAGTAGCTTGTCTTTTATATGATAGAACATACTGAACATGCATGAACAATGATGTTATTTTTATATTTCAGTTTCCTACATCTGAAGAAGAATGGAAAGAAATACCAAAGATGTATGAAGAACGATGGAACTTTCCTCATTGTCTTGGAGCAATAGATGGGAAGCACATAGCGATTGTTTCACCGGCTAATAGTGGATCGTATTTTTATAATTATATAGGATATCATAGTCAGGTTCTTATGGCAATTGTTAATGCAAAATACTGTTAATGAAAAATTACATTACTTAGCACAAATATTTTACTTACCTCACAATTATTTTCGTCATCACCATCCAAGTTGGATGACGATTCCCTGGGAGTACATTGATCACGTAAGAAATTAAATAAATCGTAGTACCACAATTTTATATAGTACTTATACGTCATCAGCAGATGCCCCAAACTTTAAAGGTCCTTCATGGTTCTCCTTTTCCTTTCAAACATCATTGCTACTCAAATTATTTATTTTTCGCACAACTACTGCTTTGTTCGCATCTGCCTCATTTTCTTTCAATTTTTCTGTAAGCAATACGATGTGAGCGATTCGACGACCGTCCAGGACAGACGCGACCTGCACAGGCGACCGGAGTACATGCACACACAGGTGTACCGTACATATTACATAAATGAAATATTGATTTTCGAATTTGCTCGGGTCGCCTCTACAGGTTAAAAAAACTGCACAGGTCCGTTGCCATAAATGCTCCGGTCTACCTGCGCAGGCAAACCTGCGCAGGCAGACCTCTCCAGTAAACCGTAGCGTGAGTGGCCAGCATAAGTTTTACCTATGTTGGTGTAAGTGCATACACTGGTATGCAGTGTAAATTTGGTACAGTTCTATATTAAGAAGAAGAAAACAATTATTTTCGGGCGCTAAAATGAGTTGGTTTTCTACCACAGTAAAAGTTTTTCTTTTGAACACAACTACTGGGATACCGAGGAAGGTAGAGATATTCAGTCAAAGCAATTTTCAGTCTGCACAACATGAGTAATGTTGCATAAATTTTTGTATTGGAAAGCACCCAATCGCTCTCCTTGTACCAGTAGCTACAGCGTGGAAGTATTCGCAGCGTATGAATTGCATCCTCTGCAAAAATCCGTAAGTTGAAATTTTGTGTAAGATAATCTCCAGACCTAAAGCTCTGGTTATATGATGAATAAATGGTCTTAACAATAATCCAAATTCGCGCATTTAATTTAATTTTATGGTTTAAAATATATTATTCACGTTTTCCTTTCCAGGTCCAACATCCAACGATAGGCAGAATTACATGTCAAAAACTTCAGATCTTGTAAGAACTCGAAAACTCAAAATAACCATTTTAATATATTTTTTTATTTAATTACTAAATTACCTTATTTTTAATTTTGCAAAAATTTATCAGATTTACATTAAACAGAGGTGCAATTGTTACACCTACCACCTATGGAATTGGAAAGCCCCCAGTGTGTAAATTTAATTCCTAGTTGTTGAGCTAATTGTCGAAGTTTATCAGAGTTCCGAGGTCAGAAACGCGCACCCATTAGGTAGCAAATCCCCCCTACAAAGCCAGAAAATACAAAGCTGACGAAGGTGCTTTTTACTACTTTTAAGACGCAACAAACCAAGAGAAACGCCGGATATACTATGTTCCATGCAAAACACCGAGATTGTCATAAGTAAATAGTGAGACTCTTCCTGGATTTAAACCGGGAAGATTTGTGTACCGAATGAGTATTTCCAATCTTTTGAAGATTTTTGAAAATAAATTAATTGCTATTTTCAAAAATTCCATATTAGGAAAACATAAATTAACGACAAAGTAGGAAAAACTGGTCATTCCGACGAACAATAATTAACAAATTGAGGACATTTCTGAGTTATGGGTTTAGCTACCAAGAAGACCACCAAAACAGCAGTCAACATAAATAAGAAATGGAGTTTCTTAAAACAACATCCTTGGTAATAATTCTAGTAAAACTTTTAATATCCTAACTTCCTAGAGAAAAAATCGAAAGAATGCATGCAAAAGTTACGAATTTGTTTTTCAAATAATTGTTTTAAATATAAATTATTAACTTGTGAGAATAATAATAAGATAAAACTTTAAAATAGAACAAGTTAAATAAACTTCAATAATTGGTTATCGAAATTTCTTTCCCTTGAAACTTATGTGATTGAATTCTCGGGTGTAAGGGAAGGGATGAAATAAAACAACTTTTATCGGTCGACTAGTTTCGACCTCTATATGAGGTCATCTTCTGGACTGTAATTAAAACATAGCCGAATGCAATCAATTGGCCGACAAGTTGTTGATTCATTTTAAGAGAGGTATTTTGTCTCTCCATATTAGTATGGTCGTTTTAGAGATAAAAGATTTAGAGATATTAATAGAAGAAAAAAGAAAATTGCTTCATTCGGTCGTACCCTCACACGTTACGAAAGGATTCTTCAGAAGTTGCACTCAGTCTCTCGAACCCTTGTTCAACAACATTAAATTAGTTAACATCAAAAAAATTAATAATTTGATGAATGAAAGGAGAGATGAAGCTTTAGGAGATGTATCGTGGGTGACTAATTGCTCTGGTATCCAACTACCAGAAGTAGTGACAAAAACGATTTCTTTAGGACCAAAATTTTCCACAACTCCTACTTTAAAGGAGTTCCCTATGTTTAGATATCTTTCAGAGGTGAATTACCTATTAAACAATCTGGGTATTTTGGAGAAAGATAAGCACTCTTTACGTGGTAAACTACTTAACGCAGCCCACAACTTCTGCAACCAAAAAGTAGACAACAAGAAAAATAACACTATCACCAAACAAATTCTTACTACTAAGAAATTCTTAAAAGACAACCCGCAAATCCTAGTCTTGAAAGCAGATAAAGGTAACATAGCGGTTGTTATGAAAGATACAGATTACCATGAAAAGATGTGCAATCTCTTAAAAGACACCACATACAAAAAGCTAGCAAGAGACCCAACCACAACTATTCAAGGAAAATTCAATAATATGATCAAGAAGCTGTACGATTGTGAGTGTATTGACATGGTCACAAGAAAGAAACTTACCCAATACAATGCTCGACCTCCCCTCATATACGGTCTCCCTAAGGTACATAAAGTAGGAATGCCTCTTCGTCCTGTCGTGAGCTGTATTCAGTCACCCTCTATCATGCTGGCCAGATACATCAATACTATACTTGACAACGTGACACCTTACTTTCCCTTTGGTGTACTGAACTCGATTGATGCTGTAAAGATTGTTTCCAGTAGCACTCTACCAAATGACTATGTGTTAATATCGTTTGATGTCACATCACTATACACTAATATATCTAAAGAATCAGTTCTGGCTTCAATGTGCAACAATTGGGATCTAATATCCAAGTTCACTGATATTCAGAAAGACACATTTATGAAGATGGTTGCTTTAATATTCGATAACAGTTATTTTCAATATAAAGGAGAATTTTACTCCCAGAACGTTGGTAGTGCTATGGGAGATCCGTCCAGTCCAGTTTTTTCTAGGTTTGTTTTGCATGATCTCGTCATAAACTTTATGGGGACCATTGACTTCGAAGTTCCATTTTTTATGCTCTATGTTGATGATATGCTGACAGCTATTCCCTCTGGCCAAGTCCACAAATGCTTAGACATCTTAAATAACTATGATGATCTTCTGAGATTCACCCATGAACTTGAGGTTTCTGGAAGTATACCTTTTTTGGACCTTATGGTCGTTAGAGAGGAAGATGGATCCATGCATACTGATCTCTATAGGAAGCCTTCCTCCAGCTATAGGCTCCTAAACTATAATTCGGCACATCCATACAACCAAAAATTAAGCGTCATTAATACGCTGAAAACTAGAATTCTCAATTGCGTAACCCCTAACATGAGAGAAAAACGCATGATGGAATTAAAAGAGCAGCTTGCCCTCAACGACTATCCCCAAAAGATGGTGCACAAATTGCTTTTAAATCATGATTGTGTACATGCTGAGCACAACGCCTCACCGACAGTTCCTAATCCCCGTCATTTTAAGATTTCCTATCATCCAATACTGGCCGCAAAAATGAAAATTGCTCTCAAGGACTACATCCGAAACAATCAATTACGTTTGGCCTTCTACAATGACCATAAGTTAGCTAATTTAATATATTCGAGAACCAAAGATGTAGTCCCTCTTCAATACAAAAGCAACTTGGTCTATAAAATAAAGTGCAATTGCAACAGTATTTACATCGGTCAAACTAAGCAACTTTTGTCCAAACGTATAAAACAGCACAGAAATGATGCGGCCAGAGGATCCGATAAGACTGGGTTATCGGAACACTTGCACAAGAATAACCATCAATTTGAAAACGAAAACGTAAGAGTTCTTGCCAGTGAACATAATTTTCCTAAGCGCGCCTTCCTGGAATCTGCTCACATCTTCTCTAGTGAAAATAACATGAACAAAATTACCGACTTTGAACAAATCGATTCTACGTACAAGGCGATAATTAATATCTGGAAAAAGAAGATTAATAAGAACAATACTTGACAATATTATTCCCCTAGTGTTTTTTGCTAATTGGCAGCGGCTTAATATCTCTTGTCGACCGCAAGATAGCAGCTCTAAAGTTCACCCGCGATTTTGAGATTGTGTTTTAGTGTGTTGTCTGTTCCCCCCCTAACATCGGTTTTTGTTTGTGTAGTGGAGATCCTTCGTCGTAATTTTTACTGAGTCCAACCCTGGACTTTCTACACCACTGTCGAGTCTGGGTATTTATTACTGTCATGTTGGATATTACATCATTTATATTGTGATAAGGAAAATATTTTCCAATCGTGTTTATGAAATTTTAATATTTTAATGTGTCACAATTCTGTAAATTTTTCTACTTTTGAGCTTGCTCTTGTTAAATATTTGTATATATTAATTGACGATATTGAATCTCTCCACTCCTTTATCTTGTACTGCCAAATTGGGGTTGTAACGACATACACCATCCTATCGCGAGGTAATATTGTTTTATAGTTGTTAGTTAATTGATTGCATTCGGCTATGTTTTAATTACTGTCCAGAAGATGACCTCATATAGAGGTCGAAACTAGTCGACCGATAAAAGTTGTTTTATTTCATCCCTTCCCTTACACCCGAGAATTCAATCACATTCAATAATTGGTAATTCAATTGAGCTTTCAGCGATGGTAATCGCCTTCGTCAGAAGAAACAAAAAACTATTTTTTTTTTTTTCGGATTTTCGGTTTCCATGTATATATTTTATGTCACTAATAAACATTCTGACGAAGGCGATTACCATCGCTGAAAGCTCAATTGAATTACCAATTATTGAAGTTTATTTAACTTGTTCTATTTTAAAGTTTTATCTTTTTAATAATTGTTTTACTGCGTTAACAAAAAATTTTTATTCTTACATTAAACTACTGAAACGAAACCGATTTAAACCCAAGCAATATAGCAATTCTTCCACCAAATAAAATAAGAATCAAAATAAAATAAAATAGAGGAGGTCATATAATCCATACAACCTTAATCTGGGGTCACTTGTAGTGAAATGGACACAGATAAGCTTTACGATGCATTTAAATTTGGTTCAATCGTACAAGTTTGTATAAGAAAGTAAACAAGTGAGACAAGGAAAGCGCATAAGTTTGTAATACAATTGCAAGGAAAATGGATATAATAGCGCTTTGATATGGGAGGGCTACTCGGTACGTTTGTTCTTATCTAGGGGTAGTTATTGCAAACTATAGCCTCTTTTGTAAGGATTATGTGACCAAGAATTTATCCCTCAAACGAAATGTATATCAACTAAACTTGTAATTTTAAATTAAAAGCTTACACAACAAAATTGCAAAATATTGAACCGTAACAACTCATTTCTGGGTAAACCTCAAAATGTGAAACGAAATAGATCATCATGGTCATTTATTTTAAGAAGAAGATTTTCTTGAAGTTTGAATGACAAAACCGAGCACTAACCAAAGACTAATTGTTCGTTTTCGTACAGAAAAGACCAAATGATGGTTCGTAAATATATCAACTCTCCTATTTATTGTCCACTTAATTTATAACATCATTCTTAATGACCTTCTACCTTTTGTAAACTACATTTAATGCTTATATTGACCGTAAATAATTTTATAGTTATTGCACAAAAAAAAGTCGTCATGAATTATTTGGGAAATTCTCTAAAACTAATCAAAACTTTAATAGAAGTCGTTGATTGCAATAATAGAGCACATTCTGTTTGCAACGCCCATATAGACCTATTAGAAGTTATATTAGAGTAGTTAGGTATCTAATAGACACCTTAGGCTATCACACGACCCTTGGCGAGTTACTATAGCACTTCCACCCTTCAGAAAATCACAAGCACTTAACTAAAGTAATCAAGTTCATGTAATATAACACTTGAATGGAATCTTGCAAATTGATCGTTTTCGGGACTATAAATTTCTACGACTCATTTTTTTTTGTGCAACTTTTCAGCGGAAACACGTGCCCTACATGCAGCTTGTTCGTCCATAAAATAAACAATTGGAGTTTCAGAGAAAAGAGCGGTCTACTTTTGGTTGTAATGACCAGCAGTTGGTTTTAAGTCTTTTCAAAACGACCAAAATTAACGAGCTAGTATGGTTTCGAGGCGTTGTGTTAGAGCCACAAGAATTTACAATTGTCTGGTAATGGGAGACAGCTCTCAAACACACTTTTTTAATTCGGGAGAAGCTTTACATTAAAGCGATTCAATTAGGACGTTTACGTTGCATAATTTATTGCAGAGGTTGTTTAGATGATAGTTGAAAAATGGAGCGGTAGCGTATTCGGTTAAGAATGACCAAAGTAAGATAACAATGAAATGGCTTTTGACAGACATGGATTGAGTAGTTCCGTATCAGTCGCCATCTGCAGACATTTGGTGTTTTCACTGTCTTACCTGTGGTCATTACTAACCGATTTTACTAGTTAGCACGTTGACGAATGTGTCTGTAAATTTAAATCATGGTCTTGTTGCACTAAAAATCAATTCATTATTGTCAAGATAAAAGAAGAAAGAGAAAAGTGAAATTTACCGTAGATTTTTGGAAAATGAACTAAAGAGTTATTTCGTACAATCAAAGCATTCGTACATAGCTAACGGGAGATGACAAGATTGTAAAATGTTACGTTCAGTTTGAATTTACGACTTTCACTTTTGTCATAAAAGGGTTACACTTTTAACTGTTACTTTCTAAATATTACTAACGGGACCAACCCTTTCGATCTTTTATTGCACGACTTCTTAAATTTCTGGCTAACTTTCAAAACGGTATTTTGTGCTATTTTTGCAGAAGTTTAGTTATTACTTTGTGAATCACTTTTTATAGTGAAAAAAAATTGTTTGACTCAGTTAAATATTATATTCTTGTATATAGCAAATCAAACTAAGTTTAGTTATATTTCGCCAAATTCAAGTATATATTTAATTGCAATGAATAAATTTTTTTTGGGCGCAGAAACTGAAAAAAAGCTCCTTTACCAATCCATCTTAAAAAAAATAAAAATATTTATTTTTGTAGTTCCATTGGCAAAGATATTTCTGTTTGTTGCGTTAGGGCAGCTTTAATAACTCCAATTTATCACCTTTTATTTCGTACACTCCATTAAAAATTAATATAAAATGTGAGATGGGCGACATTAAGTACAGTTATATTATGAAAATTACCTAGGTAAATTATAATTTTTTTGAAAAAGAGAAAGTAGAACATATTCACAATTGTCTATTACGGTCGTCTTTTAGAAAAGGAAAATAAAGTGTTAACCTTAATGTAGCGTCAAAAATCGCTTGTATATTTTTGTGTAATTTCATGGTCATATTATATATTTTGAACTTTATGTAAACTATAATAAGGTCTTTTAACAACTGAATTCTATACTTAGGATTGAAAATTTAGTATGAAGACGTTGAGTATACCATTTGTCATGTCACAAAAACAGTGGGTGGCACAGGAAGCTTACAACTCCAAAGAACATGAGTGCCTATTATGCACGGCCATTTCAAAACTTTCAAACCATATTTATTTTATATTACTTGATCATTACGTTTTTATTTAAAAATTAACATAATATTTTCAATCTGGAAGAATGTGCTAAATCTATATCCACATGCAGTATAATACCACTTAGAACTTCATTGTACCAGTTTTCTTTGTTGGGTTTTTTTTATATATTTATTAACCCATCAAAATAAACTAAGTTCTGAAATGAATAACGAAAGCGATCAAAAAGACGTAAAAAGGTGCAACAAGGTCTCGACAAAGGGTTTCCAAAAAGTTTGTCTTTAAAATATATCACACAAGATATTCCACAGCCCACAGAACTGCCAACCATATAAAAGCCCATCACACCCTTCCGCTTTATTCTATTTTATCATTCAGTGCTACTTTGATACACTGGTTTTACAAGATTTTAATCTGACAGTTATATTTCAAGTTTTTAAAGCTTAATAAAGCAGCGTTCAAACCACATCAAAACTGCTTTAGAATTTTGAAGTATCAAGAATTTTGCTATGGATTACTGCTAAAAAATTACCGTAACGAATTTAATATACCAACCAGAAAATGCATTTTTAATGCCACTTATTCGGAGATACTTCTTCTGTTAATATTCGTACATTAAGATTTTCTCCTAGTGTAAGTGCGACTTTAATAAGAAGCTTTTGACATTTGTGTAATAATTTCATTCATCCTTTTAGCCACCTTTTGGCTTCCGGTTTGTTGTATTCGTGAACGCAATTCAGACACAAATTGAAAGCTACACAATAACCTATTTATACTGTTCGGTCCTAATACATTTTTGATACTTTTCAAATCTCTTATTTAAAATTGAAAGGAAATAAATAAATTACCTTAGGACGAAAAAGTTGTCTAACTTTTTAAGTAACCCAATTAAAATTTAGTTGTCACTTTTTCGAAACCGTTATTAGCACACACAGAATAAAAAATTTTTAACAAATAAAAATACAACGAAAGTGTGCTAAGACGCTCTTCTGCAGCTGTAAGATCAAATATGCCGACAGTTATGATAACTATAGATTTACTTTACATAATAACTAGGAAATATCAAAATTTGACAGATATTTAGAAGTTGAAAATTTTATTCATGCGTTTTTAGCTTTTGTGATGGTTTTGATCTTGTTTATACCTGAAGAGATCTGTCAATTCCTTGTCAAAAAATCAAATACAAAGTATGTGATACACGTATGGTGAGACCGCCATCAACAGTTTCCAGTAAAAGTGGAATCTTTTTTTCACTAAAGAAGAAATAGTGTAACCGTTTGCGATAATCTAAAAAGTTTAAACAAATTGGTCAAATAAGAATCTAGAGCCTCCGAACTCAATAATTTCTAGTTTTGTTTGTCTTTCTGCAGAAATCCATTTCCAAATAAATCTATATGATTTAGATTGCTATACCATATCTTCTGTTTTCTTTTGTCGATTCTATCAATAATCAGTGGCGGATCCAGGATAAGAGAAAGACTCACACTTTTTTCCGTTCACCATACAAATCGATAGTGAAATACTTTTGATTGCTATCGATTTTGAGCAGGGCTAAAGTCCCCCCCACCTTTAAATCCGCTAACGTCAATTGGGGGATATGTTGCAGCCTTGATATTTCTTTTAACTTTCGCAATTTTCGTAAATCGACATTTCGAGATATCACGAATATTTATATAATAAAATGTAATACCTTCATCTTTCAACTATTGCCTAATCAATTATGTGCCATGCTATCAGTTATTGTTTTACTAAAGCCCAATATGTTTCGATTGGGCGAAGTTCTGGTACGTTTGGTGGATTAGCTCCTTTAGATATAAAAATCATTATTTTTCGCTTTAAAAAGCTCCAAAGTTTGTTGAGCATAATGAGCTGAGAGTAAGTCAGGCCAAAAATTTGTTGGACCATCATGTGAATTAATGAATGGTTTTAATCTTCTTTCGAAGCGATCTTTGCGATAAATTTCTTCATTTATAGTTCCAAATGTAACGAAAACTCTGCTTCGCTTTCGCATCAACAAATAGCTGCGAAACTAATAGCTCAGGCCCAAATTTTTCAACACACATTTTTGTTATGACATGAGGAAGATTTTTTTCAGGTTTTTTTTTGTGTAATATTGAGGAGCAGGTAGTGGTGCGAAATCCATTTTTACATAAGTCTTGACATCCATGACGACACAAAATTAAAAAATAGTACATTGTTTTATTCGGATTAAAAGTGAAACTTTGTTTGACAAGCAATTTTTGCATTTGCGAGCCGGAGCGCGATAAAGCGATAATCTTCGTTATAGGCTCATTTACGCCCTTAACATCAGCTATTACTCCATTAGTAGTGTTTTCTAAATTTTCAAAAGTCCAAGTGCCTCTTGGCATTGTATTCCTTTTTTTTTTCTGTAACAAAAACTCTTAGGACATCTCTCTGTACAGCACCGGTCCATCTCTCCTCAAATGAGAGGATAGATGGACTAGAAAATACCCACGTAACCGTATGTGTTATTTTATCCATTTTAGGTTATATTTACACTAATACACATACATGGTTATATCACACCTAAATCTGTAAGTTCAACTTACCTAAACAAACAAAAACTCAACAAAGAAAAAAGCGATAAATAATTTTGGAGACCACTCAAAACAATTATTTATGATATTTCAAAAATTTACCCTATAATTACGTATTACTTGCATATATCACCTGCAACTGATGCCACTACATGTATACAGCCGAACAAAGCGCTAATTACCGCAACAGTTTGCGAGATATTTCGATTGGTCCGTCTCTTCTCATGGTCCAACTATAATACTCCCCTTACCCTATTATAAATAAACATTTCTTAAATTATTTTAATTGTTAGATATTAATTTTTTATTAGTTAATTTTGTTTTATTTAAGTTTACTATAGAAATAAAATTTGCCATTCTGCTAAACCAAATGGTACTGAATTGTACCTGACCCCTGTTGTTTTTGATACCACTTTTTGCATATACATTGGTGCAATTTATTATTTTTTAATGAATGTTAACCCAGATCTCAAATAGGTGCTACTAGCAAGGGGTGGCTAAATTGAAAAAAAGAAAAAAATTTTAAATAATAAAAATAATTCAAATTCATAATGAATAATATATGAAGAGCGCAGGCTAAGAAGGGGGGTAGTCATTTTTTTGAAATTTTTTAATTTTTGCGGCAATTGATAGCTAATGCAATATTCTATCGCATAGATAATGTAATATAGGCTAAAATTGAAGTTAGGCAAAAGATATTGCAGATTCAAATTTGTCTATACCGACAAAACAAATGAGGTTTCAAACTTTAAAATCGCGTTCCTGAAAAATTATAAATTTTGACTAACCCCCTTCTTAGCCTGCGCTCTTCATATGGTAAAAGTGGTATGTCCGGGAGCGAAATTAGCAGCGAAATGTCTCGGTATTGAAATAACTACATTATTAATTTAAAATTTTTTTCTTTACATGAGAAAATCACCCTTGAAAATTACGATTTTCTAATGTCACATTCCTTACTATAGTCTTTGTTGACAATAAAATATATATTTATTTAACCAGTGATGCACTGAAAAATGTTGTTGGACGAGTGTGAATCTGCTAAAACGAGAGAACGTGTAGCTCTCGAATATTTACATCCACATGATTATTCCATTCGTTTCTCTTGTTTCCGCTGTAGATTTTCTTTCAATTTGCAATCAGAAATTTCTAGTCAAAAGAACGTTCAAAAGAAGAAACTTGAAAGTTTCTACATGTAAATTTGCAGTTAATTGTATTTAATATTATGACCACTTTTGCGTCAGATAAAGGAAAAGAAACCCGACATTTTTTTCAAGCAAAAATCATTATTTACGTAAAATTTTATAAGAGATTTTATTTTTTTTACCTATTGATCAACTTATAAATCTCATAATCTTTCGTCTTTCCCATGACTACGACACTGCATAGTCTAACTTTTCTGTTAGAACCTTACTACAGTAAAATAGGGATCTCGCAAGGTATCATTACCTTTAAAGCTCTAGTTTTTAGGAAATAAGATACTAGTATTATCTTATACTTAGAGGCTTAATATCTCTTTTGAAAGACTATCAAAGAATCTGAACTTTTCCTTTACCTATGTAATTCAAACCTTAAGCTTATAACGAAGTAAAATTACTTAGTTTTCTCAAAAACAGAATTAATCAAATTTAACCTTTGAAGTTGAATAAAAATATATTCACCGCTGAACGAAAATTTATATTGTAGTTTTAACGATGCTGGAAAAATTATATTTGTGTAAATAAGCCCAATAAAAAATATATTATCCTACTAAATCCTATTTAAGTTATCGAATAACAGGATAAAATGCTAAATCTGGAAATAAGAGATTGTTAGCAATTGTGCATGAAATCAGATTAAAATACACAAAAAGGAATACGAGAGTTTTTATTATAAATAGAGAAATTTGAAGTGAGTTCCTGTAATATGTTCAAATTTTCAATAGATTTTGATTTTATTGATGCTTAAGTAAAAATCTAGATAGGCGTTTCTTTTTTTACCATATTATACGAGTAGCATTATGAGGATTTTATAAAAAAATATTTTTTTATGTTTAGCGATTTAAGATAAAACTGATGGAATCGTCAACGTTTGCTTTCAATAAAAGAGGAGACATTTTTTAATAACTTAGAGTCTCTTAAAACTACATAATGGCGATAATGTTTATCCCATAAAAGGACTTATCTATACCGATCTAAGATCATTTTGTCCATAAAAGCTATTCACATACTGTGCAACAAAAAATGTCTTTGTGTTGAAGCAACATTAAATTCATTCAACAATCGAAAACATAATAAAGCTTTTTAAAATTCTCGCAAATCTTAATTAAAATTAAAGAAAAATTAATAAAATCTTTAAATTGTTTATAGTAAGTAATTTCAGTAGGGAAATTGACCAGTTCAAGCTGTTGCTCCATTTCTAGCAAAGTTGGGGTCTAATTTATTGCTTTTCGCCTTTCACCACCAAGGTAAACCGAACATACCTTTGATCCAACCCCCTTAGATTAGCATTAAGAACCCTAACGGGTTAACCCCCTTTATAACAATAATAAGAACACGTAAATAAATATTGTCAATGTTAACGGTTAATATAATATAACTAAGTTACATTTTTCTGTTATTACTAGGTAATTTCAATTATTTTTCTCTATTAAATTACAATCAAAATATAATTATAATAACACAGTTGAATTAAATAAATCAGTTAATGGTTAACTTTTTAGTAAATTTATAAATATTTAATTTATAAGTATAAACCTAATTTTCGATACCTGCAGGTGTATTAATTTTTATCGAAAAAAAAATTATTGTTGTTAAAGTTTATTATTGAATACAAATATAAATAAAAAGTCATAATACATACACCGAGAAATTTTAGAAACCACATTATTGGAATGTTAATAAAATTAATGAAGTTACTGAAACGATTTACAAAGATTTTTAATAACATGATTTTAGGCAAATTTATTTTCAAAATTTTAAATTCCAGAAAGCTGTATGTAGTAGTTATGAGTAAATAATTTCTATAATAAACCTAAAATGTTTAATGCAATTATCTAATTAGTTATCACAGAATCTTAAAATAAATATATTTTGTAAAATCTTAATTTTTAAAAATGAATTTAACGACTTATATCTACTTATTATGAAAATTTCTAAATTAGAAATTTTTGAGAATATTGATCAACTGATCATATAGAAGTTTCACTGGCTATTACAATTTTAATTAAGTAGATACTCGATAAAAAAAATTTACATGATTTGTAATTGAGATTCTACTTGTGTATCATCCACAATGCGCTTTAATAAATATTCAATTAATAAAATAAAATTCCAGAATAATATTGATATTTGATTTTAAATTTATACTTGTTTCAATACTTCCATACTGTAGTTGGGATTAACCTGTCGAGCTATAGTCATCATCAATGTTTAGCTATATCACAAGTCCACAGATTTGACTTCCAGGCTATAGTGATCTTAACGTGGAATCCAAACCATGGCATAAATAAATTGATATTAACCGAAAAGATGTTATTAAATCCGAGTCCATTAGCAAGCGATTCAATTCCCTAGCCTCAACTGCTTATGTATAATTGCACTAAAAAAGTATTATTTAATTAATTTAAAGTTTAAGGATTATTCAACTACGTAAGAAGCTGTATTGAATCGGGTAGACCAAAAGAAATATATGCCAACTGATTTTTCAATATCAGTGAAGTGTGAGCTTTTATCATCATCATAATCAATCCTCTTTTACTTTTCCGTATCGAGATGTGATATTATTAGTATCTTAATTTTTGAAATATTGATTTAATCTAGTCTACATACTGATGAACTACAAAAGCACCGAAAAAGTCCCCCCAAGTTATCATTATCTATTATTTTTTAATGACATTTTATTATTTAAATGTTATTGCATTAAAATATATTATATTATTATTATTATAAAATAAATAATATAAATATGATATATATTTTTAATAATTTATGATTACTTTAATAATTACTTAATAATCTGTGTCTATAAATTATTGCATTTAAATCTACAAACTAAAATTTTATAATAATTTATTATTCAAAATATTATATTTTTGAAATACTGAATTACAGCTTACATTGGCTTACATCGTGTGTTATTGAAATAACTTCCAAGCCCATCTGTTGGGCAAAAGCTAATACAAGCTCTCAATAAGCCGGGAAACGAACAAGCATCTCGGAATATTTTCCATTATTATAGGTACTACGGCAAGCGTTCTAGCTACAGATATAGAAACTGCTTTAGTTAATTCTTAAAACATTAATGATCAATGAAGATGGCGCTTTGTGGTGGTAAAATCAAAAATTTTTATTATGCGTGTAATAATTATAATAATATATTAATAGTCAGTTAACTATCATGAAACAAATTGAGCTATAAATATACAACAAAAATTCTGAGTTATTATTTATAGAACAAACCCAAAAATTTGGAATAAAGCTCAACCGAATACAGCCACACTGAGATTAATTTTTCAATATTTATAATATGCAGTATAATTTATTGTTTGCTCAAAATTTATATATTTATAAAAGTATGTTCGAGGAATGTTTTCTGTCGGAAGTCCGGTTTAGTGACAATTTTGATATCGGGGAAATTCTTTAGTAAGTAGTCTGAATTTTCACGAAATATTTTATCGTAGATTCTAGATACAAAATAAATAAATTCTCTTACTCTCAACGCAACATTAAAAATCTGAATTTATATCTAATTCTATTATTAAACTTTCGCATATTTTGAAAACAATTATTTTACTTCAGTGCCGGAGGCGAATTGCGCTACTACTTTAATGCCGTCAATCGCCAGCGGTAGAAGTAATCGTTATAAATTAAACTTAATACTTAAAACATATTTTATTCCGAGCAAGTGTACTTTTTGTGAATCCTCTATAAATTTTGGACTCACACTGCTCACTCATAATAAAACAATATTATATTTTTCTCTAAATAATTATTCAACCTTTAAAAATTCATTATAAGGCACGTGGCATCGATTAGATTTTTTTTTTTCAAATTATATTTTCAATCTGTTTAATAAAACAATAAGTAAATGTGGTGAGATAATTTTAAAAGATTTTCGATTTAATATTTGGTTTTTCATGATTAGTCATAGTTATTTAATCTTCATTTTTTAATATCTTGTTTATATCGACACTCCCAAAGATGAAAGCCGTAACTAATTTTTACCTTTTATTGGTATTTGGTAGAGCAATTTGAAAGTTAAAAATGTTTTTACTTTTTTTCGTTTTCGGAACAAAGGTATCGTAGTTGATACCTTCAATAAATCTTTTTACCAGACACGTGATATTGTCTTAAACATTGCAGCAACATATCTTTGATATCTCATTTTTCAACAAAATTATTATGTTTTTGTAAAAAAAAATTAATATATTTTTTTATCATCATATTCATATCATATTAATTAATAATAAAAATGTTCAGGGTAATAAAAATATTTAAATATAAATTAGGGTCCGTCGAGATTAAATCTTGAGACATTTTTGAAATTTTCAAATCACTCTTCCAAGAAAAGGAAAAAAAGAGTTACGGTTTTCTTCCTTGGAAGTGTTGATACATAGATATATTGAAAAAGTTTTAATTCTAAAAAGTAGAAAATTACTGTATTTTAAATGTTTCTTAAATAGTGATTTTCTACGTAGGTACTGTATCATATTATATTCTCACTTTACAGTTAAACTTCTAATAATTTGGCGTTTTTTACTAATATATGTTTTATTTATTTATTATTTTAATCATGCAATCCATGTTTTTGTCAAGCCATCTGGATTTGTATCACAATATGTTCATATTATGCAGAGGCGATTGCCTCTGCCAATGATTGGTGTCAATGATTTGGATATGTTTTTTTGTGAAAGAAGTACTTATCTTTACGGTCGATTTTCAGTATGTAAAATTTGAGTTAACCTGATTAAAAATATCGGAACTATCAATATAATTCCGGTTCGGATCATAACTAAGCTCATGCAGTTTTAAAATATTTGATTTGTGTCTTTTAGACTACTTGGACATCCGCAATCCAGTGGTTCCATTGGTTCCGGAGGATACGAGAATGCTATTCCACTCATCTTCAGTCATAAAAATTTTTGTGTAATATATTACGATAACCCGATAACAAAAATTTAAAAAATTTAAATTTCTAAAAAAAATATTTAATGGTCCTTCGGGCCATCCATTTTCCAGAACATAAGACTTTCTTGAAATTAATAAGCCAGGCCAATTCCAAATAAATCAACATTTCAAATTTTTCCAAATAATTCAAAAATTAAATAAATCCAAAATAAAACCTTGACGGACCCGGCAAAAGTATTTTTAATCAAAATTTTCGTGCCATCGTAAAATTTGTTGGCGCAAACAATTATTCAAATATTTACACAAAAATAAATTCAAATTTTCAAACAAACGAAGCTCATACGAAGCTCAAATATTTAATACTTTTAGGGCCAATTTCATAATAAAAATTAACAAAACATTAAAATTAATGTCTTATGGCGAACTTAACACAAAGCAGACCAATAAAAATCATATCACTATTTTAGAAAACCTAAAAAATGCACACACACTTTTCAGAACTAAAATGTTTTTAAGTTATCACAATTAAAATACACTGTAAGTATACAATATCGCAAACGTTTTCACCATACTATGGCAAATAGGATGTATTTTTAATACATCGCCTGATGATGCCATAGTATGGTGAAAACGTTTGCGATATTGTATACTTACAGTGTATTTTAATTGTGATAACTTAAAAACATTTTAGTTCTGAAAAGTGTGTGTGCATTTTTTAGGTTTTCTAAAATAGTGATATGGTTAATATCGAGTTACACTACCTAAACCACGTATCAATCGATTACCAATAAAAATCATCAGTTTTGTTGTAAGTGGCCTTTTAAATTTTAATGTCCTGATAAGTTTTATTATAAAATTGGTCCTAATTTCAATAAAACAATTTGATTTGGGAGTGGGAGGTAGCGACATGTTCCTATTTTATTTACATTTTTTTTTTTTTCTATAGTATTTTGAATTACATTTTACAAGACATTTGAGTTATTTTGTGTTTAACAAATTTAAAAAAATATTAAGTAAAAACCATTGTTTTTGAATAAACTGCTGGTGTTGTATTCAGGGCGCGCAGTTTCCGAGCAGGGAAAACCGGACATGGATTTAACAGTTGATTGGATATCAAAAAAATTAATTTGTTGTACAACTATTTAGTTGATATTTGCTATTTTGAAAATTGGAAGATCTCTCGTGTTATGGCAACGGAATAAAAAATATTGGTGTTTTTTTGTCGCATGTAAGCAAAATAAACAAAAATATGAAAAGTGAAAAGCAAAATAAAAACTGAAAAATTTATTTAATATCGGTATACCAATTAGAGCTATTATTGTTACACAAAATCATTGTTAGTGCATAATCAACTAAAAGTTCCTTAATTTTTCTTATGTAAATACGTACTATAGAATTTTCTTCGCAATATACCTAATTGATATTTTTCTTCTGTGGCTAATATATCGGTTCGAATCGCTATATTTCAAATATTTGCATACTCTTGTTAAATTATTTATTATATTATTTACAAATATTTTGTTAATAAATTAAATAATCTTAATATTTAGCTCTAGGATTTATTTTATTTGTAAATTAAAATAATACACTTACCTTAATTAACAAATAGGGTTGATACGTGAAAGTTGATCGAGTTCAGAAAATTATATTATAAAGTAAAAAAGAAATTTTAAAGTACACAGCAAAGGTTTTAATCTTTATAAAACAGCAAAATCGTCTTACAAAATCTGTCAAGTAGACAATGCTTTTCTAAGGTTGCTTATTAAAGAGGAAACTGACAATGGGCAAACGTCAAAGTTTGGTCAATAATACCCCTACGTTTTAAGTTTCTTGTACTCTGTAAATAGGATTTTCGTTAAATACCTTTTTGCGTCTTTTAGTGATTAATTTTGCCGGTACTCACAACAAAGTAGACTAAAAATCGTTCTAAATTAGTCGTCCTTCATAGGGTAATATTAAAATTTTTGTTTTTGTATTAGTTTTTTTAATTTTAAAGGTAATCGGTTGTTTACTAAATAAGCCTCGATAGCAACCAGGTCTTTAACCTCGACCAGTTTCAAAATTTTTACAGAAATCTTTTTTTGATATAGAGATATTAATTCATATAAATACTGTGTTTCTAGGATAAATTTCAAAATTTTACCAAGTTACGAAAAAAATAACAAAAAAATTCTATGTTAAATGTTCGTAACATAGTAGCTAATTATCTGAATAATTATAATTATTTTAATTGTAAATAATAATTTATGAAAATCAATTTGTATAATTTATTGTTACTAGTTTTGGCAATTTTTTGAGACGGTTTTTATTATTACAGAAATACAAAATCGTCATAACTATGACTGTCAGTTTGGTTCAAAATTTAACGGAAACTGACAATACCAATTTGTCACCAATGTAAAAATGTTCACTATGGTAGTTAATGCTCGTGGGAATGGCAACATGAGCACAAATTCATTAGAAGAAAATATTAGTGACGACGAATCTTTAAAACATTCGCCTTCAAAAGACGGTTTATCCAGGTGGACCGAAAATAAATCTAAAACAACTTCGGGTAAATTAAATTAAATTAAACTATTTCGCTTAACTAAATTACTGTTTTAGCTATAAACACGCCAAGATCTTCATCATCTCGTTCTCCAAGTGGTTTTTTAAAAAGACAATTCTCTTTTCGTCGAGCCACTATAAATTGTTTTGATAAATCTAATAAACCCAAATCAAAAGCAGTGAGAGAAGTAGCAATGATTGCAAAAAATCGTGACGAGCGCAGACAACGTCAAGCAACTGAGAAAGCTATCAAACAAGCCATCATGAAGGAAGAAAAAGGAAATCCATATTGGGAGTTTTCGACCATGATAAGGGACTATCGGGAAAAGTTAGAATTTCATCCTTTACGTCAAACAGATCCGGTCATTGAAAATCAAATAACGGTGTGTGTTAGGAAACGTCCATTAAATGAAAAAGAAATACACATACGTCAAATAGACGTAATTACAATACCAACGCGTGAAAGGTTAATACTTCACGAACCGAAAAACAAGGTCGATTTAACAAAATACTTGGAAAATCAGCAATTTCGTTTCGACTATGTATTTGATGAAACGACAACTAACGAAATTGTTTACAAATTTACTGCACAACCGCTGGTAAAAACAATTTTTGACGGTGGTATGGCCACTTGCTTTGCATACGGACAGACCGGATCGGGAAAAACTCACACCATGGGCGGCGAATTTAGAGGTAAAAATCAAAACTTTACCAATGGAATTTATGGTTTAGTCGCGAGAGATGTATTTAACTATCTAAATGAACCTTGCTACCGAAAGATGAACTACGTAGTTTCGGCTAGTTTCTTTGAAATTTATGGTAAATTGGTATTTGATTTGTTGGCCAAAAAGAAACGATTGCGTGTTTTGGAAGATGGAAAACAAATTGTGCAAGTTGTTGGTTTAACCGAAAGAAGTGTAGGCAATGTAGAAAACGTTTTGGAATTAATTCAAAAAGGTAGTCTTGAGAGAACGTCTGGACAAACCTCAGCTAACGCCAATTCGTCGCGTTCTCATGCGGTCTTTCAAATATTAATTAGACAAAGTGGAGGTACAAAGAAACTTAGAGGAAAATTTTCTTTGATCGATTTAGCTGGGAATGAACGTGGAGCAGATACGTCTAAATCTAATAGGCAAACACGTATAGAGGGTGCAGACATTAATAAATCGCTGTTGGCCCTAAAGGAATGTATTCGAGCTTTAGGAAGAAAGAACGCTCACTATCCGTTTAGGGGAAGCAAATTAACACAAGTGTTGCGAGATTCGTTTATTGGCGAAAATTCAAGAACTTGTATGATTGCATTAATTTCCCCCGGATTGGCTTCATGGGAGCACACTTTAAATACATTACGTTATGCCGATCGAGTTAAAGAACTCTTGGTAACGGAAGAAGATTATAGAACTGGATCCGCTTCTTCCTCTCCCAGGGCAATCAAGACTGATGTATACGAAGAAGAAGAATCGGCAACTAGCGATGAAGAAATCGATGTGAAAGTTGAAAATGATGATAAGTCAATGATGGCCTTGTCCGAATGGCAGGTACTGGAAAGTCACAAGCACGTGATCGAAAGCTGTGTTTGTTTCCATAAAATGGCATGCGATTTATATAATAAAATTCAAAATCCAGGTTACAATAAGATAGACTTTGCAGAAAATTGGAAAACCTTACTTCAGGAGGTTATTGACATACAAAAAGATGCACTCATTAAAGTTTCAGATTTTTATAGCTTACTTGTAGATGGGCCCAATAATTGAAAAGTGTAAAAGATCATTAAATTTTAGTTGCGATTATTAAAAGTTTCTAATTTGTAGACTTTTTATTCGACTACATGCTGGTGTAACATTGTCTTTTATTTCGTGGTAACCATGTAGAAATTTCATGATTGAGTTATTAAACTGCTATAACCATTTATGTAAATGTATTAATAAATTAAAAATTTATAATTAATTAATATTGTATAATAATTAATAACTATTACAAAAGCTTTTTGCTGCAGTCAAATCAAAAATGAACATATTTACTCGGAAATTTGTAGATTAGAAGAAAAAGCAATAACAGTAATTTGATGCCGAAAGCTCCCAAAGAGGAAGCTAATGCTTATTTTTAGAAATCTTTAATGAGAAAAATGGTTTGAAATAGTTCTCACGAGAAACTAAATTCATTATCAAATGTGTAGTTTCACCATGATAATAAACAGATAACACAAAGTGTTGATACCGTGGTGACCAAATTAAAATTTCACGAAACTATTTTATTATACTTCTGGAAAAATGAAAATAGTAATTTATTATTATTTTAAGTTATTTCGTGGTTTAAGCAACAAAATTTTTATTTTGACAAAAATATACTAATTTAAATTTTGGCATCTATTCTTTATTTATTAATTTTCAAAATTGAGTATTTCAAAAAAGAATAAGCTTTTTTTCGTGAATTAATCATCATCATCTTCAGCTGCACTGGTCGTGGTGAAAACTGTGTAGATTTCGCCTTCCAAAAGCAATTTCACGTAATCGAAACTTTGAAGAAAATGATTTCCTCCTCCAATAACAGCTTCCCATTCCGAATTTGGATATTGAATTGTAAGATATTTGCAAAGCAGATTCATTCTGTCGGTTGGATCTTCCTTCATCACGATTGTTCGCTTTAAAGCTTCAGACACCTTCATTTGTTTGTCTACATTCAAATTTTTTGATTCCATAATTCTAACCTTTAAAAAAAGCAGCACTTGGTATATTATTTTAACAGATGTATTATTTCATTTTACCTTTTGAGGTTTTTGTTCCATGTCATCCACTTTTAGAACCCGACCTTCTTCGCTGTATAACTCTTTATGAATGGTGGCAGGGATTTCATAATCTTTCAATAACTTGAGAAAACTTGCTACATCTTCTTCGTCTTCTAATGCAGCTTCTCTATCTTTATAAATCATATTGGAAGTACCATTTTCATATAAAATCTGAAATGGGAGATAAAGGAATTTCTACTTTTTTGCAAGTGTTAAGGATTATAAAAGTTACCGTTAAATCATCATTATAAATGTATTTACTCAGTATAGAACCATCTTTAGCAAATTTTTCTTGGCTTACAACCGCCGTAAAATTGAATCGGTGAGCAAATTTAAAAATTAGTTCAATACTATTCTCATCTAAAGGCTCGAAAACGTCCGATTCACTGATACTTTCCTGAAATTAAGTGAAAAGTTATTCAATTAACTTCTGTTTTATTTATTATCATACTTTTCCCAAGAGGGGTTGAAAACCAAGAGAATCAAATTGTTTAAAGTCACTGTCTTCATCAAAACGAGTCTGCGTAAATAGGACGGTTACATTCAATTTTTCATTTTCAATTTCTTCTTGTAATTGTTCATATCTATTCAGTTCGTATCTGATTAAATGTTCTGTACTTGAAGTTTTATTGAAATCCTATAACAAAATTGTTTATTAAAAATTTAGAAATATTATTTTGTATCCAACCGTTGTTCCCTTTGCTCCACATATTGCTAAAGTTAACAACAACAGCACTTTATTAACACCCATTTTGAAATGTACAAATCCCTAGTCAGTTAAATACAAGTATAAAGGTTATCGAAATGTAATAATATAACCTTCGTATCTTTGGCCTTTACTTTGGTAACCAAATAGAACTTTTAAATTTGGATAGGTAGTACTAAAAAGGTCTCGTTGAGTTACAAATAATAATAGGAAGAATAAATTTCAGATTCGGGGATGCCCAAACTCTAATTTTCATTTTACGCAATATTCAAATGAGTAAATCGATCTTCCTTCATATCTTTTGTATAAGGGATTTAACAATATTGTGGGAAACTAGGGATTTTAAAATTTATGCAACATTTTTAAAATTAATTACAGAAAACACAAAATTTTTAATATAGCTTTGAATATTGCTCTTAATATACATACATAATAGTTATTTATTTGAAATCACTAAAATGTATTATATTGTTATTTTTGTTATTCAAGGTTGTTTCGACGTTTGATAATGATATTATATCAGTTACATAATTTTTTCGCTTAGTTTTGCTTTCTTTATCTTAATAAAATAAAATTAACAATATTATTTAATTTGGTATTTTATAACCAATTAAAAATTAATATTATAATTTAAAATAATTGTCTAGCCTCTAGCCAATATATTTACATTTATATACAGGATGTTTCAAAGTCACAAAATTAAAACTTTAATACCCCAAAAGGGGAAAAATTGTCATTGAAAGATATGCTCTCAATCCCTTCGATTGTTTTCATTCTCTGCAATATCTAATCAAAATAAAAACTGTTAGAAACTAAATTTATATTCATAAACTTTCTATTCAGAAAGTTCTAAATTTAAATTTAGAACACCCTGTATACCACACAATTTCAAATTAAAAAATGAAATTAGTAAAACTAATTTTAGAAAACCAAAAATTGAAGAAAAGTGAAAAAGTTATGATAGAAAATTTAGGAAAATTGCAAAATGCGAATAAATGAGAAGGAAGGAAATTAACCAGATAACAGAAAAATAAAGATAAGTTTAATCGAAATAAGAATTTTTTGTGGCATTGAATATGTGAGAATTCTAAATTAATTTAGAATTTTTACTAACTTTACAATTTTCAGAATTGACCAATTGGTCAATTCTAAGATTTTCAGATTTACAGGGGGGATTATGCCATGTTGTAACCATGTAAAACTTGTTTATACTCGTATTTCAAACTAAAACTAAATTATAAATTTAGCAGGGTCTGAATAGCTTCGTGGTAGAAATTTTGGATTCCATTTAAAGCCATATTTATTAAAAATATTCTATGATGGTTTTTACCATAATTTTGGCAAAACTCTAAAATATAATTTAAAAATATACTTACTTGTATACTAGGATAACATAGTTCCACTGACGCATTCATTGGTATAAATTCATCTACAGGTTTCGAAGAATTGATGAAATTTATTTGAAAAGGTACGTATGGGTTATTTTTATTGTCTCCCATAAAATAAAACCACCTAAGGGGGGTGCATTCGATAGAGCCCCAATCCCCACACAGAAAATCGAGAACCACCTGTCCTGTAGAAGGTACAGGTATTTGTTGGCACGAATTAAAGACACCAGAAATGTAATCGTTACTAATATAATAATCGATTTCGCTTATGTATTTAGTAGCTACAAATAATAAAAAGTCGTCAAGTATTAATTTTGCATTACATTTCTAATTACTAACAAACCATTAGCATTTGTATCTACTTTGGCAATACTCATAAAACGTGACTGTTCCGGAGAACAAGCTAACGCACAAGCATATTTCAAAAAGTTACGCGAACAACATGGACGACTTTCTAAAAATGCAACTATTAGCTGTATACTCGAAACGAATGTTTCTGCTTGAGCAGTATCGCAGCATGTATTAACACCATCGCCTTTATCAACCACAAGTTCTGGGCACCATTTTGACAATAATCTTTGACCTTCAATGTCCATTGGTTTTGGGGGACCATCGTACGGGCAATTTTGCTTTCTAAAATCAAATGCGTTACACTCTCCATACCATACACAATGTGGATCTGCTTTTTGTGTGGTTGTATTAATATCACTCGATAAAACCTGCGATTAAGAGTTTTAATTATTACTTTTTAGTAATTTTTTGTTCAATAAAATTTAATGCAAAAATAAAATATTACTTGAATATATTACTTACATATATTATAATAAATTATATTATTAGTTCTGACTCTCGAGAGATTAGTATTTTGTATATTCCAATTTTGCAATACAGAAGTTTAAAGAAAATTGAGAATTTTTTATGGCAAATTTACTTATAAAATATATTCTGACTAGCACTGACAAAAAGATTTATTTAAGCCAATACAAAATTTATTTGTCCCAAATCAATATAAAATATATACTTGTATTATTGAAATATAGCTAATAATGATAAATCAATGAAACTTAGAATAGACTGATTTATTTTAACCAATTAAAAAATTAAATAAATATTATTGAAAATGTCTATAGAAAAAAAATTGCATTTCACTAATCATTGATAATCAAAATATTGTTGTAAAATAATTTATGCTATATTAATTACTTATACCTATGAATGAATATATTAAAAAATAAATACAATAAAATATTCTTCTTTTTTTGGCTTTATTTTGGATTAATGGATTAACAATTTTGATAAATTCGATTAAATCAAAATAGCATCTACTATTTCATCTGATTTTGCAAAATATTCCATAAAAGTAATCTAGTATCTAAACAATTGATTTTGTAACTTTTTTTTTCAATTTTACGATAGATTTGCTTCAGTTCTGTATTTTCTCTAGATAAATCAGTCAAATACATTATCAATTTTATTCAAATTTGCCGATATATGCACATACATAATATTATAATATGTATGTTTCAAATAAACTAGGTTTGTGCCGAATATCGCAATTAATTCAAATAAATTTGAAAAATAAACTTTCATTTTTTCTTTTGGTGTACATAGTACAAGGCTATTAATGTTATAATAAAATAATATATTGCTATTGGAAAAATTACCTGCGAAATGCTACATCCTATAATTACAAAACTAAACAAATTTAGAAGCAAAGGTAACGTTTTCATTTGGAGAGTGTCCATTTTCACTAGCCGAATTTAACACTCTAGGAGTAGTTACAATAAATGTATATAATAATAATTATGTTTTAGGCGATATTATCTATTGCCCTGACCAGAGGACCTATAAGATAACCGTATTTGATTGTTTAACAAATTAGCTTTTCTCTAAAACAAAATTAGCTTAAATTTACACTGTAAAAATCTAGGTTTATTTTACTTCTGAAAATTAGCCGGTTTATAAATTAATCTCAAACAGGAATTATTTTACTTTTACAAAAAAATTTTAATTCTTTGCCCAAATACCGTAATTTGTCCTAATTAAGAAAGATGTTTTAACGTCCAAGTTTTGAATTTGTTGGCATCATATACAATTACATCATCAGATCGGTAATAAATTAGATGAATCTTTCTAAAACAACACCAAATCAAGAATTTTTCTATTATTTTAAAAATTGGTATTCGGTAAATTCAGTACTTTAATTATTAATATACTGTTTAAATATAAATTCTTAACTTGTGAAAATTAATAATATTGAAACCTTAATATCGATAAATATTTATAAATAAATTCTGACGAAAACGATAACCTTTGCTGAAAGCTCAAAAATATCAAATTGGCTTTTATTAGTTTAATTCACTTGTTACATAATAAATAACAATAACAATAATAATCAATAATATGTCCTTTGCATAAGAAGGGCAATAAAGAAAATTGTGAAAACTATAGAGGCATAGCATTATTAAATGTAAGTTATAAAATACTCGCCATAATATGCATAAAAGACAACTAAACAAATACTCGGAAAAGCTATTAGAAGAGGACCAGAGTGGTTTTAGAAAAAACAGGTCAGTACTAAATCAAGTATTTGTTCTGAATGAAATCCAGGCTGCAAGTCACGAACACAAGCTCAAAACTTATGTGATATTCACAGATTTCAAGCAAGCTTATGGCAGCATCAACAGAAGGCATCTCTTCCAGGCACTACAAGACTTTGGAATCTCTTTAAAATTGATACAACTGGTAAAAATGGTAAAAAATGGTAAAAAAAACTGGTAAGTCAAAACGAGAAGTACAAATTCGAACAAAAGGAGTCGTACCGTAGTGGATAGAAAACCATACCAGCAGAGAAATAACGGCGAGAATTGCTGCAGGAAATAAAAGTGTTTTTGATTCAAGTCAATTCTGTCGGGAAAAATGTTTTCTAGGGATACGAAATTGAGGGTATATAAAACCATGATAAGACCGGTGATAACTTATGCCTGCGACGTTTGGACACTAAAGTAGCAGGACGTAATAAGATTGAAGGTTTGGGAAAGGAAGATCCTCAGAAGAATATTTGGTGGGAATAGATAAGCAAAGAATACCAAATAGAGTATGGAACGCAGAAATAATCGGAAGAAGAAGAAGAAGAGGCAGACCACGCCTATAAAAACCCAATAAAACCCAATAAAAACCCAATAAAAACAAGAGATGAAAGACGATCTGCATACTATGCACGTTGAGAGATGGATCGAGGTAGCAATGGACAGAAAGAAGTGGGCAAAAATTGTCAATCAAGTCATGGGACTTCTAGGCCTGTAGAGTTTTATTTATATATATATAAATTATAACAACGGCATTTTATATGCTGTAACAATGATATCTTGAAAAGCTTTAGGAAAGCTCTATAGAAGTTTCTGATTATGCATTTTATTAATTTTAGTGTTTAATTGTCGTTGAGGCCGATCCAACTAGGCAACTATGAAACGAGCTTAAGTCAAATTTGGAATAACATGATGAATTTAACATGCGTTGTCTAGCCAATTTCTCATTTTGTTTTTGTCTGGTTTTTGGGGAAGTTGGAAGGCTTTATATTGGGGGTATTTGGGCACTAGCGTGCAGAAATATATAAATATCGGGTAAAAATTATTAAATATAATTTAACTTTGAGTTTACTATTTTGGAAGGTACTGAAGATCCGAGTAGGTTCATTCGGACAGTAATTGTTTAATTAAATTAAAAATTGCTTAAATTTTTTATATTACCTTAACTGCATTAGCTAATAGTCGGTAAGCAGTTCCAAAGAATCTGTAGGGAAGTGGAATTTATTGTTTGCTAACGAAAAATTACAGATATTGCATGAAACACACACATTATCATATCTTTATATTTTTTTGTTTACTGCAGGACATACAACCTCTTTCTCTGAGAAGAAGTTTTAGCACTAAACTCTACTACTACTTAAACCAAGTTTAGGGTTTCCCCGGATTCCAATCTGGTACCTTAGTGTCAGTAGTTATGTTCGGTTAACTTCCAAAGCTAATAACCCTCTCAATAAATGCCAATACCAAACTAGATTTTCTGCCATCCGAAATGTGATTGTAACTATCAAATATAAAGGTATGACAAAACTGAATTAAGAAATGTTGAGAATCTTCGATAGAAAAATATTGAGAGAAATTCTAGGATTTAAAGCAGATGAAGCCGAGTACAGCATAAGAACAAATCTTCTTCTTCAAGTACAAAGTAATGCGTAGGCCATCACGTAGTTGAAGCCAAGATGACGTATTAAGGAATCTAATTAATGAGTTGGTTTCCAGTTGACATCGCCATAGCCCATATAGATCTATTTTGAGTTTAAGATCACAGCAGTGTATTCGACCCTACCAGGAACTGAAAAAAAATTATAAAGATGTTATTAGAGGCACTGAGGCACATAGAAGCTTAAAGAATAAAATGACTACATGTTGAGAAGAATACTAATTGGACGAAGGCAGCCAAAGGCAGCTGAAAAGTAAGACCAAGAGTTAACAAAACAAATTAAAGTAAAAAACTATTAATACAATCCTACTGAAACACTACTTCCAAAAAATTTATGGATTGGGGCTATAGAGTGGCAAATTTGGAATCAGTGTAAAAACTGGTGCTAGCTCTATATTCAATTCATTTTATTGGTTAAGTTATTTAAAACATTTTATCAATCATTAGTAGGATTCTTAAGCCCATTTTTTAATCGTTAGTTAACCCAAATTCAAGGGTTAACCTACGTTTATGACTATCCTGATGGGTCGGATATCTAAGTTAAGCATTGAATTTGGGTTAACTTACGATTGAAAAACTGGGCCTTACTGTAATGAAATAATTTATACTTCCATTTTTTACTAATACCAATAGGGGCAAGTCGATTCACTTTGGGTACATATATGTTTGCTCACGAATAATTCCAAAATGTAAACTTACATTGAACAGATCTGAGTCATATCTTTTGGAAATTTTAATATAGGTATGCTTAGTTGTTTCATTTTATTTCACCAATTTAGTAGTTAGGTACAATACTTGCAAACATGCAATGTAAATGATTATTTACATTTGTAGAACTACAATAATAATTAGTATTCAATTCACATTTAACAAAATTTTTATTGAAGCGACGTGATATTTTGCATGCATCTTCAACTACATTTATTCCTTCTGAAAACAAATCTTGTCAAAATTTGTATTCCAACAGGTTGTTATTAATAAATTAGCGGAATTTCCCGTTGTTACTACGGCTACTTGACATATGTCCAATAGGATCATCAAATAATCCGTTCTCCAAACGTGGACATGGGATATATAATAATTATAATGGAAACAAGTTGATAATCTACATTGTTTGCAAATACACCAGAGACCAATGTTCCTTCAATTTAGCATCAAATGAATTTCTCTTAATATCAAACATCACTGAACTGTTTTAAATTTTTGTCGTCTTATTATAATGAGTCAATTTCCACATGCAACACACAAATGTAAACTATGGAAGGATTATTTATTATAATTCATCCATTCATAAGTTGGTAATAACCAACTTAATCAAAAATATATGTGACAAATCTTTGTTGAAAAAAAGCAAAGAAAATGATCAGGACTGGTTTATTTACCGCACTTTTTCAGAAGCAATCTACATCGCATAATAATTATCAGTATCTTTGGATAATTTTTTGACATAGTTTTTTCGTTATCTAGAGTAGTTATGTACATCAAATATTTACTCAGAGTTCAGTAGCAAAGAGTAAAAAAAATTTTATCTTTTAACCCAAGTTGTTTTTTTCCAAGATTTTCATTCTCTTGAGAGTTCAAGTCTTGCAATGCAGATTATTCCAATGAGTTTACCTGATTCAATTTAAAACTCCAAATAAGATTACATATTAGTACTAATAGTGGAATTAGCACAGCAGCAGTCAGTTTTAAAAAAAAAGGTGAATACGAGTACAATTAAGTAAGAAATTTATTCTAACAACATAATTATTAAATATTACAATAATTTCGGTAAATTGAAACTATAAATAATTTAAAACTATATAATTAGTAAAAGATAAATGTCGAAGTCAAACTGATAAAGCCATTATCAATTTTGCAATTGTATAACAAACAATGTTGGTTTAATTTTAGTTACAAAGTTATTGATAATTAAAAATTAACACTAAATTTTTAATTTTTGGATTACAATTTTTGCAATTTAAAAAGTTACTTCTTGGTTGCAAATAAGTAGTAGTGGTCATTGCCTACGACTAATTCGATGCTCTTCATAGATTGAATAGCGTACGCTTTGTATACAACGACGTGCCAAATGTAATTGGTGTACTTGTTCATAAATTGCGTTCTCAAATCGCTGCTGATATCACCAAGCGATGTGTGCCTTCCATAAGCAGCTTTAAGGAAATCTGATGCATCTAATTGCATGCCTGGTGACATATCATCTATCTTTGCGATGCTAACCTAAAAAAATGAAATGAAAACAATCACAAACAATTAGCAAAACTTGGATAAATCATACCCTCACGGTAGAAGTAGAAGGTGGGGTGTAAAACTGAGCACTCAGCAGAGACACGTACGCAAAAACGAGGGCAAGACTTAATAACACTTTCGAAGCCATCATAGACCGAGATTTATGAATGAAATGGTGAAGTTAAACTACAATCTGGAATCTTATAAGGTAATTAAGTATTTCTCAATCTAAAGCCATTCGCGATAACCCGACCTTATACAGTTGGGTTATTAAAATTAATAAATAATTACCGATAAAGATATTTTTTTCATTTAGTAGTTATTTACTTAGTACACCAACAAAAGATAAATTTAAAACTTTTGATAGGTCTAATTAAATTTCCATTCAAATTAAAGTAAACGGAATCCTGTAAATCATAATCTACTTACTAGACCCACTTCCTTCCGGAAACTTATTCAAATTAATTTTTTTAATTCATGATTTAAAAAATTAATTTTATTACAACATAACATTTGCAAGAATGAGTAATTTTCAAAGTATTTTCCTTTATTCCACGTTAAATTAGCATAATCGCCTTCATGCAATAAATTCACTCAGAACTCTATAGATTGATTGTGTTTCCAATTTTAGCTGTCAGATTCGTCATAGACCTATCGCTTAATTTATCACGCGCAGAAAAATGATACCTATTGATATTTAATTAGGTATCACGGTTTATAAAGGCAATTCCTATTAATTAATTTATATTATTATGAAAACAATAAAAATATTTTCCACTGCAATACTTGCAATGATTATACCTAATCGTAAGTCAACAAAATTAAAAGTTCTTAAAAAGTATATTTTTTGTTTAATTATTAATTATAATTTAATTATAATTGTTTAATTATTATTTTCGTTAGGTGTAAAAATATGATTTTCCATGGAAAACAACTGCCTACAAATCATAAATTACAAGGCATATTTTTTAAAATAAATACTTATTTTTTACAGTTTTAATAACAATTATTCAAGATTAAAATTTCGTTGATTGATATCCCTTCAAATAATAAATTTCAAAAAACTTATTTGCGATAATATTTTCGAAACAGAGAAAAATGACTGAGATTTTTGATTTTATTTTTTTACTTCACTAGACAAGATTGCAGTGCTAACATTTGTTTATTTTTATTTTCCTTTTGGCGAAATTAAATGAAAGCAAAATTTCAATTCTTGAAAATCAAGAGGGAAGTGGTACTTTTATTCTCAGGAATAAAAATATACCTATCTAACTTGCTTTTATTTATAAACATTCAATTTAAATCACAAATTGCAATGGAAAATTGCGAATTTATAATTTTAATATAAATCTATGTTTCTTTATTACCATATATAATCAATCAGGGATATAATATAAATTTAAGTAATAGAGAGACAGTGACGATAATTTAAATTAATAATAGACAAAAAGACTACAGAAAAAAGAAGTTATAATTTACTCAAAAAAAAAAAGCAGAATTATTTTTATGAAAATTAAGGTAGTAAAATAGCCCCATGTCAGAACTAAAAAATTGACATTTCAGTCAAAAATTATTTAAAAAATTTTTAATAACTAATGTTTAACTGTTCGCATAGGATCAATTTTATAATAAATGAATTCTTCCGTTCTAAGTGCCTTTTCATTTCATAGCAAATAAGTAATAGGGAAAAATAATGTAAATACCGACAGGTATTCCATATCCGACCTCTATGCATATTTCAACAATAAATAAACCAATTGCGTTAGTAATTTCTTCATAATAAGCTCCAATCAAAATATTGGTAAATAATGGCGCCTTAAAGATATAATTACTAACGCCATAGTCCAAATATGCAAAGAGGTCGAATTTGGCATATCGGTTGGTGTTAAACCGTTTTCCCCTACTAACTGTTAAAAATCAAAAGCATTATTGAATAATTGCAATACGTAAGCTTTCTGAAATGAACGACTGTTATGAAAAAAAGCGCTCTTTCGAAAAAGGTCGTGTATACGTAAAATCTTGCGAATTTTGTTTACAAACACAAAGTAAAATTTAAAATTTTGAAGTAACTTTTTTGAACGAAACCTACTCAAATCTCACAAATTAAATTAGAAATTCAAATAAAAATCTCTAACAATAATGATTACTCGGCATTATAATCCAAATATTATGTAATTTCCGAGGGCTAAAGCACGGTCAAAAATTGTGTACACCAGACTTCCTACTATTTCGGACTTCTCAAACTTCCCCGGACTTCCTCAGACTTCCCGGACATCCTCAGACTTCCCCGGACCTATTTCTACCTAACCCCTCCCCCCTTGACCAAACCACGTAGTTTATGAACGTTCTCTAACCTGAGTTTCTCATAAATCCATGAAGTGGGCCCTACCTACAATATTAAAAAAAAATTTTTGTTAGTTATCATTGCAGATGAAAACGGTTTTCTTCAAATTAATTACCTTTATCGCTGCAGTCCTTTTGCCTTATTTCTAGTGGCCAGGCCAGGATAGATTCTTCGTTGTTCCTTCCAATAAACATAAGTCACTCACAAACACTTTCACATTTTGTTTCACTTAAGTATTAAAAAGAAAATTGTTCTCGATTATTAAGAAAGCTTTTGAAATTCGAAATACCACACTGTCGTTCGCGGAAAACGGAACATTTTTCCGAATTTTCTTCATACGATTACTTTTAAGTTGAATACATGCACTAGCGTTCTGCGGAATGCAATTTTTGTTTTGATTGGTTAAATTTCAATAAAAGGTTCAAATTTTACTAATCAAAACAAAAATTGCATTCCGCAAATCGCTAGTTCGTGTATTCAGCTTAAGGCCTTACAAACGAATGATTGATAAGAGTCCGTACGTATATAACTTTCTTTTTTATTACAAAAATGTACAATGACGAAAGAGTGGGAAACTTATGGACAAAAATCGATTACAATTGCAAACAGGAAACAAAAAAAAGTTATATACGAATTATGACGCCGTGGCCCGTACGGACTCATATCAGTCATTCGTTTGTAAGGCCTTAAGCTGAATACACGCACTAGCGATTTGCGGAATGTGATTTTTGTTTTGATTAGTAAAATTTGAACCTTTTATTGAAATTTAACTAATCAAAACAAAAATCGCATTTCGCAAAACGCTAGTGCATGTATTCAGCTTAAAAGTAATCGTATGGAGAAAATTCGGAAAAATGGCCCGTTTTCCGCGAACGAGAGTGTGGTGTTTCAAGTTCGAATTGTCGTGAAGAATCTTCTTATTAAGAAGCTTTCTTAATAATCGAGAACAATTTTCTTTTTAATACTTAAGTGAAACAAAATGTGAAAGTGTTCAGGTTTGTGAGTGACTTATGTTTATTGTAAGGAACAACGAAGAAGCTATCCTGGCCACTAGGAATAAGGCAAAAGGACTACTGTGATAAAGGTAATTTGAAGAAAACCGTTCTCATCTGCAATGATAACTACCAAAAAATTAGCACTTCGAAATAAAATATCGATACCCAATAATTTCAACGCTGCACGTGAAACGCCCTTAATTTGTTCTAAAATAGTGAAAGGGTGCTAATTTAATAAAATCAATTGGAGAACATGCATATAAATCTTCAGTTCTAAAGAAAGCTCTTGCTTTTGTCATGAGGAAAGCAAGCAATTATTGCCAACTGCAATAAAAAAATTTTATATAAATTGATAAAATTACACTTTGTTTCTAACTTACTTCCAGTATACTACTAGTAATAACTTATATTTATATAAAAAAAAATTTTTATTGTTAATTATAAATTATAAATTCTTCCAAACTCTCACCACGCAAACTCATTCAAAATCTTCCAGATACACACAAGTAAAATCCAAAAATTTCTTTGGATTTCTAAAATCTTTGGATTTTACTTGTGTGTATCTGGAAGATACCATAATTATGTACTAGAAAAATAATCACAAAATCATTGGTTTGATATATTTCTCATCTAAACAGTTAATTTTGAAGAGACAAATTGTTGATAAGAGGCTCATTAGGTGGACACACAGTTAAAGAATAAGTAAGTCCTGAGTAAATAGCAAAGCCATTATCGTTTTAGTTCCAATGCCGATTCTGGATCTGGATTTTAGGTGGCAAGGGAGAGGAGAACCCCTATGCACACTTAGGCCACTAAAATCGGGTCTATTGTACTGCCTTCGATGCAACGGCTCCCCGTCCTGTCACTTCTCATGTCATCCTGTTTCCAGAATGAAATTGAGTATTTTGAGAGGTGGAATGATACTGACTCTGGTCATGTCAGGCCCGAAATCTCCTAGCATGGATCATCTCATTGACGCTATTCTCTGGCCCCGATTTTCTCTAGACGGCCCTGCCAATAGCAAAGAGTTGTTTAAAATGTAATTTTTTTCCGTTCATCATGATGTATGTAGTATGTGTACCTTGCAGTAAATTCCCGTTCAATCAACAGGTCGGAACCGTAATTGAAATTGAAAATTTCTGGGCTACTTACTATAGGATCTAAGAAATATACCTCTTGTATAAGCTAAGCAGCCAGTGATATAATATGCCGATATCATTAGCAATCAGACATCACAACGTGAAAAATATGCTAAAAGTTGTGATGTACCTATACCGAAATTTCGGTTTATAATAATTAGTATAACAAAAATACCTAAAATTTTACGAAAATGTGAAAACAACTTTTTAAATAAAATTTCGAAAGTAAATTTTACTATTAACCAAGTTACAAAATGTCACAATGTCTTTATTACAAATCTGGAGCGAGGTATTTCTATATGCCGATGCCGGATAATTGGATGTCGGATGAACGCAAATTTATTATATTGCGTTTGAAGTATTTTCACATATTTTCTGTCTTCAGTAATGATTTCAAACCATACATTAAAGATGCAGAGATAGCCATAGGCATGTCCAAGATACCCGATTCGATCTAAGACAAAGCAAAGAAACAATTGCTTCACTTTGACCGTCGCAACGTCACTCTTAGGATGATAATGGCAAACCACCGAGTTATTCTCTTCCAAGGAGCTATTTTCAAAATAAAGTGAATCGAAGAGCCTAATGAGTATACAGATTATCGATTAAAGTCTTCAAGAGAGTCAACTTAAACAACGTAAAATTTATGAAATTTTAGCAATTGTAATATAATTTTCGCCGTCAATTTTGATATATCGGACTCTTAAATATAATTATTTTATTATTTTATTGGCGTAGTGACAGTTTTCAACACTTAGCCCTGCGGTCGCGGTTTGGTTCCAACTTTCAACTTCGGTTTCATGAGCTGACATGTCTGGCACGCTGCATTTAATCGTTATTACTTCAAACTGTGCATCATTAAAAGAAAAACGACCACAGAAACAAACAATATTGGATTTCGAAAAGAATCGAATTTTAAAATCCAATTTCTAGAAATCAGAATTTTTAGAAGGCAGCAGGGTCTTTAACGACCATTGTCAGTATAGTCATCATAAAAATGTTCTTGAGGAAGTCGTGAAAATCCAGAAGAGATCTAAAAGTGTATTATTATAAACACAATTTTGTATCAATTTGCAGGACAATGTTACCGCCCCGGAACGCCTTTTCCGGTAAAATAACTCAAGCAAATTCCGCATAGAAAGAAGCTTTACATTACGCTCAAAATCCATACAAACGAGGGGAATTCTGTAAAAACAATGGTACACCTTATGTATCGCGCTTTATGAATCAACTAAACCCAGAAACCGGCCTACTCTGACGCGCTTGCGATAAATGATAGCTTCTCTTTCTATCTCCAAATTCACAAAATCGTTCCATCTTTTACCCACTCGATGGGAAGGCAAACCACATTTTCACCACACAATGCTTTTACTGATTACAACGTTTCTGTTAAACCAGTTGTGTTTTGACTGTCGGTGTAAACAGATCTTAAAAGGCAATTTACGAACCGCGAACGTAAATATTCAAAAGTGCGCATGCGACGTCTTATAAATATTTTTTAAATTGCGCGTATTTTAAAAATTTCGCGTCACCTCCGCATAGAATTAATGCAAAACAGTGACGAACAATGCATCGCAACGATCGAAAAATATAAATTACTCTTTCGACGGATTCGATCGGTGTCCAAAATTAAAGTTAATTTGTGAATTAAATTTTATTGAATATATTTAGACAATTTTCGATTTGTATGACAAGTATCTGACGTAAAAACCCGGCGATTCCCGTTAACTTACATGAATCATCACAAACATAAACGTGAAAGTCGTTTAGTTAATAAATAAATACTAAATTAATCGTTTAGTTTTAATCCGGAAAAGACTGACATTCCGTGTTTTTGTTGTATCATAATGGTATCGACACAGAATCTTTCAAAAACATAAGATTCTCATGGTAATAGAGAACACGCCGAATTTGTCTGACTACTCAGGTGAAACCTTTAACAATAGAAAAAAGTGTTTTAAACTAAGACGAAGAAATAATCAAGCCGCCACGGCCACGAAACTTGTTCTCTATGCATTTACCTATTGGCTTAACGAATTGCTATTCGGTGTCGGAAGAAGCGTGGCCGAAAATTTCGATGATGGAACCCTCGGGGGGTTACACAAACAATCAAGATCCATGGTGGACCGAACATTTAATTCATGAAATCCAAGCGGAACATCCTGGTGAACTTGTTCGTACTGGAAGCCCGTACCTGTTATGTTCGCAACTACCGTCGCATTGGAGGTCTAATAAGACTTTACCAGTAGCATTTAAAGTTGTAGCTCTTGGTGACGTGGGGGACGGTACCGTCGTCACGGTTCGCGCTGGTAACGATGAGAATTATTGCGCCGAGTTAAGAAACTGCACGGCTGTTATGAAAAATCAGGTCGCTAAATTCAACGACTTGAGATTTGTCGGAAGAAGTGGAAGAGGTAAATTATTCTTTGTTCTTTCTTCACTTTGTACAAATAATTAAGTATATAATATAACCTTGCATGTTTTAACACTTGGGAAATCTTTTGATACACATTTACCGTGAGGGAACTGGCTTTATTTTGTGAAAGAGAAAGTTTCATCCATATATCACGTTGTAACAACTTCACACCTTCTACGATAGATATTAATTATTGAAATTTAAAAAAAAAGCTAATTACGAATAACTTGAGAGTTGCGTTAAATCAAGAAAACAAAGTTGCGGAAAAAAGTGTGCAAAAAATTAAAGGGACCTTGCTTTAATTAAAATTTTTAATAACGTTTTGAAGTGTTATCGCCGACGCAATTTGATAACACACGTAATTTTTGCATAATTCTAAACAAACTGCGAGAATTTTAATTTTGGTCTACACAATCAATTAATTATAAATAATACTTGTCGACGTGCATGATGAATATCCTTACATTGTTAGGAGCTTTCGTTTAAATCGTGAAAACGTGTGTGGTAAAAGCTCGGACTCGCGGCGTCTTTCTTGTAATTCGTATGACATTAAGGAGTTGTTAATCATTTTCATATATTCAAAGGACGAACGAGTTTCTGTTAATAGACTTCATTGCTCATAATCATAGACAGTTATGAAGTCTTTCCATAAGCAAGTTTTGCAGTAACATTTTACTTATTTTAAGTTATTTTTGTGTATTTGTAATCTTCAGGAAATTTATCAATATATTTTGCCGGTTGTTGCGGTGCAATGAGGATTTATGCTGGAAACCTGGATGTGGCTTTTCTGACTTTTGATAAGAAAAGTATACGTGTGGAGAATAATGAGGTTTTAATATTGTCTTAAGAATCTTTTTGAAGTTCAAAATTAGAAATGATAACACCGAAACGACCAGAAGGATATCTTTATCGCGTGCCAACAAAATTGGAATTGTTTCTCATTTTTTTATCGAGAAACGGAAGTACCTTAAATTTTACGAAAATTCAATCCCGATTGCTTAACTAATTTTTTCTTTCTAAACTAAAAATTATATGGCCACATGTCAACCCGCTACAAATATAATTAGTAAAATTTGTGGCAGGCCCGGAGCGCAAATTATACCTACACATCTTTCTGTTTGTACCTTACACACTGCTTTTTGTTTTTAAAACCACACTTTTGGGTATTGACCACATGTCTTAAAATTGTCGAAATTACTATATATAAGTACTATTTTAACGCGTGCAGCTTATTAAATATTAAATTATAATTTTCTAGTCGCAAATTTCTGCACGAAACTTGAACAATTCGGCTACAAAGTAGCGTAATGATAATTATTGTATTATCTACCCATGAAAAAGGTATTTTGTTATGGTATAAACAGCACTCCTGTGTAATTTTTGGAATAAATTGAGAAACTCGCTAAAAGCCATAATATAATTATAATATTCGGAGTGAACAAAATTTATTCTAAATTCGTTGACGCTTTTAATAATAATATGTTGTTGAGGTATGGGTCAGTTAAAATAATTTTTAATTCGACAATTAAAAATTATTGTAACAGACCTATAACTCAACAATTATATTCACATTAATTCAAAAACATTTTTATATTGGCGGCCCAAATGGTCTTCGTATATAATAGGAAATACAATTCATTTCTTGAAAATTGAAAAAATTTCCATCACAACATTTACTTTGTTTTTGCTTTTTAAACAATTATAATAAAGCACTTCCTTTGAAACATTGATTAGATAACTATTAATGTTTAAGTAAATAATTTCTGTAAGTATTGTTAAAAACTGCAAGCTGTCAATTAAAAAAAGTATATGAACTATACATTGTACTTTTTGTACCATATTACTTAAAAAAAGAAAAATTGGTATCGGTACAAAAGTTTCAAAATTCAAATATTGTTTTTGAAAATTTGATATTTACCCCATTTTAATCAATTTATTTTTAAAAAATATTATAGTGAACTACGTAAGCAGATAATAAAAAAATTTTTAAATTGATAATGATATTTTAAAGCGCAATTTGGTAATTAAGAGCTAGGAAATTGTATTTCTTTGTTTAATTATTTTGTCAACTATAAAAGATAAATTCTTTTGGTTAGTGATAAAGTTGTGGATATTTATAACTCCTACAATATTATAGTCCAGGCTATTTTGGCTTTATTTTATTATTTAAAAAGGTTTTGCGAAGCCTATAAAAATGCTCGCCATTTTGAAAGATGGGTAAAACTCGCTATAATTTTACAATCATGATGATATTTGAATAATAATTAAAATAATTAATGTTAGGTACTTCTATATCGTGGTTTGAGTGAACCGCAGCCAAAGACACGAATCACACATTGTAGATGAGTTACAACTTCAAATTATTTAAATTAATATTATTAAAATAATACTTAACTTCATTCAGTTACTCGTATTTTATTTAATAAAATTTAGTGTAATGGCAAAATGTTTTGCGAACATTGAAATTTAACAGATACCAAAAATTATGGTAATATAAATTTTTTCGTACTTTCATCGATCAAAACATCACTTATGCAAATAAAAGGTGTAATTTATAATTCGTATTATTATAATTATCATCTGCTTCAAGCAACTGATTATTATAATTAAATACTTAATTAATAGCATTAATTCTTACATAATATAATTTAAGTGAATTAGTGAATAATTTAATTTGAAATTTAGTATTGTTAAAATAAAATTAATTTAAAGTACCATGGTTCTGGTAACCAATTCAACATTTTCAGGTTGATCCTTATTTGCACTTTAGAATTTTTCCTGTTCCAATATTTAGCACATATAATTTGGTGACCTTTGGAAAACCGCAATATAAGGAAACTAAATAAATTATGAAAAATAAAACATAATTATTAAGAAAAAATTGAAACAATTTTTGCAATGAAGAACAGCAGTTTCTCTTATGTTGTATCATTTGATAAGTTTTAAACAGATTTAATTCACACCGAACCTCCTTGCAATATTGCAGACTGAGAGCCACAGGTAAAAATATACCAAATTTTTTACCTTTTATAAAAAAAAAGTAATATTAATAAGCGTCGCAGAACAAAATATTTTTAGAGGTGTCAGTTGACGAACAAATTTTAGGACAAAAAATAAAATTAATGCAATTTCTTGTTGGAAGTTGCTTTAGTATTATACTTGTTTTTATTTGTAGTAGGTATACATAATTAGAACTTGATAATATTTAAATTAATGCTTGAGAATAACTAAAATGATCTATTTGTTATTATTTGAATTTTTACTACATCTTCAACATAGTCAATATATCAACGAAATAATAGTAGCAGTTGTGTTTTACATAATTTTGTGGATTTCTAGAATAGTCAAATTTCATGAAAAAAAATTGGAAAAATTGGAAAATATGGATTCGAACACGGGGAACATATTCACTGACTGTGAATATGCACTTCAACTTCAAACATCAAATTCCTTGCAGAGATGTCGAGTCTGTTAAAGAATCTCATGTGAATGATGGTACTATCGATTACAAGCCATTTTAATATTCATGGTCAATATTTTATAAAATTCTCTCAAAAAGTTTATTATTCATAAATATACAAATGAATAAGAAGAAAACTTTTAAAAGACCTGTTGATCTACTGGGTATAGTTTTCTAGGAACACTTACTCACAAACTGTGAGGAAGCATATTTTTCTGAATGTCTTCATCGTGATGATGGGTTCTTTAATAAGTACATTTTCAATTCAATTTTGTAAATTTGTCAATAATTTATTCTCAGAATCACCGAATTAAAAAATTGTATAAATTTTATTGTTTTATGAAAATATTTATTGGTTTTCAACCAAAAACAGATTTGCAGTATTTATCTAACAATTTGCTAACTTCAAAATTTTAACTTGGAAACCTTTGGCTTTACGTCCCGAGACTTTAATCCTATTACCTTAAATTTTTACTTTATACCAGAGAAATCAAAAATATTAATCGATGATTTCTATTGACTTGCTGGTACCAACATACATTTTCTATTCGTTGGTTAAATTTAATGCCGAGTTTAAAGTTACATGAAACCAGGCAACGCGATTTTGAAACTTTAACACCTGGTAGCACAAAAACTGACTTTAAAAAAATTTTAATTTATAATTTTCTCTTATACCGATTATTCTGAAATTTAGACGAACATTTTCATGGCATGATTTCATGAATAGGTAGTTTCTTATAGAAAATGGATATCATATTGCTAAAAAGAATTAAAATAATTTTCTGACAATTCAATAGATTTAAGCAAATTTTTTTTTAGTACTACTCTTTGCTGATACTGTCTTAGTACGTAGAATACATTAGGTAGTAATTTTCGCTCTTATTGATGGTCAAATTATTATTAAAAACTTGAAAAATGGGACAAATTTTGAGAAATAAAACTCAGCATTTGATTATGAAAAAAGTAATTTTATTAAATGGATTCTATAAGCTTAAAGTTATGGAGAAGAAACAGATTTAACAGAAAAAAAATTTTATTTGCTAAAAAATGAGCTGGGATACTCTTAGCCAAGCTTCTCAACATCGCTATTGATATTCGTAGCACAGCTTCGCTCTGTGCTCTAAACAAAAAAAATGTTGTTAAATATTTGTTGTTAAAAATTAAATATTTGAAAAATTCAATTTTATATAAATCAGTAATTATTTGAGGGCACATAAAATTTTATTTTCAATTATTGTAATTCGCTCAATGACTAAAAGGCGCCTGTGAATGTTCATACCTACTTAGATAACTTTGAACTTAATTTATAAGAATGGATTAAAAAAGAGCAATACAGCGTAATGTGGTATTAACTTTTGTAGAGCTCAGGGTTTCTGAGACCCCAGTGTGCAGTTCCAGGGTTAAATGGTTATTAATTTATTATAGCTCTCAACCAATCATTCTTACTAAATAGTCAACTATCGATTCTATCAGCATATCTATCAGCACTATCAGCATTTTTCAGCATGTTAAAGGGCAAAATGTCAACAGTTTTAGATTCATTTTTCCAAGCCACTAATGCCCGTACTTATAGTCACGGATCAATCCGAGACTCAAAATGATCCTATAATTTACCAATGAGATTACTGGAATTTAGCCCGTATCGTAGCAACAGCTGTTATTTCGAGAATTGATCTCGATTCTCGGTTCAATCCATGACTATAAGTACGGACATTAATAGCAAAATTAGAATAATAATTAAATCTCGGATTAAACCAAATCGAGCTTGTCATCCATTAAATTTACATTTAATAGCACCAAAGTATAAAATTTTTAAAAGTGCGTTTAAAAGAGGTTTTTAGATTATAATACTTTAAATTAAATAAATGTTAGTTTAAATATTAATTTGAGAAATAATCTTGCACATACCCTCTAGAGCAGAGTTAGGGCAACTTTTTTCGTCAGCGCGCCGAATAAAATTTTCTGGTTATGGCGAGGGCAGGAATATATTGAAATATTTAACAAACAATTTTCTAGTGTCTTAATAATGTGCGTCGGTCCCACTGAGTCGATAATTGCTAACATCAATTTTAAAATGCGATTATTGGAGGTTTCCTAATCTGACTTAAATGGAAACTGTATAGAAACTGGAAACTTTTTCTAAGAGAAGGAGGTTGAGCGCACAACGATGAACAGAAGAGGCTGAAGAAAAAAAGGTTAATTAAAGTGTATAACCCTTCCAACCAGCAGCGGTTTGAATTCTTCGATTAATAATTATAATAGGTTCCCTGTATTTGTAAGCACTGCAAGTACATAAATGTCACACGTTGAATAAATTAAATGTTTTATTTATAAGGGCCACCTTATAACTTATATAGAATTCCAGCTCCCATAAAGGATAATCCTGTACTGTTTAAATTTATAAAAAAAGTCTGAGAAATAGGATAAACAATAAAATTGAATTTTTGTAGACATTTCAAAATTTTTATTTAAAGTCCCTTTTAGTATTACTAGTTACATAGTATTAGGTTTTTGGTATTACATTAATAACGGCAAATCTCCAATTAAATTTAAATATTATATAAAAGATTTAAAAATATATCATAAATATAAATCTAACAAAAATATTATATAAAAATTTAAAAAAATAATTAGTATCTATAGTTTTTATTTAGATATTTTTATATTGATAATAAATTTAAAATATTAAAATTGAAAACAATTTAGATAGTTATTAGAAAGATTTAATCTACAGGTTGGTAAAACTTTTACCATAAAAATAAACAGACTAAATTTTTTTTAAAACTAATTTGCATAGTTTTGATCTAATAAAAAAAAGTAGTATAATTTTTTTTTTAGTTGTGTTAACATAATCTCTAAATCAAGTGTCACAACTTAAACGAAAATATTATATAAAGTTTTATTTCTTAAAATTAATAAGTATTACATTAAAATTATACATTAGATCATCTGAAGAGGGTCAATAAAATAAAAATCAATAAACGTTTAATATTAATATTAATTTTTACATAGAACAGCCATATTCAAATAATATTTATTTAAAAAATTATTTTAAGTTTTAAATTTAAAGCTATAACTTTGGAATATATTATTTATTTTTGTTAAACTGTTAAAATGAAGTAAGTATATTAATTTTACATTGAACATAAATCGAATACCGGGCCCTCACGTATCCACCATAAAGGTTTATTTGCTAAATTCTTAATATTTAATTATTAGATCTCTTAATCATGTTAGAAATAAACTGTATTAATAAATTTTGTGCAGAAAAAAAATAGAAGGGCAAATGAAATTGATATCTTTCTACCTAATTTGTTTGTTGTAATAACAAACACTAAAAAATAAAATTTTAAATTTCCATAATTGTAAGAGTTAACTTTCTTAAGTGAACGTATACATTGCGATATAATTACAATATTATTATTTACATTAAAATAATATCAATAATATAAAAGCCTTGAACAATAATTTATAACAAAAATTAAAGTTAGTTTACCGATTTTCAGTATGGGTTTCTAGCCTAAAAAAACATTTCTAAAAAAAAATTGAGATTTTCATTTTTATTATTTACTTCTCTACCAAATTTTATAATCTTGAAACTCTTCTTTTCTAATACCAACAAATTAACAAGGGGGTAATAACTTAGAATTTTGCGTTCCACAGACTTCATGAAGTTAAAAGATTTCACAAGTCTTTTCATGAAGATTTCACGAGACTTCAAAGATTTCACGAGACTGCACAAAACTTCATGAGACTTCATGAAACTTCATGAGACTTCATTGTCCCCGATCCACAGACTTCATTTAGTGATTTTCCCCTTGCAAATTAAACAGCAACGACTATCACAATCGGAGATTGCGAGCTGAGTTAAAACTTTATTCTGATCATCTTTCTTTGAAAGGAAATAACAAACCTCCGATGTAATTTACTAATTTGCTAACTTGAGTTTGTTGAAATTATTTTATGAATATTTTTTCTTCAAGTTTCAATTAGTTGTGAATAGTTAACTTCTTATAGTAAATATAAATTTTTTTTTATAAATTAATGTGAATTATTAAATTTGCAGTAGGTAAAAGAACTTACCTAATGCACTTTGGGATTGAAAAAAAAATACCAATACACTGCGTAATATTAAAATATCCAAATCACAAAAGAGCTCTCCAATGCTTTGTAGTTGAGTTTAAGTGACTTCAAGAGAATTATTTAGTGGCAATCAGTAATGGAAGTAAATTTAGTTAAAATAACGACAAAATTGAAATAAACATCAAGTTTGTGCTATTCTTTATTACTTAAAAACAATATATCTTTTTAATTATCCCTTAATTATTTTTATGTGTACTCTGTGTTTTATTGTTAAGGTTTGTTATATATAATATATCGATATTATTTTAACAGGGTTCTTATATTATTTATTTATATACTTTTTCCATTCGTCGGACGAGGTTTTTCTTTATTTTATATTATGTATCTTTAGTACTTATTATTTAAATTACTTGGTTTTATGTGTATACAACAACTAAACATAACATGCTATAATAATTTCTTATGTAACAGATAAGGTTACTGTAAAAATTCTTTTATTTGAATGATAAATCTTCAGTGGGCCGTGAATAGTATTGAAAACCAGTTCAAGTGTTTTGGTTTGAAATTGGAATCACTAATCACCATGCTAAAGCAAATTGCTCAAGAAAATATTCGTTTTTATAATATTGTTTAGTATAATACGTTACATTAATAATATAATGCCCAAAATTCTTGACAAAAGAAAATGCTCAAATATTTCGAACATATTTTTCTGTAATTTTGAAATACTTATTATACCTGTAATAAGCAAAATTACCAATAGTTGTAATAGAAAAAGTTGTGTTACACGTGGTTGACTAAAACTGATGAAAGGTATTTTGCAATAACGATTCTTGTTTTATTTTTGGCAAAAGGGAACATAACGAACAATACAGGTAAACTAGATCAAAATTAGATGCGCTAATTATTATTGCAATATGAATATCTTGCTAAATTTACCATTATATTTTTGTTTTAAAAAGTACGTAAAATTATGTCTCAGCAGAATTCAGGGGAAGAATCCTGGCAACTGACATCAAAGGACGTCTTAATTGATGAGGCATACTAACCAGCTTCCAAAACTTTTCATTTTATTTTACTTTAATACTTTTTATTGCTTTTAGGCAAATCATTTTCGATAACAATTACAATATCTACAAGTCCTCCACAAATCGCAACTTACAACAAAGCAATTAAGGTGACGGTCGATGGTCCCAGGGAGCCGAGATCAAAAACGAGTAAGTTATTTATTTTAAATACTATTTAACCTTGTAAGTTATCAAAGCAAATATTCTTGGGCTAGGTTTGCGTGTAAGTTCTGATTTAATAATTTTGGATCTGAAGTTAATCATATTAAGAACTAATAATGAGCCAAATTATCTTAGTAATCTCAAGAATTTGTGCAACTAACAATAATAATTAAGCTAAAATAATATTGTTATACGAATACAAAGGAAGATACAAATAGTACAATTTAGTTGTTCCAATATACCGATAGGTTATTAATACTAATTTGTGTATAATACGTACCCGCTATAGAAAATTTCTGGCCTGATCGATAATTGGATTTCATGATTCGTGATTTCAGTTGTCTATGATTATAAGAAATCAGAAGCGGAGTTCTATTAAACATTAAAGTATTTGCCGAGCGCTAACTGCAGAAAAGGTATCATTACCCAGTGGTTTAGTGGCTAATTTACTAACCTAAACTCGTTGCTACCGTAAACTTTTTACTCTTTCATTGAATTCAATTTAAATTTTTTAAATTGGAATTTAATAATTTATCGAATTACTTTTTTTAAATTAATTTTGCTTAAATTAAAAACACATGTTCGTAATGTACAGGAACCGAAGACTATTCAAAATGACACATAACAATTATTAAACATATGCTCATAATAAAATACTCAAAGATGTTATAGAATTTCAATGTACAATGCAATTTGGATACTTTAATGTTTGGACTTTCGTGCTTTAGGGACAATGGTAGAATAGTTGGATGAATTTGATACTAAAATTCACTGAAAATAAGGATTATTATCTTCCCAACACCCCTAAGTAAAATATACAGTTTAAATTGAGGTAATTTACAACACGCAAAGCAAATATGGCGTGTCACTTTAGTTTCGCCTTATTTACAGTTGGATTTTTCATGTAGCTACCATTGTACTCACTCCTTCACATCCTTTGAAAAGTATTCATATCTCTTTTACGATTGATTAGTTATAAATATTCAATGCCTCTCACAATGGGTACATATGCAATAATAAGCATTAACAATTTTTACATATGCCTTCCGAGGGGTGGAAAAACAGTTATCAACTTTTTAGCTATTTTACAGTAAAAAAAAAAGTAAAATGAAATTTAATATTATTATTTTCATATTTTCTCCATAACTCACCAACATTATTCCAAAATGTTCAAGAAGAGTATGTTGTTAATCTTGGATTCAAACATGGAAAATTGGAAAAGTCATAAAATTTTTTTTTCAGTAGTATACCTATTACTGAAATAAACAAATGTAATTATCGAAGATTAGCTAAGAAAACCATAAAAACAATAAATTATTTTCGAGCTTTCGAAATTCACGATAGCTTATTATGATTTTTTAAAATTCATTTTTATAAAAAGTTATAATCAAGCTATCGGACAAATGTCAATACTGCATCTTTCCTGTAACTATGTATTTTATTTTTTGACATTAATAAATATTCTTGACAAAGGGAACATTCGTTCCCGAAAGCTCGAAAATAATTTATTGTTTTTATGGTTTTCTTAGCTAATCTTCGATAATTACATTTGTTTAAAACTATATAGCTAATAATTTTAATAATATTATTACTGAAATACTTCTTTAAAATATGGCATTGTTTTAAACACAGCATGCTTGCTTCTCAGCTATAATAATTTTTTTCAATGTTAAGTATATTTATGTTTTTCTCTATTTTGATAAATTACGAAACAAAATCGCACGAAGTTTTGAAAAAATTGCCTTGCAGTTTTTTCATGTTTACAAACAGCTTTATAGAAAGAAACACAAATGAATTAATTTCATAGGAGATAATTACAAATAAGAAAAATATTTTTCAAAAAAATGAACAAATGTACAAGTGAGCAAGAATTACTTAAACCTATTTTAACCTACAATATAGACCTATGTCTTAGCAAGGACCTCCAATTTAAACATTAAATTAAATAATAAAAAGAAAATCGTTATTTATTTTGGGGATCATTTGCGTTGGTATCTTTAGTCGTTGCGATCATTTTCACCGAGATCATTTGATTGGGGATGTTTGTCGCGACACCCTCTCAGAACGAAAGGGTTTCAACTCAAAATCGTTACACTATTCTATCGGTTCCCAAATATTGGGTTCCGCCAAAAAGAATTTCAAAATTGCGTAAAAATAAATTCTGCCACTTAAAAAATAGTTTTTAACTTCTTTAAGATAAAAACAAAAAAGGTAAAGAAAAGTGCATACACAAGTCACCTTTAAATGCAAAACTTGATGACCTTTTTTTCATTATTTAGCTAATAATAAAAAGATGGTATAGATATTATGACGTCAACTTATAGGATAATCATATTACGACTTACTAATTTTGTTTTACCCTAATATGCTAACACTTAACAAATAGTTTTTTTCTAAAATACCTATAATCTGATTATAATACAGTCAATTCCATTTCAAAATGTCTAGGGACAATAAGCAAAAAATTTGAGATAGAGGAATTATCAAGGCATCCATTCGGGCCATGGATTTCAAAGATCTTAAAATTACCAAAATAATGCTCGTTTAAATTCCCTAAAAATTGCAGAAAGTACCCTAAATATACCATTTATAATACCATTGCCATGCAAATAAAATTGTAAATATTATAATTTTTTTCAAATAGAAATTTTATTTTATTTTTCAAAAGCAGAATTTTTGTATCTAAAACCAAAAATTTGAAAAATTAATTGTATATTTTTAAAACAAGTTTTTATGATATTCTAAAATTAATAAATTTGATTACTTATTTAAAATATGTTATATTATGATTATGATGTTTTTTATTTAAAAAATAAAAATTTAAAAATTCCCTCAAACTAAAAAAATTACTGTTATTGCAAAAATGTCAAACAAAAAAGCCCCAACAAGTTACTTTTGTTTCAATCAAAATTTTGAAATTTGTGTACAAGTCGACATCGTCTGGGACTTACATAGAAAAAAAGATGACTTGGGTTACAAAATTAGTGCCCTGGAATATTATATTATGAAAGTTTTCTGGACATTTTATATGAGTATAATACAAATGTTGTTTATTTACTGCATTAAGAATAAAATTTCTTTTCAGAGATTTTGTTTAACACATATTGAAGTATGAAGAAAATATTTTTACCATCATTTTGATACAAAATCGCGGCGACTAAACCCATCTTAAAAAGCATCTTTTTTTTAAAACACCTTCACGGGAGGACGGTTTTCTCGGAAAGTGTAAGACTTGGAACAAAAACTCAACAATTTTTAAAATGAATATATTATTGGCTATTATAGAAGTACGTAGGGTTTTTATTTTAAATAAAATTTTGTAGAAATGGTGCACTTTTGAAAAAATTAATCGTTTATTGGCCAAATAATAAACAGTAAATTGTTTATAAAAAAGAAAATTTATATGAAATTCTTCTATGGTCAATAATATATTGATTTTAAAATTTTTGAGTTTTTGTTCCAAGTCTTAAACTTTCTGAGAAAACCGTCCTCACGTGAGGGTGTTTTAAAAACAGATGATTTTTAAGATAGGTTCTGCCGCCGTCATTTTGTATCAAAATGATGGTAAAAAATTTTTGTTCGTACCCGTAAAAGAAACCCTCTGAAAAGAAATTCTATTCGGTTTATTATGTCAATTATAAGATGAACATAGAATATTTAGAAACAATATTGTATAATATAATATATTCATTGCATTGCTTACATTTACTTTAATAATAGTATGTTACTGTAAAAACCCGAAGTTTGGTAAATCCTACGATTGACGCACTTATTACTTATTTTAGGATTTGCCGATTTGATTTGGTAAATGTACGAAAGGATATGTATTCCCAGTAACTTTAATTTAATTAATTTTTAATATTAAAAATTTTTTATAAAATAAAATAAATAATAGTATTTTGCCTCGCCTTTGCTATACGTACGTATAATCACCTTTTTCAGAGAAATAAAATTAAGGATGATATAAAATTAATAAAATTATTTTTCTTTGGTCACATTAAATATTTCTATATAATGTAATGTAGATATAAAAAAAATTTACAGTTGAACCAATATCAAAATTTTTTCAAAAAAATCATAACCATTATCTACCTACCAACTCTTGCTGTTTGAGCTTTATTCGCATCACAATAAACATAGTTTGTGTCATATTTCCACACCAACAACCGCGATTCAGATTGCAATTTGTGGTTACCATCGGTAAAAATATTTTATAAAATTTAAAGTATTGACTTTTCATTACTATCATTAGTTTTATAATATCTAGTAAAATAATAATACTACTGCAATTTTTAAAACGGTAAACTCACTTAATGCAAAGGAATTGATTAAATTTGAATTATTAATTAAGTTATTTAACTACGCTTAAGATGCTGTGGGAAATTTGCTGTTGGAGCTGATAAGGTAATTTCCTGTTGTGATGATAACTGTAACATTTGAAAAATATTTGTGTACACGCATATTATATTAGGCTCAGTTATAACAATTCAGATTTCCATTCCCTCGCCCACTCGTATTTCATTAAAGAATGGAAATGTGAACTCGAAGGAGTATACTTTTACTTTTTGGTAAAAATATTATTTTTATAATTTGGTGAAATAAATTTGTGCGTAATTTAATTTGTGTTGTAAGTGCGTTGATGCTTTAGGTTAATAAATGCTAGGACAGCACGGCACAGAGTAGTTGGGGCAATGAGTAAATAGTAATTACTTGGAGAATAATGAGGCAGTAATTGGAGCAATAGCAGATTTGTAAATTGGTAATCTGACGCATTCGTTAACGATTGAATCTCTATATATCTGTGCGTGTTTGTGTATATTTATTGAAGTGCATATACATTTACTATACTAATACTATATCATGGGTACATACTACTATATTATCCATCCAACAACACCATATATACTGCTTGGGTCTATTAATAAAAATATTCGGTAAAACCTACGTATTTATTAATAATAATTATTATTATTATTTCATTGTATATCCTATATTTAGCAACTTGTTAAATCAATACATACATACCTAATTATTTAGAAACTGTAGCCAATTGTAATTATTTATATGCAATCAGCTATTATTGTTAATGTTTTTGTCACATCGACTAATAAACATTATTTCCAAAATCGTTGTGATACATCACAAACTGCGTTATACGAGAGATGTTTCATTTATCAGGTATTTGTAATTAACTACGTTTTTGTAGTAGTTTCTATTAACAAATCATAAACAGTAATTTTTATAATTTAATTAATTGTCATTAAAATGATTCCGACAAAATTGTTTATTATTTAATTATTGTAATATTTTCAAATATGATCTAAGGGACCTACTATTTAACGTGAGCTTTAAACCACGGGAAGTTTAATATCTGTATTATGTACCTATATTTTAGTGGTTTGCGTGATTTTTGGAAATTAAACAATAAAAATTTGTTTTTCATTTAATATCGTATTATAGAATTTATTGCCAAAAGAAGGGCTCTATTACGTTTCCATATGAAGAGCGCAGGCTAAGAAGGGGGGTAGTCATTTTTTTGAAATATTTTAATTTTTGCGGAAATTGATAGCTAATGCAATATTCTATCGTATAGAAATGTAATATAGGCTAAAATTGAAGTTAGGCAAAAGATATTGCAGATTAAAGTTTGTCTATAACCGGCAAAACAATGAGGTTTCAAACTTTAAAATCGCGTTCCTGAAAAATTATAAATTTTGACTATCCCCTTTCTTAGCCTGCGCTCTTCATAATGTAAGCAGACGGCTTTCACAAATGGTGATCTTGTCAAAATGTTCTATAGGCTAGAAAAAAGATGGAAGTTAAGCAATTAACTGCCATAAAATATCGACATTGCTTTGAAATACTTTGGATTTATGCGGAGGTTTCAGTCGATACATAGTCACTGGATTAATCTGTGCTTGATAATGAAAAATCTTTTTGGAGTAACATCTAAACATTTTACTATTTTGAAAATCCTGATAGTTTAAGAGTCTAGAATTTCAGGAGAGGTTAAGCCTCCCTTGCCAGCTCGGACGAGCCGCTACTGCTTGCCAAAAACTGCAGATTTTTGAATTGATGAGAAACAGAAGATAATAAGTGATATAAGATTTTGAAAAAATCAGTCAAAAGAATGAGTCAAAAGACTCATTGAAGATATGAAATACTCATTTTCTTCTGTTTTTGGTGAAAATATATATTACTCTGAATAACTAAGAATAATTTATTGTATTTTTTACAACTGGAAACAAAACAGCTTTTTTAGTTAAAATCAAGCTTTTCTTATCGGACGGTTTGTTTCCCGGAACACAACAAATTCCGTTTTTCTAAATTTGTGCGGTTAATTTTTTTTTCACAGTAAATTTGATTGAAATTGAAATTAACACCGATTTAAGTTTGATCTGTTAGCTGTTTTTCGCTGTTTTTTGGGAAATCAAGCAAATAAAGTAGAGCTAATTTCCACATATTATTTAAAATTGGAAACCTTAACAGAGAAAACTAGTCATATATTTGGCTAACTTTTCCATTCATCCATCATCCTAGTCTCTCATAGAAAACGCTTTGATATTTTTCTCAAAATTTTATTTCGGTTACTCTTTTAATTAGATTACCTACATTGCTACTAATCTTTTTATTGTGCAATTATGTAGCTTTAGATATATTGAAGTTAGTTGATTTTTCATTAGCAAACTATTGTAGTTAACTATAATAGAACTAAATGCATGTAAAATTACTGAATTCTATGTCGACAATAAACGGAAGCCATCCAACCAATAGTGCAATGATTTCCTCCCCATTCTGTTTCCGTCACCATTAATACTAAATTATTTGTAGAATTTTGCGTTTGTTGATGACCCAACATCTGTTAATGATTTGTCCTAATTAACTCACACCACGACATGCAGTTCTGACCAAACTAGTCCATTCTGCACGTAATCATCAATGTCTCTTTCCGTCATTTGCATTATGCAACAATTGCAAATTTTTACTCAGGTCTATTTCTAAAACAAATTTGAAATTTAAACAAACCAATATATTTTGACTAATTTTATCAGCATTACTAATTATAAAGTGTTAGAGATTGTGCGTGATTTATACTACCAAAACGAGTTTATTTCAATTTATTGTTTTAAATTCCAATGGGCGTTCTGTAGACCGTAAAAACTGTAATATAAAGTTTACAGTTAATATTTATTTCAATTTTATTATTTATTGTGTCAAGAAATTACGGAGAAAATTAAAAGCTACGAATACTTTGCTTCTGATTAAACTTAACGTGGCTATTAAGACAAAATTTTATTTTATTTCAGATGGTACTCAGTCATATAGGGCTTTAGGTTTAGGTCAAAGACCCTTTTTGGATGCCCCCTTTACGTCACATTTGAGAGAATTAGAAACGCTAAGACGAAAAGCTACACCTTCTTCACAAAACAGTGATACCTCGCAAGGCTCCTTTAAATTAGATCCACAAGGTAAGAAAATTGAAATAACTTTTATCTGCATTTTCAAAATATAACCAAAAATAATAAAATAGTTTAGTACAAAATCCTTGAATGAAGTACAGATTTCAACATTTTCTTTAGCTTTACGGAGGTTTATATTCAACAGGTTGTTACAATTCAATTTATATCTTATTAGAATCCGACGGTGAGCCTATGCTGGAACAATATTACAATATTATTGTTTAAGCCTGTAATTTACTATAATGTGCTAAGCTGAATAATATTTCAATATAGCTACCTGAATGATGTGATTTTAATGAGTTTTTGTTTTTATACCTTTTCTGTTGTGCTACAATTATTTCTTTTCTGCTATGTTCTTGATTATACTTACAAAAATTTTATTATGTTTGGTTTTTTTCATCTCAAGACCAGACCTCACACAATGTGTAATCTTTAAGAAAAAAAAACTAAATGTCTCTATTAATTGTCAAAAAATCTTAATTTGATTTGAACATAATCTGATGGATTAATGATTACTGAATTAGTGGTAGGCCCAATTGTTTTTTTATTAACAACCCGATTTCTAACCAAAACCAAATTTGAAAGATATTTTCTAAAATAAATCTTGCATTTCTTCACGATAGCACCTGCAATCGATATAAAATGTTATTGTTGCTCATAGGCGACTCGTAAAAATTCTATTATATTTAATAAAAACCTTTGGTAATTGAACGTTCCTTTTACTAATGGTCACTTTTACACTCTCGCATTCACAAATTAATTAATTTTGATTGCGTATCAAGTTTTTTGATCTATTGAGCTTTTTTTACTGAAGTTTGGAGAAAGCATGTGTACGCAATAAAATAATGAAATCGAGTAAAAAAACGTAAAGTTAACGTAATTATTTTAATTTGTGTAAAATTTTTAAAAATAAATCATAACTTTTGTTCCTGATTAACGAGTTGCTCAGGTGTAAAGCTGCTGTAAGCAACCGAAATATAATACGGTGTCTACTATCCGTTACAGCGTAATGTAAGATATATTTGCCGCTTCAGTAGTTCCCAATCAGTTGTTAGTTATAACCACAATTTTTATAAAGCTTGATTTTATTATCTATCACTAAATTTTTGTGTAAATCTAGTAATCCGACAACTTTCGTTTTGTATCAAAAATTCAATAACGAGTCCACGTTCGTCAAGTTATTGGATTTCATATTATTGGTTCTTAGGTAAATTACTTAACCGATACGTTTTTTATTTAAAATTTAATTTAAAAACAAAACAATTTTTTCAGTGAAATTCTTGCAAATGTTAAACAAAAAGGGTAATACCAAAAATACTGGTATGCAGTAGAATACTGAGTGTTCAAGCGTGACGTATAAGATGAATTTTTCTTCTTTTTTACATCCATAATTACTATGTTGTAGTTCTTCAACAATCAGAATCTCAACTTTATTCTTCGTTATTTTTATAAAATGTTGTATACTGTGGGAAGCTAACCTAAAATTGTTTTTCAATATAAATATAGTCGTGCACTTTACTTGCTTTATAGTAATATCTACAGTCATTCAAAGTTAATAATATAAATTTACAACTAAAACATATTTTGCAATTTTATTTTAAAAGTGGTCGCACAAATAACATAAAAAAAACTTTACAATTCAATTAGAAAGTTTAATTTTGTAATCGATTATTTTAGTGCTGTTCAAATTGTTATTTTGTTATAAATTTAGGTAATTGAAATTTTTTATAAGATCGTAAATTGCACAACTAATTATTGTAAAAAAATGTTTAGAAATTATCGTATAGAAACTCGAAATAGTGATTTTGAAAATTTTGAAAATTATTTTCAATAATTGAAACGCGATAATAATTTAGTTTGACTCGAGACAAAAGTAAAACTTTGCAAGTTTGTATTAAGGGTGTGTTGTTGACACCTTCTAATTAGTTTACAATTCAGACATTGTGACACCCTCTTTAAGAACTTATTAAACTGTCAAAGAGAGATAATTAATAGTAAACTCGATATTAGAATATTTTTAATAATTTTAAATTATTCTGCTTAAATCTGACTTGAAAAAAGCTACACCCCTGTTTTTATTTTCAAGTCAGATCTTGTTGTAAACCGGAAGCTAATTTTGTTAATAGATGTAAAATGACCCCTAAGCACCCTTTAATTTTCCCGAAACACCGACAGAAATTGGCCTGCACCATACCTAACTTTAATTTGTGTTTACCTTTTTATCGTGTTTCTTTTTTCGTACTTTTTGAAAACCCCGAAGACTAGCAAATTAATTGTAATATATATATTATTATTATTTCCAGAATTCTATGGGTGTAAAACGCGTGTTTCATTAACTTGGCATAATAGATTTAGATCGCAGACCGCAGCTTCATTCATGAATCTGATGGAGATTGACCTTCCTTCAGGCAAACTAACCGCAACATTGAGGTTGTGTTGCCTAAATGATCATCTACCCCGTTTCAGCATTTCCTATATTATTCCGATTTTGCCACTATTTTTTACTTGGGTAGCACCTACGAATTATTATTAATCTGCAAAATTTTCAAATTGTATTTTTTTTTTTCTAGGAAAAAATTAATAATTTAAATTATTTTGATCTTCTTTCTAAAAATACTCATTACAAATTAGACAAATGTTGTTACTCGTTCTCAGAAAATAATACATACTAACAGACAGTTGTTTAATAAACGGCGTCAGGTTTTTATACATATAAATTGTCATTACAGACTTTTTACTATAAATGGCAAATAGAGACAATCACTTTTGGCAACCCATCATCAATCACTATATGATTAATCCTTAACGTAAACAAAAGACAAAAATTAGCATTGTACACTTAAGCGATTCCTTTATCTACCTGTTCCAATGTAGAAAATGCGAAAAATTGTCGATAGATTAAATGGAGGAAGATTGAAGTAGGTAACCATAAAACATCTTTCAAGGTTGCATCATTATAATCAAATGGGCAACTTTAATTATAAGTTGAAATTAAACAACTTATAAATTAGTCACATCAAATTTACCAAACAAAAAATTCTTGAGATCGGCAAGGTCGAATATTTTTAGAATATGTAGGTTACTATTTTTCGTCAGGCAGGTATCAAATTTTTTGCATTTTAAAAAATCTACCACACGTTAATAGTAGTGGTATAATCATGTGTGTAGTAGTTTTTATTCAATAACTTTGTGTACAAATGAAATATTACAAAAAAGGATTAAATTGGTGTACTTCATGTTTCATTCTCTTTTCAAGAATATTAAAATAGTTTGTGTTTAGAAATACCAAGCATTTCAATGACATTTCTTAAGTTTATAATAAACATCTTTATTTTGTGGTTAACCATATATTGAACTAACTGGCGAAGTTAAAAATCCATTAAACTAACTTAGGATATTTTATTTTCTAACATTTAACTTCTTTTCAATTTCGACGAGCTGTAAATGAATTTATTATACAAGTTAAGGAAAACCGCATTTATATACGCAAAAATGCGATATTGCCAGCTTTTTTTGATAAAAATAATAATAATCTCAGATTTAATAAAGATCAAATAAAGCAATATCTGCGTATTGGCAGAGGGTTCGTGGTATTTTGGCAGGAAAAACTCATGTGAAAAAAATTAAAATAAGCATAATTATATTAATAAAATAATTTATTATTAAATTCACAATAACAATATAAATATTAAAAAAGAAATTTGGTAAACTATCCGGAAAGTTAAATTTATAGTTCGATGGGTTTTTATAGAAATATGTTTTTTCGCCACTACTTCTTGCAGGTTTGGTACTTCGTGCGTCAAATTTTAGTTTATTACGCATATATCCAGCATTTACATATTATTTAACTATTTATAATGTAATATAATATTATATCTTTTTAGCTAAAAAATACATTCAGATTCTTAAGTTGTCATTGAAGTTGTTGCCTTGTCGCAATAATTAACAATAGTAATTAAAATAATTTTTTATCGAATACACTTTTCAAACCAATTTTTATTGCTTTATAATTTTTTCTTAAAAACCGTTAAAATTAGTTACTATTATAATTATATTAATAATGTTTACTTAGCTACATTATAATATTTATATTACTATATTTTAATTAGCTAATAATTTAATTACTTATTATAATTATAATCTAAATCAAAGGTTCTTAACCTATAGTATACCAGTACCAAAGGTGGTACATGAAAATTTGTCAAATGATACCAGTGAAAAGAAATTCACAAATTTGCAACTCACAGTGTCGGCTGATATGAGGAGGGCTATTATGGCTCCTCCCAAAAATAAAACATTCAGGTAGTGTAGATAATGGACTGGAAAAACTAAGGTAACAGTGGAAAATTCGTTTAGTTAATTTCCGGGTTTTAACTGAGACTGAAATACTGGCTTTAAAAATTTTCTTTTTAAACACAGTTACTTCGATTAAGAATATATTAATATTCATGTAAAAGAAATTTTCTTGAAATTTAGTAATATTTCAAATAAAAAATATTGTTTGTAGAAGACAACTAATATTTTTACTACAAGCATATTTTATTGCGCAAAGAAATTATATTTTTAAATCAAATAAATAATTTCAAGAATATATTTATTTTTTATTTAAGAAAACCTTTTTTTTCCTGATTAAATAAAATTTTATATTCTTTACCACCGAGATTTAAATGCTAAATTCTTAATGTTGAATTATTTACTCCCCTAATTAAGTCAAAGATAAACTGTAAATAACTTTAGGTACTTTCTAAATCTGTTATTTTACCAAATAGACCAGGCGGTAGGTCGTAAAAATTAATATCCTAACAAAGACTCTATGGTTTTAATCATTCATTGGGTCAGTACAAAAGTACAAATAAATTTTGTATTTATACTTCAAACTGTGTTTCTCCACAGTCAAAATCTACTCAATGTCTCCACATTTACATAATGGTACCGAACAGTTTTTCTTTGCTAATAAATTAACTATAAACAAATAAAAAACAAAAAGTTATTAAAATAATTTTTATTACTCAAAATGACTCACCACTTGGCTTAAAACAGCGCTTCTCAAGCATCAGTGAGGTGCGCCCTGGGGCCGTGATAACAATAAATGAGGGCCAAGCATATCGAAAAAAATTATATAATTTATTGAAAGAAAACCAAAATAAAAACTAACAAAATTGAATGAGAGAGGGGCGCGATGAAAATTATGATTGAAATTGAGTTGTGAAATACAGGTTGTGAAACGCTGGCTTAAAAATTAAATAAAATAATATGATCATTTTCGTCATGTAAAATATACAAAATATACAATTTAATAGTGGGTAACTTGAAGTTTTCTTCGAATATCATGTCTTGACCCGTGATTTTCATTAAGTTATGCAGTTATCTATATTTTTTACAAATTTTACAAATTTTCTTTAATGGAAATGTTTTCGATTTAATAATTCTAAGAGAAAAGTTCTTGACTTCACCGGTCAAGAGCTTTCAAAACTAATTATTGTTTCAAACATTTTACCTGACGCCTTTTTTAGCTTTTTCGTAATTTTATAATTTTGAAATAAAAAATTTCTCTAAAAAAATGCAAACATTTAAAATTTGAGTAAACAATTTGTAACCGAAAATGCCTACAAAATTGTAGATTTAATAGTTGAAATTTAATAATAAATGATGACATGGTTTAATAAATAAGAAAAAATAAAACATAAGTTCGGAAAAACTAGGTATTTTTAACGATTTGTACGTATACAAATGACGCCCAATACAATGTAAATTTTCCAAATGAACTAACGAAATTCCCACATGTATCAACAAAATTTATAAGATAGCAATATTGAAAATAAGTTGATAAAGTAGATGTCGAATCCTTCGAATATTTCTATTTTTGAATAGGGGTGTAAGCATATTCCCCACTGTTTCCCACTTCTCCTTTTTCTCCTTTTTTGTTATCTAGAATATAAAATGCTATCTTTAAAATAATAATAATTTTATTTAATTATTATTATTACTTTTAATAATTATTTTATTTAATTATTATTATTATTACTTTTAATAATTATTTTATTTAATTGTTATTACTTTTACTTTTTCAACGGGTGGCATTAAAGTACTTTCCGGTGGGCAGCAATAAAATAAAACAATATTATTGCTTTCACAAAAAATTGAATCTTTTATAGTTTATTTATTTCTCAGACAACAATTTTCGTAATTTATTTGTAATAATTATACAATATTATACAATTATTATGAGATAAATGTTGTCAGGGTCCATTATAATAACGTAAAAAAAATTTTATGTTTATTGAAAAAAAATTGTTCTTAGACAAGTCATATTTTGAAATGGTACGTCAAGGTTTTCAATTTATACCCAGGGGGGACAAAAATTAAAAGAGTTGAAAACCACCTATGTATTCAGATAGGTAAATATTAAATTTAAAAAAGTCAGATTTGATCCGGTCCGACTAAAGTACGATGTTAAAAATGATTGTTCTTAAAGCTTTAGTGTTTTTACTATTTACTGTAAACATTTCATACGGTTATTTGAATGCACATTTTAACAAAAAACGATCAAGAAGTTTTTCTTTTATTTTTATTTTTAGAATACTAATAATAACATAAAGCAAATTAACACGAATATAATAAAATTAAAAAATTACTGCAGTAATAACGAGTTTATTATTAAACTTAAATTAATACCTTTTTATAGATAAATGATTAATAAACTAATGATTAACTTTATAAAATCGCAAAATATAATTAATATTAAAAAAAACTATAATTACTGTGTATAGGTACTATAATCTGCACATTGATTCGATACAATGCAATGGTATAAATTACTACTACAATAATTGATATTATATTTTATATGCACTTATATATTGAAGTGTTTTCTTTTTATTTTGAGCCAACCCCTGAGCTCTGCAAATTGTTTTAATATTTTAATAAAATTGTTTTATTTGTTGGGGTTTAAAATTAAATTTTTCTAATGCGGCGAAATGTTTGGTTCGGGCTAACTTTAGGTAAAAGTTGAACTTTTACTAAATAACTTGGCCTGGAGTAATGTAACTAGCGAGTCGTGTTAACGAAACACCTTCGGATACTAAAATAAATTAAAGAAATTGATTAAAATTATAATTATAATTTTTAATCACTAATCAGTTAATAATAACAAATAAATTATAATTAAAAATTAAATAAACATTACAGTTGAAGTTAAAATAGAATTATGTGGCAATAAAGCTGTTGCGTAAGTGATACATTTTTTAATACTTCTAAATCATTTTTAAATTACTAATGTTTTAAAAACAAAAGTTAAAATTTTGAGACAACCTTAATAATTTAATTATTCACTTCAATAATTCCATTATTAAGGTAGGTCATAGCAGTATATAAAATTTTTTTATTCCTAATTTATTCTAATTAATTATTTTCATAAATAATAGGAGTATATAACACATAATTACTTACTACTCCTAATTAGGCTGTGTAATTGCTATAATGAAGTGGGAAACCACAGTTTTAATAGTCCTGGTAGCGCCGGTATATTACTATGATCTCAATTCCAAGATCGATCTATAGGCTATGGGTGAGGCTACTGGAAATCACCCCATTAATTATAGTTTTGTATAGTAGTAGTTACTAGAAATTAGCAAACCTTCAACATGGAATGGTTATTGTAACCATAATTTTGGAGAATTTCGATATAATTTTACCACTTTACAACAATGCTTACACAAATTTACATGAAAAACTCTTGTTTACATTTTCATTCAAATTTCTTTTAGTTCAACATAAATTTAAATTAATTCCAAACAGATTCTATTAATTTTATAATTTTTAACATAGAATTTCCCAGTTTTTGAATTTAAATATAGGAATATTTTAATATTCATATTCTCATATAAATAATCTGGTTTATATAATACACTTGTGTATTACTTATTGTTCTGGGAAACTAAATTTTAAAAAACAAAGTTAAATATTATTTTTAAATTTATCCGGCGAACTTGCGCAATTACTTACGAATAACAAATAAAAAAGCATTATATTCAAAGACACTTATGTAAACCTAAAATTTAGGAATTTCCGTGAATCCCCTAAATTTTATTGCCAACTCATATCGCTTATTCTTCTTTTCCAGTTTTGCTAGTGACCATGACATTCATAATTAATTTTTTCCTTTGTGATTAATCAACCTGATTTAAAAATGCATTGGAATTTACACTTACGTATTTAATACTTTACGCCAATACCTAAATTAGGATTGTCGTTGCGTTCAAAATTTTTGATTGCCATCGATAAATATTGTTCAAACGACTTCCTCCCAAGTGTTTTAAATATTAAGATGCAAAGTGGAATTATAAAGGTTTCTTTTAATAGTATCGGCTTTCAAAATCACTCCCTTAATCAAGTTCTCATGAAATTTAACCCTTCTTAAACAAAATAATTAAAATAAGACTCGTTATTTCAATAAATTTCAAGAACAAGTTCCTCGGTATTAAAGGTATTACCTGAATGTTTAGAATTTTAGTTTTCGGCACTAAAACTGTTTGATCTGTTGTTTAGGTATAAAATCATGAATGCCATAAGGCGTTATATTATTAGTCACTTCAATCATCATTTATCTTCGATGTAGGTAGATGAAGGTCCTCCTATAGGACCACCAGAGTTTGTCAGCCGATTGCCAAAGTTACATTTTTGATGCTCTGAGTACCCGGAAAACCAAATATATAATTTTATAGTATCCCAATTTTCTTAGAAAGACGCACCTTTATAATAACGCCGCCATTTTTTACTTCAATAATTACAATAAGAGGTTATTTAAATAATTTAATAGTTTTAAATTATTCACAATTTAAAGCAGCGATAACCGTTATGACTAAACTATAATTTTCTTAACTTCCTTCCTTGATAAATTCCAGAAAAGTGTGCTCATGGTTTTTGATAAAATGTGTTTTACAGATGTGAACGAATTATTCGTAAATTAATGAGTAAATTTATAATTACATATACTTTTTGTATTCTGTGAACACCGCCTACATTTTATTGTGATTCATATTATTATTTTAGACACAAATTTATTATTTATTAGACATATTTTTGTGACTCAAGCGCCAGATCAAATTACTTGATAGAAAAATTTGCATACGTGGTGCTCGCGGAAGGAAGAAGATAAAAAACGGTCAAATTGTAGCTCAGAAGTGCTCGACTTATCTGACCGGCTAGATTTTTTTCAAATTGAATCAATTTCTATGATAGGAAATATAATAATGTGCTTAGGTATATTTTTTGTAGCCGCATTTATTATAGTTATTTTGTGTAGTTTTTACTCTTTACACAGCAAATTTACTTCTTTACATAACCACGCACAATTTATAATAGCAATATTTCTATGTAATTGATTTTACGCTTGGAAGTTTTTCAAAAACTCTATTAACTGCTTGCTAATCATTTTTTTTAATTTTCAATTATGTATTAGTAGGTTAGAAACAATAAAACCATTGCTTCCATGTTATGTTCTTTGGAAAAACTTGGAAAAAAACAATTTCTTTAATGTCCTGAATTGTTGGCTTCCTAATATTTAACGTGGGCTCCGAACCACGGTAAGCCATGCTGTAACCGTTTAATAGAAATAGAAATTTTAACTTTAGCATCGATTAAAAGACTGCCGATTCAAAAATTTTAATTTGAAGTAAGTGATTTCCAAAATAAAAGATTCCTCAAAAAAGAACGACAGGAGCGGAAACTTAAAGCATCCATTAAAATAATTCCATGTCGTTTAGGTAAAAGCATTGTTGATCATCTGATGAGATACAAAAAAATTCAAAGAAAAATTTAAGAAGGAAATCATACGTATCCAGCTTCTTAGAATAGGTTTTTGATGTTTCTACCTGTAGCAATAGATCAAGGTTTTTATGTAATAAAACTTATATTATAAAGAATTACCTTTTATGTTTGCGATAAATTCTATCCGCGTGTTTATCTATTATTTTACCGAATAGGCCAGTTGAACTTCTACGTAGTTATTGAAAGAGGATTTTCCAAATCTTATAATCTGGTTTGTTATAACTTTAAAAATAATTTGCATACAATAACTTATTTGTACTGTTCAGTGCAAGTGTGCGTTGCATGCTAAAATTCGGAGGGCAATTCCATAACACGGTTTAGTCACCGCATATAAATGGGACATAAATAAGACAAAAAAAAACCTAAAAATTTTTCTTTTCTTTTTAATATTTTTATATTTTTTTTTCAGACCCTAATGGATTAAATGGCCCCCCAACACATTGTCAACCGCCATGGCCAGAATACACAACTCCTTATACGCCATATAGTCCACCGCAGCCAAGTGGTTATTACGACCCGCATCAGGAACCAACGCTTGCCCCCAGTTTGCATTTGCCCACAGGTATTTAACCAATTTTATTATTCGATCAACATTCTAACCGAGATTTAGTTATGACACTTATTTAATATATTTTTTTGTTATAAATTATATCGTGTAAACACAAAAACCGCAAATATTTTGTTCTATCTATAACACTTGAGAAAAAATTGTAACCAAAAGTATGCTAACCAAATATTTTATAAGTTAACTAAGTGTAAATGATATCTGCATGTGGTGAATAAATAAATAATTATAGTATTAATTCAACGCACACTTGTAATTAACTTTTTTTTTTATTTGCAGTATTACCAGAAGTACCTTCACATGAATTTATTAATACTTCGCTTAATTCGCCACCTGTGTTTAACAACACGAAATCTATAATTTCTGCAAATACGGAATTGGATCCTATGGTCTGCGCTGGTTCGCGCTATCCAGATAACAACACGTATTATCCTAACAATTGGGGAACGAATCCTAGTTACTCCAACAACTACAATTACTACAACACACCTAATAACAATCAGCAATCGTATCCAACCACTCCTACTATGGTTCTCTATCCACATTTGTATTCCACGGTAAATCAAAATCAAATACACGTCCATTTGCACGGAAATAGTGAAAAACTCGATTATATCAATGCCGATCCATTAACTTTGATGCCATCTAGAGGTACCATGGATATCGGAGTAACACCCGAAAGTCACGATATACAAACCAACAGCCAAATGACCACACAACCACACACTCAAATCGAAGAGGACAGGGTACAAGTTCAAACAGATCCTTCGAGTGTGTGGAGACCTTACTAGTACCAAAATATCATTCCAATACATTGTACATATTATAAATAATTTAAATTTTTTATTCAATGTAATTTCATCAAGTCAAGTGAAAAGGACTGATTTTAACTTAATTAATGTTAACTGTAACTATTTTTGCTTCCATTGTATTATTTAGCATAAACTGTAAGCTAATTAAACCAAAAAGTATTTTTCAACGAATTATTTTTACTGAAATGCTATTTTGTATATCTAATAAATTTTTATATCGATGTCAAAATACATATCAAACGTTGATGTGATTGTAAATAATTAATAATAAGAAGCAGGTGTTGTCAACCTGTGAAATTATTGTAATATTTCTTTATACAAAAATATGTAAATATTTGTTAATAAAAATAGTGTATGTTTTTTTTATTATTGTATTTGTTTGTTTAATGTTCTTTATGTTATTTATTTAACTGTATTTTAATTATTATACTCTTGAACTCTTAAACTACACTAACAAGCAAAGGATCCCCGGTCTCCTTAATTTCTCTAAATTTTCGATATGTGGTGGAGTAAAGCATCAAAAAATAAGAGACTCATAAATTTTTTTAGTTTCCATTAAGCGGGTTTAGGAGGGGTAGTCGCCCATTCATAATAGGGTAAAAATCAAATTTTTGTATTTTTACATAGAAGTAGTTTGAGAAATTGAATATTTTCGGCGCTGAACCATCTCCCAAAATTTTAGAACCCACAAAAAGAATCCTTAACGTAATCAAATTATTTCGAAATTAATATATATTGCAGGGGAGAAAAAACCAAATAATAAGAATGTAACAATCCCTTTCTTAATAAATTTTGCCATACGTTGTCATTTTCTAATAAAAATTTTCAATTATTTTATTGAAATAGATTTGTCTATTATTAGCCTAAAGTAATCTTATTACTGCATACAAACTGTACAACACAATGTAATTTTTTACTCTGCTATTAATACACCCCCATCTACCTGCAGTTAAAAGTTACATTTTTCATGCATGTAGAGTGCTTCGATTTGCATAAAACCAACATCGAAATACTTTTTTTATACAATACAATATGATTTTCTCTCCGCGATCACAGTTTGGGGGTAAACCGCCCCCGAAAATTTTAAAACTCCCATAAAGCATCTTTAATGCCATGAAATATGTGTTGTAGAGAAGAGAAAACTGTAAGTTAGGTGTTTTAGGATTTTTTCCAAAAATTATTTCCCTAACCAAATGATCCTTAGCTGAATGCCTAACATTCTCTGACTTCCAGAACATACCTATATCTTCACACGGACCTCTCTTTTAACAACAATTTTAATAGAAACATAACTTAAACCTATTCTAACGTAAAGAACAAACCTATTGTCTTCGCCCGGAACTCTCTTTTGGCGACGGATTTTTCAAAAATGAAAGATAGTAACTTAAGCCTCTCTTTTGGCGACAGTTTAGCTAAAAAGTAACTTAAACATACTCTAACATAAAGAACAGACATAATTCTTGGCACGGATCTCCCTTTAAAAAAATTAAATAATAAAAAGAAAGGCATTGTTTTTTTTTGGGATCATTTATCGTTGGAAGTGTCTTATAGATCATAGAGAAGTGTCTTATACCTTAGCTGTAGATAAGTTATTACTGCATACAAACTGTACAACACTGTAACTGAAGATATATTATGTATTTTTCAATATCTTCTACTAGAAAGCCAAAAATTGAAGCCGTGTAAAATTACTATAAATTCCATTTGAGAATTTAATAGTATTGGTATAATATGGTCTTTCTAGCCTTCCACCGCAAAAAAAATTTAAATTTTTAAAGCGAAACTTTTTGACGTCAGTAAATATTTGAAAACCGACCTTTAGTAAATTTGCGTATCTTTCTCAAAATATATAATCAATGTGGTTGTAAGAATTCCAAAATGGTTAGCAATTTTATATTTAATTCCTACTAATATCCCTTGAGATTTTTTAGTAGTTAATTTGTCCATTGATAGAATAAGACTTTTCCTAGAACCCTCTACAGATTTGTAATTACCTGGAATTAAGTACCTATTGATTAGCAAGATTATAAATCCATGGAAAAAAGTAATTTTAAATTAAAATGTGAGGTTATTTATGTAGTGGACATTTACAAGAAAACAAGCCAAAACTGCTATATCTCGTTTGGTGTATCAAAACATTATGTTAAAATGGTTTCTTGCGAGTACCAATTTTGCTTGATACATGCAGTCTGCTAGATTTTCTTCTATCCGTTCAGTGCAATTAAAACAATAACCATATCTGCATAAAATCAAAAATTATTTGATATATCGAAAAATAGAAGTGTATGGAAGCTATAGAGTCACAGAATTATATTTTCAAAAACTGAGTTTTTGAATAGCTTCCTACAAGTATGAATTTTTGAACAATCTGCTGATTAAGCAGGTTTTTGAAATTTTTGTCCTGCTCTTTACTCCTTTTCCCATTCACTACATTTTTCACATACAGAGAGGGCTACCTAGCTCTAATATCTACAGGTATACCATATACATATTATGTAATTTTCGGGAACTGTAAGGTATTCTCGTGCTTCGTACTAAATTAATAAATGTTATTTGAATAAATACCAGTACAGAAAGTTTAACTAAAACGGCAACCACAGCTGCATGCAATTAAATGAAATAAATTAAATTGGTTTTCAAATTCCAAACTGTGTATTGCTGACCTCTTGAAAGCCAAGTATTGGCAAAGAGCCGTGACTCTTTGCGAAGAATACGCAAAAGCGATCACCGACTATGTGAAACTTTTACCAGTTAAAAGAAAATTTGTAGAAGTCCAGTAGCAATCAATGCATTGTCTAGTAAACCATAGATGAAATATTCGATTTGTCAACACTGTTTATCTTGCGGCCAATAATTATCCTCTTATTTTCCGGGAGCAACCGCAGTATAGAGTGACGGCTCCGCATCATTCGACTTGAAAAATTTTGTTTATTGCATAGCAAGAAAAGTTTTATGCAGCAATTCCTGCTACTGTATTACCTCCCAAAAAATTTGCACCGGTGAGAAACCATGTCAATTGAACGATCAAGTCTTGCTTAACACATTACCGTCCTACAAGGAAGTATAAAATTTCAGATGTACAGGTGACAAAAATTAATGTATTTTAATAATTATAACTATTTTTCAAAAATATGCATATAATTTAATAATTTGTTATTCCTACCTTCAAACTAACTACATGAAATCTTAAAATTCTTTACTTGAAGATCAGATATAATTTAATTACCTGTGATACCGGTAATTTACTAAAAGTCTTTTTTTAGGTTTTCGGATGCACATTACCAATGGTCAGACGGTGATGGTAAATTTGAGTGGTACATATCATTTTATGCTAACAGGGTAATAAACTAGACACGGGTGTTTCTAAATGGAAAAATAATTAAGATTTATTAAATACGCAAGAAAAGTAATGGTGTAATTATTATGTTAAATAGCTTATATATTTCAAACCTTACCATAAAATTTTAGAAACAATCAGGAGTGGTAGCCAAATGTCCGAGAGCGAAATGTCCGGTGACTGTTATTTTGTAGTAGTTCCCAGATGACAAGACCAGATTTTCCCAAGATTCATTAATTTAACTATAACATTTATCTCCGAAATTAATAATAAATAGAAATTTAAATTTAAAAGACATAGGATAAATATCCCAAAACATACCGTACATATTTAATTTTTAAAAAAACATGTGAAAATTTTGAGAAAAACGACTTACAATTTTTTCCGGGCAACAAAATGTTGGCAACATGTTGATGGATGTTAGCAACATATCTGTTCGATACAGCAACTTGTATCCGCATACATGTTTTCAACAGTGTTGCGCGTCTAAACCAAAACCAAAAAACAAAAAAAGTATAGACTAAGTAATGATTTCCATGTGAAATGGAAAACATGGATACAAGCACCAATATACAAGTATCCATCAACTAGTTGCTAGTTACCGGGATACATGTTGACCATACCAATATCAACATGTTGCTAACATTTTGTTGCCCGGATTTGTTCTTACCTTTAGTTTGAAAATGAACCACTGAAAATGAACCACCACAAAATAGGCAAATTATTTTCTTATGGCATTTTTAACCCACTTTTTAATATCAGATTAACCTGGGCTCATAATCTTTTATTATTTAAATTTCCAGCGTCATATAGACGCTGACCCATATAGACGCCAAATCTTTTAACTATTGCCTTACTTCTGTTCTTAGTGATTATATTATTATTATTTTTTTAGGATAGGTATACAATAAATTAATTGTTAAAACTCATTCAGAAAAGCATTTCCTAACTCTGAAATTTTAGGATGCTTTTCTCGGGGAATTGTAAATTGCCCTCCGAACTTGACCATAAAATGTAAACTGCCCTCCGAGCAAAGAGGTCGTCAGTAATCCCACATGTAAACAGCCCTCCAAATTACTTGAAGCTTAATTTATTAATTCCATAAATCCCCAACACTAATATTAGTGTTGTTAAAAAATTAGTATTTTTGCCGCCCCCTAAAAGACTGCCGCCCTAGGCAGCTGCCTTTCTTGCCTAATGGATAAATCGGCCCCGACTGCAAGAATTTTCTTTAAACTTATAGAAGAAATTCTGCTTCTAACGGTGTTTAAAAAAAGCACTAGGTATTCTATCATATTAATGGATCAAGTTTTATAGATATGGCTGTTGATTGGTTAATTTTGAAATTTATCTTGTGAACTTTGTCATAATATCGCAAGTCGTAAAATGAAGAAACAATAATAGTAATAATAAACAGTGCCTACTAAAACTTTAATACACGTCAAGCCATTCACATGACCGTTACAAATGCCCTTTTAATATTATTATGCGACAAATACATATTTTGAAAGTTTTGCAACAATACAAAATCAAAGTTGAAGGGAACGAAATCACTTACGTTAATAATAATAACAATAAAACATATAGCTGCGACCACATACAATACATTCAGCGCGTATTTATGAATCATAAAATGTCTATTGAAATTAATTTTATGCGCATTTCGTGTCATCTGCTTTTCTTATGCTCAATGTGAACAAAATTCAACAGCGTTGCGAAACGTAAAGAAAATAAAAACAAACATTCTTCACGTAACAGAACATTAAAATCAAATGTAGATTGGTAATTTTTCAAATCGTCACGTGACAAAATGATATGAATATACCGCAAAATAAATCACAATTTACGTTCTTTTAAACACTGTGCTGAATACTTCGTCATAAAAAATATTAACGTTTAAACGAATTAAAAAAGTCATAAAGATTGCATATTATTTTATTTTTTTGCATTTGCGAATTTGAAAGTTTGTAGTCATCCGTGAATGTCAAATTTTTTCTATCTGTTAAAATTTCAAAAATGTATTACAAAAAGCTGGTAAAGTATTTAAAAATTCCAACTTTTGAACCAGAACCGGAGAAACCAAAAATTCATTTTCGGCTTTTTGGTATTGTATGCAACAAAAGCTTTCAAAAATGTCGTTGTTATATAGAAAGTTTATGTAAAAGTTGCCCTAACGACTACGCACCTCCCGATATAAAGCCAATGCTCAATGTAGAATGGAGTGGATTTATTACCAAGGTTTTGCTTTCAAGTTTTTCAAAAATCTAAATTAAAACACTTAATTATATTGCAGGCAAGACGGAAGGTGGGCACCGAAAAAATATATGCTTTGAGAAGAGACGTTGCTGTTTTCATTGATGGAGATTTCCTAGGAGACGATGTCGATTTGATTAGATATATAACACTAAAATACAAAATTTATATATCGAAAAACTTTGAACAACTTGGAAATGCAGAATTAATTGATTACTTGAGAGTCGAAAGCGAACTTGGGGTATGTAATAGCTACTTACGGGAGAGCAATCAAAACATGTCCTTTTTGACTTGACGTAATGAATCAGCTTATGAATTACGTAAAGAATTGTTTTGATGCGAACCACGTATGGAGATTTACCTCCAACACAGGACCTTTGTAAAATAAAAAGTTAGTAAAATGAAACTTGAATAAAGATGAAAAGAAATTTCAGCGAAAATTTTCGGTATGTATTCATACGTTTCGTTTTCGGTCTGATAAATAGTACAGAAAGTGATACTTTCGTTATTTTGGAGGTAAATCTTTTGGCGAAAAGATTTTATTAATGAATTATTTCAGCGGACCTTCCTTTATTTTACCATTTCAATTGATGATAAGGTTATTGGTTCTTTACTTTTTAAAGTAAGAATTAAAATATAAAATAATTTAAATTTTACACTCTCATGATAACATATCAGTTATACGTAGATTTGGTCCCTGGTATATCGGAGGTTTTTGCAAAACGCTGTTACAAAAAAGTTGGCGGATTTGTAGGAACGCCCATACAAAGGTAAAAAGATTATGTATTTTCTATAGCAATAAAATTTTTATTTCTTTTAGGATAGTACTACCTAGTTGGATACAATGTGGAGGATGGAATTTGAAACATGTGCGGATTCCATGTGAAAACTATATAGTTCCCCATGATAGAAGAGGTGTTTTATCAATATGCAATAATGGAAAACATAAAGATAATTCGACTCAATTTTGTATTTCTCTTGGTTCTACTCCTTGGATGGATTATAGATATGTAGCTTTTGGGTATTATTGGCATTTGTAATCTTGTTATTTGCATAAATAAATATGTTGTTAGGCAATTAATTCAAGGTGAAGAAGTATTAAAAATTATAGAAGCTGTACCCACGCACTATGAAGCACCTAAAAAGAAAATTCTAATTGCAAATTGTGGGGAATTCACATTTTATCCTTCCGTTGACGTCAAGTCCAATTTGCAGTTACAAAAGTTTTTGGCAGCTAAAGCACAGATCGAAGAAGAAATATTTGATGCTCGTGATGTAAAATCAGAATTACTTAGACGAAGGTACAAATTAGGATATTACTTTGAGAAATCGGATTTAAGGTCCTATAAACCGTTTTCACATTTACCAGAATATTTATTATACAAATACCTATGCGAAGAAGATATTGAAATGTATGAAGAAGAAGAAGGTTAGTCAAAAATATTTGTTAATTTAATTTAGAAATAATTTTTAAAAAATTTAAAAGAAACTAGGTTGAGGATTCACCTCTTGATTACTTATTAAACATTACAACAATATAAACAATTTCAAATTATATTTCTAAAATGATATAATAATTTTACAGAAGAATATCATGTTATTACACCAGAATCAATTGAATCCGATTTTTCGGCACATGAAATTGTAAGAAAACCCAAAAACTTTAAATGTGAAGAAGAGAAAGAAGTAAAAGAACGAATTTTTGAACATGCAGTATGTACACCTTTCGGCCGAATTAGCACAAATTAATAAATTAAATGTACATAATTAGATTATTGCAATAGTAAACGTAAATAAAAAATGGAAGTTTTGTCTATTTTTTGCTGCCCCCCCCCCCCCCCCGGTTCTTGCCTTAAATTTTTAAATTTAATTTTTATTAATTTAAATTTTGTGGAGAAAGTTATTACTAAGTTCGGGAAAGAACCACTGAATTTGAAAATTGTTTCTTCTGCAAATAAAGAAAATTAAAAATTTTTAGTGTAATTTTTTTCTATTTGCCCCTTCCTGAAAAAGATCCTATGGATCCATGATAAACAACAATATAAATTATACAAAGAGTTCGAAGTATATCATCATTACGGTTGGTACTGCAAATTACAATTGAGAATACAGGATACAGGATGTTTCAGAACTCAATGTCATCCCGTGGAGGGTTGATAGGCCAGCTAATCGATCAGAATATCAAATCTTAATAAAAAATCGTTTTTTAAATTTTTACATTTACTATATACATTTTTCTTACAGTATGAAGAGTTGGAATTTGTGAATAAAAAGTCAAAATTTTGGTATTTGGTAAGATTTGGTATAATAATATATTGGTTTTTTTAATAGATCAAAACTATGCAGTTGATTAATAGTTTTGCTAAATGGTGATATGATGTGTTTCGAATTTCAGATTTGTTTTAGTTTAGAGAACAGAGTTCAGAGATTAGAGAATAGAGTTTAGAGATTAGAGTTTAACGATTAGAGATTAGAGAATAAAGAATAGAGTTTAGAGATTAGAGTTTAGATGTTACAGGTTAGAGATCACTAAATGAAGTCTGTGGAACGGAGATAATGAGTCGTAATGAAGTCCCAAGAAGTCTTCAAGTTTTATGAAGTCTCCTGAAAACTTGTGCAATCTTTGGGAAATCTTTATTGCAATCTTTTTGAATCAGTTCAACATTTCCAGAGATGCGAATACATTTTTCATTTATATTAATTTATTTTTATGTGGTAGCCCTAGCAAAGATATCTCTGCCAAAGCCTTACTTTCACCACTAGAATCCACCAGACATACGTCCAAGAAGTTTGATTATCATCGACGCAGAAATGCCGAAGAAAATCGAGGGGCAAGAATTTTTTTCAAGATTTCGCAAAAAAAGTAATCTTTTTGTTTTAATGTTGAATTCTTGATTTTTAATAAATGGTTCTATATGCTGTGAAATCTTAGGGGGGCAATGTTCCTACATACAAAATTTCCTAATGCATTCTCTAGTTACTATTAGCATATAAGCCAGCATTTCTCAACCTGTGGGGCGCGCTATCCCCTGGGGACGTGGTAACACTAAATAAAAGGCGGGAGAATATCTAAAAAAAAAGAGTTCATTAATAATACTGAAAGAAAACCAAAATAAAAAACATTCTGATGGTATATAATTTGTAAGACAAATTTTCAAATAAAATTTTTGTCAATGTCCAAACCCATGGGGGGGGTCCTTTGAAAGCAAATTTTTGAATTTCTGATTTCAAACGGCCATAGGTCCGATATTATTGTTTTCGCTTATCTACAAATTAGGATGTACTCCCTTATCGTCTACAATCAATGGATTTGGAGTTATAAATTAAATTAAGGGAAAAAATATTTAAAATATTCAGGTTTTATTTTGTTTACTTTTCTTGCGAACCCCGTATCTCTTAAACGAAACGTCTTAGAAAAAAACTAATGGCCTAAACCGGATAGGTAATTTAACGGGCTTCAACTTTGGTGACATAAATTATTTTTGGAAACCAACCGTTTTCACAGAAATTTTGAAAATAATGAACAAAAAATAAAACCTGAATTTTTTAAGATTTCTTTCCCTTAATTTAATTTATAACTCGAAATCCGTTGATTCTAGACGATAAAAGGTTATAACCTAATTTTTAGATAAGCGAATGATCTTTAAAAAAGTCCTAATCCATTAAGTTTAAAAAATTAATAATATCGGAGCAATGGCCGTTTGAAATCAGAATTTCAAAAATTGCTTTAAAGGGAGATACTCCCAAGGGTTTGTACTTGGACAAAAATTTTATTCGATAATTTGTCTTAAAAAGGTGTCCTTGGTCCTTTATCACCACCTTAAAGGTTTTCCGCGGACACGGGGACACCCTGTATATAAAAATGTAATACAAAAAACAATTGTATGAGAGGGGGAACGCGATGAAAATTATGATTGAAATTGGGTCGCAAATGCTGTAAAGGTTGAGAAACGCTGGTATGAGCCAAATAATTCTAGGCTTTAGAGATTTGAATTTCGAAGACACATGCGGTTAAATCCAATCTATAGGTTTACCAATAAAAATAAACTGAAAAAATTCAATTTTTATTTCATTTTTTTGTTTTATTTCATAATTTAAATAACAATCCTATTTTATTTTTGAAATATATTACACCAAAAATACAAATGTATAAAAGTTGGAACTTTTTCAGTGATTCCAGTGATTCTGGTTTGATCGACTGTAGAATTATTTTTCTTTTCTACCCAAATCAATCTAATTCCACTAATCTATTAATGTTCAAAGTGCTAAACAATATTTCAATATTGGAATGTACCTATAGGCTATAGATATTCCCAAGGTTTCGCTTTATTCCGTACAAAGTTCTCCAAAAATTTCCACTGCATTTTTGTTTACTAGGTAAGTTACCTAATCTAGATAAATATTATGATTGCAAGTTATTTTATTAACATCGTGCATAACTCTCGTAGTTCAATAAAATAGCCCATTTATTGATTTAGCTAATTGTTTATCTTTTTTTCCCACTAGCGCACTAACTGTGGTTTGGTGTAATAAAAATTATTTTTATTCAACAGATAGTGAAAATTGGCAGGCGACATCTACTGGGATTGTGCGTAACTATCTGAAACTTTTTAGAACTGACATTTAGGTTGCCTATATTAAGTGCTGCTTTCAAATTTATTAAACATTCCCCTGTCTGCCCCTGTCTTCAAGCGATAGAGACAAACAAACTTCACAGTAGAAAGGTTTATCGCCACGCTAAAACCTAATGAACATAGCCAACTGCGCGTTTGTTAGCAGTTTGTAATCAGAACGTGTGGTTAGTAACGAACATTTTTGCAGTGTTAAAATTGTGAATTTTATAAAATGTCTGACGAAGTAACAGAAAATGGCCACCAAAACGGAGACGACGTTCCAGAAATTGAGCTTATTATCAAGGTAATTTGCTTTATAACCCTTTTTATTGTATTCTTGTTCCGGGGCGTGCCGACTTCGTCTGATAATTGAAAAAAGAAAGTTGCAATTCTTAAATCGTCAAGATCAAAATTTACAAATTTTACCATAACGACATTGTCGGAAAGCAGTCGGAAAAACTACCAGGAACATTTTAATTTAAAAAAATTAAATGATAACTGCGACCTTCAATTGTCACGCGTTGGTGGACGTTGAATTTTAAAAAGGACAAAAGCCGTTATTGCTTATTTTTTATTGGATATCTTAATTTTTATAGTAGCAGAAAAAATGTATAATTCTGTTTGATATTAGATATTAATTTCAGGTTTTGCTATATTTGCTGTGTGCTCTATTTTGTTGTGACATTTTCAGCTTTAATTTTCAATTTTTTCTATTCATTTGTAATTTAAACGCATTGTCTTGTGTAATTTAAGGAAGCCTTCCTAAACGACCTCTTGAAATCGCATTCACTTTTATTTCTTATTAATTTCATTTAATTATTTTATTGTTTAATAAATTGTCGTGCGGTTTTTAACAATTTCTATCACGGATTATTTATTCGTTAGAATACACCAATTATTTACAGACACGGCGAATGTCACTTTCACCATTGATTAGATATTTAAAGAAACTTGAACTCCGAGCTATGACGACCTTCCGTTTATGCGAATTTTAGCTCTTGCGTAGATCCCCGTGTGGCCTGCAGCGTACCACTTGAAGTTTTGTTAGCTGCAAACTTAGAAACTTTAATTAGTCACAAAGAAAACAATGGTGAAGTGAAAACCACCCACACTGATTCTTAATTAGTTGAAATATCGAATGCTGACCAATAATCTTGATGGTTGCCAAATTAAAGAACAATGACAGAAAATTGCGAATAAATGAAACATGGTAATTGAAGACGACTTTATTTAAATAAAATTGAATCTGGCTTGTGTCGTACACATTGAACGATGATTATTAATAATAAAAATAAATGTATAAGGTGCCAAAAACTTGGACAGCCTGGTGATATTACAATGAACATATAATGGAGAAGCCAAATGAAGGTTTAGAGGAAAATACATGCACCCAAAAATGAATTTCAACTTCAACTTGAGTTGTGAAACTCATCAAGATGCAACAATGTTACAATATTATGTTGAAACATGTTTTTGAATCGTGATAATGCATTATATTATTTAAGGCAAATTAAAAAAACATTGAGTGCAATAATTTGAAAAAACGTTTTATTGCTAAATCTAGAGTAGGCTAAATATTTAGTTTTTAGCTCAACAGTATACGGTTTTCTTGGACGTGTTCAAGCTCTCGACTTTTTCTCCAATCCACCTTACGCGCATTTGCGAAACATAAATTCCGTGAAAATTTAAATTATCTTGCTTTAAAAGCATGGGATCGCCTTATCAAATTTAATTTGCTAATAAGACTAGGTATAATTAAATTTTATACTACAATTAATAACCTGAATAAATACTTGAAATATTAAGCAATACCCAAGATTAGATTTCATGAATTTTTAGTCTATGATTTTACTGGAATTATCGCATAACAAATTGTAGATATCACAAAAGAAAACTATGTGGTCGAGTTTAATATTTGAGGCCCTATTATAAGGGATGACATTGATAAAACTCATGAACAGGGTTTACCCCAAAGCGGAACCTTGTGATACTCCCCATGTGTCCTAAAATAAATTGGCCTGAATCAATAGGAGACGACATCACTAATATCTTTGTCGATTCAACATTTTTAAAAGCGATGTTGCTTATAACAAGCGCGCAAATGAAGGGAAATTGCGAGAAATGCTCCGTATAGTTTTTCCCGAGCAGAAGTTTGCTATACTAGTAAAGGGCAATCCAGCGAAAAACAGTTCTTTGCAGGACCCTCGAAATTGTCACAAAAATTGCTTTATGGCGGTATAGACTATCTGTGTGTGTGTTTTGGCTGGAGATATTACGAAAGGAGGATCTATCTTCATGATAGATCTTCACGACTAGAAATCCACTCACACCTACTTTTTGTAGATAGTTTATTATAAACAAAGATTATTAAATGAAATAATATAATATTATGAATTCAGCTAGGTAGCTGAACGAATAGGCATCAAGGGCAGACTGGAAATCCAATAAAATGACTTGCCAAGCGAGATTCGTGCCGTATTTTTTCTGCAACCAAAACTGGAATGTATATTCAACAATAAAATAATAAATATGTACGCACAAACTAGATAAAATCGGAGTTTTGTACGTGTGGAAAAAAGCCAAATATACATATCGCGTAGGTGATTCTGTTCTCAACCCCCGCACTTATTAGTAGATACTATGATAAAAATGCAAGCTAGATGACGCATACATTTACAGAGCTGGTATGACCGTTTGACAAATTATATTTACCAGTAGATAAATCGCACAGGAAACCTTCGATTGAAAAATAAATATTGTCAAGATAGATTGATCTTCAACAATAATTTTGTGCGCCCTTTTTTATGGTTAGGCATATTGAAAGATTAACACGAATAATTGCATCTCTGAAGAGCATGCAGGATTAGTAAAAAAGATTAAATTTTTCGTCTGAAGTTGCGAGTAATTTTGAATGGCTGCTCAGCAACTGGCCTTAGCCTAACTTAGCCGCTTGTGACTTTTTCTTGTAGAACTATCTAGAAGATCGTGGTAACTTCAATAATCTAACAACTCGAGAAGCACCGAAATCTAACATTCACCACGAAATTCTCGAATGCTCGAGAAATGTAGGTAGGTCGAAGCTTGCATGCACTCAGGCCACATATTATCGGGCCTTTATATCGGTACCATTATGCTACCTTCGATGTTGAGGCCACAATGTGCTGATGCACACCGGAAGGCCGAGCTAAGAAATTCTATCAAGTCCGAGATTCGAACTCAGAATTTCCGCTCTGTAACTCATCCAGCGATCACACCAATCCCCGACTGTGGTTACGGCTAGACATAAATAAGTCTTTGTTTATGTAGACCTCTGTTTACATAACAGGCCACATCGGTTACACTGCTGTAATCCTAAGTTTAAAATATTTCTTTCCGTAACTTACCTCCAATTGTTTCATTTTAAGTTACCAACCTAAAATAATTTAAATGTCACCGAAGTGACGGATCGATGCAGCCTGCAACTACATGGCCAATGCGTTCATAATAGTTCTGTTTCTTCAATACTCCAAGCCACTTTGAAAATCTCACGTACAGGCGTAGAATAAAATCCACAAGGTAAAATGGTATTTGCGTATAGACCTGACAGTTTGAAGCTTGTAAGGTTTGGAATGCTAAAGAAACTAAGATAATAATGTCATATCAAATTGTTTACATTATTAAAAATTATAGATGAATTATGACATTTTGGAAATACAGATTATTACTATCTCCATAATCGAACACCGAGTGAACTTCCGCGAATGTATTTGAGTATACGACATAACGAGTGTCATAATACATTTGAGGAGTACTTAGTAGTGAATTATTACGTTATTACTCAACACCGTGAATATGACTTATCATTATTTGACAAACAATTATGAAATTTCCTTATTTTGCAAGTTAATCTGAATACTCTGAAAGAACGATAGATTTCCAACAAATATTTTGAAGACAAAAATTTTTTTGTATCCCCAGTTTTTCCGAAAAACCGTTTTGCTCTACTTTTACAATTATTTTTCAAATATCAGCATTATTTTTAATGTTATAATTTTATCAAAACCTGCTATATGTATTTGTGACAAATTACAATCACTTGCACGTTACAGAATATCCTCGCACCTCTATTATCTCACTACTTCGGTTGCCTCTTGATCATACTATAAGGTCTCTTATCCACCTCTTACGTGGTTCCTCAACACTTTCGACCGATTTGGGATTTATCTTGATCACGCTATTATATACCATTCTACTAATACACTGAGAAAAAGGATTTGTCGCCCTAACAGAGCTCTTAGTAGCTATAGCCTCAACAGAGTTTTTCGTTGCTGGAACAAGTTTTTTGCTGCAATAACAAAGTTTTTTGCTATACAGAATAAGAAAATTTGTTAAATCAACTAATCTTTTTTACTGAATAAAAACCAACTTAGTTATGGCAGCAGAAAATTTGTTGCAGCAACAAAAAATTTGTTATAGCAGCAAAACAAATCTCAGTTGAGGCTATATCTACTAATAGCTCTGTTAGAGCGACAAATCTTTTTTCAAAGTGTATGCTTGTTCGACTCTATTTTTTCTGCCAATTATCCATTTGTTTTAGAAGCACCGTGCCTGTTAAAATTAAAACTCAAAATTACCTAGTCCCCATAGTGTTCTTGAATGAAAAGATTGAGAATAATTAATTTTTAAATGGCTCAGAATGACCCCTCCGGCGCTTCTAGTATTAAAGATATCTTGCATATAGTTTTCGATGTTTTCAATGTACAGCAGTGTTTGTTGTTTCTAGTCTTGTTTCCACCGTATACGTCATTTATGGTATTATTGTAGCTTTGTATGTAAATTTTAGCCTTTGCGTCCTTCTTGAGATAGTTATTTTTTTCAGATGGTATCATGAAGGCATCTTTCAAATCTTAAAGATACATCTTTTCTAATTTTGCCTTTACTTTTGAAGGCAAATTTCTGTTTTACTTTATTCTTTATTTTTTTTTATAAATTCAGAGGACAATCATTGGCTCTATTCGATATAGAACGGGCGTTTGGCAAAGTTTTGATTTACGAACTGACGTATAAATTAATAAACTACAAATTTTCAGCCCACCTCATTAAATTAATAAACTCCTTCGTACCTTACTTCACCTGCCATGACTGTGAAAGTTAACAGCATAACGATGACTATAAAGAACACAAACGCAGAAATTTTCCAATGCCAAATTATTTCATCTTTTTATTAACGACATTTGAACATTGTCCTATACGCAGATGTTACCGCAATCTACGCACAGGTTGCAAACAAGAACCTACAGATCCATCTTTTAGACACTGAAAGATTAAATTAATTTCAGAAAACACCGAAACGATAATATTCGGAGACGTATAAGGACATAAAATATAATTTAAAAAACTTGAAATATTGAGATATTAATGTTTTTCATTTTTTTTTATACTTGGATAATTGACACAGTGAACGCGTTAAGGCGAACGTCCACTAGCAAGTTTTCTTCTGCAAGTGACGTCTGCAAGTCGCTTCCAGAAGTTATTGCTTGTGGAAACACAATCTGCAAGCTGACTCCACAGTAGTAGAAATGCTTCTGCAAGTACTTGCAGAAATAACTTGCTAGTCGACATTCGCCTTTATATTTCTTCGATATTTGCCTTATGATGCGTTGATATGCTTGCACTTGTATGTTTTTATTGCACTTTGGATAGTATTAGCATTGATTTTCTTTTGAATGACGTACATTAATTTTTTTTTAAATAAGCCCGAAGAAGTATATTAATATATTATCATGGCCCATGGTCCTTTCTGAGCATTGGATTACTGCTGATAACGTCAGATCATAAGTTCTAATTTTGATGTTTGGAAACTGTTACGGCTGATTGGTCTTGGTTTTTAGTAATTTTTTACCCTTTTGTACAGCTTGCTTTCCACTTATTGCTATGTTAGAATTATTATACGCAAATATCCTGCAAAATGTTGCTAATTAGAAGAGTCAACATACAAATTTTTAAATATGGTAATACAAATTCAGGTGATGTAATTTAGAAAAATAAATCTAATGGGAAGTCGGAAGTGGGTATTCGGTATTTTATCAGTGTTGTAACTTTCGTTACGCAAACTAGGAAATTGGTGACAATATCGCATTTTTATGCTAAACATTAATAAAATCGCCCATTAATGAATGATAAAATTTTCTAATTTAAATTTCCAGATAACTTTTTTCGCTTTTCCTTTCAACGTTGGTTTTTAATTCGTATACGTAGCTTACTAATTAAATTTTATATGTTTAGGTGGTATAGGTAGTAATTATTAGTAGAAACGAAAATAAGTAAACCATGACGTAATTGCATTGTGTAAGGATGATTTTATTATTGCATCAGCAGGTAATCTAAGTAAACCCTTGAATTTTTTAAGTTTTTTTTACATGAATCAGTGAAGTGCTTCTGATGATGATGTTGTCCAATTTGGTATAATGAGATAACACTAGAGTTCAGACAAAGAGTATAAGGTTTTTGATGTTTGTCAACCTCTGTACGTGAATGGAATATCCAGCAGAGGAATGAATTAAATTTGATTGTACTTTTAAGTCGACATTTTAGCAATGTAGAGCACGTTTGTCTGAACCTATTTTTGGATTACCAAAATAACAGTTCAATAAAAGTCAATGGTACAATAAGCAATTCTTATCTATTCAACCTTATAATGCACACAAAACGTTATTTCAAAAATTCCCCAAAATTCTTTTTTATTTATATTTTAATTAACAAAGGCGTGAAAATGTGAGCAATTTTTAAGGCAAGGCAAGTTATCTAAAACGGTACTTAAATAATGAAGTAAGTTGCGTGCTGTCCCGTTTGTCCCGTACATGCTGCATATATTGAACAGTCATATCTGAAAATTTATGATTTATAAAATTGTAAACAGCAAAATTAATAAATATTCAAACAGTTGCTTTCTAATAAGCAAAATCATGATTCGTGCGATTTACCTTGTTGGAATTTATGAACTTGCTTGAACCTAGCCTCATTTTTTTAATATTGGTGCTGCCAATATGACATTAAACTCTTATGAAATGGGAGTGACTTATTGTTATTTTTAATGGTATTAAAAAATATAACTCAACATTCTATTATGGACTGCCGGTTTAAGTATTTTAAAATACAATGCATTTTAAATTTAGCGCATTTGCATATTATTCATTTGGTTATGGTATGGTTCTAACTTAAAATTAAGCATACGTGACTACTGAAAATTAATAATAAATAATTTTATACGCACAATAAATAATGGCATTTACGTAGCCCAGAAAATTAACTACACTGGCTCTTCAGGTTTGACCATTTATAAAAAGATATAATTTAGTAGATTTTCAAAGTGAGAGTTGTAGATTCTAATTAAGGAACATTTAATTTCTAAACATAACACTTTCCAGTGTTTACCATTACGAGTACATACGGTGTATCTTAAATGGAGTCATTTGTTTATGACCTCAAATTTTGAGAAAAAAAAATTATGATAAAAACGACCAATCTTGGTCTTACGCAGAACATTTTCTGAGGACGAAGAATTTCACAGTTTATTTATTTGTTGAAGCCACGTTGTTCTAATTTTAAGCGATCCAGATGACTTTAAAAGGATTTTTTATAAGGACAACTTTCAATTTTATTAGTTTATAGGACACTGGCCCCAATTCCTCCCACATAGATAGTCTTCTTTGTTGTCATATTGCTCAATTTTGAAATACACACTTAAAGTTTAAACTTGCCTTTAAAACATTCTATCACGATTGACTTGTTTATCCTATTGTTCTAATACCACTTGGTTCAACTTTTATTTAACTTGAATCTTCGGTATTTTTACCTAATATGTAATTTTACGATAAGAAAATTAAATTCTCTACACTTTCTATGAAAGCTTCCCCAAACATATCATTTGAGTATGGTTTTTATAATTACATTTGTGTGCCACTTTACCATCACGTCTAACACTTGAACTGTTACGAAAAAAATGACCCCTGCTACTGCCACAACAATAAAATTAATATTTGATTAAACAAAATTGTAACTTTATTTTTGTTGTTTTTTAAATTTTAATTGAAACGTGACAATTTACCAGATACTATCAGAAAACAAGGTAACTGTAGACTTAAAACGCTAACTGTTACATCTAATTATTTTGATGTATGGATCCATCAACTAAAAATTCATCATCCTTAATTGTAACAGACAGCTACCAAGCGACTATTAAAAAAACGTACATTTTAACAATTAATATATTACCAAAAGGATGTCTCATAATATAATAATTAAGCTTGATTGTGTGTATAAAAACCATAATTTATTATTTTGATATGATACGACAATGTATTGTGTATTAAGGTTAAGAATTTTTTATTCAAATTAAATATCCTACTAACTATTACGTGCCATTTAAAATTAATAACGCATTATTGCCTAAAATATAGGTTATACATATATGTATGTACGGTTACACTGAAAAGTTCTCGGACACTCCTATGTTAACAATGCAAATTGAACATTTTTAAGCCGTTTTTTGCCATATAAAAATCGATTTTACAGCAAAACTTTTTAAACATTTTTTGTTGAAAATTTCGTTGGCTTCAATTTTGCATCTATACATTTTTCTATTTTGTCGCACCGTGTCTGACTTACAGCGACATAAACAAAACCCTGTAAGATGTAAAAAATATTATCTTCTGTATATCAAAAACGGTGCAACAAAATTTAAAATGAATAAGAATATTTTTTTTGTAAATTTTATTCTCTACAGTTTATTCCTATACATTTTTCTATTTTGTTGCACCGTTTTTGATATACAAAAGATAATATTTTTTATATATTACATGGTCTTGTTTATGTCGCTATAAGTCAGAAGCGGTGGGACAAAATAGAAAAATGTATAGATACAAAATTGAAGCCAATGAAATTTTCAACAAATCATATTTAAAAAGTTTTGCTATAAAATTGATTTTTATATGGCAAAAAACGACTTCAAAATGTTCAATTTACATTGTTAACATAGAAGTGTCCGAGAACTTTTGCGAGTCACTGTATGTACATACGTCTGGTCTGTACGAACTGTTTCTTTAAAATGTACACAAATAAACAGTGTTACATATAATATTTTTGTTTAAAACAAACCGGTTTATTAAACATTTAATGATGTTGGAGTATTTGCACTATTAATTTTTTTTATTTCTATTTGTTACCTATAATTTTAAATAAATATGTATATCAATCATTAATCATCAAAATCCATTATTGCAATCCTGAGAGAAAAATAGATAATATTTAAAATGAAGTTAGTCGATAGGGAAATTTTTGAAACCGTATTTACATTACTTATATATTTTATTTAACTTACATCTTGAAAATAATAGTAGAAGTAAACTTTTATAAAACATCAAAACAAGTCATAAATCATGTAACGTAAAAACATTATTTTGTAGATAAGAAAATATCGAAATACTTTCTAAGTACGCGTTTTGAGTAAATTTTTATGTAAACACTGGAAAACTAATAGTTAATGGGTAATTTGATTATTAATGTTCAAGTATTGTACTTCGTCGATTGATATAACATGGAGTAAATAAAAACCATGTATAATAGTTGATGGGTTTAGCCCCCTTCCGAGATTGCTATAATATAAATGATGTTGAGATTATAATATTTAAGTATTCTAGTTCAAGTATGTTTACAGTAAAAGTTATAAAAATCATTAAGTATAGGTACATAAAGTAAAGAATTTTATCAATTTTTATTGTTCCACTTTCAATTTTACAAACAAATTTACTCGACTTTTGTCTCGTGACATTATATTCTCTACCTCGCAATTAATAAGGTATTTACACCCTTGTCATATAATTTGCTATTAAAGAAATTTTGTTAAAAAATTACGAGGAAGAATTATTGTTGGAGTAATCTGGTATAGAAGTGAAGGGCAATATTGGGAAATTTTGGGAATACTATGAATGGGTTCTTTTGCTTTTCTAACTTTTTGGAATTTAGGGAAATTGGAAATAAATCTCATAAAAGGAAAACTCGCCTCTTGGAAAATTATTTTTATTTTATAAAATTTTTATTAAGGCATCAAAAAGAGTTACTTTTTTCAAAGGTAATTAAGTAATTTCGCACTTTTACGGAGTGAATGCATTTCTAAAATCGATCCGTAAAAGGAATATGAGGAATATCGATGTCCAATGTTAGTCGATAATATGTATATCGAAAATATATTATAGATGCTTTACGGATGGGTTTTTGCCGAGTTTCACATGAAATATGTCTACTTAAGGGGCTATACTTACTTAGGAGGTCGATAACTAAAATGCGACTATTTCTTATTTTTTTTTTTTTAAAGTGGGCATATATTATTGCACAACAATTTTTTTATTAATATTAGCTTTATTTTAGAAATACAATGCATTTCTTTTTGTACAAAAATATTAAAAAATAACCCAGTTACAGCCTATGTTCGACAACCCTATTTTTAAAAAGCATTTTGCGGTCGGCAATTCTATGCGGAATCAATTTATCTAAAATCAAAATTTCAAAAAAATACAGTAAACACATGAGTTTATCTAGTCCTTAATGGAGGGATTTTCGTAAAAATTGAATTTTGACAAAACGGCAGCTGTTCAAAGTTAAAATATTTATTTTCATAAATAAAAAGCGATACTTCTTTTCACCCATAAAATAAAAAATTCCTCCGGTAAGGACAAGAATTTGATGTCTAAAACAAGTATACCAAATTTCAAATGGATTTGTACACTGGTTTTTGAAATATCTTGCCCACCGCAAAATGCTTCTTAAAAATAGGGTTGTCGAACATAATAGGCTGTAACTGGGTTATTTTTTAATATTTTTGTACAAAAAAATACATTGTATTTCTAAAATAAAGCTACTTTTATTTAAAAAAATTGTTGTGCAATAATATATGCCCACTTTTCCAGAAAAAAAAAAGAAATAGTCGCATTTTATCGACCTCCTAAGTAGACAATTAAGCATAACCCCTTAAAAACGCTACGATGGACTGAACTGATATTTTAAGAACAAATATAAAAAATATAATCGTACAATATCTGCTATTTCATATGTTCGTATTTTAAAAAATATATTAAAAAAATAACACCTTGTTTTTGAGAATTTTTGTCTAAAAATATGATATTTTAATATAAAATTCGTAAATTTTGTACGGTAATATAATATTCTATGTTATGTTCTCAAAATTTTAAGACAATCTGTTGAATCGTTTTAAAGATTACTTCTTGTGAAACACAGAAAAACCTCGGGTTTAAAGAAAATAAATGAAATAATATCATCCGTAAAACAATAGCTATTTATTTAACTAGGTAATAAGGTGACAATTTGACCCTGCTTCCTCATCTGTGAAACCGGGCATGGCAGGAAAGTAAATTTGATATAATAAATTTGCTAACAAAGAAAATAAGGGGGAAGTGGGAAATTAATGAACAACTACTAAATAGGTGAAATATGCAAAGAGTATAAAAAATAGGAGTTGTTCTACAGGTGCTCGTGCCTAAAAGAATCTTAGTCACATTGATTGCAAATAATTAAATTATTTCTTAAAATTAAAAATATTCGTCTTTTGATAGGCTACTCGCAAAAAACATGAGCGTACCATGAGCGGTGGGTTTTTGATATTTGCTGTAATTGTTCCAGTTTTATCTTTCTGTTTATATTGGGTTCAACTGCTGAAGGATTATGATAAGATAATGAAGTGCAACTAAATACGATAAATGTAATTTCAGTCCGAACCTGCGTTTTTATGAAAACTTTCGACAAGAAAATTGCTAATATTATTATTATGTTAACATTAGTAAAACATTACATTCGCTAAACGTAATCCTTATTTCAATTAATCTTATGTAACATTTGAATACATGAAAACTTAAATTAGTTTATATGTTTCTATTTGGGGACTCCCCGGCATACCACTTAATAGCTGTAAAACTTAAGAAATTGGAAGGAAACCAGATTAACAAAAGCTTATGAAATCTGTATTTTTATAATAATTGTCGCCCTCGTATACAATTGAATTGGAAAATCAAGCTTTATAGTTCATTTTAACAGGAAAATTTTAATTTTAAAGTAATATAGTATCAACGATAGTATCTTTTAGATATACGTAGTAAGTTGACATGTACTTACATAATTATAATCGTAGGTACTTAAAATTATAAAAGAAAACAAAAATAAAAAAACTTAATTTCCCAATAATTCAAAATTTATACATTCATGAGAATGTATAAATTCAAACGACCTATTGATAAAGTAAAAACGTGGATTTTCGGTGTGGTTTTCCCATAATACATATCTAAAGCATAACGTAAATTACTCCAGAAAAGCACCTTTCAGCTTAGGACATACATAAAATATATGCAAATGGCAAGCCAACAACCATGGATCACAAGGTTTTCTTATGGTACCAATTTCGAAAGCATATAAACAGGTATCTACTTATAGAATACATATAAAGATAGAATACGTACATATATAGAAACAGTATAGAATGAATAAAAATCTATGTATGATACATTATATTATAGAGTATCGGTTTCAACAGTCTTATATAAATGAGCAGCAATAGAAGGCACTTTTGCATCTCGAAGCAATTGCATCGTAAGAAAAACAGTAAAGGTACGTTTTGCAAGAAACGGTAGCAGCAGTGCAGTTACGGCTGGCGTCAGTCGCAAGTGCAATACGTAATGGGAGCTGCTGCGCTTCGATTGTATCGTCTAGCAAGCCACATAACAGAAATTGCATATGAGCAGTTCTGCGGTACTGCAAGTGCAGTCGCTTGCAAAACGTACCTTAAGGCTTCAGAAGAAATAGTAGTGCGGTAAATGCTATATTTACACTTCGACAAACAGTTGAGAAATCTAATCGAATGCGAAAATCCTTTATATCTACTCTTGATAGATTTTACGAAATCGTGTATAACCACGATAACCATTACTGTATACCTCTATCCTTAAAGAAAAAAAATGCCTAACCGATACAACGAAAGAACTGTAGAAAAATCCTACAAAGTGCGAATTAGAAATTCACGCAGCACTAATCAAAAAATCAAATATTTAGAGTGGAAATCACTAACACTATCAATAGAAACCTAATTAGGGAAGTACAACAGCAATTTATATGCGCAGAAATGTCTGTCAAAAGTGTTTGTGTATGCGCACTATTGTTCTGCGCAAAAGTGTGTAATGTAATACAGCCTTTAAAAAAACGTTATAATCATTGGACAAATAACAAGAATAGTGGAAATTAGAATAGGTACTTAATGTAGAGAAGAGAAAAACTAATGCATGAGTGCGAGAATATAAGACCTGATGGAAAACTTGCAAAGGCAAGAGTACAATCTCCATTGTACACCAGATATCTTCAAATTTCCCTTCACTTGTATAGCGGATTTCTGTGTAGAAAAAGAAAGAAAGAAAGGAAAAGTAGGGAGTAAAAGTAAATGCTAATATATTCCAAAATAAATTAACCCTAAAGCATTTTTTTGGATTTCTTCAGATTTCCTTTCACTTTTACACCGGATTTGTTTCTAAAAATATACCACCGAATGATAACTGAGAGATGGATTAAGAAATGATTTTCCTCATTGACAATCAACAACAACCTTCACAGCAATTATGTGTAATTTGAAGAGGATCAGAGTTTTAAAATGTTCCTTCTGTCAGTTTTACTAAACGACGGACGTAGATATTGAGTATAATGATTGTTCAATAATTTGTTGATTTGCATAGCCTAGTGATTCGCCCGTTGATTTGTTGACAACAAAATTAAAATGCCAAAGCACGTTCCTTCCTGTAAAATTTTATCTGCTTGATTCTGAACATATAACCCATGTTGAACGTCAGGGGCCACCAATTTACCCAACATTTACTATGCAGTACCCAATTATTCTTCGCAACATAAAAGCGCATCCAATATATCTACTTCAATGTCATAGCACATAGCGTATCATAAAAACTAATGCATCAAGATGCCTGTTACGTATTTATTTGGTGTGATAAAAGCAAACCTGGTGGTAGATTACCTTGAATTACTCACGCATCATTGAGAAGGCTTAGTAAATATGCATAATATAATTATTATTTGTTAATGTAGTTTTCGCGTACTACACTTAACATCGCATGACAAAAATTTATCGTACTGTATTTGATGATGTAACTGGGTTAATATACAAAATACAAACGGCGCTAATAAATTTACATACCTATACCTATTTACCTATCCTTACTTCATCATTCAGAAGTTCACCTTTTTAAAACTACAGGTTGAAAGATAATTTTTATCATTTTATGATAAGATAAAAATATTCACATTCATTGCAACAACCATTACCTTTATTTGACAATAAATTAAAAAAAATATATTTTGTCTTCCCAACTAAATTATCATATCCCGTAACCCAAAATCCTATCAAAAAAGCGGTAATCGCTAAATTAATTCATTGATTTATTTTTATCAAAAAATTAAAAATTATATGTAAATATAATATGCGATCTATTTGAAGGAAAACTTGAACTTGGGAACTCCCAATGATACATGCTATGTATCTACCTGGCGGAGAAAATTATAACTCCGGGTCAGAAAAATCCATACAAGTAAACCGAAAAACCTGTTGATGTATAGAGTTGTACTCGTGGGTTATTACTTATTAGGAATCGATTGGTAAAAATTTTAATATTTAAAAATATTTAAAATTAATAAATATTATTGACTCGGAAAAATTATACCTTGATTTTACTTTCGGCCTGTTAATTTATGCAAATATTCACATATTGGGCGATGGCTGCAGCATTATATGAATAATACCTACTTTATTTTATTGCCAAATAGCAATTTTTTAACTTTTGCAAGAAAAAGTGAGAATTAATTCTTAATTTACCTTTAAAGCAGAAAAGGAAACAATTAATATACTTGATATATTAAGTTTTGTATTACACCAAATAAGGATACCTATGTATGTATTAGAATTCATGGACATGCATTTAAACCAACATATTATTATAGTCCTTTCAATTATTACAATTTAATAAAAATTGCATGAGTTCATACAATATTTTTAGCATTCGAGCATTAATTTGTTATTTGCGGTTAAAGTGACGTCGAAAACATTAGCTTTGATAAATCTTAAAGGCTAAATATAAACATGTACATATCGTAGGTACCGTTCATTATACTCTGAATGCTATAAAATTCATGTACCTACCTAATTGTTTAAAACTGTTAACTACTCACATTATGTAATATTATAATGATGTATAAAGTAAATAGTGGAACTGAAATTACAATACAACCAATTCAAAATATTCTGACTTTAATTTTAACATTTAATTTTATGATACTTGATTGTCTAGAACAGCGGTTCTTAACCTTTCGGTTAATTCAAACTCTGTAAAAACATTTAATCAAAACAAATGAACGAATAAAAAGTATGAAATGCTGTTAGCTGCTATTGCATAAATTTAATTTAAAATTTTGAAGTCAATCCGTTGAGACGTTTTTGAAACGAGAACGAAACACTTTTAACGCACCGTTACGCCCCTCTGGTTGAGAATCCCTGATCTAGAGCAGTGAATCTCAACTTCGTATCGCGGGCCGCGATGATCCTAGTACATTGTTAAATGTATTCCACACTTTCGTTTATTAGGTAGGTAATTAACATTTTCCCATCATCACCATCAGGAAAGGGTTTGCGGTTTTGAAAAAATTAAGTCGAAAATTTATTTGTTATTGTTAGCAACATTTTTCTATACAAAATACCTTTTAATTCTTATGTATTCATCATAAACTTTCCCACGTTCAATCAATATCTTACCGTACTTGAACATTTTTACTTTTACTCTTTCGATGAGCTAATAATTTATTTACCTATGTAAAATTTCAATTTCACATATTAGTATTGTTATTATTAAAAGTGAGTTAGATTATGCAAAATATTTCTATTTGATGTCGATTATATCATAAATTATTAAACATGTTAGGTTAAATATACTGGAATTTTTATTTTTAGAATATCAACTTAATAACAAGCACATGGTGCTTTAAAGTAAAAAATTTTTAATCTGGAAGATAAATTTATGCTATTAATCGGCATGTCTTTCATACAGTTGGAAAACTCTTTTAAATTTGTTTTCGAAGATTTTGCCTAATTTATACCTATCTTTTTTACCTTAATTACCTTTGGCACCGTCTCGACTGTATTTGGTTATCAATTTTTATAAAATTCATAACATTCTATTTGATATTAGCTTGATTCCTTGTTCTCTGTTTTTTGAAGATTTAATCGTGTAGGAGAAATATTTATGCCAGTATTATCATCGGATGTATCAGGCAGTGGCGTAGCTATGTTAGGGCAGTTTAATCCATTGTTTTATTCAGACTTTTCGTTCTTTAACTAAAAAGATTAGAATATTATTAAACCATCACATGACCCGCATATTGTTTTACTTATTCCTATCGTGAAAATGGTTACTAAATTAATTAATTTATTTTATTAATTCCTACGATTTAATATTTTGAATTTGGTTAATCCAAATCATGCGCGTCGTTGGTAGACAGTTCTGCCGTCAGTAATTAGAATACATTATATTTATCTTTTTCTTTACACGTAAATATTTTGTAGAATTGATGTCCTCGGATCTCTTCAGCGGAAAATACGGAGAGCAGACCAAAAATTATTGAAACTTCCACATAAAATTTGCAGGAAAATAAATTTTATTAATAAACATTTTTTTTTCCCGAATATTCGTTTTTACATGATAATTCGAATTTTTGTTGTAACTATAATTATTTTCTATATTTCGAAAGCCTCATTATATTATAAAAAAATTATATAGATTTTATATTTTAAAAGAAGCAAACGCCGAGTCGTAAAGACTCACGCTTACTACACTCGCGATTAATAACCTACTTTACTCCCTTGTCATGTAATATACTGTTGTCTCATAAAAAAGTAGCCTCGTAAAGCAAAGATTGGGTGTATTTTTGTTGACTTGATTTTTCATTACTTGTAGAAAAATTAACCATAGCTAACTTTTATGTGCAATACAGAAACGTCGATTGCATTGAAATACATAATGAAATTTATTATTTTGATTCGATTATAATCTATCCAGCATTTGCAATGTTGTAAATAATTAATAGCTAAAGCAAATTGTGTCAATATCACCTTTAGTTTCCTTCTTTGGGTACCATTATAATTTATTGTGTACTCATTTTGTCATAATTAAATTTTTTATTTAGATACTTATGGTATGATTTATTTAAGTTTAGTTTCATTCATCAACTTTAAAAAGTAGTAACTAAAAAATTATCCCGAGTCTATCACTAATTTTATTAGGTATCTACTCATATGAATCGCTTTCTGTTTTTAAAAGAAGTATTTTATGTTTTAACTTCACGCATATGGTAATAATCCGCAATAATCACAAAAAATTGTTTTTAATTTTCCATTTGGTAGTTTTATTGACGAAAATAAAATCGTGAAGTATGGAATGAATTATAGAGATAGAAAACTTTATATTTTATTACAACAAAGACGACCATACCAAATTCTTGAAATAGAAAATAATTTCTTTTTTGTGTTAAAAACTCAATTTTCTAAATACTTTGTTTTGTTCTAGGCCTCAACAATTGATGGAAGACGTAAAGGAGCATGTTTATTTTGCCAAGAATATTTTATGGATCTGTACCTCTTGGCAGAACTTAAAACAATAAGTCTTAAAGTTACAACAGTCGATATGCAAAAACCACCTCCAGACTTCCGTACCAATTTTGAAGCAACACCTCCGCCTATCTTAATTGATAGAGGAATGGCTATATTAGAAAACGAAAAAATCGAAAGGCATATAATGAAAAATATTCCTGGTGGTCACAATCTTTTTATTCAAGTAAGTTTGGTTTACTTTCTGTTAAACTTAAAAGTTTAACATTTTCGTTTGGTTTTAGGACAAAGAAGTAGCAACACTGATTGAAAATTTGTACAGTAAATTGAAACTAGTATTAGTTAAAAAAGACGAACATAAAAGTGCCCAACTATTATCGCATTTGCGGAGAATCGACGAACATTTGCGAAAGCGCGCCACTCGCTTTTTAACAGGAGATACAATCTGCTGTTTTGACTGTGAGTTAATGCCACGTCTACAGCACATTCGCGTCGCAGCAAAATATTTTGTCGACTTTGATATACCCAAAGAATTGACATCTTTATGGCGTTATATGTTTAACATGTACCAATTGGATGCATTTACCCAAAGTTGTCCTGCCGATCAGGATATCATCAATCATTACAAGTTACAACAAGCATTAAAAATGAAGAAACATGAAGAATTGGAAACGCCGACTTTCACAACTTCTATTCCAGTCGATGTTAGTCAGTAACTTGATCTATTACTTACTATTTTGTTGTGCAAAAAGCAGTGCCTGGATATTCCATCCTAATTTTTTATACATTAAACATTAAGCTATAAATGAGCTACTTGTTGTACTTTCTTAGTTTACTAATAACGGTCGTTTTTTTATGAAACCTGCTAGTATTATGTAAATTTGAGTTTCCGATCATTGTGATTTGTTGGTAGGTTTTTTGTGAAAATTTCATTGCGTTTTTATTTTTTAAATTATTTTTTTTAACAATTCACAATAGATGAGCTTTAATCGCAATCATTTCTAATGCATTTTGATTTATTTTTCTGTGTTATTTAAAGTGACTTAATTGAAAACACTTACGATTAGTATTTTGTTTTGATTACCCAAATAGAATATAATAATGTTCTTCTATATGTATTTTTAAGTTAATTTGGCATTACGCTAACGTAAGTCAATTTGTACAGACTCATGTTATGTATTTCTTATATAAATTAAATAAATACTATGAAAAATTTGATTCATTATTTAGGAGAATAATATCGGAGAACCAAAACCTTATGGTATTATCAATGAAATTAAAAGAACATTGCAAATGTATTGTATTGCAATATTTCAGCTTGCAGTCAAATCTCACTCCAAATTTTTAGTGTTTACCCCACCAAACTGTTATGGGTTAATATGTTATATTTTTATATGGTCTTCTGCCAACAATATATCGTCGTTGAGCTACAAAAACCTCGTAAGCGACAAAAAGCTAATTTTACAGGAGACAATGTTGTTTACGAGTTTACATTGCCCAGTAGGACGCAAGTAACTCTTACGTGTTACCTAACAAGGCTACATATATGCATACTGTTGGTTAGTGCCTTACGAGTTTCTTGCAGTAAACGCCGGGACAGATTTTTGTTCAAACAAACACAAACCCATTTTTGGCATGGGTGTCGCATACGAGGTTTTCATAGCTCAACGACGAAATGTAACATTTAAAAATTCTTGACTAGTATTGCATGTTTGATAGAGTCTTGCATAAACTAACGTTTAGGATCATGTAATTTGATATGCAATTTGAAAACGTCGATCGATATTTTAATTAATTATATTTTGATAAATGTCAAAATTTCAAATTACCAAGAAAACGACAAGAAATCTATTTTCAAAATTTTTCGTTAGGTGTCGCCGTATGTCGTTTTGTTTAAATTTTTAATATTTGAATCATTGTCAAATATTTTTCAAGTGACGTTTTGTCGTGCGCTTTGTGTTTCGGTAAACTAAACAGTTTATTTGTTTCCGCGTGTTTTAATTAAATTAATTACGAACTTTTGTTCAATTGTAATTAATATTTGGATTTTTAATTAATTTTAGTGTTCATAACAATTGAAATGAATCGGTAGTGGTGCTGTGAATTTGGATCCTCGACAATCGATTGGAATTTGTAGCTGAATCAATAATTATGAGAATCGAAAGGTTAGTTATATTTCTATAATATTTTGTTGTTCTAGCAGAAGTCAGCAAGTTCAGAATTATTGTTTTATTTGTAAGTTTTTTGATGTACAAAACTTATCGATAAATTATGCGTTTACTTTGAAATTATGTGGTAGGTTTATTTGAATATTGACTTTACGTTATTATATTTAAATTAATCTACAGAACAAATAGTTTTAAACCGAAGGCGTAAAAATTTGAAAAGATGTAAATTTGAATCAACGACTTCTGCCATAACATTGATTTGTGTTATTGCTTTCGTTGGCTAGCTGTTAATTTCCAACCAATTAAGACAAACATTTGTAATGTTTTAATAAATTGGAAATTAATGTTAGACTGTTTTTCATGAAATCATAATGACTAGCGAATTTTTGGAACAATATTTGTTGTCTTTGCTATTGTGGAGTAGGTACAGTTACTCCAGAAATTATTGATACGCTCCTATGTTAGTAATGTAAATTTTACCTTTCAAAGACTTCTTTTGTCATATAAAAATAGATTTTATAGAACAAATATTTTTTGTTGCAAATTTTATTCCCTTTAGGATTAGAAGTGGAGGGCAGGCCGAAGCTTGCATGCACTCAGGCTACATATCGGGCCCACTATGCTACCTGCGATGCTGAGGCCACAACATGTTGATGCACACCGGAAGGCCGAGCTAAGGAATTCTGTCAAATCCGAAATTTGAACCCAGAATTTGCGCTTCTTAACCCATCCAGCGATCACACCAATCCATGGCTGTGGGTTTATTCCTTTTATTTTTCTATTTTGTTGCACCATTTTTGAGTGACAGCGACTTGAAGAAGACTAAAAATTTTAATAAAAATTAACATTGCTCTTATGGGAGTTTTATTAAATTTATTACCGAGTCTTTTCAAAGTTGCTGTCCCTCAAAAACTTCGTAAAGGGAATAAAATTTGCAACAAAAAATGTCGGAAAATTTTTTCTGTAAAATCTATTTTTATATGACAAAAGAATTCTTCGAAAGGTAAAATTTACATTACTAACATGGGAGTGTATTAATAATTTCTGGAGTAACTGTATATTATCATGACTTCTATTTTATCTAAATACTTTGAATAGTAAAAAGTACATTGGATAGTTACAACTAAGTAGTTATTCCCGATCACATGCTGAAGGCTTTATACGCCTATTATTTAAGAAATTCTAATAGGAAATGAAAGGAAGAATTTAAATTTTCTTGTAATATTTTGCAAGTTAAAAATCGATATTGGCTGGACTTTCGAGTGTTTAATTTATGATGAATTAGTACTAATAGTTTTGCATTTTGTGGTCAAATCTTTTTAAGTATAATTATAATGATATTGATGGCCATTAAAAGGATAAGGTTTTGTTTTACTTTGGCAAGGATTTTTTTTCTTCATCACGTCCATGTCCCAAGTTCATGAGTTACATTGATAATGCAATATTTTGTTGACATTCCAAAATGTATTTACAAATTCGTGTAGTGTCAAGAATTTACTCTGTAATAATAATTTTAATTTTGTCCATTTAACACACTTATGCAAGTTTAAATCATATTAATCCTTTGTTCGCAAATTCGACGTCATATCCGGTTATTCGTCTTTTGGTACATTTTAATATCAAATGAATATTATGTACCTACGAATAAATACCTGAATGAAAGAAAAATTGAAAAAATTTTTAATTTAACTTTTCCAAAAGGCGAGTGAATCACCTCGAAACTAGTCGAATTTGACCTACATTTTTTAATGCAAAAAAAAATTATTATTTATATCGAGCCTTAAAAAGAATCCTGAAAACGTGTTCTTTAACAGTATTCTACAAGTTACCTATAATTATGTAGAAATTCCATCCTGATACAATAAAATTTCCCTTTAAGAAATAGTTTAGAAACAACTTGAAATATCTATTATTTAGTACAAAATTTATTGCTGACATTGCATTAATTCGATTCGTCAATTATTATCTTTTTCTAATCATTAAAGGGTGTCAAGGCGAAATTTTAGGGGGAATTTATTAAATAATTCGCTCATTTTCAACTTTTTACTAAAAATGTTGGTAACTGAACTATGTTATTTTAATCTTGTATAACTTTGGACGTTACCATTTTTCGTCTACGATTAATATTTTTCGACTTAACCTGAATAATTGATCAAAATTAAATTAAAATATTGCATTTTCTCATTTAGTTTAAACTTTGCGAATAAAAACAAACTTGTAGGGATTGTAGGAAATGCGACTTTTTGTTATTTTTTATTTTTTTGAAAAATGGATAAATATTTCCCCACGACAATTTTTATATTCGAAAGAGCTTTATTTGTAACAATAGTATATTACATTACTAGTGGAGAAACCGAATGATTCGCTCACGCATTTTAGGCGAGTGTGCAGACGCAAATAAGTGAGCGAAAGGGTTTCTCCACGAGCGATGTATAGCGTTTTGTTTAATCCTGCACTTATAAATCTAAAATATTTATAAAAATATCATTTATTATAATTCGTGTCATCAATAATTAAATTTGAGATTTTCAATTTGCAATAACTCGAAAAACTGAGCAAAAAATTTACCCCCCTTTCTCGTACTCAACCCTCTCTAGCAATTTGTGGTAGGAAGCCTTATGCAAAATTCTAGATCAATAGCGCGCACTTTGCGCGCAAAATAATTCAGAAAAAAGTTAGCTTTGGTTTTAAAATATAAAAATAAGTAGGCAAATCAACATAGACGGCAGGTTGCGTTGCTATAGTTTGCATAAACAAATACAATGAATGACTGCATTTTTCACTCACTAGTGGGTGAAAATTTTTTCGCCCACTCGTTACCTTAGAAATAATTTGAATGAGTAAAACAAAGGGTTTCTAGTTGCGTATCCAAGTAAGAAACGACATGTTTCAATAGCAGGATTGAACAAAATACCTTGTAAATTTTTTGTCCCAAAATATTTTGAAAGAAACCGCATAGATTTCAATTCTTTTAAAAATTTAAAAAGTGAATTTTCTCCAAAACGCTTACGTTTTTTGATCCAAAATTGTAACAATATTTGGAGGGACTCTTACGCTACCTGCCCACAAAATTTCTATTTCGATTCCTTGTTAGTTTCAGAAATATTAAGATTCAATATTTTGCTTTATAGATTTAAAGAATATTGCTGCCCTTTGCGGTTTGTGGTTTTCGGGCAGTCGTATATTTCTCTTACGTAGAACATCGAGCTTCATATTTACCAAATTTAAAATACCAAAATTTTTTTAAAGATACCGGATAAATCTCACTTTTTTTGAAAATATTAAAAGAGATTTTGTTCCAAATCGCCTAGGTTTTTTCTCCAAAATTGTAACATTATTTGGAGGGACTCTTACCCTAAGTGACCACCAAATTTCGATTTCGATTTCTTATTAGTTTCAGAAATATTAAGCTTCAAAAATTTGCTTCGTAGATTTAGAAATATTGCCGCCTTTTGCGTAATTTTGTAATTTTTGGCTAGTCCTTTATTTCACTTACGAAGCACATTTAGCTTCATATTTACCAACTTTAAAATCTCAAAAGTTTTTGATAGAAACCTGATAAATTTCACTTTTTTTGAAAATATTAAAATCAAATTTTCTCCAAAACACCTAGGTTTTCTGATCCAAAATTGTAACGATATTTGGAGGGACTCTTACCCTACCTGCTCACAAAATTTCTATTTCGATTTCTTATTGGTTTCGGGAATATTAAGATTCAAAGATCTTTTGATCAAAGATCGTTTGAGGAAAACGCTCGTAACGGTTCATAATGACGTTCAAATATTTCCAACTTTAAAGACGTATAAATCCTAAAATATTATACTTACGGCAAATCCGCAGGCGTCAGTCGATTTATCTCAAAAAACTGCACAGGAAAACGCCAGAAAATGTGTGGATTTGAAACTTTCAATTTTTGGGGTGAAAAAACAACAAAGGGGTTTTTGCGAGGAGTTCGAAAAACACGGAATCGTTTGGGGAAAACGCTCGTCAGCGGTTCAAAATGACGTTCAAATATTTCCAACTTTAAAGACGCATAAATCCTAAAATATTATACTTACGGCAAATCTGCCTGCGTCAGTCGATTTATCTCAAAAAACTGCATAGGAAAAACGCCAGAAAATGTGTGGATTTGAACCTTTCAGTTTTTGGGGTGAAAAAACACCAAAGGGGTTAACCTTACGTTTTTTTCAAAAATCGCCAAAAATTTAATTAGTCTTTTTTTGACGAAAACCGACGTTATTTGATTCGAGGAGTTCGAAAAACGCTGTATCGTTTGGGTAAAACGCTCGTAAGCGGTTCAAAATGAAGTTCAAATATTTCCAACTTTAAAGACGCACAAATCCTAAAATATTATAATTACGGCAAATCTGCCTGCGTCAGTCGATTTATCTCAAAAAACTGCATAGGAAAACGCCAGGAAATGTGTGGATTTGAATCTTTCAATTTTTGGGGTGAAGAAACACCTTACGTTTTTTTCAAAAATCGCCAAAAATTTAATTGGTCTTTTTTTGACGGAAACCGACGTGATTTAATGCGAGGAGTTCGAAAAACGCGGTATCGTTTGGGTAAAACGCTCGTAAGCGGCTCAAAATGAAGTTCAAATATTTCCAACATTAAAGACGCATAAATCCTAAAATATTATACTTACGGCAAATCTGCCTTCGTCAGTCGATTTATCTCAAAAAACTGCATAGGAAAACGCCAGAAAATGTGTGGATTTGAAACTTTCAATTTTTGGGGTGAAAAAACACCAAACACCTTAAGTTTTTTCAAAAATCGCCAAAAATTTAATTAGTCTTTTTTTGACGAAAACCGACGTGATTTGATGCGAGGAGTTCGAAAAACGCTGTATCGTTTGGGTAAAACGCTCGTAAGAGGTTCAAAATGAAGTTCAAATATTTCCAACTTTAAAGACGCATAAATCCTAAAATATTATACTTACGGCAAATCTGCCTGCGTCAGTCGATTTATCTCAAAAAACTGCATAGGAAAACGCCAGAAAATGTGTGGATTTGAAACTTTCAATTTTTGGGGTGAAAAAACAACAAAGGGGTTTTTGCGAGGAGTTCGAAAAACACGGAATCGTTTGGGGAAAACGCTCGTCAGCGGTTCAAAATGACGTTCAAATATTTCCAACTTTAAAGACGCATAAATCCTAAAATATTATACTTACGGCAAATCTGCCTGCGTCAGTCGATTTATCTCAAAAAACTGCATAGGAAAAACGCCAGAAAATGTGTGGATTTGAACCTTTCAGTTTTTGGGGTGAAAAAACACCAAAGGGGTTAACCTTACGTTTTTTTCAAAAATCGCCAAAAATTTAATTAGTCTTTTTTTGACGAAAACCGACGTTATTTGATTCGAGGAGTTCGAAAAACGCTGTATCGTTTGGGTAAAACGCTCGTAAGCGGTTCAAAATGAAGTTCAAATATTTCCAACTTTAAAGACGCACAAATCCTAAAATATTATAATTACGGCAAATCTGCCTGCGTCAGTCGATTTATCTCAAAAAACTGCATAGGAAAACGCCAGGAAATGTGTGGATTTGAATCTTTCAATTTTTGGGGTGAAGAAACACCTTACGTTTTTTTCAAAAATCGCCAAAAATTTAATTGGTCTTTTTTTGACGGAAACCGACGTGATTTAATGCGAGGAGTTCGAAAAACGCGGTATCGTTTGGGTAAAACGCTCGTAAGCGGCTCAAAATGAAGTTCAAATATTTCCAACATTAAAGACGCATAAATCCTAAAATATTATACTTACGGCAAATCTGCCTTCGTCAGTCGATTTATCTCAAAAAACTGCATAGGAAAACGCCAGAAAATGTGTGGATTTGAAACTTTCAATTTTTGGGGTGAAAAAACACCAAACACCTTAAGTTTTTTCAAAAATCGCCAAAAATTTAATTAGTCTTTTTTTGACGAAAACCGACGTGATTTGATGCGAGGAGTTCGAAAAACGCTGTATCGTTTGGGTAAAACGCTCGTAAGAGGTTCAAAATGAAGTTCAAATATTTCCAACTTTAAAGACGCATAAATCCTAAAATATTATACTTACGGCAAATCTGCCTGCGTCAGTCGATTTATCTCAAAAAACTGCATAGGAAAACGCCAGAAAATGTGTGGATTTGAAACTTTCAATTTTTGGGGTGAAAAAACACCAAAGGGGTTAACCTTACGTTTTTTTCAAAAATCGCCAAAAATTTAATTGGTCTTTTTTTGACGAAAACCGACGTGATTTAATGCGAGGAGTTCGAAAAACGCGGTATCGTTTGGGTAAAACGCTCGTAAGCGGCTCAAAATGAAGTTCAAATATTTCCAACTTTAAAGACGCATAAATCCTAAAATATTATACTTACGGCAAATCTGCCTGCGTCAGTCGATTTATCTCAAAAAACTGCATAGGAAAAACGCCAGAAAATGTGTGGATTTGAACCTTTCAGTTTTTGGGGTGAAAAAACACCAAAGGGGTTAACCTTACGTTTTTTTCAAAAATCGCCAAAAATTTAATTAGTCTTTTTTTGACGAAAACCGACGTTATTTGATTCGAGGAGTTCGAAAAACGCTGTATCGTTTGGGTAAAACGCTCGTAAGCGGTTCAAAATGAAGTTCAAATATTTCCAACTTTAAAGACGCACAAATCCTAAAATATTATAATTACGGCAAATCTGCCTGCGTCAGTCGATTTATCTCAAAAAACTGCATAGGAAAACGCCAGGAAATGTGTGGATTTGAATCTTTCAATTTTTGGGGTGAAGAAACACCTTACGTTTTTTTCAAAAATCGCCAAAAATTTAATTGGTCTTTTTTTGACGGAAACCGACGTGATTTAATGCGAGGAGTTCGAAAAACGCGGTATCGTTTGGGTAAAACGCTCGTAAGCGGCTCAAAATGAAGTTCAAATATTTCCAACATTAAAGACGCATAAATCCTAAAATATTATACTTACGGCAAATCTGCCTTCGTCAGTCGATTTATCTCAAAAAACTGCATAGGAAAACGCCAGAAAATGTGTGGATTTGAAACTTTCAATTTTTGGGGTGAAAAAACACCAAACACCTTAAGTTTTTTCAAAAATCGCCAAAAATTTAATTAGTCTTTTTTTGACGAAAACCGACGTGATTTGATGCGAGGAGTTCGAAAAACGCTGTATCGTTTGGGTAAAACGCTCGTAAGAGGTTCAAAATGAAGTTCAAATATTTCCAACTTTAAAGACGCATAAATCCTAAAATATTATACTTACGGCAAATCTGCCTGCGTCAGTCGATTTATCTCAAAAAACTGCATAGGAAAACGCCAGAAAATGTGTGGATTTGAAACTTTCAATTTTTGGGGTGAAAAAACAACAAAGGGGTTTTTGCGAGGAGTTCGAAAAACACGGAATCGTTTGGGGAAAACGCTCGTCAGCGGTTCAAAATGACGTTCAAATATTTCCAACTTTAAAGACGCATAAATCCTAAAATATTATACTTACGGCAAATCTGCCTGCGTCAGTCGATTTATCTCAAAAAACTGCATAGGAAAAACGCCAGAAAATGTGTGGATTTGAACCTTTCAGTTTTTGGGGTGAAAAAACACCAAAGGGGTTAACCTTACGTTTTTTTCAAAAATCGCCAAAAATTTAATTAGTCTTTTTTTGACGAAAACCGACGTTATTTGATTCGAGGAGTTCGAAAAACGCTGTATCGTTTGGGTAAAACGCTCGTAAGCGGTTCAAAATGAAGTTCAAATATTTCCAACTTTAAAGACGCACAAATCCTAAAATATTATAATTACGGCAAATCTGCCTGCGTCAGTCGATTTATCTCAAAAAACTGCATAGGAAAACGCCAGGAAATGTGTGGATTTGAATCTTTCAATTTTTGGGGTGAAGAAACACCTTACGTTTTTTTCAAAAATCGCCAAAAATTTAATTGGTCTTTTTTTGACGGAAACCGACGTGATTTAATGCGAGGAGTTCGAAAAACGCGGTATCGTTTGGGTAAAACGCTCGTAAGCGGCTCAAAATGAAGTTCAAATATTTCCAACATTAAAGACGCATAAATCCTAAAATATTATACTTACGGCAAATCTGCCTTCGTCAGTCGATTTATCTCAAAAAACTGCATAGGAAAACGCCAGAAAATGTGTGGATTTGAAACTTTCAATTTTTGGGGTGAAAAAACACCAAACACCTTAAGTTTTTTCAAAAATCGCCAAAAATTTAATTAGTCTTTTTTTGACGAAAACCGACGTGATTTGATGCGAGGAGTTCGAAAAACGCTGTATCGTTTGGGTAAAACGCTCGTAAGAGGTTCAAAATGAAGTTCAAATATTTCCAACTTTAAAGACGCATAAATCCTAAAATATTATACTTACGGCAAATCTGCCTGCGTCAGTCGATTTATCTCAAAAAACTGCATAGGAAAACGCCAGAAAATGTGTGGATTTGAAACTTTCAATTTTTGGGGTGAAAAAACACCAAAGGGGTTAACCTTACGTTTTTTTCAAAAATCGCCAAAAATTTAATTGGTCTTTTTTTGACGAAAACCGACGTGATTTAATGCGAGGAGTTCGAAAAACGCGGTATCGTTTGGGTAAAACGCTCGTAAGCGGCTCAAAATGAAGTTCAAATATTTCCAACTTTAAAGACGCATAAATCCTAAAATATTATACTTACGGCAAATCTGCCTGCGTCAGTCGATTTATCTCAAAAAACTGCATAGGAAAAACGCCAGAAAATGTGTGGATTTGAACCTTTCAGTTTTTGGGGTGAAAAAACACCAAAGGGGTTAACCTTACGTTTTTTTCAAAAATCGCCAAAAATTTAATTAGTCTTTTTTTGACGAAAACCGACGTTATTTGATTCGAGGAGTTCGAAAAACGCTGTATCGTTTGGGTAAAACGCTCGTAAGCGGTTCAAAATGAAGTTCAAATATTTCCAACTTTAAAGACGCACAAATCCTAAAATATTATAATTACGGCAAATCTGCCTGCGTCAGTCGATTTATCTCAAAAAACTGCATAGGAAAACGCCAGGAAATGTGTGGATTTGAATCTTTCAATTTTTGGGGTGAAGAAACACCTTACGTTTTTTTCAAAAATCGCCAAAAATTTAATTGGTCTTTTTTTGACGGAAACCGACGTGATTTAATGCGAGGAGTTCGAAAAACGCGGTATCGTTTGGGTAAAACGCTCGTAAGCGGCTCAAAATGAAGTTCAAATATTTCCAACATTAAAGACGCATAAATCCTAAAATATTATACTTACGGCAAATCTGCCTTCGTCAGTCGATTTATCTCAAAAAACTGCATAGGAAAACGCCAGAAAATGTGTGGATTTGAAACTTTCAATTTTTGGGGTGAAAAAACACCAAACACCTTAAGTTTTTTCAAAAATCGCCAAAAATTTAATTAGTCTTTTTTTGACGAAAACCGACGTGATTTGATGCGAGGAGTTCGAAAAACGCTGTATCGTTTGGGTAAAACGCTCGTAAGAGGTTCAAAATGAAGTTCAAATATTTCCAACTTTAAAGACGCATAAATCCTAAAATATTATACTTACGGCAAATCTGCCTGCGTCAGTCGATTTATCTCAAAAAACTGCATAGGAAAACGCCAGAAAATGTGTGGATTTGAAACTTTCAATTTTTGGGGTGAAAAAACACCAAAGGGGTTAACCTTACGTTTTTTTCAAAAATAGCCAAAAATTTAATTGGTCTTTTTTTGACGAAAACCGACGTGATTTAATGCGAGGAGTTCGAAAAACGCTGTATCGTTTGGGTAAAACGCTCGTAAGAGGTTCAAAATGAAGTTCAAATATTTCCAACTTTAAAGACTCATAAATCCTAAAATATTATACTTACGGCAAATCTTCCTGCGTCAGTCGATTTATCTCAAAAAACTGCATAGGAAAACGCCGTAAAATGTGTGGATTTCAAACTTTCAATTTTTGGCGTGAAAAAACACCAAAGGGGTTAACCTTACGTTTTTTTCAAAAATCGCCAAAAATTTAATTAGTCTTTTTTTGACGAAAACCGACGTGGTTTGATGCGAGGAGTTCGAAAAACGCTGTATCGTTTGGGTAAAACGCTCGTAAGAGGTTCAAAATGAAGTTCAAATATTTCCAACTTTAAAGACGCATAAATCCTAAAATATTATACTTACGGCAAATCTTCCTGCGTCAGTCGATTTATCTCAAAAAACTGCATAGGAAAACGCCGTAAAATGTGTGGATTTCAAACTTTCAATTTTTGGCGTGAAAAAACACCAAAGGGGTTAACCTTACGTTTTTTTAAAAAATCGCCAAAAATTTAATTAGTCTTTTTTTGACGAAAACCGACGTGATTTGATGCGAGGAGTTCGAAAAACGCGGTATCGTTGGGGTAAAACGCTCGTAAGCGGCTCAAAATGAAGTTCAAATATTTCCAACTTTAAAGACGCATAAATCCTAAAATATTATACTTACGGCAAATCTTCCTGCGTCAGTCGATTTATCTCAAAAAACAGCATAGGAAAACGCCGTAAAATGTGTGGATTTCAAACTTTCAATTTTTGGCGTGAAAAACCACCAAAGGGGTTAACCTTACGTTTTTTTCAAAAATCGCCAAAAATTTAAGTAGTCTTTTTTTGACGAAAACCGACGTGATTTGATGCGAGGAGTTCGAAAAACGCTGTATCGTTTGGGTAAAACGCTCGTAAGAGGTTCAAAATGAAGTTCAAATATTTCCAATTTTAAAGACGCATAAATCCTAAAATTTTATACTTACGGCAAATCTGCCTGCGTCAGTCGATTTATCTCAAAAAACTGCATAGGAAAACGCCAGAAAATGTGTGGATTTGAAACTTTCAATTTTTGGGGTGAAAAAACACCAAAGGGGTTAACCTTACGTTTTTTTCAAAAATCGCCAAAAATTTAATTGGTCTTTTTTTGACGAAAACCGACGTGATTTCATGCGAGGAGTTCGAAAAACGCGGTATCGTTTGGGTAAAACGCTCGTAAGCGGCTCAAAATGAAGTTCAAATATTTCCAACTTTAAAGACGCATAAATCCTAAAATATTATACTTACGGCAAATCTGCCTGCGTCAGTCGATTTATCTCAAAAAACTGCATAGGAAAACGCCAGAAAATGTGTGGATTTGAAACTTTCAATTTTTGGGGTGAAAAAACACCAAAGGGGTTAACCTTACGTTTTTTTCAAAAATAGCCAAAAATTTAATTGGTCTTTTTTTGACGAAAACCGACGTGATTTAATGCGAGGAGTTCGAAAAACGCTGTATCGTTTGGGTAAAACGCTCGTAAGAGGTTCAAAATGAAGTTCAAATATTTCCAACTTTAAAGACTCATAAATCCTAAAATATTATACTTACGGCAAATCTTCCTGCGTCAGTCGATTTATCTCAAAAAACTGCATAGGAAAACGCCGTAAAATGTGTGGATTTCAAACTTTCAATTTTTGGCGTGAAAAAACACCAAAGGGGTTAACCTTACGTTTTTTTCAAAAATCGCCAAAAATTTAATTAGTCTTTTTTTGACGAAAACCGACGTGGTTTGATGCGAGGAGTTCGAAAAACGCTGTATCGTTTGGGTAAAACGCTCGTAAGAGGTTCAAAATGAAGTTCAAATATTTCCAACTTTAAAGACGCATAAATCCTAAAATATTATACTTACGGCAAATCTTCCTGCATCAGTCGATTTATCTCAAAAAACTGCATAGGAAAACGCCGTAAAATGTGTGGATTTCAAACTTTCAATTTTTGGCGTGAAAAAACACCAAAGGGGTTAACCTTACGTTTTTTTAAAAAATCGCCAAAAATTTAATTAGTCTTTTTTTGACGAAAACCGACGTGATTTGATGCGAGGAGTTCGAAAAACGCTGTATCGTTTGGGTAAAACGCTCGTAAGAGGTTCAAAATGAAGTTCAAATATTTCCAACTTTAAAGACGCTTAATCCTAAAATATTATACTTACGGCAAATATGCCTGCGTCAGTCGATTTATCTCAAAAAACTGCATAGGAAAACGCCAGAAAATGGGTGGATTTGAAACTTTCAATTTTTGGGGTGAAAAAACACCAAAGGGGTTAACCTTACGTTTTTTTCAAAAATCGCCAAAAATTTAATTAGTCTTTTTTTGACGAAAACCGACGTGATTTGATGCGAGGAGTTCGAAAAACGCTGTATCGTTTGGGTAAAACGCTCGTAAGAGGTTCAAAATGAAGTTCAAATATTTCCAACTTTAAAGACGCATAAATCCTAAAATTTTATACTTACGGCAAATCTGCCTGCGTCAGTCGATTTATCTCAAAAAACTGCATAGGAAAACGCCAGAAAATGTGTGGATTTGAAACTTTCAATTTTTGGGGTGAAAAAACACCAAAGGGGTTAACCTTACGTTTTTTTCAAAAATCGCCAAAAATTTAATTGGTCTTTTTTTGACGAAAACCGACGTGATTTCATGCGAGGAGTTCGAAAAACGCGGTATCGTTTGGGTAAAACGCTCGTAAGCGGCTCAAAATGAAGTTCAAATATTTCCAACTTTAAAGACGCATAAATCCTAAAGTATTATACTTACGGCAAATCTGCCTGCGTCAGTCGATTTATCTCAAAAAACTGCATAGGAAAACGCCAGAAAATGTGTGGATTTCAATCTTTCAATTTTTGGCGTGAAAAAACACCAAAGGGGTTAACCTTACGTTTTTTTCAAAAATAGCCAAAAATTTAATTGGTCTTTTTTTGACGAAAACCGACGTGATTTAATGCGAGGAGTTCGAAAAACGCTGTATCGTTTGGGTAAAACGCTCGTAAGAGGTTCAAAATGAAGTTCAAATATTTCCAACTTTAAAGACGCATAAATCCTAAAATATTATACTTACGGCAAATCTTCCTGCGTCAGTCGATTTATCTCAAAAAACTGCATAGGAAAACGCCGTAAAATGTTTGGATTTCAAACTTTCAATTTTTGGCGTGAAAAAACACCAAAGGGGTTAACCTTACGTTTTTTTAAAAAATCGCCAAAAATTTAATTAGTCTTTTTTTGACGAAAACCGACGTGATTTGATGCGAGGAGTTCGAAAAACGCGGTATCGTTTGGGTAAAACGCTCGTAAGCGGCTCAAAATGAAGTTCAAATATTTCTAACTTTTAAGACGCATAAATCCTAAAATATTATACTTACGGCAAATCTGCCTGCGTCAGTCGATTTATCTCAAAAAACTGCATAGGAAAACGCCAAAAAATGTGTGGATTTGAAACTTTCAATTTTTGGGGTGAAAAAACACCAAAGGGGTTAACCTTACGTTTTTTTCAAAAATCGCCAAAAATTTAATTGGTCTTTTTTTGACGAAAACCGACGTGATTTGATGCGAGGAGTTCGAAAAACGCGGTATCGTTGGGGTAAAACGCTCGTAAGCGGCTCAAAATGAAGTTCAAATATTTCCAACTTTAAAGACGCATAAATCCTAAAATATTATACTTACCGCAAATCTGCCTGCGTCAGTCGATTTATCTCAAAATACTGCATGGGAAATCGCCATAAAATGTGTGGATTTCAATCTTTCAATTTTTGGCGTGAAAAAACACCAAAGAGGTTAACCTTACGTTTTTTTCAAAAATCGCCAAAAATTTAATTGGCCTTTTTTTGACGAAAACCGACGTGATTTAATGCGAGGAGTTCGAAAAACGCTGTATCGTTTGGGTAAAACGCTCGTAAGCGGCTCAAAATGAAGTTCAAATATTTCCAACTTTAAAGACGCATAAATCCTAAAATATTATACTTACGGCAAATCTGCCTGCGTCAGTCGATTTATCTCAAAAAACTGCATAGGAAAAGGCCAGAAAATGGGTGGATTTGAAACTTTCAATTTTTGGGGTGAAAAAACACCAAAGGGGTTAACCTTACGTTTTTTTCAAAAATCGCCAAAAATTTAATTGGTCTTTTTTTGACGAAAACCGACGTGATTTGATGCGAGGAGTTCGAAAAACGAGGTATCGTTGGGGTAAAACGCTCGTAAGCGGCTCAAAATGAAGTTCAAATATTTCCAACTTTAAAGACGCATAAATCCTAAAATATTATACTTACGGCAAATCATCCTGCGTCAGTCGATTTATCTCAAAAAACTGCATAGGAAAACGCCAGAAAATGTGTGGATTTGAAACTTTCAATTTTTGGGGTGAAAAAACACCAAAGGGGTTAACCTTACGTTTTTTTCAAAAATCGCCAAAAATTTAATTGGTCTTTTTTTGACGAAAACCGACGTGATTTCATGCGAGGAGTTCGAAAAACGCCGTATCGTTTGGGTAAAACGCTCGTAAGCGGCTCAAAATGAAGTTCAAATATTTCCAACTTTAAAGACGCATAAATCCTAAAATATTATACTTACGGCAAATCTGCCTGCGTCAGTCGATTTATCTCAAAAAACTGCATAGGAAAACGCCAGAAAATGTGTGGATTTGAAACTTTCAATTTTTGGGGTGAAAAAACACCAAAGGGGTTAACCTTACGTTTTTTTCAAAAATAGCCAAAAATTTAATTGGTCTTTTTTTGACGAAAACCGACGTGATTTAATGCGAGGAGTTCGAAAAACGCTGTATCGTTTGGGTAAAACGCTCGTAAGAGGTTCAAAATGAAGTTCAAATATTTCCAACTTTAAAGACTCATAAATCCTAAAATATTATACTTACGGCAAATCTTCCTGCGTCAGTCGATTTATCTCAAAAAACTGCATAGGAAAACGCCGTAAAATGTGTGGATTTCAAACTTTCAATTTTTGGCGTGAAAAAACACCAAAGGGGTTAACCTTACGTTTTTTTCAAAAATCGCCAAAAATTTAATTAGTCTTTTTTTGACGAAAACCGACGTGGTTTGATGCGAGGAGTTCGAAAAACGCTGTATCGTTTGGGTAAAACGCTCGTAAGAGGTTCAAAATGAAGTTCAAATATTTCCAACTTTAAAGACGCATAAATCCCAAAATATTATACTTACGGCAAATCTTCCTGCATCAGTCGATTTATCTCAAAAAACTGCATAGGAAAACGCCGTAAAATGTGTGGATTTCAAACTTTCAATTTTTGGCGTGAAAAAACACCAAAGGGGTTAACCTTACGTTTTTTTCAAAAATCGCCAAAAATTTAAGTAGTCTTTTTTTGACGAAAACCGACGTGATTTGATGCGAGGAGTTCGAAAAACGCTGTATCGTTTGGGTAAAACGCTCGTAAGAGGTTCAAAATGAAGTTCAAATATTTCCAACTTTAAAGACGCATAAATCCTAAAATTTTATACTTACGGCAAATCTGCCTGCGTCAGTCGATTTATCTCAAAAAACTGCATAGGAAAACGCCAGAAAATGTGTGGATTTGAAACTTTCAATTTTTGGGGTGAAAAAACACCAAAGGGGTTAACCTTACGTTTTTTTCAAAAATCGCCAAAAATTTAATTGGTCTTTTTTTGACGAAAACCGACGTGATTTCATGCGAGGAGTTCGAAAAACGCGGTATCGTTTGGGTAAAACGCTGGTAAGCGGCTCAAAATGAAGTTCAAATATTTCCAACTTTAAAGACGCATAAATCCTAAAATATTATACTTACGGCAAATCTGCCTGCGTCAGTCGATTTATCTCAAAAAACTGCATAGGAAAACGCCAGAAAATGTGTGGATTTCAATCTTTCAATTTTTGGCGTGAAAAAACACCAAAGGGGTTAACCTTACGTTTTTTTCAAAAATAGCCAAAAATTTAATTGGTCTTTTTTTGACGAAAACCGACGTGATTTAATGCGAGGAGTTCGAAAAACGCTGTATCGTTTGGGTAAAACGCTCGTAAGAGGTTCAAAATGAAGTTCAAATATTTCCAACTTTAAAGACGCATAAATCCTAAATTATTATACTTACGGCAAATCTTCCTGCGTCAGTCGATTTATCTCAAAAAACTGCATAGGAAAACGCCGTAAAATGTTTGGATTTCAAACTTTCAATTTTTGGCGTGAAAAAACACCAAAGGGGTTAACCTTACGTTTTTTTAAAAAATCGCCAAAAATTTAATTAGTCTTTTTTTGACGAAAACCGACGTGATTTGATGCGAGGAGTTCGAAAAACGCGGTATCGTTTGGGTAAAACGCTCGTAAGCGGCTCAAAATGAAGTTCAAATATTTCTAACTTTTAAGACGCATAAATCCTAAAATATTATACTTCCGGCAAATCTGCCTGCGTCAGTCGATTTATCTCAAAAAACTGCATAGGAAAACGCCAAAAAATGTGTGGATTTGAAACTTTCAATTTTTGGGGTGAAAAAACACCAAAGGGGTTAACCTTACGTTTTTTTCAAAAATCGCCAAAAATTTAATTGGTCTTTTTTTGACGAAAACCGACGTGATTTGATGCGAGGAGTTCGAAAAACGCGGTATCGTTGGGGTAAAACGCTCGTAAGCGGCTCAAAATGAAGTTCAAATATTTCCAACTTTAAAGACGCATAAATCCTAAAATATTATACTTACCGCAAATTTGCCTGCGTCAGTCGATTTATCTCAAAATACTGCATGGGAAATCGCCATAAAATGTGTGGATTTCAATCTTTCAATTTTTGGCGTGAAAAAACACCAAAGAGGTTAACCTTACGTTTTTTTCAAAAATCGCCAAAAATTTAATTGGCCTTTTTTTGACGAAAACCGACGTGATTTAATGCGAGGAGTTCGAAAAACGCTGTATCGTTTGGGTAAAACGCTCGTAAGCGGCTCAAAATGAAGTTCAAATATTTCCAACTTTAAAGACGCATAAATCCTAAAATATTATACTTACGGCAAATCTGCCTGCGTCAGTCGATTTATCTCAAAAAACTGCATAGGAAAACGCCAGAAAATGTGTGGATTTGAAACTTTCAATTTTTGGGGTGAAAAAACACCAAAGGGGTTAACCTTACGTTTTTTTCAAAAATCGCCAAAAATTTAATTGGTCTTTTTTTGACGAAAACCGACGTGATTTGATGCGAGGAGTTCGAAAAACGCGGTATCGTTGGGGTAAAACGCTCGTAAGCGGCTCAAAATGAAGTTCAAATATTTCTAACTTTAAAGACGCATAAATCCTAAAATATTATACTTACCGCAAATCTGCCTGCGTCAGTCGATTTATCTCAAAATACTGCATAGGAAATCGCCATAAAATGTGTGGATTTCAATCTTTCAATTTTTGGCGTGAAAAAACACCAAAGGGGTTAACCTTACGTTTTTTTCAAAAATCGCCAAAAATTTAATTGGCCTTTTTTGACGAAAACCGACGTGATTTAATGCGAGAAGTTCGAAAAACGCGGTATCGTTTGGGTAAAACGCTCGTAAGCGGCTCAAAATGAAGTTCAAATATTTCCAACTTTAAAGACGCATAAATCCTAAAATATTATACTTACGGCAAATCTGCCTGCGTCAGTCGATTTATCTCAAAAAAGTGCATAGGAAAAGGCCAGAAAATGGGTGAATTTGAAACTTTCAATTTTTGGGGTGAAAAAACACCAAAGGGGTTAACCTTACGGTTTTTTCAAAAATCGCCAAAAATTTAAGTAGTCTTTTTTTGACGAAAACCGACGTGATTTGATGCGAGGAGTTCGAAAAACGCTGTATCGTTTGGGTAAAACGCTCGTAAGAGGTTCAAAATGAAGTTCAAATATTTCCAACTTTAAAGACGCATAAATCCTAAAATTTTATACTTACGGCAAATCTGCCTGCGTCAGTCGATTTATCTCAAAAAACTGCATAGGAAAACGCCAGAAAATGTGTGGATTTGAAACTTTCAATTTTTGGGGTGAAAAAACACCAAAGGGGTTAACCTTACGTTTTTTTCAAAAATCGCCAAAAATTTAATTAGTCTTTTTTTGACGAAAACCGACGTGATTTGATGCGAGGAGTTCGAAAAACGCGGTATCGTTTGGGTAAAATGCTCGTAAGCGGCTCAAAATGAAGTTCAAATATTTCTAACTTTTAAGACGCATAAATCCTAAAATATTATACTTACGGCAAATCTGCCTGCGTCAGTCGATTTATCTCAAAAAACTGCATAGGAAAACGCCAGAAAATGTGTGGATTTGAAACTTTCAATTTTTGGGGTGAAAAAACACCAAAGGGGTTAACCTTACGTTTTTTTCAAAAATCGCCAAAAATTTAATTGGTCTTTTTTTGACGAAAACCGACGTGATTTGATGCGAGGAGTTCGAAAAACGCGGTATCGTTGGGGTAAAACGCTCGTAAGCGGCTCAAAATGAAGTTCAAATATTTCCAACTTTAAAGACGCATAAATCCTAAAATATTATACTTACCGCAAATCTGCCTGCGTCAGTCGATTTATCTCAAAATACTGCATGGGAAATCGCCATAAAATGTGTGGATTTCAATCTTTCAATTTTTGGCGTGAAAAAACACCAAAGGGGTTAACCTTACGTTTTTTTCAAAAATCGCCAAAAATTTAATTGGCCTTTTTTTGACGAAAACCGACGTGATTTAATGCGAGGAGTTCGAAAAACGCTGTATCGTTTGGGTAAAACGCTCGTAAGAGGTTCAAAATGAAGTTCAAATATTTCCAACTTTAAAGACTCATAAATCCTAAAATATTATACTTACGGCAAATCTTCCTGCGTCAGTCGATTTATCTCAAAAAACTGCATAGGAAAACGCCGTAAAATGTGTGGATTTCAAACTTTCAATTTTTGGCGTGAAAAAACACCAAAGGGGTTAACCTTACGTTTTTTTCAAAAATCGCCAAAAATTTAATTAGTCTTTTTTTGACGAAAACCGACGTGGTTTGATGCGAGGAGTTCGAAAAACGCTGTATCGTTTGGGTAAAACGCTCGTAAGAGGTTCAAAATGAAGTTCAAATATTTCCAACTTTAAAGACGCATAAATCCTAAAATATTATACTTACGGCAAATCTTCCTGCGTCAGTCGATTTATCTCAAAAAACTGCATAGGAAAACGCCGTAAAATGTGTGGATTTCAAACTTTCAATTTTTGGCGTGAAAAAACACCAAAGGGGTTAACCTTACGTTTTTTTAAAAAATCGCCAAAAATTTAATTAGTCTTTTTTTGACGAAAACCGACGTGATTTGATGCGAGGAGTTCGAAAAACGCGGTATCGTTGGGGTAAAACGCTCGTAAGCGGCTCAAAATGAAGTTCAAATATTTCCAACTTTAAAGACGCATAAATCCTAAAATATTATACTTACGGCAAATCTTCCTGCGTCAGTCGATTTATCTCAAAAAACAGCATAGGAAAACGCCGTAAAATGTGTGGATTTCAAACTTTCAATTTTTGGCGTGAAAAACCACCAAAGGGGTTAACCTTACGTTTTTTTCAAAAATCGCCAAAAATTTAAGTAGTCTTTTTTTGACGAAAACCGACGTGATTTGATGCGAGGAGTTCGAAAAACGCTGTATCGTTTGGGTAAAACGCTCGTAAGAGGTTCAAAATGAAGTTCAAATATTTCCAATTTTAAAGACGCATAAATCCTAAAATTTTATACTTACGGCAAATCTGCCTGCGTCAGTCGATTTATCTCAAAAAACTGCATAGGAAAACGCCAGAAAATGTGTGGATTTGAAACTTTCAATTTTTGGGGTGAAAAAACACCAAAGGGGTTAACCTTACGTTTTTTTCAAAAATCGCCAAAAATTTAATTGGTCTTTTTTTGACGAAAACCGACGTGATTTCATGCGAGGAGTTCGAAAAACGCGGTATCGTTTGGGTAAAACGCTCGTAAGCGGCTCAAAATGAAGTTCAAATATTTCCAACTTTAAAGACGCATAAATCCTAAAATATTATACTTACGGCAAATCTGCCTGCGTCAGTCGATTTATCTCAAAAAACTGCATAGGAAAACGCCAGAAAATGTGTGGATTTGAAACTTTCAATTTTTGGGGTGAAAAAACACCAAAGGGGTTAACCTTACGTTTTTTTCAAAAATAGCCAAAAATTTAATTGGTCTTTTTTTGACGAAAACCGACGTGATTTAATGCGAGGAGTTCGAAAAACGCTGTATCGTTTGGGTAAAACGCTCGTAAGAGGTTCAAAATGAAGTTCAAATATTTCCAACTTTAAAGACTCATAAATCCTAAAATATTATACTTACGGCAAATCTTCCTGCGTCAGTCGATTTATCTCAAAAAACTGCATAGGAAAACGCCGTAAAATGTGTGGATTTCAAACTTTCAATTTTTGGCGTGAAAAAACACCAAAGGGGTTAACCTTACGTTTTTTTCAAAAATCGCCAAAAATTTAATTAGTCTTTTTTTGACGAAAACCGACGTGGTTTGATGCGAGGAGTTCGAAAAACGCTGTATCGTTTGGGTAAAACGCTCGTAAGAGGTTCAAAATGAAGTTCAAATATTTCCAACTTTAAAGACGCATAAATCCTAAAATATTATACTTACGGCAAATCTTCCTGCATCAGTCGATTTATCTCAAAAAACTGCATAGGAAAACGCCGTAAAATGTGTGGATTTCAAACTTTCAATTTTTGGCGTGAAAAAACACCAAAGGGGTTAACCTTACGTTTTTTTAAAAAATCGCCAAAAATTTAATTAGTCTTTTTTTGACGAAAACCGACGTGATTTGATGCGAGGAGTTCGAAAAACGCTGTATCGTTTGGGTAAAACGCTCGTAAGAGGTTCAAAATGAAGTTCAAATATTTCCAACTTTAAAGACGCTTAATCCTAAAATATTATACTTACGGCAAATATGCCTGCGTCAGTCGATTTATCTCAAAAAACTGCATAGGAAAACGCCAGAAAATGGGTGGATTTGAAACTTTCAATTTTTGGGGTGAAAAAACACCAAAGGGGTTAACCTTACGTTTTTTTCAAAAATCGCCAAAAATTTAATTAGTCTTTTTTTGACGAAAACCGACGTGATTTGATGCGAGGAGTTCGAAAAACGCTGTATCGTTTGGGTAAAACGCTCGTAAGAGGTTCAAAATGAAGTTCAAATATTTCCAACTTTAAAGACGCATAAATCCTAAAATTTTATACTTACGGCAAATCTGCCTGCGTCAGTCGATTTATCTCAAAAAACTGCATAGGAAAACGCCAGAAAATGTGTGGATTTGAAACTTTCAATTTTTGGGGTGAAAAAACACCAAAGGGGTTAACCTTACGTTTTTTTCAAAAATCGCCAAAAATTTAATTGGTCTTTTTTTGACGAAAACCGACGTGATTTCATGCGAGGAGTTCGAAAAACGCGGTATCGTTTGGGTAAAACGCTCGTAAGCGGCTCAAAATGAAGTTCAAATATTTCCAACTTTAAAGACGCATAAATCCTAAAGTATTATACTTACGGCAAATCTGCCTGCGTCAGTCGATTTATCTCAAAAAACTGCATAGGAAAACGCCAGAAAATGTGTGGATTTCAATCTTTCAATTTTTGGCGTGAAAAAACACCAAAGGGGTTAACCTTACGTTTTTTTCAAAAATAGCCAAAAATTTAATTGGTCTTTTTTTGACGAAAACCGACGTGATTTAATGCGAGGAGTTCGAAAAACGCTGTATCGTTTGGGTAAAACGCTCGTAAGAGGTTCAAAATGAAGTTCAAATATTTCCAACTTTAAAGACGCATAAATCCTAAAATATTATACTTACGGCAAATCTTCCTGCGTCAGTCGATTTATCTCAAAAAACTGCATAGGAAAACGCCGTAAAATGTTTGGATTTCAAACTTTCAATTTTTGGCGTGAAAAAACACCAAAGGGGTTAACCTTACGTTTTTTTAAAAAATCGCCAAAAATTTAATTAGTCTTTTTTTGACGAAAACCGACGTGATTTGATGCGAGGAGTTCGAAAAACGCGGTATCGTTTGGGTAAAACGCTCGTAAGCGGCTCAAAATGAAGTTCAAATATTTCTAACTTTTAAGACGCATAAATCCTAAAATATTATACTTACGGCAAATCTGCCTGCGTCAGTCGATTTATCTCAAAAAACTGCATAGGAAAACGCCAAAAAATGTGTGGATTTGAAACTTTCAATTTTTGGGGTGAAAAAACACCAAAGGGGTTAACCTTACGTTTTTTTCAAAAATCGCCAAAAATTTAATTGGTCTTTTTTTGACGAAAACCGACGTGATTTGATGCGAGGAGTTCGAAAAACGCGGTATCGTTGGGGTAAAACGCTCGTAAGCGGCTCAAAATGAAGTTCAAATATTTCCAACTTTAAAGACGCATAAATCCTAAAATATTATACTTACCGCAAATCTGCCTGCGTCAGTCGATTTATCTCAAAATACTGCATGGGAAATCGCCATAAAATGTGTGGATTTCAATCTTTCAATTTTTGGCGTGAAAAAACACCAAAGAGGTTAACCTTACGTTTTTTTCAAAAATCGCCAAAAATTTAATTGGCCTTTTTTTGACGAAAACCGACGTGATTTAATGCGAGGAGTTCGAAAAACGCTGTATCGTTTGGGTAAAACGCTCGTAAGCGGCTCAAAATGAAGTTCAAATATTTCCAACTTTAAAGACGCATAAATCCTAAAATATTATACTTACGGCAAATCTGCCTGCGTCAGTCGATTTATCTCAAAAAACTGCATAGGAAAAGGCCAGAAAATGGGTGGATTTGAAACTTTCAATTTTTGGGGTGAAAAAACACCAAAGGGGTTAACCTTACGTTTTTTTCAAAAATCGCCAAAAATTTAATTGGTCTTTTTTTGACGAAAACCGACGTGATTTGATGCGAGGAGTTCGAAAAACGAGGTATCGTTGGGGTAAAACGCTCGTAAGCGGCTCAAAATGAAGTTCAAATATTTCCAACTTTAAAGACGCATAAATCCTAAAATATTATACTTACGGCAAATCATCCTGCGTCAGTCGATTTATCTCAAAAAACTGCATAGGAAAACGCCAGAAAATGTGTGGATTTGAAACTTTCAATTTTTGGGGTGAAAAAACACCAAAGGGGTTAACCTTACGTTTTTTTCAAAAATCGCCAAAAATTTAATTGGTCTTTTTTTGACGAAAACCGACGTGATTTCATGCGAGGAGTTCGAAAAACGCCGTATCGTTTGGGTAAAACGCTCGTAAGCGGCTCAAAATGAAGTTCAAATATTTCCAACTTTAAAGACGCATAAATCCTAAAATATTATACTTACGGCAAATCTGCCTGCGTCAGTCGATTTATCTCAAAAAACTGCATAGGAAAACGCCAGAAAATGTGTGGATTTGAAACTTTCAATTTTTGGGGTGAAAAAACACCAAAGGGGTTAACCTTACGTTTTTTTCAAAAATAGCCAAAAATTTAATTGGTCTTTTTTTGACGAAAACCGACGTGATTTAATGCGAGGAGTTCGAAAAACGCTGTATCGTTTGGGTAAAACGCTCGTAAGAGGTTCAAAATGAAGTTCAAATATTTCCAACTTTAAAGACTCATAAATCCTAAAATATTATACTTACGGCAAATCTTCCTGCGTCAGTCGATTTATCTCAAAAAACTGCATAGGAAAACGCCGTAAAATGTGTGGATTTCAAACTTTCAATTTTTGGCGTGAAAAAACACCAAAGGGGTTAACCTTACGTTTTTTTCAAAAATCGCCAAAAATTTAATTAGTCTTTTTTTGACGAAAACCGACGTGGTTTGATGCGAGGAGTTCGAAAAACGCTGTATCGTTTGGGTAAAACGCTCGTAAGAGGTTCAAAATGAAGTTCAAATATTTCCAACTTTAAAGACGCATAAATCCCAAAATATTATACTTACGGCAAATCTTCCTGCATCAGTCGATTTATCTCAAAAAACTGCATAGGAAAACGCCGTAAAATGTGTGGATTTCAAACTTTCAATTTTTGGCGTGAAAAAACACCAAAGGGGTTAACCTTACGTTTTTTTCAAAAATCGCCAAAAATTTAAGTAGTCTTTTTTTGACGAAAACCGACGTGATTTGATGCGAGGAGTTCGAAAAACGCTGTATCGTTTGGGTAAAACGCTCGTAAGAGGTTCAAAATGAAGTTCAAATATTTCCAACTTTAAAGACGCATAAATCCTAAAATTTTATACTTACGGCAAATCTGCCTGCGTCAGTCGATTTATCTCAAAAAACTGCATAGGAAAACGCCAGAAAATGTGTGGATTTGAAACTTTCAATTTTTGGGGTGAAAAAACACCAAAGGGGTTAACCTTACGTTTTTTTCAAAAATCGCCAAAAATTTAATTGGTCTTTTTTTGACGAAAACCGACGTGATTTCATGCGAGGAGTTCGAAAAACGCGGTATCGTTTGGGTAAAACGCTGGTAAGCGGCTCAAAATGAAGTTCAAATATTTCCAACTTTAAAGACGCATAAATCCTAAAATATTATACTTACGGCAAATCTGCCTGCGTCAGTCGATTTATCTCAAAAAACTGCATAGGAAAACGCCAGAAAATGTGTGGATTTCAATCTTTCAATTTTTGGCGTGAAAAAACACCAAAGGGGTTAACCTTACGTTTTTTTCAAAAATAGCCAAAAATTTAATTGGTCTTTTTTTGACGAAAACCGACGTGATTTAATGCGAGGAGTTCGAAAAACGCTGTATCGTTTGGGTAAAACGCTCGTAAGAGGTTCAAAATGAAGTTCAAATATTTCCAACTTTAAAGACGCATAAATCCTAAATTATTATACTTACGGCAAATCTTCCTGCGTCAGTCGATTTATCTCAAAAAACTGCATAGGAAAACGCCGTAAAATGTTTGGATTTCAAACTTTCAATTTTTGGCGTGAAAAAACACCAAAGGGGTTAACCTTACGTTTTTTTAAAAAATCGCCAAAAATTTAATTAGTCTTTTTTTGACGAAAACCGACGTGATTTGATGCGAGGAGTTCGAAAAACGCGGTATCGTTTGGGTAAAACGCTCGTAAGCGGCTCAAAATGAAGTTCAAATATTTCTAACTTTTAAGACGCATAAATCCTAAAATATTATACTTCCGGCAAATCTGCCTGCGTCAGTCGATTTATCTCAAAAAACTGCATAGGAAAACGCCAAAAAATGTGTGGATTTGAAACTTTCAATTTTTGGGGTGAAAAAACACCAAAGGGGTTAACCTTACGTTTTTTTCAAAAATCGCCAAAAATTTAATTGGTCTTTTTTTGACGAAAACCGACGTGATTTGATGCGAGGAGTTCGAAAAACGCGGTATCGTTGGGGTAAAACGCTCGTAAGCGGCTCAAAATGAAGTTCAAATATTTCCAACTTTAAAGACGCATAAATCCTAAAATATTATACTTACCGCAAATTTGCCTGCGTCAGTCGATTTATCTCAAAATACTGCATGGGAAATCGCCATAAAATGTGTGGATTTCAATCTTTCAATTTTTGGCGTGAAAAAACACCAAAGAGGTTAACCTTACGTTTTTTTCAAAAATCGCCAAAAATTTAATTGGCCTTTTTTTGACGAAAACCGACGTGATTTAATGCGAGGAGTTCGAAAAACGCTGTATCGTTTGGGTAAAACGCTCGTAAGCGGCTCAAAATGAAGTTCAAATATTTCCAACTTTAAAGACGCATAAATCCTAAAATATTATGCTTACGGCAAATCTGCCTGCGTCAGTCGATTTATCTCAAAAAACTGCATAGGAAAACGCCAGAAAATGTGTGGATTTGAAACTTTCAATTTTTGGGGTGAAAAAACACCAAAGGGGTTAACCTTACGTTTTTTTCAAAAATCGCCAAAAATTTAATTGGTCTTTTTTTGACGAAAACCGACGTGATTTGATGCGAGGAGTTCGAAAAACGCGGTATCGTTGGGGTAAAACGCTCGTAAGCGGCTCAAAATGAAGTTCAAATATTTCTAACTTTAAAGACGCATAAATCCTAAAATATTATACTTACCGCAAATCTGCCTGCGTCAGTCGATTTATCTCAAAATACTGCATAGGAAATCGCCATAAAATGTGTGGATTTCAATCTTTCAATTTTTGGCGTGAAAAAACACCAAAGGGGTTAACCTTACGTTTTTTTCAAAAATCGCCAAAAATTTAATTGGCCTTTTTTGACGAAAACCGACGTGATTTAATGCGAGAAGTTCGAAAAACGCGGTATCGTTTGGGTAAAACGCTCGTAAGCGGCTCAAAATGAAGTTCAAATATTTCCAACTTTAAAGACGCATAAATCCTAAAATATTATACTTACGGCAAATCTGCCTGCGTCAGTCGATTTATCTCAAAAAAGTGCATAGGAAAAGGCCAGAAAATGGGTGAATTTGAAACTTTCAATTTTTGGGGTGAAAAAACACCAAAGGGGTTAACCTTACGGTTTTTTCAAAAATCGCCAAAAATTTAAGTAGTCTTTTTTTGACGAAAACCGACGTGATTTGATGCGAGGAGTTCGAAAAACGCTGTATCGTTTGGGTAAAACGCTCGTAAGAGGTTCAAAATGAAGTTCAAATATTTCCAACTTTAAAGACGCATAAATCCTAAAATTTTATACTTACGGCAAATCTGCCTGCGTCAGTCGATTTATCTCAAAAAACTGCATAGGAAAACGCCAGAAAATGTGTGGATTTGAAACTTTCAATTTTTGGGGTGAAAAAACACCAAAGGGGTTAACCTTACGTTTTTTTCAAAAATCGCCAAAAATTTAATTAGTCTTTTTTTGACGAAAACCGACGTGATTTGATGCGAGGAGTTCGAAAAACGCGGTATCGTTTGGGTAAAATGCTCGTAAGCGGCTCAAAATGAAGTTCAAATATTTCTAACTTTTAAGACGCATAAATCCTAAAATATTATACTTACGGCAAATCTGCCTGCGTCAGTCGATTTATCTCAAAAAACTGCATAGGAAAACGCCAGAAAATGTGTGGATTTGAAACTTTCAATTTTTGGGGTGAAAAAACACCAAAGGGGTTAACCTTACGTTTTTTTCAAAAATCGCCAAAAATTTAATTGGTCTTTTTTTGACGAAAACCGACGTGATTTGATGCGAGGAGTTCGAAAAACGCGGTATCGTTGGGGTAAAACGCTCGTAAGCGGCTCAAAATGAAGTTCAAATATTTCCAACTTTAAAGACGCATAAATCCTAAAATATTATACTTACCGCAAATCTGCCTGCGTCAGTCGATTTATCTCAAAATACTGCATGGGAAATCGCCATAAAATGTGTGGATTTCAATCTTTCAATTTTTGGCGTGAAAAAACACCAAAGGGGTTAACCTTACGTTTTTTTCAAAAATCGCCAAAAATTTAATTGGCCTTTTTTTGACGAAAACCGACGTGATTTAATGCGAGGAGTTCGAAAAACGCTGTATCGTTTGGGTAAAACGCTCGTAAGCGGCTCAAAATGAAGTTCAAATATTTCCAACTTTAAAGACGCATAAATCCTAAAATATTATACTTACGGCAAATCTGCCTGCGTCAGTCGATTTAACTCAAAAAACTGCATAGGAAAAGGCCAGAAAATGGGTGGATTTGAAACTTTCAATTTTTGGGGTGAAAAAACACCAAAGGGGTTAACCTTACGTTTTTTTCAAAAATCGCCAAAAATTTAATTAGTTTTTTTTTGACGAAAACCGACGTGATTTGATGCGAGGAGTTCGAAAAACGCTGTATCGTTTGGGTAAAACGCTCGTAAGAGGTTCAAAATGAAGTTCAAATATTTCCAACTTTAAAGACGCATAAATCCTAAAATATTATACTTACGGCAAATCTGCCTGCGTCAGTCGATTTATCTCAAAAAACTGCATAGGAAAACGCCAGAAAATGTGTGGATTTGAAACTTTCAATTTTTGGGGTGAAAAAACACCAAAGGGGTTAACCTTACGTTTTTTTCAAAAATCGCCAAAAATTTAATTGGTCTTTTTTTGACGAAAACCGACGTGATTTGATGCGAGGAGTTCGAAAAACGCGGTATCGTTGGGGTAAAACGCTCGTAAGCGGCTCAAAATGAAGTTCAAATATTTCTAACTTTAAAGACGCATAAATCCTAAAATATTATACTTACCGCAAATCTGCCTGCGTCAGTCGATTTATCTCAAAATACTGCATAGGAAATCGCCATAAAATGTGTGGATTTCAATCTTTCAATTTTTGGCGTGAAAAAACACCAAAGGGGTTAACCTTACGTTTTTTTCAAAAATCGCCAAAAATTTAATTGGCCTTTTTTGACGAAAACCGACGTGATTTAATGCGAGAAGTTCGAAAAACGCGGTATCGTTTGGGTAAAACGCTCGTAAGCGGCTCAAAATGAAGTTCAAATATTTCCAACTTTAAAGACGCATAAATCCTAAAATATTATACTTACGGCAAATCTGCCTGCGTCAGTCGATTTATCTCAAAAAAGTGCATAGGAAAAGGCCAGAAAATGGGTGAATTTGAAACTTTCAATTTTTGGGGTGAAAAAACACCAAAGGGGTTAACCTTACGGTTTTTTCAAAAATCGCCAAAAATTTAAGTAGTCTTTTTTTGACGAAAACCGACGTGATTTGATGCGAGGAGTTCGAAAAACGCTGTATCGTTTGGGTAAAACGCTCGTAAGAGGTTCAAAATGAAGTTCAAATATTTCCAACTTTAAAGACGCATAAATCCTAAAATTTTATACTTACGGCAAATCTGCCTGCGTCAGTCGATTTATCTCAAAAAACTGCATAGGAAAACGCCAGAAAATGTGTGGATTTGAAACTTTCAATTTTTGGGGTGAAAAAACACCAAAGGGGTTAACCTTACGTTTTTTTCAAAAATCGCCAAAAATTTAATTAGTCTTTTTTTGACGAAAACCGACGTGATTTGATGCGAGGAGTTCGAAAAACGCGGTATCGTTTGGGTAAAATGCTCGTAAGCGGCTCAAAATGAAGTTCAAATATTTCTAACTTTTAAGACGCATAAATCCTAAAATATTATACTTACGGCAAATCTGCCTGCGTCAGTCGATTTATCTCAAAAAACTGCATAGGAAAACGCCAGAAAATGTGTGGATTTGAAACTTTCAATTTTTGGGGTGAAAAAACACCAAAGGGGTTAACCTTACGTTTTTTTCAAAAATCGCCAAAAATTTAATTGGTCTTTTTTTGACGAAAACCGACGTGATTTGATGCGAGGAGTTCGAAAAACGCGGTATCGTTGGGGTAAAACGCTCGTAAGCGGCTCAAAATGAAGTTCAAATATTTCCAACTTTAAAGACGCATAAATCCTAAAATATTATACTTACCGCAAATCTGCCTGCGTCAGTCGATTTATCTCAAAATACTGCATGGGAAATCGCCATAAAATGTGTGGATTTCAATCTTTCAATTTTTGGCGTGAAAAAACACCAAAGGGGTTAACCTTACGTTTTTTTCAAAAATCGCCAAAAATTTAATTGGCCTTTTTTTGACGAAAACCGACGTGATTTAATGCGAGGAGTTCGAAAAACGCTGTATCGTTTGGGTAAAACGCTCGTAAGCGGCTCAAAATGAAGTTCAAATATTTCCAACTTTAAAGACGCATAAATCCTAAAATATTATACTTACGGCAAATCTGCCTGCGTCAGTCGATTTAACTCAAAAAACTGCATAGGAAAAGGCCAGAAAATGGGTGGATTTGAAACTTTCAATTTTTGGGGTGAAAAAACACCAAAGGGGTTAACCTTACGTTTTTTTCAAAAATCGCCAAAAATTTAATTAGTTTTTTTTTGACGAAAACCGACGTGATTTGATGCGAGGAGTTCGAAAAACGCTGTATCGTTTGGGTAAAACGCTCGTAAGAGGTTCAAAATGAAGTTCAAATATTTCCAACTTTAAAGACGCATAAATCCTAAAATATTATACTTACGGCAAATCTGCCTGCGTCAGTCGATTTATCTCAAAAAACTGCATAGGAAAACGCCAGAAAATGTGTGGATTTGAAACTTTCAATTTTTGGGGTGAAAAAACACCAAAGGGGTTAACCTTACGTTTTTTTCAAAAATCGCCAAAAATTTAATTGGTCTTTTTTTGACGAAAACCGACGTGATTTGATGCGAGGAGTTCGAAAAACGCGGTATCGTTGGGGTAAAACGCTCGTAAGCGGCTCAAAATGAAGTTCAAATATTTCTAACTTTAAAGACGCATAAATCCTAAAATATTATACTTACCGCAAATCTGCCTGCGTCAGTCGATTTATCTCAAAATACTGCATAGGAAATCGCCATAAAATGTGTGGATTTCAATCTTTCAATTTTTGGCGTGAAAAAACACCAAAGGGGTTAACCTTACGTTTTTTTCAAAAATCGCCAAAAATTTAATTGGCCTTTTTTGACGAAAACCGACGTGATTTAATGCGAGAAGTTCGAAAAACGCGGTATCGTTTGGGTAAAACGCTCGTAAGCGGCTCAAAATGAAGTTCAAATATTTCCAACTTTAAAGACGCATAAATCCTAAAATATTATACTTACGGCAAATCTGCCTGCGTCAGTCGATTTATCTCAAAAAAGTGCATAGGAAAAGGCCAGAAAATGGGTGAATTTGAAACTTTCAATTTTTGGGGTGAAAAAACACCAAAGGGGTTAACCTTACGTTTTTTTCAAAAATCGCCAAAAATTTAATTGGTCTTTTTTTGACGAAAACCGACGTGATTTGATGCGAGGAGTTCGAAAAACGCGGTATCGTTGGGGTAAAACGCTCGTAAGCGGCTCAAAATGAAGTTCAAATATTTCCAACTTTAAAGACGCATAAATCCTAAAATATTATACTTACCGCAAATCTGCCTGCGTCAGTCGATTTATCTCAAAATACTGCATGGGAAATCGCCATAAAATGTGTGGATTTCAATCTTTCAATTTTTGGCGTGAAAAAACACCAAAGGGGTTAACCTTACGTTTTTTTCAAAAATCGCCAAAAATTTAATTGGCCTTTTTTTGACGAAAACCGACGTGATTTAATGCGAGGAGTTCGAAAAACGCTGTATCGTTTGGGTAAAACGCTCGTAAGCGGCTCAAAATGAAGTTCAAATATTTCCAACTTTAAAGACGCATAAATCCTAAAATATTATACTTACGGCAAATCTGCCTGCGTCAGTCGATTTAACTCAAAAAACTGCATAGGAAAAGGCCAGAAAATGGGTGGATTTGAAACTTTCAATTTTTGGGGTGAAAAAACACCAAAGGGGTTAACCTTATGTTTTTTTCAAAAATCGCCAAAAATTTAATTAGTTTTTTTTTGACGAAAACCGACGTGATTTGATGCGAGGAGTTCGAAAAACGCTGTATCGTTTGGGTAAAACGCTCGTAAGAGGTTCAAAATGAAGTTCAAATATTTCCAACTTTAAAGACGCATAAATCCTAAAATATTATACTTACGGCAAATCTGCCTGCGTCAGTCGATTTATCTCAAAAAACTGCATAGGAAAACGCCAGAAAATGTGTGGATTTGAAACTTTCAATTTTTGGGGTGAAAAAACACCAAAGGGGTTAACCTTACGTTTTTTTCAAAAATCGCCAAAAACTTAATTGGTCTTTTTTTGACGAAAACCGACGTGATTTGATGCGAGGAGTTCGAAAAACGCGGTATCGTTGGGGTAAAACGCTCGTAAGCGGCTCAAAATGAAGTTCAAATATTTCCAACTTTAAAGACGCATAAATCCTAAAATATTATACTTACCGCAAATCTGCCTGCGTCAGTCGATTTATCTCAAAATACTGCATAGGAAATCGCCATAAAATGTGTGGATTTCAATCTTTCAATTTTTGGCGTGAAAAAACACCAATGGGGTTAACCTTACGTTTTTTTCAAAAATCGCCAAAAATTTAATTGGCCTTTTTTTGACGAAAACCGACGTGATTTAATGCGAGGAGTTCGAAAAACGCGGTATCGTTTGGGTAAAACGCTCGTAAGCGGCTCAAAATGAAGTTCAAATATTTCCAACTTTAAAGACGCATAAATCCTAAAATATTATACTTACGGCAAATCTGCCTGCGTCAGTCGATTTATCTCAAAAAACTGCATAGGAAAAGGCCAGAAAATGGGTGAATTTGAAACTTTCAATTTTTGGGGTGAAAAAACACCAAAGGGGTTAACCTTACGTTTTTTTCAAAAATCGCCAAAAATTTAATTAGTCTTTTTTTGACGAAAACCGACGTGATTTGATGCGAGGAGTTCGAAAAACGCTGTATCGTTTGGGTAAAACGCTCGTAAGAGGTTCAAAATGAAGTTCAAATATTTCCAACTTTAAAGACGCATAAATCCTAAAATATTATACTTACGGCAAATCTGCCTGCGTCAGTCGATTTATCTCAAAAAACTGCATAGGAAAAGGCCAGAAAATGGGTGAATTTGAAACTTTCAATTTTTGGGGTGAAAAAACACCAAAGGGGTTAACCTTACGTTTTTTTCAAAAATCGCCAAAAACTTAATTGGTCTTTTTTTGACGAAAACCGACGTGATTTGATGCGAGGAGTTCGAAAAACGCGGTATCGTTGGGGTAAAACGCTCGTAAGCGGCTCAAAATGAAGTTCAAATATTTCCAACTTTAAAGACGCATAAATCCTAAAATATTATACTTACCGCAAATCTGCCTGCGTCAGTCGATTTATCTCAAAATACTGCATAGGAAATCGCCATAAAATGTGTGGATTTCAATCTTTCAATTTTTGGCGTGAAAAAACACCAATGGGGTTAACCTTACGTTTTTTTCAAAAATCGCCAAAAATTTAATTGGCCTTTTTTTGACGAAAACCGACGTGATTTAATGCGAGGAGTTCGAAAAACGCGGTATCGTTTGGGTAAAACGCTCGTAAGCGGCTCAAAATGAAGTTCAAATATTTCCAACTTTAAAGACGCATAAATCCTAAAATATTATACTTACGGCAAATCTGCCTGCGTCAGTCGATTTATCTCAAAAAACTGCATAGGAAAAGGCCAGAAAATGGGTGAATTTGAAACTTTCAATTTTTGGGGTGAAAAAACACCAAAGGGGTTAACCTTACGTTTTTTTCAAAAATCGCCAAAAATTTAATTAGTCTTTTTTTGACGAAAACCGACGTGATTTGATGCGAGGAGTTCGAAAAACGCTGTATCGTTTGGGTAAAACGCTCGTAAGAGGTTCAAAATGAAGTTCAAATATTTCCAACTTTAAAGACGCATAAATCCTAAAATATTATACTTACGGCAAATCTGCCTGCGTCAGTCGATTTATCTCAAAAAACTGCATAGGAAAAGGCCAGAAAATGGGTGAATTTGAAACTTTCAATTTTTGGGGTGAAAAAACACCAAAGGGGTTAACCTTACGTTTTTTTCAAAAATCGCCAAAAATTTAATTAGTCTTTTTTTGACGAAAACCGACGTGATTTGATGCGAGGAGTTCGAAAAACGCTGTATCGTTTGGGTAAAACGCTCGTAAGAGGTTCAAAATGAAGTTCAAATATTTCCAACTTTAAATACGCATAAATCCTAAAATTTTATACTTACGGCAAATCTGCCTGCGTCAGTCGATTTATCTCAAAAAACTGCATAGGAAAACGCCAGAAAATGTGTGGATTTGAAACTTTCAATTTTTGGGGTGAAAAAACACCAAAGGGGTTAACCTTACGTTTTTTTCAAAAATCGCCAAAAATTTAATTGGTCTTTTTTTGACGAAAACCGACGTGATTTGATGCGAGGAGTTCGAAAAACGCGGTATCGTTGGGGTAAAACGCTCGTAAGCGGCTCAAAATGAAGTTCAAATATTTCCAAGTTTAAAGACGCATAAATCCTAAAATACTATACTTACCGCAAATCTGCCTGCGTCAGTCGATTTATCTCAAAATACTGCATGGGAAATCGCCATAAAATGTGTGGATTTCAAACTTTCAATTTTTGGCGTGAAAAAACACCAAAGGGGTTAACCTTACGTTTTTTTCAAAAATCGCCAAAAATTTAATTGGTCTTTTTTTGACGAAAACCGACGTGATTTGATGCGAGGAGTTCGAAAAACGCTGTATCGTTTGGGTAAAACGCTCGTAAGAGGTTCAAAATGAAGTTCAAATATTTCCAACTTTAAAGACGCATAAATCCTAAAATATTATACTTACGGCAAATCTGCCTGCGTCAGTCGATTTATCTCAAAAAACTGCATAGGAAAAGGCCAGAAAATGGGTGGATTTGAAACTTTCAATTTTTGGGGTGAAAAAACACCAAAGGGGTTAACCTTACGTTTTTTTCAAAAATCGCCAAAAATTTAATTAGTCTTTTTTTGACGAAAACCGACGTGATTTGAAGCGAGGAGTTCGAAAAACGCTGTATCGTTTGGGTAAAACGCTCGTAAGAGGTTCAAAATGAAGTTCAAATATTTCCAACTTTAAAGACGCATAAATCCTAAAATTTTATACTTACGGCAAATCTGCCTGCGTCAGTCGATTTATCTCAAAAAACTGCATAGGAAAAGGCCAGAAAATGTGTGGATTTGAAATTTTCAATTTTTGGGGTGAAAAAACACCAAAGGGGTTAACCTTACGTTTTTTTCAGAAATCGCCAAAAATTTAATTAGTCTTTTTTTGACGAAAACCGACGTGATTTGAAGCGAGGAGTTCGAAAAACGCTGTATCGTTTGGGTAAAACGCTCGTAAGAGGTTCAAAATGAAGTTCAAATATTTCCAACTTTAAAGACGCATAAATCCTAAAATATTATACTTACGGCAAATCTGCCTGCGTCAGTCGATTTATCTCAAAAAACTGCATAGGAAAACGCCAGAAAATGTGTGGATTTGAAACTTTCAATTTTTGGGGTGAAAAAACACCAAAGGGGTTAACCTTACGTTTTTTTCAAAAATCGCCAAAAATTTAATTAGTCTTTTTTTGACGAAAACCGACGTGATTTGATGCGAGGAGGTCGAAAAACGCGGTATCGTTTTGGTAAAACGCTCGTAAGCGGCGCAAAATGAAGTTCAAATATTTCCAACTTTAAAGACGCATAAATCCTAAAATATTATACTTACGGCAAATCTGCCTGCGTCAGTCGATTTATCTCAAAAAACTGCATAGGAAAACGCCAGAAAATGTGTGGATTTGAAACTTTCAATTTTTGGGGTGAAAAAACACCAAAGGGGTTAACCTTACGTTTTTTTCAAAAATCGCTAAAAATTTAATTGGTCTTTTTTTGACGAAAACCGACGTGATTTGATGCGCGGAGTTCGAAAAACGCGGTATCGTTGGGGTAAAACGCTCGTAAGCGGCTCAAAATGAAGTTCAAATATTTCCAACTTTAAAGACGCATAAATCCTAAAATACTATACTTACCGCAAATCTGCCTGCGTCAGTCGATTTATCTCAAAATACTGCATGGAAAATCGCCATAAAATGTGTGGATTTCAAACTTTCAATTGTTGGCGTGAAAAAACACCAAAGGGGTTAACCTTACGTTTTTTTCAAAAATCGCCAAAAATTTAATTGGTCTTTTTTTGACGAAAACCGACGTGATTTGATGCGAGGAGTTCGAAAAACGCGGTATCGTTGGGGTAAAACGCTCGTAAGCGGCTCAAAATGAAGTTCAAATATTTCTAACTTTTAAGACGCATAAATCCTAAAATATTATACTTACGGCAAATCTGCCTGCGTCAGTCGATTTATCTCAAAAAACTGCATAGGAAAAGGCCAGAAAATGGGTGGATTTGAAACTTTCAATTTTTGGGGTGAAAAAACACCAAAGGGGTTAACCTTACGTTTTTTTCAAAAATCGCCAAAAATTTAATTAGTCTTTTTTTGACGAAAACCGTCGTGATTTGATGCGAGGAGTTCGAAAAACGCTGTATCGTTTGGGTAAAACGCTCGTAAGAGGTTCAAAATGAAGTTCAAATATTTCCAACTTTAAAGACGCATAAATCCTAAAATTTTATACTTACGGCAAATCTGCCTGCGTCAGTCGATTTATCTCAAAAAACTGCATAGGAAAATGCCAGAAAATGTGTGGATTTGAAACTTTCAATTTTTGGGGTGAAAAAACACCAAAGGGGTTAACCTTACGTTTTTTTCAAAAATCGCCAAAAATTTAATTGGTCTTTTTTTGACGAAAACCGACGTGATTTGATGCGAGGAGTTCGAAAAACGCGGTATCGTTGGGGTAAAACGCTCGTAAGAGGTTCAAAATGAAGTTCAAATATTTCCAAGTTTAAAGACGCATAAATCCTAAAATACTATACTTACCGCAAATCTGCCTGCGTCAGTCGATTTATCTCAAAATACTGCATGGGAAATCGCCATAAAATGTGTGGATTTCAAACTTTCAATTTGTGGCGTGAAAAAACACCAAAGGGGTTAACCTTACGTTTTTTTCAAAAATCGCCAAAAATTTAATTGGTCTTTTTTTGACGAAAACCGACGTGATTTGATGCGAGGAGTTCGAAAAACGCTGTATCGTTTGGGTAAAACGCTCGTAAGAGGTTCAAAATGAAGTTCAAATATTTCCAACTTTAAAGACGCATAAATCCTAAAATATTATACTTACGGCAAATCTGCCTGCGTCAGTCGATTTATCTCAAAAAACTGCATAGGAAAACGCCAGAAAATGTGTGGATTTGAAACTTTCAATTTTTGGGGTGAAAAAACACCAAAGGGGTTAACCTTACGTTGTTTTCAAAAATCGCCAAAAATTTAATTAGTCTTTTTTTGACGAAAACCGACGTGATTTGATGCGAGGAGTTCGGAAAACGCTGTATCGTTTGGGTAAAACGCTCGTAAGATGTTCAAAATGAAGTTCAAATATTTCCAACTTTAAAGACGCATAAATCCTAAAATATTATACTTACGGCAAATCTGCCTGCGTCAGTCGATTTATCTCAAAAAACTGCATAGGAAAACGCCAGAAAATGTGTGGATTTGAAACTTTCAATTTTTGGGGTGAAAAAACACCAAAGGGGTTAACCTTACGTTTTTTTCAAAAATCGCTAAAAATTTAATTGGTCTTTTTTTGACGAAAACCGACGTGATTTGATGCGCGGAGTTCGAAAAACGCGGTATCGTTGGGGTAAAACGCTCGTAAGCGGCTCAAAATGAAGTTCAAATATTTCCAACTTTAAAGACGCATAAATCCTAAAATACTATACTTACCGCAAATCTGCCTGCGTCAGTCGATTTATCTCAAAATACTGCATGGGAAATCGCCATAAAATGTGTGGATTTCAAACTTTCAATTGTTGGCGTGAAAAAACACCAAAGGGGTTAACCTTACGTTTTTTTCAAAAATCGCCAAAAATTTAATTGGTCTTTTTTTGACGAAAACCGACGTGATTTGATGCGAGGAGTTCGAAAAACGCGGTATCGTTGGGGTAAAACGTTCGTAAGCGGCTCAAAATGAAGTTCAAATATTTCTAACTTTTAAGACGCATAAATCCTAAAATATTATACTTACGGCAAATCTGCCTGCGTCAGTCGATTTATCTCAAAAAACTGCATAGGAAAAGGCCAGAAAATGGGTGGATTTGAAACTTTCAATTTTTGGGGTGAAAAAACACCAAAGGGGTTAACCTTACGTTTTTTTCAAAAATCGCCAAAAATTTAATTAGTCTTTTTTTACGAAAACCGTCGTGATTTGATGCGAGGAGTTCGAAAAACGCTGTATCGTTTGGGTAAAACGCTCGTAAGAGGTTCAAAATGAAGTTCAAATATTTCCAACTTTAAAGACGCATAAATTCTAAAATATTATACTTACCGCAAATCTGCCTGCGTCAGTCGATTTATCTCAAAATACTGCATAGGAAATCGCCATAAAATGTGTGGATTTCAAACTTTCCATTTTTGGCGTGAAAAAACACCAAAGGGGTTAACCTTACGTTTTTTTCAAAAATCGCCAAAAATTTAATTGGCCCTTTTTTGACGAAAACCGACGTGATTTAATGCGAGGAGTTCGAAAAACGCGGTATCGTTTGGGTAAAACGCTCGTAAGCGGCTCAAAATGAAGTTCAAATATTTCCAACTTTAAAGACGCATAAATCCTAAAATATTATACTTACGGCAAATCTGCCTGCGTCAGTCGATTTATCTCAAAAAACTGCATAGGAAAAGGCCAGAAAATGTGTGGTTTGAAACTTTCAATTTTTGGGGTGAAAAAACACCAAAGGGGTTAACCTTACGTTTTTTTAAAAAATCGCCAAAAATTTAATTAGTCTTTTTTTGACGAAAACCGACGTGATATGATGCGAGGAGTTCGAAAAACGCTGTATCGTTTGGGTAAAACGCTCGTAAGAGGTTCAAAATGAAGTTCAAATATTTCCAACTTTAAAGACGCATAAATCCTAAAATATTATACTTACGGCAAATCTGCCTGCGTCAGTCGATTTATCTCAAAAAACTGCATAGGAAAAGGCCAGAAAATGGGTGGATTTGAAACTTTCAATTTTTGGGGTGAAAAAACACCAAAGGGGTTAACCTTACGTTTTTTTCAAAAATCGCCAAAAATTTAATTGGTCTTTTTTTGACGAAAACCGACGTGATTTGATGCGAGGAGTTCGAAAAACGCGGTATCGTTTTGGTAAAACGCTCGTAAGCGGCTCAAAATGAATTTCAAATATTTCCAACTTTAAAGACGCATAAATCCTAAAATATTATACTTACGGCAAATCTGCCTGCGTCAGTCGATTTATCTCAAAAAACTGCATAGGAAAACGCCAGAAAATGGGTGGATTTGAAACTTTCAATTTTTGGGGTGAAAAAACACCAAAGTAACCTTACGTTTTTTTCAAAAATCGCCAAAAATTTAATTAGTCTTTTTTTGACGAAAACCGACGTGATTTGATGCGAGGAGTTCGAAAAACGCTGTATCGTTTGGGTAAAACGCTCGTAAGAGGTTCAAAATGAAGTTCAAATATTTCCAACTTTAAAGACGCATAAATCCTAAAATATTATACTTACGGCAAATCTGCCTGCATCAGTCGATTTATCCCAAAAAACTGCATAGGAAAAGGCCAGAAAATGGGTGGATTTGAAACTTTCAATTTTTGGGGTGAAAAATCACCAAAGGGGTTAACCTTACGTTTTTTTCAAAAATCGCCAAAAATTTAATTAGTCTTTTTTTGACGAAAACCGACGTGATTGGATGCGAGGAGTTCGGAAAACGCTGTATCGTTTGGGTAAAACGCTCGTAAGAGGTTCAAAATGAAGTTCAAATATTTCCAACTTTAAAGACGCATAAATCCTAAAATATTATACTTACGGCAAATCTGCCTGCGTCAGTCGATTTATCCCAAAAAACTGCATAGGAAAAGGCCAGAAAATGGGTGGATTTGAAACTTTCAATTTTTGGGGTGAAAAAACACCAAAGGGGTTAACCTTACGTTTTTTTCAAAAATCGCCAAAAATTTAATTAGTCTTTTTTTGACGAAAACCGACGTGATTTGATGCGAGGAGTTCGAAAAACGCTGTATCGTTTGGGTAAAACGCTCGTAAGAGGTTCAAAATGAAGTTCAAATATTTCCAACTTTAAAGACGCATAAATCCTAAAATATTATACTTACAGCAAATCTGCCTGCGTCAGTCGATTTATCTCATAAAACTGCATAGGAAAACGCCAGAAAATGTGTGGATTTGAAACTTTCAATTTTTGGGGTGAAAAAACACCAAAGAGGTTAACCTTACGTTTTTTTCAAAAATCGCCAAAAATTTAATTAGTCTTTTTTTGACGAAAACCGACGTGATTTGATGCGAGGAGTTCGGAAAACGCTGTATCGTTTGGGTAAAACGCTCGTAAGAGGTTCAAAATGAAGTTCAAATATTTCCAACTTTAAAGACGCATAAATCCTAAAATATTATACTTACGGCAAATCTGCCTGCGTCAGTCGATTTATCTCAAAAAACTGCATAGGAAAACGCCAGAAAATGTGTGGATTTGAAACTTTCAATTTTTGGGGTGAAAAAACACCAAAGGGGTTAACCTTACGTTTTTTTCAAAAATCGCCAAAAATTTAATTGGTCTTTTTTTGACGAAAACCGACGTGATTTGATGCGAGGAGTTCGAAAAACGCGGTATCGTTGGGGTAAAACGCTCGTAAGCGGCTCAAAATGAAGTTCAAATATTTCCAACTTTAAAGACGCATAAATCCTAAAATATTATACTTACGGCAAATCTGCCTGCGTCAGTCGATTTATCTCAAAAAACTGCATAGGAAAAGGCCAGAAAATGGGTGGATTTGAAACTTTCAATTTTTGGGGTGAAAAAACACCAAAGGGGTTAACCTTACGTTTTTTTCAAAAATCGCCAAAAATTTAATTAGTCTTTTTTTGACGAAAACCGACGTGATTTGATGCGAGGAGTTCGAAAAACGCTGTATCGTTTGGGTAAAACGCTCGTAAGAGGTTCAAAATGAAGTTCAAATATTTCCAACTTTAAAGACGCATAAATCCTAAAATTTTATACTTACGGCAAATCTGCCTGCGTCAGTCGATTTATCTCAAAAAACTGCATAGGAAAACGCCAGAAAATGTGTGGATTTGAAACTTTGAATTTTTGGGGTGAAAAAACACCAAAGGGGTTAACCTTACGTTTTTTTCAAAAATCGCCAAAAATTTAATTAGTCTTTTTTGGACGAAAACCGACGTGATTTGATGCGAGGAGTTCGAAAAACGCTGTATCGTTTGGGTAAAACGCTCGTAAGAGGTTCAAAATGAAGTTCAAATATTTCCAACTTTAAAGACGCATAAATCCTAAAATATTATACTTACGGCAAATCTGCCTGCGTCAGTCGATTTATCTCAAAAAACTGCATAGGAAAACGCCAGAAAATGTGTGGATTTGAAACTTTCAATTTTTGGGGTGAAAAAACACCAAAGGGGTTAACCTTACGTTTTTTTCAAAAATCGCCAAAAATTTAATTGGTCTTTTTTTGACGAAAACCGACGTGATTTGATGCGAGGAGTTCGAAAAACGCGGTATCGTTGGGGTAAAACGCTCGTAAGCGGCGTTGATGACGAAAATGAAGTTCAAATATTTCCAACTTTAAAGACGCATAAATCCTAAAATATTATACTTACCGCAAATCTGCCTGCGTCAGTCGATTTATCTCATAAAACTGCATAGGAAAACGCCAGAAAATGTGTGGATTTGAAACTTTCAATTTTTGGGGTGAAAAAACACCAAAGAGGTTAACCTTACGTTTTTTTCAAAAATCGCCAAAAATTTAATTAGTCTTTTTTTGACGAAAACCGACGTGATTTGATGCGAGGAGTTCGGAAAACGCTGTATCGTTTGGGTAAAACGCTCGTAAGAGGTTCAAAATGAAGTTCAAATATTTCCAACTTTAAAGACGCATAAATCCTAAAATATTATACTTACGGCAAATCTGCCTGCGTCAGTCGATTTATCTCAAAAAACTGCATAGGAAAACGCCAGAAAATGTGTGGATTTGAAACTTTCAATTTTTGGGGTGAAAAAACACCAAAAAAAACCTTACGTTTTTTTCAAAAATCGCCAAAAATTTAATTGGTCTTTTTTTGACGAAAACCGACGTGATTTGATGCGAGGAGTTCGAAAAACGCGGTATCGTTGGGGTAAAACGCTCGTAAGCGGCTCAAAATGAAGTTCAAATATTTCCAACTTTAAAGACGCATAAATCCTAAAATATTATACTTACGGCAAATCTGCCTGCGTCAGTCGATTTATCTCAAAAAACTGCATAGGAAAAGGCCAGAAAATGGGTGGATTTGAAACTTTCAATTTTTGGGGTGAAAAAACACCAAAGGGGTTAACCTTACGTTTTTTTCAAAAATCGCCAAAAATTTAATTAGTCTTTTTTTGACGAAAACCGACGTGATTTGATGCGAGGAGTTCGAAAAACGCTGTATCGTTTGGGTAAAACGCTCGTAAGAGGTTCAAAATGAAGTTCAAATATTTCCAACTTTAAAGACGCATAAATCCTAAAATTTTATACTTACGGCAAATCTGCCTGCGTCAGTCGATTTATCTCAAAAAACTGCATAGGAAAACGCCAGAAAATGTGTGGATTTGAAACTTTGAATTTTTGGGGTGAAAAAACACCAAAGGGGTTAACCTTACGTTTTTTTCAAAAATCGCCAAAAATTTAATTAGTCTTTTTTGGACGAAAACCGACGTGATTTGATGCGAGGAGTTCGAAAAACGCTGTATCGTTTGGGTAAAACGCTCGTAAGAGGTTCAAAATGAAGTTCAAATATTTCCAACTTTAAAGACGCATAAATCCTAAAATATTATACTTACGGCAAATCTGCCTGCGTCAGTCGATTTATCTCAAAAAACTGCATAGGAAAACGCCAGAAAATGTGTGGATTTGAAACTTTCAATTTTTGGGGTGAAAAAACACCAAAGGGGTTAACCTTACGTTTTTTTCAAAAATCGCCAAAAATTTAATTGGTCTTTTTTTGACGAAAACCGACGTGATTTGATGCGAGGAGTTCGAAAAACGCGGTATCGTTGGGGTAAAACGCTCGTAAGCGGCGTTGATGACGAAAATGAAGTTCAAATATTTCCAACTTTAAAGACGCATAAATCCTAAAATATTATACTTACCGCAAATCTGCCTGCGTCAGTCGATTTATCTCAAAATACTGCATAGGAAATCGCCATAAAATGTGTGGATTTCAAACTTTCAATTTTTGGCGTGAAAAAACATCAAAGGGGTTAACCTTACGTTTTTTTCAAAAATCGCCAAAAATTTAATTGGCCTTTTTTTGACGAAAACCGACGTGATTTAATGCGAGGAGTTCGAAAAACGCGGTATCGTTTGGGTAAAACGCTCGTAAGCGGCTCAAAATGAAGTTCAAATATTTCCAACTTTAAAGACGCATAAATCCTAAAATATTATACTTACGGCAAATCTGCCTGCGTCAGTCGATTTATCTCAAAAAACTGCATAGGAAAAGGCCAGAAAATGGGTGGATTTGAAACTTTCAATTTTTGGGGTGAAAAAACACCAAAGGGGTTAACCTTACGTTTTTTTCAAAAATCGCCAAAAATTTAATTAGTCTTTTTTTGACGAAAACCGACGTGATTTGATGCGAGGAGTTCGAAAAACGCTGTATCGTTTGGGTAAAACGCTCGTAAGCGGCTCAAAATGAAGTTCAAATATTTCTAACTTTTAATACGCATAAATCCTAAAATATTATACTTACGGCAAATCTGCCTGCGTCAGTCGATTTATCTCAAAAAACTGCATAGGAAAACGCCAGAAAATGTGTGGATTTGAAACTTTCAATTTTTGGGGTGAAAAAACACCAAAGCTTACGTTTTTTTCAAAAATCGCCAAAAATTTAATTAGTCTTTTTTTGACGAAAACCGACGTGATTTGATGCGAGGAGTTCGAAAAACGCTGTATCGTTTGGGTAAAACGCTCGTAAGAGGTTCAAAATGAAGTTCAAATATTTCCAACTTTAAAGACGCATAAATCCTAAAATATTATACTTACGGCAAATCTGCCTGCGTCAGTCGATTTATCCCAAAAAACTGCATAGGAAAAGGCCAGAAAATGGGTGGATTTGAAACTTTCAATTTTTGGGGTGAAAAAACACCAAAGGGGTTAACCTTACGTTTTTTTCAAAAATCGCCAAAAATTTAATTAGTCTTTTTTTGACGAAAACCGACGTGATTTGATGCGAGGAGTTCGAAAAACGCTGTATCGTTTGGGTAAAACGCTCGTAAGAGGTTCAAAATGAAGTTCAAATATTTCCAACTTTAAAGACGCATAAATCCTAAAATTTTATACTTACGGCAAATCTGCCTGCGTCAGTCGATTTATCTCAAAAAACTGCATAGGAAAACGCCAGAAAATGTGTGGATTTGAAACTTTCAATATTTGGGGTGAAAAAACACCAAAGGGGTTAACCTTACGTTTTTTTCAAAAATCGCCAAAAATTTAATTTGTCTTTTTTTGACGAAAACCGACGTGATTTGATGCGAGGAGTTCGAAAAACGCTGTATCGTTTGGGTAAAACGCTCGTAAGAGGTTCAAAATGAAGTTCAAATATTTCCAACTTTAAAGACGCATAAATCCTAAAATATTATACTTACGGCAAATCTGCCTGCGTCAGTCGATTTATCCCAAAAAACTGCATAGGAAAAGGCCAGAAAATGGGTGGATTTGAAACTTTCAATTTTTGGGGTGAAAAAACACCAAAGGGGTTAACCTTACGTTTTTTTCAAAAATCGCCAAAAATTTAATTAGTCTTTTTTTGACGAAAACCGACGTGATTGGATGCGAGGAGTTCGGAAAACGCTGTATCGTTTGGGTAAAACGCTCGTAAGAGGTTCAAAATGAAGTTCAAATATTTCCAACTTTAAAGACGCATAAATCCTAAAATATTATACTTACGGCAAATCTGCCTGCGTCAGTCGATTTATCCCAAAAAACTGCATAGGAAAAGGCCAGAAAATGGGTGGATTTGAAACTTTCAATTTTTGGGGTGAAAAAACACCAAAGGGGTTAACCTTACGTTTTTTTCAAAAATCGCCAAAAATTTAATTAGTCTTTTTTTGACGAAAACCGACGTGATTTGATGCGAGGAGTTCGGAAAACGCTGTATCGTTTGGGTAAAACGCTCGTAAGAGGTTCAAAATGAAGTTCAAATATTTCCAACTTTAAAGACGCATAAATCCTAAAATATTATACTTACGGCAAATCTGCCTGCGTCAGTCGATTTATATCAAAATACTGCATAGGAAATCGCCATAAAATGTGTGGATTTCAAACTTTCAATTTTTGGCGTGAAAAAACACCAAAGGGGTTAACCTTACGTTTTTTTCAAAAATCGCCAAAAATTTAATTGGTCTTTTTTTGACGAAAACCGACGTGATTTGATGCGAGGAGTTCGAAAAACGCGGTATCGTTGGGGTAAAACGCTCGTAAGCGGCTCAAAATGAAGTTCAAATATTTCCAACTTTAAAGACGCATAAATCCTAAAATATTATACTTACGGCAAATCTGCCTGCGTCAGTCGATTTATCCCAAAAAACTGCATAGGAAAAGGCCAGAAAATGGGTGGATTTGAAACTTTCAATTTTTGGGGTGAAAAAACACCAAAGGGGTTAACCTTACGTTTTTTTCAAAAATCGCCAAAAATTTAATTAGTCTTTTTTTGACGAAAACCGACGTGATTTGATGCGAGGAGTTCGAAAAACGCTGTATCGTTTGGGTAAAACGCTCGTAAGAGGTTCAAAATGAAGTTCAAATATTTCCAACTTTAAAGACGCATAAATCCTAAAATATTATACTTACGGCAAATCTGCCTGCGTCAGTCGATTTATCTCATAAAACTGCATAGGAAAACGCCAGAAAATGTGTGGATTTGAAACTTTCAATTTTTGGGGTGAAAAAACACCAAAGAGGTTAACCTTACGTTTTTTTCAAAAATCGCCAAAAATTTAATTAGTCTTTTTTTGACGAAAACCGACGTGATTTGATGCGAGGAGTTCGGAAAACGCTGTATCGTTTGGGTAAAACGCTCGTAAGAGGTTCAAAATGAAGTTCAAATATTTCCAACTTTAAAGACGCATAAATCCTAAAATTTTATACTTACGGCAAATCTGCCTGCGTCAGTCGATTTATCTCAAAAAACTGCATAGGAAAACGCCAGAAAATGTGTGGATTTGAAACTTTCAATTTTTGGGGTGAAAAAACACCAAAGCTTACGTTTTTTTCAAAAATCGCCAAAAATTTAATTAGTCTTTTTTTGACGAAAACCGACGTGATTTGATGCGAGGAGTTCGAAAAACGCTGTATCGTTTGGGTAAAACGCTCGTAAGAGGTTCAAAATGAAGTTCAAATATTTCCAACTTTAAAGACGCATAAATCCTAAAATATTATACTTACCGCAAATCTGCCTGCGTCAGTCGATTTATCTCAAAATACTGCATTGGAAATCGCCATAAAATGTGTGGATTTCAAACTTTCAATTTTTGACGTGAAAAAACACCAAAGGGGTTAACCTTACGTTTTTTTAAAAAATCGCCAAAAATTTAATTAGTCTTTTTTTGACGAAAACCGACGTGATTTGATGCGAGGAGTTCGAAAAACGCTGTATCGTTTGGGTAAAACGCTCGTAAGAGGTTCAAAATGAAGTTCAAATATTTCCAACTTTAAAGACGCATAAATCCTAAAATATTATACTTACGGCAAATCTGCCTGCGTCAGTCGATTTATCCCAAAAAACTGCATAGGAAAAGGCCAGAAAATGGGTGGATTTGAAACTTTCAATTTTTGGGGTGAAAAAACACCAAAGGGGTTAACCTTACGTTTTTTTCAAAAATCGCCAAAAATTTAATTAGTCTTTTTTTGACGAAAACCGACGTGATTTGATGCGAGGAGTTCGAAAAACGCTGTATCGTTTGGGTAAAACGCTCGTAAGAGGTTCAAAATGAAGTTCAAATATTTCCAACTTTAAAGACGCATAAATCCTAAAATTTTATACTTACGGCAAATCTGCCTGCGTCAGTCGATTTATCTCAAAAAACTGCATAGGAAAACGCCAGAAAATGTGTGGATTTGAAACTTTCAATATTTGGGGTGAAAAAACACCAAAGGGGTTAACCTTACGTTTTTTTCAAAAATCGCCAAAAATTTAATTTGTCTTTTTTTGACGAAAACCGACGTGATTTGATGCGAGGAGTTCGAAAAACGCTGTATCGTTTGGGTAAAACGCTCGTAAGAGGTTCAAAATGAAGTTCAAATATTTCCAACTTTAAAGACGCATAAATCCTAAAATATTATACTTACGGCAAATCTGCCTGCGTCAGTCGATTTATCCCAAAAAACTGCATAGGAAAAGGCCAGAAAATGGGTGGATTTGAAACTTTCAATTTTTGGGGTGAAAAAACACCAAAGGGGTTAACCTTACGTTTTTTTCAAAAATCGCCAAAAATTTAATTAGTCTTTTTTTGACGAAAACCGACGTGATTGGATGCGAGGAGTTCGGAAAACGCTGTATCGTTTGGGTAAAACGCTCGTAAGAGGTTCAAAATGAAGTTCAAATATTTCCAACTTTAAAGACGCATAAATCCTAAAATATTATACTTACGGCAAATCTGCCTGCGTCAGTCGATTTATCCCAAAAAACTGCATAGGAAAAGGCCAGAAAATGGGTGGATTTGAAACTTTCAATTTTTGGGGTGAAAAAACACCAAAGGGGTTAACCTTACGTTTTTTTCAAAAATCGCCAAAAATTTAATTAGTCTTTTTTTGACGAAAACCGACGTGATTTGATGCGAGGAGTTCGGAAAACGCTGTATCGTTTGGGTAAAACGCTCGTAAGAGGTTCAAAATGAAGTTCAAATATTTCCAACTTTAAAGACGCATAAATCCTAAAATATTATACTTACGGCAAATCTGCCTGCGTCAGTCGATTTATATCAAAATACTGCATAGGAAATCGCCATAAAATGTGTGGATTTCAAACTTTCAATTTTTGGCGTGAAAAAACACCAAAGGGGTTAACCTTACGTTTTTTTCAAAAATCGCCAAAAATTTAATTGGTCTTTTTTTGACGAAAACCGACGTGATTTGATGCGAGGAGTTCGAAAAACGCGGTATCGTTGGGGTAAAACGCTCGTAAGCGGCTCAAAATGAAGTTCAAATATTTCCAACTTTAAAGACGCATAAATCCTAAAATATTATACTTACGGCAAATCTGCCTGCGTCAGTCGATTTATCCCAAAAAACTGCATAGGAAAAGGCCAGAAAATGAGTGGATTTGAAACTTTCAATTTTTGGGGTGAAAAAACACCAAAGGGGTTAACCTTACGTTTTTTTCAAAAATCGCCAAAAATTTAATTGGTCTTTTTTTGACGAAAACCGACGTGATTTGATGCGAGGAGTTCGAAAAACGCGGTATCGTTGGGGTAAAACGCTCGTAAGCGGCTCAAAATGAAGTTCAAATATTTCTAACTTTTAAGACGCATAAATCCTAAAATATTATACTTACGGCAAATCTGCCTGCGTCAGTCGATTTATCTCAAAATACTGCATAGGATAACGCCATAAAATGTGTGGATTTCAAACTTTCAATTTTTGGCGTGAAAAAACACCAAAGGGGTTAACCTTACGTTTTTTTCGAAAATCGCCAAAAATTTAATTAGTCTTTATTTGACGAAAACCGACGTGATTTGATGCGAGGAGTTCGAAAAACGCTGTATCGTTTGGGTAAAACGCTCGTAAGAGGTTCAAAATGAAGTTCAAATATTTCCAACTTTAAAGACGCATAAATCCTAAAATATTATACTTACCGCAAATCTGCCTGCGTCAGTCGATTTATCTCAAAAAACTGCATAGGAAAACGCCAGGAAATGTGTGGATTTGAAACTTTCAATTTTTGGGGTGAAAAAACACCAAAGGGGTTAACCTTACGTTTTTTTCAAAAATCGCCAAAAATTTAATTGGTCTTTTTTTGACGAAAACCGACGTGATTTGATGCGAGGAGTTCGAAAAACGCGGTATCGTTGGGGTAAAACGCTCGTAAGCGGCTCAAAATGAAGTTCAAATATTTCCAACTTTAAAGACGCATAAATCCTAAAATATTATACTTACGGCAAATCTGCCTGCGTCAGTCGATTTATCTCAAAAAACTGCATAGGAAAAGGCCAGAAAATGGGTGGATTTGAAACTTTCAATTTTTGGGGTGAAAAAACACCAAAGGGGTTAACCTTACGTTTTTTTCAAAAATCGCCAAAAATTTAATTAGTCTTTTTTTGACGAAAACCGACGTGATTTGATGCGAGGAGTTCGAAAAACGCTGTATCGTTTGGGTAAAACGCTCGTAAGAGGTTCAAAATGAAGTTCAAATATTTCCAACTTTAAAGACGCATAAATCCTAAAATATTATACTTACCGCAAATCTGCCTGCGTCAGTCGATTTATCTCAAAATACTGCATTGGAAATCGCCATAAAATGTGTGGATTTGAAACTTTCAATTTTTGGGGTGAAAAAACACCAAAGGGGTTAACCTTACGTTTTTTTAAAAAATCGCCAAAAATTTAATTAGTCTTTTTTTGACGAAAACCGACGTGATTTGATGCGAGGAGTTCGAAAAACGCTGTATCGTTTGGGTAAAACGCTCGTAAGAGGTTCAAAATGAAGTTCAAATATTTCCAACTTTAAAGACGCATAAATCCTAAAATTTTATACTTACGGCAAATCTGCCTGCGTCAGTCGATTTATCTCAAAAAACTGCATAGGAAAACGCCAGAAAATGTGTGGATTTGAAACTTTCAATATTTGGGGTGAAAAAACACCAAAGGGGTTAACCTTACGTTTTTTTCAAAAATCGCCAAAAATTTAATTCGTCTTTTTTTGACGAAAACCGACGTGATTTGATGCGAGGAGTTCGAAAAACGCTGTATCGTTTGGGTAAAACGCTCGTAAGAGGTTCAAAATGAAGTTCAATTATTTCCAACTTTAAAGACGCATAAATCCTAAAATATTATACTTACGGCAAATCTGCCTGCGTCAGTCGATTTATCCCAAAAAACTGCATAGGAAAAGGCCAGAAAATGGGTGGATTTGAAACTTTCAATTTTTGGGGTGAAAAAACACCAAAGGGGTTAACCTTACGTTTTTTTCAAAAATCGCCAAAAATCTAATTAGTCTTTTTTTGACGAAAACCGACGTGATTGGATGCGAGGAGTTCGGAAAACGCTGTATCGTTTGGGTAAAACGCTCGTAAGAGGTTCAAAATGAAGTTCAAATATTTCCAACTTTAAAGACGCATAAATCCTAAAATATTATACTTACGGCAAATCTGCCTGCGTCAGTCGATTTATCCCAAAAAACTGCATAGGAAAAGGCCAGAAAATGGGTGGATTTGAAACTTTCAATTTTTGGGGTGAAAAAACACCAAAGGGGTTAACCTTACGTTTTTTTCAAAAATCGCCAAAAATTTAATTAGTCTTTTTTTGACGAAAACCGACGTGATTTGATGCGAGGAGTTCGGAAAACGCTGTATCGTTTGGGTAAAACGCTCGTAAGAGGTTCAAAATGAAGTTCAAATATTTCCAACTTTAAAGACGCATAAATCCTAAAATATTATACTTACGGCAAATCTGCCTGCGTCAGTCGATTTATATCAAAATACTGCATAGGAAATCGCCATAAAATGTGTGGATTTCAAACTTTCAATTTTTGGCGTGAAAAAACACCAAAGGGGTTAACCTTACGTTTTTTTCAAAAATCGCCAAAAATTTAATTGGTCTTTTTTTGACGAAAACCGACGTGATTAGAAGCGAGGAGTTCGAAAAACGCGGTATCGTTGGGGTAAAACGCTCGTAAGCGGCTCAAAATGAAGTTCAAATATTTCTAACTTTTAAGACGCATAAATCCTAAAATATTATACTTACGGCAAATCTGCCTGCGTCAGTCGATTTATCTCAACAAACTGCATAGGAAAAGGCCAGAAAATGGGTGGATTTGAAACTTTCAATTTTTGGGGTGAAAAAACACCAAAGGGGTTAACCTTACGTTTTTTTCAAAAATCGCCAAAAATTTAATTAGTCTTTTTTTGACGAAAACCGACGTGATTTGATGCGAGGAGTTCGAAAAACGCTGTATCGTTTGGGTAAAACGCTCGTAAGAGGTTCAAAATGAAGTTCAGATATTTCCAACTTTAAAGACGCATAAATCCTAAAATTTTATACTTACGGCAAATCTGCCTGCGTCAGTCGATTTATCTCAAAAAACTGCATAGGAAAACGCCAGGAAATGTGTGGATTTGAAACTTTCAATTTTTGGGGTGAAAAAACACCAAAGGGGTTAACCTTACGTTTTTTTCAAAAATCGCCAAAAATTTAATTGGTCTTTTTTTGACGAAAACCGACGTGATTTGATGCGAGGAGTTCGAAAAACGCGGTATAGTTGGGGTAAAACGCTCGTAAGCGGCTCAAAATGAAGTTCAAATATTTCCAACTTTAAAGACGCATAAATCCTAAAATATTATACTTACGGCAAATCTGTCTGCGTCAGTCGATTTATCTCAAAAAACTGCATAGGAAAAGGCCAGAAAATGGGTGGATTTGAAACTTTCAATTTTTGGGGTGAAAAAACACCAAAGGGGTTAACCTTACGTTTTTTTCAAAAATCGCCAAAAATTTAATTTGTCTTTTTTTGACGAAAACCGACGTGATTTGATGCGAGGAGTTCGAAAAACGCTGTATCGTTTGGGTAAAACGCTCGTAAGAGGTTCAAAATGAAGTTCAAATATTTCCAACTTTAAAGACGCATAAATCCTAAAATTTTATACTTACGGCAAATCTGCCTGCGTCAGTCGATTTATCTCAAAAAACTGCATAGGAAACCGCCAGAAAATGTGTGGATTTGAAACTTTGAATTTTTGGGGTGAAAAAACACCAAAGGGGTTAACCTTACGTTTTTTTCAAAAATCGCCATAAATTTAATTAGTCTTTTTTTGACGAAAACCGACGTGATTTGATGCGAGGAGTTCGAAAAACGCTGTATCGTTTGGGTAAAACGCTCGTAAGAGGTTCAAAATGAAGTTCAGATATTTCCAACTTTAAAGACGCATAAATCCTAAAATTTTATACTTACGGCAAATCTGCCTGCGTCAGTCGATTTATCTCAAAAAACTGCATAGGAAAACGCCAGGAAATGTGTGGATTTGAAACTTTCAATTTTTGGGGTGAAAAAACACCAAAGGGGTTAACCTTACGTTATTTTCAAAAATCGCCAAAAATTTAATTGGTCTTTTTTTGACGAAAACCGACGTGATTTGATGCGAGGAGTTCGAAAAACGCGGTATCGTTGGGGTAAAACGCTCGTAAGCGGCTCAAAATGAAGTTCAAATATTTCCAACTTTAAAGACGCATAAATCCTAAAATATTATACTTACGGCAAATCTGCCTGCGTCAGTCGATTTATCTCAAAAAACTGCATAGGAAAAGGCCAGAAAATGGGTGGATTTGAAACTTTCAATTTTTGGGGTGAAAAAACACCAAAGGGGTTACGTTTTTTTCAAAAATCGCCAAAAATTTAATTGGTCTTTTTTTGACGAAAACCGACGTGATTTGATGCGAGGAGTTCGAAAAACGCGGTATCGTTGGGGTAAAACGCTCGTAAGCGGCTCAAAATGAAGTTCAAATATTTCTAACTTTTAAGACGCATAAATCCTAAAATATTATACTTACGGCAAATCTGCCTGCGTCAGTCGATTTATCTCAAAATACTGCATAGGATAACGCCATAAAATGTGTGGATTTCAAACTTTCAATTTTTGGCTGAAAAAACACCAAAGGGGTTTACCTTACGTTTTTTTCAAAAATCGCCAAAAATTTAATTGGTCTTTTTTTGACGAAAACCGACGTGATTTGATGCGAGGAGTTCGAAAAACGCGGTATCGTTGGGGTAAAACGCTCGTAAGCGGCTCAAAATGAAGTTCAAATATTTCCAACTTTAAAGACGCATAAATCCTAAAATATTATACTTACGGCAAATCTGCCTGCGTCAGTCGATTTATCTCAAAAAACTGCATAGGAAAAGGCCAGAAAATGGGTGGATTTGAAACTTTCAATTTTTGGGGTGAAAAAACACCAAAGGGGTTAACCTTACGTTTTTTTCAAAAATCGCCAAAAATTTAATTAGTCTTTTTTTGACGAAAACCGACGTGATTTGATGCGAGGAGTTCGAAAAACGCTGTATCGTTGGGGTAAAACGCTCGTAAGAGGTTCAAAATGAAGTTCAAATATTTCCCACTTTAAAGACGCATAAATCCTAAAATTTTATACTTACGGCAAATCTGCCTGCGTCAGTCGATTTATCTCAAAAAACTGCATAGGAAACCGCCAGAAAATGTGTGGATTTGAAACTTTGAATTTTTGGGGTGAAAAAACACCAAAGGGGTTAACCTTACGTTTTTTTCAAAAATCGCCAAAAATTTAATTAGTCTTTTTTTGACGAAAACCGACGTGATTTGATGCGAGGAGTTCGAAAAACGCTGTATCGTTTGGGTAAAACGCTCGTAAGAGGTTCAAAATGAAGTTCAAATATTTCCAACTTTAAAGACGCATAAATCCTAAAATTTTATACTTACGGCAAATCTGCCTGCGTCAGTCGATTTATCTCAAAAAACTGCATAGGAAAACGCCAGAAAATGTGTGGATTTGAAACTTTCAATTTTTGGGGTGAAAAAACACCAAAGAGGTTAACCTTACGTTTTTTTCAAAAATCGCCAAAAATTTAATTAGTCTTTTTTTGACGAAAACCGACGTGATTTGATGCGAGGAGTTCGAAAAACGCGGTATCGTTTTGGTAAAACGCTCGTAAGCGGCTCAAAATGAAGTTCAAATATTTCCAACTTTAAAGACGCATAAATCCTAAAATTTTATACTTACGGCAAATCTGCCTGCGTCAGTCGATTTATCTCAAAAAACTGCATAGGAAAACGCCAGAAAATGTGTGGATTTGAAACTTTCAATTTTTGGGGTGAAAAAACACCAAAGCTTACGTTTTTTTCAAAAATCGCCAAAAATTTAATTAGTCTTTTTTTGACGAAAACCGACGTGATTTGATGCGAGGAGTTCGAAAAACGCTGTATCGTTTGGGTAAAACGCTCGTAAGAGGTTCAAAATGAAGTTCAAATATTTCCAACTTTAAAGACGCATAAATCCTAAAATATTATACTTACGGCAAATCTGCCTGCGTCAGTCGATTTATCTCAAAAAACTGCATAGGAAAACGCCAGAAAATGTGTGGATTTGAAACTTTCAATATTTGGGGTGAAAAAACACCAAAGGGGTTAACCTTACGTTTTTTTCAAAAATCGCCAAAAATTTAATTCGTCTTTTAGACGAAAACCGACGTGATTTGATGCGAGGAGTTCGAAAAACGCTGTATCGTTTGGGTAAAACGCTCGTAAGAGGTTCAAAATGAAGTTCAAATATTTCCAACTTTAAAGACGCATAAATCCTAAAATATTATACTTACGGCAAATCTGCCTGCGTCAGTCGATTTATCCCAAAAAACTGCATAGGAAAAGGCCAGAAAATGGGTGGATTTGAAACTTTCAATTTTTGGGGTGAAAAAACACCAAAGGGGTTAACCTTACGTTTTTTTCAAAAATCGCCAAAAATTTAATTAGTCTTTTTTTGACGAAAACCGACGTGATTGGATGCGAGGAGTTCGGAAAACGCTGTATCGTTTGGGTAAAACGCTCGTAAGAGGTTCAAAATGAAGTTCAAATATTTCCAACTTTAAAGACGCATAAATCCTAAAATATTATACTTACGGCAAATCTGCCTGCGTCAGTCGATTTATCCCAAAAAACTGCATAGGAAAAGGCCAGAAAATGGGTGGATTTGAAACTTTCAATTTTTGGGGTGAAAAAACACCAAAGGGGTTAACCTTACGTTTTTTTCAAAAATCGCCAAAAATTTAATTAGTCTTTTTTTGACGAAAACCGACGTGATTTGATGCGAGGAGTTCGGAAAACGCTGTATCGTTTGGGTAAAACGCTCGTAAGAGGTTCAAAATGAAGTTCAAATATTTCCAACTTTAAAGACGCATAAATCCTAAAATATTATACTTACGGCAAATCTGCCTGCGTCAGTCGATTTATATCAAAATACTGCATAGGAAATCGCCATAAAATGTGTGGATTTCAAACTTTCAATTTTTGGCGTGAAAAAACACCAAAGGGGTTAACCTTACGTTTTTTTCAAAAATCGCCAAAAATTTAATTGGTCTTTTTTTGACGAAAACCGACGTGATTTGATGCGAGGAGTTCGAAAAACGCGGTATCGTTGGGGTAAAACGCTCGTAAGCGGCTCAAAATGAAGTTCAAATATTTCTAACTTTTAAGACGCATAAATCCTAAAATATTATACTTACGGCAAATCTGCCTGCGTCAGTCGATTTATCTCAAAAAACTGCATAGGAAAAGGCCAGAAAATGGGTGGATTTGAAACTTTCAATTTTTGGGGTGAAAAAACACCAAAGGGGTTAACCTTACGTTTTTTTCAAAAATCGCCAAAAATTTAATTAGTCTTTTTTTGACGAAAACCGACGTGATTTGATGCGAGGAGTTCGAAAAACGCTGTATCGTTTGGGTAAAACGCTCGTAAGAGGTTCAAAATGAAGTTCAGATATTTCCAACTTTAAAGACGCATAAATCCTAAAATTTTATACTTACGGCAAATCTGCCTGCGTCAGTCGATTTATCTCAAAAAACTGCATAGGAAAACGCCAGGAAATGTGTGGATTTGAAACTTTCAATTTTTGGGGTGAAAAAACACCAAAGGGGTTAACCTTACGTTTTTTTCAAAAATCGCCAAAAATTTAATTGGTCTTTTTTTGACGAAAACCGACGTGATTTGATGCGAGGAGTTCGAAAAACGCGGTATCGTTGGGGTAAAACGCTCGTAAGCGGCTCAAAATGAAGTTCAAATATTTCCAACTTTAAAGACGCATAAATCCTAAAATATTATACTTACGGCAAATCTGCCTGCGTCAGTCGATTTATCTCAAAAAACTGCATAGGAAAAGGCCAGAAAATGGGTGGATTTGAAACTTTCAATTTTTGGGGTGAAAAAACACCAAAGGGGTTAACCTTACGTTTTTTTCAAAAATCGCCAAAAATTTAATTAGTCTTTTTTTGACGAAAACCGACGTGATTTGATGCGAGGAGTTCGAAAAACGCTGTATCGTTTGGGTAAAACGCTCGTAAGAGGTTCAAAATGAAGTTCAAATATTTCCAACTTTAAAGACGCATAAATCCTAAAATATTATACTTACGGCAAATCTGCCTGCGTCAGTCGATTTATCTCATAAAACTGCATAGGAAAACGCCAGAAAATGTGTGGATTTGAAACTTTCAATTTTTGGGGTGAAAAAACACCAAAGAGGTTAACCTTACGTTTTTTTCAAAAATCGCCAAAAATTTAATTAGTCTTTTTTTGACGAAAACCGACGTGATTTGATGCGAGGAGTTCGGAAAACGCTGTATCGTTTGGGTAAAACGCTTGTAAGAGGTTCAAAATGAAGTTCAAATATTTCCAACTTTAAAGACGCATAAATCCTAAAATATTATACTTACGGCAAATCTGCCTGCGTCAGTCGATTTATCTCAAAAAACTGCATAGGAAATCGCCAGAAAATGTGTGGATTTGAAACTTTCAATTTTTGGCGTGAAAAAACACCAAAGGGGTTAACCTTACGTTTTTTTCAAAAATCGCCAAAAATTTAATTGGTCTTTTTTTGACGAAAACCGACGTGATTTGATGCGAGGAGTTCGAAAAACGCGGTATCGTTGGGGTAAAACGCTCGTAAGCGGCTCAAAATGAAGTTCAAATATTTCTAACTTTTAAGACGCATAAATCCTAAAATATTATACTTACGGCAAATCTGCCTGCGTCAGTCGATTTATCTCAAAATACTGCATAGGATAACGCCATAAAATGTGTGGATTTCAAACTTTCAATTTTTGGCTGAAAAAACACCAAAGGGGTTAACCTTACGTTTTTTTCAAAAATCGCCAAAAATTTAATTGGTCTTTTTTTGACGAAAACCGACGTGATTTGATGCGAGGAGTTCGAAAAACGCGGTATCGTTGGGGTAAAACGCTCGTAAGCGGCTCAAAATGAAGTTCAAATATTTCCAACTTTAAAGACGCATAAATCCTAAAATATTATACTTACGGCAAATCTGCCTGCGTCAGTCGATTTATCTCAAAAAACTGCATAGGAAAAGGCCAGAAAATGGGTGGATTTGAAACTTTCAATTTTTGGGGTGAAAAAACACCAAAGGGGTTAACCTTACGTTTTTTTCAAAAATCCCCAAAAATTTAATTAGTCTTTTTTTGACGAAAACCGACGTGATTTGATGCGAGGAGTTCGAAAAACGCTGTATCGTTTGGGTAAAACGCTCGTAAGAGGTTCAAAATGAAGTTCAAATATTTCCCACTTTAAAGACGCATAAATCCTAAAATTTTATACTTACGGCAAATCTGCCTGCGTCAGTCGATTTATCTCAAAAAACTGCATAGGAAACCGCCAGAAAATGTGTGGATTTGAAACTTTGAATTTTTGGGGTGAAAAAACACCAAAGGGGTTAACCTTACGTTTTTTTCAAAAATCGCCAAAAATTTAATTAGTCTTTTTTTGACGAAAACCGACGTGATTTGATGCGAGGAGTTCGAAAAACGCTGTATCGTTTGGGTAAAACGCTCGTAAGAGGTTCAAAATGAAGTTCAGATATTTCCAACTTTAAAGACGCATAAATCCTAAAATTTTATACTTACGGCAAATCTGCCTGCGTCAGTCGATTTATCTCAAAAAACTGCATAGGAAAACGCCAGGAAATGTGTGGATTTGAAACTTTCAATTTTTGGGGTGAAAAAACACCAAAGGGGTTAACCTTACGTTTTTTTCAAAAATCGCCAAAAATTTAATTAGTCTTTTTTTGACGAAAACCGACGTGATTTGATGCGAGGAGTTCGAAAAACGCTGTATCGTTTGGGTAAAACGCTCGTAAGAGGTTCAAAATGAAGTTCAAATATTTCCAACTTTAAAGACGCATAAATCCTAAAATATTATACTTACGGCAAATCTGCCTGCGTCAGTCGATTTATCTCATAAAACTGCATAGGAAAACGCCAGAAAATGTGTGGATTTGAAACTTTCAATTTTTGGGGTGAAAAAACACCAAAGAGGTTAACCTTACGTTTTTTTCAAAAATCGCCAAAAATTTAATTAGTCTTTTTTTGACGAAAACCGACGTGATTTGATGCGAGGAGTTCGGAAAACGCTGTATCGTTGGGGTAAAACGCTCGTAAGCGGCTCAAAATGAAGTTTAAATATTTCTAACTTTTAAGACGCATAAATCCTAAAATATTATACTTACGGCAAATCTGCCTGCGTCAGTCGATTTATCTCAAAAAACTGCATAGGAAATCGCCAGAAAATGTGTGGATTTGAAACTTTCAATTTTTGGGGTGAAAAGACACCAAAGGGGTTAACCTTACGTTTTTTTCAAAAATCGCCAAAAATTTAATTGGTCTTTTTTTGACGAAAACCGACGTGATTTGATGCGAGGAGTTCGAAAAACGCGGTATCGTTTTGGTAAAACGCTCGTAAGCGGCTCAAAATGAAGTTCAAATATTTCCAACTTTAAAGACGCATAAATCCTAAAATATTATACTTACGGCAAATCTGCCTGCGTCAGTCGATTTATCTCAAAAAACTGCATAGGAAAACGCCAGAAAATGGGTGGATTTGAAACTTTCAATTTTTGGGGTGAAAAAACACCAAAGGGGTTAACCTTACGTTTTTTTCAAAAATCGCCAAAAATTTAATTAGTCTTTTTTTGACAAAAACCGACGTGATTTGATGCGAGGAGTTCGAAAAACGCTGTATCGTTTGGGTAAAACGCTCGTAAGAGGTTCAAAATGAAGTTCAAATATTTCCCACTTTAAAGACGCATAAATCCTAAAATTTTATACTTACGGCAAATCTGCCTGCGTCAGTCGATTTATCTCAAAAAACTGCATAGGAAACCGCCAGAAAATGTGTGGATTTGAAACTTTGAATTTTTGGGGTGAAAAAACACCAAAGGGGTTAACCTTACGTTTTTTTCAAAAATCGCCAAAAATTTAATTAGTCTTTTTTTGACGAAAACCGACGTGATTTGATGCGAGGAGTTCGAAAAACGCTGTATCGTTTGGGTAAAACGCTCGTAAGAGGTTCAAAATGAAGTTCAGATATTTCCAACTTTAAAGACGCATAAATCCTAAAATTTTATACTTACGGCAAATCTGCCTGCGTCAGTCGATTTATCTCAAAAAACTGCATAGGAAAACGCCAGGAAATGTGTGGATTTGAAACTTTCAATTTTTGGGCTGAAAAAACACCAAAGGGGTTAACCTTACGTTTTTTTCAAAAATCGCCAAAAATTTAATTGGTCTTTTTTTGACGAAAACCGACGTGATTTGATGCGAGGAGTTCGAAAAACGCGGTATCGTTGGGGTAAAACGCTCGTAAGCGGCTCAAAATGAAGTTCAAATATTTCCAACTTTAAAGACGCATAAATCCTAAAATATTATACTTACGGCAAATCTGCCTGCGTCAGTCGATTTATCTCAAAAAACTGCATAGGAAAAGGCCAGAAAATGGGTGGATTTGAAACTTTCAATTTTTGGGGTGAAAAAACACCAAAGGGGTTAACCTTACGTTTTTTTCAAAAATCGCCAAAAATTTAATTAGTCTTTTTTTGACGAAAACCGACGTGATTTGATGCGAGGAGTTCGAAAAACGCTGTATCGTTTGGGTAAAACGCTCGTAAGAGGTTCAAAATGAAGTTCAAATATTTCCAACTTTAAAGACGCATAAATCCTAAAATATTATACTTACCGCAAATCTGCCTGCGTCAGTCGATTTATCTCAAAATACTGCATTGGAAATCGCCATAAAATGTGTGGATTTGAAACTTTCAATTTTTGGGGTGAAAAAACACCAAAGGGGTTAACCTTACGTTTTTTTAAAAAATCGCCAAAAATTTAATTAGTCTTTTTTTGACGAAAACCGACGTGATTTGATGCGAGGAGTTCGAAAAACGCTGTATCGTTTGGGTAAAACGCTCGTAAGAGGTTCAAAATGAAGTTCAAATATTTCCAACTTTAAAGACGCATAAATCCTAAAATATTATACTTACGGCAAATCTGCCTGCGTCAGTCGATTTATCCCAAAAAACTGCATAGGAAAAGGCCAGAAAATGGGTGGATTTGAAACTTTCAATTTTTGGGGTGAAAAAACACCAAAGGGGTTAACATTACGTTTTTTTCAAAAATCGCCAAAAATTTAATTAGTCTTTTTTTGACGAAAACCGACGTGATTGGATGCGAGGAGTTCGGAAAACGCTGTATCGTTTGGGTAAAACGCTCGTAAGAGGTTCAAAATGAAGTTCAAATATTTCCAACTTTAAAGACGCATAAATCCTAAAATATTATACTTACGGCAAATCTGCCTGCGTCAGTCGATTTATCCCAAAAAACTGCATAGGAAAAGGCCAGAAAATGGGTGGATTTGAAACTTTCAATTTTTGGGGTGAAAAAACACCAAAGGGGTTAACCTTACGTTTTTTTCAAAAATCGCCAAAAATTTAATTAGTCTTTTTTTGACGAAAACCGACGTGATTTGATGCGAGGAGTTCGGAAAACGCTGTATCGTTTGGGTAAAACGCTCGTAAGAGGTTCAAAATGAAGTTCAAATATTTCCAACTTTTAAGACGCATAAATCCTAAAATATTATACTTACGGCAAATCTGCCTGCGTCAGTCGATTTATCTCAAAAAACTGCATAGGAAAAGGCCAGAAAATGGGTGGATTTGAAACTTTCAATTTTTGGGGTGAAAAAACACCAAAGGGGTTAACCTTACGTTTTTTTCAAAAATCGCCAAAAATTTAATTAGTCTTTTTTTGACGAAAACCGACGTGATTTGATGCGAGGAGTTCGAAAAACGCTGTATCGTTTGGGTAAAACGCTCGTAAGAGGTTCAAAATGAAGTTCAGATATTTCCAACTTTAAAGACGCATAAATCCTAAAATTTTATACTTACGGCAAATCTGCCTGCGTCAGTCGATTTATCTCAAAAAACTGCATAGGAAAACGCCAGGAAATGTGTGGATTTGAAACTTTCAATTTTTGGGGTGAAAAAACACCAAAGGGGTTAACCTTACGTTTTTTTCAAAAATCGCCAAAAATTTAATTGGTCTTTTTTTGACGAAAACCGACGTGATTTGATGCGAGGAGTTCGAAAAACGCGGTATCGTTGGGGTAAAACGCTCGTAAGAGGTTCAAAATGAAGTTCAAATATTTCCAACTTTAAAGACGCATAAATCCTAAAATTTTATACTTACGGCAAATCTGCCTGCGTCAGTCGATTTATCTCAAAAAACTGCATAGGAAACCGCCAGAAAATGTGTGGATTTGAAACTTTGAATTTTATGGGGTGAAAAAACACCAAAGGGGTTAACCTTACGTTTTTTTCAAAAATCGCCATAAATTTAATTAGTCTTTTTTTGACGAAAACCGACGTGATTTGATGCGAGGAGTTCGAAAAACGCTGTATCGTTTGGGTAAAACGCTCGTAAGAGGTTCAAAATGAAGTTCAGATATTTCCAACTTTAAAGACGCATAAATCCTAAAATTTTATACTTACGGCAAATCTGCCTGCGTCAGTAGATTTATCTCAAAAAACTGCATAGGAAAACGCCAGGAAATGTGTGGATTTGAAACTTTCAATTTTTGGGGTGAAAAAACACCAAAGGGGTTAACCTTACGTTTTTTTCAAAAATCGCCAAAAATTTAATTGGTCTTTTTTTGACGAAAACCGACGTGATTTGATGCGAGGAGTTCGAAATCGAAAAACGCGGTATCGTTGGGGTAAAACGCTCGTAAGCGGCTCAAAATGAAGTTCAAATATTTCCAACTTTAAAGACGCATAAATCCTAAAATATTATACTTACTGCAAATCTGCCTGCGTCAGTCGATTTATCTCAAAAAACTGCATAGGAAAAGGCCAGAAAATGGGTGGATTTGAAACTTTCAATTTTTGGGGTGAAAAAACACCAAAGGGGTTAACCTTACGTTTTTTTCAAAAATCGCCAAAAATTTAATTAGTCTTTTTTTGACGAAAACCGACGTGATTTGATGCGAGGAGTTCGAAAAACGCTGTATCGTTTGGGTAAAACGCTCGTAAGAGGTTCAAAATGAAGTTCAAATATTTCCAACTTTAAAGACGCATAAATCCTAAAATATTATACTTACGGCAAATCTGCCTGCGTCAGTCGATTTATCTCATAAAACTGCATAGGAAAACGCCAGAAAATGTGTGGATTTGAAACTTTCAATTTTTGGGGTGAAAAAACACCAAAGAGGTTAACCTTACGTTTTTTTCAAAAATCGCCAAAAATTTAATTAGTCTTTTTTTGACGAAAACCGACGTGATTTGATGCGAGGAGTTCGGAAAACGCTGTATCGTTGGGGTAAAACGCTCGTAAGCGGCTCAAAATGAAGTTCAAATATTTCTAACTTTTAAGACGCATAAATCCTAAAATATTATACTTACGGCAAATCTGCCTGCGTCAGTCGATTTATCTCAAAAAACTGCATAGGAAATCGCCAGAAAATGTGTGGATTTGAAACTTTCAATTTTTGGGGTGAAAAAACACCAAAGGGGTTAACCTTACGTTTTTTTCAAAAATCGCCAAAAATTTAATTGGTCTTTTTTTGACGAAAACCGACGTGATTTGATGCGAGGAGTTCGAAAAACGCGGTATCGTTTTGGTAAAACGCTCGTAAGCGGCTCAAAATGAAGTTTAAATATTTCCAACTTTAAAGACGCATAAATCCTAAAATATTATACTTACGGCAAATCTGCCTGCGTCAGTCGATTTATCTCAAAAAACTGCATAGGAAAACGCCAGAAAATGGGTGGATTTGAAACTTTCAATTTTTGGGGTGAAAAAACACCAAAGGGGTTAACCTTACGTTTTTTTCAAAAATCGCCAAAAATTTAATTAGTCTTTTTTTGACGAAAACCGACGTGATTTGATGCGAGGAGTTCGAAAAACGCTGTATCGTTTGGGTAAAACGCTCGTAAGAGGTTCAAAATGAAGTTCAAATATTTCCAACTTTAAAGACGCATAAATCCTAAAATTTTATACTTACGGCAAATCTGCCTGCGTCAGTCGATTTATCTCAAAAAACTGCATAGGAAAACGCCAGAAAATGTGTGGATTTGAAACTTTCAATTTTTGGGGTGAAAAAACACCAAAGCTTACGTTTTTTTCAAAAATCGCCAAAAATTTAATTAGTCTTTTTTTGACGAAAACCGACGTGATTTGATGCGAGGAGTTCGAAAAACGCTGTATCGTTTGGGTAAAACGCTCGTAAGAGGTTCAAAATGAAGTTCAAATATTTCCAACTTTAAAGACGCATAAATCCTAAAATATTATACTTACCGCAAATCTGCCTGCGTCAGTCGATTTATCTCAAAATACTGCATTGGAAATCGCCATAAAATGTGTGGATTTGAAACTTTCAATTTTTAGGGTGAAAAAACACCAAAGCTTACGTTTTTTTCAAAAATCGCCAAAAATTTAATTAGTCTTTTTTTGACGAAAACCGACGTGATTTGATGCGAGGAGTTCGAAAAACGCTGTATCGTTTGGGTAAAACGCTCGTAAGAGGTTCAAAATGAAGTTCAAATATTTCCAACTTTAAAGACGCATAAATCCTAAAATATTATACTTACCGCAAATCTGCCTGCGTCAGTCGATTTATCTCAAAAAACTGCATAGGAAAACGCCAGAAAATGTGTGGATTTGAAACTTTCAATTTTTGGGGTGAAAAAACACCAAAGCTTACGTTTTTTTCAAAAATCGCCAAAAATTTAATTAGTCTTTTTTTGACGAAAACCGACGTGATTTGATGCGAGGAGTTCGAAAAACGCTGTATCGTTTGGGTAAAACGCTCGTAAGAGGTTCAAAATGATGTTCAAATATTTCCAACTTTAAAGACGCATAAATCCTAAAATTTTATACTTACGGCAAATCTGCCTGCGTCAGTCGATTTTTCTCAAAAAACTGCATAGGAAAACGCCAGAAAATGTGTGGGTTTGAAACTTTCAATTTTTGGGGTGAAAAAACACCAAAGGGGTTAACCTTACGTTTTTTTCAAAAATCGCCAAAAATTTAATTAGTCTTTTTTTGACGAAAACCGACGTGATTTGATGCGAGGAGTTCGGAAAACGCTGTATCGTTTGGGTAAAACGCTCGTAAGAGGTTCAAAATGAAGTTCAAATATTTCCAACTTTAAAGACGCATAAATCCTAAAATATTATACTTACGGCAAATCTGCCTGCGTCAATCGATTTATCTCAAAAAACTGCATAGGAAAACGCCAGAAAATGTGTGGATTTGAAACTTTCAATTTTTGGGGTGAAAAAACACCAAAGGGGTTAACCTTACGTTTTTTTCAAAAATCGCCAAAAATTTAATTGGTCTTTTTTTGACGAAAACCGACGTGATTTGATGCGAGGAGTTCGAAAAACGCGGTATCGTTGGGGTAAAACGCTCGTAAGCGGCTCAAAATGAAGTTCAAATATTTCTAACTTTTAAGACGCATAAATCCTAAAATATTATACTTACGGCAAATCTGCCTGCGTCAGTCGATTTATCTCAAAAAACTGCATAGGAAAAGGCCAGAAAATGGGTGGATTTGAAACTTTCAATTTTTGGGGTGAAAAAACACCAAAGGGGTTAACCTTACGTTTTTTTCAAAAATCGCCAAAAATTTAATTAGTCTTTTTTTGACGAAAACCGACGTGATTTGATGCGAGGAGTTCGAAAAACGCTGTATCGTTTGGGTAAAACGCTCGTAAGAGGTTCAAAATGAAGTTCAAATATTTCCAACTTTAAAGACGCATAAATCCTAAAATATTATACTTACCGCAAATCTGCCTGCGTCAGTCGATTTATCTCAAAAAACTGCATAGGAAAACGCCAGAAAATGTGTGGATTTGAAACTTTCAATTTTTGGGGTGAAAAAACACCAAAGGGGTTAACCTTACGTTTTTTTCAAAAATTGCCAAAAATTTAATTGGTCTTTTTTTGACGAAAACCGACGTGATTTGATGCGAGGAGTTCGAAAAACGCTGTATCGTTTGGGTAAAACGCTCGTAAGAGGTTCAAAATGAAGTTCAAATATTTCCAACTTTAAAGACGCATAAATCCTAAAATATTATACTTACAGCAAATCTGCCTGCGTCAGTCGATTTATCTCATAAAACTGCATAGGAAAACGCCAGAAAATGTGTGGATTTGAAACTTTCAATTTTTGGGGTGAAAAAACACCAAAGGGGTTAACCTTACGTTTTTTTCAAAAATCGCCAAAAATTTAATTGGTCTTTTTTTGACGAAAACCGACGTGATTTGTTGCGAGGAGTTCGAAAAACGCGGTATCGTTGGGGTAAAACGCTCGTAAGCGGCGTTGATGACGAAAATGAAGTTCAAATATTTCCAACTTTAAAGACGCATAAATCCTAAAATATTATACTTACCGCAAATCTGCCTGCGTCAGTCGATTTATCTCAAAATACTGCATAGGAAATCGCCATAAAATGTGTGGATTTGAAACTTTCAATTTTTGGGGTGAAAAAACACCAAAGGGGTTAACCTTACGTTTTTTTCAAAAATCGCCAAAAATTGAATTGGTCTTTTTTTGACGAAAACCGACGTGATTTGTTGCGAGGAGTTCGAAAAACGCGGTATCGTTGGGGTAAAACGCTCGTAAGCGGCGTTGATGACGAAAATGAAGTTCAAATATTTCCAACTTTAAAGACGCATAAATCCTAAAATATTATACTTACCGCAAATCTGCCTGCGTCAGTCGATTTATCTCAAAATACTGCATGGGAAATCGCCATAAAATGTGTGGATTTCAAACTTTCAATTTATGGGGTGAAAAAACACCAAAGGGGTTAACCTTACGTTTTTTTCAAAAATCGCCAAAAATTTAATTAGTCTTTTTTTGACGAAAACCGCAGTGATTTGATGCGAGGAGTTCGAAAAACGCGGTATCGTTTGGGTAAAACGCTCGTAAGCGGCTCAAAATGAAGTTCAAATATTTCTAACTTTTAAGACGCATAAATCCTAAAATAATATACTTACGGCAAATCTGCCTGCGTCAGTCGATTTATCTCAAAAAACTGCATAGGAAAACGCCAGAAAAGGTGTGGATTTGAAACTTTCAATTTTTGGGGTGAAAAAACACCAAAGGGGTTAACCTTACGTTTTTTTCAAAAATCGCCAAAAATTTAATTAGTCTTTTTTTGACGAAAACCGACGTGATTTGATGCGAGGAGTTCGGAAAACGCTGTATCGTTTGGGTAAAACGCTCGTAAGAGGTTCAAAATGAAGTTCAAATATATCCAACTTTAAAGACGCATAAATCCTAAAATATTATACTTACGGCAAATCTGCCTGCGTCAGTCGATTTATATCAAAATACTGCATAGGAAATCGCCATAAAATGTGTGGATTTCAAACTTTTAATTTTTGGCGTGAAAAAACACCAAAGGGGTTAACCTTACGTTTTTTTCAAAAATCGCCAAAAATTTAATTAGTCTTTTTTTGACGAAAACCGACGTGATTTGATGCGAGGAGTTCGAAAAACGCTGTATCGTTTGGGTAAAACGCTCGTAAGAGGTTCAAAATGAAGTTCAAATATTTCCAACTTTAAAGACGCATAAATCCTAAAATACTATACTTACCGCAAATCTGCCTGCGTCAGTCGATTTATCTCAAAATAATGCATGGGAAATCGCCATAAAATGTGTGGATTTCAAACTTTCAATTTATGGGGTGAAAAAACACCAAAGGGGTTAACCTTACGTTTTTTTCAAAAATCGCCAAAAATTTAATTAGTCTTTTTTTGACGAAAACCGCAGTGATTTGATGCGAGGAGTTCGAAAAACGCTGTATCGTTTGGGTAAAACGCTCGTAAGAGGTTCAAAATGAAGTTCAAATATTTCCAACTTTAAAAACGCATAAATCCTAAAATATTATACTTACGGCAAATCTGCCTGCGTCAGTCGATTTATCTCAAAAAACTGCATAGGAAAACGCCAGAAAAGGTGTGGATTTGAAACTTTCAATTTTTGGGGTGAAAAAACACCAAAGGGGTTAACCTTACGTTTTTTTCAAAAATCGCCAAAAATTTAATTGGTCTTTTTTTGACGAAAACCGACGTGATTTGATGCGAGGAGTTCGAAAAACGCGGTATCGTTGGGGTAAAACGCTCGTAAGCGGCTCAAAATGAAGTTCAAATATTTCTAACTTTTAAGACGCATAAATCCTAAAATATTATACTTACGGCAAATCTGCCTGCGTCAGTCGATTTATCTCAAAAAACTGCATAGGAAAAGGCCAGAAAATGGGTGGATTTGAAACTTTCAATTTTTGGGGTGAAAAAACACCAAAGGGGTTAACCTTACGTTTTTTTCAAAAATCGCCAAAAATTTAATTAGTCTTTTTTTGACGAAAACCGACGTGATTTGATGCGAGGAGTTCGAAAAACGCTGTATCGTTTGGGTAAAACGCTCGTAAGAGGTTCAAAATGAAGTTCAAATATTTCCAACTTTAAAGACGCATAAATCCTAAAATATTATACTTACCGCAAATCTGCCTGCGTCAGTCGATTTATCTCAAAAAACTGCATAGGAAAACGCCAGAAAATGTGTGGATTTGAAACTTTCAATTTTTGGGGTGAAAAAACACCAAAGGGGTTAACCTTACGTTTTTTTCAAAAATCGCCAAAAATTTAATTAGTCTTTTTTTGACGAAAACCGACGTGATTTGATGCGAGGAGTTCGAAAAACGCTGTATCGTTTGGGTAAAACGCTCGTAAGAGGTTCAAAATGAAGTTCAAATATTTCCAACTTTAAAGACGCATAAATCCTAAAATATTATACTTACAGCAAATCTGCCTGCGTCAGTCGATTTATCTCATAAAACTGCATAGGAAAACGCCAGAAAATGTGTGGATTTGAAACTTTCAATTTTTGGGGTGAAAAAACACCAAAGGGGTTAACCTTACGTTTTTTTCAAAAATCGCCAAAAATTTAATTGGTCTTTTTTTGACGAAAACCGACGTGATTTGATGCGAGGAGTTCGAAAAACGCGGTATCGTTGGGGTAAAACGCTCGTAAGCGGCTCAAAATGAAGTTCAAATATTTCTAACTTTTAAGACGCATAAATCCTAAAATAATATACTTACGGCAAATCTGCCTGCGTCAGTCGATTTATCTCAAAAAACTGCATAGGAAAACGCCAGAAAAGGTGTGGATTTGAAACTTTCAATTTTTGGGGTGAAAAAACACCAAAGGGGTTAACCTTACGTTTTTTTCAAAAATCGCCAAAAATTTAATTAGTCTTTTTTTGACGAAAACCGACGTGATTTGATGCGAGGAGTTCGGAAAACGCTGTATCGTTTGGGTAAAACGCTCGTAAGAGGTTCAAAATGAAGTTCAAATATATCCAACTTTAAAGACGCATAAATCCTAAAATATTATACTTACGGCAAATCTGCCTGCGTCAGTCGATTTATATCAAAATACTGCATAGGAAATCGCCATAAAATGTGTGGATTTCAAACTTTTAATTTTTGGCGTGAAAAAACACCAAAGGGGTTAACCTTACGTTTTTTTCAAAAATCGCCAAAAATTTAATTAGTCTTTTTTTGACGAAAACCGACGTGATTTGATGCGAGGAGTTCGAAAAACGCTGTATCGTTTGGGTAAAACGCTCGTAAGAGGTTCAAAATGAAGTTCAAATATTTCCAACTTTAAAGACGCATAAATCCTAAAATACTATACTTACCGCAAATCTGCCTGCGTCAGTCGATTTATCTCAAAATAATGCATGGGAAATCGCCATAAAATGTGTGGATTTCAAACTTTCAATTTATGGGGTGAAAAAACACCAAAGGGGTTAACCTTACGTTTTTTTCAAAAATCGCCAAAAATTTAATTAGTCTTTTTTTGACGAAAACCGCAGTGATTTGATGCGAGGAGTTCGAAAAACGCTGTATCGTTTGGGTAAAACGCTCGTAAGAGGTTCAAAATGAAGTTCAAATATTTCCAACTTTAAAAACGCATAAATCCTAAAATATTATACTTACGGCAAATCTGCCTGCGTCAGTCGATTTATCTCAAAAAACTGCATAGGAAAACGCCAGAAAAGGTGTGGATTTGAAACTTTCAATTTTTGGGGTGAAAAAACACCAAAGGGGTTAACCTTACGTTTTTTTCAAAAATCGCCAAAAAGTTAATTGGTCTTTTTTTGACGAAAACCGACGTGATTTGATGCGAGGAGTTCGAAAAACGCGGTATCGTTGGGGTAAAACGCTCGTAAGCGGCTCAAAATGAAGTTCAAATATTTCTAACTTTTAAGACGCATAAATCCTAAAATATTATACTTACGGCAAATCTGCCTGCGTCAGTCGATTTATCTCAAAAAACTGCATAGGAAAAGGCCAGAAAATGGGTGGATTTGAAACTTTCAATTTTTGGGGTGAAAAAACACCAAAGGGGTTAACCTTACGTTTTTTTCAAAAATCGCCAAAAATTTAATTAGTCTTTTTTTGACGAAAACCGACGTGATTTGATGCGAGGAGTTCGAAAAACGCTGTATCGTTTGGGTAAAACGCTCGTAAGAGGTTCAAAATGAAGTTCAAATATTTCCAACTTTAAAGACGCATAAATCCTAAAATATTATACTTACCGCAAATCTGCCTGCGTCAGTCGATTTATCTCAAAAAACTGCATAGGAAAACGCCAGAAAATGTGTGGATTTGAAACTTTCAATTTTTGGGGTGAAAAAACACCAAAGGGGTTAACCTTACGTTTTTTTCAAAAATCGCCAAAAATTTAATTAGTCTTTTTTTGACGAAAACCGACGTGATTTGATGCGAGGAGTTCGAAAAACGCTGTATCGTTTGGGTAAAACGCTCGTAAGAGGTTCAAAATGAAGTTCAAATATTTCCAACTTTAAAGACGCATAAATCCTAAAATATTATACTTACAGCAAATCTGCCTGCGTCAGTCGATTTATCTCATAAAACTGCATAGGAAAACGCCAGAAAATGTGTGGATTTGAAACTTTCAATTTTTGGGGTGAAAAAACACCAAAGGGGTTAACCTTACGTTTTTTTCAAAAATCGCCAAAAATTTAATTGGTCTTTTTTTGACGAAAACCGACGTGATTTGATGCGAGGAGTTCGAAAAACGCGGTATCGTTGGGGTAAAACGCTCGTAAGCGGCTCAAAATGAAGTTCAAATATTTCCAACTTTAAAGACGCATAAATCCTAAAATATTATACTTACGGCAAATCTGCCTGCGTCAGTCGATTTATCTCAAAAAACTGCATAGGAAAACGCCAGAAAAGGTGTGGATTTGAAACTTTCAATTTTTGGGGTGAAAAAACACCAAAGGGGTTAACCTTACGTTTTTTTCAAAAATCGCCAAAAATTTAATTAGTCTTTTTTTGACGAAAACCGACGTGATTTGATGCGAGGAGTTCGGAAAACGCTGTATCGTTTGGGTAAAACGCTCGTAAGAGGTTCAAAATGAAGTTCAAATATATCCAACTTTAAAGACGCATAAATCCTAAAATATTATACTTACGGCAAATCTGCCTGCGTCAGTCGATTTATATCAAAATACTGCATAGGAAATCGCCATAAAATGTGTGGATTTCAAACTTTCAATTTTTGGGGTGAAAAAACACCAAAGGGGTTAACCTTACGTTTTTTTCAAAAATCGCCAAAAATTTAATTAGTCTTTTTTTGACGAAAACCGACGTGATTTGATGCGAGGAGTTCGAAAAACGCTGTATCGTTTGGGTAAAACGCTCGTAAGAGGTTCAAAATGAAGTTCAAATATTTCCAACTTTAAAGACGCATAAATCCTAAAATATTATACTTACAGCAAATCTGCCTGCGTCAGTCGATTTATCTCATAAAACTGCATAGGAAAACGCCAGAAAATGTGTGGATTTGAAACTTTCAATTTTTGGGGTGAAAAAACACCAAAGGGGTTAACCTTACGTTTTTTTCAAAAATCGCCAAAAATTTAATTGGTCTTTTTTTGACGAAAACCGACGTGATTTGATGCGAGGAGTTCGAAAAACGCGGTATCGTTGGGGTAAAACGCTCGTAAGCGGCTCAAAATGAAGTTCAAATATTTCCAACTTTAAAGACGCATAAATCCTAAAATATTATACTTACGGCAAATCTGCCTGCGTCAGTCGATTTATCTCAAAAAACTGCATAGGAAAACGCCAGAAAAGGTGTGGATTTGAAACTTTCAATTTTTGGGGTGAAAAAACACCAAAGGGGTTAACCTTACGTTTTTTTCAAAAATCGCCAAAAATTTAATTAGTCTTTTTTTGACGAAAACCGACGTGATTTGATGCGAGGAGTTCGGAAAACGCTGTATCGTTTGGGTAAAACGCTCGTAAGAGGTTCAAAATGAAGTTCAAATATATCCAACTTTAAAGACGCATAAATCCTAAAATATTATACTTACGGCAAATCTGCCTGCGTCAGTCGATTTATATCAAAATACTGCATAGGAAATCGCCATAAAATGTGTGGATTTCAAACTTTCAATTTTTGGGGTGAAAAAACACCAAAGGGGTTAACCTTACGTTTTTTTCAAAAATCGCCAAAAATTTAATTAGTCTTTTTTTGACGAAAACCGACGTGATTTGATGCGAGGAGTTCGAAAAACGCTGTATCGTTTGGGTAAAACGCTCGTAAGAGGTTCAAAATGAAGTTCAAATATTTCCAACTTTAAAGACGCATAAATCCTAAAATTTTATACTTACGGCAAATATGCCTGCGTCAGTCGATTTATCTCAAAAAACTGCATAGGAAAACGCCAGGAAATGTGTGGATTTGAAACTTTCAATTTTTGGGGTGAAAAAACACCAAAGGGGTTAACCTTACGTTTTTTTCAAAAATCGCCAAAAATTTAATTGGTCTTTTTTTGACGAAAACCGACGTGATTTGATGCGAGGAGTTCGAAAAACGCGGTATCGTTGGGGTAAAACGCTTGTAAGCGGCTCAAAATGAAGTTCAAATATTTCCAACTTTAAAGACGCATAAATCCTAAAATACTATACTTACCGCAAATCTGCCTGCGTCAGTCGATTTATCTCAAAATACTGCATGGGAAATCGCCATAAAATGTGTGGATTTCAAACTTTCAATTTATGGGGTGAAAAAACACCAAAGGGGTTAACCTTACGTTTTTTTCAAAAATCGCCAAAAATTTAATTAGTCTTTTTTTGACGAAAACCGCAGTGATTTGATGCGAGGAGTTCGAAAAACGCTGTATCGTTTGGGTAAAACGCTCGTAAGAGGTTCAAAATGAAGTTCAAATATTTCCAACTTTAAAGACGCATAAATCCTAAAATATTATACTTACGGCAAATCTGCCTGCGTCAGTCGATTTATCTCAAAAAACTGCATAGGAAAAGGCCAGAAAATGTGTGGATTTGAAACTTTCAATTTTTGGGTTGAAAAAACACCAAAGGGGTTAACCTTACGTTTTTTTAAAAAATCGCCAAAAATTTAATTAGTCTTTTTTTGACGAAAACCGACGTGATTTGATGCGAGGAGTTCGAAAAACGCTGTATCGTTTGGGTAAAACGCTCGTAAGAGGTACAAAATGAAGTTCAAATATTTCCAACTTTAAAGACGCATAAATCCTAAAATATTATACTTACGGCAAATCTGCCTGCGTCAGTCGATTTATCTCAAAAAACTGCATAGGAAAAGGCCAGAAAATGGGTGGATTTGAAACTTTCAATTTTTGGGGTGAAAAAACACCAAAGGGGTTAACCTTACGTTTTTTTAAAAAATCGCCAAAAATTTAATTAGTCTTTTTTTGACGAAAACCGACGTGATTTGATGCGAGGAGTTCGAAAAACGCTGTATCGTTTGGGTAAAACGCTCGTAAGAGGTTCAAAATGAAGTTCAAATATTTCCAACTTTAAAGACGCATAAATCCTAAAATTTTATACTTACGGCAAATCTGCCTGCGTCAGTCGATTTTTCTCAAAAAACTGCATAGGAAAACGCCAGAAAATGTGTGGATTTGAAACTTTCAATTTTTGGGGTGAAAAAACACCAAAGGGGTTATAACCTTACGTTTTTTTCAAAAATCGCCAAAAATTTAATTAGTCTTTTTTTGACGAAAACCGACGTGATTTGATGCGAGGAGTTCGGAAAACGCTGTATCGTTTGGGTAAAACGCTCGTAAGAGGTTCAAAATGAAGTTCAAATATTTCCAACTTTAAAGACGCATAAATCCTAAAATATTATACTTACGGCAAATCTGCCTGCGTCAGTCGATTTATCTCAAAAAACTGCATAGGAAAACGCCAGAAAATGTGTGGATTTGAAACTTTCAATTTTTGGGGTGAAAAAACACCAAAGGGGTTAACCTTACGTTTTTTTCAAAAATCGCCAAAAATTTAATTGGTCTTTTTTTGACGAAAACCGACGTGATTTGATGCGAGGAGTTCGAAAAACGCGGTATCGTTGGGGTAAAACGCTCGTAAGCGGCTCAAAATGAAGTTCAAATATTTCTAACTTTTAAGACGCATAAATCCTAAAATATTATACTTACGGCAAATCTGCCTGCGTCAGTCGATTTATCTCAAAAAACTGCATAGGAAAAGGCCAGAAAATGGGTGGATTTGAAACTTTCAATTTTTGGGGTGAAAAAACACCAAAGGGGTTAACCTTACGTTTTTTTCAAAAATCGCCAAAAATTTAATTGGTCTTTTTTTGACGAAAACCGACGTGATTTGATGCGAGGAGTTCGAAAAACGCGGTATCGTTGGGGTAAAACGCTCGTAAGCGGCTCAAAATGAAGTTCAAATATTTCTAACTTTTAAGACGCATAAATCCTAAAATATTATACTTACGGCAAATCTGCCTGCGTCAGTCGATTTATCTCAAAAAACTGCATAGGAAAAGGCCAGAAAATGGGTGGATTTGAAACTTTCAATTTTTGGGGTGAAAAAACACCAAAGGGGTTAACCTTACGTTTTTTTCAAAAATCGCCAAAAATTTAATTAGTCTTTTTTTGACGAAAACCGACGTGATTTGATGCGAGGAGTTCGAAAAACGCTGTATCGTTTGGGTAAAACGCTCGTAAGAGGTTCAAAATGAAGTTCAAATATTTCCAACTTTAAAGACGCATAAATCCTAAAATATTATACTTACAGCAAATCTGCCTGCGTCAGTCGATTTATCTCATAAAACTGCATAGGAAAACGCCAGAAAATGTGTGGATTTGAAACTTTCAATTTTTGGGGTGAAAAAACACCAAAGGGGTTAACCTTACGTTTTTTTCAAAAATCGCCAAAAATTTAATTGGTCTTTTTTTGACGAAAACCGACGTGATTTGATGCGAGGAGTTCGAAAAACGCGGTATCGTTGGGGTAAAACGCTCGTAAGCGGCTCAAAATGAAGTTCAAATATTTCCAACTTTAAAGACGCATAAATCCTAAAATATTATACTTACGGCAAATCTGCCTGCGTCAGTCGATTTATCTCAAAAAACTGCATAGGAAAACGCCAGAAAAGGTGTGGATTTGAAACTTTCAATTTTTGGGGTGAAAAAACACCAAAGGGGTTAACCTTACGTTTTTTTCAAAAATCGCCAAAAATTTAATTAGTCTTTTTTTGACGAAAACCGACGTGATTTGATGCGAGGAGTTCGGAAAACGCTGTATCGTTTGGGTAAAACGCTCGTAAGAGGTTCAAAATGAAGTTCAAATATATCCAACTTTAAAGACGCATAAATCCTAAAATATTATACTTACGGCAAATCTGCCTGCGTCAGTCGATTTATATCAAAATACTGCATAGGAAATCGCCATAAAATGTGTGGATTTCAAACTTTCAATTTTTGGGGTGAAAAAACACCAAAGGGGTTAACCTTACGTTTTTTTCAAAAATCGCCAAAAATTTAATTAGTCTTTTTTTGACGAAAACCGACGTGATTTGATGCGAGGAGTTCGAAAAACGCTGTATCGTTTGGGTAAAACGCTCGTAAGAGGTTCAAAATGAAGTTCAAATATTTCCAACTTTAAAGACGCATAAATCCTAAAATTTTATACTTACGGCAAATCTGCCTGCGTCAGTCGATTTATCTCAAAAAACTGCATAGGAAAACGCCAGGAAATGTGTGGATTTGAAACTTTCAATTTTTGGGGTGAAAAAACACCAAAGGGGTTAACCTTACGTTTTTTTCAAAAATCGCCAAAAATTTAATTGGTCTTTTTTTGACGAAAACCGACGTGATTTGATGCGAGGAGTTCGAAAAACGCGGTATCGTTGGGGTAAAACGCTCGTAAGCGGCTCAAAATGAAGTTCAAATATTTCCAACTTTAAAGACGCATAAATCCTAAAATACTATACTTACCGCAAATCTGCCTGCGTCAGTCGATTTATCTCAAAATACTGCATGGGAAATCGCCATAAAATGTGTGGATTTCAAACTTTCAATTTATGGGGTGAAAAAACACCAAAGGGGTTAACCTTACGTTTTTTTCAAAAATCGCCAAAAATTTAATTAGTCTTTTTTTGACGAAAACCGCAGTGATTTGATGCGAGGAGTTCGAAAAACGCTGTATCGTTTGGGTAAAACGCTCGTAAGAGGTTCAAAATGAAGTTCAAATATTTCCAACTTTAAAGACGCATAAATCCTAAAATATTATACTTACGGCAAATCTGCCTGCGTCAGTCGATTTATCTCAAAAAACTGCATAGGAAAAGGCCAGAAAATGTGTGGATTTGAAACTTTCAATTTTTGGGTTGAAAAAACACCAAAGGGGTTAACCTTACGTTTTTTTAAAAAATCGCCAAAAATTTAATTAGTCTTTTTTTGACGAAAACCGACGTGATTTGATGCGAGGAGTTCGAAAAACGCTGTATCGTTTGGGTAAAACGCTCGTAAGAGGTACAAAATGAAGTTCAAATATTTCCAACTTTAAAGACGCATAAATCCTAAAATATTATACTTACGGCAAATCTGCCTGCGTCAGTCGATTTATCTCAAAAAACTGCATAGGAAAAGGCCAGAAAATGGGTGGATTTGAAACTTTCAATTTTTGGGGTGAAAAAACACCAAAGGGGTTAACCTTACGTTTTTTTAAAAAATCGCCAAAAATTTAATTAGTCTTTTTTTGACGAAAACCGACGTGATTTGATGCGAGGAGTTCGAAAAACGCTGTATCGTTTGGGTAAAACGCTCGTAAGAGGTTCAAAATGAAGTTCAAATATTTCCAACTTTAAAGACGCATAAATCCTAAAATTTTATACTTACGGCAAATCTGCCTGCGTCAGTCGATTTTTCTCAAAAAACTGCATAGGAAAACGCCAGAAAATGTGTGGATTTGAAACTTTCAATTTTTGGGGTGAAAAAACACCAAAGGGGTTAACCTTACGTTTTTTTCAAAAATCGCCAAAAATTTAATTAGTCTTTTTTTGACGAAAACCGACGTGATTTGATGCGAGGAGTTCGGAAAACGCTGTATCGTTTGGGTAAAACGCTCGTAAGAGGTTCAAAATGAAGTTCAAATATTTCCAACTTTAAAGACGCATAAATCCTAAAATATTATACTTACGGCAAATCTGCCTGCGTCAGTCGATTTATCTCAAACAACTGCATAGGAAAACGCCAGAAAATGTGTGGATTTGAAACTTTCAATTTTTGGGGTGAAAAAACACCAAAGGGGTTAACCTTACGTTTTTTTCAAAAATCGCCAAAAATTTAATTGGTCTTTTTTTGACGAAAACCGACGTGATTTGATGCGAGGAGTTCGAAAAACGCGGTATCGTTGGGGTAAAACGCTCGTAAGCGGCTCAAAATGAAGTTCAAATATTTCTAACTTTTAAGACGCATAAATCCTAAAATATTATACTTACGGCAAATCTGCCTGCGTCAGTCGATTTATCTCAAAAAACTGCATAGGAAAAGGCCAGAAAATGGGTGGATTTGAAACTTTCAATTTTTGGGGTGAAAAAACACCAAAGGGGTTAACCTTACGTTTTTTTCAAAAATCGCCAAAAATTTAATTAGTCTTTTTTTGACGAAAACCGACGTGATTTGATGCGAGGAGTTCGAAAAACGCTGTATCGTTTGGGTAAAACGCTCGTAAGAGGTTCAAAATGAAGTTCAAATATTTCCAACTTTAAAGACGCATAAATCCTAAAATATTATACTTACCGCAAATCTGCCTGCGTCAGTCGATTTATCTCAAAAAACTGCATAGGAAAGCGCCAGAAAATGTGTGGATTTGAAACTTTCAATTTTTGGGGTGAAAAAACTCCAAAGGGGTTAACCTTACGTTTTTTTCAAAAATTGCCAAAAATTTAATTGGTCTTTTTTTGACGAAAACCGACGTGATTTGATGCGAGGAGTTTGAAAAACGCGGTATCGTTGGGGTAAAACGCTCGTAAGCGGCTCAAAATGAAGTTCAAATATTTCCAACTTTAAAGACGCATAAATCCTAAAATACTATACTTACCGCAAATCTGCCTGCGTCAGTCGATTTATCTCAAAATACTGCATGGGAAATCGCCATAAAATGTGTGGATTTCAAACTTTCAATTTTTGGCGTGAAAAAACACCAAAGGGGTTAACCTTACGTTTTTTTCAAAAATCGCCAAAAATTTAATTGGTCTTTTTTTGACGAAAACCGACGTGATTTGATGCGAGGAGTTCGAAAAACGCGGTATCGTTGGGGTAAAACGCTCGTAAGCGGCTCAAAATGAAGTTCAAATATTTCCAACTTTAAAGACGCATAAATCCTAAAATATTATACTTACGGCAAATCTGCCTGCGTCAGTCGATTTGTCTCAAAAAACTGCATAGGAAAAGGCCAGAAAATGTGTGGATTTGAAACTTTCAATTTTTGGGGTGAAAAAACACCAAAGGGGTTAACCTTACGTTTTTTTCAAAAATCGCCAAAAATTTAATTAGTCTTTTTTTGACGAAAACCGACGTGATTTGATGCGAGGAGTTCGAAAAACGCTGTATCGTTTGGGTAAAACGCTCGTAAGAGGTTCAAAATGAAGTTCAAATATTTCCAACTTTAAAGACGCATAAATCCTAAAATATTATACTTACCGCAAATCTGCCTGCATCAGTCGATTTATCTCAAAATACTGCATAGGAAATCGCCATAAAATGTGTGGATTTCAAACTTTCAATTTTTGGCGTGAAAAAACACCAAAGGGGTTAACCTTACGTTTTTTTCAAAAATCGCCAAAAATTTAATTGGCCCTTTTTTGACGAAAACCGACGTGATTTAATGCGAGGAGTTCGAAAAACGCGGTATCGTTTGGGTAAAACGCTCGTAAGCGGCTCAAAATGAAGTTCAAATATTTCCAACTTTAAAGACGCATAAATCCTAAAATATTATACTTACGGCAAATCTGCCTGCGTCAGTCGATTTATCTCAAAAAACTGCATAGGAAAAGGCCAGAAAATGTGTGGATTTGAAACTTTCAATTTTTGGGGTGAAAAAACACCAAAGGGGTTAACCTTACGTTTTTTTAAAAAATCGCCAAAAATTTAATTAGTCTTTTTTTGACGAAAACCGACGTGATATGATGCGAGGAGTTCGAAAAACGCTGTATCGTTTGGGTAAAACGCTCGTAAGAGGTTCAAAATGAAGTTCAAATATTTCCAACTTTAAAGACGCATAAATCCAAAAATATTATACTTACGGCAAATCTGCCTGCGTCAGTCGATTTATCCCAAAAAACTGCATAGGAAAAGGCCAGAAAATGGGTGGATTTGAAACTTTCAATTTTTGGGGTGAAAAAACACCAAAGGGGTTAACCTTACGTTTTTTTCAAAAATTGCCAAAAATTTAATTGGTCTTTTTTTGACGAAAACCGACGTGATTTGATGCGAGGAGTTCGAAAAACGCGGTATCGTTGGGGTAAAACGCTCGTAAGCGGCTCAAAATGAAGTTCAAATATTTCCAACTTTAAAGACGCATAAATCCTAAAATACTATACTTACCGCAAATCTGCCTGCGTCAATCGATTTATCTCAAAATACTGCATGGGAAATCGCCATAAAATGTGTGGATTTCAAACTTTCAATTTTTGGCGTGAAAAAACACCAAAGGGGTTAACCTTACGTTTTTTTCAAAAATCGCCAAAAATTTAATTGGTCTTTTTTTGACGAAAACCGACGTGATTTGATGCGAGGAGTTCGAAAAACGCGGTATCGTTGGGGTAAAACGCTCGTAAGCGGCTCAAAATGAAGTTCAAATATTTCCAACTTTAAAGACGCATAAATCCTAAAATACTATACTTACCGCAAATCTGCCTGCGTCAGTCGATTTATCTCAAAATACTGCATAGGAAAACGCCAGAAAATGTGTGGATTTGAAACTTTCAATTTTTGGGGTGAAAAAACACCAAAGGGGTTAACCTTACGTTTTTTTCAAAAATCGCCAAAAATTTAATTAGTCTTTTTTTGACGAAAACCGACGTGATTTGATGCGAAGAGTTCGAAAAACGCTGTATCGTTTGGGTAAAACGCTCGTAAGAGGTTCAAAATGAAGTTCAAATATTTCCAACTTTAAAGACGCATAAATCCTAAAATATTATACTTACAGCAAATCTGCCTGCGTCAGTCGATTTATCTCAAAAAACTGCATAGGAAAACGCCAGAAAAGGTGTGGATTTGAAACTTTCAATTTTTGGGGTGAAAAAACACCAAAGGGGTTAACCTTACGTTTTTTTCAAAAATCGCCAAAAATTTAATTAGTCTTTTTTTGACGAAAACCGACGTGATTTGATGCGAGGAGTTCGGAAAACGCTGTATCGTTTGGGTAAAACGCTCGTAAGAGGTTCAAAATGAAGTTCAAATATATCCAACTTTAAAGACGCATAAATCCTAAAATATTATACTTACGGCAAATCTGCCTGCGTCAGTCGATTTATATCAAAATACTGCATAGGAAATCGCCATAAAATGTGTGGATTTCAAACTTTCAATTTTTGGGGTGAAAAAACACCAAAGGGGTTAACCTTACGTTTTTTTCAAAAATCGCCAAAAATTTAATTAGTCTTTTTTTGACGAAAACCGACGTGATTTGATGCGAGGAGTTCGAAAAACGCTGTATCGTTTGGGTAAAACGCTCGTAAGAGGTTCAAAATGAAGTTCAAATATTTCCAACTTTAAAGACGCATAAATCCTAAAATTTTATACTTACGGCAAATCTGCCTGCGTCAGTCGATTTATCTCAAAAAACTGCATAGGAAAACGCCAGGAAATGTGTGGATTTGAAACTTTCAATTTTTGGGGTGAAAAAACACCAAAGGGGTTAACCTTACGTTTTTTTCAAAAATCGCCAAAAATTTAATTGGTCTTTTTTTGACGAAAACCGACGTGATTTGATGCGAGGAGTTCGAAAAACGCGGTATCGTTGGGGTAAAACGCTCGTAAGCGGCTCAAAATGAAGTTCAAATATTTCCAACTTTAAAGACGCATAAATCCTAAAATACTATACTTACCGCAAATCTGCCTGCGTCAGTCGATTTATCTCAAAATACTGCATGGGAAATCGCCATAAAATGTGTGGATTTCAAACTTTCAATTTATGGGGTGAAAAAACACCAAAGGGGTTAACCTTACGTTTTTTTCAAAAATCGCCAAAAATTTAATTAGTCTTTTTTTGACGAAAACCGCAGTGATTTGATGCGAGGAGTTCGAAAAACGCTGTATCGTTTGGGTAAAACGCTCGTAAGAGGTTCAAAATGAAGTTCAAATATTTCCAACTTTAAAGACGCATAAATCCTAAAATATTATACTTACGGCAAATCTGCCTGCGTCAGTCGATTTATCTCAAAAAACTGCATAGGAAAAGGCCAGAAAATGTGTGGATTTGAAACTTTTAATTTTTGGGTTGAAAAAACACCAAAGGGGTTAACCTTACGTTTTTTTAAAAAATCGCCAAAAATTTAATTAGTCTTTTTTTGACGAAAACCGACGTGATTTGATGCGAGGAGTTCGAAAAACGCTGTATCGTTTGGGTAAAACGCTCGTAAGAGGTACAAAATGAAGTTCAAATATTTCCAACTTTAAAGACGCATAAATCCTAAAATATTATACTTACGGCAAATCTGCCTGCGTCAGTCGATTTATCTCAAAAAACTGCATAGGAAAAGGCCAGAAAATGGGTGGATTTGAAACTTTCAATTTTTGGGGTGAAAAAACAACAAAGGGGTTAACCTTACGTTTTTTTAAAAAATCGCCAAAAATTTAATTAGTCTTTTTTTGACGAAAACCGACGTGATTTGATGCGAGGAGTTCGAAAAACGCTGTATCGTTTGGGTAAAACGCTCGTAAGAGGTTCAAAATGAAGTTCAAATATTTCCAACTTTAAAGACGCATAAATCCTAAAATTTTATACTTACGGCAAATCTGCCTGCGTCAGTCGATTTTTCTCAAAAAACTGCATAGGAAAACGCCAGAAAATGTGTGGATTTGAAACTTTCAATTTTTGGGGTGAAAAAACACCAAAGGGGTTAACCTTACGTTTTTTTCAAAAATCGCCAAAAATTTAATTAGTCTTTTTTTGACGAAAACCGACGTGATTTGATGCGAGGAGTTCGGAAAACGCTGTATCGTTTGGGTAAAACGCTCGTAAGAGGTTCAAAATGAAGTTCAAATATTTCCAACTTTAAAGACGCATAAATCCTAAAATATTATACTTACGGCAAATCTGCCTGCGTCAGTCGATTTATCTCAAAAAACTGCATAGGAAAACGCCAGAAAATGTGTGGATTTGAAACTTTCAATTTTTGGGGTGAAAAAACACCAAAGGGGTTAATCTTACGTTTTTTTCAAAAATCGCCAAAAATTTAATTGGTCTTTTTTTGACGAAAACCGACGTGATTTGATGCGAGGAGTTCGAAAAACGCGGTATCGTTGGGGTAAAACGCTCGTAAGCGGCTCAAAATGAAGTTCAAATATTTCTAACTTTTAAGACGCATAAATCCTAAAATATTATACTTACGGCAAATCTGCCTGCGTCAGTCGATTTATCTCAAAAAACTGCATAGGAAAAGGCCAGAAAATGGGTGGATTTGAAACTTTCATTTTTGGGGTGAAAAAACACCAAAGGGGTTAACCTTACGTTTTTTTCAAAAATCGCCAAAAATTTAATTAGTCTTTTTTTGACGAAAACCGACGTGATTTGATGCGAGGAGTTCGAAAAACGCTGTATCGTTTGGGTAAAACGCTCGTAAGAGGTTCAAAATGAAGTTCAAATATTTCCAACTTTAAAGACGCATAAATCCTAAAATATTATACTTACCGCAAATCTGCCTGCGTCAGTCGATTTATCTCAAAAAACTGCATAGGAAAACGCCAGAAAATGTGTGGATTTGAAACTTTCAATTTTTGGGGTGAAAAAACTCCAAAGGGGTTAACCTTACGTTTTTTTCAAAAATTGCCAAAAATTTAATTGGTCTTTTTTTGACGAAAACCGACGTGATTTGATGCGAGGAGTTTGAAAAACGCGGTATCGTTGGGGTAAAACGCTCGTAAGCGGCTCAAAATGAAGTTCAAATATTTCCAACTTTAAAGACGCATAAATCCTAAAATACTATACTTACCGCAAATCTGCCTGCGTCAGTCGATTTATCTCAAAATACTGCATGGGAAATCGCCATAAAATGTGTGGATTTCAAACTTTCAATTTTTGGCGTGAAAAAACACCAAAGGGGTTAACCTTACGTTTTTTTCAAAAATCGCCAAAAATTTAATTGGTCTTTTTTTGACGAAAACCGACGTGATTTGATGCGAGGAGTTCGAAAAACGCGGTATCGTTGGGGTAAAACGCTCGTAAGCGGCTCAAAATGAAGTTCAAATATTTCCAACTTTAAAGACGCATAAATCCTAAAATATTATACTTACGGCAACTCTGCCTGCGTCAGTCGATTTGTCTCAAAAAACTGCATAGGAAAAGGCCAGAAAATGTGTGGATTTGAAACTTTCAATTTTTGGGGTGAAAAAACACCAAAGGGGTTAACCTTACGTTTTTTTAAAAAATCGCCAAAAATTTAATTAGTCTTTTTTTGACGAAAACCGACGTGATATGATGCGAGGAGTTCGAAAAACGCTGTATCGTTTGGGTAAAACGCTCGTAAGAGGTTCAAAATGAAGTTCAAATATTTCCAACTTTAAAGACGCATAAATCCAAAAATATTATACTTACGGCAAATCTGCCTGCGTCAGTCGATTTATCCCAAAAAACTGCATAGGAAAAGGCCAGAAAATGGGTGGATTTGAAACTTTCAATTTTTGGGGTGAAAAAACACCAAAGGGGTTAACCTTACGTTTTTTTCAAAAATTGCCAAAAATTTAATTGGTCTTTTTTTGACGAAAACCGACGTGATTTGATGCGAGGAGTTCGAAAAACGCGGTATCGTTGGGGTAAAACGCTCGTAAGCGGCTCAAAATGAATTTCAAATATTTCCAACTTTAAAGACGCATAAATCCTAAAATACTATACTTACCGCAAATCTGCCTGCGTCAATCGATTTATCTCAAAATACTGCATGGGAAATCGCCATAAAATGTGTGGATTTCAAACTTTCAATTTTTGGCGTGAAAAAACACCAAAGGGGTTAACCTTACGTTTTTTTCAAAAATCGCCAAAAATTTAATTGGTCTTTTTTTGACGAAAACCGACGTGATTTGATGCGAGGAGTTCGAAAAACGCGGTATCGTTGGGGTAAAACGCTCGTAAGCGGCTCAAAATGAAGTTCAAATATTTCCAACTTTAAAGACGCATAAATCCTAAAATACTATACTTACCGCAAATCTGCCTGCGTCAGTCGATTTATCTCAAAATACTGCATAGGAAAACGCCAGAAAATGTGTGGATTTGAAACTTTCAATTTTTGGGGTGAAAAAACACCAAAGGGGTTAACCTTACGTTTTTTTCAAAAATCGCCAAAAATTTAATTAGTCTTTTTTTGACGAAAACCGACGTGATTTGATGCGAAGAGTTCGAAAAACGCTGTATCGTTTGGGTAAAACGCTCGTAAGAGGTTCAAAATGAAGTTCAAATATTTCCAACTTTAAAGACGCATAAATCCTAAAATATTATACTTACAGCAAATCTGCCTGCGTCAGTCGATTTATCTCAAAAAACTGCATAGGAAAACGCCAGAAAAGGTGTGGATTTGAAACTTTCAATTTTTGGGGTGAAAAAACACCAAAGGGGTTAACCTTACGTTTTTTTCAAAAATCGCCAAAAATTTAATTAGTCTTTTTTTGACGAAAACCGACGTGATTTGATGCGAGGAGTTCGGAAAACGCTGTATCGTTTGGGTAAAACGCTCGTAAGAGGTTCAAAATGAAGTTCAAATATATCCAACTTTAAAGACGCATAAATCCTAAAATATTATACTTACGGCAAATCTGCCTGCGTCAGTCGATTTATATCAAAATACTGCATAGGAAATCGCCATAAAATGTGTGGATTTCAAACTTTCAATTTTTGGGGTGAAAAAACACCAAAGGGGTTAACCTTACGTTTTTTTCAAAAATCGCCAAAAATTTAATTAGTCTTTTTTTGACGAAAACCGACGTGATTTGATGCGAGGAGTTCGAAAAACGCTGTATCGTTTGGGTAAAACGCTCGTAAGAGGTTCAAAATGAAGTTCAAATATTTCCAACTTTAAAGACGCATAAATCCTAAAATTTTATACTTACGGCAAATCTGCCTGCGTCAGTCGATTTATCTCAAAAAACTGCATAGGAAAACGCCAGGAAATGTGTGGATTTGAAACTTTCAATTTTTGGGGTGAAAAAACACCAAAGGGGTTAACCTTACGTTTTTTTCAAAAATCGCCAAAAATTTAATTGGTCTTTTTTTGACGAAAACCGACGTGATTTGATGCGAGGAGTTCGAAAAACGCGGTATCGTTGGGGTAAAACGCTCGTAAGCGGCTCAAAATGAAGTTCAAATATTTCCAACTTTAAAGACGCATAAATCCTAAAATACTATACTTACCGCAAATCTGCCTGCGTCAGTCGATTTATCTCAAAATACTGCATGGGAAATCGCCATAAAATGTGTGGATTTCAAACTTTCAATTTATGGGGTGAAAAAACACCAAAGGGGTTAACCTTACGTTTTTTTCAAAAATCGCCAAAAATTTAATTAGTCTTTTTTTGACGAAAACCGCAGTGATTTGATGCGAGGAGTTCGAAAAACGCTGTATCGTTTGGGTAAAACGCTCGTAAGAGGTTCAAAATGAAGTTCAAATATTTCCAACTTTAAAGACGCATAAATCCTAAAATATTATACTTACGGCAAATCTGCCTGCGTCAGTCGATTTATCTCAAAAAACTGCATAGGAAAAGGCCAGAAAATGTGTGGATTTGAAACTTTCAATTTTTGGGTTGAAAAAACACCAAAGGGGTTAACCTTACGTTTTTTTAAAAAATCGCCAAAAATTTAATTAGTCTTTTTTTGACGAAAACCGACGTGATTTGATGCGAGGAGTTCGAAAAACGCTGTATCGTTTGGGTAAAACGCTCGTAAGAGGTACAAAATGAAGTTCAAATATTTCCAACTTTAAAGACGCATAAATCCTAAAATATTATACTTACGGCAAATCTGCCTGCGTCAGTCGATTTATCTCAAAAAACTGCATAGGAAAAGGCCAGAAAATGGGTGGATTTGAAACTTTCAATTTTTGGGGTGAAAAAACACCAAAGGGGTTAACCTTACGTTTTTTTAAAAAATCGCCAAAAATTTAATTAGTCTTTTTTTGACGAAAACCGACGTGATTTGATGCGAGGAGTTCGAAAAACGCTGTATCGTTTGGGTAAAACGCTCGTAAGAGGTTCAAAATGAAGTTCAAATATTTCCAACTTTAAAGACGCATAAATCCTAAAATTTTATACTTACGGCAAATCTGCCTGCGTCAGTCGATTTTTCTCAAAAAACTGCATAGGAAAACGCCAGAAAATGTGTGGATTTGAAACTTTCAATTTTTGGGGTGAAAAAACACCAAAGGGGTTAACCTTACGTTTTTTTCAAATATCGCCAAAAATTTAATTAGTCTTTTTTTGACGAAAACCGACGTGATTTGATGCGAGGAGTTCGGAAAACGCTGTATCGTTTGGGTAAAACGCTCGTAAGAGGTTCAAAATGAAGTTCAAATATTTCCAACTTTAAAGACGCATAAATCCTAAAATATTATACTTACGGCAAATCTGCCTGCGTCAGTCGATTTATCTCAAAAAACTGCATAGGAAAACGCCAGAAAATGTGTGGATTTGAAACTTTCAATTTTTGGGGTGAAAAAACACCAAAGGGGTTAACCTTACGTTTTTTTCAAAAATCGCCAAAAATTTAATTGGTCTTTTTTTGACGAAAACCGACGTGATTTGATGCGAGGAGTTCGAAAAACGCGGTATCGTTGGGGTAAAACGCTCGTAAGCGGCTCAAAATGAAGTTCAAATATTTCTAACTTTTAAGACGCATAAATCCTAAAATACTATACTTACCGCAAATCTGCCTGCGTCAGTCGATTTATCTCAAAATACTGCATGGGAAATCGCCATAAAATGTGTAGATTTCAAACTTTCAATTTTTGGCGTGAAAAAACACCAAAGGGGTTAACCTTACGTTTTTTTCAAAAATCGCCAAAAATTTAATTGGTCTTTTTTTGACGAAAACCGACGTGATTTGATGCGAGGAGTTCGAAAAACGCGGTATCGTTGGGGTAAAACGCTCGTAAGCGGCTCAAAATGAAGTTCAAATATTTCCAACTTTAAAGACGCATAAATCCTAAAATATTATACTTACGGCAACTCTGCCTGCGTCAGTCGATTTGTCTCAAAAAACTGCATAGGAAAAGGCCAGAAAATGTGTGGATTTGAAACTTTCAATTTTTGGGGTGAAAAAACACCAAAGGGGTTAACCTTACGTTTTTTTCAAAAATCGCCAAAAATTTAATTGGTCTTTTTTTGACGAAAACCGACGTGATTTGATGCGAGGAGTTCGAAAAACGCTGTATCGTTTGGGTAAAACGCTCGTAAGAGGTTCAAAATGAAGTTCAAATATTTCCAACTTTAAAGACGCATAAATCCTAAAATATTATACTTACCGCAAATCTGCCTGCGTCAGTCGATTTATCTCAAAATACTGCATTAGAAATCGCCATAAAATGTGTGGATTTCAAACTTTCAATTTTTGGCGTGAAAAAACACCAAAGGGGTTAACCTTACGTTTTTTTCAAAAATCGCCAAAAATTTAATTAGTCTTTTTTTGACGAAAACCGACGTGATTTGATGCGAGGAGTTCGAAAAACGCTGTATCGTTTGGGTAAAACGCTCGTAAGAGGTTCAAAATGAAGTTCAAATATTTCCAACTTTAAAGACGCATAAATCCTAAAATTTTATACTTACGGCAAATCTGCCTGCGTCAGTCGATTTATCTCAAAAAACTGCATAGGAAAAGGCCAGAAAATGGGTGGATTTGAAACTTTCAATTTTTGGGGTGAAAAAACACCAAAGGGGTTAACCTTACGTTTTTTTCAAAAATTGCCAAAAATTTAATTGGTCTTTTTTTGACGAAAACCGACGTGATTTGATGCGAGGAGTTCGAAAAACGCGGTATCGTTGGGGTAAAACGCTCGTAAGCGGCTCAAAATGAAGTTCAAATATTTCCAACTTTAAAGACGCATAAATCCTAAAATACTATACTTACCGCAAATCTGCCTGCGTCAATCGATTTATCTCAAAATACTGCATGGGAAATCGCCATAAAATGTGTGGATTTCAAACTTTCAATTTTTGGCGTGAAAAAACACCAAAGGGGTTAACCTTACGTTTTTTTCAAAAATCGCCAAAAATTTAATTGGTCTTTTTTTGACGAAAACCGACGTGATTTGATGCGAGGAGTTCGAAAAACGCGGTATCGTTGGGGTAAAACGCTCGTAAGCGGCTCAAAATGAAGTTCAAATATTTCCAACTTTAAAGACGCATAAATCCTAAAATACTATACTTACCGCAAATCTGCCTGCGTCAGTCGATTTATCTCAAAATACTGCATAGGAAAACGCCAGAAAATGTGTGGATTTGAAACTTTCAATTTTTGGGGTGAAAAAACACCAAAGGGGTTAACCTTACGTTTTTTTCAAAAATCGCCAAAAATTTAATTAGTCTTTTTTTGACGAAAACCGACGTGATTTGATGCGAAGAGTTCGAAAAACGCTGTATCGTTTGGGTAAAACGCTCGTAAGAGGTTCAAAATGAAGTTCAAATATTTCCAACTTTAAAGACGCATAAATCCTAAAATATTATACTTACAGCAAATCTGCCTGCGTCAGTCGATTTATCTCAAAAAACTGCATAGGAAAACGCCAGAAAAGGTGTGGATTTGAAACTTTCAATTTTTGGGGTGAAAAAACACCAAAGGGGTTAACCTTACGTTTTTTTCAAAAATCGCCAAAAATTTAATTAGTCTTTTTTTGACGAAAACCGACGTGATTTGATGCGAGGAGTTCGAAAAACGCTGTATCGTTTGGGTAAAACGCTCGTAAGAGGTTCAAAATGAAGTTCAAATATTTCCAACTTTAAAGACGCATAAATCCTAAAATTTTATACTTACGGCAAATCTGCCTGCGTCAGTCGATTTATCTCAAAAAACTGCATAGGAAAACGCCAGGAAATGTGTGGATTTGAAACTTTCAATTTTTGGGGTGAAAAAACACCAAAGGGGTTAACCTTACGTTTTTTTCAAAAATCGCCAAAAATTTAATTGGTCTTTTTTTGACGAAAACCGACGTGATTTGATGCGAGGAGTTCGAAAAACGCGGTATCGTTGGGGTAAAACGCTCGTAAGCGGCTCAAAATGAAGTTCAAATATTTCCAACTTTAAAGACGCATAAATCCTAAAATACTATACTTACCGCAAATCTGCCTGCGTCAGTCGATTTATCTCAAAATACTGCATGGGAAATCGCCATAAAATGTGTGGATTTCAAACTTTCAATTTATGGGGTGAAAAAACACCAAAGGGGTTAACCTTACGTTTTTTTCAAAAATCGCCAAAAATTTAATTAGTCTTTTTTTGACGAAAACCGCAGTGATTTGATGCGAGGAGTTCGAAAAACGCTGTATGGTTTGGGTAAAACGCTCGTAAGAGGTTCAAAATGAAGTTCAAATATTTCCAACTTTAAAGACGCATAAATCCTAAAATATTATACTTACGGCAAATCTGCCTGCGTCAGTCGATTTATCTCAAAAAACTGCATAGGAAAAGGCCAGAAAATGTGTGGATTTGAAACTTTCAATTTTTGGGTTGAAAAAACACCAAAGGGGTTAACCTTACGTTTTTTTAAAAAATCGCCAAAAATTTAATTAGTCTTTTTTTGACGAAAACCGACGTGATTTGATGCGAGGAGTTCGAAAAACGCTGTATCGTTTGGGTAAAACGCTCGTAAGAGGTACAAAATGAAGTTCAAATATTTCCAACTTTAAAGACGCATAAATCCTAAAATATTATACTTACGGCAAATCTGCCTGCGTCAGTCGATTTATCTCAAAAAACTGCATAGGAAAAGGCCAGAAAATGGGTGGATTTGAAACTTTCAATTTTTGGGGTGAAAAAACACCAAAGGGGTTAACCTTACGTTTTTTTAAAAAATCGCCAAAAATTTAATTAGTCTTTTTTTGACGAAAACCGACGTGATTTGATGCGAGGAGTTCGAAAAACGCTGTATCGTTTGGGTAAAACGCTCGTAAGAGGTTCAAAATGAAGTTCAAATATTTCCAACTTTAAAGACGCATAAATCCTAAAATTTTATACTTACGGCAAATCTGCCTGCGTCAGTCGATTTTTCTCAAAAAACTGCATAGGAAAACGCCAGAAAATGTGTGGATTTGAAACTTTCAATTTTTGGGGTGAAAAAACACCAAAGGGGTTAACCTTACGTTTTTTTCAAAAATCGCCAAAAATTTAATTAGTCTTTTTTTGACGAAAACCGACGTGATTTGATGCGAGGAGTTCGGAAAACGCTGTATCGTTTGGGTAAAACGCTCGTAAGAGGTTCAAAATGAAGTTCAAATATTTCCAACTTTAAAGACGCGTAAATCCTAAAATATTATACTTACGGCAAATCTGCCTGCGTCAGTCGATTTATCTCAAAAAACTGCATAGGAAAACGCCAGAAAATGTGTGGATTTGAAACTTTCAATTTTTGGGGTGAAAAAACACCAAAGGGGTTAACCTTACGTTTTTTTCAAAAATCGCCAAAAATTTAATTGGTCTTTTTTTGACGAAAACCGACGTGATTTGATGCGAGGAGTTCGAAAAACGCGGTATCGTTGGGGTAAAACGCTCGTAAGCGGCTCAAAATGAAGTTCAAATATTTCTAACTTTTAAGACGCATAAATCCTAAAATATTATACTTACGGCAAATCTGCCTGCGTCAGTCGATTTATCTCAAAAAACTGCATAGGAAAAGGCCAGAAAATGGGTGGATTTGAAACTTTCAATTTTTGGGGTGAAAAAACACCAAAGGGGTTAACCTTACGTTTTTTTCAAAAATCGCCAAAAATTTAATTAGTCTTTTTTTGACGAAAACCGACGTGATTTGATGCGAGGAGTTCGAAAAACGCTGTATCGTTTGGGTAAAACGCTCGTAAGAGGTTCAAAATGAAGTTCAAATATTTCCAACTTTAAAGACGCATAAATCCTAAAATATTATACTTACCGCAAATCTGCCTGCGTCAGTCGATTTATCTCAAAAAACTGCATAGGAAAACGCCAGAAAATGTGTGGATTTGAAACTTTCAATTTTTGGGGTGAAAAAACTCCAAAGGGGTTAACCTTACGTTTTTTTCAAAAATTGCCAAAAATTTAATTGGTCTTTTTTTGACGAAAACCGACGTGATTTGATGCGAGGAGTTTGAAAAACGCGGTATCGTTGGGGTAAAACGCTCGTAAGCGGCTCAAAATGAAGTTCAAATATTTCCAACTTTAAAGACGCATAAATCCTAAAATACTATACTTACCGCAAATCTGCCTGCGTCAGTCGATTTATCTCAAAATACTGCATGGGAAATCGCCATAAAATGTGTGGATTTCAAACTTTCAATTTTTGGCGTGAAAAAACACCAAAGGGGTTAACCTTACGTTTTTTTCAAAAATCGCCAAAAATTTAATTGGTCTTTTTTTGACGAAAACCGACGTGATTTGATGCGAGGAGTTCGAAAAACGCGGTATCGTTGGGGTAAAACGCTCGTAAGCGGCTCAAAATGAAGTTCAAATATTTCCAACTTTAAAGACGCATAAATCCTAAAATATTATACTTACGGCAAATCTGCCTGCGTCAGTCGATTTGTCTCAAAAAACTGCATAGGAAAAGGCCAGAAAATGTGTGGATTTGAAACTTTCAATTTTTGGGGTGAAAAAACACCAAAGGGGTTAACCTTACGTTTTTTTAAAAAATCGCCAAAAATTTAATTAGTCTTTTTTTGACGAAAACCGACGTGATATGATGCGAGGAGTTCGAAAAACGCTGTATCGTTTGGGTAAAACGCTCGTAAGAGGTTCAAAATGAAGTTCAAATATTTCCAACTTTAAAGACGCATAAATCCAAAAATATTATACTTACGGCAAATCTGCCTGCGTCAGTCGATTTATCCCAAAAAACTGCATAGGAAAAGGCCAGAAAATGGGTGGATTTGAAACTTTCAATTTTTGGGGTGAAAAAACACCAAAGGGGTTAACCTTACGTTTTTTTCAAAAATTGCCAAAAATTTAATTGGTCTTTTTTTGACGAAAACCGACGTGATTTGATGCGAGGAGTTCGAAAAACGCGGTATCGTTGGGGTAAAACGCTCGTAAGCGGCTCAAAATGAAGTTCAAATATTTCCAACTTTAAAGACGCATAAATCCTAAAATACTATACTTACCGCAAATCTGCCTGCGTCAATCGATTTATCTCAAAATACTGCATGGGAAATCGCCATAAAATGTGTGGATTTCAAACTTTCAATTTTTGGCGTGAAAAAACACCAAAGGGGTTAACCTTACGTTTTTTTCAAAAATCGCCAAAAATTTAATTGGTCTTTTTTTGACGAAAACCGACGTGATTTGATGCGAGGAGTTCGAAAAACGCGGTATCGTTGGGGTAAAACGCTCGTAAGCGGCTCAAAATGAAGTTCAAATATTTCCAACTTTAAAGACGCATAAATCCTAAAATACTATACTTACCGCAAATCTGCCTGCGTCAGTCGATTTATCTCAAAATACTGCATAGGAAAACGCCAGAAAATGTGTGGATTTGAAACTTTCAATTTTTGGGGTGAAAAAACACCAAAGGGGTTAACCTTACGTTTTTTTCAAAAATCGCCAAAAATTTAATTAGTCTTTTTTTGACGAAAGCCGACGTGATTTGATGCGAAGAGTTCGAAAAACGCTGTATCGTTTGGGTAAAACGCTCGTAAGAGGTTCAAAATGAAGTTCAAATATTTCCAACTTTAAAGACGCATAAATCCTAAAATATTATACTTACAGCAAATCTGCCTGCGTCAGTCGATTTATCTCATAAAACTGCATAGGAAAACGCCAGAAAATGTGTGGATTTGAAACTTTCAATTTTTGGGGTGAAAAAACACCAAAGGGGTTAACCTTACGTTTTTTTCAAAAATCGCCAAAAATTTAATTAGTCTTTTTTTGACGAAAACCGACGTGATTTGATGCGAGGAGTTCGAAAAACGCTGTATCGTTTGGGTAAAACGCTCGTAAGAGGTTCAAAATGAAGTTCAAATATTTCCAACTTTAAAGACGCATAAATCCTAAAATATTATACTTACCGCAAATCTGCCTGCGTCAGTCGATTTATCTCAAAATACTGCATTAGAAATCGCCATAAAATGTGTGGATTTCAAACTTTCAATTTTTGGCGTGAAAAAACACCAAAGGGGTTAACCTTACGTTTTTTTCAAAAATCGCCAAAAATTTAATTAGTCTTTTTTTGACGAAAACCGACGTGATTTGATGCGAGGAGTTCGAAAAACGCTGTATCGTTTGGGTAAAACGCTCGTAAGAGGTTCAAAATGAAGTTCAAATATTTCCAACTTTAAAGACGCATAAATCCTAAAATTTTATACTTACGGCAAATCTGCCTGCGTCAGTCGATTTATCTCAAAAAACTGCATAGGAAAACGCCAGAAAATGGGTGGATTTGAAACTTTCAATTTTTGGGGTGAAAAAACACCAAAGGGGTTAACCTTACGTTTTTTTCAAAAATTGCCAAAAATTTAATTGGTCTTTTTTTGACGAAAACCGACGTGATTTGATGCGAGGAGTTCGAAAAACGCGGTATCGTTGGGGTAAAACGCTCGTAAGCGGCTCAAAATGAAGTTCAAATATTTCCAACTTTAAAGACGCATAAATCCTAAAATACTATACTTACCGCAAATCTGCCTGCGTCAGTCGATTTATCTCAAAATACTGCATGGGAAATCGCCATAAAATGTGTGGATTTCAAACTTTCAATTTTTGGCGTGAAAAAACACCAAAGGGGTTAACCTTACGTTTTTTTCAAAAATCGCCAAAGTTTAATTGGTCTTTTTTTGACGAAAACCGACGTGATTTGATGCGAGGAGTTCGAAAAACGCGGTATCGTTGGGGTAAAACGCTCGTAAGCGGCTCAAAATGAAGTTCAAATATTTCCAACTTTAAAGACGCATAAATCCTAAAATATTATATTTACGGCAAATCTGCCTGCGTCAGTCGATTTATCTCAAAAAACTGCATAGGAAAAGGCCAGAAAATGGGTGGATTTGAAACTTTCAATTTTTGGGGTGAAAAAACACCAAAAGGGTTAACCTTACGTTTTTTTCAAAAATCGCCAAAAATTTAATTAGTCTTTTTTTGACGAAAACCGACGTGATTTGATGCGAGGAGTTCGAAAAACGCTGTATCGTTTGGGTAAAACGCTCGTAAGAGGTTCAAAATGAAGTTCAAATATTTCCAACTTTAAAGACGCATAAATCCTAAAATATTATACTTACCGCAAATCTGCCTGCGTCAGTCGATTTATCTCAAAATACTGCATAGGAAATCGCCATAAAATGTGTGGATTTCAAACTTTCAATTTTTGGGGTGAAAAAACACCAAAGGGGTTAACCTTACGTTTTTTTAAAAAATCGCCAAAAATTTAATTAGTCTTTTTTTGACGAAAACCGACGTGATATGATGCGAGGAGTTCGAAAAACGCTGTATCGTTTGGGTAAAACGCTCGTAAGAGGTTCAAAATGAAGTTCAAATATTTCCAACTTTAAAGACGCATAAATCCTAAAATATTATACTTACGGCAAATCTGCCTGCGTCAGTCGATTTATCCCAAAAAACTGCATAGGAAAAGGCCAGAAAATGGGTGGATTTGAAACTTTCAATTTTTGGGGTGAAAAAACACCAAAGGGGTTAACCTTACGTTTTTTTCAAAAATCGCCAAAAATTTAATTAGTCTTTTTTTGACGAAAACCGACGTGATTTGATGCGAGGAGTTCGAAAAACGCTGTATCGTTTGGGTAAAACGCTCGTAAGAGGTTCAAAATGAAGTTCAAATATTTCCAACTTTAAAGACGCATAAATCCTAAAATTTTATACTTACGGCAAATCTGCCTGCGTCAGTCGATTTATCTCAAAAAACTGCATAGGAAAAGGCCAGAAAATGTGTGGATTTGAAACTTTCAATTTTTGGGGTGAAAAAACACCAAAGGGGTTAACCTTACGTTTTTTTAAAAAATCGCCAAAAATTTAATTAGTCTTTTTTTGACGAAAACCGACGTGATATGATGCGAGGAGTTCGAAAAACGCTGTATCGTTTGGGTAAAACGCTCGTAAGAGGTTCAAAATGAAGTTCAAATATTTCCAACTTTAAAGACGCATAAATCCTAAAATATTATACTTACGGCAAATCTGCCTGCGTCAGTCGATTTATCCCAAAAAACTGCATAGGAAAAGGCCAGAAAATGTGTGGATTTGAAACTTTCAATTTTTGGGGTGAAAAAACACCAAAGGGGTTAACCTTACGTTTTTTTCAAAAATCGCCAAAAATTTAATTAGTCTTTTTTTGACGAAAACCGACGTGATTTGATGCGAGGAGTTCGAAAAACGCTGTATCGTTTGGGTAAAACGCTCGTAAGCGGCTCAAAATGAAGTTCAAATATTTCCAACTTTAAAGACGCATAAATCCTAAAATATTATACTTACAGCAAATCTGCCTGCGTCAGTCGATTTATCTCATAAAACTGCATAGGAAAACGCCAGAAAATGTGTGGATTTGAAACTTTCAATTTTTGGGGTGAAAAAACACCAAAGGGGTTAACCTTACGTTTTTTTCAAAAATCGCCAAAAATTTAATTGGTCTTTTTTTGACGAAAACCGACGTGATTTGATGCGAGGAGTTCGAAAAACGCTGTATCGTTTGGGTAAAACGCTCGTAAGAGGTTCAAAATGAAGTTCAAATATTTCCAACTTTAAAGACGCATAAATCCTAAAATATTATACTTACGGCAAATCTGCCTGCGTCAGTCGATTTATCCCAAAAAACTGCATAGGAAAAGGCCAGAAAATGGGTGGATTTGAAACTTTCAATTTTTGGGGTGAAAAAACACCAAAGGGGTTAACCTTACGTTTTTTTCAAAAATCGCCAAAAATTTAGTTAGTCTTTTTTTGACGAAAACCGACGTGATTTGATGCGAGGAGTTCGAAAAACGCTGTATCGTTTGGGTAAAACGCTCGTAAGCGGCTCAAAATGAAGTTCAAATATTTCCAACTTTAAAGACGCATAAATCCTAAAATATTATACTTACAGCAAATCTGCCTGCGTCAGTCGATTTATCTCATAAAACTGCATAGGAAAACGCCAGAAAATGTGTGGATTTGAAACTTTCAATTTTTGGGGTGAAAAAACACCAAAGGGGTTAACCTTACGTTTTTTTCAAAAATCGCCAAAAATTTAATTGGTCTTTTTTTGACGAAAACCGACGTGATTTGATGCGAGGAGTTCGAAAAACGCTGTATCGTTTGGGTAAAACGCTCGTAAGAGGTTCAAAATGAAGTTCAAATATTTCCAACTTTAAAGACGCATAAATCCTAAAATATTATACTTACGGCAAATCTGCCTGCGTCAGTCGATTTATCCCAAAAAACTGCATAGGAAAAGGCCAGAAAATGGGTGGATTTGAAACTTTCAATTTTTGGGGTGAAAAAACACCAAAGGGGTTAACCTTACGTTTTTTTCAAAAATCGCCAAAAATTTAGTTAGTCTTTTTTTGACGAAAACCGACGTGATTTGATGCGAGGAGTTCGAAAAACGCTGTATCGTTTGGGTAAAACGCTCGTAAGCGGCTCAAAATGAAGTTCAAATATTTCCAACTTTAAAGACGCATAAATCCTAAAATTTTATACTTACGGCAAATCTGCCTGCGTCAGTCGATTTATCTCATAAAACTGCATAGGAAAACGCCAGAAAATGTGTGGATTTGAAACTTTCAATTTTTGGGGTGAAAAAACACCAAAGGGGTTAACCTTACGTTTTTTTCAAAAATCGCCAAAAATTTAATTGGTCTTTTTTTGACGAAAACCGACGTGATTTGATGCGAGGAGTTCGAAAAACGCTGTATCGTTTGGGTAAAACGCTCGTAAGAGGTTCAAAATGAAGTTCAAATATTTCCAACTTTAAAGACGCATAAATCCTAAAATATTATACTTACCGCAAATCTGCCTGCGTCAGTCGATTTATCTCAAAATACTGCATTAGAAATCGCCATAAAATGTGTGGATTTCAAACTTTCAATTTTTGGCGTGAAAAAACACCAAAGGTGTTAACCTTACGTTTTTTTCAAAAATCGCCAAAAATTTAATTAGTCTTTTTTTGACGAAAACCGACGTGATTTGATGCGAGGAGTTCGAAAAACGCTGTATCGTTTGGGTAAAACGCTCGTAAGAGGTTCAAAATGAAGTTCAAATATTTCCAACTTTAAAGACGCATAAATCCTAAAATTTTATACTTACGGCAAATCTGCCTGCGTCAGTCGATTTATCTCAAAAAACTGCATAGGAAAACGCCAGAAAATGGGTGGATTTGAAACTTTCAATTTTTGGGGTGAAAAAACACCAAAGGGGTTAACCTTACGTTTTTTTCAAAAATTGCCAAAAATTTAATTGGTCTTTTTTTGACGAAAACCGACGTGATTTGATGCGAGGAGTTCGAAAAACGCGGTATCGTTGGGGTAAAACGCTCGTAAGCGGCTCAAAATGAAGTTCAAATATTTCCAACTTTAAAGACGCATAAATCCTAAAATACTATACTTACCGCAAATCTGCCTGCGTCAGTCGATTTATCTCAAAATACTGCATGGGAAATCGCCATAAAATGTGTGGATTTCAAACTTTCAATTTTTGGCGTGAAAAAACACCAAAGGGGTTAACCTTACGTTTTTTTCAAAAATCGCCAAAGTTTAATTGGTCTTTTTTTGACGAAAACCGACGTGATTTGATGCGAGGAGTTCGAAAAACGCGGTATCGTTGGGGTAAAACGCTCGTAAGCGGCTCAAAATGAAGTTCAAATATTTCCAACTTTAAAGACGCATAAATCCTAAAATATTATATTTACGGCAAATCTGCCTGCGTCAGTCGATTTATCTCAAAAAACTGCATAGGAAAAGGCCAGAAAATGGGTGGATTTGAAACTTTCAATTTTTGGGGTGAAAAAACACCAAAAGGGTTAACCTTACGTTTTTTTCAAAAATCGCCAAAAATTTAATTAGTCTTTTTTTGACGAAAACCGACGTGATTTGATGCGAGGAGTTCGAAAAACGCTGTATCGTTTGGGTAAAACGCTCGTAAGAGGTTCAAAATGAAGTTCAAATATTTCCAACTTTAAAGACGCATAAATCCTAAAATATTATACTTACCGCAAATCTGCCTGCGTCAGTCGATTTATCTCAAAATACTGCATAGGAAATCGCCATAAAATGTGTGGATTTCAAACTTTCAATTTTTGGGGTGAAAAAACACCAAAGGGGTTAACCTTACGTTTTTTTAAAAAATCGCCAAAAATTTAATTAGTCTTTTTTTGACGAAAACCGACGTGATATGATGCGAGGAGTTCGAAAAACGCTGTATCGTTTGGGTAAAACGCTCGTAAGAGGTTCAAAATGAAGTTCAAATATTTCCAACTTTAAAGACGCATAAATCCTAAAATATTATACTTACGGCAAATCTGCCTGCGTCAGTCGATTTATCCCAAAAAACTGCATAGGAAAAGGCCAGAAAATGGGTGGATTTGAAACTTTCAATTTTTGGGGTGAAAAAACACCAAAGGGGTTAACCTTACGTTTTTTTCAAAAATCGCCAAAAATTTAATTAGTCTTTTTTTGACGAAAACCGACGTGATTTGATGCGAGGAGTTCGAAAAACGCTGTATCGTTTGGGTAAAACGCTCGTAAGAGGTTCAAAATGAAGTTCAAATATTTCCAACTTTAAAGACGCATAAATCCTAAAATTTTATACTTACGGCAAATCTGCCTGCGTCAGTCGATTTATCTCAAAAAACTGCATAGGAAAAGGCCAGAAAATGTGTGGATTTGAAACTTTCAATTTTTGGGGTGAAAAAACACCAAAGGGGTTAACCTTACGTTTTTTTAAAAAATCGCCAAAAATTTAATTAGTCTTTTTTTGACGAAAACCGACGTGATATGATGCGAGGAGTTCGAAAAACGCTGTATCGTTTGGGTAAAACGCTCGTAAGAGGTTCAAAATGAAGTTCAAATATTTCCAACTTTAAAGACGCATAAATCCTAAAATATTATACTTACGGCAAATCTGCCTGCGTCAGTCGATTTATCCCAAAAAACTGCATAGGAAAAGGCCAGAAAATGTGTGGATTTGAAACTTTCAATTTTTGGGGTGAAAAAACACCAAAGGGGTTAACCTTACGTTTTTTTCAAAAATCGCCAAAAATTTAATTAGTCTTTTTTTGACGAAAACCGACGTGATTTGATGCGAGGAGTTCGAAAAACGCTGTATCGTTTGGGTAAAACGCTCGTAAGCGGCTCAAAATGAAGTTCAAATATTTCCAACTTTAAAGACGCATAAATCCTAAAATATTATACTTACAGCAAATCTGCCTGCGTCAGTCGATTTATCTCATAAAACTGCATAGGAAAACGCCAGAAAATGTGTGGATTTGAAACTTTCAATTTTTGGGGTGAAAAAACACCAAAGGGGTTAACCTTACGTTTTTTTCAAAAATCGCCAAAAATTTAATTGGTCTTTTTTTGACGAAAACCGACGTGATTTGATGCGAGGAGTTCGAAAAACGCTGTATCGTTTGGGTAAAACGCTCGTAAGAGGTTCAAAATGAAGTTCAAATATTTCCAACTTTAAAGACGCATAAATCCTAAAATATTATACTTACGGCAAATCTGCCTGCGTCAGTCGATTTATCCCAAAAAACTGCATAGGAAAAGGCCAGAAAATGGGTGGATTTGAAACTTTCAATTTTTGGGGTGAAAAAACACCAAAGGGGTTAACCTTACGTTTTTTTCAAAAATCGCCAAAAATTTAGTTAGTCTTTTTTTGACGAAAACCGACGTGATTTGATGCGAGGAGTTCGAAAAACGCTGTATCGTTTGGGTAAAACGCTCGTAAGCGGCTCAAAATGAAGTTCAAATATTTCCAACTTTAAAGACGCATAAATCCTAAAATTTTATACTTACGGCAAATCTGCCTGCGTCAGTCGATTTATCTCATAAAACTGCATAGGAAAACGCCAGAAAATGTGTGGATTTGAAACTTTCAATTTTTGGGGTGAAAAAACACCAAAGGGGTTAACCTTACGTTTTTTTCAAAAATCGCCAAAAATTTAATTGGTCTTTTTTTGACGAAAACCGACGTGATTTGATGCGAGGAGTTCGAAAAACGCTGTATCGTTTGGGTAAAACGCTCGTAAGAGGTTCAAAATGAAGTTCAAATATTTCCAACTTTAAAGACGCATAAATCCTAAAATATTATACTTACGGCAAATCTGCCTGCGTCAGTCGATTTATCCCAAAAAACTGCATAGGAAAAGGCCAGAAAATGGGTGGATTTGAAACTTTCAATTTTTGGGGTGAAAAAACACCAAAGGGGTTAACCTTACGTTTTTTTCAAAAATCGCCAAAAATTTAGTTAGTCTTTTTTTGACGAAAACCGACGTGATTTGATGCGAGGAGTTCGAAAAACGCTGTATCGTTTGGGTAAAACGCTCGTAAGAGGTTCAAAATGAAGTTCAAATATTTCCAACTTTAAAGACGCATAAATCCTAAAATTTTATACTTACGGCAAATCTGCCTGCGTCAGTCGATTTATCTCAAAAAACTGCATAGGAAAACGCCAGAAAATGTGTGGATTTGAAACTTTCAATTTTTGGGGTGAAAAAACACCAAAGGGGTTAACCTTACGTTTTTTTCAAAAATCGCCAAAAATTTAATTAGTCTTTTTTTGACGAAAACCGACGTGATTTGATGCGAGGAGTTCGAAAAACGCTGTATCGTTTGGGTAAAACGCTCGTAAGAGGTTCAAAATGAAGTTCAAATATTTCCAACTTTAAAGACGCATAAATCCTAAAATATTATACTTACGGCAAATCTGTCTGCGTCAGTCGATTTATCTCAAAAAACTGCATAGGAAAACGCCAGAAAATGTGTGGATTTGAAACTTTCAATTTTTGGGGTGAAAAAACACCAAAGGGGTTAACCTTACGTTTTTTTCAAAAATCGCCAAAAATTTAATTAGTCTTTTTTTGACGAAAACCGACGTGATTTGATGCGAGGAGTTCGGAAAACGCTGTATCGTTTGGGTAAAACGCTCGTAAGAGGTTCAAAATGAAGTTCAAATATTTCCAACTTTAAAGACGCATAAATCCTAAAATATTATACTTACGGCAAATCTGCCTGCGTCAGTCGATTTATCTCAAAAAACTGCACAGGAAAACGCCAGAAAATGTGTGGATTTGAAACTTTCAATTTTTTGGGTGAAAAAACACCAAAGGGGTTAACCTTACGTTTTTTTCAAAAATCGCCAAAAATTTAATTGGTCTTTTTTTGACGAAAACCGACGTGATTTGATGCGTGGAGTTCGAAAAACGCTGTATCGTTTGGGTAAAACGCTCGTAAGCGGCTCAAAATGAAGTTCAAATATTTCCAACTTTAAAGACGCATAAATCCTAAAATACTATACTTACAGCAAATCTGCCTGCGTCAGTCGATTTATCTCAAAATACTGCATAGGAAAACGCCAGAAAATGTGTGGATTTGAAACTTTCAATTTTTGGGGTGAAAAAACACCAAAGGGGTTAACCTTACGTTTTTTTCAAAAATCGCCAAAAATTTAATTGGTCTTTTTTTGACGAAAACCGACGTGATTTGATGCGAGGAGTTCGAAAAACGCGGTATCGTTGGGGTAAAACGCTCGTAAGCGGCTCAAAATGAAGTTCAAATATTTCCAACTTTAAAGACGCATAAATCCTAAAATATTATACTTACGGCAAATCTGCCTGCGTCAGTCGATTTATCTCAAAAAACTGCATAGGAAAAGGCCAGAAAATGGGTGGATTTGAAACTTTCAATTTTTGGGGTGAAAAAACACCAAAGGGGTTAACCTTACGTTTTTTTCAAAAATCGCCAAAAATTTAATTGGTCTTTTTTGACGAAAACCGACGTGATTTGATGCGAGGAGTTCGAAAAACGCGGTATCGTTGGGGTAAAACGCTCGTAAGCGGCTCAAAATGAAGTTCAAATATTTCCAACTTTAAAGACGCATAAATCCTAAAATACTATACTTACCGCAAATCTGCCTGCGTCAGTCGATTTATCTCAAAATACTGCATGGGAAATCGCCATAAAATGTGTGGATTTCAAACTTTCAATTTTTGGCGTGAAAAAACACCAAAGGGGTTAACCTTACGTTTTTTTCAAAAATCGCCAAAAATTTAATTGGTCTTTTTTTGACGAAAACCGACGTGATTTGATGCGAGGAGTTCGAAAAACGCGGTATCGTTGGGGTAAAACGCTCGTAAGCGGCTCAAAATGAAGTTCAAATATTTCCAACTTTAAAGACGCATAAATCCTAAAATATTATACTTACGGCAAATCTGCCTGCGTCAGTCGATTTATCTCAAAAAACTGCACAGGAAAACGCCAGAAAATGTGTGGATTTGAAACTTTCAATTTTTGGGGTGAAAAAACACCAAAGGGGTTAACCTTACGTTTTTTTCAAAAATCGCCAAAAATTTAATTGGTCTTTTTTTGACGAAAACCGACGTGATTTGATGCGAGGAGTTCGAAAAACGCGGTATCGTTGGGGTAAAACGCTCGTAAGCGGCTCAAAATGAAGTTCAAATATTTCCAACTTTAAAGACGCATAAATCCTAAAATATTATACTTACGGCAAATCTGCCTGCGTCAGTCGATTTATCTCAAAAAACTGCATAGGAAAAGGCCAGAAAATGGGTGGATTTGAAACTTTCAATTTTTGGGGTGAAAAAACACCAAAGGGGTTAACCTTACGTTTTTTTCAAAAATCGCCAAAAATTTAATTGGTCTTTTTTTGACGAAAACCGACGTGATTTGATGCGAGGAGTTCGAAAAACGCGGTATCGTTGGGGTAAAACGCTCGTAAGCGGCTCAAAATGAAGTTCAAATATTTCCAACTTTAAAGACGCATAAATCCTAAAATATTATACTTACGGCAAATCTGCCTGCGTCAGTCGATTTATCTCAAAAAACTGCATAGGAAAAGGCCAGAAAATGGGTGGATTTGAAACTTTCAATTTTTGGGGTGAAAAAACACCAAAGGGGTTAACCTTACGTTTTTTTCAAAAATCGCCAAAAATTTAATTGGTCTTTTTTTGACGAAAACCGACGTGATTTGATGCGAGGAGTTCGAAAAACGCGGTATCGTTGGGGTAAAACGCTCGTAAGCGGCTCAAAATGAAGTTCAAATATTTCCAACTTTAAAGACGCATAAATCCTAAAATATTATACTTACGGCAAATCTGCCTGCGTCAGTCGATTTATCTCAAAAAACTGCACAGGAAAACGCCAGAAAATGTGTGGATTTGAAACTTTCAATTTTTGGGGTGAAAAAACACCAAAGGGGTTAACCTTACGTTTTTTTCAAAAATCGCCAAAAATTTAATTGGTCTTTTTTTGACGAAAACCGACGTGATTTGATGCGAGGAGTTCGAAAAACGCGGTATCGTTGGGGTAAAACGCTCGTAAGCGGCTCAAAATGAAGTTCAAATATTTCCAACTTTAAAGACGCATAAATCCTAAAATACTATACTTACCGCAAATCTGCCTGCGTCAGTCGATTTATCTCAAAATACTGCATGGGAAATCGCCATAAAATGTGTGGATTTCAAACTTTCAATTTTTGGCGTGAAAAAACACCAAAGGGGTTAACCTTACGTTTTTTTCAAAAATCGCCAAAAATTTAATTGGTCTTTTTTTGACGAAAACCGACGTGATTTGATGCGAGGAGTTCGAAAAACGCGGTATCGTTGGGGTAAAACGCTCGTAAGCGGCTCAAAATGAAGTTCAAATATTTCCAACTTTAAAGACGCATAAATCCTAAAATATTATACTTACGGCAAATCTGCCTGCGTCAGTCGATTTATCTCAAAAAACTGCATAGGAAAAGGCCAGAAAATGGGTGGATTTGAAACTTTCAATTTTTGGGGTGAAAAAACACCAAAGGGGTTAACCTTACGTTTTTTTCAAAAATCGCCAAAAATTTAATTAGTCTTTTTTTGACGAAAACCGACGTGATTTAATGCGAGGAGTTCGAAAAACGCGGTATCGTTTGGGTAAAACGCTCGTAAGCGGCTCAAAATGAAGTTCAAATATTTCCAACTTTAAAGACGCATAAATCCTAAAATATTATACTTACGGCAAATCTGCCTGCGTCAGTCGATTTATATCAAAAAACTGCATAGGAAAAGGCCAGAAAATGTGTGGATTTGAAACTTTTAATTTTTGGGGTGAAAAAACACCAAAGGGGTTAACCTTACGTTTTTTTAAAAAATCGCCAAAAATTTAATTAGTCTTTTTTTGACGAAAACCGACGTGATATGATGCGAGGAGTTCGAAAAACGCTGTATCGTTTGGGTAAAACGCTCGTAAGAGGTTCAAAATGAAGTTCAAATATTTCCAACTTTAAAGACGCATAAATCCTAAAATATTATACTTACGGCAAATCTGCCTGCGTCAGTCGATTTATCCCAAAAAACTGCATAGGAAAAGGCCAGAAAATGGGTGGATTTGAAACTTTCAATTTTTGGGGTGAAAAAACACCAAAGGGGTTAACCTTACGTTTTTTTCAAAAATCGCCAAAAATTTAATTAGTCTTTTTTTGACGAAAACCGACGTGATTTGATGCGAGGAGTTCGAAAAACGCTGTATCGTTTGGGTAAAACGCTCGTAAGAGGTTCAAAATGAAGTTCAAATATTTCCAACTTTAAAGACGCATAAATCCTAAAATTTTATACTTACGGCAAATCTGCCTGCGTCAGTTGATTTATCTCAAAAAACTGCATAGGAAAACGCCAGAAAATGTGTGGATTTGAAACTTTCAATTTTTGGGGTGAAAAAACACCAAAGGGGTTAACCTTACGTTTTTTTCAAAAATTGCCAAAAATTTAATTGGTCTTTTTTTGACGAAAACCGACGTGATTTGATGCGAGGAGTTCGAAAAACGCGGTATCGTTGGGGTAAAACGCTCGTAAGCGGCTCAAAATGAAGTTCAAATATTTCCAACTTTAAAGACGCATAAATCCTAAAATACTATACTTACCGCAAATCTGCCTGCGTCAGTCGATTTATCTCAAAATACTGCATAGGAAAACGCCAGAAAATGTGTGGATTTGAAACTTTCAATTTTTGGGGTGAAAAAACACCAAAGGGGTTAACCTTACGTTTTTTTCAAAAATCGCCAAAAATTTAATTAGTCTTTTTTTGACGAAAACCGACGTGATTTGATGCGAGGAGTTCGGAAAACGCTGTATCGTTTGGGTAAAACGCTCGTAAGAGGTTCAAAATGAAGTTCAAATATTTCCAACTTTAAAGACGCATAAATCCTAAAATATTATACTTACGGCATATCTGCCTGCGTCAGTCGATTTTTCTCAAAAAACTGCATAGGAAAACGCCAGAAAATGTGTGGATTTGAAACTTTCAATTTTTGGGGTGAAAAAACACCAAAGGGGTTAACCTTACGTTTTTTTCAAAAATCGCCAAAAATTTAATTGGTCTTTTTTTGACGAAAACCGACGTGATTTGATGCGAGGAGTTCGAAAAACGCGGTATCGTTGGGGTAAAACGCTCGTAAGCGGCTCAAAATGAAGTTCAAATATTTCCAACTTTAAAGACGCATAAATCCTAAAATACTATACTTACCGCAAATCTGCCTGCGTCAGTCGATTTATCTCAAAAAACTGCATAGGAAAACGCCAGAAAATGTGTGGATTTGAAACTTTCAATTTTTGGGGTGAAAAAACACCAAAGGGGTTAACCTTACGTTTTTTTCAAAAATCGCCAAAAATTTAATTAGTCTTTTTTTGACGAAAACCGACGTGATTTGATGCGAGGAGTTCGGAAAACGCTGTATCGTTTGGGTAAAACGCTCGTAAGAGGTTCAAAATGAAGTTCAAATATTTCCAACTTTAAAGACGCATAAATCCTAAAATATTATACTTACGGCATATCTGCCTGCGTCAGTCGATTTTTCTCAAAAAACTGCATAGGAAAACGCCAGAAAATGTGTGGATTTGAAACTTTCAATTTTTGGGGTGAAAAAACACCAAAGGGGTTAACCTTACGTTTTTTTCAAAAATCGCCAAAAATTTAATTGGTCTTTTTTTGACGAAAACCGACGTGATTTGATGCGAGGAGTTCGAAAAACGCGGTATCGTTGGGGTAAAACGCTCGTAAGCGGCTCAAAATGAAGTTCAAATATTTCCAACTTTAAAGACGCATAAATCCTAAAATACTATACTTACCGCAAATCTGCCTGCGTCAGTCGATTTATCTCAAAATACTGCATAGGAAAACGCCAGAAAATGTGTGGATTTGAAACTTTCAATTTTTGGGGTGAAAAAACACCAAAGGGGTTAACCTTACGTTTTTTTCAAAAATCGCCAAAAATTTAATTAGTCTTTTTTTGACGAAAACCGACGTGATTTGATGCGAGGAGTTCGAAAAACGCTGTATCGTTTGGGTAAAACGCTCGTAAGAGGTTCAAAATGAAGTTCAAATATTTCCAACTTTAAAGACGCATAAATCCTAAAATATTATACTTACAGCAAATCTGCCTGCCTCAGTCGATTTATCTCATAAAACTGCATAGGAAAACGCCAGAAAATGTGTGGATTTGAAACTTTCAATTTTTGGGGTGAAAAAACACCAAAGGGGTTAACCTTACGTTTTTTTCAAAAATCGCCAAAAATTTAATTGGTCTTTTTTTGACGAAAACCGACGTGATTTGATGCGAGGAGTTCGAAAAACGCGGTATCGTTGGGGTAAAACGCTCGTAAGCGGCTCAAAATGAAGTTCAAATATTTCCAACTTTAAAGACGCATAAATCCTAACATATTATACTTACGGCAAATCTGCCTGCGTCAGTCGATTTATCTCAAAAAACTGCATAGGAAAAGGCCAGAAAATGGGTGGATTTGAAACTTTCAATTTTTGGGGTGAAAAAACACCAAAGGGGTTAACCTTACGTTTTTTTCAAAAATCGCCAAAAATTTAATTGGTCTTTTTTTGACGAAAACCGACGTGATTTGATGCGAGGAGTTCGAAAAACGCGGTATCGTTGGGGTAAAACGCTCGTAAGCGGCTCAAAATGAAGTTCAAATATTTCCAACTTTAAAGACGCATAAATCCTAAAATATTATACTTACGGCAAATCTGCCTGCGTCAGTCGATTTATCTCAAAAAACTGCATAGGAAGAGGCCAGAAAATGGGTGGATTTGAAACTTTCAATTTTTGGGGTGAAAAAACACCAAAGGGGTTAACCTTACGTTTTTTTCAAAAATCGCCAAAAATTTAATTGGTCTTTTTTTGACGAAAACCGACGTGATTTGATGCGAGGAGTTCGAAAAACGCGGTATCGTTGGGGTAAAACGCTCGTAAGCGGCTCAAAATGAAGTTCAAATATTTCCAACTTTAAAGACGCATAAATCCTAAAATATTATACTTACGGCAAATCTGCCTGCGTCAGTCGATTTATCTCAAAAAACTGCATAGGAAAAGGCCAGAAAATGTGTGGATTTGAAACTTTCAATTTTTGGGGTGAAAAAACACCAAAGGGGTTAACCTTACGTTTTTTTAAAAAATCGCCAAAAATTTAATTAGTCTTTTTTTGACGAAAACCGAAGTGATATGATGCGAGGAGTTCGAAAAACGCTGTATCGTTTGGGTAAAACGCTCGTAAGAGGTTCAAAATGAAGTTCAAATATTTCCAACTTTAAAGACGCATAAATCCTAAAATATTATACTTACGGCAAATCTGCCTGCGTCAGTCGATTTATCCCAAAAAACTGCATAGGAAAAGGCCAGAAAATGGGTGGATTTGAAACTTTCAATTTTTGGGGTGAAAAAACACCAAAGGGGTTAACCTTACGTTTTTTTCAAAAATCGCCAAAAATTTAATTAGTCTTTTTTTGACGAAAACCGACGTGATTTGATGCGAGGAGTTCGAAAAACGCTGTATCGTTTGGGTAAAACGCTCGTAAGAGGTTCAAAATGAAGTTCAAATATTTCCAACTTTAAAGACGCATAAATCCTAAAATTTTATACTTACGGCAAATCTGCCTGCGTCAGTTGATTTATCTCAAAAAACTGCATAGGAAAACGCCAGAAAATGTGTGGATTTGAAACTTTCAATTTTTGGGGTGAAAAAACACCAAAGGGGTTAACCTTACGTTTTTTTCAAAAATTGCCAAAAATTTAATTGGTCTTTTTTTGACGAAAACCGACGTGATTTGATGCGAGGAGTTCGAAAAACGCGGTATCGTTGGGGTAAAACGCTCGTAAGCGGCTCAAAATGAAGTTCAAATATTTCCAACTTTAAAGACGCATAAATCCTAAAATACTATACTTACCGCAAATCTGTCTGCGTCAGTCGATTTATCTCAAAAAACTGCATAGGAAAACGCCAGAAAATGTGTGGATTTGAAACTTTCAATTTTTGGGGTGAAAAAACACCAAAGGGGTTAACCTTACGTTTTTTTCAAAAATCGCCAAAAATTGAATTGGTCTTTTTTTGACGAAAACCGACGTGATTTGATGCGAGGAGTTCGAAAAACGCGGTATCGTTGGGGTAAAACGCTCGTAAGCGGCTCAAAATGAAGTTCAAATATTTCCAACTTTAAAGACGCATAAATCCTAAAATATTATACTTACGGCAAATCTGCCTGCGTCAGTCGATTTATCTCAAAAAACTGCATAGGAAAAGGCCAGAAAATGTGTGGATTTGAAACTTTCAATTTTTGGGGTGAAAAAACACCAAAGGGGTTAACCTTACGTTTTTTTCAAAAATCGCCAAAAATTGAATTGGTCTTTTTTTGACGAAAACCGACGTGATTTGATGCGAGGAGTTCGAAAAACGCGGTATCGTTGGGGTAAAACGCTCGTAAGCGGCTCAAAATGAAGTTCAAATATTTCCAACTTTAAAGACGCATAAATCCTAAAATATTATACTTACGGCAAATCTGCCTGCGTCAGTCGATTTATCTCAAAAAACTGCATTGGAAAAGGCCAGAAAATGGGTGGATTTGAAACTTTCAATTTTTGGGGTGAAAAAACACCAAAGGGGTTAACCTTACGTTTTTTTCAAAAATCGCCAAAAATTTAATTGGTCTTTTTTTGACGAAAACCGACGTGATTTGATGCGAGGAGTTCGAAAAACGCGGTATCGTTGGGGTAAAACGCTCGTAAGCGGCTCAAAATGAAGTTCAAATATTTCCAACTTTAAAGACGCATAAATCCTAAAATATTATACTTACGGCAAATCTGCCTGCGTCAGTCGATTTATCTCAAAAAACTGCATAGGAAAAGGCCAGAAAATGTGTGGATTTGAAACTTTCAATTTTTGGGGTGAAAAAACACCAAAGGGGTTAACCTTACGTTTTTTTCAAAAATCGCCAAAAATTTAATTGGTCTTTTTTTGACGAAAACCGACGTGATTTGATGCGAGGAGTTCGAAAAACGCGGTATCGTTGGGGTAAAACGCTCGTAAGCGGCTCAAAATGAAGTTCAAATATTTCCAACTTTAAAGACGCATAAATCCTAAAATATTATACTTACGGCAAATCTGCCTGCGTCAGTCGATTTATATCAAAAAACTGCATAGGAAAAGGCCAGAAAATGGGTGGATTTGAAACTTTCAATTTTTGGGGTGAAAAAACACCAAAGGGGTTAACCTTACGTTTTTTTCAAAAATCGCCAAAAATTTAATTAGTCTTTTTTTGACGAAAACCGACGTGATTTGATGCGAGGAGTTCGAAAAACGCTGTATCGTTTGGGTAAAACGCTCGTAAGAGGTTCAAAATGAAGTTCAAATATTTCCAACTTTAAAGACGCATAAATCCTAAAATTTTATACTTACGGCAAATCTGCCTGCGTCAGTCGATTTATCTCAAAAAACTGCATAGGAAAAGGCCAGAAAATGTGTGGATTTGAAACTTTCAATTTTTGGGGTGAAAAAACACCAAAGGGGTTAACCTTACGTTTTTTTAAAAAATCGCCAAAAATTTAATTAGTCTTTTTTTGACGAAAACCGACGTGATTTGATGCGAGGAGTTCGAAAAACGCTGTATCGTTTGGGTAAAACGCTCGTAAGAGGTTCAAAATGAAGTTCAAATATTTCCAACTTTAAAGACGCATAAATCCTAAACTATTATACTTACGGCAAATCTGCCTGCGTCAGTCGATTTATCCCAAAAAACTGCAAAGGAAAACGCCAGAAAATGTGTGGATTTGAAACTTTCAATTTTTGGGGTGAAAAAACACCAAAGGGGTTAACCTTACGTTTTTTTCAAAAATCGCCAAAAATTTAATTAGTCTTTTTTTGACGAAAACCGACGTGATTTGATGCGAGGAGTTCGAAAAACGCTGTATCGTTTGGGTAAAACGCTCGTAAGAGGTTCAAAATGAAGTTCAAATATTTCCAACTTTAAAGACGCATAAATCCTAAAATTTTATACTTACGGCAAATCTGCCTGCGTCAGTCGATTTATCTCAAAAAACTGCATAGGAAAACGCCAGAAAATGTGTGGATTTGAAACTTTCAATTTTTGGGGTGAAAAAACACCAAAGGGGTTAACCTTACGTTTTTTTCAAAAATCGCCAAAAATTTAATTGGTCTTTTTTTGACGAAAACCGACGTGATTTGATGCGAGGAGTTCGAAAAACGCGGTATCGTTGGGGTAAAACGCTCGTAAGCGGCTCAAAATGAAGTTCAAATATTTCCAACTTTAAAGACGCATAAATCCTAAAATACTATACTTACCGCAAATCTGCCTGCGTCAGTCGATTTATCTCAAAATACTGCATGGGAAATCGCCATAAAATGTGTGGATTTCAAACTTTCAATTTTTGGCGTGAAAAAACACCAAAGGGGTTAACCTTACGTTTTTTTCAAAAATCGCCAAAAATTTAATTGGCCTTTTTTTGACGAAAACCGACGTGATTTGATGCGAGGAGTTCGAAAAACGCGGTATCGTTGGGGTAAAACGCTCGTAAGCGGCTCAAAATGAAGTTCAAATATTTCTAACTTTTAAGACGCATAAATCCTAAAATATTATACTTACGGCAAATCTGCCTGCGTCAGTCGATTTATCTCAAAATACTGCATAGGAAAACGCCAGAAAATGTGTGGATTTGAAACTTTCAATTTTTGGGGTGAAAAAACACCAAAGGGGTTAACCTTACGTTTTTTTCAAAAATCGCCAAAAATTTAATTAGTCTTTTTTTGACGAAAACCGACGTGATTTGATGCGAGGAGTTCGAAAAACGCTGTATCGTTTGGGTAAAACGCTCGTAAGAGGTTCAAAATGAAGTTCAAATATTTCCAACTTTAAAGACGCATAAATCCTAAAATTTTATACTTACGGCAAATCTGCCTGCGTCAGTCGATTTATCTCAAAAAACTGCATAGGAAAACGCCAGAAAATGTGTGGATTTGAAACTTTCAATTTTTGGGGTGAAAAAACAAAAAAACCTTACGTTTTTTTCAAAAATCGCCAAAAATTTAATTGGTCTTTTTTTGACGAAAACCGACGTGATTTGATGCGAGGAGTTCGAAAAACGCGGTATCGTTGGGGTAAAACGCTCGTAAGCGGCTCAAAATGAAGTTCAAATTATTCCAACTTTAAAGACGCATAAATCCTAAAATACTATACTTACCGCAAATCTGCCTGCGTCAGTCGATTTATCTCAAAATACTGCATGGGAAATCGCCATAAAATGTGTGGATTTCAAACTTTCAATTTTTGGGGTGAAAAAACACCAAAGGGGTTAACCTTACGTTTTTTTCAAAAATCGCCAAAAATTTAATTGGTCTTTTTTTGACGAAAACCGACGTGATTTGATGCGAGGAGTTCGAAAAACGCGGTATCGTTGGGGTAAAACGCTCGTAAGCGGCTCAAAATGAAGTTCAAATATTTCCAACTTTAAAGACGCATAAATCCTAAAATATTATACTTACGGCAAATCTGCCTGCGTCAGTCGATTTATCCCAAAAAACTGCATAGGAAAAGGCCAGAAAATGGGTGGATTTGAAACTTTCAATTTTTGGGGTGAAAAAACACCAAAGGGGTTAACCTTACGTTTTTTTCAAAAATCGCCAAAAATTTAATTAGTCTTTTTTTGACGAAAACCGACGTGATTTGATGCGAGGAGTTCGAAAAACGCTGTATCGTTTGGGTAAAACGCTCGTAAGAGGTTCAAAATGAAGTTCAAATATTTCCAACTTTAAAGACGCATAAATCCTAAAATTTTATACTTACGGCAAATCTGCCTGCGTCAGTTGATTTATCTCAAAAAACTGCATAGGAAAACGCCAGAAAATGTGTGGATTTGAAACTTTCAATTTTTGGGGTGAAAAAACAAAAAAACCTTACGTTTTTTTCAAAAATCGCCAAAAATTTAATTGGTCTTTTTTTGACGAAAACCGACGTGATTTGATGCGAGGAGTTCGAAAAACGCGGTATCGTTGGGGTAAAACGCTCGTAAGCGGCTCAAAATGAAGTTCAAATTATTCCAACTTTAAAGACGCATAAATCCTAAAATACTATACTTACCGCAAATCTGCCTGCGTCAGTCGATTTATCTCAAAATACTGCATGGGAAATCGCCATAAAATGTGTGGATTTCAAACTTTCAATTTTTGGGGTGAAAAAACACCAAAGGGGTTAACCTTACGTTTTTTTCAAAAATCGCCAAAAATTTAATTGGTCTTTTTTTGACGAAAACCGACGTGATTTGATGCGAGGAGTTCGAAAAACGCGGTATCGTTGGGGTAAAACGCTCGTAAGCGGCTCAAAATGAAGTTCAAATATTTCCAACTTTAAAGACGCATAAATCCTAAAATATTATACTTACGGCAAATCTGCCTGCGTCAGTCGATTTATCCCAAAAAACTGCATAGGAAAAGGCCAGAAAATGGGTGGATTTGAAACTTTCAATTTTTGGGGTGAAAAAACACCAAAGGGGTTAACCTTACGTTTTTTTCAAAAATCGCCAAAAATTTAATTAGTCTTTTTTTGACGAAAACCGACGTGATTTGATGCGAGGAGTTCGAAAAACGCTGTATCGTTTGGGTAAAACGCTCGTAAGAGGTTCAAAATGAAGTTCAAATATTTCCAACTTTAAAGACGCATAAATCCTAAAATTTTATACTTACGGCAAATCTGCCTGCGTCAGTTGATTTATCTCAAAAAACTGCATAGGAAAACGCCAGAAAATGTGTGGATTTGAAACTTTCAATTTTTGGGGTGAAAAAACACCAAAGGGGTTAACCTTACGTTTTTTTCAAAAATTGCCAAAAATTTAATTGGTCTTTTTTTGACGAAAACCGACGTGATTTGATGCGAGGAGTTCGAAAAACGCGGTATCGTTGGGGTAAAACGCTCGTAAGCGGCTCAAAATGAAGTTCAAATATTTCCAACTTTAAAGACGCATAAATCCTAAAATACTATACTTACCGCAAATCTGTCTGCGTCAGTCGATTTATCTCAAAAAACTGCATAGGAAAACGCCAGAAAATGTGTGGATTTGAAACTTTCAATTTTTGGGGTGAAAAAACACCAAAGGGGTTAACCTTACGTTTTTTTCAAAAATCGCCAAAAATTGAATTGGTCTTTTTTTGACGAAAACCGACGTGATTTGATGCGAGGAGTTCGAAAAACGCGGTATCGTTGGGGTAAAACGCTCGTAAGCGGCTCAAAATGAAGTTCAAATATTTCCAACTTTAAAGACGCATAAATCCTAAAATATTATACTTACGGCAAATCTGCCTGCGTCAGTCGATTTATCTCAAAAAACTGCATAGGAAAAGGCCAGAAAATGTGTGGATTTGAAACTTTCAATTTTTGGGGTGAAAAAACACCAAAGGGGTTAACCTTACGTTTTTTTCAAAAATCGCCAAAAATTGAATTGGTCTTTTTTTGACGAAAACCGACGTGATTTGATGCGAGGAGTTCGAAAAACGCGGTATCGTTGGGGTAAAACGCTCGTAAGCGGCTCAAAATGAAGTTCAAATATTTCCAACTTTAAAGACGCATAAATCCTAAAATATTATACTTACGGCAAATCTGCCTGCGTCAGTCGATTTATCTCAAAAAACTGCATTGGAAAAGGCCAGAAAATGGGTGGATTTGAAACTTTCAATTTTTGGGGTGAAAAAACACCAAAGGGGTTAACCTTACGTTTTTTTCAAAAATCGCCAAAAATTTAATTGGTCTTTTTTTGACGAAAACCGACGTGATTTGATGCGAGGAGTTCGAAAAACGCGGTATCGTTGGGGTAAAACGCTCGTAAGCGGCTCAAAATGAAGTTCAAATATTTCCAACTTTAAAGACGCATAAATCCTAAAATATTATACTTACGGCAAATCTGCCTGCGTCAGTCGATTTATCTCAAAAAACTGCATAGGAAAAGGCCAGAAAATGTGTGGATTTGAAACTTTCAATTTTTGGGGTGAAAAAACACCAAAGGGGTTAACCTTACGTTTTTTTCAAAAATCGCCAAAAATTTAATTGGTCTTTTTTTGACGAAAACCGACGTGATTTGATGCGAGGAGTTCGAAAAACGCGGTATCGTTGGGGTAAAACGCTCGTAAGCGGCTCAAAATGAAGTTCAAATATTTCCAACTTTAAAGACGCATAAATCCTAAAATATTATACTTACGGCAAATCTGCCTGCGTCAGTCGATTTATATCAAAAAACTGCATAGGAAAAGGCCAGAAAATGGGTGGATTTGAAACTTTCAATTTTTGGGGTGAAAAAACACCAAAGGGGTTAACCTTACGTTTTTTTCAAAAATCGCCAAAAATTTAATTAGTCTTTTTTTGACGAAAACCGACGTGATTTGATGCGAGGAGTTCGAAAAACGCTGTATCGTTTGGGTAAAACGCTCGTAAGAGGTTCAAAATGAAGTTCAAATATTTCCAACTTTAAAGACGCATAAATCCTAAAATTTTATACTTACGGCAAATCTGCCTGCGTCAGTCGATTTATCTCAAAAAACTGCATAGGAAAAGGCCAGAAAATGTGTGGATTTGAAACTTTCAATTTTTGGGGTGAAAAAACACCAAAGGGGTTAACCTTACGTTTTTTTAAAAAATCGCCAAAAATTTAATTAGTCTTTTTTTGACGAAAACCGACGTGATTTGATGCGAGGAGTTCGAAAAACGCTGTATCGTTTGGGTAAAACGCTCGTAAGAGGTTCAAAATGAAGTTCAAATATTTCCAACTTTAAAGACGCATAAATCCTAAACTATTATACTTACGGCAAATCTGCCTGCGTCAGTCGATTTATCCCAAAAAACTGCAAAGGAAAACGCCAGAAAATGTGTGGATTTGAAACTTTCAATTTTTGGGGTGAAAAAACACCAAAGGGGTTAACCTTACGTTTTTTTCAAAAATCGCCAAAAATTTAATTAGTCTTTTTTTGACGAAAACCGACGTGATTTGATGCGAGGAGTTCGAAAAACGCTGTATCGTTTGGGTAAAACGCTCGTAAGAGGTTCA